>CM016617.1:80976455-82452585 GCA_005393395.2 Gossypium australe | reverse complement strand
GGCATTTTTCTCCGTTACTTGTGTAATTGACTTCTCTATCAGAAACCCGGTTTTGGCAACCAATCTCTAATCAACACCTTCCTAACAAGATGCCTATGATGCATAATGAAAAATAAAAAAAAAAAGACCAATAACCTTGGTTAGTAATCACAACAAATATAAACGGAGAAAAACTATGAAAAATCTAACAAATTAAGCTATTCAATTGTGCATTTTGGTGAAACCAACCTACGTTTTTTTTTTTTTTTGCTTTACCCCATCATACTTTACAAAATAAACTTACCCCACATGCTCATCAGATAATCTATTTGATCCAATTTTATTAAACGGGTCCGATTCCCTTGCATAAAAAGTGTAAAAGAAATAAAAGGCGAGAGGCGTTTCTCCCATGTACTTATTTTGGTGACTATTCAACGGACAGAGGACCAGCATGGCTCTAATTGGGTGGCTCATACGGTTCGCTATATGTGGTTTCAGTTCTAAAAAGGTACTCGAATTGTCCATACCGTCACCTACTAAGGCTAGTACGGAGCCTCGGTTATCGCCCATCATAGGCTCGCTAGCTCAATTAGAGGGATTACATTTACTTATGCCTATGCGGAGGGACAAGTTAACTCACAAAAGCATAAGTCATATGTAACCAGGAAGTATTCACTAGCCTGTGCGGAGGGACAAGTTAACTCACGAAGGCATAACGTTTACTTCCACCTTAGCGGACGGAGACCGGGTAGAGAGCTCATGTTATGCAAAAATGCAAGTGCACGGTGTGTGGGGAGAAACTTAAAGCTAAAAAAAACAAAAAAATAAACAAGTTAGAAAAATATTAATTTGAAAACCGAATGTAGATGCATGACTTTTCAAAAATAAAATTCAAGGATCACGATTAAAATTAATTTGAACGAGGAATTTCGAAAATTTTGACCACACGCGTTTAATTCCAGACTCGACTGTCAAAAAAAATCCCAAGCGGAGTCGCCAGCTATAGCGACGTAAAATTTGATCAAACACTAATTGAGGCGATTATTGAAATTTGAAAACAGAGTTTCAATTTTATTTAAAAAGGGAGTCGCCACCGATCCTTTTTCTTAGGTATGGTCGGACACCTAATAAATCCTTTTTTTAAAAGAAAAATTATTTTTTTGAATTTTCTTAAAAAGGCCGAGTTTAGGTCTACATCAAAATTCTAGAGAAAAATAAGGTTTGGGAGTCGGTTACATGCGAGGAAGGTATTAGCACCCTCGCAACGCCCAAAATTGGTATCTCGTTAAGTGCATGTTGTCTTAATTTTCACAAATACGAGTTTAATTTAATATTTAATCGTGATCTGACTGAAACACGAGAATTTTTGAAAACACGAAAATTTTGAAACTCGAGTAATTTTTTGAAACCCGAGAATTTTTTAAAGCACGAGAATTTTTGAAAACATGAAAATTTTTTAAACTCGAGAATTTTTGAAAACACGAAAATTTTGAAAACACGAAAATTTTGAAACACGAGAATTTTTTTTAAATTACATATTGACGTATTATAATCTAAAAATAAAATTTTGATAATTTTTGAATAAATCTCTTATTATTATTATTACTTTTTTTGAATTTTTTTTTGAAATTTTCTATTTTCCCGAAAGGCATTTTATATTTGACATAAAATCAAAGATATCCACCCAACATAGTAGTGAGATTGACGATTTAATGCCAAATCGATTTGTTGCTTTAAAAATGAATTTATTAAAAAATTAAAATTAATAAATAAAATCACACTATAATACTAAAAATGAAAATAATATTAATAAAGCAATATAACAAAATAGGCCCAATACCCAAAGTAAAAGGTTAAAAAATATACCAAGGCTAAAAAAATTTGGGCTGCTGAAGTGGGCTGCTGAAAATGGGCCTTTGTTGGGCTTCTGCACTCTTTTTTTTTTTTGCCTTTTTCTTGATTGGGCCTGCTCCTTTTCTCTTCTTTTTTTTTTTTGGATTGTGATGGGATGCTGATTTGGGAGTGCTACTGGTGCGGGTCGGGTCGGGTCACCGCTGGCAGGGTCGGCGCGGGTCAGGTCTGGTCGACCCAACTGTTTTTAATTTTTTTATTTTTTTATTTTGTATACAAGGGCACCGAAGTGCAAATCCCGTACAAGCACTCATTCTAACCCTATTGGCATGCCAATTGTATCCTAGTGATTACTATGTTCAACTGGGCATTTCATGTAATCCATTTCCTTTAAACATATTTATCATTCAAGGGCACTTCATCGTTTCCGCACACATGATATACCATCAATACATATATTCGTACTAGTAACACTCCAAACCTGGCCTAGACGCTATGGCCGAATCTAGCAATGTCACATTGAAGTGTTTTTCGTAAAGTGTGATATCGATGAAAACCCCTTTTCTATTTAACTTCTTTGTGTTATTTTATGATAATTCCAAGATATGTCATTCATTTTCAAAACGTGAGTCATTATCAAAAAGTTATTCACTTTTAAAACATTATTAATTTTCAAAACATCATTTATTGCAGAAGCTTTTGAATAGATAGCATATTCGTGGTATTTTTGCTAAAACATTTGTCTTTTTGAAAACTCGCGTCTTATCCTACTGCTAGCAGTTATAAATCAAAATAAAAATCCCAAATTAAAGTAAAAACCCATAAAGGACATTTACAATAAAAATACCCCAAATAATAATACTTAAATACATAATCAAGTACGAGAACATATGCGGACGTGCGGCCACCTCTGAGTCCCTCACTACCGATCCGCCTATGACTGGGGGTTACCTGTAAAGTAAAACAAAAAGGGGTGAGTTTACAAAAACTCAGTGTGTAATCCCCATGCAATTATACAGTCAAATGCAAGCAGTAACAGACTGGGCCTTAGCCCTTCACGGTAGCAGTATCAATTTCAGTTTGGGCTTTGGTCCATCTCAGTACAGAACAGTCATGTGCTTGGGCCCTAGCCCATTACAGTAACATTAACCAGACCAGTAACATATGAAACAATATACAAGTCCTACCCATTCAGCCTCTACACTCCATCTCCGTCCAACCCTACACTCTATATAGGGATATAATCAACCTACCCATCCTTACACTCCAAAGAGTACCAAATGCGGCACTATATAGTGATATGCAGCTGATCTGCCAGTAATTTAGGCTCAAAGCCTTTCAGTACACTTCCTCCAATCAATAACAACCCATCCCCATGCAGTGCATCATGCAATCATGTCATAGTATCGTGTATGTATTCAGTACAGTCTATCTAGCATGCTAAAATTAGCCTTACATGTACATATATATAAATATATTTCATAGGGGCATAACAGTCATTCAGTCAATTAGGGGTCTAAGTAAGCTTACCGACCCAACAGTAGCTCCACAGTCGACTCGGGCAACCCGTGTAACCTTAGCAGTCAAATAATGAAAATGGGCCCATGAGCCCATGTTGCTAGCCCATGTGGGCCCACACACCCGTGTAGCCTACACGGCCAATAATGGCCTTGGCTGTGTGAAATGCACGTTCTGGCCCAACAATTTTCACACGCTCGTGTGGTTTGCTCATGTAGGGCCCACACGGCCCAGTTCGGCCCAGCCCATGAAATCGCACATGGCCGGCCTCGTCGACCACACACTCATGTTTAGTCACAAGGCCCACCACACAGGTAGCAGCAAGTCCATGTGGCATCGATGATTCACACTTTTCGACTTTTTGCCAATTTTTGATTGTAGAACAGTGTTTACACACCTGGTTTCAATTCGCCACGAACAGCCGCTCAAGCCTTCACGAACCTAAATTTGACCAATCAAACACCACAACCAGTCCTACTTTACAATTAAAAAGGAAACCCGAAACCAACAATCCATCCATAGAACAGTTTAGAGTTACCTTTAATCGAACCACTGTGATTCCCACGAATCTTAATCTCTAGTGATTGATTAGGAGTTCCCTAAATCCTTCATTAACTGTCATAACAATTGCCATTAGTCACCAACTTAAGGGCAGAACAAGAAAGGGAAATAAAATTCGTCTATAGCACTTACTGAAAGAGAGCAAGAGAACCGAATGATGGAAGAAATTCAGCACTAGCATATCCCCTCACCCCCGATTTACAGCAGTCAAAAATAGTTAAACAAAAACCCCAATTTAACAACTTAAAATTCGAAACTTCAAGCACCATTATCACTTACCGAAAAAGTGCGATTAACCGCTGAACAAAATGGAGGCTCAAAAACTTATAAGAGAAAGAAGGAGCAAAATCAATTCAGCAGAGGAAGAGGAATGGATTTTCGAAACAATGGAGAAGGGAAAAGGAACTTTTGGCAGTGACCAGAATTAGGAAATCGACAGAAGAAGTCGAATTTTGGGAAGGAAGTTAATTTCCACACCACTACTCCCCACTTCTTTTGATCCACTCCTCAAAAATCTCCTCCAATCTCTCAACCCTCAAATTCGAATTCCACTCAAACTCTTTAGTGTTTCGGCTAAGCTAGAACACTCACGTAGTACTGGCAGCAAAATAAAACTCACCCTTGCGCATTCCAAGACTCGAACTGAAGACCCCCAACACTTTTCCACTCTACTTATCCACCAGACCAGCAGGCCCATTCTGTCATGTTTTTCCAATTATTTAATTATAAGCTTACTTTCAAAAGATAGGGGTTTATTCAAATAAAAACAAAATTCTGCCCAAGCTAAGGCTTGAACTCATGACTTCTCAGACACTCCCAGAACACTTAACCACTGAAGCAGATACAGATTTGTGTCATAAACATACAAAAATAAATGTTAAGGATTTTAGGGGCGTTATAGTATTGCCAATGTGTCATCACAAAGATTAACATCATCTATTAATCACTTTCATATTTCTCTATACACATGTTGTAACAATTCATAAATCCTTTCTCACCTTATATTCAGTTATAATATTTAAACCTTATATTCAGTTATAATATTTAAAGTTTCAGCTCACATTTTAAACATCATATATAAGTATATACACTCATGAATCAGCATTAACATTATTTATATTTATAGGTATGTACAATTCTATACCTACGAGCTTACCTGGCTAAATTGCAAAAATGTCAAAGTAGAAGG
Source organism: Gossypium australe (assembly GCA_005393395.2). Taxonomy (NCBI): domain Eukaryota; kingdom Viridiplantae; phylum Streptophyta; class Magnoliopsida; order Malvales; family Malvaceae; genus Gossypium; species Gossypium australe. The sequence goes on along the minus strand of CM016617.1, from coordinate 82,447,487 downwards.
GCTTTTTGGTAATTTTCTATTCTCCTCGATTTTCCACCCGATCTTGATCTAAATTAATAATTTTATTCAATATATTAATTTAGACAGTAAAACAATGTATTTTATTCAATTTAATCATTTTACATTTTTACAAAATTGCCCCTAAAGTTTTACTTTTATTCAATTTAGTCATTGAGCTTAAAACATGCAAATTAACCATTTTTACCCAAAATTTAGCCCAGCCAAATACTTATGCTATCCAATACAGCCCATTCACGGAACAATTTCACAACAAATCCTTGTATTTTTACTATTTTAACAATTTATTCCCTAATTGACAATTCATTAAAAATTACTTAATAAAATACTTTTAAATAACAACTAATATTTCAAATTCATCATTTAGCATCTAAAATCACAAGGTTAAACAAGGGAAACATTCAAAATCTTTCACAGTTTCAAAATCAAAGGTACAGGTTAGTTGGACTTACAACGATCTCAAAAACATAAAAATTATTAAAAATGGAGCCAAAATCACATACCATGCAATAGGAAACCACCATGGCCAAACCTAACTTAAAACCTCCATGGACATTCGGTTCTTTGAAGAAGAAACTAAAAAGATGATGACCAATTAACCTTTTGTTTTTATTTTATTTTAATTTAATAAACTAAATTACCATTTTAACCTTGGTTAATAAATAATTAAAACATCAATTTCATGCCCATAATTGTCCACTAACTCCATAAATGTTATAATTACCATTTAAGTCTCTTTTCCTTTATTCAATAAGCCATTTAATCACTCAAATCAAATAGTGATCAAATTTTACATCTTTTATGATTTAATCCTTTTTAATTAATTAACTATCGAAACGTTAAAATTTTTCAACGAAACTTTAATACCATCTTAATGACACTCCGTAAATATTAGAAACGAGGTCCCGATACCTCATTTTCTAAACTCAATTCACCTTAGGGTCTTACCACTTGAACTTATTAAATAATTTATATAACAAAAATCACTATATCGAAAACCTTTTTAAAACCATGTTTGACTCGTAAATATTATACTCGTCAAATTTGGTGGCCTCAAAACCACGTTTCCGACACTACTAAAAAACGGACTGTTACACATTCCATCACATAAATCATGCAACAAAAACTTAATTGTGATTTTATTTGTATGAATAAATAGATAAAAAAGCACATAACATCTTTTAACAAAATTAAATAAAACAAACCATGGAAATTAGATCATTCCAACACAAATGAATTTAAGCTGCCATGATATTGTTGAAACTCAAATGCTTAATTAAAATCATGTTTATGAATTGAACAAAACAAATATTAGAAAAGGAAGAGAAAACTCTAGCTGAATCTAGACATTCCCAATGCAAGATCTGTTCACTCCTTTCTTTGTTCTTCTGGATTGCCGCCACAATCAAGAAAATTAAACTCAAAAAAGCCATCTAAGGCTGCTCTTAAGGCTATTGCAAAGCTCTTTTTCAAGAGAAGGAATAGAAAAGGAACAAAAGAAAGCTAGTGGGAAGAGAAGGGAATGAGAGTGTATGAGAATAATAGTTGATGAGTGGATGAGTGATTTGAGAGGCACTTGAGAGGTCTATTTATACTAATAGAGGGGAGCTAAAAATAGAAAATATAGGCCTTGAAAATCTCCCTCAAGTGGCCAACCATGCTAAATGAGAGTGGAGGTTGGGATAGTTTGCTAAAATTAGCTTGTGGCTAAAAATAAAATGCATGAAACGGGGAAGGTTTGGACCGTGATTGAAGGAAAGGTTTAAGGGTTGTTTTGAAATTATTTTTAGCTGATTTAGGTAGCATTTGGTTGCTCTTTCCTTTTTGGATCAGTCCCCTTCAATTTAATTAATATGGGCCCCTTTTTCTACTTCAGGCTAGGAGTTAATTCAACCCAATTTTATTGGATCAAATACATTTTCTATGGGTCCAAGAAGGCTGATTTGGGGCATCCATAATTGTTAAATAATCAGTCATTCTCATGTGTTAGATGCTCTAAAAGATGCTTCAGCAATTCAATCTTCTCAATGTGACTACTGAGTTGATTTTTCTTCCATTCTGCAAGGCTGTCAAAAATTGGACGAAAAAGATAACTAAAATTCGAAATATATCATAAATTAAGTTCACTTTAATTATTTTATAATAAAATCGTAAAATTTGATAAAAATTACTTAGAATCTACATGAATTATTGTTCAAAAGGAGGTGAAATTTTCTATATATTTTAGTGTTTCCAAAAGATACGACAAATCCAAGATCCAGTGTCATATTTACAAGAAGTTTGGTTATTACTCCTATGATTGTTGGTATAACCCGAATCACAGTGGAGAGGAGAAGACGAATCTCATTAATAATGAGGAGGTTGGTGAAGGATCAGTGTTGTTGGTGTCTTACAATGAATCTGAGCCACCTCAATCTATCACGTGGTTCCTTGACCCAAGAGCCTTGAATCACATGTGTAGAAGAAATGAGTTTTCTTCTAAGCTCGATGAAAAGCAATTGGGCAACATCACGTTTGGTGACGTGTTGAAACGACCGATTAAAGGAAAAGGTGAGGTTATTTTTGAAATCCAAAATGGGAAGAAATTGGTTATCTCTTATGTTTATTATGTGCCTGATATTAAGAGCAATCTATCGAGCATTGGGCAATTGTTGGAGAGAGGATATGATATCAAAATGAGTGATTTTGCTCTCAATTTGCATGATAAGAATAACAAGTTGATTACTCATGTGAAGATGACGAAGAGCAAAATGTTCCCTAAAAAGCTCATTGTTAATGATTCGAGCTGCTTGAAGGTGATTGTTGGAAAAAAATAGATTTTTGGAAGCTTTGAGGCATATTCTTAATTAGTAAAGGTGGAGATTTGAATAATAAAATTATGGTTTTATATTCTACCCATAAGACCTTTACAACGGTATATCATATGCTCAAAATGGTTGGGTGATGAAGGAGAAATTGATGCCCAAAGTAAGCCACTTATGAATTATGTTAAGGAAAATGGTGGTTAGATATCAAGTGTGGAATATGTTTATATATATGAACCAACTTGGTGGTTATTTAATGACTAAACTAATGTTCTCCCACACGCACAGGTGGGTGCAAATTCAAACGTCGAGGTTGGGGCTGCACCCGCACGATGTGGGCGACGCGAAATGTCCAGACCGGTCGGGTCCTTCTAGGCCTACGGATATTTTAGCCCAATACGTAATTTTATTTTCCTCAGTAGAGTCTATCTCTTCAAATTCTGTTTGGAATTAAAATGACAAATATTAAATTGAGGCTGATGGCTCCTTAATTCACGGATGCTATTGGCTCCATTAGTCAAATTTTCCAAATTTTTTACTTTTCATTTTATTTAAAACCAAATAATATGCTGGAAAAAAATGCACTGAATTTTCCAAAATTTTAAGATTTTTTCCTGCATATTTTGAACATATTTTCAATCATAGAAGAAAGCAAGGCTACAGTTCATTGATCACTGCAGTCGTGTTACTGTCGTGCTCATCTCGTTGTTGTATCCTGGGAGATAGCCGACCAACGGTTCTCCAGCACCAAGGAGCGGTCAAATCTGTATTAAGAAAACTGTGAAATTAGGCCTCAACTACCAGTTAATTTTTCTAGCTACTTACGAGTATAAAATTTTAATCCAGTTTTTATTTCCAATTTCTATTTTTTCAGATTATATATATCTATATTGTTCTGGTTCGATCTTATAATTTAAATAAATATTTTACATTATTGTTTATTTCACTAACGTGTGTGCAACAATCTTAAGACAGATTTTTACCACTTTCTAATCCTAGACAAATAGGACACGGAGGTAAAATTGTATTTTGTTTGTAAACAAAAATCAATTGAACAATTCTGTTTCAAGATCTTATTCCTGTCATTCAACAGGATTTGTTCGATATTCTATTTTCAAACATAAATCAATTGAACAATACTGTTTCAGGATTCTATTCCTATAGTTCAATAGGATTTATTCGATTTTTGTTGTTAATAGTAATCGTTTGAGAGTAACAATTCTGTTACCAAAAATTGCTTATTGATTTTGTTTCAGAATTTTTAGTTCCTAACTAAATTCTGTCATTTAACAAAATCGAAGGGTAGTATAAACTGGAAATTAAAATTTCTGTTTATGATTATTACTAATTCTGGTTCCGTTTCTGAAATCTCAATAGAAAAATGGAGACTCCCACCAATTCAACCAATTCGCCATCTAGTGTGTTGGCTCCAACTTAGGCTTTGAATTAAAATTCAATATTGCTAATGGTTGTAAGCCACAACAAGAAGCCTGCAAAATTCTCTGGACAGAATTTCAAGACATGACAATAGAAGATGTTGTTCTATTTGACCATGATGATCTTGGCCAAATTTTTGAAGGATGACCCTCTTACTATTAAAGAGAGAGAGGTAGATGATGTTACCGCCTTCACTACTGTTGAAGCTTGGGAGCATTCTGATTTCCTGTGCTGAAATTACATCCTAAATAAGTTTTCGGATGCATTGTACGAAGTATACAATGTCAAGAAGACGACTAAGGAATTATGGACGTCATTGGACAATAAATACAAAACCGAAGATGCTGGAGCTAAAAAGTTTTTAATTGTCCAATTCTTGATTTTTGTAATGGTTGATTCTAAACTAGTTGTGAATCAAGTGCAAGAACTTAAACTAATCATTCATGGAATTCTTGCTGAAGGGATGGTCATAAGTGAATCCTTCTACGATTATTAAGAAGATACCCTCTGCTTGGAATGACTTCAAGAACTACCTAAAGAACAAAATAAATGAAATGCCAGTAGAAGACCTGATTGTCAAACTTTGGATTGAATAAGACAACAAAGGTACTAGAAAAAATCTCAACAAAGCAGCAAATGTCAATGGTGCTAAAGCAAACGTGGTAGAAGTCAATAAGGACTTCAAGAAGGGAAAACAACCTCAGAATGGGTCTAAATTGGGACCAAAAGGAGGTGTTTCCAAAAAGCAAAAATTTCAAAGGAAATGTTTCAATTGCAACAAGATAGGGCACAAGTCATCTGGCTATAGGCTTCCAAAGAAAGTCAGAGCTAATGAGGCCAATGTTGTGGAAGAAATTTCCTAGGAAGTGTTTGATATGGACTTATGTGTTGTAATTTCTAAAGTCAACATGGTTGACTCAAATCCACGATAATAGTGCTTGGTACTTGTGCCACACATCATGTCTGCTGTGACAAAGACTCATTTTCTAATTTGGTGCCTTGTGACAAATGGGAGAAGCTCTATATGGAAATGTCGTGACTTCCAAGATCAAGGGGAAAGGTATTGTGGTATTCAAGATCACTTCTGGAAAAGAATTTAAGCTTTAAAATGTGTTGTATGTGGCTGACATACACAAGAACCTCATTTCTAGTACACTCCTCAGTGTACACGGCTTTAGGATGGTGTTTGAATCCAGTAGCTAATTTTGTCTAAAGGGGGAATGTTTGTGGGAAGCGGATATGTATATGACATGTGGAAACTTAATGCAATCTCTGTAAAAGCAAAGACAATGAATAAGAATGCCACTTTTTCTTCTGTTTTTATACTTAAGTCATTTAATTTATGGTATGGTAGGCTCAGACACATTAATTATGATACTTTACATAGATTAATTAATTTAGATCACATTTCTTCATTTCATATTAATTATAAACACAAATGTGAAACTTATGTTGAGGCAAAATTAACAAGGTCTTCATTTCAAACTGTTGAAAGAAGTACAGAACCACTTGACCTAATACATAGTGATGTTTGTAACTTAAAGTTCAAACCAGAGGAAGAAATAAATATTTTATTACTTTCATTGATGATAACATGAAATATTGTTATGTATATTTGCTTAAAAGCAAAGACGAAGCTATAGAGAAATTTATTCTCTACAAGCAAGAAGTTGAAACCTAAACCTAACTTAATAAAAAGATTAAGATGGTGAGAAGTGATTGTTGTGGTGAATATGTTGAACCATTTGGTGAATACTATTCATTCATGAAGTGACACCACTATGCTCTCCTTAATCAAATGGAATAGCCGAGTGAAAAAATCAGACTCTAAAGGAAATGATGAACGCATTGCTAGAAAGCTGTGAGTTATCAAAGAACATTTGGGGAGGGAGCTATTCTATCATCTAATTACCTTTTACATAAGGTCCCCTGGAAGAAAAGGGACAAGACGCTATATGAGTTATGGAAATGTAGAAAACCTTTCTACAACTACATGAAAGTGTAGGGTGTCTTGCAAAAGTAGTGGCTCTGTTACCAAAGCAAATGAAAATAGGTCCTAAAGCGGTGGATTGTATTTTCATTAGATGCAGATCATAGCAATGCATATCGTTTTCTTGTGTATGAATCAAAGAATCCTGACATTCACAATAATACTATATTAGAATTAAAGAATGTCTTATTTTTTGAAAATAACTCCCCTTGTAAAACTAGGAAAGTTTATTCAAGTTCAACGAAACAAACTTTAGAGACTATAGATGAAAATAGTCAAGATGTTCAACAAAAGGTTAAAATTGACATAGAGCCAAGGAGTGAACGAGCAAAGGTGGAAAAATATTTTGGATCAAATTTTTTAACCTTTATGCTAGAGGTCGAACCTCAAATGTATAATGATGCTATACGGTCATCCAAAAGCACTTTATGGAAAAATGCTATTAAAAGTGAAATTGAATCAATCATGCAAAATCATACATGGGAATTAGTGGATCTTCCTCTAGGAATTAAACCATTAAATTCTATGTGGATTTTCAAATGGAAAATGAAACCAGATGGAATAATTGATAAGTACAAGGCCAGATTGGTTATAAAAGGTTATAGACAAAAGGAAGGCCTTAACTACTTTGATACTTTTATACTTGCAATTTTTGCATTGCAGAATCTAAAAGTACATCAAATGGATGTTAAAACAACTTTACTAAATGGACATCTTGATGAAGAGATTTATATAGAACAACCTGAAGGTCATGTAGTTCTAGGACAAGAAAGAAAAGTTTATAAATTGGTGAAGTATTTGTATGGACTTAAGCAAACACCACAGCAATGGCATGAAAAGTTCGATAATGTCATGATGAAAAATGGCTTTAAGATTAATGAGTGTGACAAACGTGTGTATGTCAAAACTACATACATTGGATATATAATCCTAAGCTTATATGTTGATGACATACTCATTGTTGGAAGTAACAATGAAATGGTAAAACGTACCTAAGACATGTTAAATTCAAGTTTTGACATGAAAGATATGAGAGTAGCTTATATGATTTTGGGCATCCAAATCAAGAGGTCATCTAAAGGTCTCATATTGACTCAGTCACACTATGTGGACAAGATTCTTGGGAAATTTAGCAAGGATGATTTTGGTATAGCCAGAACTCCAATAGATACGAGCCAACATCTGTCCAAAAACATAGGTGAAAGTGTTAACGAAGTGGAATATGCAAGTGTCATAGGCAGTCTAATGTACCTTATGAGTTGTACTAGGCCAGATATTTCTTTCACTGTGAGCAGTTTAAGCAATTCACAAGCAATCTAGGGGAAAACCATTGGAAAGAAATTATGAAGGTACTGAGATATCTCAAATATACTCGAGACTACAGATTGTATTATTCCAGATATCCTACTATTTTAGAAGGATTCTCCAATGCTAGTTGGATATATGATATTCAATATACAAAAGGCACAAGTGGATATGTTTTTACATTAGAAGGAGGAGCTATGTCATGGAAATCCTCAAGATAAACGATTATAACCAAATCCACAATGGAATCTAAGTTTGTAGCTCAAGACAAATCTGGAAAAGAAGCTAAATGGCTTTGAAACTTCAAGGAGGATATTATTGACTGGCCAAAGCCTGTGCCCACAATATGCATATATTGTGATAACCAAGCAATAATTGGTAGATCACAGAACGTAATGTATTGTAACACCCCTTACCCGTATTCAACTGCGGGACAGGGTATGAGGCGGTACCTAACTTAAACACATGCATACACACAATTTTGAATCATAAAAGACCGTTCAAATTAAAACTTTTCAAACTTCCTCTTAACATCCTTAATATAGGCCTATGAGGCCCAAAACACATCTTAGAACGTTTCAAGATTAAATTTGTGTTCTATGGAAGACCTTGGAAAATGTCATTAAAAACAATGGCACATGCCCGTGTGGAAGTGTGACACGCCTGTGTGACTTGATAACATGGACATGTTGACAGATCGTGTGATTCACATGGCCTAAGCATATAGGGACACACCCGTGTCCCACGCCCGTGTAGATTTATTATCTCAATTCAAACCTACAGGGGTTTTCACACGGCCTGACACACGCCTGTGTGGTTACTACTGGGCATTTTGTTTTGCCAACTTAAGGTGCAGGGGGCACACAGCCTAACTACATGCGCATGGGGCAGACTGTATGTCACACACGGCCTAGACACACGCCCGTGTGGACAGTAACAAGACTATTTACCAAGCCCTTTGCCACCTTTACTTGTACCACAATAACCACATCAATAACCTATTCATTCATGCAATAATATACCAAATTCTAATCCATGCAATTTACACTTCCATGAAATTCATCATCATTTTCATATAACAATAATAAGTAATAGCCATCAACCGTGGCCTTATACAAAATGAATCAATTCCAAAACAAACCAACACATTTGGCCAAAATAAAATAACACTTAACAAGGACTAAGTCCCTATACATGACATACTCAAAAAGGATAAATCTAGCTATACCAAGTGTTCAGATTGATAGTGTGATCAAGCCTCCGACATTTTTTTATCCCCAAGCTAACTTGGTGGCACTATAAGAAAATGGAAGAGAGAGGGAATAAGCATAAAGCTTAGTAAGTCGCATGTAAATAATTAACAACAATTACCTTGCAACATCATACTCATGACATATTATAAACTTGCATATACTTCTCATAAAATCAAAGGCATAAATTATTCATTTCCATCCTTACTAATCATACAACATAATTCATACTCATTTCAAATCTCACCACATTTTAAATATGTATCATAAACATTGCTCACATTTGCATGCACTTATACCCTACACTTGTTATCACATAATCACACGTAAATTCACTTAGTTAAAGTTTCTCTATGAATACTTCAGAATAATACCGGATACGATGTGCTTTCGCACACAGCCCACCAACAATAATAAATATTGCGGTATCGCACACAGCCCACCAACAATGAACAACACTGTGATATCACACACAACCCACCAATAATCACTTATTCATGGTGTTTATCCAAGGATTTCCTCACTCTCCATCATCTTAATAGATGTCAACAATATTCACAGTAATAATCAAACATATTATGCAATATCAATGGTTATAAGCATAATAACAATAGAGTTATATTATTCACATACAACTTACCTTGATATACCAAAAATTGGATGACTATCTCGATTTAGTCCACTGTCTTGGTTTTCCCCCGGTCTAAGCCCGGACTCCGTTTTTCTCGATCAATAATAAAAAAATTCACTTATTAAATCACCACATTATTCAAAACATTTTAAAGTTTCTATTTTGCAAAATTACCGTTTTGCCCTATACTTTCACAGAATTACAATTTTGCCTCTAGGCTCGTAAATCGATTCTAATCAAATTTCCTCCTTTAACAAGCCTACTTGAACATTTATTACTCTTATAGCAACTCACAATACCAATTATTTCACACATTTACCACCTATTTTACAACCTTTACAAAAAGGTCCTTTTTAGGTGTTTTCATGAAAACTCTTTTCACAAAAGTTGTTTATTTAATAACCAAGTTTCAATTTCTTCAATAAAAGTTCAGAAAACAACACTAATTCTCTCATGGAAAAACCCTATACTTTCAACCATTTTACAAAATAGTCCCCTCATTAGCTAGCTTAAGCTACAAGGGTTCTAAAAGTACAAAAATGACCATAAAAAATTACCATCAAAATCACTTACTTGCAAGGGATTAAGTTGCTGAATATTTCAAGCTTCCCAAAACCCCTATTTTGTTGATATTTTCGATGGAGAAGATGAAGAGGAAAGGATAATATCATTCTTTTCTTTATTCTATTTTATTACATCAATTTAGTCACCTAATCAACCAACTTTGACCAATTTTGACATTTCTTGTCCCCTATGGCCGGCCAACACTTTATCAAAGGCCTAATTGCACATTAAGGACCTTCAATTAAGGTTTTATAGCTATCTAACACCTTTATCTTGTAGAACAAAACTTTCGTATTTAATGCGATTTTGTCCTTTTTCAAAAGTAAGCATGAAATCGCTAAAATTACTTCACCAAAATTTTCATGCACTCATATAATCATGCTATAACACATAAACAATTATTAAAAATAATTTTCTCCAACCTCAGATTAGTGGTTCTGAAACCACTATCCCGATTAGCCCCTAAATCGAGATGTTACATGTATAATGGTAAGTCGAGACAAATGCATTATCAACACAATACCGTTAGACAAGTGATCTCAAATGAAGTTATCCCTATTGATTTTGTAAAATCAAAAGATAACATTGCGGATCCACTAACTAAAGGCTTAAATTGAGATCAGGTTGATAAAACATCGAAAGGAATGGGACTAAAGCCTATGAAAATTCAAGGCGCTATGTGAAGGAAAACCCAACCTAGTTGACTAAAGATCCCAAGATCTAGGTTCAAAGGGACAACCTACTTGCATAGACCTTGTGAGGTCACTGTAGGGGTTCTTATCCCAAGTGCGTTCCTATGATATAAACAGTAATTAAAAGTGGGATAGGTTAAGCAATACTTTTAATAACTGTTGTGTGTTTTGGTGAGCCAAGCAACATAAGTCACCTATGTGAGAGTGAAGTGGGGCCACTTTGAGGAGACTACTGGGGCATAGTTCTCTCAAACTTTTGTAAAACCAGGATATGTTCACGGCCATATGAACATACCCATGAGAACTAAAACCTTGCAATGAAGGTAGTTGTGTGAGGTATATCATCATTTACACAAACGGCAAAATAGTTCAAGGACATCACGTCTACTAGTTAGTTACTAAAGTAAATATACTTTCAAAAGAGAAGGTGTTGATGCCTACCTATCCTATGCAACTATCGATCGTAGATTCTATTACTACATTGAGTCAATATTTTTTTTGTTAAAACTATCAATTTTCATTCATGTGGGGGACTGTTGGAAAATTAGATTTTTGGAAGCTTTAAGGCATATTCTCGATTAGTAAAGGTGGATATTTGAATCATAAAATTATTTTTTATATTCTACCCCATGAAACCTTTACAATGGTATATCATATGCTTAAAATGGTTGAGTGATGAAGGAGAAATTGATACTCAAAGTAAACCACTTGTGAATTATGTTGAGGAAAATGGAAAGCTTAGTCTCACATTGGTTGGATATCAAGTGTGGAATTGTTTATATATATGAACCAACTTGGTGTTTATTGAATGACTAAACTAATGCTCTCCCTCGCGTGTAGGGGGTGCAAATCCAAACCCGCCGGGGTTGGGGGCGCACCCGTACAACATAGGCGACGCAAAATGTTCAGATCGGTCGAGCCCTTCTAGGCCTACAGATATTTTAGCACAATACGTAATTTTATTTTCCTCAACAGATCCTATCTCTTCAAATTATGTTTGGAATTAAAAAGACAAATATTAAATTGAGATTAATGGCTCTTTTAATTCAGACGTTAATGGCTCCTTAATTCGCGTACGTTATTTGCTTCGTTAGTCAAAATTTCCAACAGTTCTTTCATTTTGAATTTTATTTAAAACAAAAAACCTACAGAAAAAAAATACACTAAATTTTTCGAAATTTCAAGATTTTTTCCCTGTATATTTCGAACCTATTTTTGGTGATAAAAGAAAGTAAGGTTACAGTCCATTGATCACTGCAGTTGTGCTACTGCCATGCTCATCTCGTTGTTGTATCTTGGGAGACAGTCGACCAACGTTTCTCCAGTACCAAAGGAGCGGTCGAATCTATCTTAAGGAAACTGTGAAAACCGGCCTTAACTACTAGTCGATTTTTCCTGCCTACCTACGAGTATAAAATTTTGATCCAGTTTTTATTTCCAATTTTTATTTTTTCTGATTTAAGAGTGGAAGAATATGGTAATGAGACTGCCAAAGACCGAATCCTTCGGCAATCTATGTTTGTGGACCAATCAAGTGCATCTCTATCAGCGGGAACAAATACTTCTTGACCTTTACTAGTGTTTATAGAGAAAAACATGGGTGTATATGTTGAAGAAAAAGAAATAAATGTTCTCGAGATTTAAAGAGTTTAAAAGTTTGGTTGAAAAGTAAAGTGGTTTTTTTTAAATGTTGTGGATTGATCGTGGAAACGAGTATACATTCCTAGAATTTGAGAATTTTTGTAGGGAGAATGGCATACAACATCAGCTCAGATGCCTCAAACACCATAGAAAAATGGTGTTTTGAACAGGAAAAACGGAACGATCCTCAATATGGTGCGATGTATGTTGAAGAAGAGGAATATTTCAAAAGAATATTTGGGAGATTTTGCTGCTTGTGTTGTTTATTTGTTGAACAAGTTTCCAACAAAGTGAACTGGAGATGTGACATCAGAGGAAGCCTGGAGTTCTTTCGTAAGGCAAAGGTTGATGATCTTAGAATTTTGGAGAACATTACCAATGTAAAGGTGCAAGAGGAGAAGCATACAAAACTCGAGGATAAAAGCCAAAAATGCATATTCATTGGCTATGATGAGAATTACAGTGGGTACAAGTTGTACAACCCAGTAATCCGTAATCTCGTGATGTCGAGAGATGTTATGTTCGATGATGAGCAAATTTGGGACTAGAAGAACAATGGTCAGGTGAAGTAGATTCCTCTCGAGTGAGAGCATGACAAGAAGAAATTCGTACAATGAGCAGCAACACCTAACCAAGTTAAAACTCAATCCAACAACGATGGCTCCAAGAACCCAACTGGGCGAAAGATGAAGACTATCAGGAGATTTATTATTCTAGCCGAGTGATCAGTACAAATTTTGAGGAGAAGTTCAATAATTTGTGTCTCTTTGTCGGATTCGGTCCTTTGATGTATGAGGAAGCCTCAAAGGAGACCATGTGGAGGAAAGCCATGGAGGAAGAAATCCATGCCATAAAGAAGAAAAATATGTGGGGAGCTTACATCACTTCTGCAAGGACATAGACCCATCGATGTTAAATGGGTGTTTGAGACAAAAGAAAAAAAGGCAAAGTCAAATGCACAAAGCAAGGCTGGTCGTGAAGGAATACAAGGAGAAATACGGGGTCGACTATGAAAAAGTCTCTGCTCCGATAGCCAAGCTTGAAATAGTGAAGCTGTTGATCTCTCTTACAGCCCAACGAAGTTGGAAGATATAACAGATGGATGTGAAGTTAGCATCCCTCAATGGGAACCTTGGAAAAGAGGTCTATGTCGAGCAACCACCGAGATTCATTATCAAAGGGCAGGAAGAAAAGGTGTACAGGTTGAACAAAGCCTTTTACAGGCTGAAACAAGCCCCAAGAGCATGGAATTCCAGAATTGATGTGTATTTTTTTCGTGAAGGTTTTGTGAAGTGCCCATACAAGAAATATTTGTATGCAAAGACCAACTCAACTGGAGATTTATTACTAACACGCTTGTACGTAGATGATTTGATTTTTATGGGCAACAACAGCTCCATGATTTGGGAGTTTAAATAATTGATGAAGGAGTTTGATATGACCAACTTGGGGCTGATGTGATACTTCTTGGGCATCAAGGTCAACAAGATGAAGAAAGAATTTATAAGTCACAAAAAAAATATGCAAAAGAGATTTTGAAAAAGTTTTTGATGGAAAATTGTCATCCCATGGACAACACCTATTAAGTGTGGCATTAGATTGACTAAGCAATGAGAAGGGAAGTGTAACACTCCTCACTAGTATTCAACGTCGAAATAAGGTTACAGAGCATCACCAGAATTATAATACATATAACCATACTTTTCTCATGCATTCAATCATTTCTTACAATCATCATTTAATTTGTCCCTTACAATAGCCTACGAGGCCTTAAACATGCTTTAGAAGTGATTCGGGACTAACCCAATAACTTATAGAACTTCCACAAAACTTTGAAAATTTTTCCCAATACAAAGGACACACGCACGTATGGCCAAGCCGTGTGTCTCACACGGTCACTAGACACGCCCGTGTCACAAGCCGTGTGAAAACAGAGGGTACATACTTACTTGGGTCACACGGCCAACCACACGCCCGTGTGTCTGTGCCCTTCGAAGTGGCCACACATGCCCGTGTGCCAGGTCGTGTGCTAGGCCGTGCCAATCTTGTAGGGTATACTGACTTATGCAACACGGCCAAGTCACACGCCCGTGTGCTAGGACGTGTGCAATTTAGGGGGTATACTAACTTGTACCACACGACCAATCACACGTCCGTGTGTGAGACCGTATGGAGCATACTGACTTGGTTTTAATTTCAACACCAGGGTACACATGGCCGTGTAACATGACCGTATGTCACACACGACCGAGACACACGCCCTTGTGGACAAAAATAGGCTATTTGCAAAGCCATTTTGCCACCCTATTTTCATATACTTGTACAAGTGTAATATGCAACATTTTATAACTCAATAGGCAGCTAATCCATAACATTTCATACACATTTTATACCAATTCAACATAGTGTTCAAATACCTAATTAATTTCATGCATTTCCCATTCATATGTCTACTACATATCAAGATAACATTTGCATATTTTCATTCCATCTACTACTTGCCAAAACATACCATATTTTAATACTTATACACAACTAAAACATTATACCAAGTTAAGCCAAATCACATGGCTTTAACTTATACCACAACATGTACCAAAATCACTATCTCAAGTAACCATAACTATCATATTTATAACTAGCCTATACATGCCATATTTACATATATCCATAAGTTCAAAGGTACCAATCGGTAACTGGATAGTGTGATGCTTAACTCCAACTTTATTCGGATCGAGCAAGCTATCGAACCTCTATAAAACATAGAAAAAGAAATAGAGTAAGCTTTAAAACTTAGTAAGCTCATATAATTCAGAATTTAACTTACCATTTATACATAATCAAACAATTAAACAAAGTATATCAAGTTCACTTGCCAAATGCCTACACACAAGCATTCATCAACAAGTTAGTCACATCAGTGCGTATAATCATCCATTATCTCAATTTAATACACAATACATTGTATCATATCAGATTCATAAACCATGTACATCATTTGTAACATATCACTCTCAATCATATAAACAGTAAATCATTCGATAACAGTAACTCATCATATAACACATACCTTATTCACATAACCAAAAACAGAATTTATGCCCGTTGAACCTATTAGAATATCGAGGGATACTCGGGTGATATACATTACGTGTAATAATCAGTAATCCGTCAATTCATTCTCATTTTCGCTCTTTCGAGCTATGATCAGTAAGCTCCTCCTAAGCTGATGAACAGTAAGCTCTATTGAGCTGAAACGGTAAGCTCTGACGAGCTAAAAACAGTAAGCTCTTACGAGCTGAACAGTAAGCTCTTACGAGCTAATATATCGGTAAGCTCATAAGAGCCGTGGTGAGTTCCTAACAAATGCAGGAGTTCGACCAAAACGATAACCCTAGTGACATGTCATTAGTATGCTACAAATTCTTACGGTTCAAACGGGGCTCGGTAACCATCAGACTATATCAATAAGGCATTCCTATTTCAAGTAGATCAATTACTCAATTATATACATTCATTTCAAATAATTACAAGTATTTAAAAGTTCGATTCTAATTATACGAACTTACCTCTAGTTGCTCGGATAGAAATATCGGCTAATCATCAACCTTACCTTTTCCGCGATCTAATCCCGATCTCGATTTATCTTGATCTATATATTATTAAAATAAACTTATTTAATCAACTATTTATTCAATTTAGTCCAAAACACACATTAGGGCTATTTTACTCATTTTCCCCTAAACTTTCACATTTTTACAATTTAGTCCTTATCACATAAAATTGCAAATTCATGCAATTTAGTACAAACCCATGCTTAGACAAATTTTAATGGAGTCCCCAACAACCCATATCTTTTATTTAATCACACTTTTACTCACATAATTTTACAATTTCACAAATTAACCCCTTTTTGACATTTTTGTCAAAAATCACTTTTCAAAAATTATTAATCTAACATTAAAACTTCCAAATCTATCATAATTCATCAAATTACTCAAGCATTCAACAATGGAAACATGATAAATCTTTAACAATTTCGAAATCTAAGGTACAGGCTAGCTAGAATACGAAGCAACGATCTCAAAAACGTAAAAATCATTAAAAATTGAGCTAAACCATACCTTAATCTAGCTTTCAAAGTGAGCAAATGGAAAACCTAAAGAATGGCTTTCTTTTCTTTCAAATTTTCGGCAACAAAGATGAAGAAAGATGCATAAAATGGCTTTGTTTTATTTAATTTATGGTTATTAACATTTTACTAAATTAACCTTAGAAATAAAACATTAAAAACATATAATGCATATCCAATATTTTCCACTTACCATTATAATGGTCTTTTACAACATAAGGAACTTAACTTTAAGGTTCTATACCTATTAGATACTTTTAGCTAATAGAACTCCATTTTTACACTTTACGCGATTTAGTCCTTTTTGCCTAATTAAGCATTCAAACAGTAAAATTTCTTTACGAAACTTTCACACAATAATTCTATCATGCTGTAAAATTTAATAAAATAAATATTTTGACTTTGGATTTGTGGTTCCAAAACCACTGTTCCGATTTGACTAAAAACGGGTTGTTACAGGAAGCCAATGAACTCGACTTATTACAAAAGTCTTATAGGTTGTTTGAAGTACTAGACTTGCACTCAACCTGATATATTGTTCTGAGTTAGACTTATTACTAGGTACATGGAGACTCTGAAGACTTCCCACTTGAAGGCAGTGAAGAGAATCCTTAGATACATGAAAGGGACAGTCGATTACGGGTTGTTATATTCATCAAATGGCAGCAATGAACTCGTTGGGTTCAGCAGCAGTGATTGGGCTAGGAGTTTCGATGATAGGAAGAGCACCATGGGGTTCGTATTATATCTTAATGATACCACATTCACTTGGTCCTCAAAGAAGTAATCTATTGTTGCTCTATAAACTTGTGACGCAGAGTACATAGCTACAATCTCTTGCATGTGTCATGCCATTTGATTAAGGAGGTTTACTCAGTGAACTAAAGTTGCAACAAGAAAATGCAACCAAGATCTACATCAATAACAAGTCTACCTTTGCCCTAGCCAAGAACCCGATCCATTATGTACATTTGAAACATATCTTCATAATGGAGTACGTAAAGGCAAAAGAAATGGATTTACAGCATGTGAATTCGAGTGGTCAAGTTGTTGATGTGTTTACAAAGGCCTTGAAGATTGAAACTTTTACACACCTGAGGAAGCTGCTCGGAGTTCAAGTTCGTTGAGAAACCAATTTAAGGGGGCAGATGTTGACAACTAAACTTGCTCCAGAATTCCAAGAGTCTGCTATTATTGAAAATAGGAGAAGAAATTAATGAATTCTCTAAATGCGTCCATTGAGTTAATATATGTAATCAAATGAGTTATCAAATTTTAGAAGATGAATGAATGAAAATATATACAAGAAAAGAAGCCCCACTCTCTCTCCTTGTTACATTTTCCTCTTCTCTGTTCATTTTCCATGTTCCATTTTTTGTGCCACTGTACAATTACAATTAAGGCCCACTAGAATAATTGTTAATGTAACACCCCAAACCCGGCCTATGCGTTAAGTCCAGATTTGGCATGCCACACAAATCGAACTTTCATCTAGTCGTCAATAATTTAAGAAAACAAATCTTCAAAACGATTTTGGAGATAGAGTTTATCAAAAATCGAGATTAATTTGAAATCCATGATTTTGAAAACATCAGAGTTTATAATTTGATTTTCAGAGAAATAATTGGTTGAAATAAATTCATAAAAGAGTTTTCACAGAAATTTTATGAGTTAGTGATATTTAAGAAAAACCTTTTTTTTTATACGCAAATTTAAGAAAACATATATAAAAATTAAAACAACCCCATTTAAGTATCTAAAACATATTAAAATCCATCCACGAAATAACAATCCATGAAACAATACCAGAGGCCTTATTACATTGCAACTGAAATAATACTTAAATAAAAATACTTAAAAGAAGTTCAAAGTTTATATAAACCATCATCTGTAGTATGGCCTCCTCACGAGTCATCCCCGGCCCAAGCCTCCATCAATTATCATTACCTGAGAAGGGTAAAAAAAACGGGGTGAGTTACTTAGAACTCAGTGTGTAACCCACTTACCGTGTCCACTGGGCCAGATTCATTTAAGCATATAATTGGGCTTGAGCCCATTTACAAATGTAAAATATATATCAAATATAAAATGCATGTGATATGCAATTCCCAACTAAGCCTAAATTTCCATCCGCTACACACCACCCGTACCAACCAGCACACCTGTGGGGATCAAGTCAACCCACCCCGCCAACACACCAATCGCAGGCATAAAGCCAATTAAAATGTTTGTGGCAGAGCCACCGAACTAGATTGTGGCAGAGCCACCGAACTAGATTGTGGTAGAACCACCAGAACTTCTCTTCAATTTTTATCCCAACCTATCCAATCATGTATGCATATACAAAGCATAACAATATTCATATAACAAATTCAACATAAGGCCCATACTACAAGTTGGCCCATTAAGCAATCTAGTAATTTTGGCCCATTAATTGATCTAGCAAATTTGACCCATTAATCGATCTAGCAAATTTGGCCCATTAATCGATCTAGCAAATTTGGCCTAATAATCACATGAGGCCCTTTTCAAAATTTTCACACTTGGCCAATTTATCCAAATAATTCGTATGGCCCAAAATATCACATGGGGCCCAAAATATCACTTTTTAACCAAATAGCCCATTAAGGGCAATTTCGTAATTTCTACAACTTTAATACCGACTTCATGCATTTACACAAAAAGTGTTAATATACCGTATTTTCAAATTTTACCAACTTTACGATTTTTATTCTATTGCTTACGGTATAATATCTAACCCATGAGATAAGTGTGAAATTACACACCTGATTACGGTGAGAACTATACTTTCCCGCTCGTCGATACCTAAATACGTGACACGCTTGATTAGAACACTAATACTTAATATAAATCTATGTTAAGATAAACGATCTAGATCTTTTTACCCTCGGAATTTCGAACAACAACTATTTGTGGTTTCTCCCCGATTGATGGTTCATAACCCGTTGAAGATCCACGAACAGTCAATGGCTCAGGAGTACGAATGATTTCAAATAATTGATTTTCACCAGAGGAGGGTCCACAACCCGGTGGAAAATCTCGGATTGCCGAAACAGCCCTTCGCTTGAATCTAGAGGGAGTAGCAAAACCGCCCCTCTTCTGAACACTATTCACCACTCTTTTTGACCCTATCTTGTTTGCCTCCATTGACAAAAGATTATTAGTCCTAATAATATATCGGAATTTAAGACTATTGGTTTAAAAGGGGGAATTCGGCTTACTTTAAAATTCCAAATGATTCCAAAAGAATCCCTTGAAAGTTATGATCCAAATTTGAATAACTTCAAGACTACTTCGAAAAGATGATGATTCAGCCCTCCTCTATTTCACTAAAAAAAATAACGAAAGAAATCATCTAAATGAGTGATTGGTTATTCGGTTTAAAAGAGTCTTCCAAGCCAATCTATAGATTCGGCCAAGGTGACCAAATAGCAAAAAGAGAAGACAAAAAAAATGATTCTTACCGATGATCCAAAGTTTGAATAGAAGAAAATGATTGAGAATAAAAGTTATGAGGAATGGAAGATTCGGCTATGATATATCAAAGAAAGGAAAAGATTTGGCTATGAAGATGGTGTCTAACATTCGGCCATGGAAGAAATATGAAGGAAGAAATGTGTTTAAAGGATGAGAAAAAATGGAGAAAGAAAGAGAATAAGGATGAGAGGTTTATGATTCGATTTTCAAAGGTAAGAGAAAAGCAAAGAAAAGGGTTTAGGACAATGGTGCATTCGGCAATGAGGAAGAAAGAAGAAAAGAAATGGTTTTTGTGTTTGATATTTTCGGCACTAGGAGAGAAGCACAAAATGAAGCACTTAAGAGGTTGGAAAAATATGACCAAATGGTCAAAAGGAGAAGACAAAAAGAAGAAAAACAAAGATGTTTACCCAAAGCATCAAGCACATTCGGCTATGAGAGAAAAATGAAAAAGAAAAGATGTTTTGAGAGAACAAAATGACCAAATGGGATTACACACTAGCTACCATCTTTACCAAAGTCTACCACCAAAAATTCGGCTCCCCCCAGTCCACAAAGCCGTCCAAGTACATGGACAAGTTGGCCATTCTAAGTTTCCAAAACATAGCCCTTAAGATATGCCTTGTGTCCCCCTACCTTCCATAAGCTTAGGATTTCTTTCCCCAAGTTCAAGCTTACCTTAACCATTAGCCACCTTACCATAAAAGAAATAGTCCAACCTTACCATAAATAAGGCTTGACCGACACATGCTATGAAGGTGCAAAAATTAAAGTCATCAAAATGCAATCCATGAAATTCGAACCTCTTCCCTCAAGCAACACTGATGGCGCCAACTCCACTTTACTACTAGCTCATCTTATGTTAGTTTTAGTCACTTAATTTCCTTAAACATCAAGGTCACTTGATCCACTTCAATAAAGTACTCATTTCTAAAACTTATTCTAATTCCGAATAAGTCCCGAGCCTTCTCAAGACTATATTAAGCACACAAATTAAACCATTCACAAGCTAAGCACCAAAAACATGCAACATATAGATACTCAACTTTTAGGATGTTACAATTCTACCCCCTTAAAGAAAATTTCATCCTCGAAATTTACCTGGTTAAAAGAGGTGAGGATATTGTTGCCGAATTGCGTCCTCAGGCTCCCACGTAGCTTCCTCCGCTCCGTGATTTCGCCATAGAACCTTAACTAACGGCACAGTCTTCTTTCTTAACACCTTAACATCACGGTCTAAAATTTTCACTGGTTCCTCCTCGAAAGACAAGTCTGGCCTTAACTCCACTTCTTTTACCGGTACTATGTGAGACAGATCCGATCTATAATGCCTCAGCATAGAAACATGGAAAACACTATGAATCTGACTCAACTCCGGAGGTAATTCAAGCTGATAGGCCACTGGTCCTACACGCTTCAACACACGATACGGTCCAATGAACCTAGGGCTCAACTTGCCCTTCCTTCCAAATCTGAAAATCTTCTTCCAAGGTGAGACTTTCAGAAAGACCTGATCTCCCACAGCAAACTCAATATCCTTTCGCTTCAGATCCGCATACAACTTTTGTCTGTCCGAAGCTTCCTTTAACCTCGCTCGAATCACTTTTACCTTTTTTTTCGTCTCAGATATCAATTCAGGACCCAACAACTGTCGTTCCCCCAATTCAGTCCAACAAGTAGGGGTACGACACCTACGACTGTATAACGCTTCATAGGGTGCCATTTGGATACTGAATTGGTAATTGTTATGATACATGAACTCTGCTAACGGTAGGAAATCCTCCCAACTACCTCTGAAATCAATCACGCAACCTCTTAACATGTTTTCCAAAATCTGAATTACTCTTTCTGACTGACCATCTGACTGAGAATGAAAAGCCGTACTGAAGTTTAACTTTGTTCCCAAAGCCTCATGTAAAGCTTTCCAAAACCGCGATGTAAACCTAGGATCCCTTCCAATATGATAGACACTGGTACCCCATGCAACCTCACTATCTCAGATACATACAGCTTAGCCAACTTTTGCAGCGAGTAATTCGTACGAACAGGTAGAAAATGAGCAGCCTTCGTTAATCGATCAACTACTACCCAAACGGAATCTTTCTTAGTAGGTGTTAAGGGTAACCCACTAACAAAATCCATCGTTATCCGCTCCCATTTCCATAGAGGAATCTTTACCAGTTGCAAAAAAACCCGATGGTAATTGATGTTCCGCCTTCACTTGTTGACAAGTCAAACACTTACCCACAAAATCAGTAACCTCCCGCTTCAACCCTGGCCACCAATACTGCTCACGGAGATCCCGATACATCTTATTTCCTCCAGGGTGCATAGCATAAGGGCTACTATGCGCCTCTCGTAGAATCATTAGTCTCAAATCCGAATCCATGGGCATACAAATTCTTCCACAAAAACACAGCACGCCATCCTTGTTCAATCCAAAGTCCCCTATTATACCACTTCCAACTTGTTGCATTAAAGGACCCATCTGATCACTGCTTTTCCTTGATCTATTCTAACCACAATGGCTTCACCTGAAGTTCCGCTAGCAGACTGCCATCCTCATACAAACTAAGATGAACAAACATTGCTCTTAACTCCGATACTACCTTACGACTCAACGGGTCTACCACCACGTTAGCCTTTCCAGGATGGTACTCGATTGAGAAGTCATAATCCTTTAGCAGCTCCACCCATCTCCGTTGTCTCAAGTTCAACTCCTTTTGGGTAAGAAGGTACTTAAGACTCTTATGATCAGTATAAATGATAGACTTCTCACCGTAGAGATAGTGCCTCCATATCTTTAAAGCAAACACCACCGCAGCCAACTCTAAGTCATGAGTAGGATAGTTAACTTCGTGCGGCCTTAACTGACGAGAAGCATAAGCCACCACTTTTCCACCTTGCATCAACACACATCCTAAACCCGTGTGTGACGCATCACAGTAAACGATAAACTCTTTTCCAACCTCAGGTTGAATCAGTACTGGCGCTTCCGTCAAAATCTTCTTCAGTTTCTCAAAACTTTCTTGCTGTTTATCGATCCACACATACGATACTCTCTTTTGCAACAGCTTAGTTAGGGGTGCAGCAATCAACGAAAACCCCTCAACAAAGTGTTTATAGTAACCAGCCAAGCCCAAGAAACTCTGAATCTCAGCCACTGACTTCGGTGGTTTCCAATCCAATACCGCCTCTACCTTCCGAGGATCAACTCTTATTCCTTCGGCTGACACTACATGACCCAAGAAAGTCACTTCCTTCAACCAAAATTCGCATTTACTGAATTTGGCATAAAGTTGCTTATCTCACAAAATTTGCAACACAATACGCAAATGTGAGTCATGCTCTTCTTCATTCCTCGAATATACCAAGATATCATCTATGAACACCACTACGAACCGGTCTAGATAGGGTTGAAAGACTCGGTTCATCATGTCCATAAATACAGCTGGTGCATTGGTCAAACCAAACGGCATCACCAAAAACTCATAATGTCCATATCGAGTTTGGAATGTCGTCTTATGAATATCAGCCTCCTTAACCTTAAGTTGATGATAACCCGATCTCAAATCAATCTTGGAGAAAACTGAAGCTCCTCTCAATTGATCAAACAAGTCATTGATTCTCGGCAATAGATACCAATTCTTGATCGTTAACTTATTCAGTTGCCTATAATCAATGCACATACGCATCGACCCATCCTTCATCTTGACGAACAAAACCGGTGCTCCTCACGGAGACACACTCGGTCGAATAAATCCCCAATCTAACAATTCTTGAATTTGAACTTTAAGCTCCGCTAACTCCTTCGGCGCCATTCTATAAGGAGCAATGGACATTGGAGCCGTTCCGGGCAAAAGCTCAATGCCAAACTCTACTTCCCTATCTGGAGGTAAACCCGGAAGTTCTTCAGGAAAGACATTTGGAAATTCTTTCACCGTTCTCACACCTTCCACCGATAATTCCTTGGCATCTGAAGCACTAATAAAGGCTAGGAACGCTCCATACCATTTCCACACCAACTTTTCTGCCTTCAAAGCAGATACCACATTTGCCAAAAAGTTCCTTCGCTCGCCTATCATTACTACCTCCTTATCATCCACAGTCCTTATTGACATCCGCTTTTTAGCACAATCCAATTTCGCTCGGTGCTTCACCAACCAATCCATGCCCAAAATAAGATCGAACTCGCTGAAAGTCAATTCCATCAAATCCGTTAAAAATATTTCTCTTTGGATTTCTAAGGGCACGTCTCTAAACAATTTATTCGCGATTACAGACTGTCCTAAAGGACTAATTACTGTCATCTCTCTATCAATAATCTCAGATCTAATATTTAGGTTTCCAGATATGGCACCAGCAACATACGAGTGGGTAGACCCGATATCTATCAAAGCAATAACAGGTACATCAAAGATGAAAAACTACCAGTTATCACATCAGGTGCATCGCCATCTTCCCGATGCCTGACCGCATAGACCAACCCCGACTGTCTTGCCTCCGCGTTACCTCTAAAGCCATTACCTCGACCCGGTGTACCTTGACCACGTCCGCTACCATTACTACCACGACTTCTCGGTGGCTGCTGAGTACCTCTAGCTGGCTGAGCATCAGGGTTACGAGCTTCCTGAGTCGTATCAGTCCGTCGAGGGCAATTCTTATACTGATGATCCTTGGAACCACCTTTATAACAGGCACCAGTTTTCCTCCAGCATTCCCCAGGGTGTCGTTTCCCACAGTCAGCACAGTCTCGACTCTGATTGATAGTCACAGGTGCTCTAGCTTGAGCTGGCTCAACATTTCGAGGCCTCTTCTTGAACATTTTAGAAGAACCCGAGTACTTAAAGTCCCTCTTGCCTCTAACTCTTTCCCGGTTCTGGCGTTTTGAGTTCTTAGGTTCTTCAGCTATATTGGCTTTCTCTACAAGCAAGGCAAAAGTCCGTACTTGTTGTGGGGCTATCAGTACCCGCAACTCATCATTCAGCCCATGTTCAAAGCGTACACAGCGCTCATGATCAGTCGGCGCTATTGTGCGAGCATAACGGCTCAAGCAAAGAAATTCTGCCTCGTAAGCTGCCACCGTCTTATTTCCTTGAACCAAATTCAGGAGTTCCTTCCTCCGGGCATCCACATAACTTGTCCCGACGTACTTCCCTTGGAAAGCAGCTTTGAGGAAATCCCAAGTGACAAATGCAGCCTCAGTGCCTTCTCGAACCGTAAGCCACCATTGATACGCTTCGTCCCTTAGCAAGGACACCACTCCTCTTAGTTTCTGCTCGACGGTGCATTCCAGATCATCCATAATCCGCTATACATCCTCGAGCCAATATTCTGCAACATTTGGAGCTACACCGGAGACACCTCTAAAAACCTCGACACCACTTGATTTAAGTCGTTCCGAAATTGATCCACGAACTGTTGGACCAGTTCTAGTCCCAGCAACCCTTTCTAGGACTCTCAACATTGCTTGAGTCAAAGTATTGTCCTCTCTTGTATGGTCATGTGATCCAGTCTTACTCCCGGGTGACGCAGGTGGATCCATTTCTGGCATATGACCCGGCGCTTCAGTTGCACCCCTAGCACCTCGTCCTCTACCGCAGCCACGTCTACCGCTTCCACGTCCACGTCCTCTAGTGCTCATAATGACTAATTCGGTTTAATCTGATTACAAGTTTTATGAACCATAATACTATTTCAGTGTTTATTAACGATATTTTATGAGTTACAAAAGATAGAGTTGTTTTCGCAATCAATCCTATAGTCTCGATCTCTACTGTTTTCAACACCTAAAACTAGAAGTTCTAGAGTGTTCCTATGATCATATCACAATAATAAACATTCAATATGCAAATACTTACTTGACTTAGTGCCGGATGCTCGTGGTGCCATACTACCTTTAAAACATAAAGTCCAGAAATTTAAATAGTTTTTTTAAAAAAAAATTGTTGTTGAACCCAAACCACAGCCGAGTTTTGAAACTGGCTCTGATACCATAAAATGTAACACCCCAAACCCGGCCTATGCGTTAAGTCCAGATTTGGCATGCCACACAAATCGAACTTTCATCTAGTCGTCAATAATTTAAGAAAACAAATCTTCAAAACGATTTTGGAGATAGAGTTTATCAAAAATCGAGATTAATTTGAGATCCATGATTTTGAAAACATTAGAGTTTATAATTTAATTTTCAGAGAAATAATTGGTTGAAATAAATTCATAAAAGAGTTTTCACAGAAATTTTATGAGTTAGTGATATTTAAGAAAAACCTTTTTTTTATACACAAGTTTAAGAAAACATCTATAAAAATTAAAACAGCCCCATTTAAGTATCTAAAACATATTAAAATCCATCCACGAAATAAAAATCCATGAAACAATATCAGAGGCCTTATTACATTGCAACTGAAATAATACTTAAATAAAAATACTTAAAAGAAGTTCAAAGTTTATATAAACCATCATCTGTAGTATGGCCTCCTCACGAGTCATCCCCGGCCCAAGCCTCCATCAATTATCATTACCTGAGAAGGGTAAGAAAAAAAACGAGGTGAGTTACTTAGAACTCAGTGTGTAACCCACTTACCGTGTCCACTGGGCCAGATTCATTTAAGCATATAATTGGGCTTGAGCCCATTTACAAATGTACAATATATATCAAATATAAAATGCATGTGATATGCAATTCCCAACCAAGCCTAAATTTCCATCCGCTACACACCACCCGTACCAATCAGCACACCTGTGGGGATCAAGTCAACCCACCCCGCCAACACACCAATCGCAGGCATAAAGCCATTTAAAATGTTTGTGGCAGAGCCACCGAACTATATTGTGGCAGAGCCACCGAACTAGATTGTGGTAGAACCACCAGAACTTCTCTTCAATTTTTATCCCAACCCATGCAATCATGTATGCATATACAAAGCATAACAATATTCATATAACAAATTCAACATAAGGCCCATACTACAAGTTGGCCCATTAAGCAATCTAGTAATTTTGGCCCATTAATCGATCTAGCAAATTTAACCCATTAATCGATCTAGCAAATTTGGCCCATTAATCGATCTAGCAAATTTGGCCCATTAATCGATCTAGCAAACTTGGCCTATTAATCACATGAGGCCCTTTTCAAAATTTTCACACTTGGCCAATTTATCCAAATAATTCGTATGGCCCAAAATATCACATGGGGCCCAAAATATCACTTTTTAACCAAATAGCCCATTAAGGGCAATTTCGTAATTTTTACAACTTTAATACCGACTTCATGCATTTACACAAAAAGTGTTAATATACCGTATTTTCAAATTTTACCAACTTTACGATTTTTATTCTATTGCTTACGGTATAATATCTAACCCATGAGATAAGTGTGAAATTACACACCTGATTACGGTGAGAACTATACTTTCCCGCTCGTCGATACCTAAATACGTGACACGCTTGATTAGAACACTAATACTTAATATAAATCTATGTTAAGATAAACGATCTAGATCTTTTTACCCTCGGAATTTCGAACAACAACTATTTGTGGTTTCTCCCCTATTGATGGTTCATAACCCGTTGAAGATCCACGGACAGTCAATGGCTCAGGAGTACGAATGACTTCAAATTATTGATTTTCACCAGAGGAGGGTCCACAACCCGGTGGAAAATCTCGGATTGCCGAAACAGCCCTTCGCTTGAATCTAGAGTGAGTAGCAAAACCGCCCCTCTTCCGAACACTATTCACCACTCTTTTCGACCCTATCTTGTTTGCCTCCATTGACAAAAGATTATTAGTCCTAATAATATATCGGAATTTAAGACTATTGGTTTAAAAAGGAGAATTCGGCTTACCTTAAAATTCCGAATGATTCCAAAAGAATCCCTTGAAAGTTATGATCCAAATTTGAATAACTTCAAGACTACTTCGAAAAGATGATGATTCGGCCCTCCTCTATTTCACTAAAAAAAATAACGAAAGAAATCATCTAAATGAGTGATTGGTATTCGGTTTAAAAGACTCTTCCAAGCCAATCTATAGATTGGGCCAAGGTGACCAAATAGCAAAAAGAGAAGACAAAAAAAATGATTCTTACCGATGATCCAAAGTTTGAATAGAAGAAAATGATTGAGAATAAAAGTTATGAGGAATGGAAGATTCGGCTACGATATATCAAAGAAAGGAAAAGATTTGGCTATGGAGATGGTCTCTACATTCGGCCATGGAAGAAATATGAAGGAAGAAATGTGTTTAAAGGATGAGAAAAAATGGAGAAAGAAAGAGAATAAGGATGAGAGGTTTATGATTCGATTTTCAAAGGTAAGAGAAAAGCAAAGAAAAGGGTTTGGGACAATGGTGCATTCGGCAATGAGGAAGAAAGAAGAAAAGAAATGGTTTTTGTGTTTGATATTTTCAGCACTAGGAGAGAAGCACAAAATGAAACACTTAAGAGGTTGGCAAAATATGACCAAATGGTCAAAAGGAGAAGACAAAAAGAAGAAAAACAAAGATGTTTACCCAAAGCATCAAGCACATTCGGCTATGAGAGAAAAATGAAAAAGAAAAGATGTTTTGATAGAACAAAATGACCAAATGGGATTACACACTAGCTACCATCCTTACCAAAGTCTACCACCAAAAATTCGGCCCCCCTAGTCCACAAAGCCGTCCAAGTTCATGGACAAGTTGGCCATTCCAAGTTTCCAAAACATAGCCCTTAAGATATGCCTTGTGTCCCCCTTACCTTCCATAAGCTTAGGATTTCTTTCCCCAAGTTCAAGCTTACCTTAACCATTAACCACCTTACCATAAAAGAAATAGTCCAACCTTACCATAAATAAGGCTTGACCGACACATGCTACAAAGGTGCAAAAATAAAAGTCACCAAAATGCAATCCATGGAATTCAAACCTCTTCCCTCAAGCAACACTTATGGCGCCAACTCCACTTTACTACTAGCACATCTTATGCTAGTTTTAGTCACTTAATTTCCTTAAACATCAAGGTCACTTGATCCACTTCAATAAAGTACTTATTTCTAAAACTTATTCTAATTCCGAATAAGTCCCGAGCCTTCTCAAGACTATATTAAGCACACAAATTAAATCATTCACAAGCTAAGCACCAAAAACATGCAACATATAGATACTCAACTTTTAGGATGTTACAGTTAAGGTTTATATGGTATGTTTTTTTTACTTCACAATCAAATTTCTCATTATAGGGAAGGGTGTTTATACCAAATACTTTAAGCACATGAAGCAGAAAAAAATATAAATAAATTTGTAAGCAATTACTGAAACCCACAAAGCTATGAAAAAAGCAACTTTTGAAACTATCAAGGTATTAACATGTGTTTATTCCATACTATAAGTACATGAAACGATAAAAACATGAGTGGTTCTTTAATATTGGTTTTGAAACCTATTAAAGTAGGAAAATTTTTGAACATAATTTTAACGTCTAAAAAAATGAAACCAATAATAACAAAATATTATCGTTATCAAAATTGAAGTTTAACAAAAAAAATATAAAAAAAAAATTCTCGCTTGGGTTTCTAATAGGATTCGGTCCACAGTTGTAAGGTTGGACACATGGAGTTTTTATTTTTAGTATATTTTTTCTCCTGTTTTTGTAACGTCAAAGTTTTGAACGAAAAGGGTCAATGTCGTTATTTATTATCCTTATTTATTTATTTTCAAAATTTATAGAACTAAACTGCTCCTATTTATTTATTTTAAAATTGAGAGGGACCGAAAAAGTCTTTTTATTTAATATTTTCATTATTAGTGTTACAATTAGACTTCAAATTCAACTTAGATTGCACTTATTATTTTATATGAATAATTACTTAATTGATGTTGTAATATACCTAATTAATTACTACTACAATTATATATCATTTAAAGCTAATATTTAATAGTACAAATAGATGTATTAGCAAGAAATTTTTATTTAAGTAGCATCCAAATAATCACTATTTTTATTTTATTTTATTTTATTTTTATTTTATTATGTGATAGGTTTTATTTCTATCCCCAAACAAGGTTAGATTATATAATATTTTATATGTTTTGCTTTTATTGTTAATTGATATTTGATACTTTTACTATTATTTGATATTTAATTTATACTTATAAATGTTTTCTTTTTGTACAAGTTAAGAAAGTGATATGATGGCATCCTTCACTCATACTACACGTCAGGATGGGCGAGGGGTTATTTTTTACCATTATCCCTTTTGATCAATAAAGTTCATCCTCTGTTGCTTTCATATTTTCTTTGTTCTTTATTCTCTCCATCTCTCTTTATTTTATAACATGTTATCAGCAAGATCTTGCTCAAAGTGGTAGTTCCTTTTATCGATGATCAAATTTATCCTCCATGATTTTCAATTTCTTTGACGGCAAGATGCAAAGTTTTTACAGGTTGTGAAAGATTTGATACTGTTATCTATATGAAATTGAGAAGTAAGATTCAATCTCAGAATGGATTATGGTTCTTATTCCCTATCTTTGATTTACTGTACAAGCATGGGTAAAGTATAGATTTGGTAAGAAACTTTTATATTTCGACCATATTTTCTTTTCAATTAAGGTATGACTACTATTAATTTTTATTTGACATAAATTTCACTTTATGATGGTATTTGATTTTTACCTTTCTAGGTAATTTTTTTTATGTAAAAGATATAATTGTTGATTAGATATGTTTGCTATTAATATGGTATGTATTATTTTTTTGGTAAATCATTCTTTTTGAGATTTTTCTTAATTAAGTTATATTATGCATAATATTTAGATGTTTTGATTATTAAATTCTTGTTATTAAATATTCTTGAAATTTTAATTATGGTGGAAAGTATTATTAACCTACCATTGTTGATTAAAGGGAAATTTGATAGGATCTATTGAGTCTTATTAACTTGCTAATGTTGAATGATTATATGATAACTTTTAAATTGAACTTATAAATATTTTATTAGAGCAAGATATGATTTTATAACATATATGTGGTATAATGTGTATCAGATAATTTTCAAGTATCGAACATGAAAATTTTGATTATTTGTTAAATGATTTTTACTATTAGATTATAAATGTTATTACGAAAACAAAGTTGTTTTAATACTTGTAATAGTGCTCGTGATAAAAGTCAAGGTGATGACGATGATGTAAAAAAAATCTTCAAGTATATTTTACTATGTTTTATTTATTATATCATATTTATTATAATTGGAGACTAATCATGATAACACAAATAGATAGATTTTGATTTGAAATCTCACGCATGTTTGCGATGGTGATTATGAAATAAAGAATCTATTGGGATGGTTATAAGTCCGTCCTACTAGATTTGTTGCATTCCTCGAAGTTAATATAAACATAAACAAAATAAAAAATATACTCGTGAACCACTAAAAGTGGGAACATAGTAATAAATAAGAGAACGATAAGAGTTCTCAAGATAACTTTTCAAATGGTAAAGATAACTTATGTTATCAATGTGATATGAAAGATTATTGGCAACGTGATATGAAAGATTATTGGTCACATATGTGGTGTATGCCCAAATATTTTGTTTCTGTTAATATTCTTTAAGGAAGGATATAAGAATGTAGTAATGAATTTTATCATTCTAGATAGAAAATATTTATCTTATTTGGTACTAAAACAAACAAATATTATTCCAATATTTGATAGTACAAAATTAGTCGAAAGCTCTAGAAGAGCTAACATATTAATATCTAGTGATGGTTAATCCATTAATTTTAAAAGATATTTATAATGGATATTATATTGAGATTGCGAATGAAGATAAATATCTATTTTGAAAGGATGAGAAAACGAAGGATTGAGTTATCGATTACTCTTGTTATTGAATTGAATTGATTGTGATTATCTTTGTGATATTCTTTTGTCATCGTCCTCATTAAGGGGTTGGAAGCAAAATATTTAACTGTGAAAGATTTATTTATGAGTAATAAAATATGATAATTGTAACTAAAGCTCGTTATGGTTGGATTGACTTGAAGTTATTTGAAGATTTTGGCATATTCCCTAAAGCGAATATTGCATATAATTGTTTGGAAATTATATTTATTTTGTTGACTTAGTGACATTATAGACTTCACATTGATTTAGATATTTCCAGTAGTAAATGTCACAATAGTACTTATATGTGGATACAAATTAAAATGAATGATAATAAAATTATCAATTTGTTACAATTTAGTACAATTGAAACACATGTTAAAGTAAACCAGAAGTTTACTAATACAAATGTGTTTATTACTTGGTTTGACCAGTTAAACCATCCTAGATAGTATATGATGCGAAAATTAATTGAGAATTCATATGGACATCCATTAAAAAACCAAAAGATTATTTAATTTAAAGAATTCTCATTTGTTGCTTGTTCTCAATAAAAATTGGTTTTTAGAAACTCGCTAGCTAAAGTTGAGATTTAATGTCTTGCATTTCTTAAATGAATATGGGCTCATTCATCCACCATGTGGATGGTTTTGATATTATATGATTTTGGTAGATGCAGCTACAAAATAATCACATATGTGTTATCAATTTGCAACCTGTCGTTTGTAAGATTGCTTGTTTAAATAATTAATTTCAGCTTATGCAATTAAAACAATTCATCTTGCTAATGTTGGTGAGTTTACATCCCAAGTTTTCAATGATTATTGCATGTCAATTGGGATAAAAGTTGAACATCCTATAGCTCATGTTCACACACAAAATGATTTAGCTGAATTGTTTATCAAATGCCTCCAACTAATAGTTAAACCATTACTTATGAGAACAAAACTTTCTATTTCAGCATGAGATTCATGCTGGTATTGATTTACATGTTGTACGCATCAAGCTAATAAATTATAAATACTCTCCATTACAATTGATTTTTGGTCAAGAGCCAAATATTTCCCATCTTACAATTTTTGGATGTGCGGTATATGTTCCAACTGGTCCACCACAACGCACAGGTCATAATAAGAGATTGAGAATGTATATTTATATGAGTCTCCTTATAATATTTTTAAGCAATTAATTCGAGATTTAATTGTGATATGAGTTGTTAGTTTTCCCAACATTAGGGGGAGAGAAACAATAACTTGTAATGAGTCAGGGGGAGAGTACTTGAACCAGAAGTTCAATAAGGATAACTCATTACAAGTTAATTCTTAGATGTATTTACAACCTTAATGAGAATAACCAAGTGTTATATACCATCTAATATTTTAATTTGAATCAAAGTCCCAGTAGGATAATCAGATAGAATAAATAATAGATTGATAGGTTTCAAAGATGAAAATTATTCTAGATAGTCATATAGTGGAGGCGGGTGCTCTAGAAGAGACCCAAGACATAACTAATAAGTAAAACTTCAGAAAAGATTCAGGTACCCGGAACTGAATTTTAAAATAGTGAAAATAAGAGATCTCGATAAGTTATGTCAATTCGAGAAAATGTGGAACCGAATAATAAAAGTGGTCGACAATGATTTTGCATGCGATATTATTATTGAAATAATAAAATAAAAGGAGGATCTTGAATAAATCTATTGAGAAATATAGATATGGAATAAATTGATCAAAATAGAAAGACGCAACTCAAGTACAATTAAATTCGTGGAGTTTTTGGACCAGTAGTCCAAATATCTAAAGGTATAAAGTCAATGAGAGTGCAAATGAAGTAGTTTTGCAAAAGCGAAATAAAAATATAAAGTTTTTCTCTAAGTACTAGTATTGATTATGAAAAGATATAATATTCTTTTGTAGTGGATACAATAACCTTTAGATATATTATTAAATTGACAATTCATAAAAGATTTAACTTGCGTCTAATGGTTTTGTTACAACCTTTATAAATCACTATATAGTAAAGTTTATATTAAATTCTTTGAAGGATTTAGAATGCTAGAAGCATATTGAAATTCTCGGGAAATTATTCATTTATATGAATTGAAATAATTTGAACATATGTGGTAAATTTGAGTAGTTGAAGGAGGATTATAAAATGATCCAAAATACCTATTTGTGTTTTTATAAAAGAATCATGATTAAAGTTTGTTATGATTATTGTTGAATCTCTTAAGAGATCAAAATATATTTCCCCAAATTTCTCTCACTCATGACTTTTAAAAGAATGGTGATATAAATGGTTAGCAAATACATTCAAATAGTCATTTGAAAAACTAGTATTCAAGATTGAATACGTACAATATGAGAAAATATGTGATGTTTTCATGAGGGGGAGTAAATACGTGTTGCACTCTTTTTCCCTTAATCGAGGTTTTGTCCCATTGGGTTTCCTGGTAAGGTTTTTAATGAGGCAACATATTATACGTATTATAGATTGTGTACTCTTTTTCCTTCATTAGGTTTTTATCCCACAGGGTTTTTCCTAATAAGGTTTTAACGAGGCACATTATCTATCCATGGACATTCAAGGGGAAGTGTTATGAATATCTTATTAAGTGGATGACCATCATGATCAAGATAAAGTTTTAATGTACTTTAAATTCTAATAGTTATTAGAATTAGATCTCTACTTCTTTTATACTTCTTATGCCTATAAATAGAGACTATGATGAAGCATTGTAATTATCCCTTTTGATCAATAAAATTCATTCTCTATTGCTTTCATATTTTCTTTATTCTTTATCTCTCCATCTCTCTTTATTTTATAACATTATGTTAGTTATTTGAGCATTTTTTGATTTTTTTTTTTTTACAAGAAAATTAGTTTATTGAAAGCTTTATTTGTCATTTGAGATTTTTTTTATTCTATTATTATATCTATTCCCCTTAATCAAACACATAAATACTATTAAAATCTTTATTTTACTCTAGCCAATCAAATCATTGTTATAGTTATTTTTTTTCCATTACAACCCTATTTCTTTCTCATAAAATGGTTATTCTATTATAGCCTTATTCCGTTCTAATGAATCAAAAATAACTTTCATGCTTCACAAAACCGCTTTCAAGCTCGATAACTTATTGCAAACTATATACATAACAAAAGAAAAAAAAGGGAGGAGAGTAAAAAGAATGTAATTCTTATTATGTATCTTCATTGACATCATGAGTAATTTAGCCAGTACCATTTTTTACACTTTGACTTTAATTATTCTATGGGATTACTTTGATTTTCAACATTTAAAACTTAGTTAAATTGTATGTTTGGATAGAAAATTTGACTAAATTGCTAAGGTTTTAACTACACTAACATGGTAGTCTGTCAGTACTTAATTGTTGACTTGGATACTTTTTTTAAGTTTTTTATGAAGCACATGTGAACTATGACTTGGGTTGTCATAACAGTGCCCTTAAAATTTAATAATTTAATCAACTTTTTTATTTAAAAAATACAATTAAATTATATTTTAAAAATTGAGGGTAAAAGGGGCTAAATCATTATACCTATCTTTATTCGCAATAAAATGTATTTATATTAAAGTGTGAAATGGAAATGATGAAAATTAAAATATTAAATAAAGAACAAGTTAAAGAAAAAGTAAATATTTTATTTTAAATAAAAAACCCACTACCAACTCCAATAAACCTATGCAATAATGAAGGGTTCAACTTTTTAGTTCAAGTTTTTACCTTTATTTGATATAACAAATGGGGTTTGGACTTCTAGCCCAAGTTCTAATGTATGCTTGCAAATTCCCAAACCATGATATTCTAAAATGTGTAATGTGGCAGCCATTCAATTTTTTTTCTTTAAATAGAAAAAGAATCGACTTTTGGTTTCATCTCTTTGATGATAACTTTAATCATGATCATCAACAAATCAATGAGATGAACACAAGTTTCATTAGAGACATCCCACCAAAAAAGGGTAGCATTGGAGAAGTACTTTTATTATTAATATTCCATTCATTTCATACAACTTTTTACCAACACAAATGAATAAAGAGATCACAAAGGGATTTGACAGATACCAAGAATCTAAATGTAAAAAACATCATAAAGTGATAACAGGTAAGCATTTCATGGTAATGTCTACCAGAATTGCTTGAGACTGCTTTGAAGAGCTGGAGTTGAGTAAACAGCTCGCCATCCTTGTTCCGTAGGGTGAACTGTATCCCAAAAGAATTTGGATTTGGGATTGGAGCAAAGTGTGTATTGCTTCACACCATTTTCATCTACACTTCCACATGAAAATGCAGCACTCACTCCAACACAACAGGGCTCAAATGGATTCACAAATGTTGGACTCACTGCAAAAAACCCAAGATATTTCATGTTTAATGGAGTTGTGCAAGTAAAAAAAAGAAAGAATAGGGTTGTGGTAGTCACCTTCATGAGCTTGTTTTTGATTGAAGACGTTCCAAAAGGCATTGTAAATGTCAAGAACGAAGAAAGAGGAGCTGTTGGTTTCTTTGTTGAGATCGTTCACTGCTTGAGCCAAGAGCTGGTTATGGAGACCAACGAGGGCGTTTTCACTTTCGTTGCATTGTTCGAAGGAGAATTGGGCAGTGCTTCGAGGGAGGCACCCCAATGGTTGCAGTGCACTCGCCGCTATTTTCCTCACTCCCAAGTTATGGATGCGTTTCAAGTTCGCCTTCATTTGGTTCACAACCCTTCCAATGAAGGCTGGAAATCCCTGAATTTTCACACCAAATTTCTCTTTTCAACCCTCATTTTTCTTTCTTTTTCATAATAACTATATTAAACAACAATTCTGTCAAACGAGTGGATTTGGTAGACTTGCCATAAACAAATTAAAACGACAATCTTTTTTTTTTTCTTTGCATGCATAAGATCACAAGGACAAGACAAAGAAATCACTGTAAGTTACATATTCAAGGTAAAAGTACTATAGGCCCCTGTATTAGGAATTAGATTACATTTTACCCCCTCTAATAAAAAAATGAGCAAAATAATCCCTATATATTAGATCAAAAAGCAAACAAATCATTTTGTTAAAAATTCCATCTATTTCTGCTTTTAAAAGTTGATCCATGCACGTCAGCAAAAGGTACATGTGACATGTCACTATCTGGTTATTCTACCAACCACATCAATCTTGTAACAATACAAATTGATGAAATTTTTAATAGAAATAACTAATTTACTTTTTAATCTAATATACAGAGACTAATTTATCTATTTTTTTAATAAATAAAGCAAAATACAATCTGATTCCAAATCCTCCACTTTTATAGAGATGCAACTGACCACACACAAAAAAACCAAATATAACCAAGTCATAATGTTGGCTAAGTGCTAATATGAAGTCAAATTTTTGTACCTAAGATCACGACAGCACCTTTCACAATAACTCTTGTCCCTTTCTTATAATTTAATGAATTTGTTCTTCAATTGGGCCTTCTGTCCTTTTTTGCAAATAGCTATATTATTTAAATCATTATCTGGTAGAGGAAGTGTCATTACAAGTGGGGTTCAACAAGTTCAAGCATACCATCATTGAAAGTAGGATTGGTGACACATGGCACATAGTGAGCATATATATATGAAATTATGAATATATGTGAGGTGTTATTATTACCGCAGTAGAGCCGTTGGTGGCAATGTAATTAGAGTAGTCATTGCCTGCAAGACTGACAAGCGCAACAGAAGTTTTCAAGGCCCTCTTGGAGTAGACCGAGTCATTGAGAAGCTGTTGCAAGAAATCGATCTGGGTTGTCATGTTTGGCTCGGGAGCTGGCGTGTCGAAAACACCGGTTCCTCCATAAGCAAAGTTCAACCCATACTTGAGACGACCACCCAGTTCTTTCCTGTATCTGTAGGGCACTGGTGTCTTAATCCCCAAGTACCCAGCTGCTTGTCACAAAACAACCCAATTAATTGTTTACTAATAAAATCAATATTTATGGTACTGTGATGATTCAGAAAGTTATTGTCAGTAAACTGCATAACCCTATGGCTGGAAAGCACCATAATAGTAAAGTTGATGGGATTAAAAAACTAATGTTACTTTTAGAGTTGATGAACTAGAAAAGAAATTGTTAACTATTATATACTTTATTCCAAGACAGCTCCTTGTTGTCATGAGTTGTCTGTAACTTTGAGTTTAATGCTTTAATACATTGTGGGTGCTAAACTAAGGTTAAAAGGTATAAAATGTAAATCATAGTTACATTCCATTGATTCAACTTAATTAAAGGGGGGAAGAAAGTGAAGAGAAGGGTTGTTGAAAGAAGCAATTATTTATAATGGGATGCAAAGAGGCACTGAAAAGAATGGTTAATGTTAAAATAATAGTGAAGAAATCAAAAGTTTACAAGACTTGGAACCGCGTGAAAAAGTTGGAAAATGATCTCACACAAAGGATATAAATAGGGAGAAAAAAAGAAGAAGAAAAAGAGTGAGGTCGGGCACTCAGACTCTGCTGATTTTATGGCAGAAGATAAAAGGAGGAACCCACACCACACAACTCAGTTCAATATAATATTATTAAATTGTAGTACAATAAACAAGAAGTAAAGCAAAGCCATTAGTTGTACAAAAGAGAAAGAGCCAAAGCTAAAGCTAAAGGTAAAGCTAAAAATTAAAAGACTTGAAAAGATGAACACTATCATTATTGATCCTAAAAAGGATAGAAAGAGAAAGAGAGAGAGATACCGATGAAATCAGTCAAAACACGACCATCAGAGAAACGGCCAGCAGGTTTCCCAGGGAATGTAATTCCATAAGGAAGTTTCCAGGAACTTGCCAAAGCTTTCCTGTTGTTCCCTGTATCAGCGTAGGAATCCCCGAACACAAACAACATCTTGGGTCTGAAACCAAAGGGCCACAACCTTGACCCTTCAACAACATGTTGCTCCTTACCTACATAATTCATTCACAGAAATCAAAAAGACAGAAAAAAAAAAAACTCTTCCAGTTCCAGGCCATATGTATAATGAAGCAAAGGGTTGTTTGGTGTTACCTAAGAAGAGGGAGAAGAGGAAGAAACAAAGCAAGGAGAAGAGAGGGGTGGGAGTGTCCATGACAACGAAATTAAGCAGAAGCAACTGCTTTTAGACAAACAAATGAGAGGGAAGAAGAGGAACGGATTTATTGATTGTAGGGTACCCGAGAATCTCAACACTTTATATAGTGGGAGGAGGGTAACGCTTTTCCATTTAAGCGGTTGGTCAAACTTCAATAAAGTCGTCGTCAATTATATTTTCATATTAATTTGAAAAATAACATCTTTCAAATAACCAAAAAGGAAATTTTCAAATCATATTACTCAACGTTTCTTTATTTCATCCAACCAAAAAAAAAAAAAAGAAGATTGTCGTTCAAATACGAGAAGGAAGTCTTTCCTCAGGATAGGAAAGGTAAAATTTGATTTGATTTGTGTTTTAAGTTTTGAGTTTGAGTTGAGTTGAATTTTATAATTCGAATAACAGATTAATATAAATAATATTTTTATCCATGTCAATCTTAAAAATGAACAATTGACCTCTTTGTCAATAAAAATTACAAAACAAATTTAAAATATTTATAAATTTTCAAAATTTATATTTAAAATATATAAAATATATAAAGAACATCAAATTTTTAAAAATGTTCTAAAATAATAATTTTGAGAATTCAAATAACTTAATTAATTATTCAAGTTTATCATACTAAAGTATTTTTTTATTTTTCTTTAAAAAAAATTTAAATATATATAGTTTCAAATTTATGCGCTTTAACATGGAATTAATTATATTGTAATAAGATTTTAATTTAACATGTTTAATTTTTTAATTTAAATCGAACAATTTCACTCGATTCGATTTGACTTGAATTTCATTTCACGCGGCTCGATTCGAAAAAAATTTCAAATTAAGATAGGATCAATAAATAAGATTTGTCTACTCGATTAACTCGAAATATTTTCACTCGATTCGATCGAACGCTCCCCCTACTGGCAATTAGCTTAAAATATGGATTTCCTCCCTCTACTTTCAACATTTGGGTTCTTCAGTTAAAAAATAGATAAATTAATTTGCGTACTTAGATTAAAGTTAAAATTAGTTTTTTGCTAAAAATTCCATTCATTTCTACGGTTAAATAATGACGTGACTTACAAAGCAAATAAGCAACGATACGTGGTGTATCATGCGTACTTTATATTGATGTAATATTTTTGCCTACCATGTCAGCAAATATTAAAAATAAAAAATCTTTAAAAAAAACTTTAATAATTATTCGAAAAATCATGTCTAAAATTAACTTAGATAAATAATTGTCTAAGTTCATCCTAAATGTGTTTTTTTTCAAATAATTATAATTTTTGATATAAAAATTATTTAAAAATTATAATAACTTGTAAAAAATCAATAAATTATTTAAAATTACAATATATATTGAAATTGATGAATTACTATAAATATAATTTTTTTAAAAGAAAATAATTAGAAAAGTAATGAAATTTTTAATGGAATGAAGTTGTTTATTCCTGCATTTTAACCACCACTAAGTGGACCAATATTATGAAATATGTTACAAATCTAGACAAAAAAAATTAAGAGAATATAAGTCAAAGTAAATGGCGAGAAATATTAATATTGCTAGCTGAAAATTACACCTGTTCATGGATCGGGTTACCAAGTCCTACCCGAAGGTCTGTCTAAAATATGAGAGGGTTTAGATAAAAATATAGATCCGAAAAATGGGATTGGACAAAAAATAAGACCCGTTTAAAAAATAGGTCGGACCTTGGGTAAGACATTTTGGCCCAGGCTCGGCCTGAATTCACTAAAGGACAAAAGAAAATCTGCCTTTTTTGTTTTGTTTTTTAATGTTAATTTCTTGTTATTTTCTCTCTATTTTGCTATCATTTTACTATTATGTTGCTACTATTTTTGTCGTTATTGTTTGATATTGTATAAAACTTAATTTATTGTTAATTTTGTTATTATTTTAAAGGTATTTGTTAATTTTGTTATTATTTTAGAGGTATTTGCTTGTTAAGTTGCATCAATCTTAATGTTATTCAAGTATACATATTTTTTAAATTTTATTTTCAATTTGTTGTGAAATATTTATTTTGATATTTTTAGTATTTTTTTATGTATTATATATATTAAAATTATATAAAAATATTAAAAAATTAATACAGGCCTGCCAAGTTGGGCCTGAGTTTTAGTATTTTTATCCGGGTCAGGCTTAGGCAAAATTTTAGGCCCATTTTTCGGGCCAGTCCTGAGCCTAGCAAATGGACTTAAATTTTAGTTGAGCCCAGCTCGAAGAATAAAAACCTTTACTCAAAATAAAAAGTTATAAATTTTATAATTTTTTATATGTAGCTTGGTGATGGTTATTTTAATTTTAGTTTTTTTTAAATTAAGATTAATTTTAAATTTTTTATTTTTAATAATTATTCAAAAAATAAAAAAAAATTTAATAATTATTTGAAAAACCATATTCAGGACCAACCTGGACAAACAACTGTCCATATTCATTTGAACCTGGACATATCTAGGTTCATCCTGAACATGGATTTTCAAATAATTATTAAAAATTTTATTTATTTTAATGATTTTTTAAAAAAATAAATGTCAATTGATGTGGTAAAATGTTAAGTTAGTATGAGTTACACGTGACACATCACATGTCGCTATCTACTTGCTCCGTCAGCTAAGTCATCACTTAATGATAAAAATTGATGAAATTTTTAATAAAAAAATTTATTTATTTTCTAATCTAATATACATAAATTTATTTTTTAAAATAAATGAAACAAAATACAATTCTATAATCAAATCCATACCACTTTTATTATTAAAGTGCTAACATGTCCTTTGTTTTGTAAACGCAGGCAAGTCAATGCTCATACGAATTCTAACGTTACCTTCATTTTAAAAATCATGCCTAATCATCACGTTTATATAAAATTATCGTCATTATTTTTTTTTTCTAAGAGTTAAGTTAGTACATTCGAAGAATTGCTCGAAATTTAGAAAATTTTGAATAAAAATTTTAGGTCTAAAAATTGAGTTAAAAAAAATTAAATCTGCTTAAATCATGGACCAAGTTCAGATTTCAATATTCAAAGCACCAGTTTAGTCTAATTCGTTTTGAAGTTTATAATATATATTTTTATTTTTTTTATATAATGTAATTTATATTGTATAAAATTAAATATATTATATTATAATATAAATATTAAAAAATAGTATAAGGATCCACTTATACTAGTGTAAAACTCTCGTCGTTTTACATAATTTCATAACATTTTCAACAATTAATATTTTAATAATCCAACCGTCATATTCAATTTATGTAAATCATGCATGTTAAATTTTGAATAAATTAGAAAGGCCTAATTATATGTTTTATTATAGAGATATAATAAATTATTAAAAATAACTATTTAAAAAAAAACATAACAATTTTTAAGATTACTTGTAAAAAAAAAATACATTGTGTGTATACCAAATATTAACCCTACATAAAAAAATATAATTAATAAATATTAAATAATAAGTTTTTAAAAGATACTGTGTGGGTGAGTTATTTATAAGAACAAAACTTAAAATTTATTGAGTTGAAAAAAATAATAAAGTTAAATGTTGTGGGAAATAAAGTAAAGTAGGTGATATAAAAAAGAAAACCTTAATTGCAGTTTTGATGTTGCTACTAAGAATGCAAAACCTACCCACGAGGTTGTGTTTAATGACCAAATACTATTAGTGGCGTAATTGTAATGCCAAACCAAAACCCACTTATTCGATGCAACAACGCATTCAAAACATTTACATAACCCAATGAATATGTTTAAACAATCTCACATGCATTACCCTAACCTCCATCAATAAACTCAACTTCCAATTTTCTTTAAAAAGATATATAGTCCACCATTATATTTCTTTTTTTTATTTTTTAAATTTTAAAATCTACGGTTAAATTTATTAGGCGTGATATTTTGAAAGAAAAAAAAGAGTAAACTATATTGTGTCACCCCAAATTTTTTTTTGATTAATTTGGTCACCTCAACAAAAAAATTGATTAAATTGTTCACTTTTGTTAAATGGTAACGGAAGACTTACAATGCATTTGAATGAAAAAATTTTGGGGTGACCAAAATAGGAACGATACCAATTTAGAGTGGTTAAGGAGGTAGTTTACATTAAAAAATTATTCACTTGGTAGCAATATAATTAAAAAATGACGTTGCAATGAGCTTGAATTTAACAAAATAATTATAACAATGTTAACAGTTAGACATAAATTTTGAAATTTTAAAAATAGAGGGACGAAATTCCTAAAAATAAAAGTACAATGACTAAATTTCATATTTACGAAGAGTACATGGACTTATAGCATATTTTAATCATATTTTTAATACCTACTGCACGTGATTTTACTATATAAAACAATAATCTTGATTTATTTTGCTAATTATTATATTCTACATTATGGCACACGCACGATTTAAGTGGAAAAGTAAAATTATATAACAAATATATTTATAAAAAATTGATATAAACAATAAAGAAATTTTGGTTGAATGATAAAATATAAATGTAAAAAACTAAAGAGGCATGATTCAAATTCTATTATGTTTATTTTTCATTTTTGTAACATCCTAGATTAGGGGTTATGCGTTTGTGCATAATTCATGAGTTAGTAGGTTTTGGCAATGTTTGGAAGTGTATTAAGGGTTTTTAAAATTCTAGGATGGAAGAGAAAGCTTAGAAAAATTATTGGTTTCTAAGTAAAAAGGGGAGCTAGGTAAATGAGGCTTGAAAAGAAACTCCGTGTGAAGCATGACACAAGGAA
Source organism: Gossypium australe (assembly GCA_005393395.2). Classification (NCBI taxonomy): domain Eukaryota; kingdom Viridiplantae; phylum Streptophyta; class Magnoliopsida; order Malvales; family Malvaceae; genus Gossypium; species Gossypium australe. Next base: position 82,403,778 of record CM016617.1, on the reverse strand, counting down.
CCATGTGGTAAAATGGCATGTTTTATGAATTATGTATGAATGTGTTATGTGAATTCTAGAATTAAGGAAATGTATGGAAATGTATGGAAATGTAAGGAAATGTAAGGAAATGCAAGGAAATGTAAGGAAATGTAAAGAAATGTCTTGTCTTGGAAATGTAGGGAAATGTCCTGAAAATGTATGGAAATGTTAAGTTTAAAAGAGGAAAGTAAACATTTTTGGAAACCTGGAAATGCATGGACATGGACATGAACATTTTTGGAAACCTGGAAATGTAAGGAAATGATTCAAAAAATGGAAAGTGAACATTTAGGAAACTTGGATATGTAAGAGAAATAAAGGAGTTTTATTCACATAAATATGTGAATAATAAGAGATAAATAAAGGAGTTTTATTCACATAAATATGTGAATAATAAGAGATAAATAAAGGAGTTTTATTCACATAAATATGTGAATAATAAGAGATAAATAAAGGAGTTTTATTCACATAAATATGTGGATAATAAGAGATAAATAAAGGAGTTTTATTCACATAAATATGTGAATAATAAGAGATAAATAAAGGAGTTTTATTCACATAAATATGTGAATAATAAGAGAGAAATAAAGGAGTTTTATTCACATAAATATGTGAATAATAAGAGAAAAGTAAAGGAGTTTTATTCACATAAATATGTGAATAATAAGAGATAAATAAAGGATTATTTTCTAATGAGATAATTGAGGAGATAATTGATGGATTAAAGGCTTTTATCTTTTAAATAAAAGAGATAATATTATCAAAAAGAGGAGTGGTGGCCAAGTAAAGGACTCCTAGGCTGATAACTTTGGCTATAAAAGGAGGACAGGAGGGCTACTCATCAACATTTGCTCCCTCTTCCTCTCTGCCGAAATTCTCCCTAGGCAAAACCCCTCTCTGCCGAATTTTCATTAAGCAAAAATCCCTCTTTTTTTCTTCTATTTTCTTCTCCGTTCTACTGTTAAGCTGAATCTTGGTGGATTCTAAGAAAGAGGGCAATCATCCACAACATCAAAAGGGGATCTTTCGGGAAATCTAAGGAACTAAGGTAAGGATTATAAATATAAATATGTGGTTAAAGATTATGATTCACGTTTTCAAAGTTAGATCTAATCTAACACGAAGTTATAGGATTTCAACAGGCTTATAAAGGAATCCTCTTCAGATTTGGAATCCCATCATAAGGTAAGGGATATTCGGCCAAGGCATAATTTGTTTAAGTGTTTTCCATTATTTCAAAAACCGAAAACTGACATGGTTACATACCTAGTATTAGCCGATTTCAAGGAAGAGGAATTCTAGCAACTGTTGGGACTTGATTAAATCAATTTGGCAACTAGGTAAGTAATTCTACTTCTAGTAGGATTTGGTTTTAAGACCAAATAGGTTTATTTATATGTTTTAATTAATGGCCGAATATAGGAGTGAAAGATCTAGATCGGTAGATCGCTCTACGGGAATTCACGGAAACTATTAAGCGAAAAAGGTGTGTACCCTTACTAACCTTCAATAAATTACGTGGTAATTATTAAATATATGAATATGTATCAGTATGTGAATGTGGTTAAGTACCACAAATGTGGTAAGGAGTACCCAGGTATGTTTCCTACTTTTGATAGGATTATGAATGTGATATACTTTGAACATGTGATTAGTAACATGAATGAAAATTAAGTATGTGGAATATGTTATAAAATAATTGGGGCATTTGGGATATATGTGAAGGAAGAAAGTGAAGGTACTGACTTCGGTCTCACCAACGAAGGTGTTGACTTCAGTCTCACCAATGAAGGTGTTGGTTTCGGCCTCACCAACGAAATATGGTGGCTACGGCCCCATTGCTTGAATATGGTAACTTCGGTTACATTATTTGAATATAGTGTCTAATGACACAACGTAAGTGGGCGATGAGAACGTCGACTGCAGCGACTGCCTTCAATGGTGTGTAGCGGATGGAGGGTTGACTTAGTAGTCCCCACGGTGTAATTGGCAGGTACGGGTGGTGTGTAGCGGATGGACAAATAGGCTTGGGTTGGGTTGCATCATTATTTGATTTGAATATGCTTTGATATGAATGTATGCCTGGAATGTTGATTGTTAGTTTGTGTACACATTGAGTCTGTTGACTCACCCCTTTGTGGGACTATTTTTCAGGAAATGAGCCGTAATGGACCGGGTCGGCAGGAGCTAAAGGTGGCCATGCATCACTTGAAGAATTTATTAGAATTTGGACTTTACTCAATTTTAGTATTTTCAATTTTATCTTTGGATTTGAATGATGTAATAAGGCCATAGGCCCAAGTTGGATGGTTTTATTTCCCTGCTTTTATTTTCAGTTGTTATGTTATGAATTATTTTTGACTAAGTTTAATTAAATTTATTTTAAAATAAACCCTAAATTGTTTTGTCACCAAAATTAAATGTTTTCTAAATTAAATAAATGGGTTTCCAACCTAAGCCCAACCCAAACCAATATCTTTCTAAAATTCACAAAAATTTTCTAAGTAACAAAAGAATTTGAAGCTGATTTTCTTAAGGAACATACCAGATCCGGTTCAGGCTCGTGGGCCAGGTGTGGTGTGTTTCAGTTGGTATCAGAGCCCAGTTTTAAACTCTCGGCTTGTGGGCTAAGGTCCAAAACATTTTCAAAGCGAGCCAAATGATTATCTTTGAAAAATAAGCAGGTTTTCTGGCATGGCACCTAAGTCTCCGACCCGAAGTCCACCAGGTAAGTACCTTTAACCTTTGGGTGATTTATATTGAGATCTGTAGAAGGGTAGAAATAGAATGGAACGTAGATTAGTATGATAGGTACTTGAACTATAAGGCTAGCTCACCCCAACAGTTACATAAGACTTAAATGCTTAATAAAACAAACTTGTGTCTAAGTCGCCGAGTTAGGGTGTGGTAACCATTGTGCGCATGTCTAGGATTGGATCCGGAAGAGCCTGGTATTTAAGCAGTCCTAGTGACTCACCTCCTCTTCGCAGGAATCCTACCTGGTGCGTAGCTACGGTTCACCCTAACCAAGAGGACTTATTCATAGGCTAACCTCTAACTAAAACCTGAAAGGGAACTAGCCGTATTTTCACAAAAAAAAAAACCTTAGTTTTTTTTAAAAGCTCTTAAATTACTCTTTTGATTCATAAAAGCTATTCCACAAAAAATTTTTTCTGAAATATTTCTTGATTTATGAAAATTACTAAATACCCCTATTTGCAAAATTACTAAATGCCCTTGAGTTTTAAATTACCATATTACCCCGATTTCAATAAAATTTTCTTACTTTGTAAAAGTATCCCAAACCTCTATTTTGCAAAAGTCCAAAATACTCCGATTTGGAAAAATTTACGAAATTGCCCCTGGTTTATCAAAATTACCAAAATGACCTTGATTTTCAAAATTTTTGCAACATCACCGATTTGGAAAACAAATTCTCAAAAAGAACCCTCAAGTTTTGCATATTTTGAAATACCCCTGATTTATTGAACTTTACAAATTTACCCCAATTTGTAAAAATTTACTGAAATACCCTTGAAATTTCAAAATTTCCGAAATGCCCCAGGATTTCAAAAATTACCAAAATACCCTTATTGACAAAATCCACAAGGAACCTTATTTTGATAAATTACGAAATACCCCTGTAGGACAAATTACGAAAATACCCCTGGGTAGTGGGAAAAAACAACAACAATGAAAACTACAACGTTTCTCTGAATGAACGAAAGTTCATAATTGTTTGATGGATGTATGAATGAAAGTAAAGACTGTGTGCATGTATGAATACGAAAGAACCACTCCTAAAACTCTTTTCATAAAACTTCTTCGCGGGTAATAAGTGAACAAGTACTAATGTAAAAACTTTTAATCAGATTAAATCGCGGCGTTAGAAAATGAGTTCTAAGGGATGTGAACTTAGAGATTGTGCCTAGAAAGTATGATGGTTCTATTAAGATCAGAGTGCGCAGCGTAAGCATAGTACGTTGAGAAGGATTGTACGACTGTTAATAAGTAATTTCGAGGACGAAATTATTTTTAAGGAGGGTAGAACTGTAACATCCTAGATTAGGGGTTATGCGTTTGTGCATAATTCATGAGTTAGTAGGTTTTGGCAATGTTTGGAAGTGTATTAAGGGTTTTAAATTCTAGGATGGAAGAGAAAGCTTAGAAAAATTATTGGTTTCTAAGTAAAAAGGGGAGCTAGGTAAATGAGGCTTGAAAAGAAACTCCGTGTGAAGCATGACACAAGGAACCATGTGGTAAAATGGCATGTTTTATGAATTATGTATGAATGTGTTATGTGAATTCTAGAATTAAGGAAATGTATGGAAATGTATGGAAATGTAAGGAAATGTAAGGAAATGCAAGGAAATGTAAGGAATGTAAAGAAATGTCTTGTCTTGGAAATGTAGGGAAATGTCCTGAAAATGTATGGAAATGTTAAGTTTAAAAGAGGAAAGTAAACATTTTTGGAAACCTGGAAATGCATGGACATGGACATGAACATTTTTGGAAACCTGGAAATGTAAGGAAATGATTCAAAAAATGGAAAGTGAACATTTAGGAAACTTGGATATGTAAGAGAAATAAAGGAGTTTTATTCACATAAATATGTGAATAATAAGAGATAAATAAAGGAGTTTTTATTCACATAAATATGTGAATAATAAGAGATAAATAAAGGAGTTTTATTCACATAAATATGTGAATAATAAGAGATAAATAAAGGAGTTTTATTCACATAAATGTGGATAATAAGAGATAAATAAAGGAGTTTTATTCACATAAATATGTGAATAATAAGAGATAAATAAAGGAGTTTTATTCACATAAATATATGAATATAAGAGAGAAATAAAGGAGTTTTATTCACATAAATATGTGAATAATAAGAGAAAAGTAAGGAGTTTTATTCACATAAATATGTGAATAATAAGAGATAAATAAAGGATTATTTTCTAATGAGATAATTGAGGAGATAATTGATGGATTAAAGGCTTTTATCTTTTAAATAAAGAGATAATATTATCAAAAGAGGAGTGGTGGCCAAGTAAAGGACTCCTAGGCTGATAACTTTGGCTATAAAAGGAGGACAGGAGGGCTACTCATCAACATTTGCTCCCTCTTCCTCTCTGCCGAAATTCTCCCTAGGCAAAACCCCTCTCTGCCGAATTTTCATTAAGCAAAAATCCCTCTTTTTTTCTTCTATTTTCTTCTCCGTTCTACTGTTAAGCTGAATCTTGGTGGATTCTAAGAAAGAGGGCAATCATCCACAACATCAAAGGGATCTTTCGGGAATCTAAGGAACTAAGGTAAGGATTATAAATATAAATATGTGGTTAAAGATTATGATTCACGTTTTCAAAGTTAGATCTAATCTAACACGAAGTTATAGGATTTCAACAGGCTTATAAAGGAATCCTCTTCAGATTTGGAATCCCATCATAAGGTAAGGGATATTCGGCCAAGGCATAATTTGTTAAGTGTTTTCCATTATTTCAAAAACCGAAAACTGACATGGTTACATACCTAGTATTAGCCGATTTCAAGGAAGAGGAATTCTAGCAACTGTTGGGACTTGATTAAATCAATTTGGCAACTAGGTAAGTAATTCTACTTCTAGTAGGATTTGGTTTTAAGACCAAATAGGTTTATTTATGTTTTAATTAATGGCCGAATATAGGAGTGAAAGATCTAGATCGGTAGATCGCTCTACGGGAATTCACGGAAACTATTAAGCGAAAAAGGTGTGTACCCTTACTAACCTTCAATAAATTACGTGGTAATTATTAAATATATGAATATGTATCAGTATGTGAATGTGGTTAAGTACCACAAATGTGGTAAGGAGTACCCAGGTATGTTTCCTACTTTTGATAGGATTATGAATGTGATATACTTTGAACATGTGATTAGTAACATGAATGAAAATTAAGTATGTGGAATATGTTATAAAATAATTGGGGCATTTGGGATATATGTGAAGGAAGAAAGTGAAGGTGTTGACTTCGGTCTCACCAACGAAGGTGTTGACTTCGGTCTCACCAATGAAGGTGTTGGTTTCGGCCTCACCAACGAAATATGGTGGCTACGGCCCCATTGCTTGAATATGGTAACTTCGGTTACATTATTTGAATATAGTGTCTAATGACACAACGTAAGTGGGCGATGAGAACGTCGACTGCAGCGACTGCCTTCGATGGTGTGTAGCGGATGGAGGGTTGACTTAGTAGTCCCCACGGTGTAATTGGCAGGTACGGGTGGTGTGTAGCGGATGGACAAATAGGCTTGGGTTGGGTTGCATCATTATTTGATTTGAATATGCTTTGATATGAATATGTATGCCTGGAATGTTGATTGTTAGTTTGTGTACACATTGAGTCTGTTGACTCACCCCTTTGTGGGACTATTTTTCAGGAAATGAGCCGTAATGGACCGGGTCGGCAGGAGCTAAAGGTGGCCATGCATCACTTGAAGAATTTATTAGAATTTGGACTTTACTCAATTTTAGTATTTTCAATTTTATCTTTGGATTTGAATGATGTAATAAGGCCATAAGGCCCAAGTTGGATGGTTTTATTTCCCTGCTTTTATTTTCAGTTGTTATGTTATGAATTATTTTTGACTAAGTTTAATTAAATTTATTTTAAAAATAAACCCTAAATTGTTTTGTCACCAAAATTAAATGTTTTCTAAATTAAATAAATGGGTTTCCAACCTAAGCCCAACCCAAAACCAATATCTTTCTAAAAATTCACAAAAATTTTCTAAGTAACAAAAGAATTTGAAGCCGATTTTCTTAAGGAACATACCAGATCCGGTTCAGGCTCGTGGGCCAGGTGTGGTGTGTTTCAGTTGGTATCAGAGCCCAGTTTTAAACTCTCGGCTTGTGGGCTAAGGCCCAAAACATTTTCAAAGCGAGCCAAATGATTATCTTTGAAAAATAAGCAGGTTTTCTGGCATGGCACCTAAGTCTCCGACCCGAAGTCCACCAGGTAAGTACCTTTAACCTTTGGGTGATTTATATTGAGATCTGTAGAAGGGTAGAAATAGAATGGAACGTAGATTAGTATGATAGGTACTTGAACTATAAGGCTAGCTCACCCCAACAGTTACATAAGACTTAAATGCTTAATAAAACAAACTTGTGTCTAAGTCGCCGAGTTAGGGTGTGGTAACCATTGTGCGCATGTCTAGGATTGGATCCGGAAGAGCCTGGTATTTAAGCAGTCCTAGTGACTCACCTCCTCTTCGCAGGAATCCTACCTGGTGCGTAGCTACGGTTCACCCTAACCAAGAGGACTTATTCATAGGCTAAACCTCTAACTAAAACCTGAAAGGGAACTAGCCGTATTTTCACAAAAAAAAAACCTTAGTTTTTTTTAAAAGCTCTTAAATTACTCTTTTGATTCATAAAAGCTATTCCACAAAAAATTTTTTCTGAAATATTTCTTGATTTATGAAAATTACTAAAATACCCCTATTTGCAAAATTACTAAAATGCCCTTGAGTTTTAAAATTACCATATTACCCCGATTTCAATAAAATTTTCTTACTTTGTAAAAGTATCCCAAACCTCTATTTTGCAAAAGTCCAAAATACTCCGATTTGGAAAAATTTACGAAATTGCCCCTGGTTTATCAAAATTACCAAAATGACCTTGATTTTCAAAATTTTTGCAACATCACCGATTTGGAAAACAAATTCTCAAAAAGAACCCTCAAGTTTTGCATATTTTGAAATACCCCTGATTTATTGAACTTTACAAATTTACCCCAATTTGTAAAAATTTACTGAAATACCCTTGAAATTTCAAAATTTCCGAAATGCCCCAGGATTTCAAAAATTACCAAAATACCCTTATTGACAAAATCCACAAGGAACCTTATTTTGATAAATTACGAAATACCCCTGTAGGACAAATTACGAAAATACCCCTGGGTAGTGGGAAAAAAACAACAACAATGAAAACTACAACGTTTCTCTGAATGAACGAAAGTTCATAATTGTTTGATGGATGTATGAATGAAAGTAAAGACTGTGTGCATGTATGAATACGAAAGAACCACTCCTAAAACTCTTTTCATAAAACTTCTTCGCGGGTAATAAGTGAAACAAGTACTAATGTATAAAACTTTTAAATCAGATTAAATCGCGGCGTTAGAAAATGAGTTCTAAGGGATGTGAACTTAGAGATTGTGCCTAGAAAGTATGATGGTTCTATTAAGATCAGAGTGCGCAGCGTAAGCATAGTACGTTGAGAAGGATTGTACGACTGTTAATAAGTAATTTCGAGGACGAAATTATTTTTAAGGAGGGTAGAACTGTAACATCCTAGATTAGGGGTTATGCGTTTGTGCATAATTCATGAGTTAGTAGGTTTTGGCAATGTTTGGAAGTGTATTAAGGGTTTTTAAAATTCTAGGATGGAAGAGAAAGCTTAGAAAAAATATTGGTTTCTAAGTAAAAAGGGGAGCTAGGTAAATGAGGCTTGAAAAGAAACTCCGTGTGAAGCATGACACAAGGAACCATGTGGTAAAATGGCATGTTTTATGAATTATGTATGAATGTGTTATGTGAATTCTAGAATTAAGGAAATGTATGGAAATGTATGGAAATGTAAGGAAATGTAAGGAAATGCAAGGAAATGTAAGGAAATGTAAAGAAATGTCTTGTCTTGGAAATGTAGGGAAATGTCCTGAAAATGTATGGAAATGTTAAGTTTAAAAGAGGAAAGTAAACATTTTGGAAACCTGGAAATGCATGGACATGGACATGAACATTTTTGGAAACCTGGAAATGTAAGGAAATGATTCAAAAAATGGAAAGTGAACATTTAGGAAACTTGGATATGTAAGAGAAATAAAGGAGTTTTATTCACATAAATATGTGAATAATAAGAGATAAATAAAGGAGTTTTATTCACATAAATATGTGAATAATAAGAGATAAATAAAGGAGTTTTATTCACATAAATATGTGAATAATAAGAGATAAATAAAGGAGTTTTATTCACATAAATATGTGGATAATAAGAGATAAATAAAGGAGTTTTATTCACATAAATATGTGAATAATAAGAGATAAATAAAGGAGTTTTATTCACATAAATATATGAATAATAAGAGAGAAATAAAGGAGTTTTATTCACATAAATATGTGAATAATAAGAGAAAAGTAAAGGAGTTTTATTCACATAAATATGTGAATAATAAGAGATAAATAAAGGATTATTTTCTAATGAGATAATTGAGGAGATAATTGATGGATTAAAGGCTTTTATCTTTTAAATAAAAGAGATAATATTATCAAAAAGAGGAGTGGTGGCCAAGTAAAGGACTCCTAGGCTGATAACTTTGGCTATAAAAGGAGGACAGGAGGGCTACTCATCAACATTTGCTCCCTCTTCCTCTCTGCCGAAATTCTCCCTAGGCAAAACCCCTCTCTGCCGAATTTTCATTAAGCAAAAATCCCTCTTTTTTTCTTCTATTTTCTTCTCCGTTCTACTGTTAAGCTGAATCTTGGTGGATTCTAAGAAAGAGGGCAATCATCCACAACATCAAAAGGGGATCTTTCGGGAAATCTAAGGAACTAAGGTAAGGATTATAAATATAAATATGTGGTTAAAGATTATGATTCACGTTTTCAAAGTTAGATCTAATCTAACACGAAGTTATAGGATTTCAACAGGCTTATAAAGGAATCCTCTTCAGATTTGGAATCCCATCATAAGGTAAGGGATATTCGGCCAAGGCATAATTTGTTTAAGTGTTTTCCATTATTTCAAAAACCGAAAACTGACATGGTTACATACCTAGTATTAGCCGATTTCAAGGAAGAGGAATTCTAGCAACTGTTGGGACTTGATTAAATCAATTTGGCAACTAGGTAAGTAATTCTACTTCTAGTAGGATTTGGTTTTAAGACCAAATAGGTTTATTTATATGTTTTAATTAATGGCCGAATATAGGAGTGAAAGATCTAGATCGGTAGATCGCTCTACGGGAATTCACGGAAACTATTAAGCGAAAAAGGTGTGTACCCTTACTAACCTTCAATAAATTACGTGGTAATTATTAAATATATGAATATGTATCAGTATGTGAATGTGGTTAAGTACCACAAATGTGGTAAGGAGTACCCAGGTATGTTTCCTACTTTTGATAGGATTATGAATGTGATATACTTTGAACATGTGATTAGTAACATGAATGAAAATTAAGTATGTGGAATATGTTATAAAATAATTGGGGCATTTGGGATATATGTGAAGGAAGAAAGTGAAGGTGTTGACTTCGGTCTCACCAACGAAGGTGTTGACTTCGGTCTCACCAATGAAGGTGTTGGTTTCGGCCTCACCAACGAAATATGGTGGCTACGGCCCCATTGCTTGAATATGGTAACTTCGGTTACATTATTTGAATATAGTGTCTAATGACACAACGTAAGTGGGCGATGAGCACGTCGATTGCAGCGACTGCCTTCGATGGTGTGTAGCGGATGGAGGGTTGACTTAGTAGTCCCCACGGTGTAATTGGCAGGTACGGGTGGTGTGTAGCGGATGGACAAATAGGCTTGGGTTGGGTTGCATCATTATTTGATTTGAATATGCTTTGATATGAATATGTATGCCTGGAATGTTGATTGTTAGTTTGTGTACACATTGAGTCTGTTGACTCACCCCTTTGTGGGACTATTTTTCAGGAAATGAGCAGTAATGGACCGGGTCGGCAGGAGCTAAAGGTGGCCATGCATCACTTGAAGAATTTATTAGAATTTGGACTTTACTCAATTTTAGTATTTTCAATTTTATCTTTGGATTTGAATGATGTAATAAGGCCATAAGGCCCAAGTTGGATGGTTTTATTTCCCTGCTTTTATTTTCAGTTGTTATGTTATGAATTATTTTTGACTAAGTTTAATTAAATTTATTTTAAAAATAAACCCTAAATTGTTTTGTCACCAAAATTAAATGTTTTCTAAATTAAATAAATGGGTTTCCAACCTAAGCCCAACCCAAAACCAATATCTTTCTAAAAATTCACAAAAATTTTCTAAGTAACAAAAGAATTTGAAGCCGATTTTCTTAAGGAACATACCAGATCCGGTTCAGGCTCGTAGGCCGGGTGTGGGGTGTTTCAATTTTATTCTATTTTTTATATAAATATATATAATGATAAAACACCTTCAAAATAACACAGTTTAATTTGTAAATTGAAGGTATTTTCATTTTTTCCACAGTTAAATTGGTACTCAATTAACATGTGAAACTAATTCAGTCAGGGTACCATAATAAGTAATAGATTTTGTTGCACTCACATTGTGGGTGAAAGAAAATAGTGGAGTAGTAAGGAGCTTGTATTTTAATACTATTGAACCTGTGTTACATCCTTGGATTTTTAATTTTCAATTGTTTATTTAAAGATAATATAAAAGTATGAAAAGACAAAAATGTCATAATAATATTATTAATTAAAATTTTAAAAATGATATTTTTAGGGTAACACCAACACAATAAAATGCTTAAATATAAATTGAAATAAAATAGAAGTCTATCATATGTATATGCATGTGGAAACTACGAATTTAGAACATAATTGTATGTTTAAAAATAGCATAGAATAAATAATGAAATGTATGGTCTGAAACTAATTAATAATAACACATGATACTATGCTAAGATGAAAAAAAAAAATAGTCCGGGTTCAAATATCACCACATGTATTTTTTTATTGGTTTTTTTAAATTATAAAAAGACATTTCCGCAATTTCCCTAACTGAGCTGATGACCCGATTGAGTGTGACTCCAACTCAGTGTAACACTTAATAATAGTATAGATATAAAATTGATGGATGCAATAAAGTATGCATAATAAAAATTGAAATGTAAAATAACTATTAAAACTAAATTTAGTTAAGTGGCAAATTAGAAGTTTTGCAAACCCAATTAGTTTGGGTTCAAATCCCACCACATGTATTTATTATTATTCAAAAAAAAGATTAAATTACCCTTATTTTAGTTACGGAAGAGTATTTATGTAATTTTCCTAACAAAGTTGGTGACCCAGTTGAGGATGACACCAAGTCAGTAAAACATTTAATAAATAATATAGAAGTATAGATATATAATTGATGGAGGAAATAAAGCATGTATAATAAAAATTGAAATGCATTAAAATATCAAAATAGAGCTTTAATTAAATGGTAAATCAAAGTTTCTACAAATCCAATTAGTGTAGGTTCAAATCCCACCACATGTATATTTTATTCATTTCTGTGATTTTCCTAACTGAACACCGACTCAATAAAATATTTAATAAATAGTAAGTTAAATATATAATATAAAGTTTTCAACTATTTAACCATAATTTATAACATATACGATGCAGTTTAAGGATACCTATATACCTCTACACTAATAATAAAACCTTCCATTGAGTTTGGATTATATCTACATTAACTCAATTAAAAAATATATAATTTGTTTTTATAGAAAATATTGTTAAGAGTAGTGTTTATCCCTTATATTTAAAATAAAAAATTAAAAACAACTTCTAAAAAACTACTTTTTAGGGACTTCTAAAAAAAACTATTTAAAATATGGGAAGAAGAAACAATTTTAAAAAATATTCTCCTTCAAAAAGTACCGCTTTTTTTAAAGTATCTTTAATTTTAATAAAAAATATATTTTTTATTTATAAATTTTTTCTTTCATATATGTATATCATATAATCTAGTAATGATTAAATAAATATGTAAATTAAGTCTACATTTTTTTTCCTGGAAATTTCAAATCTACATTTCAGTTGTTACTGTTTAAAAGTTGTTATTATATAATATATATATTTTATTGTAAAATGTTGGTTGATTTTTTTTTTATTACGATTTATGTTTGAGGTTCATGACTATCTCTTTTAATAATGTTATTTTTAAAGTTTGAATTTACATTCTCTCCTTGAATTTATTGGTAATGGACTGTCCTGTCAATCTTCAACTAATTGATAGGGGAAACAAATTAAGAATGGTATATATAATCTTGTTTAACTTAAAAAGAGAGATAGATAACTTTAAAATGTAATAATCAAACTTAAAAGACACCATATACTTCATAATATTAAAGGGAAAACAACAGCATGTGATTACAAAATAAAAACACTCCAAATTTATATATCTTTAACAATCACTATTATAGTTGGTTGACCTTTTGTTTCTGTCCTATTCCATCTTTTTTTTTTTAATTACATTTTATTGTTATAAATTTTAAAAACGATAAACTTTTTTGGTTTTTTATATAAATAATCTAAAAATATTTAATTAATTACAAAAATAATTTAAAGGATAAATTATATATGAAAATGATCCATTTGCTATATTAGAAGACTTTTCCCCTAATCATGATTTAATCATAAGTTTTTTTTTTTTTTTTGCACCGCCGTTGTATAAAGTGGCATCAGTATGTATTTTTCGAAATACCCGTAAAAAATATGGATATTCACAGTAGAGAAAAAATTTTAATAGGTGCTGTAGGTCTGTCAAGCGATACTAGTCAAAATTTAAAAAAAAAAGTTTCTGTCAGTGAAAAAAAGAAAAAAAAAATTCTAATTGATGCTGCTGGTGTGTCAAGTGATCACTGCCAAACGTGTGAACAACAAAAATATATATAATTAGGTAGCAATATTCGTAAGTATACATGTTAAATTGTAATATAATTTAGTACAATAGGGTACAAGAAGTACTCACCAAAAATCATATTATGATTAATAATAATAATAAAGAGAATTAATATTATGGGATAAAATTAAATTACTAAAACAAAATTAATTAACAAAGAATCTTGATTAAAAAGTAGAAGATTGACTCACTTCAGTGGTTGTAATTAACTTTAGAACTCGAGTTTTAGTGAATTAGCTAATAGCTAACCAATTATTACCTATCATCCTCTAATTGATTAATTAATCGATAAATACTCACTTATTTCTCGATTTCGCTTTCTAAATTGGGATAAATTACGATTTACTCGGCAAACCATCTCTAAATCTAATTTTACTAAGATGACTTCCTAGGGGCGTCAATCCTAGGGTTTAAGCATACATAATTTAAACCAACTAATTCTATGAGAAACTCTTATCCTTCCGTTAATTACTTCTACGTCCGCTCATTAATCTTCTTAAAGGATTTAGCTACTCATTAATCTCGAGACTATTTTCCTAAGAATTAATTTAATCATGCAAAAACACAAATTATACTAAAACGAAAGGAAAATAGAGATTGATCTATTTGATAAACTAGATGCGCTCAATTCTGCAAAATCCTTTAACAATTGAAGAGATATTGATGTCAAAAAGCAAAAAGTGAAAGAAAAATATCAAAATACTTAAGAATCAAGTCTTGGACTCAAATCGAATCCAAGTTCAAACAAAAAATAAAAACTATTTTAAAAAGAAAATTAAAAACTAATTAAAATCCTAATTAAAAACTAAGTCTAAAACTAAAACCTAAATTCTACCCTAACAACTTGCCTCTGGCTTAACATTAACTTAACTATTTCTAGGCAGAGTTAGTTGCTCACTTAGGTTAATTACAAGGCCTCTGTCAAACCTATGTCGCGACATACAACTTCGAACATTAAATCTGGAACTCGTTCGGTTGTGTTACGACTCCGGAAGCTCGTGTTGCGACTCGGTTGTCATTATTGATGCTTTTGGGCCTGAAAATATGTTCTACACACTCAATTAACTTGTTAAAACTACCTTAAGATCTGTATTTGCCTAAGAGGTCAAGTAACCCAAAATTATGAATAAAAACGCTTATTTTGCAAGAAATTAAATCTCAGGTACTGAAACTGAAAATGTAATAAAATAACCTAAAACGACTTAAAAACAAGCTCGTTAAGTTTCAAAAAGTACCTAATTTGCCACTACAAACTGTGGCAGGTCATCAAGCAGCACCAGTAAATTTAAAAAAAAATTATTAGGTGGTGCCGGGGGTGTCAGGCGATGGTGCCGGGGGTGTCAGGCGATACCGGTAATATTTTTTTAAAAATAATTTTTTAAATTGGTGTAGCTAGTGTGTCAAGTGACACCGATGTTTTTTTTTAAATAGTTGTGAAGGGAAAATACGAGACCAAAAAAAATTTAATTTATTAGCACGGGTGGTCCCACGAGGTTGTCAGGCAGCACCTCTCACTATTTATACTCCATCCTCGGTGCAAAATCCTCATATGATGAAGTGTTTGGTTTTTTGTTGATTTTTTTGTTGTTGAGAGAAGTAAAAAAAGGAAGAAATATTTGTGCTTAGTAGCAGGGGAGAAAACAGAAAACAAAAAATATCAATGTTCAGTAGAATGAGAGAAAACAGAAAAAAGAACTACTTTTTTATGGGTGTTCAAAATTTGGGGAGAAAGATTTATTTGTGTTGGTGTTTTATGAAGAAATTGTGATAGTTTTAATGTATGTTTGAGTTCACGATGATGCTCGAAAACCGACACATTTCATTTGCCGTGTAGGGAGTGCACCATCACCTTAAAAGATGTTACATTGCAACTCGGGCTCCCAGTTGGCAGTGGTTATGTGGCCACGAGTTCAAGTATAGTGTTCAAACTTGTTCATGGAAAGTCTCACTAGATGACGGTGGTTATGCGATCAAATTTCAAGCCACCAGAAACGGATGTTTTATAAACCCCACACATAATTTTGAGATTATAATCATATGGAAAAAAAAAGGTTTAATCAACTTATTCTTTTTTTTCCATCAAAGTAGTATCCTTAATCTCATTGCCCATAACTTATGTCAAAGGTGGGGGCAAGAAGACTGACGGTAAGGAAAGTAACAATAATGGTGGGAACAAGTTAAAACGCGACTCGGGGCGGCAACGATTGTAATTCTCAAAGTGGTGAATGAAAGGAAGGGTAAAGTGAGAAAACAAAACAATTGAAAAAAAAAACAATAAGAAAAAAATAAGAAAATATAGGGAGCTTGTGACCGCTACTGTGTCATGTGATTATTCGAATTATAGTTAGTATCATTATCATACAAGTTGAAATGATAGTGGGAATCATCATATTTCGTTCCATTATTCATTTAACTAGAATTACAATAACTCTAAAAAAAACTTTTCAATTCATTCAAAAAAGAATGATCGTTGTTAAGCTTAAAAATTTATTTCATTTCAAACAAAAACCATCGGATTTGGAACAATGACATTGGTTCGAATGTTTGAGTTGAAGATCGACTTAATATCTACCTTTTTTGAGTGGTAGCGCCCAGAGACCCACGCATTTCATTTTTCATGTGGGGAGTGCAACATCACCTTGGAAGACATCGCATTGCAACTCAGGCTCTCAGTTGATGGCGATGTTGTCACGAGTTCAAGTAAAGTATTCAAACTTGCAACATTTTGCTACCACCTACTTGGACACTCGCTCGGTGATGGTGAAGCTAGGTTTACCAGTTTGAACTTTTCCTAGATTTTCCTAGCTAAAAGAAAAGTTCAAAATCTTATCGAGTAATGCCACTGGGTGGGAGAATATGTGCATTGCTCGAGCGTATATATTGCAACTGATAGGGGATACTTATGCCGGACGCAATAATAAAATCCACATGACGTACTTGCCTCTCTTGACTAATTTACATGTTGCTCTTTTGTAAAATTGGGGCTTAGCAGTATTAGCGACGTTGTATCATGAGCTTTGTCAGGTGACAAAGCATGATACGTTAGATATAGGTGGGTGCCTGATATTGTTGCAGTTCTGAGCACTGTACAGGATGCCATTTCTGGCATCAATGAGTCACCAACCACATGTTTTCTGACTCGGAAATAGGTAAACAAATTTAAAAATTAAATCAATAATTATTTTTTCTTCTGAAAAATGTGTTTTAACAAGTTTTCTTTATTTTCAGATGGTTTACTTATCCGGGTATCGAGAAGTCTAAAACCCTAGTTGTATACTGTCAAATGATTAAGGCATATGCCAAGGAGGAGGTCAGTTTTTTTCTAAAATAGAACTATATTCATGTAATGTAATTACTTTGTTTATATTACATGTTACTATAACCATGTTATTAGTTGTACAGTTTGCGTGGATGTTACATACTGCGCTAGACATTGCGACTATCATTCCTCCATAGGCTCACAACGATTCATTCGTGTAGTGCATTAACGCACCCGTGTTGAATTTTTCAACTGTTGAGTGGTACAATGGGGATCAATTTCTATGACAACTCGGGTTCAAATAAGATGTTCCAAATGATCCACATAACTTCGACAATATCCGGGAATTAATAAGAGGGGATAAGAAGCAAATGATTGGGCATTGGAGCATCAACAATTGTGGAACGCCCGGATGGAGAGGAGACCTCTGTTAGAGTCTTGTTTGTTTAATTTCACGCCCTCGGTCCACTACTAACGTTGGTACATGGAGAATGAGACGTCTTATTTATTTGATGGTCAGTTGATGGTAGTCCTTAAGCACATGCACCGATAAGGGCATTGAGAAATAGGGACACGCTCATGTGACCCTTAGGCACACCCGTGCTATAAGTCATTTTCAAAATTGGGAGCTCTCTGACTTGTGCCACACGGCCGTGCCACACGCCCGTATGCTAGGTCGTGTGGTAGATTTAATTTTCATGATTTTTCATAAAATAGGTGCAGACTTCACACGGCCAGGGCATACGCCCGTGTTCAAGGTCGCGCCATTCACATGGCTGAGGCACACGCCCGTGTCTCTGCCCGTGTGCTCGATACTGAGCATTCTGTTTTGCAACAATTAAGGTGCAGGGGACACGCAACTTAACCACATGCCCGTAGGCAGACCGTGTGTCGCACACGGCCTAGACACACTCCCGTGTGGACAAAAATAAGGCTATTTACCAAGCCATTTTGTGACCCTTACTTGCACCAACCTACACAACAACCAACAACACCAATCCAAGCACATACATACAACCAAATCAGCCACAAACAAGATATCAATACATCATTCACATGCTATCATTTATTATACACAAATATCACATATATCTTAACGTAAATCATGCAATTTCCCACATCCATGAAAAACATCATCATATGCATATATATACTAAAACCAATATTATCCAATTTTAATATCCATTTACAAAAAGAATTATCAATCAGCATAAGCCAACACATTTGGCTAAATCAATTATGACACATAGCAAAATGACCATGTCCCTGTACATGCCATAACTCAAAATATTAGAATCAATGGTACCCAAAATATTTAATTGATAGTGTGAATGGATCTCCGACAGTTTTTAATCCAGGAGCTGGCTTGGTGACACTATAAGACAAGGGAAAAGAAAGTGGAGTAAGCTATATAGCTTAGTAAGTTCCTATGCAAATAATAAGCATTACAATCACACATGTATCATACAAATAAACATGATGAACTTGGCATAAATAGTATCAAGATCTTCTGATCATAACTTACTCATTCATAACCTTATCGAGGGGTTCATTACATATCGAGCTCGTTAGTAAATGAGTTTAACGTATGTACCTGTACCAACTCGCAACATAATCATAACCTTTCACAACTTTGACATACTTCTTGAATTTTCCGTTGAACCACTTGGAATACTAAAGGATACTCGGGGATCTCGTACACACAATACTATACCAATGCCATATCCCAGATATGGTCTTACATGAGATTTCTTATCGATGCCAGTAACTCAAATATGGTCTTACACGAAGTCTCATATCGATGTCATATCTTAGATATGGTCTTACACGAAATCTCAATTAATCTTAATTGTAATAACCAAATTTGCCGACCCATCGAAGCCCAATAAACAGAATAATAAAACCCAAAACCAAAATAACAAACAGAAAATAGTCCAAAATAAATGTCCAATTACAACAGAAAATGGCCCAAAACCCCAGTTCAAGCCCAAAATAAACCAGCCCAATCAACTAGCCCTAAACCCGAATGACCCATTTAAAATTAACCCCAAATACAGGCCCAATTTTAATATAAGTTAACAGTCCAAAGTTAATGACCCAATAAAACCCAACCCAAAACCAAAGCCCATTTACCCTAACCCCTACACTAGCCCAATGCCCAGTCGGCCCGGACGGCCCAACGAAGTTAGTCAAACAGAAACCCTAAGTTTCCCTGGAGCGCCGCAGCCTTATGCACAGGCCTTACGCGCCGCAGCCCCACGTGAGCACCATGCTCACCACTGTCGGCCATCACCAGCATTCCCACCTCGGTCAACACGCGTCTCTGACCTCTCCACTACGCACGCCTCGCTCATGCCCTGCAAGAAAAAGCCAACAAGCAGAGAAACAGAGGCAGCAGAACAGAGAAATATGGGACAAAATAGTATATTAAAAAAAACAGTTGTATTCTCCGGCTATAAAGCCATTCGAAAGACAATGTAAAAAGGGGGTTGATTTTTTTTAGGGACAAACTACAACAAAAAAATTATCAGAAATCAAACAAACAGATTACAAGGTTGTTTTTTTTGTTTCACTTTCTTCAATTTAATATCGTCTTTTACTCTTCTTTTTTACTTACTGCATTGAAATCTAATACAAAAATCAATAACAAAACGAAAATAATAAACGAGGGAAAATAAGGAGCTTACCTTCGTAGACGAACCGTCGGATCTGTCTTCCTTAGCCGAAATCGGAGGTAAAGACGGCCTTCAAGGTTTAAAGTGTTGAGACTTTCGAATCGGGTTTTGAAGGGAAGGCTTGAAGAGGCTCGATTTGACCCTGATCGTTGAGTACCATGGCGGTTCAATGGCCGGACTGCGGCCCTTTCTGGTTTGCGGCCGAGAGAGCGAAAAAGGAGGGGCTAGGGTATTCGGAAGAGGAGGAGGCTGGATATCTGAGTTTTTTTAGGGTTTTATCAATCTATTTAAACCAGGCGAAACGGTGCCGTTTAGGAAAGGTGTGGGATCCGCGCGTCGACCCGCTCATGACCCGGATCCGCGCCTCTCCATTTTAAAAGGATTATTTACGCAATCGATCCCTATGCTTTCTGATTCTTTCGCAATTTAATCCTATTAAACGCAACATTTTGGTTAATTGAGATTGTCTGTTTTAGTCCCTGTTTATTTGTGTGCGTTTTGATTTAGTCGTCAATCTAGCTTAAATTATCCTATTTGTTTATAAGTAGCCTGGTAATTTTATTTTTTAATCCAATTAGGTATTTTATTTATTTATTCGTCGTATAAGTGTTTGATTTTAAAATTTCTCATTTCTTAGTTTTAATCAATTGCATGAGTTTTAGCTTAAATACTTTGTATACTATTATTTTGTATATATATACGTGCATAATTCACATTAAAATTATCTTCTTTAAAATTTATTTATATGTATAGATATAATTTAAATTTGTTTATATAGTTTATTTATTCTTAAACCCACATTTCATTATATATTTTTGTTTACTTCGGAAACCTTCATGCATTATTATTTTCCATGTAAATTATTTATATTAGGTTTTCATTCCATATATTATTCATGTAGATTAATATGTTATTTTGTATATTATTTATTTTAATTTTCTTTGTATAATATTCATTTTTAAACTATTTATATTATTATTCTATTCATCTACGTTAAAAGACTTGCCATATTCTATTTTAATTAGCTGTATTTTTTAGCTCTCGTGTCTTGGTTGGTAATGTAGAATTGATGATAATTATTTTCATATGTTTTGAATTGTGTTCATTATCCTTGACATCTACTTGTACAAAGGTTATATTCGCATATTACTATTCCGTACTCAACATTGCCCTTTTTATTATTGAATATTGGTTCAAAAAATGTATTTGGAAATAATTTTAAGATTAAATATTTTATATTTTTTTCAAAAAATAAGGCAGTATTTGTGTGTTTAGAAGATCGAAAGATCACATCCTAACGTGCTGGGTGTTGACTTTTCGTTCGACTAAATATTCAAATACCCTTCTTCGCATGATTTGAAGATCAAAGACGATCTCGATGTTAGAGTACAGAAGGCGTCATATCCTAACGTGCTGGGTATGATACTCTTGTTCCTTTGAAATGAGTGGATCTTGAAATTCAATTCAGATTTAACAACTTTTTCAGCCTTGAACATTTTCAAACTTTCAACATTAGGACAACGTTAATCGATTTGGTACCGATTTTGGGCGTTGCAAGGGTGCTAATCCTTCCTTGCACGTAACCGACTCCCGAACCCATTTTCTCAAATTTCGTGGACCAAAATTATTTTAATAAATCAAAATGCTTTATTAAAATAACCCATCCAAAGGTGACCAGATCACACCAAAAAAATCGGTGGCGACTCCCTAATTTCTAGTCGATTCCTGTTTTTCGTTTTGACAAAAAATGGTTATGACACTAATGTCATGACATTTGTATCTTAACTATTCCTAAGGTTCAACCGGGATTTCTCGCTTGTTGAACTTTGTTGATTACGTTCGAAGAGTAAATCACAATTCATACAATATTAAAGCAATTCAACCGGGATTTCTCGCTTATTGAACTTTGTTGAACTTACCTCGGTTCAAAAAATAGTAGAAATGGGACTTAATCATCAAACACATTGTTTTTCCCTCGATCTAAGTCCGAACCTCGTTTCTCTTGATCTATAATAGCAAATTTAACTCATTTATTATCCACATTTCTCAGTTCATTCCAAAAATCTTATTATGGAAAAATTACATTTCTGCCCCTAAACTTTGACATATTTACATTTTGGTCCCTAGGCTCGTAAAATGAAACGTGTTCAATTTATTTAATGTACAAGCCTAGCTGAACCATTTTTATAACTATAACAGCCCCAAATTTCCATTAAAACACACTTTTACTACATATTTTATAACTTTTACAAATAGGTCCTTTTAAGCATTTTCATCAAAAATCACTTAGTAAAAGTTGTTTATCTAACACCAAACATTTATTTTCCACCATTAGACATCAAAATACACAAATTTATAGCATATTTCAAACCTTAGACCTTGATTATTCCTTAAATTAATTGTAGAAATAGATAGATCGAGTGATAACGACTTCAAAAATGTAAAGAGCATTAAAAACGGGGCAAGAACGGATTACAATCGATCTTGAAAGTTGGCCAAACCCTAGCTATGTCTTCCTTCTAATTTTTGGCACAAGGGGGAGAAGATGGACAAGATTTTGGCTTGATTTTTGGCTTTGAGTTCATTTAATTGCCAAATGACCAAAATGCCATTTTCTTAAAACACTAAAATTCTCTTACATCATGTCTATTTTTGTACAAATTAAAATAAAATGGTCTAATTACCATCTAAGAACCTTCAATTTAAAATTTCATAGCAATTAGACACCTCTAGCATGTAGAACTCAACTTTTGCACTTTTTACAATTTAGTCCTTTTTACTAAATTAAGTTCCCAAACGTCAAATTTTTGAGCGAAATTTTCACGAAATCATTTCGTAAAATTGTATACCATAGAAATTTAATAAAAATAAACTTTACTACGTCAAATTTGTGGTCCCGAAACCACTATTCTGACTAGACCCAAAATCGGGCTGTTACACTTTTGGCCATGTTGTTTGGAATATGTTTTATTTGCTTATCTTTAATGTGATTAAATGGTAAGTTAAATTCCAAGTTATACGAACTTACTAAGCATTAAATTCTTACTCTATTTTATTTCCTCTGTTTTATAGCACTTCGAAAGCTCATTGGGTTGGAAGCTTGGTGGAGATACTTCACACTATCCATCAGCTTGTTTCGGTATAAAAAGTAAATACATTTTGGTTATAATGGAATGTATAGGCTAAAGTGGTCATGGATGGTATGTATATGTTTGGTTGAAATTAGCCATTTGATATGGCTTGTAATTTGGTATGTTTTGATATATATATATATATATAAAATGGTCTTAATATGCTTAATGTGTGTTTGAATTGGAGGATTAATGAAAATGATATAGGCATATTGATTATGATAGTAAAATTGATTGAACATGCCTATATGTACATATGATATTTTGGTAAGTATAGATAGTTGAATATATGTGTTGATATGTTTTACATAAAAATTATTTTGGCTTGATTAGAATGATTTATATTAGATTGAGAATGTGTTTAAATGTTATTGTAGGTGAACGACAAGTTTGGGTGAGAAATAAGGCTTGGAAATGGCCTTATTTTGTCCACACGGATAGAGACACGGGCGTGTGTCTCAACCGTGTGTAACACATGGCCAGGCACACGGGCGTGTGGATCGACCATGTGTGGCACACGGCTTAGCACACGGGTGTGTGACTTGGCCGTGTAGCCCTTACACCTAATTAATATAAATTAAAATGTTCATGACAAGGCCTAGCACACGGACGTGTGGCTTGGCCATGTGACCCAAGTCAGTAACCACCCTAATTTGGACACGAGCTGGGACACGGTCGTGTGTCCCTATTTCGAATGTCCACACGGCCTGAGACACGGGCGTATCTCTAGATCGTATGAGCCACATGGCCTAACCACATGGGTGTGTGTACTCTGCACTTAGGAAAAATATTGAAATTTTGCGAAAAATTCTCTGAGTACCCGGATTAGTCCTGACTTATTTCTATTGCATATTTTGGGCCTCGAGGGCTCATATAAGGGACAATAAGATTGTTTATGACTAATTTCTGATATAAATGAAAAATGTTATGAAATGTCTATATTTGATTTGTTTATTACGGTAATACTCTGTAACCCTGTTCCGGCGATGGCTACGGGTTAGGGGTGTTACACTAATAAATTATTTTTTTCTGATCTCTTTTTTCCTTTCAGAGCTATTTTTTTCAACAAAAAAAAAAAGAAGAAAACACCAGTGTCGCTTGACACATGGGCGGCACCCAAATTTTTTTTCCTTACAATCTACCGCCAGTGCTGCCTAACATATTGGTGACATCAATTAAAAAAATAAATTTAAAAAATCATAAGTGCTGCTTAATACACCGACAACACCAATAAAAAAATATTTTTTTCAATGGCAGGATTAAAAAAAAAGACCAATGTCGCCTTATAGACCGACGACACCTATTAAAAAATTAATTTTTTCTTTTTTTTTTCTCCACCGTGAATACCCATATCGTTTTACATGTATTTCAAAAAATACATACCATTATTTAAAAAAAATTGATGATTGGGTCATGATTAGAGGAAAAGGGGGTGGTGCCGTCGATTGGTCAGGCGGCACCGACTTCTACTGTAACAAACGAATCATTTTCATATATAATTTTTTCTTCAAATTATTTTCGTAATTAATTAATATTTTGGGTTATTTATATAAAAAAACTGTATGTTTAGGTTTTTTTTATAAAAATATAAATTGTTAAACATTTTATTTTTATGTGTTTTTAAAATTTTCAGTCTTTTATGTTTTAACTTAATTAAATATTATTTATCACATCAATATTCTTTTATTGGTATGATTTATGTTTGTTTTATAATTCATGTTTGAAATTCATAGCTATCTAAATGATATCATTTCTAAGATTCAAATCTGTATCTTTAATTAAGAATATAATAAATTTTACCATTTTATTCTACACGTGGTTTATTTTTAATTTTGTTTTGAATAAAACCATATCTTATTATTTGAAAAAAAAAAAAAACCTTATACCATAAATAAAAGTAGGAGCAAGAAAGAAGTTGTAAAGCAAATAAAAATGTAATACAACAAAAGTGGTAATAAAAGTTGGTTTCTTTAATCGAGCGAACATTCTTTGTTGATGAATTTTAGATATTAAATATGTGGTGACCTACCCATTTATTTATTTCCATTTTGGCATCGTTTTAATCCCCCAATTAGGAGTTATTTAATTAAAAATATAGTAGCTTTATCAACATGAAATTTATCAAAGCTGTTTAAAGAATTACACAAGCTCCATGTGTCTACATAATATTGTTCTACTTTGGGTTTGTAAGAGCCAAAATATGAGGTTGGACCAATGCACATGAGACTTAAGCCTGAATAGAAAAAAAAAAAGGAAAAAGAAAAGAGGTTAATGATGATTTTAAAATCTTTTATGTTAGGGAATCTAATATTTTTATGCATGAAAATAATTAATTCGGTCGTTATGGTCATACTTTATTATGGATTTTTTATCACACTATCTATAGATTCCTCTTATATCTTCCTTCTACGAGCTCAAGTTATGGAAGAAGGAGAAGAAGGAACCGATAAGAAAGTATCAACAACAACTGGGTTTATTGCAGGCCAGCTCATGATGTTCATATCAATCTACTATGTACCTTTGCATTTAGGATTGGGTAAACCTCATACAATAATTGTCCTAGCTCTACCGTATCTTTTGTTTCATTTCTTTTTGGAACAATAACAAATCACGAAGACTTTTTTGATCATAGATGTTCTACCAGAAATTCAATGTGTATTCCTGAATAATCTCATCAGTTAAGTTCAAATGAATCGAGTTTCCTCAGCGCGTGATACTAGATTCTATTTGGTTTTGCTTTTTACATTTTTTATTTTTTGCTATTTTAGTCAAAATAGGTTACTTGATTTCCTATCTAAGTAAGATTTTCTTAATGTTAGAATCAAATATTTCTCGTAGTATCAAATATTTTCTCCTATTTTTGACATGCATGGTAGGTATAAATACTGTGTATGATAGCCTCCAAAGAGGCACAACTAATTTATTCTTTACATTCTCTTCCAAACACTCTCTGTTCACGTCCTCTTCCAAACGCTCTTTATTTTCTCAAAAACTTCTTTTTTTTAATGGTTAACATAAGTGAGAGTACATGAATCCATAAAATATGTACAAGGATTTAAGTAAGGATTAATCTGTTTCACTCAAATTAATTAAAGTTGGCTCCATAAGTAATCAGTACATGCACTAAAAACATTTACAAGCTAATTATACAATTATGTCTTAAATACAGAAAAAACTTTTGAATGGAATAGGATAAAGTGAATTGTAATGAAAAAGAAGAAGAAGAAGTGATCTATTCTTCCCATTTGGCAGCCGAGAAAAGAATAAAATTAAATTAAATTAATGGATGACGTTTAAACACCCACCCCCCAAATTTTATACCAAACACGCTACTCCATCTCTAAATTTCCTAATCAATTTATAGATTTGGTTATCCATTTCTCATAATTTTGTGCTATACTCATTTTAATTATTCAACTTTAGCCAATAATTTAGAGCGTGCGAATTGAAAATGATGGTTGTAGTTTCGATTGAGGATGACACTTGGACAAGAGCAAGAAAACAAAAACTTACACAATTTGATTTTTCCTATATTTGTGGAGCTTTGCTTAATGAGTAAATCAATCATCTTTTAATCCAATACAATTAGTAATTTAAGTCTTACCACATTTCGATATAACAACTTCACTTTTGTATCTAAATATCTAGATCACTCACTTCTAAGTTTTCAAGAGAGAACTTAAAGCTTTGAACTAAGCAATAAATTTGTTTGCACTCTCAACTATAAGTTCCTCAATTAACATATAAGTGCTTATACAAAATCTATTCAAGTCTCTCTAAATATATAAGAGATTGCGACTTGCTAACATATTAGATCAATTACTATCAAACCCCCTATAAAATTGTAGCTAAAATAGAATATATAATATAATATAAAGACCAAGATAATGTGGAGATCTTAGAGTAAGTCTTCAATGCAATCTCAATCTAATCTCCTTATAACCTTCTATACAAAAACCTATACAAGTCTGTCTAAGGGATCAAGACTTGCTAACATATTAGATCAATTACAATCCTATCCCATATGAAATTGCAGCTAAAATAATATATACAATATAATAATAAAGACCAAGATAATGTGAAGATCTTACACATAAGTTTTCAATGCAACCTTGATCCAATCTCCTTATTTCAGAGAATTCATTGTTTGATTTGATTCGATCCATCCAAATTTTTAATATAAGTTGCTTCATAATAAGTTTTGTTTAAAAAATGGCGACTTTTTATAGGAAAACTTAAGTTTTTATAGAGATTTGAGCTATAGAAAAAAATTTAAGTTTGATCTATGCAATTTAATAATTCAATTTTCTTTAAAAACTTTTTTTAAAAAAAATATAAAATTAGTTTAAAAGAAATAGAAATGAGTAATGAAAACGAAAATTTACTAAAGTTAAGACGAAAATAAAAATGAATGCAAAGAAGAATTTTAGGTTAAATTAAGATTTTCTTATGATGCAAATTTAGAGCATTCACATTGAACAACTGGTCGTAAAGTGGAGTTTTGTGTTGATAAGAATAAAGACTTATTTAAATGCTGAATAATGTATAAATCATTGACTTGGTATTTTGATCAATATTGATGATCCATATTAATTTATTTCTCCCAAACGTGCTATTTATTTATGAACCTTAATATCGCTGATCTGATCAAACAAAACAAGCTATTAATGAGCTGAGATCAGTGATATATGCAATCTTTCTACTTTCTAGTATTGCATCTATACGCTTTTTCTTGATATATTTTTAAATTATTTATGTCATATATATAATAATATTTTGAAAACGAAAAGGTCGAAGGGGTCGGTAGGTCCGTCCCTTAAAATATAAATTTTTTCATTTAGGTTCTTTAAAATTTTAAATTAATAAAGATAAAATTGTACTTTGATCTACATTAAAAATGATAAAAATTTGATTTAGTTTTTTAAAAGCTACAAAAATATAGACTATTTAAATAGTAAAATTATATTACAATTTAATTTCGGCCCCTCATGCACCTAAAAACGTTAATAGTAAGAGTGTGATGATATTTGAGTGGGAATATTTAAGTAGTAAAATAGTAAAATCAAATTATAGGAGAATTGGGCCATTCAGCCTGCTGCCATCTTCATACATTGCCTTCATATCTCATGTTAGAAGCCCATATGCCCAATTGGATATGATGATTCATGTTTTAGTCTCGCCTCATAATATTTATATAAATTTTGATAGTTTTAATAATTCATGTTTAATTTTTTTTTTAGAGTTTCATAGTACATTCGTAAATATATATTTGACCAACTATAATATAAAATAAAATAAAATAAAATAAATAATTGCATAAAATTTATATATATATATATATATATTGGAAAAGACATCCGTACATCACAATTACATATGATTAAACTTGAATTTGAATATCCAAACCTCCATCTTAATAAAAAGTCAATATAATAAGTTTTTTGGCTGGTTTAGTTAGTTATTAATCCTACCAAAAACCGATAAATAATTATTTAATTAACTTACTTTAACATGGGTTGCATTCAAATTTTATTTTTCTTTTTGATAGTTCTAAGTATATTTCTTTTTATGAAAATTTTTAGATATACATGTGCTTAATTGTCTCTTACTCAGGTGTTATCCGATAAACTAAAAAATTTAAGTACCGAATTTAAGGTATAATAATGTTTAATATATTACTTAAAATTATTACGAAATATAATTAAACTGTTGAGTAAATATGGATTTTAAATTATAAAAAATAATATATATATACATTATCCTTAATTTTTAAACACTGTACTTTATTCTAAATAAAATAAAAAAAAATATAAATAAAATAAAATAAAAAAGTAGCTCTTATATACTTATTATTTTCACATTTTTTTTATAAAATTATTCTATAAATTCTTTTTATTTTGAATTGTAAAAAATTATCAATTTAAATATTTTTAAACAAGTTGTTAGTTTGAATATATTAAATTATAAGATGGCGTATAATTTCCGAATAAAGGCCAAAGACCTAATAATATATCAGTGTCAACTTATTATTAGCTAAGATGTCGAAACCATTTTTTTTTGTGAAAAAGGAGTCGACTTTGATTTTGAAAACGAAAAAAAGGGAGTCGCTACCAATCCTTTTTTTGATGAGGTGTGATCGGGTCACCTCATATTCGATCATTTTAGTAATAGATTTGATTTATTAAACAACGGTTTTAGTCTACGAAATTCAAAAAAAATGGTTCGGGAGTCGGTTACGCACGAGGAAGGATTAGCACCCTCGTAACACCCAAAATTGGTACCTAGTTGATTAATTAGTGTCTTTGTGCTGAAAATCAAAAATTTGAAGAGATTTTAAAAATACGATCCTTTGTTAAAATGTGGCTTAATTGAAATTTTTTCGAGAAAATGACATATTTCACATTAATCAAGAAAAATTACTACGTCCCGTAAGTTAGGACACAATCTCTTAATTCCCGATACGAGAATAAACGCCAAAAAATTTATTTTGGAGGATATTTGATTATCTCGGTTTTAGAACGAAATCATATTCTGTAAGTTAGAACACGATCTTTTTGTAATTCCCTAGACTATTTTAAAACGTTCGTTTGCTCGGATTTATCGAGAAAGTCGAGACCCTGTAAGTTAGGGAATGACCTTTCGAATTTAAAAAAACACGAAGTATTACTTATTTTAAAACAAAATTTAATGTATCGGGTAAAATGTAACACGATTTTGTAGTAAAATATAAAAATTAATTACGGTGCTAATCATGCATAACAGGATAAATGCGTTAATAAAAATGACAATGTATAATATTGAAAATAAAATAACAAGCAAGCCAAAAAAAAGGACAAATAACAAGGATAAAGACTGAAATTTGGAACTAAAAAGCTAATATTAAACAAATAATAGATAAATATGGGGGCAAATATCTCAAAAATACCAAAAAAAATCAAAATTTACCGGAAAGGACAGGGTTGAAAAATATTAACCGGAAAGGGCAATTTTCCCCAAAATCGCGCTGACGTCAGCGCGTTTTTGACCGTTGCGGCCTAAAGCGCGTCCCCGGGGGAGCGCTTTAGGCCGCAACGGTCAAATTTTTTTGACCGTTGGGGGGCCAACGGTCAGAAAAAAAACTATAAATACCCCCCAACCCTTCATTTTTTTCACAATTCAATCCTTTCTCAATTTTCTCTCATTTTTCTCTCAATTTTCTCTCAAGTTTCTCTCAAAGTCCTTCAAATTTACGCTAAAATTTCAAAATTGTCCTTTACTATTTACAAAAAAGCCCTTTATAATTTTTTTAATATATCTATTTTTTAGAAAATTTTTAAATTCTTTATCGGAGTACAATGGTCGGGGAATTACTTCGCCTAGACAACAACCACATTTCCGTCGAGCAAAAGAAAATGGTAAGTTTGAATGTTAATTTTTCAATATTATTAAATTTTTTTAATTATGCAATTTTAATTAATTTAGAATTTTATAATTTTTGAAACAGTCTGTAGATCGGGTGTTGCAATGTTATATTCGCAACATGCCTGGTCTCCCATCGCCATTGATCGAGAATTACCTGCGGGAAGCGGGTTTTTGGCACGTGGCCACGATAGGCCGGGGGTTCAAGTTGGACCCGCCTTTGATCAGCGCGTTGATAGAGAGGTGGAGACCCAAGACGCACACTTTTCATTTGCCATGCGGAGAGTGTACCATCACCTTAGAAGATGTGCAGTTACAGTTGGGATTACCGGTGGACGGGTCGGTAGTCACCGGGTCCGTAACATCTCTCGATTGGATGGCCGTATGCTACGAGCTTCTGGGTGCCATTCCGGATAAAATTCAAGGAGCTCGGATCGATATGGCTTGGTTACGAGACGCATTCCCGGAGCCGAATGAAGATTCGACTGAAGAAGAAAGAATACGGTATGCGCGGGCATACATACTTCAGATAATTGGAGGCTATCTGATGCCGGACCTCTCTAGAAACCTCGTCCACCTGAGATGGCTCCTGAAACTTGTTGATTTCAGAGCAGCCGGTGAATTGAGTTGGGGGTCTGCCGTGCTATCGAGGTTATACCGGGAGATGTGCGGGGCGACGCTGCCGAGTAAAGCAAAAATCGGAGGTTGCCTATCACTACTGCAGTCATGAGCATGGTTTCGATTTCCATTTTTACGTCCTCGACTCGACCAGCCATATTCATTCCCACTGATAACGAGGTAAATTTAATATTATATTTTATAATTATGTCGTAGATTTATAGTATAATTGCATGCTAAAAGTTTATTTAATTAGGTGGAACCATCCGAGGAGGAGTTATGTTGGAATACCTAGCTCGCTTGAGGATATACGGCTCCTATTGGAACAACGGTCGGAATCACAAGTTAGTGTCGAATTTCGTTATTATAATTTAGTATTTCGTATGTAGTGTCTAGTATTATGTATATAACTAATAATTTGGTAATGTTAATATAGTTTCAATGGACACCGTACGAGGATCCCGAAATTCGGGCAGTAATTCCGGAGGAGTTCCTCCAAAATCCGAACAGTTGGCACGTTAAGGTCCCGCTAATCACCTACTCAACCGTGGAGATGCACCAGTCAGATCGGGTTCTGCGGCAATTTGGATGCCGGCAACCGATTCCCGTGCCTCTTGAGGTGCTCGATGATGAGCACAAAGTGGACTTACGGCACCAGCACACGGATTGGCCAAGATTTTGGTCAGAACATATCGAGATGTGGGAGAACCGGTATGACTTTTTACCTAACCGGGAACCGATCATAGTTCCTGAGTTAGCGTGCGTGCCGGAGTACATGCCATGGTTTAGAATCCATGGCAAGCCGTATCTGTTGTCGGATGAAGAGAGGCGACGGCTAATTCGCGAGCGAAGGGAACGTCGGGCCCCTTTACATCGAAGGGGAATGGGTGATGAAACGGGCCCAGCAACAGCGCCTACACAGTCACCGGGCCTATCAACAGCGCATACACAATCACCGGGCCCATCAACAGCGCCTACACAATCACCGGGCCCATCAGTTCAGCTGACAACACCGACATCACAGCATCCACAGTTTATGCCAGGTGCGTACCCTTCCCCTTATATGTTTCCTCCTAACCCATATATGTTTCCTTTTCCTATTCCCACCCCAGGTTGGAATGCATGGCCGGGTTCGAGTCCGTTCCCGACAACTCCCGTTGGCCAGCCGATCGTGAGGCCGACTTCGGGTGTGGGATTACAGGAGGCGCCGTCGGGGAGCAGTAGTTTCTACCAGGCTCCTTCACCGTACGGGATGCAGTCACCCCCGCCGTGGTTTATGCAAACACCTCCGGGGTCATTATTTTATCAAGGTGGGCCATCATCGCAACACCCAGAACCAGACCCACTGCCGGAGGAACCCGATTCCCCGCCTGAGGTTCCACGACCCCCGCCGGAAGCTAGAAGAAGGAGGAATCCAGCGCGTAACCGCCGACCGCCCGACTGTGGCACTGGTTCCCACCGGCATCAACATTGATTAGGACGGTCTTTTTTATTTTTTAAATTGTAATAATTTTTTTTATTTTTGAATAAAAGAAGTTTTTTTATTTGTGTTTGTAATTTAATTTTAATATCTTTACTAAAAAAAGTTGTGTACTTTTTTTGTATGTAATTTAATTTGAATTTTTTAATAAAAAAATTATTTTTTATTTTATATTTTTTTAATTTAGTCTTCTTCACTAAAATAAGAAGTTTTCTTTGATAATTTAGTTTTTTGCAATATAATTTTTTTATATTTAATAAAATTGAGTTTAATGTTATTTCTTTTGTAATTTAATTTTTTAAATTTAGTTTTAATATATTTAATAAAATAATAGTTGTTTAATTTTTTTATTGTAATTTAATAAGATAGAAATTGTTTAAGTTTTCTTTGATAATTTAGTTTTTGCAATATAATTTTTTTATATTTAATAAAATTGAGTTTAATGTTATTTCTTTTGTAATTTAATTTTTAAATTTAGTTTTAATATATTAATAAAATAATAGTTGTTTAATTTTTTTATTGTAATTTAATAAGATAGAAATTGTTTAAGTTTTCTTTGATAATTTAGTTTTTTGCAATATAATTTTTTTATATTTAATAAAATTGAGTTTAATGTTATTTCTTTTGTAATTTAATTTTTAAATTTAGTTTTAATATATTTAATAAAATAATAGTTGTTTAATTTTTTTATTGTAATTTAATAAGATAGAAATTTGAGTTAATAAATTACATAGCCAACAAGAGACAAACAAGCTAATAACACGGTCAACTATTCTGATTTGGACACGATCGAGATGTATGGCCCGGGTTCCTACACCACCCGCACCGCCGACTTTGGTTGGTCGGTTCTCGGATATCCATATTGTTGCGTATTCTAGTTGAGGAAGGTCGACCTTTTGGTTTGCGCCTCAATTCTCTATCCGGCAACAGCTTATACGGTGCAAGCAATACCGATGGCCACTTACGTTCATCTGGGACTGGTGGGAATACGTGTCTCCACACGTTGTACATGTTTTCTAATTTGTAAACTTCGTCGACATAGCTCATGGGATCAACACGGAGATTCTGACAAGCCGCAAGTACATGAGCACATGGGTAACGAAGAGCATCAAATATCCCACAATCGCATGTCCTATTTGTCAAGTGTAAACGATAATGCCCGCCAACAATACCTTGGTTCGGTCTGTCAAACTCCGTGACACGAAACCATAGGTTGTCGTGGTCGTAACACACTGTGTGCATGGTGTTCGCCCGTGCCTTCCCACTGTTAATTTCTTGCAAGACCTTCGGGCTCCATACATGGCCTCCGTCTATTTGCCCTCTATAACTCGCTGCTCTCTTCGGAAATAGTGCCGCTAACCGAAAATATGTCTCTCGCACAACTGCTGTAATCGGTAGATGACGGGTTCCTTTCAGAACAGAATTTATGCATTCGGCAAGGTTTGTGGTCATATGCCCATATCGTAGGCCACCGTCATATGCTTGTGTCCACTGTTCAAAAGGAATATTGCACAGGTATCTTACGCCTTCGGCGTTATCTGAGCGTAAACTGGCCAGCATCTCGTGAAAACGGTCTTTATTGATCTCATACCCTGGTAATATATGTTGATAGCAAATATTACATACCACTCTTCAATTGCGAATAAATTGAATTTTTCACAAGAAATTGTATTAATAGATATTTCATACCCATATCGATCACTTGCCGTTTCTGTCTTTTAGATCGATGTTGCCCATAGTAGTTGGATGCGACATGCCTCAGGCAATATCGATGGTGTGTGCGATGCCACATGCTTCCCTGGCGTTCTATTGCCGCAAGTATTCCAGGGCCCCGATCCGATATAACGCATATGTCAGGTTGGGGGCAAACATGCCTCCTTAATCTAGATAGGAAGAAGTCCCAATCATCAGCTGACTCCCCCGGTGTTATTGCAAACGCAATCAGAAGGATTCTCCCACAGCCGTCTTGTGCCACAGCTAGCAATAGCCGATGCGTATATCTACCATACATGAAGGTACCGTCAATTTGAACCAATGGCTTGCAGTATGTAAAGGCATCTCGGCATTGCTTAAATGTCCAGAACAGACGCTTGAACACTGCGCATCCACGGAGCAGACGATCGTTGTAGTACGCCGGTTCCGTTTCAAGGTCTGTTGTGCTGCCTGGGACATACCTCTCCAGCACCTGACACCACTGCCACACTTCATTATATGAAGTGTCCCACCGACCGTGCAATTTTTCCAACGCCTTCTGCTCGGCTATCCAAGCCTTTCTGTAAGAGGGCGTGTACCCCATTTGGCTACGAATATTGCCAATTAAGGCCGGCACTGTAGTTCTGGGATCGGCCTTCACCGTCGGGATTATTAAATCAGCCAACATGTCTGAATCCATCCTCGGATGATCTTGTGTTACACCTGTCAATGAAGTACGTTAATTAATGCAACATTACATAATATTAGTGTTATTCGAAATCATTGAACACATAGTGGTACTGTACCAGCAAGACATGTATGCGGACCTTTGAATTTTTTCACCTCCCACAGCCCTGTCCTTTTCCTCAACGACGCCATGATTTTCCATGAACATGTGCCGTCTTGCACTGCACACTTTGCCTCATAC
The DNA here is from genome assembly GCA_005393395.2 of Gossypium australe. Classification (NCBI taxonomy): domain Eukaryota; kingdom Viridiplantae; phylum Streptophyta; class Magnoliopsida; order Malvales; family Malvaceae; genus Gossypium; species Gossypium australe. The sequence goes on along the minus strand of CM016617.1, from coordinate 82,368,905 downwards.
CTATCGAGCTTTGATTTAACCATAGTATAGTTAACCCCGTTCCTGATGCTGTATTGTTTCAATGCAGCAAGAAAAGTATTCTTGTTGGAAAACTGGTTACCAACTTCTAATTGGTGCGAATCCAACAAAGAATTTGTACGGTCACGCGTCCGGTGTGGTAGTTCAGGAAACTCCAATGCATCATCTTGAGATAGATCGACATTATGCATGTGCGCTGGAGGTGAGTATGCCATGAATAGCGGATCTTCTTCTTCTTCGTCTGAACTTCCCTCAACGTCTTCAGGTACAATTGGAACGGGCTCCGGTTCAGAAAATAATCCAACTTCTGCACCGTCAGGCCCTGGCTCCCGAGGTGGATCCACATCGGATTCATCGTCTGATCCTCCATAACCTGTAACAAACGAGGGCCCCTCACTGGTGGATGTCGTCGGTAATGCATCATCCCTCCTTAAACATCTCTCGTAACGATCCCAATCGTATGTGGATTGCCATCCACTAGAAGTTGATGACGTCCCCCAATACGTATTTCTTTCATCCGACGTGGAATGACGAATATGCATGTCCCATCCACCAACCGAGTGTCGTGCTGGGGTTATGTTTTCCATACTACCACCGCACACGGGCACTTCTGTGTTTTGCCTCCCACTTACAGAGTGTCGACTTGGGGTCGTGTATTCCCCTCGAATGATACTAGATGTTAAAGTCGCAGCCAGATCACTTGGAGATGAAAATTCTACATATACCTCGATATAGGGTGAACCACTGGCAAGATGAGTCTCCACCATTGCCTCAAGGCTCCGAGGACCTTTGATGTCGAATGAGTCATATCTCACCGGATCCACCGAAGCGCAAAATCTATACTTAATAGACTGAACTTTCATTGGCGTTGTTCCGAATATTTTACGCTTGATTCTTTTGCGAAGTTCTACCAAATCGATGTTCCGATTAAAACTCAATCGCGCTGTGTTCTCCGATAAGAAAACAACACCATTTCCGGTGTCACGCACTTCACCATCGTAGTAAATAACAGCATTAATACGTTCACTCATTGCAAGTGGACGGTGTAAAAGAGTATAATTACTGTACTGAAAAATCACACTAAGTTCAATTCCTAGGAAAGAGAGGTGGATCACAAGGATCACTTAAGAACCAGATCTTTCCTGCCAGAATATCCCTCAATCGTAATTTAGTAGCACAATAAATAACTACGATCACACTCACAAGATATAAAAACTAAATAATAATGAACACCAGAATTTTAACGAGGTTCGGCAAATTTTGCCTACCTCTCCGGGCACTAACAAATATATTTCACTCCAAAAATACAAGTGAAAATTTACAAATAGGGAGAGAGAACAATGCCTTAACTAGAGAATGGCAAATTGTGGGATGAAGAAAATGAGAAATAGTTAGGCCTATTTATAGTTGAGGTTTAGGGATCAATCTTGCAAAGTACCTATTCAAATAGGGACCAAAATTGCAATTATCCCATACCAAATTTCACATCACATCAACTTTCGGTGCCTAATTTTGGTGCCATTTTCTTCCCACTTGATAGCCCATTTTCTTTTCCACGTCAGCACCGTGATTGGGGGAAAAAAGGCCAAAAGCGCGTCCCCGGGGGAGCGCTTTTGGCCACCTCAGCAAAATCGCGCCCCCGTTGCAAGTGGACGGTGTAAAAGAGTATAATTACTGTACTGAAAAATCACACTAAGTTCAATTCCTAGGAAAGAGAGGTGGATCACAAGGATCACTTAAGTACCAGATCTTTCCTGCCAGAATATCCCTCAATCGTAATTTAATAGCACAATAAATAACTACGATCACACTCACAAGATATAAAAACTAAATAATAATGAACACCAGAATTTTAACGAGGTTCGGCAAATTTTGCCTACCTCTCTGGGCACTAACAAATATATTTCACTCCAAAAATACAAGTGAAAATTTACAAATAGGGAGAGAGAACAATGCCTTAACTAGAGAATGGCAAATTGTGGGATGAAGAAAATGAGAAATAGTTAGGCCTATTTATAGTTGAGGTTTAGGGATCAATCTTGCAAAGTACCTATTCAAATAGGGACCAAAATTGCAATTATCCCATACCAAATTTCACATCACATCAACTTTCGGTGCCTAATTTTGGTGCCATTTTCTTCCCACTTGATAGCCCATTTTCTTTTCCACGTCAGCACCGTGATTGGGGGAAAAAAGGCCAAAAGCGCTCCCCCGGGGACGCGCTTTTGGCCTTTTTTCCCCCAAAAACGCGCTGACGTCAGCGCGATTTTGGGGAAAATTGCCCTTTCCGGTCAATATTTTTCAACCCTGTCCTTTCCGGTAAATTTTGATTTTTTTTGGTATTTTTGAGATATTTGCCCTAAATATGGTGTAAAACAACTTAAGAATAATAATATTAATAATAATGATGATATTAATAATAATAATAAAGAATAAAGTTTTAAAATTATATAAAGGGATACAAATAAATAAGTAATAATATGATAAAATAAAATAAATGTATTTACAAATACTAGGTAAATAAATATTAAAGAAATAATAATAATAATAATAATAATAATAATATAATAAAGATAATTAATTTAATAATAATAATAACGCACAAGTAAATAAATATAAAAAATAATAATATTATTAAACTAATTAAAAAAGTAGCAAAAATAACATAAAAGGTCTAAATTGAATTTTAAAACAAAAATTTGGGGCAAATAAAAAATAAATAAAAGGAAAAGGACCAAGTTGAACGCGCGAATAACAAGGAAGGACCAAAATGGGAAATAATCCCCACCCTCCAAAACGATGTTGTTCAAATAGGGGCCTAACTGAAATCGCAATAAGTTATGGGGCAAAAATTAAAAAAATAAAAACTTGATTGCAAAACACTTGAAAAGCGGAAGGGCTAAAGGTGCAATTAGCCATTCTGTTTATAAACACGCGGATCCTAGCTTGGAGTTGGTCGGATAATTGGGTCAGAGAGTGAAATGATGCCGTTTCAGCGCCTAAGTGCATGGCCTAAAATGACGCCATTTTATACGTGTATATAAACTAAAATAAACCCCAAAAGATCAATTGAACCGCCCTTTTTTTTAAAAAAAAAACATTTCAGCTTTCCTTTCTTCTCTCCCCCCCTTTGGATTCCGGTCATCGGACCGATCACCGGACCACCGTGGCGGCCGACGGTCGCTGGTGTCGGTGCCGCCGCACACGGTGGCCGACGAAGGTGAAAAGTGCCCTTTTTTAAATCTTCTCCCCCCTTGAACCTGAATCCGGCCTCAAAATGCCCGTAAAACAAACCGGTGAGCTCCTTTTCCCTTCTCTTCTTGTATTTTTGTATATAAAAATATAAAAACAAAAAAGATTTTAAACAGTAAAATAAATAGAAATAAAAGAGCGAAGATCACTTTTCTTTTAAAAACTATTCAATCTCTTTTGTATTCCGAATTTGTTTGTGGAGGAAAAAAAATACAAAGTTTTTCATGGCTTTTTATGGCTAAAATTGGTTCTCTCTTTTTTTTTTGTTTGCTACTGTTGTCTGTCCTTCTTGCAGGTACGGAAGCCAGCTGGTGGTTGACGTGGAGGTACGATGCAAGGAGGGAGCGACGGTGGCGGCAGCTTAGGGTTTCTGTTTTTTTCATTTTCTAATTTTGGTGTGGGCTGGGGTAGGTTGGGCTGTATTGGGCTAGGGCAAGTAGGCCTCTTTTTTTTGTAAATTAAATTTTGGACTTTATTTTTTTAGGTTTATTTTAATTTATTAATTGGGTTTGTAAAAAAACTGAACTTGTTTAATTTGTTTATTGGGCTCGGGCTAAAATTGGTCCTTACATAAGATATAGATGATACTAATGCCATTTAAAGATTGTTGGAGGTTGACATTTGAGAGGGGGTGAGGTAATATGTACACTAACATTAGTATAATAAATAATATATTCTCAAGGTATTACGAGGTAAGAATTTAATTAAAGAAATTATAAAAATGTTATTTTATAATTAAAATAAATTAAATTATTGGAGGGAATTTCAATTTTTATTGAAAAAAATACAGTGAAGGGATTTAATCCCTTATTATTCAAATTAATAAAATATTAATTTTATCAACACATTATGTGAATATAGTACTTACATTTACATTTTTTTATTAATTTGTATATCATTATTTATTGTTTTTCTAGTATATAATTAAATAGTAAACATGAAACATTTTTTAAAATTGATTGGCACTAGTGCAATAAGAACAACTTAAAAATGGTGAATTGAAGCCTCTAATAGGTTTATGAGGAATTTAAAAGGATACTAAAAAATGCATTAAAAAGGAAGTGTTACTAATTATGACAATCACTTGCCCTCTCAATACAACACATTTCCCCCGGCATATATATTACTTAGAAGCGGGATGTAAATTAAAGAAGGGAAATGAGCAAAGCAGGATTGAAAGTGGTAAAAAAGAAGCAGTCTACTACGGTCTACCTGTTGTGGAAAGGAAAGGAGTAATCTTGATGACAAGGCCAGGGAAAACATCATCCGGATCATGAATGTGAGGATTGTGTTCAACAATGAAAGGATCCCCACATTTTTCACTGATGGTGTGCAAAGTCTCCCCCTCCCGAACCACGTATATTTCATCGCATGGCTTGTTGGACTGGTGCACCACCCGCATCATTCCCTCCTCACCCCTTTCATTCGGTTCTTGGCAGCAGCTCATCACCAGCATCACTGCCATGAACAATGCGCAGTACCAAGAAACCTTCTCTGCCATTGCATTGCTTGTTGAACCCATTTCTTTCAGTTAAAGTCTTGTTTTGGGGGGGGGGGGGTGGTTTCTAAATAAGGTTCGAGGAAATGGGGTTGGTTTTCTAAAGGTGGTTGGAGTGGGTGCAGTGTCTAGCGGGAGTTGAGACGGTTCTCTCATTGTGGTAGTTGACTGCTTTGCTTTTCTTAAGGGATTAAGTTTTATGATAAAAAAGAAGCTTCCCCTAACTGAGTTGGTTTAACTGCTTTTCTCAATTCGCCTTTTTCAACATGTTGAGTTGAGTGGTTTTAATGGACATAATTATAATCTCAAACATGAATGAAAAGGTTGACCCTTGGCCGAAAAGCTAGATGCATCAAGTGGTCGGTTTCGTACAGTTGAACAATCCCTGCTACAATTAAAGATTGACGCTGTTTCAACTTCCAAATTCACAACAATCTCATAACTCACTCAAATGAGTTAACGTGGGAAAGAAAACAGGGACACAATTTTAACATCCTCCAAACTTTTCTTCCTCTTTACAAATCCAACTCATTGCTCAATGTAACCAAATCTAAAAAAAATGGAAATTATTTTGTAAAGTGGGTAACTAAGGGCAACGTTGATGTCTTCTTTTAATTGTACATTAGTATAATAATAAATTTACCCCTCAATATTTTTATCAATTTGGTCTTAATCTAAAACAATCAACAAATTTAGCCTCAATATTTATACATTTACACAAATGTTGCAGACTGAATTTGTTAAATTAGGACAAAATTGTTAGAATGTATAAACTTTGAGTGCTAAATTTGTTATTATACCAATTAAAATTATATACAATTGACAAAAAAATATTAATCTCGTGACTAATTGTCCTTAATTGCTCACTCTCGAAATTGACAAGAATTATATTGCTCTAATTTTTTTAGAGACTAATTTGCTTAATATCAAAATTGAGAAGGACTAGAGAAGTTTATTATTATTATTATTATTACCAAAATGGAACAAAGCATTTAAAACTTAGCCAATGAGGCAAAGGCCATCGCCTTGGACTTAGAATTGTGTCTTCTACAATGGAATCTGATAAGTGAGATTTCGGATAAGTGTTTACATAATTTTCTTCTGTCCGAAGAAATGATTCATCGAAATAATGAGTCACCATTGATATCGACACATCTGAGATCGCCTATTCAGGAGTTCCTCTATTCAATCATTTTTCCTTCTTCTTGTTGCTGGATATCTCGTTCGAACACATCTTCTCTTTGTTTCCCGAACCTATAGCGAGTTACAGACAGAGTTCGAAAAGATAAAATCTTTGATGATTCCATCATACATGATTGAGTGAAAGCCTGGATTCAAGTCCCATCATTTGCATTTGTGATGTGCCGATCTTTCTCTCACAATGTGCATTACCTTGAATAGATTTTGTCGTAACCATTTTTTGACAAAACGGGGACCGACTAAAAATAGGGAGTCGCCACCGATCTTTTATTAGGTGTGATCGGATTACCTTTGTTTTAATGAAAACATTTTTGATTTATTAAAACAATGTTTTTGGTCTACGAAAATTTGAGAAAATAGGTTCGGGAGTCGGTTACGTGCGAGGAAGGGTTAGCACCCTCGTCACGCCCACCCTTGGTACCAAATTGATTAATTAATGTCCCAATGTCGAAAGTTGAAAATTTTGAAAAGGATCTAAAAATTTAATCTCTTTCTGAAACATTTGAGTATTTTCGAATTGAATATTATGATTTTTCTCGTTCCGAAAGAATAAAATATCACATCCAGTACATAGGACACAACGATTTTAATCTTCGAATCCAAGACCATCACTTAATTCCCGAGACTCATGCTTTGGAAAAAAAACATCAAAAGGATATTCAAATATTTAGCCAAACGAAAGAACCGAAACCCAACACATAGGGTACGATCTCTCGAGTTTCCGAATATCGAACATTGCCTTATTTTGAAAATTTTGGTTTTTGGATGAAATTGATGAAAGATTAGGTTATGTTTTAAAAGCATTATTCAAAAAAATGGATGGGATTATACGATGGGAAAGCGACAATGAACACGAATTCAACATAATACACGTAATACATGGCATTGAAATCAATAATCCAAACTATTGACATGCATGACTAATAAAGAAGACAGTGGGATAATGACACAGATAATAATGAAAATGATAATGCTAAGGATATAGAAATACTCATAAGCACCATAATATATGCAAGTGATGATCACATAATTTACGCGATTTAATATCGATCATTAACAATAAAAGATCAATGAATCAAACGATTTTAGAGATAGCGACATATGAAGTAATTTAAAGGGATTAATAAAGTGATTTTGGGTCGAGAATGCACAGATAAAAGGTACATAATATACGCAAAAAAAAACAATTTTAAGATGGTGTCAAAAAATATAATATACGATATATGATTTAGTAAGAATGATACGTAAAAAGATCAAAATAAATAATAATAATAGTAATAATAACAAATAACAAAATAAAATAAAAGACAAATGAACATGTAAACCTTTTAAACAAGTTGAAAACTAAATTGGAATCAGATTAAACGATGAGGACCAAAATTGCAATAAACCAATAAAAAGCGGGCAGCGATCACATTGAAGTGCGATTGAAATTATGGGGTCAGATTTTAAAACCATAAAAGAATACGAAAAGGGGTATGATCGATAAGCATCAAATGCGGGGGACTGAATGCGAAATTATCCCTTTTAAGGGATAATATACAGATTCTGCTTCAGCAAACGACGCCGTTTATTAAACATTAAAAGAAACCCTAAGTTGGTTTTTTTTTAAAAAATTTTAGCCTTCATTCTCTTTAACCTCAGCAGCCGCATATCCCCTTTAGTTCTCTCAAACAGGGAAACCCAAGAGGTGGCCCTCTTCTTCCCCTTTTTTCACGATGATCGGCTTTTCTTCTGATCGGTTCATCGCGCCACCACCGCGCATGGTGTCGGTCGGTGCGCACGGCCAGGTTCGCTTCTTTTCTTCTTCGCTTTTTCTTTTTACTTGCTTGTTAAAAGGTTTCAAAAAAAGAATAACAGTAAACAGCAAATGAAAAGAAAAATAGAGACGATATCAACCTCTTGATTCCTCTGCTTTTCCTTTAGATTGACTGTAAAAGAGCCAAGATACTAACGTTCTTTTTGTCTTTCTTTCCCCTTTTTTTTTACAAAGGTCTGTGTTTTCCTTTCTCTTCTCGCTGAAATCAGAAGAATACAAATTCCCCCTCCCTTTGTTTTCTGCTTTTTTGTTTAATTTTCGATTTCTGACTACATGAAAAAGAAAAAAATAAAAATCCCCCCTTTGTACACTGTTTTTTTGAGTTTTTGATTCGAGATTGTTTCTCGGCTTTTCGAGAAGGGGAGCCCACCCTTTTACAATAATTTTGAATGGCTTTTATAGCCGAAAATCCACTATCCTCTTTAGTGTTATCTCTTATTCTATGCTTCTGTGCTTTTCTGCTTCTCTGCTTTTTTTGGGGTTGTTTGCAGGTGATGGGCGAAGTGGTCGGTCGTTGGCTATAGTGCAGATGCTGGTGGGTGCGAGCGATTGTCGAGGCATGATGGGGGCTGACAGAGGCATGGGCGGAGCAGTAGCCGAGGCTACGTGCGAATCGGGAGGGGCGCGCATGCGTGGGGAACTGGAGCGTCGCACGTGAGGATCACGCAGGGAGATCGGCAGGCGCGCGTGAGGGCTCCTGATTGTTTTGTTTTGGGCCATGTTGGGCCGCTTGATTGGGTTAGGTTCAGTGGGTTGTGTATTTGGACGTGCTTGGGCTTGGCATTGGTTTTGTAATTGGGTTTATTGTAATTAGTAATCTGGACTTGTGCAATGGGCCATCCGGGTTTGGACTTTGCTTATGGTTTGTAAACGGGCCTTGTTATTTGTAATGGACTACGGACTGTTATCTTTGGATTTTTGTCCATTTGATATTGGACTTCAAAATTATTTGGACTGTAAATGGACCTTTTATGACTTTTGTTTCATTTGTGAATTTTGTCTTGTTTTTGGGCTTTTTAGATGGGTATTGGGCCGGGTTTTCTTTGTAAATGGGCATTGACCCATTACTGCTAATTTGGACTGTTTTCATCCTACTTTTGGGCTTATTATTATTTTTGTTTTATCACGTGGGCTTCTAGTCTGTATTGCGCTCGGGCAAAATTGGTTATTACAGCTGCCCCTCTTTGCTCATTGTCGTGAAACGAGGATAGAGCAAAGACAAAAGAAGAACCAATTTTGCCCGGTCTTGGCCGAATATAGGTTCTTCAGATGCTCTTCTCCCTCAAACCTCTTCAAACCCTGTCGCCTTGATCCGTTCCGCCGCTGCTTCCCCGTGCCATAACCCGTAGCTTCAATCCGCTTTTTCCTCAATCTTGTTCCTTTTGAATTCGCTTCAACATGACATCTTCGAGGAAACTTCGCTCTTCATTAAATTGCTACTTCAGAAAGACATAATCTGTCGCTTCATTTTGCTCTTGGTCAATCTTCTTTGTCTACTGGAACTTCTTCGTTGAATTTGCTCACAGCTACTTCAGTCTTCCTTCTGTAAGTACCTCCTCGTGTGCTCCGGGACTCAATCACACTTTCATGAGTTTTTTTTTTTGTTTTTTTTTTTTTGAACAACAGAAATTTGAAGAATTCAGCGTGTGACCCGATGCTCAACAACACTCCTCTCTGACGTGAGTTGATTTTTGAAAAGAAATTAAAAGACACTTCAGGGTGTAACCCAAGGTTCAACTCACTTCTCTCTGATATGAGTTGATATTTTGAACAGAGATTAAAAGACACCTCAGGGGGTGACCCGAGGCTCAACTCACTTCTCTCTGATATGAGTTGATATTTTTGAAAGGAAATTAAAAGATACCTCAGGGGGTGACCCGAGGCTCAACTCACTTCTCTCTGATATGAGTTGATATTTTTGAAAGGAAATTAAAAGACACTTCAGGGTGTAACCCAAGGCTCAACTCACTTCTCTCTGATATGAGTTGATATTTTGAACAGAAATTTAAAGACAGAATTTAAACACCTCGGCTTGTCCTGAGGTCCCACTCATTTCTCGCATTATGAGTTGATTTCTGAACGGAAATTTAAAGACAGAATTTAAATACCTCGGCTTGTCCCGAGGCCCAACTCATTTCTCGCATTATGAGTTGATTTTTTGAACAGAAATTTAAAGACGGAATTTAAACACCTCGGCTTGTCCCGAGGTCCAACTCATTTCTCGCATTATGAGTTGATTTCTGAACGGAAATTTAAAGACAGAATTAAATACCTCGGCTGTCCCGAGGCCCAACTCATTTCTCGCATTATGAGTTGATTTTTTTGAACATTGAAAATGTGTCGTCTCGGATGGTTTCTTTCTCTCTGGTTCGGTACAACTATCGTCAAAGCTTCCTGCTCCACTGGTGTACCTGTATGCGCCATGAGTGATGCTGTCATGATATGCATGTGTTTGTCCTAAATGCCTACATGATTATGCCATGTGTCTTGGGCTTGTTTATCCTGTATCTTCTTCCGTTACGACTTTCACGGTAGCCTGTGTTCGTTGCTTCGACTCTTGACTTTCCTCAAACTTGATACCCGCCCTCGGGTTCTACAAGTAATTCGTGTATCGTCTTTTTTTTTTTTTTTGCCCCATGTTGAACTTTGTCCTTGCTTTGAAGCTCCCGTGTCTACCCAATTCTCCTCCAGGTAATGCTCCTATATTCTTTCCGTTTAGAGTGTGTAATTTTACTACTCATCTTCAAAACGAAACATGCATGAAAATTGCAAAGTAGGCATGGAAGATGTTCCTCATATTTATTTCAACAGCAACAAGAAAATTGATAAGGAATGACTCGATTAAGAAAGCATTATAAAAGAAAACAAGTTTAGTTGTAATAAATGCTCTAGATATCCGATGTATGAACTTCTCCATGTTTCTTCGTCCCGAATCTTTTCGAGCAAGATTCTTCGTGTAAAAGATCCTTAAGCTTCAGAGCCCGCTTCAATACTATGATCTCGCTGTTTGACTCTTTGTTCAACCCATTTCTGCCTTCTCGGACCAGATTGCTTCTTTAGGATGCCCTTTCGGGTTTTCATCCTAAGCCTTCTCCGTTTTTCAGGATGCCTTTTCGTTTTTTTTCTTTTTTTTTTTTTTTTTTTAGGCATAATATTTCTTCACGGCATCTGAGTTCACCGGATTTGGTAACTCCTTCCCATCCATTTCAGTGAGGATCAAAGCTCCTCCTGAGAAAGCTCTCTTTACGACGTATGGTCCTTCCCAATTCGGTGCCCATTTTCCTCGAAAGTCCTTTTGTATAGGGAGAATCTTCCTCAACACGAGTTCTCCTTCGCGAAATTCCCTTGGACGCACCTTCTTGTTATGGGCTGCGATCATTCTCCTTTGGTACATCTGTCCGTGACAAATTGCCTTCAAGCGTTTTTCTTCAATCAGATTCAGTTGGTCATATCGAGCCTGAACCCATTCAGATTCTTCTAGCTTTGACTCCATTAAGATTCGCAGGGAGGGGATTTCCACCTCAATGGGTAGCACGGCTTCCATTCCATAGACTAGAGAGAAAGGAGTTGCCCCCGTGGAAGTACGCACACACGTCCGATACGCGTATAGAGCGAATGGTAGTTTCTCGTGCCAATCCTTATATGTCCCAGTCATCTTCCCAATGATCTTCTTGATATTCTTGTTAGCGGCTTCTACTGCTCCGTTCATCTTTGGACGATAGGGTGAGGAATTGTGATGCTTTATTTGAAATTGCTCGCACACTTCCTTCATCATTTTGTTGTTCAGATTCAAAGCATTATCTGAAATAATTCTTTCCGGCAAGCCATATCGGCATATGATCTCCTTTTTTAAGAATCTGCACACTGCTGTCCTTGTCACATTAGCAAACGAAGTAGCTTCTATCCATTTTGTGAAGTAGTCTATGACCACAAAAATGAATCGGTGTCCATTAGAAACTTTCGGGGAGATTGGCCCTATAACATCCATGCCCCACATAGAAAAGGGCCACGGGGAAGTCATGACATGAAGGGGTGAAGGTGCTGCATGAATTTTATCGCCATAAACTTGGCATTTGTGACACCTTCGTGCGTAACTAATGCAGTCACTTTCCATTGTTAACCAGTAATAACCGAGCCTCATGATTTGCCTGGCCATAGTGAAGCCATTGGCATGCGTTCCACAAACTCCTTCATGGACCTCTTCGAGTATCTTTCTGGCTTCAACAGTATCCACACACCTCAGGAGGACTTGATCTTTTCCCCTTTTGTACAGGATGTCCCTATCGAGAACGAACCCTGCTGCCAATTTCCTGATTGTTCTTTTGTCGTTCTCATTTGCTTGCTCGGGATATCTTTGATTCTTGACATATTCTAAGATATCATGGAACCATGGTTGCTCGTCTGCCTCGTTGTCAATGCTAAAACAATGCGCCGGGGCCTCGTATATGCTCATCTGGAGAGGCATTATTTCTGTTTCTCGGTTTGCTTTGAACATTGAAGCCAAAGTGGCCAGGGCGTCAGCCAACTGGTTTTCCTCCCGTGGGAAATAATTAAAAGTCACTTCTTCGAATTCTTCGACCAGTTCTATAACGAGATTGCGATATTTAACCAACTTCGAGTCCCTTACTTCCCAAACTCCACGGATTTGGTAAATCACCAATGCCGAGTCCCCGGAGACTGCCAAGACCTTGACGTTCTGCTCGATAGCTGCGCGAAGTCCCATGATGCAAGCCTCATATTCTGCTATGTTGTTGGTACAGAAGAAATTTAATCTGGCAGTAAAGGGGTAATGGTACCCTTCTGGTGACACTAAGACTGCTCCAATCCCGTGCCCCAACGCGTTTGACGCGCCATCAAAACTCATCTTCCATGATTTCTCTTTTGACGATTCACACTCTTTTTCCGTAACGCATATCAAGTCTTCGTCTGGGAAGTCAAATCTCAATGGCTCGTACTCCTCCGTTGTCCGAGTTGCTAAGAAATCAGCTATTGCGCTCCCTTTAATCGATTTCTGGCTTACGTATACGATGTCATACTCTGATAGTAGGATCTGCCATCGTGCCATCTTCCTGAGAGTGCAGGCGACTCCATCATGTACTTTATTGGGTCTAGTTCGAAATCAGCCACGTCGTATGATACAGCACATATTGCCTAAGCCTCCGAGTTGCCCAGACCAGAGCACAACAGAATTTTTCGATTGTCGGATATCTTGTCTCACACTCCGTGAATTTCTTACTGAGATAATAGATCGCCTGTTCTCTTTTTCCAGACTCATCATGTTGCCCCAAGACGCAACCCATTGAGTTTTCGGACACAGTCAGATATAGTATTAGTGGCCTTCCGGGGGTTGGTGGTACTAGCACCGGAGGACTAGATAAATACTGCTTTATCTTGTCGAAAGCCTCTTGACATTCCTTGTCCCATTCTCCAGAATTGTGTTCGAAGAGTCGAAAAATTGGATCACACTGCTTGGTGAGTTGAGCAATGAACCGAGCAATGTAATTCAGCCTCCCTAGAAATCCTCTGACTTCTTTTTGTGTACGCGGCGGCGGTAGTTCTTGTATGGCCTTTATTTTATCCGGATCAACCTCGATACCTTTCTTGCTGACGATGAATCCCAGTAATTTCCCCGAGGTAGCCCCGAAGGTACATTTGGCAGGGTTAAGCTTTAGTTGGAATTTTCTCAGTCTTTCGAACAGCTTCCGGAGGTTTTCAACATGCTCTCTTTCTCCTTGAGATTTGGCGATCATATCGTCGACATAGACTTCTATTTCCTTATGCATCATGTCGTGGAACAGTGTCACCATGGCTCTTTGATATGTTGCCCCGGCATTCTTTAAACCGAACGGCATCACTTTGTAGCAGAATGTCCCCCACATCGTCGTGAACGTAGTTTTCTCCATATCCTCGGGAGCCATTTTGATTTGGTTGTAGCCCGAAAATCCATCCATGAAGGAGAACAACGAATTCTTCGCCGTGTTATCTACCAATGTATCAATGTGCAGTAGCGGGAAATTATCTTTAGGGCTGGCTCGATTCAAATCACGGTAATCCACACACATTCGTACTTTGCCATCTTTCTTCGGTACTGGGACTATATTAGCTACCCATTCTGGATATCTAGAGACTTGCAGGAATCCAGCATCAAATTGTTTCTTTACTTCTTCCTTTATCTTTAAGAGCATTTCTGGCCTCATCCGCCTTAACTTCTGTTGGATAGGCTTGCATTCCGGTTTCAGTGGGAGTCTATGGACCGCTACATCTTCGTTCAGACCTGGCATATCTTGATACGACCATGCGAACACGTCTTTGTACTCATGAAGCAAGGTGATTAAATTGTGTTTGGTGTCTTCAGATATGGAGGTCCCGACTTTTACCTCTTGCTTCTTTTCTTTATTTCCTAAATTCACTGTCTCGACCGATTCTTGATAGGGCAAAATCTGTTTATCCTCTTCTTCTACCATTTTCAGTAGGTCTGGGGAAGAGGTATAGTCTTCAGCATCTTCTTCAGCCTCGAATTCTCCTACACAAATGGCCTTCTCGAAATCGATTTTAGGACTCGTGACAAGATTGTTCATGTCGTTGATATCTGAGCACCTGAAAGGTAAATAAAAGAAGACTATAGAGGGACATCGAGGTATCGGGTCCTATAAACGTGACATGATGATATGGGATATATAGGGACAGGCAAGGAAAAAAATGAATGTGGAACCAATGAGAATGAAAGAACGCGACAAAATGCATCTTTATTCATGTTTCATTTTAAAAGCTAGATAGACAAAATAAACTCTCACAACATATTCCCCTACAGCTTAGGGGTATACAAAAAGTTAATACTGAGCATTACTCCGGAGGGGATTTGGAAACTACAAAGAGATCCACAGCAGTCCAATTGTTCGAAGTGAATCCTGGAGGACAAGGGCGTATCATCGAAGAATTTCAATCGCATCATTCCTTTGCCAATGACATTTATGCTGAAGTCCTGTAGACCCTTTTCTACCCATGACACCATGCTCTGTGGGTCCTCTTCTCCCAGGAATATAATTCCGGCCGAGGTAAATATTTTCGACAAGGGCGGATATGTTATGGGTTCCCACTCTAATTCCCGACCTGTGACTCTTGCGATCCTTCTTTCTTGCTCCCTTTGCAATTGTTTCCTTCTTTGCTGCATGTCGGGCTTAAATCCTAAGCCGTATCGAGCCTTGTGGGGTACCGGTTTTAGCGCTCTAGCCATCCCTTGCTGGCATTTCCCCAAGCCTTTCCTTGCTCGGGCTCCTTTTCCAACCGTTAGTTTGATTCCCATCCTGGTATTCTTTGATAACTTGGGCGTGGGAGCTTTACTTCCTTCAGCGACGAAAGTAGCATTGATGAATTCAAAGGAGCGGAAGGAACATTCTACTGCATCTTTGTTTACTTCGATGTAGGGTGCATCAGCGGAGATAGACGCGACGATGTCTTCCTCACCAGCGACTGTGATCAAGCGATCATCCATGATAAACTTCATTTTCTGGTGGAGAGATGAGGGGACTGCCCCAGCAGAATGGATCCAAGGTCTCCCTAAGAGGCAATTGTATGAAGGTGCAATGTCCATGACCTGGAATTCAATATTGTATGTGCATGGGCCCACTTCTAGAGGGATCTCTATCTTTCCCATGACCTCTCGTCGCGTCCCATCAAACGCTCTTACCGTGGAATGACAAGGTCTCAAATAAGACATATCCACCGGCATTCTGGATAGTGTCACTAAAGGCATGACGTTAAGCGCAGACCCGTTATCAATGAGTACACTTGGTACTATGTAACCTTTGCAATAGGCCGTGATATGTAGTGCCTTGACGGAGCCCCTTCCATTCGGTGGTATTTCATCATCGCTGAAGGAGATGAAATTATCTGCGTTTAGGTTGTTTGCCCACCTATCAAGTTTTTCCACGGGTACATTACTCGGTACATACGCCTGGTTTAACACACTCAATAGAGCATTTCGGTGTGGTTCGGAATTTAACAGCAGAGATAACACTGAGATCTTTGCTGGTTGCTTGCTCAATTGCTCCACAACGTTATACTCGCTGTGCTTGATAAACCTCAAAAATTCGTGTGCTTCGTCCTCACTTACAGGCCTTTTAGATTCTTGTCCAGATTGTACTTCAACCTCCGCCTCGGTTTCATGCATCGGCGCTTTCCCCTTTTGACTCGTGTTTACGACTCTCTTTTCTGGTTCGACCATCTTGGGAGAATAACACCTCCCGCTACGGGTGAAATGCCCCACCTCGCTAATGTCACTAGTAGCAGCTTCGGGCATGGTAATGCCTACATCATATTTCCATGGCACCGCCTTGCTTTCCTTGTAAGGGAAGGGAGAAGGCATTTTGATTATCATATTCGGTTTTACCTCTTCCCTTTTTGCCTCGTAGTAGATTATCAAAGGTCGGTCGGCACTATAAGGGGGTCCTGATGATTGATCTCCGGACGCACATACATCTTTTTCGATGATCTCTTCCTTTTTATCATAGACCTCAAGCTCCTTATTGTTCATCATCTCTTGGAGCAATTCTTTAAATTCCTCACAAGATTGGATGCGGTGCCCTTCTATGCCATGAAAGACACAAAAACTTTGGCCTTCTGTATCTTCCTCCTTGGAACTTTTGTCAAGCGGACCAAGCAAACCCTTTTTCATCATTATTTCCCATATTTTCCCCAATGGGGTCTTTATTTCTGAGACACGACTTCTAGCTCGCCGGCCATCTTCATTTGTCACCATGTTGACGTTCCCTTCAGTATGGTTAGGGAGCGGATTTCTGGCCACCGTACTGATCCCATCAAAACGTAGAATACCCGCATCAATTAGACTCTGAACCTTTCTTTTAAAGGCTAGGCAATTATCCGTGGAATGTCCCCGGTTTCCGGCATGGTACATGCAGCTAGCATTAGGATCGTACCATTTAGGGTAGGGAGGTTTCAAAGGTGCTATGTAATGTGGTGCTATTAATTGTTTCTCTAGCAACTTTGGGCACAGTTCCCCGTATGTCATGGGAATAGGGGAAAACTGAGGTTTTTCGGGGTTGGGTCTCGATGGCCTTGGTTCATTTCTGGGTTGGCTCGGAGCGGTTGTGGTATTTGGTGAGAAGATGGTGAGTGGTCTTTGGGCATCAGTGGTATAGACGGGATAAGGGGGAGGTGTCTGATAATAGAGGTTCTGAGGAGGAAAATAGGGGTTTGGAGTTGGGCGGAATTGAGGTCGAGGTTGGATGGGGTATGGGTTAGGAGTGTAGTGATTCTCAGTCCCTACCATATGGGTTTCTGGCTCCTTCTTCTTAAATGGCCTTTTAGAGCTTTCAGACCCTTCCATTCTCCCGTTCCTGATGCCGTTTTCGATGAGCTCTCCGGATATTACGACATCTGCGAAATCCTTTGTGGCGTTCCCCACCAACTTGCCATAGAATGGCGCTCTTAAAGTGTTAATAAAAAGGACTGTGATCTCCGTCTTGGTTAGTGGAGGTTCCACTTGAACCGAGACGTCTCTCCACCTTTGAGCATATTGCCTAAAGGTCTCAGATGGCTTCTTTTCCATCATCTGCAATGTTAGGCGATCAGGCGCTATGTCGGAGACGTGTTTATATTGTTCACAGAATGCTGCAGCTAAGTCATCCCATGATTGGATCTTTTCTCTTCCTAGTTGATTGTACCATCGGAGAGCTGACCCTATCAAGCTTTCTTGAAAGCAGTGTATCAGCAACTTGTCTTCGTCCTCATAACCAGCCATTTTCGACAAAACATGATGAGATGTGCCTTTGGGCACCTTGTTCCATCGTATTTCTCAAAATCTGGTGCCTTAAATTTCGGGGGCAAGACCAGACCAGGAACCAAACTGAGCTTTTTGACGCTCATTGCGGAAGAGGCTCTAGTTCCCTCTACTGCCCTGAGTCTTTCTTCCAGATCTTTAAACTTGGCTTGAGCACCCTGATCCTTCATTCTTAACTTAGCTAGTT
This sequence comes from Gossypium australe, assembly GCA_005393395.2. Classification (NCBI taxonomy): domain Eukaryota; kingdom Viridiplantae; phylum Streptophyta; class Magnoliopsida; order Malvales; family Malvaceae; genus Gossypium; species Gossypium australe. The sequence continues at coordinate 82,351,132 of CM016617.1, read as the reverse complement.
CCACAGGATCATCCAAATCTGGGACAATAGGGTCAGCTGGGTTAGTTCCGTGACTTGATGCAAATACTCCTTGCCCTAGATGGGTAGGTGGGAGTACAGGTGGGTATTCTAGGCCTGTAAATTCATGGGGTGGAGTAAATCCTGGAGGATGGCCTTCGCTTTCTTTCCCGGTACTAGTTGTAGGGTCTTTTCCTTTGTTTGTTATCCCACTCATTAATTGAGTCATTTGGGCCACCATATCTTTTTGAGCCTTTTCCATCTGGTCTTTTAATTCTTTCTGAAACTTCTTCATTTGGTCTTCCATGTCCTTCTGGAATTGTTCGTATCTTTGGTCCATTGCTTTTGCCTTACGGCGAGTGTTGTAGTAATGTACAATAGGTTGATCCTCGTCGGTTTCCAGGGTAACTCTGTCACGTTTTTAACCAATTAGGCTCCTTTTTGATGCAAATGGTGTGACGTATGCGAATGATGGAAGCAATGCATGGAATGAATGCAAGAAGAAAAAGGTGTTGATTTGATTCAATCCCATTAGATAAACTTTACTAGAAAACGAATTTCCTTTCATAGAACGGACGATTACATATACGACCTTGCCCTAATGCCTAAATCCTTAACTTTCCTAAGAAGCCAAGCTAAACTTTGGCCTCGCTTTGATCCCGACTCGTACATCAGACTTAACGTGTCAGCCCGAACTCCCAGGATTTGCAAATGATCGGCCGCCTCTCGAATTTGGGCTATGGCTTCGCCCATTAAGTAGTCTCTGTTTCTGATCTGTTCTTGGGAACAGTGGAGCTGCTCCCTCCAATGTTCATTATCGGCTTCAAGGAGCTCCATTCGGTTTTTGCTATCTTGTAGTGTAGTCTCGAGCTCCCCTATCTTCCCTCTCATCTCCTCGATTTTGTTCTGACTGGCTCTCAATTCGACTACTGAGTTACGACTACGGTGGAGGTGCAGCGATTTTTCTAATTCTGCTACTTGGGTGCGTAACCTCTCCTTTTCGCTTTGGCTTTCTAACAAGTTCTTTCTCCAAGTGTCTTCTCGTATCCGAGCCTCTTGAAATTTCCTCTCCCACTGGTCGGTCTTGGATTTTTCTTCTTTAATTTCTTGCCGCCATTGCTCTGATGTCTTACCTAGCCCCGCGGTTCTTATAGACATGCGCAGCTTCTTGTAGTCCGTCTTTAAACTATCCAAGTCTTCTTCGGCTTTGTTCTTTCCCTTTTTAAATTTTTCAGCCTCGAACTTATGGACGTCAATGTCCAATCCTAACTGCATCTTTTCTTCTTCTAGCTGCTCTATCCTCTTACCCAATTCCCGGCTTTTTCTCTCGAAATCTTGCTTGATAATTTCTAATTCAGTTGGGATCACTTGCAGCTGTTCTTCTATTGGTCGAGTATTTCCTTGGATTGGCCTTGGGATATTGTCGTTGATTCTTTTGGTCCACCATTGATCGTACTCGGGGGTCACCATGGGTCCTAAGGCAAGTCTCTTCATTTTCCGGGTTTGGGTCCATGCATCTGATATCTCGCGAACCTTCTTCTTATAGTTGTCATCCTTGTATGAAAATTCACATTGGGCTAATCCATGTGTTGCCGGTATGAACTGCCTCGATCGATACTGTCTCATCACTAATAACGGGGCATATCCGACAGCTCCCCATATTCCGAGCAGAGGAACCCAGTCGAACCCTCCACACCGATACAGGATCTCATCAGTGATCATCCATGGAGCTTTCCATACTACATCTTTAGCTTGCAGGTTTTGGAGAATCGTCATCCACTTCTCTCCAGATAGGTCGTCTCGCCTTGGCGTATTTGCTAATTCCTCAAGAGGGGAGTAATTCTCGAGAAAGGCTTTGCGTGAGGCTCTTTCTTTCTTCCAAAAATGGCAATGAAACCAAGATAACAACAGCTGCGCACATCCCACGAATCTCCCTTCGCCCGCTCTTCGGCAAGCGTTCAATGATCTGAAGGTCTCAGCTAAAATCGCAGGGACAGGCGTAATTCCCTTATCAAGTTTATCAAATAGATCTGAAACCGCATCCTCTACATGCCCTAATGCCTTGGGGAAGATGACCAAACCATAGACGCTTAGAGCGAAGACGTCGATCCTCTTCTTCTTATCAGGATGCGCCAAAATCAAGTCCCTTAAGTGTTTCCAAGGGATACACTTACAATCTCCCTTTTGCTTAATCCGAGTCATGACCCATTGCTCGCTTATCCCTGTAATGTTCATTAGCCTCTTCGAGAACGCCGACACATTTGCAAACCTTGAATACGCCTTATCAGTTTGAAATCTCGGGCACCGAAACAAAGCTGTATACTCCTCCACGGTAGGCACCAAATCCACCTCTCCAAAAGTGAAACAACTGTAGGCGGGATTCCAAAACTGGGTAATAGCTCGGAGTAGGTACTCGTCTACCTTGATATCAAGCAGATAGGGCAGATCGCCGTAGTTATAGTAGAGCAATTGTTTGTCCTCATTTCCCCATGAGTTCCATATTTCCTTCAATTCTCGTAAATCATTTTGGGCCGCGCTGATACGGGTGAAATCCCATAGCTCTGATTCATGCCCTACTGTCAGACTATCCCCCTTTTCTTGCTGTATTCTTTCGGACCACACCTGCACTGTCGCATTATCCTCCACTCTATTGAGAAATCCCTTTTCCATGTTAAGCTTTTCTATTTAGAAACCGAATGTGGATCAACACCTTTTTATGATGAAATGCCATGCAATAAGAGCAAAACACGACGAGTTAGTATCAAGTACGAAAAGGAATATAAACAGAAAAATGATCAAACTCCTATTTAAGGTGGCGACTAAAGTTCACACGGTTCTACCTACAATGGGCTCCTAGGTCTTTCTATATGTGGTTTGGTTCTAAAGCGAGGGTACCTGAACCAGCAGATTCCTCGATCCTCCCCCATTATAGGCTCATATGGACCGAGTTCAGTTCAAGGGAATACATTTCCCTATGGCTGCACGGAGATAAAGATCTCACGAAGACATAGGTACGGATGTATCCCGAAAGTGATCCACTATCTTGCACGGAGGTAAAAACCTCACGAAAGAGTAGCTTCTCACTCCCACTTAAGGGTGTGACTGCAGTCATGCAATGCAATGCCAAAATATTTCGCAAAACTCGACAGTATAACACAAACGAATGCATCAAAGAAAAACATGATTTTTCAAAACGTTTTTCCAACTCTTCAATCGAAGGGACAAAAATCAACCAATTTACGGCCTGACTCTCAAGCGTCCCCAGCGGAGTCGCCAAGCTGTCGTAACCATTTTTTGACAAAACGGGGACCGACTAAAAATAGGGAGTCGCCACCGATCTTTTATTAGGTGTGATCGGATTACCTTTGTTTTAATGAAAACATTTTTGATTTATTAAAACAATGTTTTTGGTCTACGAAAATTTGAGAAAATAGGTTCGGGAGTCGGTTACGTGCGAGGAAGGGTTAGCACCCTCGTCACGCCCACCCTTGGTACCAAATTGATTAATTAATGTCCCAATGTCGAAAGTTGAAAATTTTGAAAAGGATCTAAAAATTTAATCTCTTTCTGAAACATTTGAGTATTTTCGAATTGAATATTATGATTTTTCTCGTTCCGAAAGAATAAAATATCACATCCAGTACATAGGACACAACGATTTTAATCTTCGAATCCAAGACCATCACTTAATTCCCGAGACTCATGCTTTGGAAAAAAAACATCAAAAGGATATTCAAATATTTAGCCAAACGAAAGAACCGAAACCCAACACATAGGGTACGATCTCTCGAGTTTCCGAATATCGAACATTGCCTTATTTTGAAAATTTTGGTTTTTGGATGAAATTGATGAAAGATTAGGTTATGTTTTAAAAGCATTATTCAAAAAAATGGATGGGATTATACGATGGGAAAGCGACAATGAACACGAATTCAACATAATACACGTAATACATGGCATTGAAATCAATAATCCAAACTATTGACATGCATGACTAATAAAGAAGACAGTGGGATAATGACACAGATAATAATGAAAATGATAATGCTAAGGATATAGAAATACTCATAAGCACCATAATATATGCAAGTGATGATCACATAATTTACGCGATTTAAATATCGATCATTAACAATAAAAGATCAATGAATCAAACGATTTTAGAGATAGCGACATATGAAGTAATTTAAAGGGATTAATAAAGTGATTTTGGGTCGAGAATGCACAGATAAAAGGTACATAATATACGCAAAAAAAACAATTTTAAGATGGTGTCAAAAAATATAATATACGATATATGATTTAGTAAGAATGATACGTAAAAAGATCAAAATAAATAATAATAATAGTAATAATAACAAATAACAAAATAAAATAAAAGACAAATGAACATGTAAACCTTTTAAACAAGTTGAAAACTAAATTGGAATCAGATTAAAACGATGAGGACCAAAATTACAATAAACCAATAAAAAGCGGGCAGCGATCACATTGAAGTGCGATTGAAATTATGGGGTCAGATTTTAAAACCATAAAAGAATACGAAAAGGGGTATGATCGATAAGCATCAAATGCGGGGGACTGAATGCGAAATTATCCCTTTTAAGGGATAATATACAGATTCTGCTTCAGCAAACGACGCCGTTTATTAAACATTAAAAGAAACCCTAAGTTGGTTTTTTTTTAAAAAATTTTAGCCTTCATTCTCTTTAACCTCAGCAGCCGCATATCCCCTTTAGTTCTCTCAAACAGGGAAACCCAAGAGGTGGCCCTCTTCTTCCCCTTTTTTCACGATGATTGGCTTTTCTTCTGATCGGTTCACCGCGCCACCACCGCGCATGGTGTCGGTCAGTGCGCACGGCCAGGTTCGCTTCTTTTCTTCTTCGCTTTTTCTTTTTACTTGCTTGTTAAAAGGTTTCAAAAAAAGAATAACAGTAAACAGCAAATGAAAAGAAAAATAGAGACGATATCAACCTCTTGATTCCTCTGCTTTTCCTTTAGATTGACTGTAAAAGAGCCAAGATACTAACGTTCTTTTTGTCTTTCTTTCCCCTTTTTTTTTACAAAGGTCTGTGTTTTCCTTTCTCTTCTCGCTGAAATCAGAAGAATACAAATTCCCCCTCCCTTTGTTTTCTGCTTTTTTGTTTAATTTTCGATTTCTGACTACATGAAAAAGAAAAAAATAAAAATCCCCCCCCTTTGTACACTGTTTTTTTGAGTTTTTGATTCGAGATTGTTTCTCGGCTTTTCGAGAAGGGGAGCCCACCCTTTTACAATAATTTTGAATGGCTTTTATAGCCGAAAATCCACTATCCTCTTTAGTGTTATCTCTTATTCTATGCTTCTGTGCTTTTCTGCTTCTCTGCTTTTTTTGGGGTTGTTTGCAGGTGATGGGCGAAGTGGTCGGTCGTTGGCTATAGTGCAGATGCTGGTGGGTGCGAGCGATTGTCGAGGCATGATGGGGGCTGACAGAGGCATGGGCGGAGCAGTAGCCGAGGCTACGTGCGAATCGGGAGGGGCGCGCATGCGTGGGGAACTGGAGCGTCGCACGTGAGGATCACGCAGGGAGATCGGCAGGCGCGCGTGAGGGCTCCTGATTGTTTTGTTTTGGGCCATGTTGGGCCGCTTGATTGGGTTAGGTTCAGTGGGTTGTGTATTTGGACGTGCTTGGGCTTGGCATTGGTTTTGTAATTGGGTTTATTGTAATTAGTAATCTGGACTTGTGCAATGGGCCATCCGGGTTTGGACTTTGCTTATGGTTTGTAAACGGGCCTTGTTATTTGTAATGGACTACGGACTGTTATCTTTGGATTTTTGTCCATTTGATATTGGACTTCAAAATTATTTGGACTGTAAATGGACCTTTTATGACTTTTGTTTCATTTGTGAATTTTGTCTTGTTTTTGGGCTTTTTAGATGGGTATTGGGCCGGGTTTTCTTTGTAAATGGGCATTGACCCATTACTGCTAATTTGGACTGTTTTCATCCTACTTTTGGGCTTATTATTATTTTTGTTTTATCACGTGGGCTTCTAGTCTGTATTGCGCTCGGGCAAAATTGGTTATTACAGATTTTACCTAGTTTCTCTTTAGATTTTATGCCTTTGTCTAGTTCTTCATCCACTCTGCTTTATATTAGTTGATTCTACATACAGTTGTAGTTGGTCCGGCTTGTATGTACTTGTAACTGTACTATCGTGTATTTGTACAACTTCAAGAAAAAGTTTAAACCACGGCTATAAGATGACATGATTTTACAGGCATGGTCTCCTAATTTTACTGTGGATTCGATCCCAATGGTCAAAGCAAGGATCACAGATATTTGCATGGAACAAGGACGTAACAGAAATTTGAAGCTATTGTGTTGCAATGCATCAAGAATTGGAGTAAAGATCCCGACCTTAACATTGAATATCTATAATGAAGCTTATCATTTACAGTGTTTCTGATTGGTTGAGGATCGAACCGAATGTTCCCTTTTTTCTGTTCCCATTAAAGAACAGATATGAGAACAATTATTAGCTTTTTAACCCCAGAAATGGGTAAAGCAAGAAGGGAATAAACTACAAAGGGACCTTTAAGCAGAAATCAATTTCAAAGGTGATCTTAATCTTGAGGACATCTTTTTTAATTGTCAAGTGGGTATTTCCAGCTTTTTGTTTCATGGTTTCATCAACTCTTGTTTAATATAATTAAGGACTTCATCCACTTTGACCGTCCATGCAACGGATACTGGGGAATAGCCTGTCCATGGATTGCTTTCATTCCATCTGCACCAAATCATATCACCAACATGAGTAACCACACTAACAAATCTAATTGCATTTTATGATAATACTAATTGGCAAATACTTGTCTTGGAATACCTTTTTAATCCTTGATCCAACAAGGTATGCCCCTTGCATATGCCCTGCGTCTCGACCCTCACCACTCCCTTCTTGTACGTGAAGAGATCGGGCCGAGCTAGAGCCACGAAACTAACAGGATCATGGAGGAATATCCCTGGTACGAAAATTTTTCATTGTTACTCCCTTAAAATGAATAAAATTCAGAAGGTGAGGAGGAAACACAAGAAAATCAGTTGGTGATTTCAAAATATTACCATGTATACCGTCGGACTTCACATGCCAATCTCTGTAGAATTTGCACATGTCACATAGAACCTGAGCATATTTTCCCTCTGATTGCTTCAATTCGAGGAGGTCAACGTCTATCGGATAAAAAGATGATGTTTCATTGTCAAGATGACTACCTCAAATATAAAAAAGCAAATGAAACTTGTTTACTAAGAAGAATGACAGCTAAGTTCTCACCTGTCATTAGGACTTGGGTAGTAATGTTTAGTCCAACGATAACGATATTTGCTCCCGACGTAAACACAACATCAGCTGCTTCAGGGTCCCCATATATCTGTAGTCAGACAAATAAATTCAGAAGAGTTGCTTAATGGAGGGTTGGATTGACTAAGCCGAGCAAAAGAAATTAAACAAGTTTTCAACTGAAAAGGAAGTTTCCCCTCCAAAATGAATTAAACACTCAAGCCAGCTTCCCTAGTACTAAAAAAGTGATGACCGATCAAGAAAGACCTTCGATTAGTAATACTTTCAAAGAAACACAAGGTCAACTTCGGAAACTTGTAGCTTGTCCTTGGAAACTAAACTTTTTCCAAAGGAAGAATGATAATATGGAACTTGTAGTAAGAAACAAATTTAGGATCTTTTTGTGCTTACATTTGCTTCAGCAGCAGGATTTACATTTCCTGATGCAAAAAATGAGCCACCAAGTACAACTATATTCTTCACCTTGCTGGCAAAGGAAGAGTCCCTTTTGATTGCCTGGATTTAAAAAAAAAGAGAAACTGTGTTTAAGCACTTACCTGCGAAGCCTATAACCAAAATGGAGGAAATTGATAAGAGAGTAGCAAGGTCTTACCAGTGCCAAGTTTGTGAGTGGTCCAAGTGCAAGTATAGATACTTCACCAGGATATTCAGAAACCTTCCCAACTAAAAATTCAGAGGCAGTCTTATCAGATTTGCTAGTTTTTGGAGGAGATAGGAATATATTCCCCAGTCCATCAGAGCCATGAACAAAGTCGGCAACATTCGGCCTCCCACCCTTTTCCATATAAACCAACCACAGTTAGGCTATGGTAAATAAAAGATATAGTAATGCCCCCCCCCCCAAAAAAAAAAAAACAAAAAAAAGAAGAAGAACATCAAAGCACAATAAAGCAAGTTAACAATTGCAGCGAGGTCCATTAGTATTCCCATGGAATTACATTGTAATTTAGGAAAGGGAAAACTGAAGCATTTACCGTAAGCGGCTCGGGGCTGCCTTGTGCTACAAGAACATCAGGACGCCCTGCGATTTCACACTATCCTTTTGCACCTCGAAAAGAGGATAAAATCATGAACGTATTCCAAATGCACATGAAAACCAGAAATGAGAAGCACGTACCAGAAGTAAGGCATTACGAGTGGCAACTTCGGTTTGGACATTGCCAAATATGGTGGTCAAACCTAAGATCTCATATTCTGGATTTTGAAATGCCATAACGATCGCCATGCTATCGTCTGTTAATCAAATGACAAACGCATTCATACATTGTTCAGGGTCAAACTCAAACAAAATCTCTACATATCTAATCCTGCAAATCAATCAATCCACTCCATATTGTTTTCACTTCCTTGTATAATTTAGTAAAAATTTTCCGGTTTCATTATATACATATCAAAACCCGAAACTTCCCTATATAGATCTCATCACACGCCCCTCGAATAAAACTTTTCTATATAGACAGAGAGAGTCAACGTAGCTTTTTAAATCAAACTTTATGGCTTATCCCAAAGTAAAACTCCAAGGACAAATATAAATTGAAAAAGTAAAATTGTTTCCTATTTCATTATAATTCTAGTTTATGCAACTAAATTGGTAGCCAACCAGCGAAAAAGTAAATAAATAAAAAGGTGCGAAACTGACCAATCCCGGGATCGGTATCGATAATGAGCTTGTTCCTGTTGGCATGTGAGAGTAAAAGGCCATCGCTTCCGCCATTAACGACATTTCCATCGTGACAATCTTTCTTTAATTCACAATCCATATTCAACGCAATTAGAAAAACACAAAGTGGTAATAATCTAATCTAAGATTTTAATGAATATGGATGTGAATAGAAAAACAAATGAGAGATTTGAATTTCTTTTTTTAATTGTCGTAGAGGAAGAGGAAGAGGAAGAGGAAGAGGTAGGCCGCTCTGCGATGCCAACAGAGTCCCCCCCAAGAAGAACACCAAACAAAGATGTGTTTTATTTTGGTTTATGGGATATGATGTTACTTCCTCCTTTAATACTAGTTTAAAGCGGCTTAAGGTGGGGGCATGCTGACGTCAGCATAATTGATTTGTAACAGCGAATGGTAAATGGGAACGTGGGTTAATGTGAGTGGTCCTAATCTTGGACCGTATTGTGTGGGATCAGAGCAGAAATAATAATTATTCAGAAAAAGGGGGGACAACCTGTTTTTTAATTTAAAAAAAAAAAAGAAGTGATTGGTTGGGTGAAGGTACAATTTCATAGACGATGCTGATGATGATGCATCTAATTTATATTATCCTTTTTGTATGATCATCATGATGATTTAATAATTGGGAGATAAATTATAATTTTCTTTTAATTTTTCAATGTATTTATCAGAATGAGCTCAGTATTAATTCTCCGCATCCTGTATGTCCATTAATGGATAGACATCCACCACAAATTTTAAAACGGATATATTGAAATTATTTACGAGATATATTGAAATTCCAAAACAACTGAATGCTTCAATTTCACAACATTGGCGGCCAAGAAAATTCAATATAAAAGACTTTGGGCAGGATAAATTTGTCGACTATGATTATGATCAGAGATGGTAACTTTTTGCATCATATTTACACAATGTTTTATATAATCTAAACATTGTATCCATATATTTTGTTTTAATAGATATATTGTATTAGGATTATATAATATATATAAATTTTATAAAATAATTAATATTATTATATGATACGTATATGCATATGAATTTGTATGTGGTATTTTTCTTTTGTTTATTTATACGTAATATTTATGGTTATATAATATGCATATAAATTTTATTTATCTGAACTATTATCTAGAATATATATAAGGTACGAGTTTGAAAAAAAATTAAATTGATAAAAATAATTTTTATTATTTATTAAATTTTGAATATTGAAAAATATTTATTAAAAAATCATTAGTATTTTAAAAAAAAAACTCAATTAAGCCTTTAAGAATGCAATCAATTTAGCTCTCAATTACCAAAATAAAATTAATTAGGCCCTTTCGATAATGAAAATCGTCGTTAATCGATTTGATTATTAATAGACGCTTACGTGACTGATAAAATCTATAATAACACATGAAGTACCACCTAGACAAGTATACAGATGTGACATTCCATGTACCATATACTAAAAACTAAAATCCCAAAAATTATATAAAAAAAATGTATTAAAAATGCACGTTTAGAATGAACCTAGGTAAATGAAGGGTCAAGTTTATTTGAATCTGGACAACTATTAGTCTAATTCTTTCTAGATGTAGTTCAGAATATTATAAAAAATAAAAAATTATAATGTAAATAAAAAATTATAAAATGATAAAATTATAACAATTATTGATAATTAATAAAAATTTCTAACAACTACAAAAATAATAAAATGTTATAATGTAAATAAAATATTATAAAATATAATAAAAGAATTATCCAAAGTTTGTCCATGTTATTTGATCGGTTTCATAATTCAAGCTAGTATTCATCAAAATGTGTCAAATTAAGAATTTAAGAGGTTTTCGCATTCATTTTCCATATGAATTTTGGGTACAATGAATACATACAAATATGATTTTTCATTAACTAAAATTTAACAATTTGATAGATGAATTCTTTAGGCTTAATATGATTTTCATATCATTAAATTAATATATTACATCTTTATATATTTTATATTATCATTAAATTTTAAATTTTGTAAATTTTAATAATTGCTAACTTTGAACATTTATTATCCATATATAATAATTTCTTAAAAATGATTTTATATTCATAAATAATGTTTTTTAATTTTATTTTAATTTATAATTTAACATAAAGATGTATTGTTATTTAATTTTAATATAATTATATAATATTTAAAAAATATTTTTATAATTAAGACTTTTTTAGATTTTAGATTGGATTTATCTTGGGCTTGTCCTCGGATAGATGTGGGGCTCGAGCTTGGATTGGTCTCAAGCTTAGATAATTTCAGCCTCAAGCTTTCTTAGACTCAAGATTTTTCAACTTTGAATCGTTATAAACTTAAATCGACATTGATGAACTTTCAGGCTTAAGCATGTTTTTACTAATAGTGAAAATGCTTTAAAAGATATATAAATTAAAAGGAAAGAACCCTTAACAAAAATGATAATAAAAAAAGAAAACTATCCTTATAAAAGAAAATAACTTCATGGTTCCGGTCTATGGTATTTTTGGTTTAAGAGTCAAAAAAGTTTTTAGTAATAAAAAATTGAGTCCTTAAACTGTGCATCCTATTGAATATTTAGTGACAAAAAAAATCTTTTAAACCCTTTCATCAACGAAAAATTGTCAAATGAATGACTGGTTTGGCCGTTAATGACGTAGACATGGCTTACAGAGTTGACATGTGGCACACTACATCAGCACTTATTTACAATTTTTTAAGAAATTAAAAATTAAAAATTTTAAAAAATATATATTTGGAATGAACTTGGACAAATAATTGTGTTATTTCATTACTATTTAATCATATAATCCAACTTAATATTAATTAAACCTTAAGTAAGCAATGAGACAATATTTGTTTATTCATTTTGTTTTACATGCAAAAATCATTAAGGAAAAGAATATAAAGAATTGATAATTTTTATTTATTCAAAAATTAAAATAGGCACTATATTAGGAGTCTTAACCTCAAAGATTAGGTAATGGTGTGGTTAAATCAAAAATTTATATGCACAATTACATGTATAATGAATACACAATTCATAATTATATGTACTAACTTAGCTTTTTGAGAACATATATTACTCCTTTAGTAAGACACCTATATATTTGAGGTATTTGAAGGAAAGTATCTTCTTTTCCACAGTTCATGTAGTGTTTTATCAAACTTTTTGTAGGGTACTTTAAATTGCTTCCCTTGTAAGTTTTGAAGTGTTTCCTAACTTATCAACATGACCTTTTTAAAGATAAATTTTTTTATTCAGCAATATAACTTTTGTTATCAACCAACTGAAATTTCCAAGTTCCTTACCATGCACCACTACTAGTGATAGTGAAATTGTCTCAAATTTTATTTTATTTTGATAAAAACCAATAATCAATATGATATCTAATTAAAATGTTGGTTTGATTACAAAGTAACTCAACAAGAAACAAGTAGATAAATAAAATTTAGAAATAAATTTCACCTTAAAATTGTTAGGATATTTTTTTTTGTAATTTTGTATATTTATAAAACCTTGTTCAAGAATTTTCTTGCATTAAAAAACTTTGTTAAAACAAAGACAATGATCAACTTACTTGTAAATAACAAACATACTTGTTGAGGATAGGTTGAAGAATGGAGAAGTTAACATTCTTGCTCGGAGTTAAACCATTTATTCTTAAGATGAAATTGATTGTCACTTAGTGCACACGGTTTTGATGCAATTGACTCATATAATTTTTACAAAATTACCTTGAAGAGTTGCACACATCTCACAGGACCAATAATGTATGAAATTTTACTCAATTTTCTTTCCATGATAATAGAACCTTAATCTCTAGAGTAGACAAGAATAATAACAACATACTTAAGAAGCTAATCAAGGAAGAGAGCAAAATCCTAAGACTTAAATTGTTTGAATGGTACGAGTTCTAGGAGTATTATGAATTGTAAATTATGTTTTCCTATCTCTTAAAGCACCTATTTATAAGAATTAGGGGTTCTAGACATTTAATACTTATATATGAAAATAATGAATACAAGAATGTACCTATTCATGAATCTATGTTATAACATTAATGTATGTTTATAGTTCATGAGTGCTCAAATTCATGAATCACCATATAATATGAATGTACATTTCATCATTAATGCATTAGTTCATGTATTGAGACTTCTGACTAGTTCAAGATTAAACTACCAAAAATATTTCATTAAGCAACCCCAAGTTCACGAGCTCATAACTTAAAACACAAGACACTTTTGTAATTCGAGTTTGAAATTTTCTACCATTAAAAAGATTGAAAGTACATCTGGTTGTAAGTTGTTTCTTTTGTGGGCACATATTTTGGAACAACAAATAGTAAACACTATAAAGAGCATAAGTAAATTGGTAACGCAATTTGCACCATCTAAGTTTGTAAGGCCTTTTGCATAAAAAAGAATTCCATTACTAAACTTCGTAATACAAGAAATAATTTAAGCTCAATAGATCAAAACCCTTAGATATTTGCTACCTTATCTTAGTACATTTAATATGAACTCTCTCCAAACAATCTCTCATACTAAAGGTTGTTAATTAATTTTTTAAAGATGGATAAAAAAAATACTCAACATAGTTCTTTATAATGAACACAAAATTACTTTGACAATCCTCTCTTTTTCTCATGAAGTAAAACATTCAATATACAAGCTTTAGAGATCAATTGTTTGAAGCTATAGCCATTTTTCATTTTGAGTAAATATATTTGATCTCGAAGTCTTATAACTAATTTTGGACTCTTTCTAATTGTGTTGCATCAAGTAGATAAATATCCTATGTATATCCCACATTTTTGCTACCTATAAGATAATTATAAACATAAGGATAAATACAAGGTTAAAAACTATACCAACAAATAAATTTGATGTAGAAATAACTTGTGGTTTGTCATGTGAGCACAACTCGTACCACAAGTTGACCAATAATGTTGTGTACTAACAATCTCTACCTTTGACATTTTTGACAAAACCCTTACAGCAAAAAAAAAAAAAAAAAAAAAAAAGAAAAAGAAAGAAACCCATACAAAGAATAAAGTAAAAGAAAAAAATATATCAGGAAATAAATCCTAATTATTTAACAACCAACAATACTCTCATCTACATGTCTCAGTCGAGTAGGACGAGTGTTCAACTAAAATAAATTCTTCCCCTTCTAGATTCATCATAATAAACCACTCTATCAAGACAACTTCTTCTATCTACCCTAGTTTTAAAAAAATCCAAAAAAGAATAACAAATCATCTTCACCCTAACATAATGAACATGTGAGTCAAACCAACTCTATCTCTTGCAATGCTTCAATCAAAATAACAATCATTTTAACATCATTGATAAGTGCACAATTTGCTATTTATTTGTGATATTTCTCACCTTGTCTTATGCTATTTATGTTATTTATTATATTATTTATACTTATATTTTATTTATTATTGATTTAGGGAATAATTGGAGAAAAAGGAGCTTATAGTTTATTTTGCCAAGTTTTTGCGATTTGGACTTTCAACATAGTGCAATTTTAGTATTTTGGCCATAACTTGAGCTACAGACTTCCATTTTGAGCCCATAATTTACCGATTCGAAGGGAATTCAAATATCTATCTCAAGTTATTCCATGGATGAAGCCCAAAAATATCATTCAAATATCCAAAAGTTGCCTAGAAGTTTGAAATAGTAAAAAAAAAACCTAGAAAAAACTATGTTTTATTTAATTAAAGACATTTTTGTATTTTCTCCATTATATTGTTTTTTTCTCTATAAATATACATAATTAGATTAAGATTAGGGAGACTTAGACCTAGTCATTCTTAATTTTATTTTGTTTTCTTTATTTTATGGGTTTCTAAACCTTCTTTTCTAGTTGAAGTAATATTTGAAGTTTGATTCTACAAGTTTGTGAGATAGAATTGCTCTTAATCTTTCTTTGGTCTTTAGTATTTGAAAGTTTTCTAGTTTAATTACAATTGCTCAGGTTTGTTAAATATTTGACTAGTATTGATAGCTTAGAATAATTTCTTTGTCGATTAGATAATTAATCAATCAATTTATTTTTAATATTTGTAACAACTACATGATTATTTGTGTAGTGTGGGCATGCGATATAACTTAAATAAACCTTTATTGTGCATTAATTGGTTAGAATTGAGTCTTTATCGTTCTTAAAGCTATTGATAACTTAAATTCCTAAGATATCATTATAAGGTTGTTTGTCAATAAGGCAAGTAATTAATGACGATTGTCTTGATTATTGAGAAGTTAAGAAGAGATTAGGTTACTAGGTGATCGTCAATAACTATAACCAATTTATTAAAGAATATTGAAATTCATCTTTGCATCAATGATCAAACCTTTGAATCAAATGGAGAATTTACTTTGAATAGAGTTTTTCCTCACTGATTTTCTTATATTTTATTTTCTTATTTCTTATTACTTTGTTTTACTTTTAATTTTAGTTTTTAATTCTAAACCTCCTTATTTATTTTTATTTTACTTGTTTGTTAAAGAAATAAAATTATCACCGGTCTCTGTGGATACGACCTTGTCATTTTCTACTAATTCATCTTTTTCAAGTGGGTTTTATTGTTGGTGGCTTCGACAATTCTACAAAATCTAGCGTTGTTTCCGGGGATCCTTGTTAATAATTTTATTTCTTTAATTTTTATTTTATTTTTTTTTAGCATCCTTAACTTTTGATCATGGCTGCATATTCATGATACTTCAAATTTAGTTAAGAGTTTCCAAGTAGAGTGAATGAGGTAAATTCATTTACTCTTGAAAATCGTCTTGATAGACTAATTGCAATACTTGAACAGATGACATTAGGAAATTCCCAACATGTAAAGGCATGTGGCATATGTGCAAATTATAACCGCCCAATTGATTCATGCCTTATACTTCTTGATGATACAAACGAACATGCCGATACAGCTGGAAGGTTTCCCGATTGGCCACAATGGAGATATAATCCCTATGCTAATACTTATAATAATGGATGGATGAATTATCCCAATTTTGGCTATGAACCAAGCTCGCATGCTCCCACACAACCACCTTTTTCTAAGCCAGGTAAATCTCTTGAAGATTTAGTTGAGTCTTTCGCTAATACAATTCAACGTTCGCAGGCAAACATGGAGAACCACTTCCAGAACATAGAAAATCAAATCAATCAGCTCAAGATTTTAGTGAGTATATTAGAATCTCAAGAAAACAAGAGGTAGTCACTCTCGTAGAATTAACTGATCAGCCTAATAGCAAATAACCGAAGTCGTTCGTAATAGAACCTTCTTGCCCAAAAATTTTTGTCAAACCCAAAAAGGATGAGGTGGAAATTCTTGAGACTTTCAATAAAGTGGAACATAAAGTAGAAGATGAAGTTGTTAGATGGCTGGTACGCCCCGTGGCGCAGCAAAAAAAATTATTCCAGTGATCGCCAATTAAGGATTCATGTACAGGGAATGAATCGGGTTGAAACAAGGCTCGAAAATATACCTTTCGGAATTGAAAAGCGATGTGTAAGGTTGTTGATAAAACCCCCTTTCGGGGATGTCGATTTCAAGCCGCAATAATAATTTCTCGGCTTCAATATTATCCACCCAATCAACGAACGAACAACAAAATTCTCTTAAACTTTTCAGAGAGAATTTTCAAGAACGGGTGCTAGACCATTTTTTTTGTGTTTTCTTGGTAACCCTAACACATCAAGGGACATCTTCCTTGTATTTTCTTTTGATATCATATATTAAAAAGAAAAATGAGATTATTCGCTTATTATTAGAGAAACAAATGGAAAGTCATGAAAAAAATTACATTCTTTCCAAAAGAATATCACTTTCCATGTCCTTTTATATTTTGACCGAAATTATTATTATAATTGTTTATATTAATAATTTTGGTAAAATATATACAATTAATTTTTTATATGAATCAAATTCATATATTAAGTTTAAATATGTTCTCTATTTGTGTACAACAAGTTTGTACGTATAATGTGTTCGATATTTAACCATCAAATTAAATTAATTCAATAATTAATTTAATTCATGTGACAGCTAAATACATTACCAAATGTATTTGGATTCTATTTGCTTCAACTATATGGTGTGACCTTGTAGGCTCTTATAATGTTAGTAGTAATACTAAAACGTTTCTAAAATTACAAACAATGAGTAGCACCTAGCAATGCATCATTGCTACCCAAGTTACAAGAAGTCGTGATTCGACATAACCTTTCTGTGACAATTTTTTTCATGTATTATATCTTTTCATCCTTAATATCTAGATTAGACACATGTCATGGAATAGTCACACTTACATAGCCCAATATCATATTTCTTGATATTCTAAGTAGACTATAATAAACAAATAAGTGTGATACCTCATATCAACTTATTCGAGCATGACCATACATTTCTAGTCTCACTTCATCAAGAGGCCTAAGATATTGCTCCCATTATGTATGAGGGATAAATCCTATCTTGATCAGTCATCTTCCACTACATAGATTGTGGCATACCCAACATCAGTTTTTATAGTATAACCTGTTATAGTAGATGTTTGACTGTGTCAAAATATACAACTCACGATGTTGGGACAATGATGATCTCAAGTTTGAGGATCATATACAAAGTTATCACTATGAGTAATGTTGTGACTATTACATAATAATCCAAGAAGCATACTCATAGTGGATCAGTCCAGAATGTTGTTCTCTAACACATACTCATGTATTGATTTTGACATCCCTATGTCAATGACAACACTTTGTCATCAATCAACTACACATTAGTCTCAACGTATTATCATTGTCCAAACCCACAATAATACTTGACTAAGGACCTTTTAAGATGTGGTACCCTAACACCCCAATACCGCCTGCCGATCGATCAAGGTAAGGATTTAGAGTTCTTTAATAAGTATGGTAACGTAGGGATTTATTGAATATTTATGCTTAATAATGGTTGTGGTACAGACAAACCACAAGGAACTGAGATCGATTCATAAGCAAACGGCTTAGGAAGTATAAGCCGATTCAGTTAAGGTAAGTATTAATCTTGGGTTCGGTTTCGGTATTGGAAAGGCTTGTTAAATATTATTAATAGAATGGCTAACCAAATATCTAAATCGAATATAGGTTCTACGCTCGTGGGCTACTGCGTGTTTCTCCATCAAGGTGTGTACACACACCACTCCAACTGTAGATCGGCAAATGTCGAAATGCCGAAATGCCGAAAAGCCGAAAATACGACAACGGCTACCATACGAGCGCATGAACGCTCGTGTGGGGAAAGTCAATTCAACGACAGAGGTCACCATGAACGTCTTCGTGCTCTTGGGCCGTTATGGGCCGTGTGGGCCCTATACGAGTAAATTTTGTGGATGGATAGGAAATAATGAGCCGGCCGTGACAATCACATGGCCAAAGGGCAGTTTTGGGCTAAATGGGCCACACAAGCGTGTGGGCCCACTCGAGTCGAATAGCGGGCTTTGGGCCCAAATACTCTGTTTTGATCACATATGTTATCTGTGTTGCTCGAGGCGACTGTAGACCTTCGGGAAGGTTGTTAAATGACTGAAAAACCCTTGGAGGGTAAAATGACCGAAATACCCCTGGAGGGTAAAATGATCGAAATACTCCTGGAGGGTAAAATGACCGAAATATCCTTGGAGGGTAAAATGACTGAAATACCCCTGGAAGGTAAAATGACTATTATGCCCCTGAAGGACAAAATGACCAAAATGCCCCTACATGTAATATGATTGTTATTGTATGCTATTTATAGTATGTCTGCATTCATGTGATATTAAGCTGTATGGGGGATGAGATTATTGATTTGGAGGAAGTGTATGATTTGTTAGGGTCGCGTGGTCGCTTGACGACTATGGATCCACCGATGGCTTTAAGCGATTATGTGATTGGCAGCTCTGCTGCAACAATGGTTAGTGCCGCAACCGGTGCTACATAAGGAGTGTAATTGGCCCAATTTGCCCGGACCCATATCAATAATAAAAAAACCAAAAAATAAAAGTCTATTAGTTTTTTTTATTATTTTACAATAAACAGGGTCAAAACCCAAACCCAAACATAAAACCCAATACATACAAGCCTAGCTACAAAACACTAAAATACCCAAGCCCAACATAGGCCAGGTGGCCCAAAACCCAAATGGCCCAATGGCCCAAATTTTGTTTCAGAAATTGGAAACCTCGAACCTTAGGGTTCCTTCCTCGCGCCGCTGCTTGCTATGCTAGCCATCACCACCGGACATCGCGCCACCATTAGCGTGCCTTATTGCCGCATGTTTCTCACCGTTGACCTGCAAAATAAGGAAAGAACACAATAGCAAAATCAAGATATTACATTTTTCATTTATGCCTTTCGGCTATAAAAAGAGTTGTAAACCATGTTTTTTGGACACGAAGAGAAATAAAAGAAACCGAGATTAAATTAAAGGAAAGGTACTCTAGTTTTATTTTCTCATATAGCAAAATACATATTTTTTTTTTACTTCTCTCGAGAAAAAGAGAGGAAGAAACTGAGCGTTTTCCCTCTTTATTTTCTATTTAGGGTTATAAAAAGGGATTTTAACCCCTGATTTGGCTTTAAGAAGCCTTAAAAGAGTGAAATAACCCCTTTTGGGGATTCCGACCGCCGTATACGGCGGCAAAAATGGCAGAGACAACAGCCTAATGATCGAAGCTCGACCGGAGCTCAGAGGGCAGAGGTTTTTTCTTTTTTTGAAGGAAATTTTAAAAGTTGTTTTTTAGAAAACAAAGTTCAAATGAAATTTTTTGTATAAAAAGTGATTTATATAGCAACATAAAAACGACGCCGTTTTTGCTTAAGACAATAAGCACCAAAACGGCGCCGTTTGGTCTGAACCCGAAAACCGACCCGACCCTTACTCTAGGATCCGCGTGTTTTTATAAAAAGGGAAATTTGCCTCTTTGGTCCTTCCGCAATTTCTTTTTATTAATTTCGTCAGATTTAAGGTTTTTTTTCTTATTTTTAAAATAGCCCCTAAAATTTTATTCTGTTTCAGTCTAATCCTCAAGCTATCAAAAGACGGATGGAATGACGCCGTTTAGGAGATAAGGCATAATTGCCTAATAAGTCCCTATAATATGGCGTGCGTTCCAATCAGGCCCTTTTTACATTTTACTTTATATTTTATTTTTATTTCGATTCAGCCATATTTCCTTTGACTTTTTTATTTATTTATTTTTACTTTATTTTTAATTTTTTTAGTTTTATAAATTAAATCATTTCCTTTTTTAAGTTTTACATTATTTTTATTGTATGTTAATTATTTTATCATTAAAATAAAATTTCACATATTATTTATTTTAAACGTGTATTATCTTTTTCATATATATTAAGTAATATATTATATACTTATTTTAAGTTAGCCTATGCCCATTTTTTTTGTATTAAAAGTTTTTATTATTATTCATTTAAAACATATATATTTATTTTATTATTTATATATTAACTATTTTAGATTTCGCCATATTTTTTATTTTTTAAAGAATTTTTTATAATATCACTTTATTGTTTTGCGTATATCACTTATCTTATATTTTACTTTCATATTTGCTTTCATATGTAAAAGTCTCGTATTCATTTATTGTTTTTTTCTTGTATATATCTTTTGAATTATTATTGTTACTGTATATCTTTTATTTGTTATTCATGTTCTTTTATTTATTTATTATTCTTATGTTTGCTTTAGTATAGTCATTTTATTATTTGTATCATTCGTTATTTTATATTATTCTTTCTTTAATTGTCTATATTAGTATTAATTGTTAATATGACTTGTAATTATGGTGAATTGCTATTTGGTATTTATGTTTTGTAATGTATTAATGCAATATTTTACTCAAATCATTTTTAATAAAAATGCATTTTGCTAAATTGATACATTTTATTCAAAAGATTTTAAAAAAATACGGCGATACATAATATTTGGGGGCTTCAAGAAAAATTGTACCCTAACTCACTGGGTTTCGATTTTTCTCGTCGAACTTAAGATATTAAGTAGTCCTTTTTGAAATTGAAACCCATAAACTTCAAATCAAAACTTATTCTCGGGAATTCAAGATATTGTATCCTAACTTATTGGATATGATATTTTATATCTCGTGGTAAGGATTTTCTACAAATAAAGGCAAGCTTAGTTTCGAAGTCTTGAAATGTTGCATCCTAACTCATTGGGTGTGGCATTTTATTTCTTTGAGATAAGTGAGTCTCGACTTTCTTTCAAATAAAAGGATCATACTTTAAACTTTTAAAATCTTCGACATTAGGACATGAGTTTATCAATTAGGTACCAATTTTGGGCGTTACAAGGGTGCTAACCCTTCTTCGTACGTAACCGACTCCCGAACCCGTTTTCTTGAATTTCGTAGGCCAAAATCAATATTTTAAATAAAAACAAATATTGTTTTATAAGGTGATCCGATCACAACAAAGCAAAAAAAGATCGGTGGCGACTCCCGTTTTCATTTTTGAAGTCGATCCTCGTTTTTTTTAAAAAAAATAAAAAAATGTTTTCGATGGCTTGACGACTCCGCTGGGGACACAATTAGAGAGTCAAGCCGTAAAATTAATTATTTTTTGTCCTTTGTCAGAAATTTGAAAAATCTATTTGAAAATTTGAAAATTTGATTTGAAAAATTACGATCCCGTTGTTGCATTTGTTTGTGTCATTGCATATTATTGTTATTTTCTTGCACACATTGCATTGCATGACCGTTGTGGTCACACCTTTAAGTGGGAGTGAGAAACTATGCCTTCGTGAGGTTTTCACCTCCGCATGGGCTAGTGGATTGCTTCCTGGATGCATCTGTACCTATGTCTTCATGAGGTTTTCACTTCCGCATGGCCATAGGAAAATGTATTCCCCTGAACTGAAGTCGATTTGTATAAGCCTATAATCGGTGAAGATTGAGGAATCTGCTGGTTCAAGTACCTTTTTTTAGAACTAAACCGCATATAGAGAGACCTAGGAGCCTACCCTAGGTGGAACTATGCCAAACCTTAGTGGTCACCCAGATAGGTGTTTGTTTATTTTATTTGCTTTATGTTTTATTTCATGGTACTAACTTGTTGTGCTTTATTTTGGTGCATGTCATTTCATATTTTAAGAGGTATCGATTCATGGTCAGTTTCTAAGTTAGAAAGCTGGTTATGGAGAACGAATTTCTTGATAAAGTGGAAGACAATGCAACCATCCGCATGTGGTCAGAGCAAACACAATTAGAGAAAGGGAATAGCTTAGCTGAGGGGTATGTGTCGGAACTATGGGATTTCACTCGTATTAGTATCACACAAAATGAGTTCCAAGAGTTGAAAGAATTATGGACCTAGTGGGATGATGAGGCTAAGCAGCTATTCTATCATAATTATGGCAATTTACCCTACTTGCTCGACATCAAGGTAGACAAGCATCTGTTCTGGGCTATGACTCAGTTTTGGAACCCTACCTACAGTTGTTTCACTTTCGGGAAAGTAGATTAGTACCCACGGTGGAGGAATATACAACCTTGCTTCGCTGTCCAAGGATCCAAGTGGACAAAGCTTATTCTATGGCCGCTAATGTCCCAACTTTTGTGAAGAAGTTAATGAATATCACGGGGATGAGTGAACAGTGGGTTACAGCCAGAATTCAGAAGAAAGGTGAGGGTAAATGCATTCCTTGGGTGAGTTTAAGGGACCTGATCTTAGCACATCTAGATGTATAGAAGAAGATTGACGTCTTTGCCTTGTGTATTTATGGTTTGGTAATTTTCCCTAAAGCTCTAAGACATGTAGATGAAGTAGTCACTGATTTATTCGATCGACTTAATAGAAGGGTCACGCTATACCTGCGATCTTAGCCGAGACGTTCAGATCTTTGAATGCATGTCGGAGAGCAGGCGAGGGTAGGTTCATTGGATGCGTGCAGTTGTTATTAGCTTGGTTCCACAGTCATTTCTAGAAGGTGGAGAAAGTTTCTTATCGGGTTTTCTCTAAGAATTATTCTCCATTAAAAGAGATAGTGACTACACCAAGGAGAGAAGACGTGTTTGAGGAAAACTGGATGGCGCTTCTTCAAAACCTTCAAGAGGAAGACATCGAGTGGAGGGCTCCTTGGATGATTCCCGATAAAATTCTTTATCGGTGTGGGAGTTTTGACTGGGTTCCTTTACTTGGAATTTGGGAGTCGTTGGGTATGCCCCTTTGCTCGTACTAAAGCAATATGGATCAAGACAGTTCGTACCAGCAACATATGGGCTGGCTCAATGTGAGTTCTCATACAGAGGGGATAACTATAAGAAGAGGTTTAAGGAGATTTCTAGTGCTTGGAATCAGACTCGTAGGATGAAAAGATTATCCATAGGCCCAATGACGACCCTAGAATACAACGGATGGAGGATTAGAAGGATTAATGATAACATCCCTGAGCTGAATCCAGAAGGCGCTCGATCAAGAGAGGAATACTTACAAGTGGTCTCATCAGAATTAGAGGTTATAAAACAAGATTTCAAAATGAGGAGTTCAGAGCTCGGAAAGAGGATAGAGAAGTTGGGAGAAGAAAAAATGTGCCTAAGATTAGAAGTGGATATTCAGAAATTAGAGGCCGAAAAATTAAGAAAAGGGAAGAAAAGGGTCAAGGAAGATCTGG
The DNA here is from genome assembly GCA_005393395.2 of Gossypium australe. NCBI lineage: Eukaryota > Viridiplantae > Streptophyta > Magnoliopsida > Malvales > Malvaceae > Gossypium > Gossypium australe. Next base: position 82,327,415 of record CM016617.1, on the reverse strand, counting down.
ATAGTCTAAAGACAGAATATAAGAAGCTACGTCTATCAATGAAAAATGCTGGATTGGGGAAGACTTCGAAACAGTGGCAACAGGAGATTCAAGAGGAAAAGGCCAAATCTGACCATTGGGAGAGGAAGTTCCAAGAAATCCAGCGGCGAAACAAGGCCCTAGAAAGGAGTTTGGCAGAAAGCCAGAAGGAGAAATGTGGATTAAAGACTAGAGTGGCTGAACTGGGACGATCTTTTCATCACCATTGAAGCCAGTATTGTACAATCGAGCTAATGTCAAGTCTGAACAAGATTGAGGAAATGAAGGGCAAGATCGAAAAATTAGAATCGACATTACAAAATTGTGAACTCCGGATTGAGCTTCTCAAAGCAAGAGAAGGGCATTGGAAGGAGGAGCTCCACCATTCTCATGATCAAGTTAGAAATAAGGATTATCTCATTGGTGAAGCCATAGCTCAGATTCGAGAGGTAGCTGATCATTTACAGAATTTGGCAGTACAGGCTAATACGTTGAGCATGAAATATGAGCTACAGTCAGATCGTGGTCAAGAGCTAGCCTTGTTGTTTAGGAAAGTTAAGACTTTGGGCATTAGGGCGAAAGCATATTTGTAGTCTGTTTTATGTAAAGGATTTTGTTTTCTAATAAAGTTTTCTAAATGAAATAAAATCTTAATCGATGCTATTTTTGCATTCATGCATTTACATTACATCACATCATGTGCATTTAAAGCCATACAAGGATCCTAATTAGTTGAAATTTTTACAGAGAGAGAGAAAGTGAGAAAGGATTAATTTGGAAACTAGGCATCAATACGGTACTCGAGATAAGACAAGAAATATGGATCAAAGGTTAGAAAGACTCAAACAACTACAAAGAGAAATGCAAAATCAGATGCAAGAGCAACTGGTCAAGATCCAGCAAGACATGAGGGATCAAATGATGGAATCCCAAAGAAACATGATGACTGAAATGGCTCAATTGCTGACTGGGGCGATGGACAAAGGAAAAAGTCCCATGACCAATGCTGGGGAAGAAAGTAGGACTATCCTTCAGGTTTTACTCCCATCCATGCACAAACACAACCGGAGGTATACCTGCAAAGGCCGTCTATCATGATTAGGCCTCAGCAGGTTCAGGTTGGTGCTTCAAATCCAATGAACTTCCACTTTGGCTCAGGCTCTAACCTTGGAGATAATCCAACCAATCCCATTATTCCTAATTTGGATGTGGTAGAAAGGGAAGGGGCAAGAATGGAACTTCCAAAGCAGTTTGAAGACCGATGTAGGTGGTTGGAAGAAAAATTCAAGGCGATGGAAAATACTGATAAACATGGTGGAATTGATGCTAAGGACTTGAGTTTGGTCCCAGATTTGATACTTCCCCATAAGTTCAAGATGCTGAAATTTGAGAAGTATAACGGGACTAGTTATCTCGAAGCTCACATCATTATGTTCTGTAGGAGGATGACTGGTTATTTTAACAACGACCAACTGCTGATTCATTGTTTCCAAGATAGTTCGGTGGGGTCAGCATCCAAATGGTATAATCAATTAAGCCGTGCTAAGATCAGTTCGTGGAAGGACCTAGCGCAAGCATTTATGAGACAGTATAGTCACGTAACAGACATGACTCATGATAGAATTACCTTGCAGAATATGGAGAAGAAGCCAAATGAAAGCTTCAGGCTGTATCGCAAAGATGCAGGGAAGTTGCCATACAAGTTCAGCCGCCGCTCCTAGAAAAAGAAACTACAATGCTTTTTATTAATACTTTAAAAGCCCCATTCATTACTCACATGATAGGAAGTACCACAAAGAGCTTTGCGGATATAGTAATGGTGGGAGAAATGATTGAGAATGCCATAAGGAGTGGCAGGATAAAAGCAGGGGAGAACACCAGAAGGTCAGCTCCAAGGAAAAAGGAGAATGAGGTAAATAATACGAGTACATATCACAAAAGGTACTCGAAGGAAATCACAGTTAGCCAACCAAAAGTAATCACCGCTGGGCAACAAGGTTCGGTAAGGCAGGAACCAGGTACAAAGCAAAACTCTGAAAAGCTCCAATTTACGCCAATACCAATGACGTATAGGGAGTAGTATCAAAGTTTATTTGACGCACACGTGGTGTCCCTATTTTATCTAAAACTGTTACAACCCCTATATCCCAAATGGTATGATTTAAACGCTCAATATGACTATCATACGGGAATACCAGGGCATTCAATAGAAAATTGCATTGCTTTTAAAAAGGTAGTCCACAGACTTATTAAGATGGGGATTGTAAAATTTGATGATACACCAAGTGGAGAAAATCCGTTACCTAACCATGGAGATAAGGGGGTAAATGCGATTGATAAAGATATTGTGAGAAGGATCAAGGAGGATATTGCGGAGGTAAAAACCCCGTTGAGAATTGTCTGGAGAGAAGTGGTAGGAAGAGGATTGATAGAATCAGATTCTGTGGAAGGATGCGAAGAAGTAAGGGACTATTGTGAGTTCCACAAAGCAGAAGGGCACGAAATCCAGGAATGTGTTGAGTTCAGGGTCCTGGTGCAAAGCCTTATGGATAATAAGGAATTAGAATTTTATGAAGGAGGCTCAGGGGGAGGAAGTATATGCGTGACAGAAGGAGAATTGGCAAACCAAAAAGTCAATTATTTAAGGATCATCATCACCCGACCAAGAAACACGGAAGGAGGAACACAAATGGCGCCAAAGGTCGTAATCTAGAAACCCGTTTCCTTTCCTTATAGGATAAGAAATTGGTACCTTGGAATTACAACTATAATGTGACAATACCAGGAGGGGAAATCCTAGCTAGCAATTCCAAGGAGAAACAAAATGAAGAATCTTACACACGTAGTGGAAGTTGTTACGACTCAGTAAACGTCAGAACAGAACCAGTGAAATCAAAGACCTTAGTAGTTGAACGAGAGAAAGGACCTGAGGCACTTATCAATGAACTAGTAAAGGAAGAAAAGGCTCAAGAATTTTTGAAATTTTTGAAGCACAGTGAATACAGTGTGGTAGAACAAATGCGCAAACAACTGACTCGCATATCAGTGTTAGCATTGCTTTTAAGCTCAGAAGTACATCGTGAGACATTAATGAAAGTGTTGAATGAGACCTATGTTACTAAAGATATATTTGTCAATAAACTTGACCGTTTGATTAGTAATATGAGTGCCGAAAACTTTATTTATTTTAGTGATGATGAAATTCCACCTGGGGGCATGAGATCGACTAAGGCTTTGCACATCACTACTCGTTGCAAGGGATATACTCTGCCAAGTGTGTTAATCGATAATGGATTGGCTTTGAATGTCTTACCATTGTCTACGCTGAATAGATTGCCTATAGACAGTTCTCACATGAAGACATGCCAGAACATAGTGAGAGCATTCGATGGCACTAAGAGAAGAGTGATGGGAAGGATTGACATACCGTTGTTGATTGGGCCAAACACATATGAAGTGGATTTTATGGTGATGGATATCAAGCCCTCCTATAATTGCTTGTTGGGAAGACCCTAGATTCATTCGGTAGGGGCAGTGCTCTCATCATTGCACCAAAAATTGAAACTAGTAACAGAAGGTCAGCTGGTTACTATAAATGCGGAGGAGGACATCATAGCAATTGTTACCAACGACGTGCCATATTTAGAGGCAAATGAGGAGGCCACTGAGTGTTCCTTTCGATCTTTAGAATTCGTGAACGCAACATTCATTTTGGAAGGGAATGAGGTTCCGGTGCCTAGGATATCCAGGACCACGAGAATGGGCTTGCAAATGATGGTGGGGAAAGGAGCTTTACCGGGAAAAGGATTGGGTAGACATCTTCAAGGAGGGATTCAGGTTTCGATACTGAAAGAGAAAAAAGATCGTTTTGGCTCAGGTTTTAGGACAGATACTTGATAAAGGAAGAAAGAGATGGAAAAAAAGCAGGAGAGAAGGAGAGCACGGTTGAGTGGGGAAGAAGTCAAGTGGGAATTAATGACATTCCCTCACATATCCCAGACTTTTGTATCAGGAGGGACAATTCACTCTGAGACATGATTGTTGAGAAACGAAGACCTCCATATCAATGCCATACATGAGGAAGGAACTGAACGAAGAAACTTGTTGGGCATTCATCCTTACGAACCTGGAAGTGTTTTGAACAACTAGACTGCAGAGGAACTTCCTGTAGTGTTTAGAGATTGCACAGAGTAATGTTTAGAACACACTTGTTGCTTTAAAGCCTAGAAGCAATAAGATTTCTTTTGTGAAATAGGCTCATGTTTAGACATCTTTTGTTTCAATAAAATACATCTTTAATGATCAATTCGAGCAAATATTCTTTCATTTTTCATATTCTTTTGATCTTCTAATTTCATTCCAAAATTTTTGTTATTCTCATTCATATCATGTGAATAGTTGTTCTTGAATTCATTTGTACATTCCTTTGTGCCTACCACATGTCCCTAGATATCAATGACATAAGCAACGATATTACAGATTCAGAGTTCTCTTTTGAGCGAGACATGCGTTTAGAGGAATCTCAGGATTTTGAAGATGACACAGATTGTGACCTGCCTCTGAATTGGTTAAGGAAGGTAGAACAAGAGGAGAAACAAATTTTACCCCATGAAAAGGCGGTGGAGAACGTAATCTTAGAGGAAGGGAAAATAGTGAAAATAGGAACGCACATAGCCGAAGAGACAAAGCAAGACCTCGTTGAGTTACTGCGGGAGTTCAAAGACGTCTTTGCATGGTCATACCAAGATATGCCTGGGTTAAGTACCGATATTGTAGTGCATCGCCTTCCCATAAAAGAAGAATGCAAGCCAGTTCAGCAAAAGCTACGAAGGATGATGCCTGATGTGATGTTAAAAATAAAAGAGGAAGTCGAGAAACAGTTTGATGCTGGTTTTCTACAAGTGGTCAAATACTTAGAGTGGGTTGCCAATATTGTTCCTGTCCTTAAGAATGATGGAAAGGTTCGGATGTGTACTTAAATAAAGCCAGCCCAAAGGACAATTTCCCTTTGCCTCATATTGACACGTTGGTGGATAATACGGCGGGATACTCACTGTTTTCTTTCATGGATGGTTTTTTGGGATACAACCAGATCAAGAAGCACCCTGAGGATATGGAGAAAACTACTTTCATAACATTGTGGGGTACCTTTTGTTATAAGGTGATGCCATTCGGGCTAAAGAATGCAGGAGCAACATATCAAAGGGCCATGGTAACCTTATTCCATGACATGATGCACAAAGAGATTGAAGTATACGTTGATGACATGATCGCCAAATCTCGAACGCAAAAGGAACACATTGAAGTTTTGAAGAAGTTGTTTTTGAGATTGAGAAAATTTCAATTAAAGCTCAACCCGGCAAAGTGTACTTTTGGAGCTTGGTCAGGGAAATTACTGGGCTTCGTAGTCAGTGAGAGAGGAATCGAGGTGGACTCAGATAAGGTCAAAGCTATACAAGAATTGCCTCCACCATGCACTAAAAAAGAAGTTCGAGATTTTCTTAGAAGATTAAATTACATTGCTCGGTTTATTTCACAATTAACTAAGAAATGTGATCCCATATTTCGTCTTCTTAAGAAACACAACTAAGGCGTATGAGACGATGAGTGCCAGAAAGTTTTTGACAAAATAAAAAAATATCTGTCAAATGCCCCCAGTACTATCTCTGCTTAATCTAGATAGACCACTAATACTGTATTTGACAGTGTTCAATAACTCCATGGGATGTGTGCTTGGTCAACATGATGAGTCAGGAAGAAAAGAAAAGGCGATATACTATCTCAGTAAAAGTTCACTGAATGTGAAATGGGATATTCGTCAATTGAGAAATTGTGTTGTGCCTTGATTTGGACAACTCGGAGATTGAGGCAATATATGCTATATCATATGACCTGGTTAATTTCAAAACTTGACCCATTAAAGTATATGATAGAGTCAACTGCTCTGAATGGAAGAATGGCAAGATGGCAGATTTTGCTTTCTAAATTTGATATAGTCTATGTGAACCAAAAGACTATAAATGGGAGCGCAATAGCAGAATTTTTGGCTAGCAGGGCCTTAGAAGATTATGAACCTTTGAGCTTTGATTTCCCCAATGAAGAGCTAATGTATATGGCAACTAATGAAGAGTATCTGTGGAAGCTAAACTTTGATGGAGCATCAAACACTGTAGGAAATGGAATTGGGGCAGTCTTGGTATCCCCAAGTGGAGATCATTATCCATTCACATGCAAATTGGATTTTGATTGCACAAACAATATGGCAGAGTATGAAGCATGCATCATGGGGATTCGAGCAGCTATAGAGCGTAAAATCAAAGTGCTAGAAGTATATGGAGATTCGGCATTAGTGATTTACCAGCTTAAAGGTGAATAAGAGACGAGAGACCCCAAACTGTTCAATTACTGAAAAATAGTTTTGGGATTGGTTGAGGAGCTTGATGACATTACTTTTAATTATCTCCCACGTAATGAAAACCAGATGGTAGATGCTTTGGCAACTCTTGCTTCTATGATTAAAGTAAACAAACCAGAGGATATGAGACCTATTCAGATGAGTATTTTTGAAGTCCCAGCTCATTGTTATAACATGGAAGAGGAGGAAAAAGATGACCACCCTTGGTATCATGATGTATTGCGATACGTAAGAAATCGTGAGTACCCGGAGCATGCAACTGAGAATGACAAAAGGATGTTAAGAAGATTAGCCTTTGATTATGTTTTAGATGGAGATATCTTGTACAAAAGAAGGAAAGATCAAGTACTATTGAGATGTGTTGACGTTGTTGAAGCTAGGAAAATTTTGGAAGAAGTTCATGAGGGCGTTTGTGGAACACATGCTAATGGATTCACAATGGTTAGACAAATAATGAGATTCGAATACTATTGGTCCACCATGGAAGGAGATTGTATCAACTATACCAAAAGATATCATAAATGCCAGATTTACGAAGACAAAATTCACGTACCGCCTTCACCTTTGCATGTTATAACTTCTCCATGGCCTCTTTTCATGTGGGGCTTGGATGTCATTGGGTCGATCTCATCGAAAGCTTTGAATGGGCATCGATTCATCTTTGTGGTTATTGACTACTTCACGAAATGGGTAGAGGCTGCTTTATATGCTAGCGTTACTAAGTCAGCAGTTAGCCGATTCTTGAAGAAGGAAATCATATGTCGATATGGAATACTCGAGAGAATCATATCAGATAATGCATTGAACTTGAACAACAGCACGATAGCAGAAGTCTGCAGTCAATTCAAGATCAAACACCACAACTCATCTCCGTATTGCCCAAAAATGAATAGGGCAATGGAAGCGGCCAATAAAAACATCAAGAAGATAGTAGGAAAAATGACTGAGACTTATAAGGATTGGCATGAGAAGTTACCATTTGCAATTTATGCTTATCGAACATCCGTCAGAACTTTTATTGGTTTATGGGATGGAGGCAGTCCTACCTATTGAAGTAGAGATACCTTCTCTTCGAGTTTTGTTTGAGATAAAGCTGGATGAAGCGGAATGGATCCAGTCTCGATATGATCAGTTGAACTTGATTGAGGAAAAGAGGCTAAGGGCTATTCGTCACGGTCAGATGTACCAAAAACGAATGATGCGAGCCTATGATAAAAAAGTCCACCCAAGAAAATTTCACTAGGGGGACCTTGTACTAAAAAGATCCTTCCCATACAAAAAGATTTCAGAGGAAAATGAATGCCAAATTGGGAAGGACTATATGTGGTGAAGAAGGCTTTCTCTGGAGGTGCACTGATTTTGACCGAAATGGATGGGAAAAGCTTAGCCAATCTTGTGAACTCGGATTCAGTCAAAAAATATTTTGCTCAAAAAAGGAGAAGAGGCCAAGGTGAAAACCCATAAAGGGCGCCTTGTGACTGTCGACACCATTTTTTTATCGAGTTTGAAAAACGGGGATCGACTTTAAAAATATGGAAATGGAGTCGCCACCAATTCTTTTTGAGGTGTAATCGAGTCACCTTGAAATTGATTATTTTAATAACACTTTGATTTTTTAAAACAAATTTTGGTCTACGAAAATCGAGATAATGAGTTCGGGAGTCGGTTATGCACGAGGAAGGATTAGCACCATCGCAACGCCCAAAATTGGTACCAAATTAATTAATTAATGTCCCGATGTTGAAAATTTGAAAAGATTCTAAAATGCGATCCTTTTTGTTAGGGAAAACTTGAAGAAATTAAGCCTGATGCCGAGACCTGCTTATTTCGAAGGAACAAAGTATCATACCCAGTGTGTTAGGATACAACATTTTGTGTCCTCGAAAATATGCTGATCTTTCAACATTCAATACTCGTACATTTAAAATTAAGAAGGATACTCCATTATTTGGGTCAAATGAAAAATCGAAGCCCAGTAAGTTAGGGCTTTATTTCTCATAATTCTCGAACACGGAATATTGCCCTTATTATTTTGAAATTCTTATCTCGAGATGATAAAAATCACACCTAGTAAGTTAGGGCGCAATGTCTCAAATTTCCGAGAATAAGTTTTTATTCTGAAATATTGTGCATTTGGATTTAAGAGAAAAAAAGGGTATTCGGTTGCTAGGTTTTAACGAGGAAAATCAGAACCCAGTAAGTTAGGGCACGATTGTCTCAAAACCCCTAAACACGAACATTGCCTTATTTTAAAACTTTGAATAGAATAATTTTAAAACTTGGACGATATTAAACTTGATTTTTGAACAAACAGAACGCAATGGAATAATAGTATACTAAGCAAGATAGCGATACATACACGAAGTCTTACACTAATGAATCGTAAATAATTGATAGTTACAAATTAAGAATTATAATCCATACAATAGCAATAATCACATAATATGCACTCTTTAAAAACCAATATTAATAATTAAGGACAAATGAATTAAAAAACATAAGTAACAATTTAAAAATAAATAATATAAAGCCAATTTAAAATATATACTTTATAGAACAATTTAAAATGACATATAAAAGTTTAAACTAGATAATATGTAAAAGAGATTTAAAATGAATAATATAAAAAAACGAAACAATTTAATATAAACAATGTACAAAATCTTAAAATAAGTAATAATAAAATAATTTTAAAGCAAATAATAAAAATAAAAATTAAAATGGATAACATATAGTGTAATTTGAACTAAATAATATATACAAATTTAAAACATATAACATATAACATATAAAATAACTTAAAATAATATATATAATAAGTTCAAAATAAATAATATGTAAAAAGAAAATAAAAATAAATGGTATATAAAATTTAAAATGAATAATATGTAAAAAAAAATTTATACCAATAAAACAATTTAATACCAATAATACATGAAATATTGACATGGATAAGTGAATAACAAATTAACAGGATTAAATCAGAATAAGAATAAAATTATAAGGCTATTCTATAAAAATTTAAACAGATTTAGGGACTAAATTAAAATACGCATAAATAGTTAGGGATTAAAAATGAAATATTTCGTTATTCAAAACGCAGTGCATTGACGGGGCTAAATTGAAAACACGCTTAAATTACAGAGATTAATTTTAAAAAAAAAACACGCAGGGCCTAATCAAATAGCGACGTAGAAACAGGGGACTAATCGCGCAAATAACCCGTTTGGGATTTAAAATACACGGATCCCTCTAAATCTGGTCAGGTCAGGTCGCACCAATGGCCTAACACGGCGCCGTTTGCTTTACTAATTAAAACTAAAAAAAAACTATTTGGCTATCTGCCATTTTTTTGAAAAAGCAGAAACCTCCCTCTTTTGAAAACCCTAGCCCCCATTTTTAATCAGCCGACTCCAAAAAGCAATATCAGAAGGCCGTCCGACGACCATATACCACAATAATCGGTGACGGCGTCGAGTGAAGGCCAGGTCTGGCTCCTTTTTTCTGTGAATATTCGAAGGTATCACCACCTTCACGGCCAAAAATCCCAGTTCAAACCTCGATTTTGGCAAAGGAGACGAAGCTCCGTCAACGCCGCCTAAAACAGGTATTCTCCTTCCCCTTTCCTTTTTTTATTTCAGATATATATAAAAAAAATTCAAAAATGGAAATAATAAGTGAGAACACAGACGAAATAAAGGGTTAATCACCTTTGATGGCTACTGTATTTTATTTTTTATTATGTATTCTGCTTAAAAACAGTATGTGTGTAAAATCGTGAAGAAGAAGAAGATCCCAATCGTTTTTTTGGGCCTTTTAAAGTGAAATTGAAAAGCAAAAATAAAAATAAATCCTTTTTTTGTTGCTATTTGTTTGCTGTCGTTTGTCCTTATTTTCTCGTGCAGGTACGGAGGTGGGCCGACGTGGGTGCGTGGCTGTACGGAGGCTGTACGCGAAGAGGCGTGGCGCGTGTGTGGGGTGACTGCTACTGCACTTGGAGAGTTTTAGGGTTTCGAAACCCTAATCTGACTTTAGGTCATTGGGCCTAGAGAATTAGGGTTTTGTTTTTGGGTTGGTATTGGGATGTTTTTGTTTTTGGGCCTGCTGTAATAAACTGGACTGTTAATTATTAATTAGTATTTGGTTTTAATTGTTTTTGTGTTTATCTGGTTATAAAATAGGCCCGGCCAAATTTTGGGCCCTACAGCTGCCCCTCTTTGCTCATTGTCGTGTAACGAGAATAGGGCAAGGACTTTAAAAGGGCCAAATTTGCCCGGTCTGGTCGAATCTTGACTTCATTCAGTGCCTTTCTTCTTCTAGTAGCTTCATTCCATCCCACTGCATCTTCAAGGGCCCAGGAACTAGCGCTTCGATCCTAGACTTGTAGCTCCAATCTGCTCAACTGTAACCTTAGGGAGAAGGGATTTGTAGTCTCAACCTACTCCATTGGAACTTCGAGGAGATAGAAATTCAAGGAGAAGAGATTCGTAACCTCAATCTTCTCTGCTGAAACTTCAAAGAAATACAGACTGATCCTCATTGTAAACTCAGGGAGGAGGGATTTGTAGCCTCAACCTACTCCACTGGAACTTCGAGAAGATAGAAATTCAGGGACAAGAGATTCGTAACCTCAATCTTCTCTTCTGAAACTTCAAAGAAATACAGACTGATCCTCATTGTAAACTCAGGGAGGAGGGATTTGTAGCCTCAACCTACTCCACTGGAACTTCGAGGAAATAGAAATTCAGGGAGAAGAGATTCGTAACCTCAATCTTCTCTGCTGAAACTTTAAAGCAATACGGACTAATCTTCATTGTAAACTCAGGGAAACAAGATCTGATGTCTTCGATCTGCTCCTGCAACTTCAGTATTGCCAAAATTGCCATCTGCTCTACTGAAAACTCAGGGGGACAAGATCTGATATCTTCGATCTGCTTCCTGCAACTTCAGGAATGCCAAATCTATTATCTTCGATTTGCTCCACTGCAAACTCAGGGAGAGAAGATCTACTATCTTCGATCTGCTTCCTGCAACTTCAGGAATGCCAAATTTGTTATCTTCGATTTGCTCCACTGCAAACTCAAGGAGACAAGATCTACTGTCTTCGGTCTGCTTCCTGCAACTTCAGGAATGCCAAATCTGTTATCTTCGATTTGCTCCACTGCAAACTCAGGGAGACAAGATCTGCTGTCTTTGATCTACTTCCTGCAACTTCAGGAATGCCAAATCTGTTATCTTCGATTTCCTCCACTGCAAACTCAGGGAGACAAGATCTGTTGTCTTTGATCTGCTTCCTGCAACTTCAGGAATGCCAAATCTGTTATCTTCGATCTGCTCCACTGGAAACTCAGGGAGACGAGATCTGTTAATTCACCAATGTTGTGACACCATCCTCTGGGGGATCTGTCCTGTAAAATTGGTTTATGTGTTTATGCTTATGCAAAATAGTTAGGATGCAATGATTAGAATGAATCTAATGCTCCTAACTAAATGTATTATAGACGACATTTGTATGAATGCAGAATGTCATGAGAATGGTCTTTTCACAAAGATTAGGATGCAATGATTGGAATGAATCAAATGCCCCTAAATAGACGTGTCTTATGGATGACATTTGTGTGAATGTAGAATGTCATAAAAATGATTTCTTACAAAGATTAGGATGCAATGATCGGAATGAATCAAATGCCCCTAAATAGATGTGTCTTATGGATGACATTTGTATGAATGCAGAATGTCATGAGAATGATTTCTTACAATGATTAGGATGCAATGATCGAAATGAATCAAATGCTCCTAAATGTGTTTTGTATGAATGCAGAATTTCATGAGAACGATCCCTGCTTAAGGTGTCATTATTCATTGTTCATCAGGGTAATATGCTGCCCTCATGTTCGGCTGGTATTCCTGACAGAAAACCCGAGAAAACCAATATCTTGCTCAACAGACTTGCCCCACTATAACTTTAGGATTCATCTCATTATGACTTAGGGGTATAGGATCTGAATCTTTTCCCATCCATCCCACTGTAATTTCAAAATGTAGGATTTGTTTCTTCTTCAATCCATCCCATTGCTATTTGAAGGTATATGATCAGTATCAATTTGCATCTATCCCACAATAACTCAGGCGTATAAGGTCTGTAACTTGTTCCATCAACTGATCACTCTTCGGATGACCCAACCAGATGTGTATGCATGATGCTCGCATGAATGCAGGATATTAATTTTTTTTTTGCGGATGATTCCCATTTTACACTTGGGTTAACATTGCCCATTTTTTTCAAGATTGTATCACTGGCGCAGTATTTTGCTCAACCACCATTTTTAACAAAAATCCAAAGAGATTACCTTAATTTAGACTCTTCCTTGAACTTGGTGAGTTTTAAACAATAGTCTTGTTTCAAGTTCTTGTATTATTCAGAAGCTTCCAGAGTAATATACGAAACTCCTTTTATGAAAGTATTATTAGTCCACTAATTGTTATTTCAATGCGAAATGCCTGAAAAAGATCATAACCATGGACAAGAAGGAAATTAATTAGGAATATGGCTAGAACAAATAAGCTAAGCAAAGATAGCAATCACAATTAAGAAGGAAATTTATTGTGAACATATTTTGAAAAGAATCACAACTAACAAATTTAAAATGGGTAAAATGGAAACTAGGTGCCTCAGATATCGCAGTCTGAGCTTCTCTGTTCCAACTTCTTGAGGACCTTTTTAAGCTCAATATGTGTTTAGGAGATCTGGAGTACTTTGTCGATGCCCCAAGACGTAGCATACTTCTTCATTATTAATTCAGGCATAGCAGGACTATTATATACCCCACTCTGGATCAAAATTTGAGCCGCCCTTTTCGGGTTTTCAACTCAAATCCCCTTTGGTCTCAAAGCGCCCTTTGCGGGTTTTCTCCTTGGCCTCTTTTTTTTTTTTTTTCTGAAAGGTGCTTTTTGCATGTTTTCACCTTGGCTTCTCCTTTTTAAGTGAAATACTTCTTGACTGAATTCACCGGATTGGGTATATCCCTGCCATCCCTTTTGGTCAGTGTTTCCAGAACAAACTTTTTCACTATATAAAGTCTTTTCTAGTTTAGCCTCCATTTTTCTCTGAAATCTTTTTGTATTATGAAGGATCTTCTTCAATGTCAGGTCCCCCTTTGGGAATTGTCAAGGATGAATCTCTTTGTCGCAAACCCCATCATCTGACTATAATGGATGGCTATTAACTTTTCCTCACAAATTTGATTGATCATATCGAGATTGGATCCGTTATGCCTCATCCAACTTCAGTTCTGATAAAACTCGGAAAAAGGAATTTCGACTTCAATGGGTAAAACCAATGAGGAATGTGTTGCCTCGGTGACAGTCCTGGCCAATAAGCATAGAGGGTAAATAGTAACTTCTGTATGCCAATTCTTACAAGTCTCGGTCTTTTTATGATCTTTTGTTTTTCTTTTGGTTGCTTTTGCTGCACTAATATGTGGCACCTGATCTTTGAACAGTCCGCAGACTTTTGACATTGTGTGGTTAAATGTGATCTTTTTGACCCCTCTTTTTTTTTCTTTCTTTTTTTTGGTCTAATGACTATTGACTTTGTAATATTGGCATATGAAGTGTCCCTCACCCTCTTAGTGAAGAAATCGACATCCACGAAAATGAATCGACGTTGGCTAGAAGCTTTTGATGACACTGGCTTGGTAACATCCATGCCCCACACATAGAAAATCTTATTTCTGCATTGAGCTAGGCTTTGATCTTTATCTCTTTCCTCGACTCACGACGTAGGATCTATTTTCCAACCAGTATTAACAAATTAGAAGATATGTTACGATTTTTGTCATATCCAAAGTCCTGCTATCCCTTAGACCCATATTTTCTTCAAAAAGGGAGTCCGTAACAGCGTCACCCATGTCTTTGATATCTAGGGACCATTGTGGGTATGAAGGTAAATCTTAAACAAATGATTCTAAGAACGATTATTTGTATGGTATGGTTATGAATAAAAATGAAAGAATATTCTAAAAACCAAAGAAAGAATAAAAGATATTTGCTTAAAAGATGCATCTCATTGAAATAAGACTTTTGGACACAAGCCTATTTCACAAAAGAGATCTTATTGCTCCTAGGCTTAAAGCAACAAGTGCGTTTTGTACATTACTCCGTGTAAGCTCTAAATACTACAAGAATTTCTTCCACGGTCCAATTATTCAAAACGCTCCCAGGTTCGTAAGGGCAGACATTTGACAAGGTCCCCCTTTCAGTGATTTCTTCATGTATGGCATTGATGTGTACATTTTCTAGCATTTATTCAATCGCATTTACTCCAACATCAGTGTGATTTGGTAGTCGATTATCGGCATTTAACATATCAGCCACTTTTACAACGCCCAGCTTAATGAGTCTTTCCACGACTTTCTTAAAAGCAAGGCAACTTTCTATTGAATGCCCCGAAACTCCCGCATGATAATCACATTCGGCATTTTCATCGTACCACTTGGGGTACGGGGGCTGCAATGGTGCCAAGTAGAAAGGGGACACTATGTACTCATCAAACAATTTCTGATATAGCTCTCGGTATGTTATTGGAATAGGAGTGAACTGAAGCTTTTCTGTATTCATCCTTTGCCTAGATTCATTCCTTGAAGGAGTCTGAAGGTTTGTAATTGTCATTCTTGGTGATCCCACAGTAACTTGTTTTGAATAACCCTTACTGTATGCTCCCACATTGTTTACCTCGTTTTCTTTCTTTCTCAGGGCTGACCTTTTGGCACTTTCCCCCGCATCTATTTTACTGTTTCTCACAGCGTTTTCGATCATTTCACCGGTCATTACTATGTCCGAGAAACTCTTCGTGGCACTCCCCAACATATGGTTGATAAATGGGGCTTTTAAGGTGTTGATGAAGAGCATAGTGGTTTCTGTCTCCAGAAGAGGTGGCTGAACCTGTATGGCAACCTCTATCCATCTTTGTGCATATTGCCGAAAACTCTCGCTTGGTTTCTTCTCTATATTTTGTAGGGTAATTCTGTCAGGGGTCATTTCTGTTACGTGACCGTACTGCTTCATAAATGCCTGTGCTAAATCCCTCCAAGAACCAATTTCTGTACGGCTCAGCTGATTGTACCATTTAGATGCTGCTCCCGCCAAACTGTCTTGGAAGCAATGAATTAGCAGTTGGTCATTGTTAACGTACCCAGTCATTCTCCGGTAAAACATAGTTATGTGAGCCTCTGGGCAAGTAGTCCCATTGTATTTTTCAAATTCTTGCACCTTGAATTTGTGGGGAAGTATTAAATCTGGCACCAAACTTAGATCTTTATCATCGATTCCATATTGCCTATCAGCACTTTCCATGGCTCTAAGTTTGTCTTCCAACCATTTGCATCGCTCCTCTAACTATTTTGGCAATTCAACCTTTGCTCTTTCTCTCTCTGCTGCTTCATCAAAGTCGGGAATATCAGCATTAATTGGATGATCCCCTAAATTAGAACTCGATCCAGCTTGAAAATTTGGCGGCATCGAAACACCTTCTTGAAATTGCTGAGGTTTAATTATGATGTATGTCTTTCGTGGATGCACCTCAAGATGTGTCGGGGTAAGACCCGGGAGAGATAGTCGCTCCTCACTATCTTTAACAGTGTTAACCACGGGGGTTTTCCCTTTGTTTGCCAATAATTGAGTTAATTGGGACATCATGTTCTTTTGTGATTCCATCATCCGATCCATCATGTCCTGCTGGATCTTAGCCAGCTGCTCCTGCATTTGCAACTGATTTTTTCCTGCATCTCCTTTTGGAGTTGTTCAAGCTTTTCTAATCTCTGATCCATAACTTTCGTCATAGTTCGGGTACCATAAGGATGTTTGGTTTTGTTGGTGTCCAGGTTAATGCTGAAATAATTTCAACCAATTAGGGTCTTCTCATGAAATCTAATGCATGTGATGTAATGCTATGTGAATGCATGCAATGCAAATGGAGCCGATTCTGATTCAATTCAATTTAGGAAACTTTATTTGAAAACAAAGCTCTTTACATAAAGCGGATTACAAATATACGGACATCCGTATTGTCTTCAGTTTTATCAAGAAAGTCGTTTTCCATGTCGAGCTCCCTAATTTAGCAACCGAACCCGAATCGACACCCTTCTCTATTATGAAAATGCATGCAAAGCAACAAAAATAAAACAAATAGCCAGTACGATAGAAACGAAAAACATGTAAAATATTCAAGCACCTATTCGGTGACCACTAGGGTTTATCACAACTCCATCTGGGGTAGGCTCTTAGGGCCTTTTACATGCAGTTTGAGTTCTAAAGTTGTGGGTACCTGAACCAGCAGATTCCTTAATCCTCACCCATTATAGGCTCATATGGATCGAGTTCGGTTCAGGGGAATACATTTCCCTATGGCTGCACGGAGATGAAAATCTCACGAAGACATAGGTACGGATGTATCCCGGAAGCGATTCACTATCCTGCACGGAGGTGAAAACCTCACGAAGGAATAGCTTCTCACTCCCACTTAAAGGTGTGACCCAGCGGTCATGCAATATGATGTAAAGTATTCTACAAGACTCGAACCATAGCAATCAAATGAGATGATGCAAGCGAATGCAATAAAAGGATCGTAATTTTTCAAATCAAATTTTCAATTTTTGACAAAAGGACAGAAATTAATCAATTTATGGCTTGACTCTCAGCCAGTCCCCAGTGGAGT
The DNA here is from genome assembly GCA_005393395.2 of Gossypium australe. NCBI lineage: Eukaryota > Viridiplantae > Streptophyta > Magnoliopsida > Malvales > Malvaceae > Gossypium > Gossypium australe. The sequence goes on along the minus strand of CM016617.1, from coordinate 82,310,268 downwards.
CGCCAAGCTATCGAAACCATTTTTTTATCGAGTTTGAAAAATGGGGATCGACTTTAAAAATATGGAAATGGAGTCACCACCAATTCTTTTTGAGGTGTAATCGAGTCACCTTGAAATTGATTATTTTAATAACACTTTGATTTGTTAAAATAAATTTCGGTCTACGAAAATCGAGAGAATGAGTTCGGGAGTCGGTTACGCACAAGGAAGGATTAGCACCCTCTCAACGCCCAAAATTGGTACCAAATTAATTAATTAATGTCCTGACGTCGAAAATTTGAAAAGATTCTAAAATGCGATCCTTTTTGTTAGGGAAAACTTGAAGAAATTAAGCCTGATGCCGAGACCTGCTTATTTCGAAGGAACAAAGTATCATACCCAGTGAGTTAGGATACAACATTTCGTGTCCTCAAAAATATGCTTATCTTTCAACATTCAATACTCGTACATTTAAAATTAAGAAGGATACTCCATTATTTGGGTCAAATGAAAAATCGAAGCCTAGTAAGTTAGGGCTTTATTTCTCATAATTCCCGAACACGGAATATTGCCCTTATTGTTTTGAAATTCTTATCTTGAGATGATAAAATATCACACCCAGTAAGTTAGGGCGCAATGTCTCAAATTTCCGAGAATAAGTTTTTATTCTGAAATATTGTGCATTTGGATTTAAGAGAAAAAAAGGGTATTCGGTTGCTAGGTTTTAACGAGGAAAATCAGAACCCAGTAAGTTAGGGCACGATTGTCTCAAAACCCCTAAACACGAACATTGCCTTATTTTAAAACTTTGAATAGAATAATTTTAAAACTTGGACGATATTAAACTTGATTTTTGAACAAACAGAACGCAATGGAATAATAGTATACTAAGCAAGATAGTGATACATACACGAAGTCTTACACTAATGAATCGTAAATAATTGATAGTTACAAATTAAGAATTATAATCCATACAATAGCAATAATCACATAATATGCACTCTTTAAAAACCAATATTAATAATTAAGGACAAATGAATTAAAAAACATAAGTAACAATTTAAAAATAAATAATATAAAGCCAATTTAAAATATATACTTTATAGAACAATTTAAAATGACATATAAAAGTTTAAACTAGATAATATGTAAAAGAGATTTAAAATGAATAATATATAAAAAATACGAAACAATTTAATATAAACAATGTACAAAATCTTAAAATAAGTAATAATAAAATAATTTTAAAGCAAATAATAAAAATAAAAATTAAAATGGATAACATATAGTGTAATTTGAACTAAATAATATATACAAATTTAAAACATATAACATATAAAATAACTTAAAATAATATATATAATAAGTTCAAAATAAATAATATGTAAAAAGAAAATAAAAATAAATGGTATATAAAATTTAAAATGAATAATATGTAAAAAAAAATTTATAAACAACAGTATGTAAGAATTGAAAATAAATAAACTAAAATGAGTATATACACAAAGATTTATAATAATAAAATAATTTAAAAATACATAATAAAAGAGAGTTTAAACTAAATAAAACAAAAAAATATAAAATAAATAATTTATAAGATAATTTTAAATAAATAATACTTAGAACGATTTGAAATAAATGAAATAAAACAATTTAATACCAATAATACATGAAATATTGACATGGATAAGTGAATAACAAATTAACAGGATTAAATCAGAATAAGAATAAAATTATAAGGCTATTCTATAAAAATTTAAACAGATTTAGGGACTAAATTAAAATACACATAAATAGTTAGGGATTAAAAATGAAATATTTCGTTATTCAAAACGCAGCGCATTGACGGGGCTAAATTGAAAACACGCTTAAATTACAGAGATTAATTTTAAAAAAATAAAAGCATGCAGGGCCTAATCAAATAGCGACGCAGAAACAGGGGACTAATAGCGCAAATAACCCGTTTGGGCTTTAAAATACACGGATCCCTCTAAATCTGGTCGGGTCGGGTCGCACCAATGGCCTAATACGGCGCCGTTTGCTTTACTAATTAAAACTAAAAAAAACTATTTGGCTATCTGCCATTTTTTTGAAAAAAACAGAAACCTCCCTCTTTTGAAAACCCTAGCCCTCATTTTTAATCAGCCGACTCCAAAAAGCAATATCAGAAGGCCGTCCGACGACCATATACCACAGTAATCGATGACGGCGTCGAGTGAAGGCCAAGTCTGGCTCCTTTTTTCTGCGAATATTCGAAGGTATCACCACCTTCACGGCCAAAAATCCCCGTTCAAACCTCGATTTTGGCGAAGGAGACGAAGCTCCGTCAACGCCGCCTAAAACAGGTATTCTCCTTCCCCTTTCCCTTTTTTATTTCAGATATATAAAAAAAATTCAAAAATGGAAATAATAAGTGAGAACACAGACGAAATAAAGGGTTAATCACCTTTGATGGCTACTGTATTTCATTTTTTTTCTATGTATTCTGCTTAAAAACAGTATGTGTGTAAAATCGTGAAGAAGAAGAAGACCCCAATCGTTTCTTTTCGGGCCTTTTAAAGTCGAAATTGAAAAACAAAAATAAAAATACAATCCTTTTTTTTGTTGCTATTTGTTTGCTTTCGTTTGTCCTTGTTTTCTTGTGCAGGTATGGAGGTGGGCCGACGTGGGTGCGTGGCTGTACGGAGGCCGTACGCGGAGAGGCGTGGCGTGCATGTGGGGTGACTGCTGCGGCGCTTGGAGAGTTTTAGGGTTTTGAAACCCTAATCTAACTTTGGGTCATTGGGCCTAGAGAATTAGGGTCTTGTTTTTGGGTTGGTATTGGGATGTTTTTTTTTGGGCCTGCTGTAATAAACTGGTTCATTATTAATTAGTATTTGGTTTTAATTGTTTTTGTGTTTATCTGGTTATAAAATAGGCTCGGGCAAATTTTGAGCCCTACAGTGACCAAAGGGGTTTTGAGTTGAAAACCTGAAAAGGGCGGCTCAAATTTTGAAGGGCATGCAGTGATCTTGCTATACCTGAATCAACAAGAAATGAAGTATGTTACGTATCGAGGCATCAAAAAAGTACTTTAGATCTTCTAAACGCATGTTAAGCTTAAATCAGTCTTCATGGAGTTTGTATATAGAAGCCCAATCTGCGATATCTAGGGCACCTGGTCTTTGTCCTATTCATATCAAATTACTATATTTGGATTCTTTTTCTTCTCAAAGATGTCTTCCCAGTTAATTTCCTTTTTATTGATAATTTATTCAGTTCAAACTATACTCAAGATCAATTTATTTGTTGTCCATTATTGTCATTCATAAGCATGTTGCATTGAAATAATGATTGATGAACTAATAATATTTTCACAGAAGAAGTTCTACATATTACTTTGGAAATTTCTAGATAATACAAGAAACTAAAACAGGACAATTGTTTAGAATCTCCATGTGTAAGGATTGGAAATATTTGAGAAAGAAGAGTCTAGATAGAGACTATTTCTCTGAATTCTCTGTCCAAATGGTAATTGGACAAAATAATGAGTTGATGTGACAAAAATAAACGATGTCATTTTCATCTGGTCATAACATTCGGGGAATGGTGTGACAAACCAAATTGATGGGAAAAAATTCAAAACACCTGAATTGTGGTGGAATGAATTGGATTTGAAATAAATCTTGTATCCTTAAATTGCAGTAGGGACGGACTGAAAAAGTTTCGATTCCTATAGATCATGGTGGAATGGTTTGAAGGCGGTACAAGCCTTGTGTCCCCAAGGATCAAACGGAGCGGACTCTGAAACTACCATGAGGCAAATTATTTGAGTAGAATATGATTGATACTTCAAGAGGAACGAGGATGAAGAACAAATGAGTGATGAAACCTTGAGTAGGAATCATGCTCATAACATTTCTGCATTCATATCATAGCACATCTAATTAGGAACATTTGACTCATATCGATCAGGGCATCCTAATCATTCGGCATAAGCATATACCCATTTTACAGAACATGTCCTCTCTAGGACAATGTAGTAAGGTAGATTGACACTTTCAGCCTTGCCTCCCTGAAGTTGTAGCGGAGCAGACTGAAGACAACAGATCTTGTCTTCCTGAGTTTGCAGTGAAGCGGATCGAAAACATCAGCCTGACATCCTTGAATTTGCAGTGGAGTAGGTTGAAGATAGCAGATCTTGTCTTTCTGAAATTGCAGTGAAGCAGATCGAAGATACTAGTCTGGCATCCTTGAGTTTGCAGCGGAGCAGACTAAAGATAGCAGATTTTGTCTTCTTGAGTTGCAGTGAAGCGGATCGAAAACATCAGCCTGGTATCCTTGAGTTTGCAGTGGAGCAGGTTGAAGATAGCAAATCTTGTCTTCCTGAAATTGCAGTGAAGGAGATCGAAGATACTAGTCTGGCATCCCTGAGTTTGCAGCGGAGCAGACTAAAGATAGCAGATCTTGTCTTCCTGAGTTTGCAGTGAAGCAGATCGAAAACATCAACCTGACATCCCTGAGTTTGTAGTGAAGCAGATTGAAGATAGCATATCTTGTCTTCCTGAGGTTGCAGTAAAGCAGACCGAAGACACTAGCCTTGTCTCCCTGAGTTTACAGCGAAGCAGACTAAAAATTGTAGATCTTGTCTTCCTGGAGTTGTAGTGAAGAAAATCGAAGACATCAGTCTGACATCCCTGAGTTTGCAGTAGAGCAGACTGAAGATAGCAGATCTTGTCTTCCTGAGTTTGCAGCGAAGCGGATCGAAGATACCAATCTGGCACCATTGAGTTTGCAGTGGAGCAGACTGAAGATAACAGATCTTGTCTTCCTGAATATTGCAGTGAGGCAAGATCAAAGATACTAGTCTCACTTTCCTGAAGTTACAGTAGGATGGATTAAATCTACAAGAGCAAGTCTTATCTTCCTGAAGTTGCAGTAGAATGAGATTAAAGCTAAGATTCAATCTCCTTGAAGTTGCAGTTGGGTTAGAGACTATTTGAAGAAAACGAGGACCAAGAAGTCAAGACTCAGCAAGACCGGGCAAAATTGGTCCTTTTATAGTCTTTGCTCTATTTTCGTTACACAACAATGAGCAAAGAGGGGTAGCTGTAATTGGCCCAATTTGCCCGGACCCATATCAATAATAAAAAACCAAAAAATAAAAGTCTATTAGTTTTTTTTTATTTTACAATAAGCAGGCTCAAAACCCAAACCCAAACATAAAACCGAATACATACCAGCCTAGTTACAAAACACTAAAATACCTAAGCCCAACACAGGCCTGGTGGCCCAAAACCCAAATGGCCCAATTGCCCAAATTTTGTTTCAAAAATTGGAAAACCCGAACCGTAGGGTTCCTTCCTCGCGCCGCTGCCTGCTGTGCTAGCCATCACAATCGGACATCGCGCCACCATTAGCGTGCCTTATCGCCGCCATGTTTCTTGCCTTTGACCTGCAAAAGAAGGAAAGAACACAATAGCAAAATCAAGTTATTACATTTTCCATTTATGCCTTTCGGCTATAAAAAGAGTTGTAAACCATGTTTTTTGGACACGAGGAGAAATAAAAGAAACCGAGATTAAATCAAAGAAAAGGTATACTGTAGTTTTATTTTCACATATAGAAAAATACATATATTTTTTTACTTCTCTCGACGAAAAGAGAGGAAGAAACCGAGCGTTTTCCCTCTTTATTTTTTATTTAGGGTTATAAAAAGGGGATTTTAACCCCTGATTTGGCTTTAAGAAGCCTTAAAGGAGCGAAATAACCCCTTTTGGGGATTCCGACTGCCGTATACGGCGGCAGAAATGGCAGAGACGACATCCTAATGATCATAGCTCGACCAGAGCTTAGAGGGCAGAGGTTTTTTCTTTTTTTTGAAGGAAATTTTAAAAGTTTTTTTTTTTAGAAAACAAAGTTCAAATGAAATTTTTTGTATAAAAAGTGATTTATATAGCAACATAAAAACGACGTCGTTTTTGCTTAAGACAATAAGCACCAAAGCAAAGCCTTTTGGTCTCAACCCGAAAATCGACCCAACCCTTACTTTAGGATCCGCGTGTTTTTACAAAAAGGAAAATTTGCCTCTTTGGTCCTTCCGCTATTTCTTTTTATTAATTTCGTACGATTTAAGGTTTTTTTTCTTATTTTTAAAATAGCCCATAAAATTTTATTCTATTTCAATCTAATCCTCGGGCTATCAAAAGGCGGATGGAACGACGCCGTTTAGGAGATAAGGCGTAATTGCCTAATAAGTCCTTATAATATGGCATGCGTTCCAATCAGGCCCCTTTTTACATTTTACTTCATATTTTATTTTTATTTCGACTCAGCCATATTTCCTTGACATTTTTTATTTTTTTACTTTATTTTTAATTATTTTAGTTTTATAAATTAAAACATTTCCTTTTTTAAATTCTACATTATTTTTATTGTATGTTAATTGTTTTATCATTAATAATAAAATTTTCACATATTATTTATTTTAAACGTGTATTATCTTTTTCATATATATTAAGTAGTATATTATATACTTATTTTAAGTTAGCCTATGCCCATTTTTTTATATTCAAAGTTTTTTTTATTATTCATTTAAAACATATATATTTATTTTATTATGTATATATTAACTATTTTAGATTTCGCCATATTTTTTATTTTTTAAAAGAATTTTTTTATAATATCCCTTTATTGTTTTGCGTATATCACTTATCTTTTATATTTTTTATTATTCATTTATTATTATTATTATTATATATCTTTCGAATTATTATTGTTACTATATATCTTTTATTGTTATTCATGTTCTTTTATTTATTTATTGTTACTATTTTATTATTTGTATCATTCGTTATTTTACATTATTCTTTCTTTAATTGTCTATATTAGTATTAATTGTTAATATGACTTGTAATTATGGTGAATTCCTATTTGGTATTTATGTTTTGTAATGTATTAATGCAATGTTTTACTCAAATAATTTTTAATAAAAATGCATTTTGCTAAATTGTTGCATTTTATTCAAAAGATTTTAAAAAAATATGGCGATACATAATATTGGGGGGCTTAGAGAAAAATTGTACCCTAACTCACTGGGTTTCGATTTTTCTCGTCGAACTTAAGATATTAAGTAGTCCTTTTTGAAATTGAAACCCATAAACTTCAAATCAAAACTTATTCTCGGGAATTCAAGATATTGTATCCTAACTTATTGGATATGATGTTTTGTATCTCGAGGTAAGGATTTTCTACAAATAAAGGCAAGCTTAGTTTCAAAGTCTTGAAATGTTGCATCCTAACTCATTGAGTGTGGCATTTTATTTCTTTGAGATAAGTGAGTGTATCAATTAGGTACCAATTTTGGGCGTTACGAGGGTGCTAACCCTTCCTCGTACGTAACCGACTCCCAAACCCATTTTCTTGAATTTCGTAGGCCAAAATCAATATTTTAAACAAAAACAAATATTGTTTTATAAGGTGATCCGATCATACCAAAGCAAAAAAAGATCGGAGGCGACTCCCGTCTTCGTTTTTTTGAAGTCGGTCCTCTTTTTTTAAAAAAATAAAATAAAAAATGGTTTCGAAAAGGAGTGTAGGGATGGGTGGGTCGATTAAATCCCCACAGGAGTGCAGGGTTGGACAGGAGACGAAGTGCATGGTTGGTATGGGCATTAATGCATTGCATACACTTGTTTTGTTATTGAGATGGGCTTAGGCCCAGATAGATGTGATTTGTGACATTGGATATGGGCTAAGGCCCAACTGAGGCTATTATGGGCTAAGGCCTAAATGCCACCATTACTGTGTTGGGCTTAGGCCCACACTGATTTCTGTAATGGGCTTAGGCCCGGATTGATGTGATGCATGCTTTATGACTGATGAGGGTTGTACACACTGAGTTTTCATAAACTCACCCCCTCTTTTTAATTTTTCAAGAAATTCTCAGTAGGCAGTTTGACGTACGGGAGGACTCGAAGGTGGCCACACTATGATCAGTTCTAAATTTTAGTATTTTATTTTACCTTACTTACACTGCTTTGTAATAAGGCCTCTTTTAATTTCTGGTTTTAATTTGAGATTTTCAGTTTAATACGTTTTCTATATGTTAAAAGTAGATCGCGGTTTTCCTAATCAATAACTGTTTTCAAAACACTACGCTTTCGCGACTCAAATTTTAAATATCACGGTTTTGTAAATTATTTGTTTTAAATTAAGCTTCCGTAACAAATACCGATTTCACAAATCATCTTCTTTACATTAAGCTTCCGCAACAAACAAGGTTTTGAAGTTAATAAATTTTTAATAAACCTCAAAAAAAATAATAAACTGGCGTAACTGGGATTTTACTCAAGCTTTAAATTAAGAAAGGTTTTCAATGAAAACATGATTTTCGAAAAACACTTCAATGTGACACGCCGGATCCGGGCCTAACTTCTAGGCCGTGTTTGGGGTATTACAAACACAAGACTGCATCCTAGTGTAACTGATCCTTTCATTCGATGCTTGCTTGCACCCTGATTCCCTTCTACGCTCTCGCGTGGACAGAAATTGATAAGGCGTTGCTTGGCAAAACAACGATCCTTGAGTGTTTACGGATCTAGGATTGTAGCAAGCACTTCCCTGCAATTAAATAAAATAAAGAGGTTGGTTTTAGACTTAAAAACACACGAAATTGAATAGATTTGAAGAAGAAAAGATGTTGGAATTTCTAGACAGATTTGAAGGTAGAAGATGAATGCTTCAAAATTCATCCATGGCAGCCTTGAACATAAAAAAAAATGGCAGGAATAATGCTGGAAACTGGCTGGGAATTTGAACAACGAAGAACTCGAAAGAACTCGCACAATCTGTTATGCAAACTCGAATCAAATCTATTCTACTTCAACGAACTTGGACCCACTAGATAGCGATCTAGGAACCCGAAGTATCACAAGATTGACACAACAATTCAGAATTGAAATGTCAAGAAAGAAGTTCAATAAAAGAACCGAATTTGAGAGAAAACTCACAAAGTAATTTTTATTTCAAAAAAAGTCTTAGTTTTAACAATGTTTGTAAGTACAAATATAGAGAAGAATGAAGAAGTGGCCGAATTACATTGTGTGGTTAACATTAAAGTAGTTTAAAAATTAAATTTGAATTAAAATAACTTTTTTTGGGCGGAATTAATTTGCAGCCAAGTAAAAAGGAGGGAGTTGGCATGTTTATCACTTTAAACATGTGTTAATTTCGTTTGAAATTCAAACACACAACTTCCCTTGTCCTTATCTCTTCAATTGCTGCACAAATGCACAAGAACGGACTAATTTTTAGTCACACATCTGCACCACATGTGTACAAGGCTGGCACATGCACATCCATATGCTTGGACGCCACCTAGGCTGCCACATGTGCACTGGTGTATTCCCCGACACGTAGGACACTATTCAGCTACTTCTGGACTTGTCAGCTGAAGTTGAGCTAGTGGAGCCGGAGGTGAGCTAACTGGAGCTAAACTGAGCTGAATTCAGCTAGTTAGAAGTGAAATGAGCTGACATGAGCTGGTGTAGAGCGCTCTTGAGCTGAGTCGAGCTGGGAAACAAGTCTCTGAGCTATCTTGAGCTGAAGGTGAGCTGCATATACTCTCGTGTGCTGGATTCCTTTTGTGTACATAATACAAAACAATATAACTCTTATCAAAGCTATGTAAACTTAATATAACATAGTCTAATAAGTTGTAAACAAGTGCACACTTATTCCTTAACACTCAAACAACTTGAAGACAATACAAATACTATCAACCCAATCCAAAAACATACTTAGCATAATATATACATACTAAACGCACCAATATAAGTAGTATGACATAAGTATGTCACATATCAGCATGCAACACACTATAAAGCTTATCTTCTAAGGCACATTCACTTTCAAAAGAGTCAGAAACTTTAGCACAAGTGAAAGAAAGAACTTCCCTGAATTTCTTTGCCTTAGATCGTGTGATAGGTCCTAATGGCAAGACCTCTGGATCAGCCTCCTTGACTGACTTGGATGTGCCCACATTAGTCCCCCCTTCGTGAAAAGGATTTGTCCTCAAATCTACAGAATTGTCATAAGGGGTTAAGTCCGAAACGTTAAATGTGGCACTTACATTATATTCACCCGGTAAGTCCAATTTGTAGGCATTGTCATTCACCTTCTCCAACACCTGAAAAGGACCATCTCCTCGTGGTAACAGCTTAGACCGTCTTTGGGCTGGAAAACATTCCTTTCGGAAATGAACCCACACCCAATCACCAACATCGAAGGTGACTCGCTTTCTTCTTTTGTTTGCTTACTTTTCGTACTGCTGAGTCCGCCGTTCTAAGTTCTCTTTAACCTGTTGATGCAACTTCTTCACATATTCTGCTTTCGCTTTACCGTCCCTATTCATCACCTGTTCTTGTGGCAAAGGCAACATATCTAAAGGAGTAATAGGATTAAATCCATAAACAACCTCAAATGGTGACATCTTAGTAGCAGAATGTACAACGTGATTATAAGCAAATTCAACATGTGGCAAATAATCTTCCCAAGTTTTTATGTTCTTTTTAATTATGGAACGAAGTAAAGTAGATAAGACCTTGTTAACAACCTCAGTTTGTCCATCAGTCTGGGGATGACAAGTAGTAGAAAACATAAGTTTCGTACCTAATTTGCTCCAAAGAGTCCTCCAGAAGTGACTCAAAAACTTTACATCCCTGTCAGAAACAATTGACCTAGGAATACCATGTAAACGAACAACATCCCTAAAGAACAAGTTAGCCACATTTACAGCATCATCAGTCTTATGGCAAGCAATAAAATATGCCATCTTCGAGAACCTATCAACCACAACAAATATACTATCTCTACCGGTCCTAGTTCTAGGCAATCCCAAAACAAAATCCATCGAAATATCAGTCCAAGGGGAATCAAGAATAGGTAAAGGCAAGTACATACCATGTGGTGAAACCTTCGATTTTGCTTTCTTACATGTCACACAACGTTCACAGTACCATTCAACGTCCCTACGCATTTTAGGCCAAAATAGATGCTCCTTTAATGTCTGTAACATTTTGGTGACTCCAAAATGACCCATCAGTCCACCTTCATGTGCTTCATGGATCAGAATACCACGCATGGATCCTTGTTGAATGCATATCCTGTTCTCTTTGAAAAGATAGCTATAATGCCTATAAAATTTTCCTTCTACACCTTTTGCACAAGCATTAAACTTATCTCTAAAATTAGGATCATCAGTGTATAGCTCACAAATATATGCAAATCCAATCAAATGAGAATCAAGGTAATTTAAAAGTGCATACCTGTGCGATAAAGCATCAGCAACGACATTGTATTTACCTTTCTTGTAACGAATGACATAAGGGAAAGACTCAAGAAATTCAACCCATTTAGCATGTCGTTTGTTTAATTTATGCTGACTTGTGATATATCGCAAAGCCTCATGATCAGTGTGAATCACGAACTCATTCGACAACAAATAATGCTGCCAAGTTTCCAATGCCCGAATGAGTGTATACATCTCCTTATCATAGATAGGATAGTCCACTAAGCTTCTCACTGAAATATGCAACGGTCCTCTTTTCCTGTGACAAAACAGCACCTACACCAACTCCAGAAGCATCACATTCAACTTCAAATATTTTATCAAAGTTAGGTAATGCTAAAACAGGTGCTTTTGTCAAACACTCCTTTATTTTCAGAAAGGCGTCTTCTTGTTCTTTACCCCATGAGAAGACTGAATTCTTCTTTATAATCCTGGTTAAGGGGGCGGTAATAGAACTGAAATGGGGAACAAACCGACGGTAGAAACTAGCTAAACCATGAAACGATCTAACTTGACTAACCGATGTCGGTCGTGGCCACTCTTGAATCGCTTTAATCTTCTCAGGATCAACTTCAACTCCCTGTGAACTAACAATATATCTAAGAAATATAAGCTTATCAGTACAAAACACACATTTCTCCATGTTACCAAACAATCTCTCTTCTCGCAAAGTCTGTAAAATAGCTCGCAAATGTTTTACGTGATCCTGCAAAGTCTTGCTATAAATCAAAATGTCATCAAAGTACACAACACAAAACTTACTAATAAAAGATCGCAAAACATGATTCATCAAATGCATAAAAGTACTAGGAGCATTAGTTAAATCGAAAGGCATCACTAACCATTCATACAGTCCTAGTTTTGTCTTGAAGGCTGTCTTCCACTCGTCGCCTTCTTTTATGCGAATCTGATGATATCCACTCTTCAAATCAATTTTGGAGAAGGTAGTCGCTCCGCACAACTCATCCAACATGTCATCAAGTCGAGGAATGGGATGTCGATACTTGATTGTAGTCTGGTTCACTACTCGACAATCAACACACATCCTCCAAGTTCCATCCTTTTTGGGTACCAACAACACTGGTACAGCACACGGACTCAAACTCTCTCGAATGTACCCCTTGTCTAACAACTTAGAAATTTGTCTTTGAAGTTCCTTCGTCTCTTCAGGGTTACTGTGGTATGCTGGTCTATTCGGAATCGTGGCTCCTAGAATAAAGTCAATCTGATGTTCGATGCCACGAATAGGGGGTAAACCCTTCGGTGTTTCATCAGGAAACACATCCTCGAATTCCTGCAAAAGAGATGAAACAGAAACAGGCAAATCACTAGGAATCTCAGCTAATAAACAATTATCTTTAAACAAAAATAAGCATAGAATGCTGAGAGGAAAGACATTTCCTGATTTCCTTGCTGCTAGTGTACACATTCATCTTCTTTTTCCCTCTAGCTTCTTCGATATTCTGTCGCAATCTCACTTGGTCTTCTTGCACTTGGTTCGGTGTCAAAGGTGCTAAGATGATCTTTTTATCTGCATGAACAAAAGAATACTTGTTTGTAAAGCCATCATGTATCGCCTTTTTGTCAAACTGCCATGGACGTCCCAACAGTAAATGGCTTGGATCCATCGAAACGACATCGTAAAGTACTTCATTGTTGTACTTTCCAATGGCAAACGGCATAAGAACCTGCCTAGTCACTCTAATTTCTACTCCGTCATTTAGCCACTGTAACTTGTAAGGATTTGGATGTCGTGTCGTCTTCAAACCCAACTTATCAACCATCACAGAACTAGCAACATTAGTGCAATTACCACCATCGATAATTACAACACATACCTTGTCATTAATGAGACATCTCGCGTGAAAGATATTCTCTCGTTGCTGTTCATCCTGAATCGGTTGAGTATTCAGACTCCTCTTGATAACAAGTGCTTCACCGGTGGCAAACGTTTGCACATTATCATCATCTTCTTCAACTTCCACTGTAGGAGGCTCATGTTCGTCTTCTTTGGACTCAGATTCAATCTCGCTACTATCCAACAACATCATTGTCCTTCGATTTGGGCATTGACTGGCAACATGCCCTCGACCAAGGCACTTGAAACATAGAATGTCCCTTGAACGTTCTTGTGTCACCACATGCTTGTCAAGCCTATTTTCAATAATAGGAGTATTTGGTTTGCTTGACTCTGCCTTGTCTCGAATTTGAAGTGGTGCTTGTGGTGTAGGCCTCCTGAAATTGTTAGGAGTAGATAAAGGATTTGAAAATGATTTAAATGGAGTATTACCTCTATTTGAAGACTTCCTACATTGTTGTCGTTCAACTTTTATCGCCATATGCACCATGTCCTCCAACTAGACATAATGCTGCAACTCAACAATATTAGCAATCTCAGAATTCAAACCTGCAAGAAAACGTGCCATAGTAGCCTCTCGATCCTCAACAATGTTGGCTCGCATTATGGACACTTCCATTTCCTTGTAGTAGTCTTCAACACTCCTACTCCCCTGTTTCAACGTTTGCAACTTCTGGAATAAGTCACGATGGTAATGAGAAGGAACAAATCTCTTACGCATGATTTGTTTCATTTCATTCCACGTTCTCACTGGACCTTCACCGGTGCGTCCCCGACTAATTAGCAATTGATCCCACCAGATCAAAGCGTAATCAGTGAATTCCATCGCAGCCAAACGAACCTTCTTCTGTTCTGAGTAATTGTAACACTCAAAAGCATGTTCGACTTTGCTTTCCAAAGCGAGATAAGCATCAGGGTCTGTTCGTCCCTGAAATGATGGAATAGCAATTTTAATGTTAGACAAATTATCATCAAGTTGTATATGTCTTCTCAGATTCTGCCTCGGAGACTGATCAACTTCATTCTCGTCATTTCCTTCATTAGGGACTGATTGGGAACCACCACCGTCAATTCTGTCCATCCTCGATTGTAGGGGTTCGAGTTCTTGTCTTAAAAGACGCTGAAGTTCACGTGTTATGGCCTGCATTTGCAAGTTTGGTCGCCGGCCATCCGGGTTGCTCTCATTCGAACCTGTCATTTTAAATAATAATAATAAAAAGAAAAAAGAAACAAGCAAAAATACTATTAAAGGTTAGTGAAAATAAAGGAATGGATCTTACAGCACACTCAACATAGTCTCACAGATCGCTCCCAAAGAAAGAACACTCAACAATTTCACTCAGCGTTCGTGTTTCACTCGGGAGAATACTATAAAGGCTCTTTTTGTCTCCCCTTCTGATCTCATACACTCAATTGCTTTTTCCACTCAATCCCTCATAATCAGTTCTTTAAATGAACTAATTTCGATATTTCAGAATCTGTTTACCGTGTCAACTTGTAAGAAACAATAAGGATAAAGAATCAAGGGTTAGAATGAAAATAGGACTTAAAAAAAAGAGATATAAAGGCTGAAAACAATGAAATACAAGGCTGGAAAATTAACAAACGAAATGAAGAAAACAAGGATGAAAATAAGAAGGAAAAAAAAGAAAAATCAACAACTTACTGCAACAGAAATGCTTACAACGACCCTATCACTGAGCAGACAAGAATAAGTTGTTTCAGTTGATTTCTAAGCATTTCATGGCATAATATGAGCATCTTTTATCATATCAACAAATTAGCACACTTTCTTCTTTTTTTTTTGTTTCTGTTTTATTGTTATGTTTCGAATCTGATTTATTTTATTTTTTTTTGTGAATTTTCAAATTTGGTTTTTTTAACTTTTTATTTTGTTTTCTTGATTTTGAGTGCAGAATGTGCTTAAAAAAAATCCAACCTGGGCTTTGATACCATATGGTAAGGCGTTGCTTGGGAAAACAATGATCCTTGAGTGTTTACGGATCTAGGATTGTAGCAAGCACTTCCCTGCTATTAAACAAAACAAAGAGGTTGGTTTTAGACTTAAAAACACATGAAATTGAATAGATTTGAAGAAGAAAAGATGTTGCTGGAATTTCTAGACAGATTTGAAGGTAGAAGATGATCCTTCAAAATTCATCCATGGCAGCCTTGAACATAAAAAAAAATGGCAGGAATAACGCTGGAAACTGGCTGGGAATTTGAACAACGAAGAACTCGAAAGAACTCGCACAATCTGTTATGCAAACCCGAATCAAATCTGTTCTACGTCAACAGATTTGGATCCACTAGATAGCGATCTAGGAACCCGAAGTATCACAAGATTGAAATAACAATTCAAAATTGAAATGTCAAGAAAGAAGTTCAATAAAAGAACCAAATTTGAGAGAAAACTCACAAAGTAATTTTTATTTCAAAAAAAAGTCTTAGTTTTAACAATGTTTGAAGTACAAATATATAGAAGAATGAAGAGGTGGCCGAATTACATTGTGTGGTTAACATTAAAGGAGTTTAAAAATTAAATCTGAATTAAAATAACTCCTTTTGGGCGAAATTAATTTGCAGCCAAGTAAAAAGGAGGGAGTTGGCATGTTTATCACTTTAAACATGTGTTAATTTCGTTTGAAATTCAAACACACAACTTCCCTTGTCCTTATCTCTTCAATTGCTACACAAATGCACAAGAACGGGCTGGTTTTTAGTCACACATGTGCACCACATGTGTACAAGGCTGGCACATGCACATCCATATGCTTGGACGCCACCTAGGCTGCCACATGTGCACTGGTGTATTTCCCGACACGTAGGACACTATTCAGCTACTTCTGGACTTGTCAGCTGAAGTTGAGCTAGTGGAGCCGGAGGTGAGCTGACTGGAGCTAAACTGAGCTGAATTCAGCTAGTTAGAAGTGAAATGAGTTGACATGAGCTGGTGTAGGGCGCTCTTGAGCTGAGTCGAGCTGGGAAACAAGCCTCTGAGCTGTCTTGAGCTGAAGGTGAGCTGCATATACTCTCGTGTGCTGGAGTCCTTTCGTGTACATGTTACAAAACAATATAACTCTTATCAAAGCTATGTAAACTTAATATAACATAGTCTAATAAGTTGTAAACAAGTGCACACTTCTTCGTTAACACTCAAACAACTTGAAGACAATACAAATACTATCAACCCAACCCAAAAACATACTTAGCATAATATATACATACTAAACACACCAATATAAGTAGTATGACATAAGTATGTCACATATCAGCATGCAACACACTATAAAACTTATCTTCTAAGGCACATTAACTTTCAAAAAAGTCAGAAACTTTAGCACAAGTGAAAGAAAGAACTTCCCTGAATTTCTTTGCTTTAGATCGTGTGATAGGTCTTAATGGCAAGACCTCTGGATCAGCCTCCTTGACTGACTTGGATGTGCCCACATCAGAAATGTTGGAAAATATGGACATCAAATATATAATATAATTAATGACATGTTGTTATTATTTACTATCATAACAGGTTAGCCCAAATTAAAAGTGATCTAATTTGGTTAAGGTTTATTGGGCTTTAATTATTAAATAATGTATGAGTCAAATATGTGTATATACTACAGTAACTAATTTCTAATTGATGATGGGTTGATTAGAATTTAGGGCTAATGCGCCAAAGTTATATATTAGGGTTATGGTCTCCAAATTACACATAAGTAACTTTTCTAATATCCCATCTTTAAAAAAGAGAGAATCACTTTCTCTATATTACTTGTATGCTAATTTGGAAGATCAAACCCCCAAGATCTGTAGATTTCCAGGAACCGATGAATTCAAGTATGCTTCCACTTTTAGTTTTATTCTTGATTTATTCCTGATGATTTGACATGATAGATCCTTGTTTACAGTTTTAAATTTATATCAGATTTGTTTTACGGTTCTAACAAGTGGTATCAGAGTCTCGTCATGTTGAACCATTAAAAACAAATTGATTTTTTATTATTTTTGGATTAATTTTTTTTCAAATTTTATAGATTTGATATTTCAATTATACATTATGTTGAATCTTTAAGATTCTTGATAAAATTTTTAGATTTTGATTCTTTAAATTAAAGTTGTAATAGCCCATTTATGCCCGGGCTTGTAACAAAATAAATAAAAGAATAAAAAACCCAATGCCTTTAAACAGTCCATTTTTACAACCTACCCAACCCAATACTTAAAACAGCCTACCCAAAACCTAATTACAAATCCTAAAAACCCAGACTAGGCCCAAAACATTTAGCCTAATTTACGGAGCCCAAAAGGCCCAGAACCTAAGTCAGAAACAAGGGTTTCTGAAACCTTAAGGAAACATCGTGCCGCAAGCACCCCAACGAGAACCCAATCGTTGCGCCGCAACCGACTCCTCGCGCCCAGGCCTTCGGTCGCGCTGCAATCCACGCGCAAGTCCCATCGTCGCTGAGATCTCTGCCCTGCAAGAAAAGGAAAGAAACAGCAAGCAAAAATGGCAAAATTCCTGTATTTCCTTTTTTAATTTATTTTCAGGTTTATTTAAACCCCAAAAACCTGTAAACGGGACAGGATACAGAGAAAAAAAGAATACTCAAAATATTCAAAATACACAGAGAGATATACCGAGAAACAGAAAATACAGAAATAAAAATACAAGGATTTCTTTCAGCAGAGGTGATTCTTCTGTTATTTTATTTTATTTATTTTTATTTCTTTGTGCAAACATTAAAAAATAAAAAAAAAAGAAAAGAAAAGAGTTTACCTGCGAATTTTCGCTCTTTGGCTGTCGACCGCGACGACGCGTGTGACGGCGCGTATGGTGGTCCATCGTCGGAACCTAGGCCGGAAGTTGGCCGGAGACAGAGAGGAAGAGAGAACTTTTTAAAAGCTCTTCTGTTTTTTTTTTTAAAATGGCCGTTAGAATGTTTTTTTTACTAATTTTTTGATTTATATAAGCTGAAGAAACAACACCGTTTTGGTATGGTCAGATAATGACCAAAACGACGTCGTTTAAAGGGCCAGGATCCGTGCGTTGACCCGACCCAGGGAGGATCCGCGTGTTTTCGTTAAATGGGCTAATTTCCCCTTTAGTCCTTCCGATATTTTAAAATTTTTAATTAAGTATGATTTAAATTTTTATTTTTATTAAATTAGCCCTAAAATCTATTTTTGTTTTAATTTAGCCCCTCGGTCTGCATTAAGGGCCGAATTCATTACGACACCATTTTGGAAAAAGGTTTAATTGCCTAATAAACCCCTACAATGTAACGCGCTTTTTAATTTAATCCTTTTATTTGTTTTAATTGCTATTTAATCCCTATTCATTTTAAAACCTTTTTATTTTATTTTTTATTATTCTAATACTATACTTAATTATTTTATTATATTAAACTGTTTTATTATTTTATTTTATTAATTTTGTTAATAGTATAAAATGCATATATACATATATATATATTTTATGTATTATCTTTATACATATTAAATTATTATTATTTATTATCTATTATTTTATTTGTTTTAAATCTTATTTTTATATTATGATTTATATATTAATTATTATATTATGCTTTTTTAATTTGTATATTATATAATATTATATCATATATTATTTTTTTTAAATTTTGTTTTATAAAATTTATTTATATTATATAACCTATTTTATTTACATATGTAAATTTTTTTATGATTAGTGTATTATACATATTTTTTATATAAAATTATTATATACTGTTTTTATTATGTATAATTATTTATATATATTAAATTAGATATTTGTTATAAATATTCTTATTTTTTTACACTTTAAATTTTATTCATTTTTATTGTTTATATATATATTAAATCATTTTAAAAATCGTCACTTTCTTTTATTTTTTTATTCAATGTTTAAAGACATTATTACTTTTATTTGATTTTGTTATTTCGTGAAAATTTCAATTATTGCTATTTACTTTATATTACGTGTTTATTTATTTATATTCTTTAGTTCGTTTATTATTGTTTAGCATAGTTCATTATATATTTATGTTACATTATTCTTTTATTATTTATTGTAGTGTAATTTGTAATTATGTAAAATTACTATTGAATATATAGGTTGTATATTCAAACCATTGTTTCATAAAAATCCTTTTTTGATGCATTTTTTGTAATATCCCGGGTTAGGGGCTATTTTGTTGTTGCATGATATTGCATGTGTTGGTGTGCTATGTTGCTATTTCTATGTCTTAGGGGCTTAGTTGTAGGCTAGGAGTATGCCTGAGTGAATGGGAAAAATTTAGTTTTTGAGCCTTAGGTGTAGGGAGCTGTTGGAGCTGAGGGATATGTATTTTATTTGGTAGTTTGTTACACAAAAATGAGGTTGGCAAAGTGGCAAGGCATGTGCCACTTGGAGCTGAGTGTGGCGTCATCTACAAGGGGGAGAGATCCTGAGTTCAAGTCGCAGAGATCCCCTATTTTGTCACTCATTTTGGACGGCATGGAGGAAGAGGTAGAAGGCAATTTGAATTCTTCCTTGGACTTGGTCTACACATTCAAATGGAGGGTGGAGAGGAAGTTTAGGAGGAAGACTTGGTCAAGCAAGTTTGAAGGAGTGGTGGTGAGTGAATGGGGAGATTTGGCCGAATTTTAGGAGGAGTTTGGGGGGGGGAGTGACGGCTTGGTGTGAGAAGTGGCTATGCCGAAAATGCTTTTGGCATTTCTATTGTTTTTCTTTCATTTTCAGTCTTGGTATGTCTAGCTAAAGTTCTCCCTTTTGGTCAAGTTGTTAGCCGAATGTCAAGAGAGTTTCTTCTTTGTTACCAATATTCAAGTAAGTCTTCCATTTCTCCCTTGAAACCGAAAGTGTAAGCAACATACACCTTAGCCGAAACTTGCCTTTGTTTCTCTTAACTCCAATATAGCCGAATGCTCTCTTCTCTCCCTCTCATAATTTCTTTATTTTCATAAGAGCCGAAACTTACCATTTCCTTCTCAATCGAATTCTCCATTCATCTTCTCCATTCTTTTTGTGTCGAAACTTACCTTGTCCGTAAACCGAAATCTTCATTCATCTATTCCATTTCTTTTTCTCCAAAACCGAAAAGCACCTATCTCTCTTTTCCATTTTCTTCTCTTCTCAAGACCTTGGCCGATTCTCTTTTTCTTTTGGACACAAAATTCTTTTGCTTATTCTAGCCGAATCTCTTTTCTCTTCTATTAGTCTTTAACTTAGCCGAATATCTCCCTTCTCCTGGTGGTTGTGTAGGCCGAATACTGGTTGGTGTTGGGTAAGTGCTAGGCCGAATGGCCATTTCTTCCCTCTCTTATGATTTATCGGTTTTGGTTGGGTTAATAGCCGATTTTGGGCATATGTTGAAAGGAGTTAACCTCTTATGTTGGAATCGAATTCATGATAGGGCCTTCGGATTTTGGAAGTAATCAAGAGGAGTCTTCCTTCTTTGTAAACCGATTGGTAAGCAGTGGTAAGTGAGTGGTTCTGTTATTATTGGTTATTTGTTTAGTTCGATTAAGTTAGGGATGACAAAGGATTAACAGTTATTCTCTTTAAGGTGGTGGCCGATTGTCAAAGAACCATTGTTGGTTCGGGTTGGGTAGGAAACCAAATCAAGTGAAGGTAAGGATTGATAATGACTCCTGTTGGCTTAAAAGTCTTTGGCCGAATGGTCTTGGTTACTAACCCCTATGTTTGGCCGATTCTAGGAGCAAGGGGTTTAAGGATCGTAGATCGTTTCGTTGGGTAGACCTTCGTTATTTCAGGTGTGTAACTAACACACTTTGTATCTAGTAATATGTGTTAATAATCTGTTTGATTAATAAGTCAAGACAGTTTGAAGGATTGATATGATACCCTATCGGGTGTGATCTCGGACTCGGGTAAGTCAGTGTTATTGTGAGCTTACTGATGATCTATATGATATCATGATTATGGATGTATGTGATATGATGTTAAACATATTGGCATGAGTGCATGACTTACATGATACGCATTAGTATGACATGTATGGGTGATATGAGTGGAGGGGGATGATGATATCCGTGTCTTTGGGACACCAGAGGTTTGGCACCTCCAGTGGTTTGGTACCACAGATTGATTATTGTGACTTTGGGTCACCAGAGGTTTGGCACCTCAGCGTCTCGTCCCAGTGGCTTAGTACCACGGTGGGTTGGCCCCACGGTTGATTATACGGGGTTGACGCCAGTGATTGGGTATCACACGATGGGTTGGCCCCATCATCGGATTGTGACTGCGGTCACCAGTGATTTGGTATCACATGTGTCTTTGGGACACCAGAGGTTGGGCACCTCATTGCGACTCGTCCCTGTGGTTAACACCACCGTGGGTTGGCCCCACTTATGAGATACGGGATTGTCGCTAGTGATTGGGTATCACACGATGGGTTGGCCCCATCATTGGATTATTCGTGACTTTGGGTCACCAGTGGTTTGGCACCACACTTATGGATATCGTGACTTTGGGTCACCAGTGGTTTGGCACCACCAGTGGTTTGGTACCACACGGGGTAGAAAAGGCGATACGGATGGTTAGGATCGGGGTGCATTGACCATGTTGTTATGACTTGATGTGTGTTAGCATGTTGTTTTATCGGGAGGGAGATTTATACACTGAGTCTTGCGACTCACTCTCTCCTTTGACTTTTCAGGTGACTCTTAGACGCGGACATGGAGCCGGGATGGACTCGGAGTGCCCATGCCATGCTTAATAAAGATTTGCTCAGACTTAATAAATTTGGTACTTTAGCTTATTATCATTATTATTTGGTTTTATTTTGGGTTGTAAAAGGCCTTTAAGTTATATTTTGCTATGTTATGTTTAAAGTAGATTTGCAATATGTCTTAACAACGATTTGAGGTTAAATATGCCAAAAACTTAGGAAGACAATGATTTCAAAATTATAGCGCAATGTGTTTTTAAACTATACCATCGGGTATCACACTATGATTTGATACTAAAGAAATTCAAAGGATTTTCAAATCAAGACTCGATTTTCTACCAAGTCAAAAGGTTTTAAGTAACAAAGAGATGCAACTTGAGTTTCCAAATGTAATAAACTTGTTTAACTTCTTAAAATGTTTTCAAAATGACATATGAAGTTTTCAACAATCAAGTCCAAGATTTCTACAACTCCAAATCTCTCAAAGAGTTCTCATCAAACTTTTAAGCGAAAAATTTAACTTCTCAAAAACGTTTCTCCTCGTAACATACCAGATTCGGTCGTGGTGTTTGACCGGGTTTGGGGTGTTACATTTTTAATAAGTGATATATGATATTTGAGGACTTCGAGAAGAATCGGGCCCTAACTTACTGGGTTTCGATTTTTCTCGTGGAACTTAAAATATTAAATATCCCTTCTTATTTCAAATAAGAACTTATTCTTGGGAATTCAAAATATCGTGTCCTAACGTGCTGGATGTGACATTATGTTATCTCGAGGTAAGGTTTTTGAAAATAAGGCAATGTTTTGTATTTAGAAATTCGAGAAATAGTGCCCTAACGTGCTGGATTTCAATTTTCCGTTTAGCTAAATAACTAAATATCCTTTTAACAAGTTTTGTAAATTATGAGATGATTTTGATTACGAAGATTTTAAAACATCGTGTCCTAACGTGCTGGATGTGATGTTTATATTCCTTCGGAACAAAGAAATCTCAAATATTAACTCAAATTATTCAAGTTTTAAAGTAATCATGTTTTTTAAAATCTTTTCAAATCTTCGACATTAGGACATGAGGTTATCAATTCGGTACCAAATTTTGGGCTTTACGAGAGTGCTAACCCTTCCTCGTACGTAACCGACTCCTGAACCCGTTTTCTTGTATTTCGCGGACCAAAATCAATGTTTTGAAATAAAACGTTTTATAAGGTAATCCAATCACACCTAAGTAAAAAGGGATTGGTGGCGACTCCATTTTCATTCTAAAGTCGATCCCCGTTTTTAAAATCAACTTTAAAAATGGTTTCGACAAAAGTTTTAGGGTTTTATGATTTAGATTGAATACATTATATTTTTGGGTGGTTCTCTTTCAATCGTTATTCAAAGATTAAGGATTTATTTTCAAAATCAAATTTTCGTCTATATATAGATATTTTTTATATATTCGTTATCCCGTTTACTATGATTCTATATCTGTAGGCCAATTTTATAATAATATTCTACTTTTAATTTGGATTGAGCCAAAGTGATATTTTTTAAGTTTGGATGAATTTGAAGTTATTATGAATGGGTGGTTGAAAATTTTTTAAGAGTTTGAGGGTTTGAAGGTTTATATATTTTTATTTACTACCAAATCATATGACTTCTACTCTGAAATCTTATTCGATTTTAATTTGGTTTTGAATTTGATTTTATGTTTACAAAACTTATGATAATATATAATATATATGCTTTTAATTATATTAACGATTCCAATGATTACAGCTATAATGTTATTATAATATTTAATATATACTGAAGAACAATTATTTCATTTGAGCTGAGGAATTAAAAAGCATGAAATGCTTAAGGTAATTGAAAGCATGTATTAAGTGTTGCACCAATTTGGTTGAGATTTCCTTTTAGTCGTTACTATATACTTGTATTAAATCAGTCCCTGCTTGAATTTGAAAGACATGTATTTTCTTGTAATTTTCTATAAGTTTCTTTTAATATGAATTCATGTTTTCATTTTCGCATTTTATGATTTCAAATATTTAGTTAAATTATGATTTTTTCCGATATTCATTGAAATTGTTAATTTTATGCTAAGAATATTTATTCAATTTTTGGATGTTTTGAAGTAAACTCATGTTAATCATAATATATGTTTAAATAATTGGTCTTAAATTTGGTTCTATAATATAGGATTTGGCATCTTATGGTTCTAAATATTTGGTTAAATTATGATGATATGGTTTATTATATGAATTGTGGGATATGCCAACTATAATGATTTTGCTTTTGAGATTTATTGGCTTGAAAATATTTTTCAAGTATTCATGTAAATCTCTATTTAATCATTAATACAATTTTAGATTTACATTGTATATGTAGGATAAGTTTTTCTATTTGATTTTGAATACACTGTATGTGTGAATTACTTTAGTGTTTTGTCTATGCCAAAATTATGAATACATATGGTTGTTAATTATTTGCCCTTGAATCAATACATTATTTCTGTTAATAAAAAAATAGTCAAAGATTAAGGTTTTTGGTTTTTGGTTTCTGTTATTGCATTATTAGGACAACCTTATTTTGGCTTATTTCGGAATCTATAAAGCAATAAAAAAATTAGTTTTGACCTTTGACTGTTATGGAAATTTTAAATTTGAATATTGATATATTTATATATTTTCAAAATAACTAATTGAAATAATAAGTTGCCAAAGTGACATCTATCATTGAAATTATTTTGTTTTAAAATATAAAAAGTTTGTGTGCATGTAACTTAGGTTATGGTAATATTGATCGGCCCAAAGTAAGGTTAATAATATTACATGTGCAACTGTGGTAATAAACATATGACTATTATTCGGTTTTACATGTGAGTAATATATCGACCTAAAGGAAGATTTGTTGTTCGGCATGTTCTTATTGTCAATGTTTGATTACTTCATTAAGATATCTCTTACAAGTTAATATTTTTGTCCAAAGATGAAATATTAATAGAGTGTCTGATATATTGATATGAGATATACTTTTATTCAAATTATTTTGGTTTAAATTTGAAATATTTTGAAACAAATAAATTCAGATTTTGGCTTTGGGATTTAATTAAAAACATGTCTAATATTTTAAATAGATTAGTTGAAACAAAATGTCGCCAAAGTGACCTCTTTTGCATAGATTTGTTTATTTAAAATAGCAAGATGATTATATGTTTTTGTGATTCATACATTTACTAATTGACCCAAAGGTAAGTTAATATTTGGCAGGATTTCAACAACATCTATGGTGATAAATGTGTGACAATTATTAGGTACTTTACATGAGCAATATGTTAGTCCAAAGATTAATTCATTGTTTGACATTATTTATTGTTAATGTTTGATTGCTACAACAAGAGTATCGCTTACTGTTAATATTACTGTCTAAAAACTTGATATTAATGTTGTGTTTGGTATCTTGAGATGCGATTAGCCATTATCTTGAATTTATTGTTTACTTATGAATATTGATGTGAGCTTGTTTTTATTTCTTGTCCTATATTTAGTTAGTTCATCTTCTGCTGCCACAATATCTGCTAATATAAATTTTATACCCATGCTTAATAGGACTAATTTCAATGAATGGAAAATGCACTTATAGTGATTTGCTGTATGGACATAAATCTTCCACTAAGGGAAGAACAACCTGCACCTCTTACTGCGGAAAGCACCCTTGATGCTAAAAGGGATTTTGAGATATGTGATCGTTCAAATTGCATGAGTCTAGTGATCATGAAGCACAACATTCCAGAAGCCTTTAGGCGTACAAAATCAGCAATAATTACTCAGGCCAAGGGTTTCCTTGAAAAAATTGTGAAACTTTTTGCTAAAAAACAATAAGGTTGAGATGACATCACTTCTAACTTCTTTGATGTCTATGAAGTATAAGGGTCAAGGCAATTCTGAGCGATCTAGGGGTTATAAGTTTTATAATCCCACATTTAGGAATATTTTTGAGACGAGAATTGCAACATTTTTTGAGGATGTTGAGTTTGAAGGGAGAAATAATGTTAGAGACATTGCTTTTGAGGAGGAATTAGATTCTAACTCAGTTCCTACTATCACTTTTGACTATGTTCAGGTTCTCATTCCTATCATTGATTAAGAAGTGAATCTAGAAGCTCAACAAGACAATGTTGAACAACTCCATATTCAAGATGAGGTAATTGTTCCAGAAAAACAAACTTAAAAACCTCACGAACGAATGTAATTAAAAAGGTCCACTAGAGAAATGATTATAATGGCTTTAGTGGAATATTTGACCTTAAGCTGCATTAGATGAATATTAAGTTAATGGTTTCTCAATGGTAACATTGATCCTACATTTATATGGTGTAACTAGAAAACTTTGTGTCTGATGATGCAACGTTCATGATTTGCAAATTAAAGAACTTCATCTATAGGCTTAAGCAGTGTAACATCCAAGATTAGGGGTTATGCGTTCGTGCGTAATTTATGAGATAGTGGGCTCAGTGGGTGTGTTGGATGTGTTCTGAGGAGTTTTGGGAACCCTAAGATATGAGGAAATGTATGGAAATATAAGGAAATGTATGGAAATGTAAGGAAATGTATGGAAATGTAAGGAAATGTATGGAAATGTATGGAAATGTAAGGAAATGTATGGAAATGTAAGGGAATGTAAGGAAATGTAAGGAAATGTGAGGAAATGTGAGGAAATGTAAGGAAATGATCTAGAAATGATTCAAAAGAGGAAAGTAAACATTTCGGGAAACTTGGAAATGTAAGGAAATGTTAAGTTTAAAGGAGGCAAACGAAAATTTTTGGAAACTTGGAAATGTAAAGAAATGTCAAGTTTTAAGGTTTAAAAAGAGGAAATTAAGGCAAGGTGGCCTTAAGAAAATTAGTAGGAGGAATTTGACACACAATCAGGCTTGGAAAAGTGGCCTGAAGATGTCACTTAAGGCCCAGGTGGGTGACGCCACAAGCAGGTATTTGGGCCAGGGTTCGAGTCACTTGGGGAGCAAATAAAGAAGTTTTATTTGCTTCCAGAAGCAGAGAGGTGGACAGCACAAAAAGAGAAGTTTTATTCTCTTTAAATTTCGTCTAAATAGGAGATAAATAATGGATTTATTTATCATTATTTTCAAGAGATAATGGTTGGATTAAATTCTTTTATTTTGTGATAATTAAAAGGATAAAACTATCAAAATAGAAGAGTGGTGGCCAAGTAAGGGACTCTAGCTTAGTAAATTCGGCTATAAAAGGAAAAGAGAGGCCATTCTTCATTCATTCTTTTCTCTTCAAGGAAACCTCTGCCGAAAATTCTCTAGCAAACTTTCTCCTTTCTTCATTGTTTTGCCAAGCCGAAAATACACCTTGTGTTCTAGCCGAATCCTCCATCTTTATTCTTCCTTCTCTTTTCTTTCTAATACCTCCAAAAGCCGAAAGTTGTGAGAGCATCATTTAGCCATAGCCGAATCTCTGAAGGTTGAAGTGAAGGTGCAATCGATTTCTTCAAATAAGGGTAAGATCCAAGTTTGGTTTCCATTCTTTTATATTTTAGACTTATCGAAATTTAGGGACTAATTCCTATTATTGATCTTGGCCGAATCATGGAAGGAAAGTTTCGGGATTTACTAAGTATCGACTACAAGGAAGTAGAAGTTCTTTTCCCGAAGGTACACCATAAGCCGCGTGTTCCCTAGTTATTCGGTGAGTTTTGGGATTTAAAATCCACAAGGTAAGTGTCTATAGCATTCGGCCAAGGCCTATTTTAGTAGTTAGATCTATTATTATGTGTTTTAAGCCGAAATATAGGAATCTAACTCCTCTAGGATTCCATGGCCGAAACTTTGAAGGGCCTTTCGGGATTTGTCTAGGTCGACTACAAGGAGGAGAATTTCGGGATTTAAAAGACTCAAGGTAAGTCATATGTACATTCGGCCTAGAATTATTTATGGATGAAATCGGATCTAACATGTGGTTTAGGAATTTCGACAGAAGCTACAACCAAGGGATAATTTCGGGATTTAAGATCCTTAAGGTAAGTTTTAAGTGTATAAATCCTACTAGGATTTGGATTTGTGGCCAAAAAGGTTTATTAATATGTTTAAATGATTGGCCGAATATAGGAGTTAACGGATCTAAAGCAGTAGATCGGTTTTTCGGGATTTCAAGGATTTCGTTAAGCAAATCAGGTGTGTAATCCCCACTATCTTTTAATACGTTTTATGGCAATATTTAATATGTGCATGTTTATAAGAATGTGAATATGGCTAAGGTACTGTGTTACGATACAAAGTACTCAGGTACGTTTCCTACTCCTACTAGGATTACGAAATATGTTATATTTAACATGTGAAAAGTAACGTGAATGTGAATTTAAGTATGATATGCATGATATGAATAACATGGGCATTCGGGTTATATGAGAAAGGGGAAGTGAATGTGGTGACTTCGGTCTCACTATCTGAATGTGGTGACTTCGGTCACATTATCTGAATGTGGTAACTTCGGTTACATTATCTGAATGTGGTAACTTAGGTTACATTATCTGAATGTGGTGTCTCATGACACAATTATTTGAATCTGGTGGCTATGCCACGAATTTTATATGGGCGATGAGCACGTCGACTGCAGCGACTGCCTTCGATGGAGTGTAGCGGAAGGAGGGTTGACTTAGTAGTCCCCACGGTGTGCAGGTTGGTACGGGGATGTGTAGCGGATGGCATCTAGGTTTGGGTTCGGGATTGCATCATTATCTTGAATTATTATTATGTGAACATGATATGTATTGTATGCCTAAACCTATTAAATTTTAGTGTTGATTACACATTGAGTCTGTTTGACTCACCCCGTTGGGGAATATTTTTCAGGTGATGAGCAGTAATGGACCGGGTCGGCAAGAGCTTAAAGGTGGCCATGCATAGCAGGAAATTACCATTTGGACTTTTATTTTATTTAAGTACTTTAATTTAAATTTTGGGAATTTTGATGTAATAAGGCCTTAGATGAATTTTCTTTATTTCTTCTTACTTTTATTTATTTTGTTTACAAACTATTATTTATGGATCAAGTAAAATTATTTCAAAATAATAAACTCCAAAGTGTTTTGTCACCTTAATTAAAAAGGGAGTTTTAATATAAAATTAATTCATTTTCAATTCAAGCCCAACCCAATATTTTTTTTAAAAATCGCACAAGTTTTTCCTAAGAAGCAAAAGAATTTGAACCGGTTTCTTGAGGAACATCCAAATCTGGTCAAAGCTCGTGGGCCGGGTTTGGGGTGTTTCAAGCAGACTTCTCGTCAATAATATTGCAAACTTTACCAAATGATTATCTCATTCGGTTTAGAGATGAATTTGGTCGATAATTGTATATACCATAAGTTTACTAGGAGTAAGGTTATATATTTGGTTTTATATGTTAATGACATATTGTTTGTCAATAATAAGTATAGTCTCAATCAATACCCTAAGAATGATTTTGAGATTACAGAAATGCATAAGATTTTTTACATTTTAGCAGTGGGAAGTCTAATGTATGTTCAGGTTTGTATACATTGGAATATTGTATACACTATTGGGATGTTAGGCAGATATTTAAAGAACCCCAGTTTGGACCATTTGATAGCATCTAAGAGGTTATAAGAATTTTCAGAGAAAAAAAGATTACATGCTCACATATCGGAGGTCCGATCAGTTAGAGATCATCAGGTATACAGACTCCGATTTTGATGGAATAGGGATACAAGATTTTGTCACTAAGGTACAAATTGTGAAAATAAATTGCAATATTTTATTCCAATAGAAACATGAGCACATCAAAGTCAAAACACATAGACTTTAAGTTCCTGGTTGTTGAAGTAAAAGTTCAAACTGGTTAGGTGCCTATAAAGTATATTAGGACAAACTTCATGCTTGCGGACCCGCTTACTATGGGACTGCACTTAAGGTTTTCTAAGAGCACACTGCTTATATGGGTGCAATGTCATTTAAGGTTATTTGGTTTAGTGGGAGTTTGTACTTTTAAATGCTTTTATGTTATAGACACATTTTCAGTTATTTCAGTTTATGAATATTAAGTTTATTTTATGCAGAAATAAAGTTTATTTGGTTTATTCACACTCTGATTTTGGTAAGGTTTATGTAACAGACCGAAATTGACCCTAATTGGAACAGTGGTTTCGGGACCACAAATCTGAGTCCGAGAATTTTTTAAATATTATACTTTGTGTTTATTATGTGTGTATTAATATGTGTGAAAGTTTTGTAGAAAAATTTTATCGTTTGTGTGCTTAATTTGACTAAAAGGACTTAACCGCGTAAAGCGTAAAAGTTGCAAGCTAAAGTGAAAAGTGCTTAAATGAGGATGGCTTTTTAATATGGAGTATTAAAAGTGAAATTAACCTATTTTATGAGTTAGTGGGTGGCAAAGGTCAAGTATAACCTTATGTTATAAATTGTTTTTATTATTAAATAAAGGTTAAAATGGTAAAACATAAATAAAATGTTATTATATGTTATATTACATAAAATTAAAAGCCATATTTTTGTTCTTCATCTTCAAGTGCCAAAAGTTAGCCCTGAAAATAAGGGTTTAAAAGCTTGGAAGGTTCGGCGATCATTTAGCTAAAATTCAAGGTGTGTTTTTCTTCGGTTTTTAATAATTTCTACGTTTTTGAGATCGTTGCTTCGTACATTACCCGACCTATGCTTGAATTTTTGAAATTCGTAAGTATATAGGATTCGGCCATTAACATGTTTAAATGGTTTTGATATTTGATGGTTTTAGATTAAAGATGTGTTAAAGATTTACAAGTTTTGTATTAGAAATTTTGGTGAAATTTTGTATTTAGGGCTAATTTATAATAATAAAATTTTAGAGGGACTTATTTGCAAAATAAATGAAATAAAAGGACTTGTAAGGTCCCTAGGAAGATTCGGCTCTTGTGTAGCATGGGGAAATTTTGAGTATTTTGTGTTTTGTGCAATTAGTACTAAAATGCAAAAATGTGAAATAGTGGGGGTAAAATGGTAATTTACCTATTTATGTGCTTAGGGACTAAATTGAGATGAAATGTACTTGAATGAGCTAAATTTTTATGTGTTTAGATCAAGAACAAAGAAAAAAACGGATTTGGATTGGGGAAAAACAAAGGTTGTCGAATAGCCGGTTTACGTGGTCCGTCGACAATCGAGGTAAGTTCTTAAGCTAAATTATATTAAAGAATTAATTATGAATATGTTTAATGAAGTTAGTTGATAAAATTGAGTATGAATATATGTGTTGGCCGAATGTAAAGGCCTTAAAATGAATTGGATGTGTTTTTGGTAAAGGTAATATGAATTAGTATGTTCGTTGTGATATGTGAATGTGATTTGTGGATATGATTCGTTATTGAGGATAGTGTTAAGAAATGTAAATTGATGGATTGATTATATTATTATTTCGGGCTTCGAGCCTACCAGGCTTAATGCCGGTGTTAAATTTCAGACCTTGAGTCTAGCAGGCCTTGTGCCGGTGAATTAAATCGGGCTAAATGCCTAGCAGGCCTTGTGCCGGTGAATTAATTCAGGCATAATGCCTAGCAGGCTTAATGCCAGTGTTAAATTTCGGACCTTGAGTCTAGCAGGCCTCGTGCCGGTGAATTAAATCGGGCTTATTGCCTAGCAGGCTAAATGCCGGTGTTTGATCTATGGACTTTCAGCCTAGCAAGTCTAGGGCCAGTATGTGAGATTCGGGCCGATGCCTAGTAGGTTTTATACCGGTGAGTTGAAATTCTAAGCTAGAATATGTACTAGTAAAGTCATGAAATGAATCAAGTGAGCCTAAGCATTTGATAATGAATTTGTTGATTCGGCTACAAGGTATGTGCTATTTATATTCATGTATTACACATTTATATATGTGTGATGATAATAAGTAGATGAATTGGCGAAGGAAGTGTTATATACAATTGGTGGATGTAAAATGTGTATAAACTATGCCATAAGTAAATTGGTTATATGAAAGCATAATGTGGTTAAAGATATTCTTATAAGTATATGGATATGAATGATACAAATTGATCCTGTATACATGACATATTGTGATTACTTTGATGCCATGTATACGAATGTATGAAATGTCAAATAGATATACATTTACATATGTGAACTATATGATGAGATTATAAATGGAAGTTTAAAGGTAAAATAGTGATGATGGTTAAGCTAAATGAACTTGTGGTTATGTAATTAAAGAGGTGATTTAGATGTACATGGCCCTTTACTTGTTCGAATAATTATGTGAACCTATGGAGTTTCATATGTGTGTGTTATGAATAGATCATAAAGAGAGGATGCTTTATATTTTGGTTATGATGCTGAGTTGGTAAGTTGGATGTTAATGGTAAGGAAATGATAAACGTTATGTTAAGTGAGGTAAAGGCATTCGGTTTTAAAGGATCTTCGAGTTAAGCTAATTTATTCAATGTTATTACTTGATTGTTTTTATTTCTTTAATGCTTGAATGTACAATTGGTATATCATGACTGCTTAAGACTTACTAAGCTAAATTAGCTTACTCCGTGTGTTCATCGTTCTGTTTTATAGATTTTGATCAAGCTACTAGCTCAGGGGGATCGTCAACGAAGTCATTCACACTATCGACTCTTGTGGGTACCTAAAATGTTTAGACTTTTGGTTCTTAAGGCATGTATAGGCTAGCTAAGTTTATGAATAATATTTTGATAAAGTATAAAAGCCATGCAAAAGTGGCTAGTTATTAATGTTAATGTTCGATGATATAATCTATCTTTGATGTGAGATGCGTGTATGTTTGGTTTAGATAATGAATGAGTATGTGATATATATATATATATATATACTCATATTCATATGCATTTCCTGCTGAACAGGTATATTTTATGACATATATACTTGAAATGATTGGGTTGTAAGTAAGTTTTGAGTAGTAAAATAGTAATATGGTTGTTCGGTTATGAAATGAACTTATTTGGAAGTGTATTGTATGATAAACTTTGGTGTAAAGATGAACAAATGTCTCGGTTTGCATGATATGATATTGAATGGTCGAGTCTTAGATTTATGTTCCATGAATCTATGAGTTATGAGATATCCTTGTTATAAATAGGGAAAGTTGGTAAATATATATATATATATGTGCATGCATTGTATGTTCGGCTTTACTATTTGAATAGTCAGGTTCTGGTTAGAAATGCCTGAAAATATATGTTTTAAATGTTATAAATGAAAATGAAAGAAGTAGGGTTGGTATGAAGTGAAATTCGTATAATGGAAAATCTTGATTTAGTTGTATCAGTTTAATATATATATATATATATATATATATGTATCTTGATGCATATTTGATTAATTTATTTTCATAAAAAGGAAATTTTTATGAAGTTGGTTATGTTATATGCGAATCTAGACTGAATCTTTCATAGATGAATGGATATACCATAGAGTGCTGTGAGAGTTTATGTTTAAATAGGTATATGTGTATGATATGTGAAAAGATAAGTTGATAACTGAATATGTAATAAATGTATTTATATTTATTTTATGTGTATAAAGTGAAAAATGCATACTCAAACTTGTAACGAATATTTGAATAACATATATTCGATGATTCTATGGTTTGAATTGTACAAGCATGAATTAAGTCTCTTTTGGGTTTGATAAATGTATGATTTGTGATGAATGATTGTGATGATCTGAGTCGAGTTCGGTAATGCCTCATAATCCTAATCCGGCGATGGGAATGGGGTTGAGGTGTTACAGTTTAACCTCACTAAGGTTTAAGAAGGACCAATTGGAAATATACATGTTTAGATCATATTGCTTGTAATTTCCATGCTACACATCCATATTCGATCGATGTCATTTGGTTATGTTAATTTACGTGATCAAGGATGGATTTAATTACGATATATGTAACAAAAGTCGCCTTGGTTCTATGTTAACATAATTAATTGACAAGATTGTTCAGAATACATTTTTTTTTGGATATGATAGTAAATTTTTGAGCTCATGAAGTTATATAATGACATGTAATTATAAGGTAACCAATATATATATGTGGTCCAAGTGGGAGATTGTTGGAAAATATGGACATCACATATATAATATGATTAATTACATGTTATTAGTATTTACTATCATAATAGGTTAGCCTAAATTAAAAGTGATCTAATTTTGTTAAGGTTTATTGGGCTTTAATTATTAAATAAAGTATGGGTCAAATATGTGTATACACTATAGTAACTAATTTCTAATTGATGATGGGTTGATTAGAATTTAGGGCTAATGTGCCAAAGTTATATATTAAGGTTATGGTCCCCAAATTACACATAAGATAACTTTCTAATATCCCATCTTTAGAAAAGAGAGAGTCACCTTCTCTATATTACTTGTGTGCTAATTTGGAAGATCAAAACCCTAAGATCTGTAAATTTCTGAAAATCGATGAATTCATGTACGCTTCCACTTCTAGTTTTGTTCTTGATTTATTCTTGATGATTTAACATGATAGATCCTGATTTACAGTTTTGAATTTATATCATATTTTGTTTTACGGTTCTAACAGAAGACCCTCCCAACTCAAATTTTTTACATGTTTTTGGTGGAATGGATAGCTCGTACTCACGTTTTAAGGGTATTTTGGCTTTTTAAATTTTTAAATTTGATATTATACCCATATATTTGACCTCATCAAAGTTGTTTTACTCAGTTTAGTCATTTTTCTATTTTTCTTTGAAACCAAGAGTAATAAAAGAAAAGTTTCTACAATAGATCAAGGGAGCGACTTCAGAAATTTGGTAAGACCGTTTCAACTTGTTATTTAATTTTTTTCTCATTAAATTCTTGTTTTCATTGGACTTATTTGTTGAACACATGAACAAGAGAGATAAAATGCGACTGCAAAATTAATTCTTGAACTACACTTAGTATCACCCTACTTGATTGAATAAGTCATTGATGCTCTGAAAGGAATAGAGGATAGGTCTACTTCGATATATTTTATGAGCGCATAAATAGGGAAGTGTCCTAATTCTTTTCTTAATTTTGGAACATTGAGGACAATGTTTGATTTAATTGTAGGTGTAACACCCCAAACCCAGTCTAAAAGTTAGGCCCGAATCTGGTGTGTCACATTGAAGTGTTTTTACGAAAACCTTGTTTTCATTGAAAACCCTTCTAAAGAAAAGTTAAGTAAAATCCAGTTTGCTTTCAAAACGAGGTGTAGCCAAAAACCATTCTACTTGTTACTATGTCAAAATTTCCTTTTACAGTGGAAGCTCAATCTTAAAACACAATTATTTTCAAAAACTTGAAATATGCTTGAAAGAAATAAATTCAGGTTCCGTTTCAAAATTACAATGCATAGTGGAAGTAATGGAATAATAACTAGAGGAAAAACTTTATTACAATCCGAAAAATAAATAACTTCAAGTAAATAACTTAAAATCCAGAATTTAGACATTTAGAAAAACCGGTCTAATCGTCTTGCTAGTTGGCCACCTCTGAGTCCCTCCATCCGTTGAACCGCCTACTGAGGATCACTTGAGAAAATAAAAGAGGGAGTGAGTTTGAAAAAAACTCAGTGTGTACGACCCTCGTCAAACAAGTAGCATACATATCATAACGTTAACATAATAATATCATACATGCAATGCTGTGCAAACCCTTCCAAAATAATCCATCCGGTACACTTCGTCTCCATCCAACCCTGTACTACCTGCGAGGAATAAATCACCCACGCCATCCCTACACTCCAATGTTAGCACCGGTTGTGGCACTAACTAACGTTGCAGCAAAGCTACTTATCATATAATAGGCTTAAAAAGCCATCGGTGGATACACAGTTGTCAAGCAACCATGCGATCCTCATATACTTCCTCCGTTCCATAATTCCTTCCCATATGCATCCTAAACAGAATATCGTATGAATGCAGCAAATGTACATGTAACATCCATAAATCTTACATTCAACACATAAGGGTATTTTAGTCATTTTCACCCTTAGGGGCATTTCGGTCATTTCTCATTATTATGGGTCCATTACTTACCTTGGCCCGTTATCAAGTCTTCGTTGGCTAAAGTGAACAGAAACTATGCACCAGGTAGGATTCCAGAGAAGAGGAGGTGAGTCATTAAGACCGCTTAAGTACCAAGCTCTCCCTAGATCCAATCCTAGACATGCATATACCCATTGCCATACCTTAACCTTATGACTTGTCCACGGTCACAATTAGTTAATTATTTACGTTTTATGCAAGGTTAAGCAATTTACCAAATACTAAGCCCAAGACCCCTTACAAAGCCCAAACAAATTCACGTACGTTCATATGGCCCACTAGGCCTAATCTCATTCGTATGGCCCATTAGGCCCAAATCACATTCATACGGCCTGTCTGGCCCAATCACATTCATATGGCCCATTAGGCCCAAATCACATTCGTATGGCCCATTAGGCCCAAATCACATTCGTATGGCCCGTCTGGCCCAATCACATTCGTAGCCATGTAATTAGCATGACTAGTTCATCACTTATTACCAAATCATCAAATTCACTTATTTTGAGCCTATGGCCCATCGGGCCCATTTTACCCATTCTAGCCCGATTGGCCAAAACATGGCCCAAGTCCATGAGATCGCTCATGAGGCCTCGATAACGTATCGGTTTTCCCTTATGAGTGTTCGCGCACTCGCAAGACTACCGTAGCCAAAACTTTCGGCTTTTCGGCTTTTTGGCTTTTGCCGATTTAATGTGTGTGTAGTGTATGCACACACCTGATAACAAAACGCGCTGTGATCTCCTTAGCCACAATCCTACAAACGATGTCACTCAATGATTAATCACATATACTTATCGAATATGTTACCAAAAGCCGAAGTCTCACCTTAACCTTACCTGCAACACCAAACCTTAATAGCCCTTTTTTGATCACTAATTCCGCATATCTCCTAAATCTGCCTCATTCTTAATCATTAAAAACTGAACCATAAGTGACTTATATCCATCTTAAGTCACCCTTACATTACTTACGACCATTCAACCAACCTTCAATAACCAAAAGTGAAGAATACTTACCCAAATCTCGAAACGCATAAAGAGTAACTCGGCAGAGATATGAAGAACAGAGATTCGATATCAATCCCCTACCAAAATCGATTTAGAAAGAGTGAGGGAGAGGAGAAGTCGGTTCTAGCAAGATCAATTGAAAGAGTAAAGTACTTACACAAGAATCGGCTAGGTTGAAGAAATAATGACGGCACAAAAAGAATTTCGGCAAAGGGAGGGTGGAATTATTCGGTCTTAGAGGGTTTGGAAAAAGTAATAAGAAGAGAAGAAAAAGATCAAATGTGCTTGTGTGAGGGTAACTTCAGGATATTCGGTAAAGAAAGAAAGACTGACCTATTTGCAATACTCTCCAAATGCCGAAAGCCACAATGAAAATTCGTAATACCCCCTAAAAGACCACAAAACGACACTCATCTACCCTCATAAGCCGAATTTAAACACTTCCCACTTCCCAAAACGACACCAACTCTTCACACTTCTCAGCTCCTAACTTTTCTCCCTAATAACTCCTCAATCTCATCCTAAATTTCCTCCAAGATAAGCTCCTACAATCTCTCCATGACCATTTCAAACCTCTCATCCATCAGACTTTCACTGCAACACAAACTCTAGTCGTCCTGGCAGCAAAATAAATACCCCAATAAAATACCATGCCACTACTCGAACCTTGGACTCCCTTGCCTGCTAATGATGCCACCTCCCTGCTCCTTAAATGACGCCACTTTGCCACTACACCACAGGCTCTTTTGTGTCATTTTTCTTCTTCATTTATTTAAAAGGCCTACTAACTGAAGTCATAGTTCCCTTGGGGCTCAAAACCAAAATTTTGCCTATACCCTTACTTGATCCCAGGACATCTCCAACACCCCTAGACACTCCAAATTCATTAACCCTCAAAGCCTACATGCCAATTGTCATCTTCTCACTCACTTAAAAATTTTCTAAGACCCAAAGCCCAAAGCCCAATTCATCTAGACCCAAAAATTCGGGGCGTTACAGTAGGGGAGTCGAGTTGAGACAATCTAGTTTGCATGATTTTTTAGTTAGTCTTTTTGATATTTTTGTATGTTTTGTTTTAATTTAATTTATTCTTTAATCAATTTTTGCATGATGTATATAGTTTGAATGAAATCTTAACTAGATGAAAAGTTCAATTATTTTTATATGCCTTTGAGATTTTTGAATTTGTCGTAATGAATATTTTAGAAACCTAAATGTTGACATTATATAGAATTTGTAACGTTGATTTATGTTGTCAAGATGTTTGTTAGAACTATACTTCATATGACCAGAATTCAACACTCTTCTCTAGTGATATGCTTTTTATAATCAATTTTAGAATTTTTGAGAGAATAATTTTGTTTGAAACATGCTTACAAATAATGATCTAGATGAAATTTTGATATGTTCAGGCATGAGTATTGGGTTGAATATTGATGAATGTGCTTAATTGGATAATCTTGATAATGACCATGAGAATTGATTACTCCACTATCTACTTTATGAGCTTAACAAAAACCAGTGGCCCGAGTGAGTAATCGGGGGTAGGTTTTTGGTTGTCATTTACCTTTGCGTCAAAAGGTTCGATGTTTTCTAGTATACTTTGCTTATGTAGATATGAGTAAAACTGGAGATTGTTTAGGTTTGATTAACCGAGTAATTTGGGGTAGGTGCTTGGGTTGTCATTTACACTCGCGTTGTCCTAAATTCAAGAAAAAAAAAAAGAAAAGTTAATTGTATTTTTGCTTGAATTATTCTTCTATCTCATGCTAATAAATATTTTTTTGCGGTGAAGTTGAAGGAAAAGATATTCAATACTTTATGCTTGATTGAAATTGTGGATTTTGGAAACCTAGTGACTTTAGAAAGCATGATGAAGTTGAAAATATTCTCTTGATTTTTATAATATCTCTTATACATTGCATATTGTTAGGCAAGACAACCACACACGAGCACAAAGATCTATTGTTCCTAATTTTTCCTAATTGTATGAATTATTGTTATTGTTACATTTTGTTTAGCATATACGATTTCGATTGTATCTATGAATGTAACACCTCAGACCCGGCCTAGAAGTTAAGCCCGAATTTGGCGTGTCACATGGGATTTTTTTTTAAAACCATCTTTGAGATTGTTAAAAACTTGTTCGAGAATTACGGCCTCTTTGTTAAAACCCAAAACACTTAAGCAATTGTTATCTACTTGAAAACGTAATTATCTTTAAAGACCTTTTTGGTTGTGAAAACATATTTGAAATAAACAATTTACAAAAATGGGATGTTTGGGAATAGAGTTGTAGAAGCATTTTGAAAGAAAATCTGAGGCCTTATTACAACATTTAACCCAAAATAGTAGCGTAATAAAATAAATAAGAAAGAAGTCTGAAGTCCAACTAAACCATTTCTGAAGTATAGTCTCCATCGAGTCATCCAAGGCCCAAGTCCATGTCACTGAGCATTACCTGAAAAAGGTTAAGAGAAAGGGGGGTGAGTTACAAGAACTCAGTATGTAATCCCCTTACCGTTATCCACTGGGCCAAAACCATTTAAACATTTATTTGGGCTTGAGCCCATTTTCAGTATAACAATATAGAAATTATGATATGCATATGATATGCAATTCCCAACCAAACCTAAACTTCCATCTGCTACACACCACCCGTACCAACCAGCACACCTGTGGGGATCAAGTCAACCCACCCCGCCAACACACCAAATGCAGGCATTTAAGCCATTTAATCCACAAGCATAAAGCCATTTATAATATTTGTGGCTGGGCCACCGAACTAGATTGTGGCAGAGCCACCTGAACTGGATTGTGACAGAGTCACCGAACTAGATATTTATTACAAAAATTATGGCCCATTATAACAATATATCAGATTGGCCCGTTTAGCAAAACATCAGATTTGGCCCATTTAGCAAAATATCAGATTGACCCGTTTAGCAAAATATCAGATTGGCCTGTTTAGCAAAATATCAGATTGGCCCGTTTATCAAAATATCAGATTGGCCCATTTAGCAAAATATCATATTGGCTCATTTCAAAATATCAGATTGGCCCATTTATCAAAATATCAGATTGGCCCATTTCAAAATATCAGATTGGCCCATTTAGCAAAATATCAGATTGGCCCATTTATCAAAATATCATATTGGCCCATTTATCAAATTGGGCATAAAGCCATATATCAAACTGGTGAGTGAAAATCAAATCGATGAGTCCACAGTCATCTTGGGTGACTCGTGCGACCCTAAAAATCAAATCGGTGAGTGAAAATCAAATCGGTGAGTCCACAGTCATCTTGGGTGACTCGTGCGATCCTAAAAATCAAATCGGTGAGTGAAAATCAAATCAGTGAAAATCAAATCGGTGAGTCCACAGTCATCTTGGGTGACTCGTGCGACCCTAAAAATAAAATCGGTGAGTGAAAATCAAATCGATGAGTCCACAGTCATCTTGGGTGACTCGTGCGACCCTAAAAATCAAATCGGTGGGAGAAAATCAAATCGGTGAGTCCACAGTCATCTCAGGTGACTCGTGCGACCCTAACAAATAAATCACTTCCTCCAATTACATATCCCAACCCATGCTGCATGTCATGTATGCAAAGCACATTTCATAATGATGTATGAAACAGATTACCGTCATAACCAAATAAACAGAATACAGACACAATCGTGCTAATCAACCCATAGGGGTATAACGGTAATTTTACCCACTAAGGGTAATTCGATAATTTCGTAACCTAAGGATATTTTGGTAATTTCGCAACCCAGGGGTATTTCGATAACTTACCCTCCAATGGCATTTCGGTAATTTTGTAACCCAGGGGTATTTCGGTAATTTACCCTCCAAGGGCATTTTGGAAATTTTTACAACCCAAGGGTATTTCAGTAATTTACCTTCCAAGGGTATTTTGGTAATTTCACAACCCAGGGGTATTTCGGTAACTTACCCTCCAAGGGCATTTCGGTAATTTTGCAACCCAGGGGTATTTCGGTAATTTACCCTCCAAGGGCATTTTGGAAATTTTTACAACCCAAGGGTATTTCAGTAATTTACCTTCCAAGGGTATTTTGGTAATTTCACAACCCAGGGGTATTTCGGTAATTTACCCTCCAAGGGCATTTTGGAAATTTTTACAACCCAAGGGTATTTCAGTAATTTACCTTCCAAGGGTATTTTGGTAATTTCACAACCTAGGGGTATTTCGGTAATTTACCCTCCAAGGGTATTTTGGTAATTTCACAACCCACCAAGGGTAATTCGATAGTTTTACCCACCAAGGGTAATTCGATAGTTTTACCCACCAAGGGTAATTCGGTAATTTACCCTCTAAGGGTAATTCGGTAATTTAATATTTAACGGTGTTTCCGAAGATTCACTATCGCCTCGAGTGATACAGAACTCTATTTGGGTCTCTAAGGAACTATTGGGTCAAAATCCATTTTAGGCCCAAACGGGGTGATTTCGCAACTAAAACTTAACTAGTAATTTGGGGCATACAAATTTAAACTGTCCATTTGCATCATATTGACTAAATTGGCTATAACTCGAGTTAGAAAACTTAAAAGCTAGATCCGTAAAATTTCCTTGAAACTAGACTCATGTATCTTCTTACTTTAATTTTTCCAAAATTTTTAACCTAGCCATTTAGTACAGTTTATTCCTTAAAGTTTCCCTTGTTTCACTGTCCAATGATTCTGCCCTCTCTTACCTTAATTTCAAATATCTCACTGTACGGTTTTCATATACTGTTCCAACTTGTTTATCTTGAAAATAGGCTCACTAAGGAATCCATACATATAATTTATAACCCATAATTCATTTTGTACAATTTTATATGAGTTTTCCAAAACAGATCAGTGAACCCCGAAGTTAATCAGAACCAGTCTCACTAAAATCAAGATATCTCAGAATATAAAATTTCTTTTCCTTCTCTGTTTCTTCCATATTAAAATAGACACAGTAAGCTTTAATTTGATATCTTATTCACTTTCTAATTCCTTTTCTCCTATTTTTAGTGATTTTTCAAAAACACGTCACTGCTTCTAACCGAAACTGTTTTATTACAAAATACGATTACCACTACGATCGTACGCACACCCGAGTGATTACGGATGCCGGTTTTTGGTTTTCTTCGGTATTTCAACCGATTAACAGCATATTTCATAAAAACTTTCAAAGAAGTGTGAGATTACACACCATTTCAGATATGCATATGGAAGGGTATGAGATTACACACCTTATTCGGAATCCGTAACGCGATGCTCTCGGCGACACCAAAAATCCGAGTCACCTATTACGAGGGATAGGTTTTAGATTGAACCTTTGATAAAGTACTTCGAGACCTTGCAACCAGCATAAACTCTCTCATGGCAAGTCCCTAGACTCTCAACCATATTACAAATTAGTCCCCTCATTAGCTAGCCTAAGCTTTGGGGATTCCAAAAGTACAATTTTTATCAAGAAAGATCACCAAAATCACTTACTTGCTAGAGGATTTGTTTGCTGAAATTTTTGAGCTCTCCAAAGCTTGTTTACTGCCAATTTTCATTGGATATGGGAAGAAGAAAAGATGATACTTTTCTTTTCTTTATTTTTCTCTTATTCTATTCATTTCTCACCTAACACACCAATCCATTTCTCACCTAACACACCAAAACATTGACTAATTTAATAATCTATCCCCTATGGCCGGCCATCACTCCACCCATGGCCTATTTGCACTTTAAGGACCT
Organism: Gossypium australe; assembly: GCA_005393395.2. NCBI lineage: Eukaryota > Viridiplantae > Streptophyta > Magnoliopsida > Malvales > Malvaceae > Gossypium > Gossypium australe. The sequence goes on along the minus strand of CM016617.1, from coordinate 82,267,582 downwards.
CCAATTAATATTCCTTAGTCAATTTGCACCTCTAGCAATTAAAATTAAACTTTAGCACTTTATGCGATTTAGTCCTTTTTCGAAATTAAGCCCTCAATCGCTAAAATTGAGACACCAAAATTTTCATGCATCTTTATAAACATGTTATAACACATAGAATAACATAAAAATAATTTTCTCTATCCTTGGTTTAGTGATTCCGAGACCATTGTTCCGACTATCCCCTAAATCGGGTTATTACACCCTCCATGCACTTTTTTTTTTCTATTCCATTACCTTTCAAATCCCATCATTATACTTTATTTTCACCTACTCCATTATTTTTCAAATCTCATCATTATATATTTTTTTTCCACCTACTTCATTATTTCAAATTCTATCATTATTATTTTCCCACTTCTTTATTATCCTTTTTCTTTTATTTCTTTCCTTTCTTTTTCCTTGTTTTCCTCCTTACCTTATCTTTTTAGTCATCATTTCATTTTTCTTTTATTTCTTTCCTTTAATAATGTCATGGTTGACACTTGGAAGAGCACACAAAAATAAATCCAAAATTTGCAAAAGATGGGATTTGAACCTCTTCCCTCAAGGTGCTTCACTTGATGCCATAACCTCATTGCCATATGCTCATTTATGTTAGCAATTTACTCTTTTATTTCCATAAGCCTTGATGCCACTTACTATCTCTCCTTAATAGGCTTAAACAATAACTTTCATTAAGGCCCAACTTGAACCCGAAACTTCATAGAACCCCGTAACTTTCTAAAATCATCTTGTTAATAAGTCCAACTTGAAATAATGCCATTCTCTTATTCTCAAAAATTTTAAATACTCCTACTCCCAAGGCCTAATGGGCCCAATCCTATTAGGCCCAATTTCGGGATGTTACAATGAAAGTGTATTTTCTTGTCCCATTGGTATATAATGATATTTTTAATATTCTAGTTAAGTATTTTTCAAGTTGCATATTCATTTGCACTAGTTTCATGCTTGAGGACAAACATGGTTCAAGTGTGGGGGAATTTGATAAGTGCACAATTTTTTATTTATTAGTAATATTTCTCACCTTAAATTATGCAATTTATTTTTTTAATTATATTATTTACAATTATATTTTATTTATTATTTATTTAGGGAATAATTTCAGAAAAAGGGGATTAAAATTTATTTTTGACAACTTTTTGTGGTTTAGACTTTCAACACAATATAGTTTCAGTATTTTGGCCATAAATTGAGCTAAAGATACTCATTTGGGGCCCATAATATACCGATTTGAAGGGAATTAAAATATCTATCTAAAGTTATTTCATGGATGAAGCCCAAAAATGTAAGGAAGACATCAAAAAATGGGCTTGAAGTTTGACGCAAAAATAGCCAAAAAAAGCCTAAACAAACTCTATTTTATTTAATTAATGGCACTTTGGTATTTTCTCCATTATATTATTTTTGCCCCATAAATAAACCTAATTAGGTTAAAATTTGAGAGGCTTAGACCTAGCTGTTCCTAGTTTTATTTTTTATTTTTATTTTATGGATTTCAAAACCCTCTTTTTTAATTGAAGTAATATTCGAAGTTTGATTCTATAAGTTTGTGAGATCGAATTGCTCTTAATTTTTCTTTGCTCTCTAGTATTTACATGTCTTTTGGTTTAATTACAATTTTTTAGATTTGTTAAATATTCAACCGATATTTGATTGTAACGCCCCAAAATTTCTAATTCCGTTATTGTGAAAATATGACACAAATGTCTATAAGCTTTAGTGGTTTTGTGTTTTGGGAGTGTTTGGGAGGTCCCAAGTTCAAGCCTTCGCTTGGACAAATTTTGATATTTTGAATGAATTAGGCCTTACTCATGTTCAGTAGGCTTTTATTTGATTGTTGGTAAAAATATATTAGAATGGGCTTGCTGGTCTAGTGGTTAAGCAGAGTGTTAGTGTGTAGGAGGCCCTGTGTTCGAGTCCCTGCACAAGCAGGGGAACTAATTTTTATTTGAGGCATGTGGCGTGGTGGTTTTCTTTTTTCTTTTTTCCCAACAAATTTTCTGACGTTAGACTTTTGTTTCTCTGCCGTTTCTTCTCCCTTCTTGTTCACTTTTGGTTTTTGTTCCCTTTTAACCGAATCTTGTTTCTTCTCTTTCCCTTCTTTTTTCGTTTCTGTATTTTTGCGAGTCATCTCTTTGGGTGCAACTTTTGACTTTATCTGTTTTGGTAAGTGGAATTTTCCCCCTTAGTTATTGTATTTCGAGTAGGCAATTAACAAAGGGTTCATTTTACTCTCGTTTAGGTGTTGTTCAAAGGTTTTAAGCGGATATTCCAATGTGTGGAGACGACTAGTTATCGGATTTTTCGTGGAAAGTTTTTGAATCTTCGTTGGTTTAGTTTCTCGAGTTTTATGTTGGGGATATTTGGTTTGATTGACGAATCAAGTGATTAATTGTGGGATATATTGGTCAAATATAGGTTTTTGAAGGCTCGGGTTACTTTGCACAGCGAATCGATACCAGGTGTGTACCCGGAACGCAGAAAATGGGATTCGACGAAAAGCCAAAATTCCTTGTTGTTGAGAAATAAGAGAAATAAGAGAAAATGATGCGAAAAATTGTAGAGAAAGGAAATAAGGGTGCTATAAAATTGGAAATTAACATTTTGCACTAAAATAGTTTTGGACAGTAGCAGTAGTCTAACTTTGAAAAATCATTAAAAATAGTGGAAATTGAGTTAGAGGTTGAATAAAATAAGGAATTAAATTTTATTGAGTCTAGTTTTTCATGGAAGAAACAGTGTAAGCAATGGAATTGTAAATCATGAGATATAATAAATTTTATGAGACAAGGTCAGAATGATTCCAGATTCCCCTGTTCTGACTTAGGAAAATCATCTAAAATTGTAAAAAAATAATTAGGGGCTTAAATATATATATATGTTTAAATATTTAATGAGTCTATTTTCATGAGAAACAAATGGAAAAATCATCTAAATTCTTTTCTAAGAGATAAATAATTTTTAGTAAGGAAAGGATGAAGCAGCCAAACTGCAGAATAGGGGTAACTTTAAAGATTTTACTGTACTTATTTGATAAACTATAAATGCTAAAAATTTTATGGTAGAAAGGTATATGAGTCTGGTTTCAAAAATATCAAGCAGATTGTAATTTGTAATTCTGTAGCTCAAGATATAAATAATTTAGTGATAATGACTAAAGTAGACAACTTTGAATGAACATATAAGTAAATAATGAAAACATATATGAGTATTGAGCTAGAATGGGTTACTTTAAAGATGGATCACACGGCCAAGGCCAATTTGGGCCGAGTGGCTCACACGGGCAGATCACATGAGCATGTGGGCCCATTTTTACCGAAATGTTTTTAAGGTTGCACGAGTCGCCAAAGTCGACTGTGAACCTACTGTAGGGTCAGTAAGCGCTACTTAGACCCTTAAATGTGTGAAATTGACTGAATGATATCTGCACTGAGCATGTTAATATTTGAAATGAATATATGTATTGAAATTGCATAATAGCATATCATCCATTGTACGTTGCATTGTATTTGTAACACCCCTTACCCATGTTTGACTCCTGGATACGAGGCATTACTATCCTTGACCTTGCTTAAACATGTATTAACGGGCTATAAAATTTCGTTTTGATTTAAAAAATTTCTTTTCTTAGTTATAACATTCATCTCATGGGCCTACGAGGCCATAAACATACATCCAGATGGTTTCAGAGTTCAACTGAAAACTTTTACCCTCTTTGAAAATTTTTGTCTAAATAGGGGTAACACGCCCATGTGGGCAGGCCGTGTGATCTCACACGTCAATGTCCCTAGCCCGCGTACAATTTATTTTATTTTCAAACCTACAGGGGTTTTCACACGACCAGACACATGCCTGTGTTAATAGCCCGTGACCTTTACACTGCCTAGACACGCCCGTGTTCTTCCCCGTGTGAAAAATTAGGGGTATTCTATTTATGACGCCAGCAGTCCCTTAAGGAGCACACGACCTAGGCACACGCCCGTGTGGCTAGCCTGTGGCCGACACTGACTTAAAACACTAACTTGCAAGGGACACACGGCCTTTTAACACACCGATGTGGGTTGACGTGTGTCACACACGGCCTAGACACACGCCTGTGTGGACACTTAAAGGCTATTTTCTAAGCCAATTGCCACCCAGAAATCAAGATCATTCATTTACCCAATCCAAACATTCAAATACTTCATCAAAAACATGAATAACAATACATAACTTATCAACGTTGATGTATAAATTTAGTAAATATTGGCTAATCTCTTTAACCATATACAAAAAGAATAATAACTTTAATAGCCAACACTTTGACTCCTCTCAAGACTTAACTCAAAATGAAATGATTCATATACATGTCATACTTAATATAAACAACTTGGCTATACCAAAATAATGATTGATAGTGTGATACGAGCTCCGATGTCTATGATCCCCGAACTAGTTTGGCAAAACTACAAGGAAAAAAGAAATGAAAGAAGTAAGCATATAGCTTACTAAGTTTGCATAAAATTCATATAGCAATTATATTTGCTCAATATAACTCATCCATCATGAAACAAAAACAACGTAAGTCTCAAGTGCTTTGGCTTACTTACTCATACTTATCCTTACTCACCACATGTTACAAAATAATTTCATACTTGCATTATAATCATGGTACCTGTATCACTTGATCACATAGATTAGTACATTTTTACATTGCTTAGCTTATTACTATCTTTACATTGCTTAGCTTTCTTGTTACCTCTTTCATCCTTGGCTCTTTCGCTCGATGAATTACCCGGTATAACTGAGGTTACTCAATCTCATAAAACATGTATCTCAATGCCAATGCCATGTCCTAGACATGGTCTTGCATGGGATCGTCTCATGATGCCAATGCCATATCCCAGATATGGTCTTACATGGGATCTCTTAATTCGATGTCAATGCCATGTCTCAGACATAGTCTTACACGAGACCTTCCTTATATGTTTCCTTTGGAAACTTACCATTGCCATGTCTTGACATGGTCTTACGTGGTATACTTGCCTTATGAATCTTATCAATGCCATGTCTTGACATGGACTTACATGACATCTTTGCCTTATGAATTCACCAATGCCAAGCCTTGGCTTGGACTTACATGGGACCTTTGCCTCATGATAACTTTTCAATGCCATGGCTTGTCATGGGCTTATATGATATCCTTGCCTTAATGCCGATGCCATGTCTTGACATGGTCTTACACGGACTTTCCTTGTCTCATGCTGTGATATTAGTATTCCTCATTATTCCGAGTCTTTAATCGGGACTTCTTTTTACAAGTTCTCATTCATTTTCTTATCAATATATCATTAATCATAATCTTCATGAAAATAGCGTACATTATACAACATAATAAGCAATTTATTGAAAATACATGTGAAGCCTTAAATTCATACAAACTTACCTTAGTATTCAAAATGTATGTAGAGATGTAATTTAGTCCTCGACTTTGTTCTTGCTTCGGTTACGATCTGGGCTTCATATTTCTTGATCTAAAATAATAATTTAGCTCGTTTAATACTCATATTGACTAAACTAACTCATAACTCATACTTTGGTAAAAATTACTATTTTGCCCTTAGACTTTGGCAAAAATGACCATTTTACCCCGAGGCTCGGAAATCAATTCTAATCATATTTCTACCTTCAACAAGCCTAGGTGAACATTTAATTCTCTTATGGCTATTATCAAAAACTAACATTTCACACATTTACTACAAACTTTATAACCTTTACAACAAGGTCCAATTAGGTGTTTTTATGGCAACACCCTTCACAAAAGTTGTTCATCTAACAACCAAGACTTATTTTCTTCCATAAAAATGCAGCAAATAACAATGAAAGCTCTCATGGAAAATCTCTAAACTTTTCACCATATTGCACAATAGTCCCCTCATTTGAAAGCTTAAGTTCTAGGGGTCCTAAAAGTACAATTATCACTAAGAAAAATCATCAAAATCACTTACTAGAATGGAGGAGAGCTTGCTGAAAATTTGAGCTTTCAAAACCCCTATTTTTCTTGCAAATTTCGGTGGAAGAGTGAAGGAGAAAAGATGATATCTTTTCTTTTCTTTCCTTATTTTATTAATACTAGTCAAATTAGTCACCAACTATCAACTACTTCGACCAATTTTTTGTCCATCTTTGTCTCCTATGTAGTTTATGGCCGGCCAAGCAAATATTGAGGGTCTAATTGCCTTTTAAAGACCTCCAATTATCAATCTATGGCTATTTGGTACCTTTAGCTTATAGAATGGAACTTTCGCACTTTATGCGATTTAGTCCTTTTTCGCGATTAAACATGAAATTGATAGAATTAAAGTACCAAAATTCTCATGTACTTATACAATCATATACTAATTCATAAAATCACATGAAAATAAATTTATCAAATCTCGGATTAGTGATCTCGAGATCACTGTTTCGACTAGCCCCTAAATTGGGCTATTACAATTTTCCCCCTTAAGGATTTTCGTCCCCGAAAATCTTACCGGTGAAAAGGTTGGGATATTGGTTTCTCATAGTTTCCTCGGGCTCCCATGTAGCCTCTTCAATTCCATGTCTTTTCCATAGCACTTTCACAATAGCTATATTTTTTTTCTCAACTGTTAAACTCTCGCGCCAAAATTTTAACCGGTTCTTCACCATAAGTCATGTCAGGTTGTATTTCAACTTCTGTCGGTGCAATCACATGCGAGGGGTCTGATCGGTAGCGTCGCAACATAGACACGTGAAACACATCATGAATCTTCTCTAACTCAGTCGGCAAAGCCAACCGATAGGCTACCGGCCCAATTCTCTCGATAATCTCATATGGTCCGATAAAATGCAGACTCAATTTTCCTTTTCTGTCAAATCTAAAGACTTTTCTCCACGGTGACACTTTCAAAAATACTCTATCACCAACTTGATACTCAATTTCTTTCCTTTTCAAATCCGAATAAGATTTTTGTTGGTCAGAAGCAACTTTTAAGCAATCTCGAATTACTATCACCTTTTCTTCAGTCTCTCTAACCAAATCAACTCCATGAATCTGGTTTTCCTTAAGCTCAGTCCAATATAAAGGCATTCGACACTTACACCCATACAAAGCCTCATAAGGCGCCATTTTCAAACTTGACTAAAAACTATTGTTGTAAGTGAATTCCACTAACGACAAGTATTTTTCCCAGCTGCCCTAAAACTCAAGAACACAACACCTGAGCATGTCTTTGAGAACTTGGATCAACCTCTCCGATTGACCGTCAGTCTGAGGGGTGAAAAGCTGTACTAAAATTCAACTTTGTGCCCAATGCCTCTTGCAACTTCTTCCAAAATCTTGAATTGAATCTCAAATCTCTATCTGATATAATCGATAAGGGCACTCTATGAAGCCTTACTATCTCTGAAATGTACAAGTTTTCCAACTTGTCAAGGGAGTAATCAACTCGTACAGGTATAAAATAGGCTGACTTCGTAAGTCTATCGACTACAACCCATACAACATCTTTCTTATTCGGTGTCAACGACAAACCCGTTACAAAGTCCATAGTAATACGGTCCCACTTCCACTCGGGTACCATAATAGGTTGAAGCAAACCCGAAGGCACTTGGTGTTCAGCCTTTACTTGCTGACAAATCAAGCATCTCGAAACAAACTCAGAAATATCTTTCTTCATACTTGGCCACCAATACCATTTCCTTAAATCATTATACATTTTGGTACTACCCGGATGTACAGATAGACATCCGCTATGTGCCTCATACAAAACTTTACGAATGAGCTCATCATCCCTCGGTACACAAACTCTATCTTTGAACATTAAACATCTGTCTGAATTTATCCAAAAGACATACTCAACACTCGACTCGCATTGAGCTCTTTTGGCTTGTAATTCGCTGTCACCTTTCTGAGCCTCATAGATCTCCTTTAGGAACATCGGTTTAGCCCTCAACTCAGCCAGAATAGAACCATCGCCGGACAAAGTCATCTGTGTATTCAAGGCCCTCAATATAAATAGGGACTTCCTACTCAAAGTATCAGCGACTATATTCGCCTTTCCTGGATGGTAATCGTTGACCAACTCATAATCCTTTATCAACTCTAGCCATCTTCGTTGCTTTAAGTTCAGTTCCTTTTGAGTCATCAAATACTTTAAACTTTGGTGATATGTGAAAATTCGACATTTTTCACCATATAAATGGTGTCTCTAAATCTTCAGTGCAAAAACTATAGCAGGTAACTCTAAATCATGCGTCGGGTAGTTCTTCTCATTTGGTTTTAGCTGTCTGGAGGCATATGCTATCACCTTGCCTTCTTGCATAAGTACACAACCTAATCCATTTAAGAATGCATCGCTGTAAATCACAAATTCTTTTCTTGACTCAGGTTGTACTAGAATTGGAGCTTCTGTCAACATAGCCTTTAATTTCTCAAAACTCTGTTGGCACTTTTCTGTCCACTCGAACTTCACATCTTTCTGTAACAGTCTCATCATTGGTGTCGCTAACATGGAAAACCCATTAACAAACCATCTGTAATAGCCAGCTAAGCCCAGAAAACTTCTAACCTCAGTTACATTTTTTGATGGTTTCCAATCGACAATAGCTGAAACTTTACTTGGGTGTACTCGGACTCCATCTCTTGAGACAATATGTCCCAAAAATCCAACTTCTTTGAGCCAAAACTCACTTTTGCTGAACTTGGCATACAACTGATTTTCCCGCAAAATCTGTAAAATTGTCCTTAAGTGCTCGACATGCTCACTTTCATCACGGGAATATATCAGTATATCATCAATGAACACAACCACAAACTTATCTAGGTACGGTCGAAAAATGTGGTTCATCAAATCCATGAATGTCGCAGGAGCATTTGTCAAACCCAAAGGTATGACCAAAAATTCATAGTGCCCACACCTCGTTCAAAAAACCGTCTAAGGCACATCTGAGTGTTTTACTCTCAACTGATAGTATCCTGACCTCAAGTCTATCTTGGAGAACACAGTGGCTCCCTTCAATTGATCAAAAAAATCGTCAATTCTTGACAATGGATACTTGTTCTTCACTGTTACCTTATTGAGTTGTTGGTAATCTATGCACAATCTCATAGAGCCATCTTTCTTTTTCACAAATAACACTGGAGCAACCCATGGAGAACAACTCGGTCTGGCAAAACCTTTGTCCGTTTAATCTTGCAACTGTTCCTTTAATTCTTTGAACTCAGTTAGAGCCATCCTATAAGGAGCAATTGATATCGTTACAGTACCAGGAGCTAACTCGATGCCAAATTCAACCTCTCTAACCGGAGGCAATCCTGACAATTCCTCGGGAAAAACATCTGGGTACTCACACACTATCGGCACTGACCCAATCTTCAACTCGGTTTCTTTGGCATTCATCACAAATACGCCTCATACCTTTTTCTTACATACCTTTGAGCCGTCATGTGAGAAATCACTACCGGCGACCTATCTTGTTCATCTGATTCAACATGAAGGGTATCCTCATTTTCATATCTCAACTCAATAAATTTCTTACCACAATTTACTATCACATCATGAGTGGTTAGCCAGTCCATACCAAGAATAATATCAAATTCATCAAATGGTAATAGCATAAGATTGGCCTTAAAGTAATGATCTCTAACCATCAGAGGACAATCTTTACATACTTTATCAACAAATACACTTTTGCCTAGTGGATTAGACACATTTATTACAAACTCTGTGGACTCTATGGGCATACTTATAATAAATACTAATTTCATGAAAATGTATGAGTGAGTAGATCCGGGATCTATTAAAGCAATAACTTTAGTATCATGAAGGGAAAATGTACCCATAATCACATCGGGAGATGACCCTTCTTCGCGAGCGCGAATGGCGTAAGTCCTCGCAGGCGCCCTACCCTCGGGTCTTGCCGCCTGCTCTCTGGGATTACCTTTACTACTCACCCCACTTCCAGGGTTCCTCTGTGGTTGATGCGATCCTGGTCGCATCATGGTTTGACTCCATTCGATGCCATCGAGAGTGGCCTAAACTTGAGGGGCCCAAGTGCAAGATGAAACATTTCACAGGCCTGATTGGTTATTGGACCAATGTTTTTAAGGACTTTTAATTTAATTAAGTTTTATTTAAATTAATAAGTTTGCATATTTTAACTTTAACTTGCACTTTGTGTGTTCTACATTTAATAAAGTAATGCATTATGTAACTTCCATGTTAGTTTAGTATGCATCATAAATAATGACTTGCATTATGAAACTTCCATGTTAGTTTAAGTCTTGCATTAAATAATTCATATGTTTATTTAGTTTGCATTTTAAATAATTGCATTTAAGCATCTTAGTTCAATAGATGGTTGCTGGTCAGTAATTCAACTCAACTTAGTTTAATTAACTAAGTTTCTTTTAATGAATTTAATTTTATTGTTGCTTCATTAATTAATCTAGTTACTAGGTTAATTTATTGATGCATGAGTTAAGTTCATTTAATAATGTTTTTCTTAATTAAACTAGTTGTTGGAATAAATGATGCTTAAGTGTTAGTTCATTTATTTAAGTCTAGTTATTGGAATAAATGATGCTTAAGTGTTAGTTCATTTATTTAAGTCTAGTTGTTGGAATAAATGATGCTTAATTGTTAGTTCATTTAATTAAGTTAGTTGTTAATTTATTTTAAGTATAATAATTGCACTAATGTGTCGGTTACATGTGATAATTGTAGGTGACTTTTCATCTTACAACCATTATTTCTAAAGGTTGTTATGCATTCATTGAAGAGTTACTCACATTGAAGATGGAAGTTACATGGCTAGAATTCCAAAGGTTGAGACTCTTCATTTGGTTGGTGACCTTTCGGTTGATCATGGAGAACTCAAAGGATTTTGACAAATAATTTAATTCAAGAGTTACTCACATTGAAGATGGAAGTTACATGGCTAGAATTCCAAAGGTTGAGACTCTTCATTTGGTTGGTGACTTTTTTCATTGATCATGGAGAACTCAAAGGATTTTGACAAACAATTTAACTCAAGAGTTAATCATATTGAAGATGGGAGTTATATGGTTAGAATTCCAAAGGTTGAGACTCTTCATTTGAAATCATTATTAGCCTCGTTAAAAGTGACCATTCAACTAGCCTTATTTGATACTCTATATACATGTAATAACATATTGTGGGGAACTTTTTGATTATTGAACTTTGGAATATATTTTATGAACTTTTGTTCATTGAGTGAGATTATTCTCCTCTCTATCTTTCTTACGAGTTTCGATTACGACTTATCAAGCTTGCTTGTGGCGTCAATCGTTTCTCTTCCATTACATTATACCATCGGTTCTTATCTTTTTAGATAATGGGTCATGGTCCATCTTCGATTCCATTTTCCACCTTAAACAAATATAGAACCCGGGGTGACACTGTCATAGTGTTGAATGGATTCTTTGTTTAAGTTCTTTAATCCATTTCCACCAAAATATGACCTATCTTTTATCCATCTTCCATAAACATAAAATCGAACCTAATATCTAAACCGTTCCCTTCATTTCTTAAACCTCCATTCCTAACATTAATCCATTTCTTAAAACCAATTCACTTAAAAGCTTCCGCAACTCTTTTATATTTTCCCATTATTACCCGAAGGCTTGATTTACTCCTCGTAAATGATTGGGCAATTCGTATACGTTTCCACTCATCCCGAGACGGATCGTATCAATGGTCTTCCTCTAACATTGCTCCCGGATCTCGCACTTTGAGTTTTCTGTTCTTTCGTCATCTCAGGACATTCTCTTATAAAGTGATCTTGGGAACCATATTTGAAACAAGCATTCTCATGTGCTCGGCATTCATTAGGGTGACTGATAAACCGTAATGTATACATATTTTAATCCCATATTTAGCATACTTTTGGATGATTTAAGTCTTGAATTGTGAAATTTGGTGCTCCTAATCCTTTAATTTCATGTTTTATACTTAGGAGAGCACCAGAGGATGAAAAGAACGAGAAACAGGCCTAAAATGGAGTAAATGGGCCAAATTACGAAATCGACACGGCCTGGGCCCAAGCCACACAATCGTGCCTCATTAGCAGACCTGAACACGGCCTGACCCCGACTTACACGGGCGTGTGCCTGGCGCGACCTATTTTAATTTCACTCGAATTAGGATACTTAGGGGAGAAGAAAGACATTCTGAAAGCCTATATAAACACCCTAAGTATGAAATAAAAAGGGGGCGTCCAGTTAGGTCGAAGAGCCGAGCCAGAGAGGCCAGAATTGTGTGATTTACTCGAAGAAAGCCAGTTGATTCATCACAAGAAGCCGGAGTTATACTAAAGATGGAAGATCTTTCCTTCAATTTCCTTCAGGGCGTTTTAGGGTTTTTCTTATGCTTTGTTTTATATTTTCTTCTGAGATGTATTCTTTTTTTATTATGAACTAAACCCTCAAATACCTGAGAGGGATGAAACCTAAGACGGATCTTGTTATTGTTTTCTGAACTATATGATAAATACTTGATTTGTTCTTAATTATGTGTTCTTAATTCTTGCTTTGATATTTCAGGATATTGATTCAAGTATTGATGTGCTTAGGCAGAGGAGGAATAGACCCTGTCTAAGAGTAGATCTAGAATAATTAAGCGGGGTTGATCGCAACCCTAGAGATAGGATGACGAAAATCTGCCGGATTAGGGTCAAACCTAATATGGGAGTCCATAGATCGAGTTAATGCAATCCTAGGGGTTTTAATTAGAAAGAGATTTCAATTAATCAACCTAGGGTTAGACGTTAGTAGCCTCAATAGAGGTATTAATATAAATTAGGGAATCCTATAGATCAAGTCAGTGAATAAATCGTCTGGTTCAGAGTTAGATAACAAGTGAAGTCTAGGTGGATTCTTTCTCGGGTATTGTCTTAATCAATTGGTTTTTTTTCCCACAAGTATTTTCTCCAATTCATTCTCTTTGTCTTAGCATCTTTAGCTTAATAGTTAGTTCATTTGTGTAAGTGAACTCATACTTTGTGTAGGTGACGAAACAATCACACTCTAGGCTCTTGACTCGGCTAAGACATCGAGTAATCAATGTGAGAACATAAATTCTATTAATGACCATTTGGTTAAACCTTCTTTTCAGGAAACACCATGGAGCCACACAACTGAGCCAGTTCCCAGGCCTCATGCCAACAAAGAAATAACTTACGAGGAACGACGGCTTTAGATCGATGAACTAGACGAGTGGAAGACGCATTTCAAAGAGAAATTAGGAATACACAAAGCAGAACCAACGCCATTCCGTGGGACAAACAAATTGAAGATCCGAGATCAGGTATTGTTAGATAAGACAGACCCTCGAATATTGATCGCTGAAATCAGAGCTTTAAAATTTATAAAACAAAAGATCAAACCTGGAAACTAACACTGGCAATGATTAAAGGCAAGTGTACCTATCGAACAGTAGTATAGCTTAGGCAATACCGGATTGTCGAACCCAAAGGAACTAAAAGTACTAATACTAACTTTCTTTTTATTATTTAGCCTTAAAAATAAAGTGAATTTACTTTAATCTAAATTAACGACTACTAAGCTTAAAGACACAAGACAAAAAGAACGAATTGGAAAATAACTTGAAAGAAAACTCAGTTCATTACGACGATACCCTCAAGAAGAATCCACCTAGACTTCTCTTGTTACCTATCACTGAACCATATGATTTCTTAACTTAGCTTGATCCGTAAGACTCCCTAACGTATATTAAACCCTCTCTTGAGGCGAATAATGTCTAACCCTAGGTTAATTAGTGGAACTCTCGTTCGCTTATAATAACCCCCTAGAATAGCAGTAAATCGATCTATGGACTCCTATATTAGGTTTCACCCTAATCCGGCAAAATCTCGTAACCCTATCTCTAGGCGTTCGATCAACTCCGCTTAATTATGCTAGATCTACTCTTAAGCAGGGTCTATTCCTCCTCCACCTAAGCACATCAGATTTGGATTAAGCAACATAATTAAGAACAAACTAAGTAATTATCATATAATCCAAAAATCAAATAACAAGATTCATCTAGGTTTCATCCCCTTCAGGTATCTAAAGGGTTTAATTCATAACAAATAAAAAAACATCTCAAGAGAAAAGATAAAACAAAATATAAGAAATCCCTAAAACTCCCTGAAGGAATTGAAGGAGAAATCTGCCATCTTGAGTATAACTTCGGCTTCTTGAGATGGATCAACTAGCTATCTTTGAGTGATTCCCTCAACTCTGACCTTCTCGGCTTGGCTCTTTGGCCTAGCTTTGACGCCTTGGACAAAAGCCCTGGCAGAAGGCTTCTGCCGAACTCCCCTCTCAAGTTGCTCCCTTGGGTGTTTATATAGACTTTGAGATGCCTTACTTGGCCCTTAAGTATCCTAATTTAAGTAGAATTCCTAATAGGGTGTTTGAATAGGCTTTGGAATGTGTTTCTTTGCATCCAAGTATCCTTTCCCAAATGAAATTGCTCTTTCCAGTGACAGAGACACGGCGGTACACGCCCGTGTGGATCGTGGCCAGGCCGTGCTCGGACTTTTAATGAGGCACGGCCGTGTTAGCTTTGGGCCAGGCCGTGTCAATTTCTCTCTTGGCCCAATTTGGTCCGTTTTAAGCCCGTTTCTCGTCCTTTTCATCCTTGGGTGCTTTCCTAAGTATAAAACATGAAAAGAAAGGATTAAGAGCACATTTTTACATAAATTGGGGGATAAGTTATCCAAAAACAAGCTAAATGTAGGATTAAAATATGTTATAATTACGGTTTATCAAATATCTCCTCCTGACCTTAATAGAAATGAAGAAATCCCTTTTAAGGTAATCAATGTTTTCCTATACGGAACAGTTGAGGTAAGTAATCCTACATTTGGCATTTTTAGAGTAAATGCTACTCGACTCGAACCATATACCCATAATAGAACTGATAGCATGAGAAAGGATTTTCAACTTCTAAAACCACCATAATTTTGCTAATGAGAGGTAAGTCTAGCTTAAGACTCTAAACGAGCACTTCTCAGGAAGCAACCCGAGCACTAACCCCGTTAACTTTTGCAATTTTAATTTTACTTTTATTATTCTTTGTTAACATCTAACTATAAACTAACCAAGGTGCAAATTTTCATAGCACACGGCCTTGCACACGGCCGTGGCCATGGCCGTGTGCACACTATAGATTACCGTACTGACATGGCAGAGATAGTACGAAACAGAACGAAAAATATCCTCAAGCCACGAGCCCCGATTAAACACCACGGCCATGCGATACGGTCGTGGCCGACACTATTTTATCAACACGAGCGTGGCAACCTGCACATAGGCGTAGGAGAAACGAACAAAGCATAACACGACCGTGCGACACGGCCGTGTAACTCAACACGCCCACAGTACACGGGCGTGGGGATGGACCAGATTTGAAATCTTTATTTAAAACACCCCTCTCCCCTTCTCACCTACTCCTAATTCCTTTCTCTTCCACACTCCTTACATTCCCCTTCGTTTTCATTCTCATTTTTCTTCATTCCCCCTAACTCTAGATCTAACCATATCCATGTCGAAGAAACAGAAGGATCTTAGCACAGTCTCCCTTTGTGAGACCGATTTATATAAGTTCATGCCGGCCACTTCATTAACTCGACATGACAAGGACTTCTGAGTCCATTTAACTTTTCTTTGTATTTTCCCTTCTCCTTTATTTTCCTTTTCTTTATTTTTCTTTTACTTAGTTTAATCTATTTTATTTCATTTTCTTTTATTTAGGTTCTAAAGGCTGCTTGGGAATCACACACCACGGCTTTAGAAATCACACCCACTTCGCTAACCATCAAACGATAAGGACTTTACAGTCCATTAATCTTTTCCTTTAATTTTATTTTACTTTCTATTTTCGTTCTTTTTATCTTTCTTTTCTTTAAATATATATTTAGTATATTTTGAATTATTCTTATTATTTCCTGGCTAATTTTTCACGAGCTTCCCAATTTCTTCATCTAGCGCAGAGATTGTCGGCGGCCACCACACCACGACACTCCCAACTCAAGGAAGCCATCCAAATTCAGGAAGTTTCACCTCTCCCTATCTCTTCAATTTCATATATATCTTTGTACATTGAGGGTAATGTACATCTTAAGTGTGGGGGTGAATATTTATTTCGAGAAATTTCCTAACTTTCTGCATTATTCTCAAATCCCTGAATGATATCTTGTCTTTAAGTAATTTTCTCATATTACTAATTAGAATGAAATTTCCTGTGAATCATGATTTTTATTGATATGTTTCGAATTAAGTTATTGATAATTGTGCAGTGATGATTTAAACTTTAGGAGACTAGAGAATCAAGCATGATGAGTCTATTTTCAAAAAATTAAAATTTTGATTAGGTTGTCTACCTGAATCTAATTATTACCTTGAAGTTTGAAATTTACAAGGTTGATATCAAAAACCCATAATTTTTGTGAGACCTTAAGCCCTTTAGAGCATATATTCTTTTCTTGCTCATTTTTTGATTATGAGTGTGTCAATATTGATTTGTTATTCTAGAACTTGCTTCGATTATACATGTCAAGACCATATTATTGATTTGATATACTGAGATAATAAAGGCACTTAGGATTTAACCCACTCACTCCACTAAAAAGCTTACCCTCACAATTAACCCCTAGTGAACCCCTTTGATCCTAACAACCCTTTTATTAACTCACCCACTAATATTAACCTAAAAACCCATCTTGTATTTGTTATCACCATTCCTTGACTCCTTTTTTGTTGAGATTTGATTTTGAACAGTTTCCTAACTATGTTCTATATTTTAGTTGTTAAAGTTCTTTCTTATTATTGTAATGATTTGTTCTTAAAAAAATCGAAGTATATTCATTATTAGTTTTATAATTAAGTGAGCTTATACGTTTAAATTTCACATCTTGAGAAGAAGCTCATGTTATGAAATTTTAAGTTGATGAAATTATTTAGTTTGGCATAACCTTTGTCCGTTAAATCTTGCAACTGTGCCTCATCCTATAAGGAGAAATTGATATCGGTACAGTACCGGGAGCTAACTCGATGCCAAACTCAACCTCTCTAACCGGAGGCAATCTTGGTAATTCCTTGGGAAAAACATCTGAGTACTCACATACTATCGACACTGCCTCAATCTTTAACTCAGTTTCTTTGGAATTCATCACAAAGCCAATATACGTCTCATACCCTTTTCTTATACACCTCTGAGCCATCATGTGAGAGATCACTACCGGCGACCTATCTTATTCATCTGATCAACATGAAGGGTATCCCTATTTTCACATCTCAACTCAATATATTTCTTTCCACAATTTACTATCACATCATTAGTGGTTAGCCAGTCCATACCAAGAATAATATCAAATTCATCAAATGGTAATAGCAGGAGGTTGGCCTTAAAGTAATGACCTCTAATAATCAAGGGACAATATTTGCATACTTTATCAACTAACACACTTTTGCCTAGTGGATTAGACACCTTTATCACAAACTCTATGGACTCTACGGGTATACTCATACTAGATACTAATTTCATGCAAATATATGAGTGGGTAGATCCGAGATCAATTAAAGCAACTACATTAGCATCATCAAGGGAAAATGTACCCGTAATCACATTGGGAGACGATGCCTCTTCGCGAGTGCGAATGGCGTAAGTCCTCGTAGGCGCCCTACCCTCAGGTCTCGCAGCTTGCTCACTGGGGTTACTCTTACTACTCGCTCCACTTCCCGGATTTCTTCGTGGTCTTCCTTTAACAATGCTACCGGATCTCGCATTTTGAATTTTCTCTTCCTTCATCATCTCAGGACATTCTCTTATAAAGTGGTCTTGGGAACCACACTTGAAACAAGCATTTTCATGTTCTCAGCATTCACCGGGGCGACGTCTACTGCACTGTGGGCATTCCGATCTATTGATCGAATGTTACCAACACTAGCGACTGAAGTAGTCTGAGCCTTGTGCCTCGAATACTATTTACTATTGCTTCTACTTGAAAACCCTGCGGAAGTAGCTAATCGGGTGGAGAAATCTCTTGACTTTTTGGACGATAACTGAAATGACTTACCCCACTGTCTCTTTCTTGAGTCACGAGACTCCATTTCAGCTTTTCTTTTCTCTTTAACTTGTTCTTCAGCTTTACAAGCCTGATCCACCAGCACAACAAATTCTTTCAACTCTAAGACAGCAACAAACAATTTAATGTATTCATTTAATCCGTCCTCAAATCTCTTGCACATAATGGCTTCAATGGATACACATTCTCGAGCGTATTTACTGAGTCTTACAAACTCACGCTCATACTCAGTTACTGACATCTTACCTTGCTTCAACTCTAAGAATTCTTTCCTTTTCTGATCGATAAACCTTTGGCTGATGTACTTCTTCCTGAATTCTTCTTAAAAAAACCCCCATGTGACCCTTTCCATTGGTACCACCGACACAAGCGTATTTCACCATTGATAAACGGAATATCTCAGATGTGAAACAACACATTTCATGCACTCTTCAGGTGTGCACGACAACTCATCAAATACCCTGATGGTATTTTCAAGCCAAAACTCTGCTTTTTCAAGATTGTCATCTTTACTGGCCCTGAATTCCTCTGCTCCTTGTTTCCGGATTCTATCAACCGGAGGTTTTTCTCTTCTTACCACTTCTACCACTTGAGGAGCTATAAGGGTAGGCTGAGGAATAGGCGAGGGTGGAGGGGGTTGTGCATTCGGGTTCGTACGAACGAACTTCATGTACCATGTATTCATCATGTGGAGAAAGGTTTCTCTAGCCTCTTCTCCTACTCTCTAACTTACTGTCATAGGTCTATCCTCATTCTCATTTGGCACCGTCCCTCCAGCGGAGCCAGTGCGTTACTTTCTACATCATTTGCCACAGCTCTTTCGGGATCCATTTACTATATGAAAACACAATTTAAGTCGTCAGGAGTCGTCACACTATCATTGTTAAAGTATTCTTATGTATGGCATGTATAACTAATCTCATGCTTACGCTACGTTAGTCCTAGAATCGGCTAAACCGTAGCTCTGATACCACTAAATGTAACACCCCTTACCCATGTTCTATGCTGGGACCGGATACGAGGCATTACTATCCTTGACCTGACTTAAACATGTATTAACGGGCTATAAAATTTTATTATGATTTAAAAACTTTCTTTTTTTAGTCATAACATTCATCTCATGCGCCTATGAGGCCATAAACATACATCCGGAAGATTTTGAGGTTCAACCGGAAACTTTTACTCTCTTTGGAAATTTTTGTCTAAACAGGGGCCACACGCTCGTGTGACCTGGGACACGCCCATGTGGGCTGGCCCTGTGGTCTCACACACCCATGTCCCTAGCCCGTGTACAATTTATTTTTTAATTCAAACCTACAGGGGTTTTTACAAGGCTCGACACACGCCCGTGTCAATGGACTGTGTCCTTCACGCGGTCTAGACACGCCCGTGTCCTCACCCGTGTGAAAAACTAGGGGTATTCTGTTTGTGACGTCAGCAACCCCTTAAGGAGCACACGGCCTAGGCACACGCCCGTGTGGCTAGCCCGTGGTCAACACTGACTTAAAACACTAACATGCAGAGGACAAATGGCCTATTAACACACCCATATGGGTTGACTGTATGTCACACACGGCCTAGACACACGCCCATGTGTCTACCCGTGTGGACACTTAAAGGCTATTTTCCCAAGCAAATTGCCACCCTGAAATCAAGATCATTCATATACCCAATCCAACTACTCAAATATTTCATCAAAAACATGAACATTAATGCATAACTCATCATCATTTAATGTATGAACTTAGTAAATATTGGCCAATCTCTTTAGCCATATACAAAAAAGAACAATAACCGTAATAGCCAACACTTTGGCCCCTCTTAGGACTTACATCAAGATGAATTAATTCCTATACATGCCATACTTAATAAAAACAACTTGGCTATACCAAAAATAGTGATTGATAGTGTGGTCCAAGCTCCAAAGTCAATGATCCACGAGTTAGCTTGGCGAGACTACAAGGAAAGAAGAAGAGAGAGAAGTAAGCATATAGCTTAGTAAGCTTGTATGAAACTCATTTAGCAATATATTAACTCATTATAACTCATCTATCCTGAGATAAGAACAACATACATCTTAAGTGCTTGGCTTACTTACTCATCACATGTTACATAATAATTTCATACTTGTATTATATTCATGGTACCTGTGTCACTTAATCACATAGATTAGTACATTTTGCTGATGCACAAGTAAACTCAACTTTCATCTTTCTTAACATGAATGATGCTTAATATCAACCTTCTATATCTTAATTTATTATTATCTTAACTTGCTTAACTTTCTTGTTACCTCTTTCTTGTTTGGCTCTTTTGCCCAATGAATTACCGAGAATAATTGAGGTTACTCAATCTCATCAACATATATCTCGATGCCAATGCCATGTCCCAGACATGGTCTTACATGGGATCGCCCCATGATGCCAATGCCATCTCCCAGATATGGTCTTTCATGGGATCCCTTAACTTGGTGTCGATGCCATGTCTCAAACATGGTCTTACACAAGACCTTTCTTATATGTTTCCTTTGGAAACCTACCATTGCCATGTCTTGACATGGTCTTATGTGGTATCCTTGCCTTATAAATCTTATCAATGCCATGCCTTGACATGGACTTACATGACATCTTTGCCTTTTGAATTTACCAATGCCAAGCCTTGGCTTGGACTTACATGAGACCTTTGTCTCATAATAACATTTTCAATGCCATGACATGTCATGGACTTACATGATATTCTTGTCTTATGCCGATGCCATGTCTTGACATGGTCTTACACGGACTTTCCTTGTCTCATGTTGTGATATTAGTATCCTCATTATTCCGAGTCTTCAACCGAGACTTTCTCATACATATTCTCAGTTACTTTTCCAATCATAATATCAATAATTTAACTTCACAGAAATAATGTACATTATACAACATAATAAGTAATTGCATGAGAATAAATGTAAAGCTTTAATTCATACAAACTTACCTTGGTATTCAAAATGTATGTAGAGATGTTAGTTATTCCTCGACTTTGTTCTTGCCTCGATTTCGATCCTGGCTTCGTATTTCTTGATCTATAGTAACAATTTCACTTGTTAAATTCACACATTGACTAAATCGACTCATAATTCATATTTTGGCAAAATTACAATTTTGTCCTTAGACTTTAGCAAAATGACCATTTTGCCCTTAGGGTCGGAAATTAATTCTAATCACATTTCTACCTTCAACAAGCCGAGGTGAACATTTAATACTTTTATAGCTATCCCCAAAACTCAACATTTCACATAATTACTACAAATTTATAACATTTTCATCAATGTCCAATTAGGTGTTTTCAAGACAACACCTTTCATAGAAGTTGTTCATCTAACAACTAAGTCTTAATTTCTTCCATAAAAATGCAGCAAATAACAATGAAAGCTCTCATGGAAAAACTCTAAACTTTTCACCATATTGCACAATAGTCCCCTCATTTGAAAGCTTAAGCTTTAGGGGTCTTAAAAGTACAACTTTTATCAAGAAATGATCCCTAGAACACTTACTTGTGAAGAGAAGAGTGTGCTGAAATTTTTGAAGCTTTTAACCCCTATTTGGCTGCCAATTTTCGGTGGAATAGGTGAGCAAGAAAGATGGACATCATCTTTTCTTTATTTTAATATTAAACTATCAATTTAGTCCACCTACTATCACCAACTTTGACCAACATTAATAAATTTGTCTCCTATGCTAGTCTATGGCCGACCAAGCATTTAAAAAGGGCTAAATTGCCTTTTAAAACCTCAAATTAACAATCTATGGCTATTTGGTACCTTTAGCTTATAAAATGGAACTTTCGCACTTTATGCGATTTAGTCCTTTTTCGCGATTAAGCAAGAAATCGTTAAAATTAAAGTACCAAAATTCTCATGTACATATACCATCATGTTCTGACTCATAAAATGACATGAAAATAAATTTCTCTAATCTCGAACTAGTGATCCCGAGATCACTGTTCCGATTAGCCCCTAAATTGGATTGTTACAGTTAAAATATTGAATCCCAACTTCAATAAAAAAGAAGTGTTCTGATCTTTCAATTGACGAATCCCAAGCCATCCACAGACCTTTGGCTAACATAATGAATCCCAACTAATAAGAGCCATTTTTTTATGATGTCTGTGAAACAAACTAAAAATCTAGCTAAGGCAGGTGCACCTATCAATTAATAGTATAATTATGGTGAGCAAATATACCATTCCCACGAAGACTAAAAGTACTAGTAATTACCGTCTTTCTATTATTTAAATGATAAATTCGAGTGATTGGTTAAAAACTAAATTTAACTAATTAATTACTAATGAACACAACAAAGAACAAAACAATAAAACAAACGATTAACAACCAAGAAGCGAAACAATACATAGGAAATAATCCACTTAGATTTCATTTATCATTTTCAGTCTAAATTATGCAATTTTTTTACTTAGTAACTTGATCTGTAGAAATCCCTAAGTTATGCTAATATCTCTTTCGAGAGTAAAAGCAACCGATCTAGGTTGATTAATTGAAATTTCTTTCTAATTAAAACCCCTATTAACTAAATGTAGCACCCCATACTCGGACTAGATGTTATGGCCAAATATGGAGAGTTACAATAACCATTTTCGAAAAGTTCAACTTAAATTACTTGAAAATTTAAATAGTCTAAACCTTTAAAACAGTTAAACAAAAACATGTATATCCAAATTAAAAATAACAACCCGAAAAACATGCAATAGTATTAGTTCAAATAAAACAGCAAAATAACTACAACGGAGATGACCGAGCTTTCGTTACGCCTACCCGCCTAAGTCTGTGGGTTACTTGAAATTCAAACAATCAGACGAAATGAGTTTTCGAACTCAATGTGTAACTTATCTAATCAATTAAGTAGAATAATGACAAACATGCTTCGGGTATTATTAACCAGACAGTTTCCTAATTTAGAAACGGAACAGAAACAGAGTATGTCAGAGGTAAATACAAGCACATATACATAGCTTATTAGATATAGGTGCATAATCCTACCCCCATCCACTACACACCATCTTCGTTCATCCCTATAGACCATTTAGGGTATCAGGTACCCATCCATCCCTACACATCGCATAGTGACTGTACATCACGTTTCAAAATAATTGTAGACTAGTTGTCATATTAAATTGCGATAAATCACTAGAATCAGATATATTTAAATGCGGTTTAGCCACCAAAATTGGTATATTATTAAACTGCCACACTTCCTTCTTTACACAAATCCCAACCTAATACAGATAAAAAGCTATAGATTCAGAGAATATTCAGATAGTGCAAATCATATTCATATAGCATATATCACATCAAATGTATGTAGATATAACATATTTCTCATCATCGGATCATTACATACCAAGTTACATAGCCTAATTCTGATCATACGGACCCTATAGGGTTTAGTTATATGAAAATGTAGTTTAGGCTTGTATTTCTATTGGTTTAAGCGAGTTATTGGCTATTACTTGACTGTGTATATCGTGTGATTGTTGTGTGTGAAGCCTCGGATTCATTAGAGCCTACTACGAGTTGAAGGAAGATCTAGTTCAAGCTCTTGGTTTTCGATGAAAGTTGATAATCAATGAGTGTTTTAGAATCGCTGCTCATAGATGATTCGTTTTGTATCTGAGAATTTAGAGGTAGCCTAAACCCTTACTCTAAATTCCGAGTGTAAGTGTTCTTTTACCTATGCTAAATATGTGATAAACATGTTTGTGAATTGTGATAAATAGATTTATGATGTGATGAAATATGAACATGTTGTGATGACTGTTGTGACTGTAAATATGATGGTATGTTATTCATGCCATGTGATAGTGTGTATAATGTGCCAATGATATGATTATGCAGTGAATATGTACAGATAATTGGTAAGTAATATTTGATGACATTATGGATCTTTTGGCTTTATGACTTAATGAGACCGTTGGATATAGTTGGCATGCCATAGGATTGGGAGTACTCACCTATATGTGTTTTGATATATAAGGTGCTGAGGCCTAGGGACAGTGTTGGAGAGATAAGGTAATATGAGGCGAGCTCCATTCATTGGGATATGCATGTGTGGTGTATTGGAGAGCTTTAGCTATATGCTTCGCTTACGAGATATGATTGACTCTACGATTCTATTTGTGATGTGATGGAGATCCATGTATCCGATGAGTAGTGATAGAGTCCACTTTACCTTTCATAATCTCAAGAGCCAAATTATCATACATTGTGGATAAATGTGATTATATGTTCTTCATGTGGTTAATATATGTCGGAATATATATATGCCTAAACATTCGTATAAATAATGTGTAAAAGTATGCATGGAATATGACTAATTATGCGAATTATGGTACTTAGTTAATAGCGTTTTGGGAATATGTTGTATGTTTTTTGGTTGATGCATGATGATATCTTTGCGTTGTGGTTGTTCTAGGCATTCACTGAGCTTGTTAAGCTCATCCACTCCATTTTATCCTTTGCAGAGTAGTTGCGTTCTCCGTATGAGCGGTATGGGTGTCGAGGGATTTATCCAAACCATTCTTTATTCATTATAGTAGGTGTTTTGCTTATTCTAGTTCTAGGGAATAAAAAGGTAATGTGGTAGACATTTATATCGGATTGCTAAGACATATTTGGGATTATTTGCATATTATGTATGTTTGGAAGCATGTGGACTTGGATATGGTATCTGGACTATTGTTTTAGACATTTTGATGCTTATATGACTAGGTGAATGAAGCATGATGTTTAGGGTTTAAGCTTGAATTATTTAAATGCTCTTATGTGCTGAATTTTTGTAACTTGAAGTAGAGGTATCGATATTAGGACTTTTAAAACGATACCTCTATATTTTTGAAGGTGCAGGGAATCAAAATACCAATTTGGTATCGATACCTTGGCCCAAGTATCGATACTCGGGGTGTAATTATCGATACCTAATGAAAGGTACCGATATTTTTTGATGTTTTGAAACTTGACGAGAAATAGAATGCTAGTTTGGTATCGGTTTTCAAGGTGGTATCAATACCACTTAAAGGAAATATCGATACCATAGAGGCGGTATCGATACCTACCTAACATTTTTTGGAAAATTTGGTAAGTGGTCTTAATGTATGATTAACACCCATGCTATGCTATTTTATGAATTCTTGGCATGGTTTATCAACTTGAAGTGAATGTATGGTTTATAATTCATGATAATGTTATGTTGTTATTAATTGAGAAAAAAGATGCATGAGAAATAACATATCGTTTTAGATGAACAAGCAGTGAGACGGTGGTGTGGCATCGGTATGGGGTGGTACACTACATGGCTAGCTTGTGTGGCCCACATAACCTGGCACACAACCTTTTGGCTCATCTTAGTGCCTTACATGATCCAAGTCAGAGAGTTACACGGCCTAACACATGCCCGTGTGACTCAAGTCAAAGAGTTACACGTCTAGACACACACTCATGTCATTCACCTGTGTGACTTACAATCAAAATAGTCCCTCACACGACCTGGACACATGCCCATGTGACCCAAGTTAGAGAGTTACACGGCCTACCACACGACCTGGCGCATGGTCGTGTGGTTCACACGGCCTACCCCACGGCAGTGTGGCATCGACATTCATGGTTTTCGACTTTCGCCGTTCACAAAATCTCGAGTTTTCATTACACACCTGATACATTTTGATGAAGAAGCAATATGAATGATATCGAAACCTAAAGCGATGATCAATTGGGCAATTTAGACAAATTAACCAAGCCAAAACACCAAGCTAACATAAAAAATCAAAATGACGTCAAAGAACTTCGACAAAACCCCAAGTTAAAATTAAACCTTACCCTTGAATAATCGACAATTACAAGAATCTTACATTGATGGAAGATCATTACTCTCGAGAAATTTTCCTAAAAAAAACCTACACAAGTTAGAAATTCATTCCAAACGAGAAAACCGCAACTACGACCATTATCAAACTCAAGTAACAAAATGGACTATAGAAAACTTACGCGATCCAATTGAACAATTGTTAGCACAACAGAACTTAGATTCACAGATACAAATAGATTCAACAACAAATTAACAAGGCAAAAGAAAATAAAATCACAAGGAAGAAGAGCAAAAAAAAAAAAGAAGAAAAGAAAGAACAGAAGAGGAGAAACATTTTGGGGGGAAAATGTGGAAAAGTTGAGGACAAGAAAAATTAAAAAAATAAAACATTAATTATTTTTTTAAAAAAAAGAAAATAAAGTTAATTTACAAAAGGACATAAAAATATTTCCCTAACACTTACACAAAGACCCGGACACAAGACCCCCAAGGGTATACAAAAGCTTAACCATTGAACCAACAAGGTTATTCTTGACACAATTTGACATAAAATTGTATTTAAGCCGAAAGCTTAAAGATGAAGATTAAGTCAAAACAAATAGCAAAATTTTCCAAAAGTGGAACTTGAACCCTTGATGAACAATTAAGGCAATAAACCACTGAAGTAGATATTTAATTATTGACAAAATGTAACAAGCAAAGGTTCAAATTTTGGGGCGTTACAATTATCGCATTAACTCAATCTATGGATTCCTCTATTAGATTTGACTCTAACTCGATAGATTTATGTCGTCCTATTTCTAGGAGTGCATGCAACTTCACTCAATTATGCAAGATATACTCTTAAACAAGTCTATTTCTCCTCTGATTTAAGCACATCAAACATGGATCAATAATCTAGAAATATCAAATCAAGAATTAAGCACACATAATTGAGAACAAGATCTAAGTATTTATTACGTAAAATAAAAATCAAACGACAAAATCTATCATATAGTTCATCTCCCATATGTATTTAGAAAATTAGTTCATGCTTGAAAATAAAAACATCAAAAACACAATATAACCAAAAGAACCAAAGAAACTCATGATGGATTTATAAGAAATCAAATGCGAATATTCAATCTTGACGGAAATCTGTTTCAAAACAAGCTTCAATGGTGTTTTTCGAGCTGTTTTCTTCAATATTATATGACGACTCAATCCTATCTTCTTATTTTTTTCATATATACATATTAGAATGCCAAAAAAACCTAAAAAGTCATATTTTCCCGCATTTTAGAGTGCCAATTTTTGAAATTGACACGGTTAGCCACATGGTAGCGTGGTAGGCTGTGTGGCTCACATGGCCGTGTGGAAGGGGTCAACTTGTGTGGCTATTGTACCTTACTTTGATTTTCTAGTTTTTGCTCGTTTTTCTCTCATTTTGCTCCCAAATACACTCCTAAGTATAAAAATATGAATTTAAAGGATTAAGACCATAAAATTCACCATTAACATCAAATAATAGCCTAGAAATGAGATTAAAACATGTTACTTTTAACACTTATCATTTTACTTGCTTCAACTGACCCCCATATAAACTGTCTAATAACACTCTCAATTTCGTTACATATTCCTTAGGGAATCCTCAAAGACTACATGAAGTAGTTAACGATTATAAGAAGAACCGGTTGAGATAAAGTAACTCTGCCAACTAGAGATATTTGCCTTGTATCCCACTTTTGAAGCCCCGATTTTACTTTTTCCACCACAAACTTCAAGAAACTACTAGTAACCCTTTCGTGGAGAAGAAGGATTCCCAAGTACAATCCTAAATTCTGAACATTCCGGAAACCAAGCATATCACAAAGCTGTCCTACCAAATCTTCATTCACACCTTCAGAGAAGAAAATGTTTGACTTACGAGCATTGACCCAATGCCCAAAATAGCCACATAAATTATTCAGTAAATCTTTAATTAATCTAGCCTAACTCATCAGTTTCCCAAACATAACAAGATCATCTACAAATAATAAGTGAGAAAGAGTCGGACTTAACCTGGATAAGTGAATGAGAGACCAAAGGCCAGAGCTTATAACCAAACAAATATTGTAACCCAACCATTTCATGCATAGAACAAAAAGTTAAGGGGATAGAGAACACCCCTACCTAATGCCTCTAACTGGACTGAATTTCTGAGTAGGCACTCCATTCCATGAGATCTGCATAGTGAAATTGGTGATAGCAGACATAATGACATTTCGAAAGAAATCTAGAATTTTTATTGCTTAAAGGGAAGCATCTATGAATTCCCAACTCACTCGGTCGTAGGCATTTTTCAATCAATCTTAATGGCCATCCATTTTTTGTATTTGCTACGCATTTAATGGATAACTTATTAGGCCACTATGATATTGTTTGTGATGTCCCTTCTAACAATAAAACCAGCTTATTCTGGTCCAATGATTCTAGGAAAAACCACCTTAAATCTATTTGCAATAACCTTCAAGACCAATTTGTAGAGAACTAAACACAAGCTTATAGTGCAAAACTGTGCAAAGCTCTCAAGATTATGAACCTTAGGGATAAGCACAAGTAAAGTATCATTAAGCTCCCTTTCGATAGCTTGAACATCAAAAATTTTTCTAACCCACTCGCAGACAGCCCCATCGATTTGCTCCCATTGACTCTGAAAAAAAAAGTGCATGATAACCATCACTTCCAGGCGTTTTCAATAGAGCCATGTCAAACAAAGGCACCCTAAATTCTTCATTCGACACTACTTTACTCAAGAATACGTCATCATTAGAATCAATTTCAGGAAATGAGCTAGTGAGTAAGACTCTCGAGCATTCCGGAGGCTCACTATACGATTTCTGAAAGAATTTAACTGCCTTAGACTGAAGAACCTCATCCTCAAAGATCCAGACACCCTCTTCATTCTTCGAAGTTGTGATTTTATTGTGATTCCTCCTCTAAATTGTGCGAGAGTGGAAAATCTAGTGTTCTGATCCCCAAATTGCAACTAATCACTCCTAGCTTTTTGTTTCCATAATAGTTCTTCATGGTGGACACATTCCAACTCCTCTCGCATCTGTGATTCCGGAATACTTAAATGTATAGAATCAGAGTTTTCAAAAGCCCTTTGAACATTAGACAATCTCTGCATCAACTTCCTCTTACGGGTCCCAATAAGACCATACACAGAATGAATCCAATTTTTAATGTTATCAGTAAAAAAGTTTAACGATTCAGCTATGTTACCTTTGAAGCACCACTTTTCCTTGACAAAATCTAAAAATTTAGGGTGTTCAATCTAACCAGCTAGGAATTTGAAAGGTCATCCTTTAGGCAAATTAACCTCCGTCTCAAGAGATAGAAGCAAAGGTATATGATCTAACTTAACCTTTGGGAGGTGAGTGATAGAGCAGTACGAAAAAGATCTCAGCCAAGCATCATTACCAATTGCCCTATCAAGCCTTTCATAAAGCTCACCTCTGTGCCAAGTGAAATAAGGCCCCTTGAAACCTAAATCCTACAAAAAAGACATCTCAAGAAAATTATTAAATAGATGAAAACCTTTCCCAACTGTATGCCCTCCTTTCTTATCACTAGAAGAAGCAGAGCATCAAAATCACCAATCGCCATCCACGAGGTATTATCGTTCGGTATAATGGAAGTAAGACTTTCCCAAAGTTTCTTCCTAAGAACTCAAATATGATAAATTGAGGGTTACTGCGAAGAATTTTAATAGAAAAAGAGTCTTTTCAACCCACCCAAATGCCTTCAGAAAAACTGATAGCCTCCACCCTCTGTGAAAATTGAAAACCCAAGTTAGTAATAAATTTATCAACTTTAAAACCACTTACCCTTGTTTCCAGCAAACTAACAAATTCAGGTTTGTGTTCTCTATTGTATTCACGGAAGACGTAGAGAAATTTCGGACTGACACATCCCTGGCAATTCCAAGAGAAAACTATTAAATTTATAAAAAAATAGAGGAAAAAAACCTACCTTACTGCTTAGAGTCCACTGACTCTATATCCTGCAAACCCTCCGAACCCTTTACTCCTTTACTAATTAACTCAACCAAAGAATTCATAGAATTAGATAGAGGAACACGGGCAGTGCCAACTAATTTAAAGCTATCCCCACGATTTCGAATAGTTCAATTAACTTTTATCGCTATGGCTCGATCCACCTTTAACACCTGAACCTTGTACTTTTGGTGTAAAAATTCCTTTTCAAATACTATCATTGTAACAACCCAATTTCGGTGAGATCGGAACAGTGGTTTCGGGACCACAAATCTGAGCCAAAAATAAAATTTATTTTAATATTATTTTATGATTTGCATTATTATAGGAAGGTCATATGAAAATTTTGATACGAAAAATATACTGATTGCATGTTTAAGTAGGGAAAAGACTAAATTGCATAAAATGCAAAAGTTTCCTTCTAGTAGTTATAAGTATCAAATAGCCATAGAATTCAAAACTTAAGGTCTTTATATGGTAATTAGACCATTGGATAAAGTTAGTAGATATTTTAATGACTCATCCATGGAAAAATTAGAAAAGGGTAGGGACTAAATTGGATTAATAAAATTAATAGATGATAATTAATTAAAAAGAAAAAAATCATCTATTTTCATATCATCTTCCCTAAAATTTCTATGAAAACCCTAGGAGAGAGGAATACAACTTCCCAAGCTTAAAAAGGTATGAAATCAAGTCTTATTTTTAGTAATTTATATATTTTTAGAATCAGGATAGTCTAATCTTTCTATTTAGGGGATTTATTTATAAAGTTATCAAGGTATGGAATTTCATGGATGAATATTCTGAAAATTAGAAATTTATGGTAGAAAATATTCATAGATAAACAACTTTTACAAAGCAATTTTTGATGAAAACTTGATTTAGGGACTAAAATGAAAAAAGTGGTAAAACCCATGGAAAATTCTAAAATTTGTGAAACGTATGTGCTGTAAATGTAATATATAAATTTTGGCTAGGCTTGGAAAGAGGATTAAATTTCATGAATTTCATTTTCCAAGCCTAGGGACGAAATTGGAATTTCTGAAAAGTATAGGGGTAAAATGTTAATTTTGCCTAGGATGTAATTGAATGCAAATGTTATGAAATGTGATAAATTAATAGTTAAATTTGTTTATATAAACCCGGAAAGACCAACTACCGAACTAGATCGAGGGAAACAAAAGGTTTCGGATTAGTTAAAATTCAAATACGAACAATTGTCAAGATAAGTTCGTGTAACCTAAATATGTATGTTAATTTGCTTGAATTGAATTGTATGATTGTGTTGATATGTATGTGAAGATATACATTATGAAATGACCACAAATTGGAAAATGATGATAAAATGCTATGTCCCGGTGATGGAATAAGGTGATTACTCGAAAAGAGTATAATATTGCATATGTTGCAGATAGGATTTAGCCCGGACGGGTAATCCAGAAGTAGGCCCTCTCAAGCATATGTTATAGATTGGATTTAGCCCGGACAGGTCCAAATCAAGCTATTTAGAGCATATGCTACAAAAAGGATTTGGCCTGGACGGGTAACCTTGTTATAAAATATGGGGCTTGAGAGTGTGCTATATGACCATGTGCTAAATGGGTACTTTTGAACATGAATTGATGGATAGTTGATATGTATACTTTGTGTATACTGCTCGAATGTCCATCAAAATTTCAATAGTTCAACGGGAAAGATTCATGAAATACGGAAAAGTGGAACTAAATAGAAGTTTATAATGCGATGAGCTCATCTATGTTTACTTGATATTCATATGATGTTATGTGACTAACTTGTTTGATTAAGTGTATATGTTTAGGTAAATTTACCCAAAAATTTTGGAGGGTATGGTTATGTATGCTTGTATGAATAAATATAACCAGTAAGTTTAATTCCTATTATACGAACTTACTAAGCATGAAAATGTTTACCTTGTTTAATTTTCCTTGTTTTATAGTGCCCGTAAGCTCGCAAGGTTGGAGGTCGGTCGGAGCATCAATCACACTACCCATTATCTCATTTTGGTATTAATATAAATTTCATTTTGGTATAATGGCATGTATAGGCTCATTTGGCCAAATGATGGCTTGTAAGTGATGTTTTGTAATCTAGCTATTGGAATGGCTAATGATGTTTTACTTAGTATGTTTATAAAGTTATTTCATGATTAAATTCCTATGTGCTAATTTGGTTGATTGGATTATGCTTAAAGTGTATGTTCCTTATAATTAAAATTATAAACATGAATTGTATGTGACAATATACCATGCTAGGTACTAGAATTGGCTTGGTTTTAATGCCTGAATTGGCTGGTATATGTATACAAGTGTTGATGTAGGTTATTGGCAATAATTGGGTGAGAAAATGAAGCTAGGAAAATGGCTTTATTTTGTCCACAAGGGTAGACACACGGGAGTGTGTCTAGGCCCTGTGTTACACATGGCCTACCTCATGGGCGTGTGTCCCCTACATCTTAAAAATGAGAAATAAAATGCTCAGAATTGGGCACACGGACAGAGACATGGGCGTGTGTCCCCTACATCTTAAAAATGAAAAATAGAATGCTCAGAATTGGGCACTCGGACAGAGACACGAGCTTGTGCCTCAGCCGTGTGGTTGACACGGCCTTGAACACGGGCGTGTTACACGACTGTGTGAAAACTGCACCTAAAATTCGAAAGTAAAATTCGCCACACGGCCTAGCACACGGGCGTGTGACTTGACCGCGTGACTTTAATTACTTCATGTCTTATAAGTCAGAGAGTTACACGGGTTAGGGACACGGGCGTGTGTAGTCACACGGCCCGACCATACGGGCGTGTCCCTAGACCACACGGACATGTCCCTAGACCACACGGACATGTGGGCACTGTATATAAGGAAAATTTTAGAATTTTGCGAAAAATTTTATGAAATCTCGATTCGGTCCTGAATCGATTCCACTGTTATTATTGGGCCTCGAGGGTCCATTTAAGGGACAATATGATTGATGTTGCATATGAATAGTATTTCCAACTTGGTTTATCTGTAATTATTTTGTAAGTCCCGGTAATATCCCGTAACCCTGTTTTGAAGACATATACGGGGTAGGGGTGTTACAATTATTTTCACCATTCCCCAATGTTTGTCCTTTATTAGGATTAGAATTTTCTTTGAAAACGATCACCGAATACTTCCTTGAATCAAGAACATTTCCATCTAAAGCCATCACCATTCCTTCTGATTCTTCTAAAGTAGGATTGAAATCTGTAGTAGTCACAAAAGGGCCATCTAATAAATTAGAGGACTGTGGGGGGTCATTAAATAAATTCCCTAATTGTTTAATGACATTCAAATCAATCACTGTCATTTTTGGTTCGTTACAATTCTCGTGCAACCTATCAATTTTACCATTAATAATGCCCATGGTATTAGACCCGACAATATTGAGCCAAGTCCCATTATCTCTTGGACCACCTGCTTTAGTTTGCCTTTTGCCTAAGTCCTTAGCCACTTGTCCCATGGGTCGCAAGCCCAAATCCATCTCACCCTCATTATTCTACCCGGCTTCCTTAATCTTTCACACCTATTTTTCCCGACCCAAACTGGTATCACTGCTTGCACTGTTATTAGAAACACTAGGGTCGTCTCTATTTAGGGTTTGGCCCAAACCTCCATTTATTTTCTCACCTAACCCGTCAGGCCTAGAACTATTTTCTTGTGATCCACTACCTATGCCCTCAATTGGATGCACCATCAGCCCAGCATCTCCTTTCTTTAAAGCTGACTTACCTTCCCCATTAAACGCGCAGAAAATTTTTCCTTACCCTTTAATTTTGTAGTAGAATCATCGGAGATAATCACATCCCCATCCTCATCACTTATATTCAGATTGTCCAAAGTTACCTTTTTTTACCCCGTCCCTCTGATTAGGATAATTCCTCTATCTTTGCCGTATTTTCCACTCCACCACCATCCATAGTCCCAACGCCGATCTCTTACCACCGATCGTCGAATTTGATGGCTCCAAGTTATCACTGGTTATCCTAGTCTTAAGGCTCGTCTCTGCCGTCAACGAAGGACACGTCTCCTTTAGGTGATCATATTTTCCACACGAAAAGCATATGGTTGGCAAGGCTTCATACTTCACCCTTATCAATTCTCCATTCACCAACACTTGGGACACCAACGGTCTATCAAGATCTACAAAAATGACTATTCTAGCGAAATGACCCCTGGTTTTGTTATCAGTGTTGAAATCAAGTTGTTTGGCCACTTTGCGCACCAATCCTCCCACTGATTCCAAAATTCTCTTTTTGCATATAAAACCCGGACATTTTGATCCATGCTAAAACTACATTCAGGTAAGGTTTCTTAGGGTTGAAAAATTTTGTCTATGGCTGAACAATGGGATATTTACCATATATTATCCATGGTCCTTACATGAGCACTTTATTATAATCTTCAATAAACTGAAGTTTAGCTAGGAAATAACTGTTGTCAATATCATTAAATGGAATGGTTTAGAAGGACGCCATAAGCTACTGACCTGATTAAACAAGGTGGTGTAACCAATATTGCGCCCCAATAGCTTCACCACAACTGTTGTCTTCATATCCTTAAATAGGATCTATTAGATACGATCCGAGAACTCTATCTCCGGAAGTCCATTGACCATGGATTTTTTAATATCTCCTTCTAGAAATTCCAAATCTTCAACAATATCAATTTCATTAGATTGGGGCCCTTCCTCTTGAGCTGAAACCCCTTTCCCCGAAAGCATCTGTTTCCAAGATACTTTTGGTAGCGAAATCAGATCCATAACGATTTCAGTATGAACATCACCATCCCGCTCTTTAAACCAAACTTTTTTTGTTTCCCAGTCATCAACAAACCGAGATTCAGAGAGCTTATCGTTTTCCAAAGAAATATCCATCTGGATTTGTATGCTAAATTTAGTAGCATTTTAATTTTAAATCTCATTAAATTTATAATTTAATATAGTTATCACATTTTTAATCAATTAAATGAATATATTTATTATGATATTAATGTTTTCCATTATATGTTAAGAAAAGTTAAACCATTGCAACGTTTAATACAAATTATTTTATTTTTAATGCATGTAACATTATATTTTTTAAAAGATAAATCTATGCTTAATTTAATTATTTTACTTAATATTTCTGATTTTTAATAGTAAAATTTTAATCAGTATAAAATTTTTACATATACAGCTAATAATAATGTTGACTATTTTCATTAATATATAATTAGGTCATGAGCAATTTATACCATTTGAAGTTAAACACGCAATTTAGTTTTTAACTATATTCAAAAGACAGAGAAAAAGATAGTTGAATATGCCATTAATAAAAGAAAAAGATAAATATAGTTGTGAAAAATATGCATCCTAAATTTGGTTGGTTTAAAAAAAACATCATATAATATTCAACATATTAATAAATATCTCCAAAATCTTAAAAAAAAATTTAAAATTATTCTTTAAAGAAATTTTAATTAAAATATTTTCATTGTTTAAAGAGAGAAATTAGTTTATGGACCTTTCTCGCCATATCATTTATAACCCCTTTTTAATTATTTCTCGAAACAAGAAATTATTTTATGGATTCTTTCCACCGCATTACTCATGGTCCATTTTCAATTGTTTGATGATATTTCAGCAAATTTTTTCATGTCATTAATACATAATTTTGGTAATTTTTTTATCCTGAACCTTGAACCCGAACCTTGAACCCTATTTAGGGTCAGGATTATGAGTTCAATGTTCAATTTGTTTAAGGTTTAGGTTTGGGGTTTCAAGTTTATGATTTAAGATTCATGGTTCAATATTTGGGTTTAAGGTTTGGGATTTAAGATTTGAGTTTAGGGTTTATTGGTAGGGTTTGGGTTCAAGGATAGGGTTTAGGGTTTTATGTTTGGGATTCGGGGTTTAGGATTTAAAGTTTAGAGTGTTGGGTTCGTGATTCAATGTAAAAGAATTTCCAAAATTTTGTATCAATGACATGAAAAAATAGTTGAAATGTCATTAAATAATTGAAAAGGGATCATAAATAATGTGATGGGGAGGATCTATAAAATAATTTCTCTTTTAAAGAACCTATTTTTTATTTTTCCCAAAATTTTGCAAGTAATTATTTAGTTTTGAATTTTTTTAATAAAATTAATTTTGAAAATATTTTAAAAATTTTTGGAGGTTAACCAATTTTACATTTAAACATGATCACGTTGATATATATATGTTTTGGCCGCGTTTGTTTTTTTAACGGAAAAAAATAAGGCTTTAGTTATCTTTATTTGTTCAATTTTGAATGCTACAAAGAATATATTAATTTGTTTATTTTGACGGATATTAAATTGTTTATAGTTTATTAATGAAAATATTTAACACACACTGTCATCAAATGTCTTTTGTTTTTATTTTTTAACTGTTTAATAGTTCATAAATTAAATTATATATATGAGTTAAGGTAATAATAAAATTATATTTTGACCTCCTTACAAATTTATAATTTACTTTTTGTTTTTTGCTTCCCCTAATACAAGTATCTCTATGTATTTATTCCTAAATTATTAAGAGTATTTCCTTATCCATATTTTTATATAAAAAAAACTATAATTGGTAGAAAACGATTATATATTTTGTTATTTACTTGCTTTGTGGAAAAAGAAAAAAGAAAAAAATGGACGTGGAAGCACATGATCATGGGTGTAATTACATGAAAAATAAAAAGGCAAATGATACAAAATGTTAAACAAAAAAACAAAATCTAGTAAGGTATCCAGGATGGAGTGAGCTCAAGTTGAAGCACATGGCAAAGGATGGTCTTTATATAATAGAAAGGAATATAGGATATTGCACATGGTTAGCTAGGTTTGGTCTGGTTTGATGACGCTCATGGGCTGCCTAATCGTAACTGCCACTCACCTCTACTGCATATTATCGCCACGTGCTTCAGACAGAGGGATGATTACAATTTACTCAATTTAAAATTTTTAATTTTCATTTTACATTTAAAATTAAATAATTGGAATTATATAAATTTTTTAATGGATTTGAATAACTAGTTGGAGTTAAATGGTTTAGCTAAGATTTTTCTTTATCATAAAAGAAAAAGTATCATTGAAAACAGAAAACACAACATATCAACAAGATTAATATAAATCTCACCCTTAATCAAAGAGCTAATCGGCTCACTCTAACAAAAAAAAAAAAAAAAAGCCCCAAGGCTAAATAGACACAAACCCAAACTCTCGGTGACAAAGCCAAAGCCAACAAAACCCGAACCCTCGGATAGGGAGTTGAAGCGGATAAAACCATCCGCATATGACACGTGTCACATAGGGAAAGGGCGAACAATGAGCAAAATCATAATCATGAAGAAAAGGCAAATCCACCTTGATGAAACTAAATATAACAAGATCAGAGGCTAAGGTTCGTATCATGTCATGTCATTGGAAAAACAAGTGAGGGGGAATCAAGCCTAAAAGCAAAGACGTTGACTACATGATCCAAAATATCCCAAAGAGATGTCAAGATTCTAGGTCCAGGTCCAGTTCTCACACTCCCGACTGATCGTACCTTCCTTGATCAACTTTAAATGAAGAAGCACAAAATATAAAACAAACCTAGAACAAACAAACATAAATAAAAATAGCATAACACAACATAACACAAAAAGCAAATAAAGCCATTAGATAATGAACACAATGGCGAAGACCACGATCAGAAGGAACCACGGGTACCTAAAAAAAACCCATCCAACCCTGTACAACGAAGAGACAACAATAGGGGTATCCTAACAACATTTAAGTTTTAAGTGGCCAAAAGGGAGGTCACTGGAACACTTGACCATTACCGTTCAGGCTGGTGAAGTTTGCAATGCTAGAAAGCAAGGAGGGACATGACAACGCCCACACAAAACATGAAAAACAAAGCAATAATAAAATAAAAAATTAGAAGATTGCAAGGTGAGTGAAAACAAGGGCAATGAATCATGGAAAAGAAGATTGATCGGGAAGACGGTGAGCGATGTTTGTTGGTAATGTAAAGTGGGTAATCCCACATTGGTTGAGAAAAGGCTTCTAAGAGAGTTTAAAATTGCCTTGCCTCTTACCTTTATTGAGTAATTGGGGTTAAATGCCCAACACATGCGTGTTGTTGTCGCCCAACTTGGTTTGTGTTAACACTTTCTTTTTGGATACTTTTTTTCTTTTATAAATTATTTTTAGAATATTTTTAGTTGTGGGAAATCCTCTAACCATTGCAGAAAATCTGGTCAGTTGCACTTTTTAAAAAAAACTGCCATTGTGTTTTTTACCGTTTTGCCTCTTCGAAAAACAATATAAATAGCAGGTCATTTTCCTCATTTTACACAACAAGCAAACAACAATATTTCTCTCATTTTTCTTTTCTCTCGCCTATTTTCTTTTAGCATTTTTTCAATCAAAATTTCGGTTACATTTTTTGCTTTGTTTTCCGATTCCTTTCTAGAAGAGCACTGCCAATTGAGTTCCACCTTCTTTATTTGGGTGTACAAATACTAAATTATTGTGTTAACCTTGAAGGGTGATGTCCTCTACACGATTACACCAATCAGGGTAGATTTGCTTCTAAGGTAGTGGTTCTTCCACGACACAATAATTATGTAACACCCCATATCTAGCGGGTCCAAAGTTCTAGCGTATAGCCGTAAATAGTTTGTCTGACGTAGTGTTATTTGCCCAAAATATTGTTTTGGCGTATACATGTGGACGTATAGTAACTACCATAAGAGTAAGAAAGAATTCGATTTTCTGTTATTCTTCCATGTATTAAGGAGAAGTTATTGTTAAGAAATTAAGGGTAATATAGGAGGAATATTCGCCAAAAGTATAGTACGCTTGATTTGTGTGGAATAATGTGCTAGTTAGATTTTATGTAACGTGGTTAGGAATCAACTAAATAGCCAATCTGGATAATTTTGATTGCAAGATATTTATTAATATTTATCTCGAAAACTATAGGCTATTAAGAAGACAAGTTCTAAAACATTTGACACTTGTTAAATTCCACTAAGTGAGTTGAGACATATTTATATGTGATAGATGAATTCTAAAAGGGTTCTTCCTTCTTCTTCCTATTTCTTAAGTGTTATTTACTGATACCTTCTTTAAGTTTGGATGTATCTCTTTATCGATAATCTAGAAGCTATGATTATGTTATGATCAGTGGTTATTCTATTCAAGGGTGAGTAATACTATTTTGCATGTTAAATTATGAAAGAGTAAGTCTGTAAGAGGTGCATGAACAATAAGATGTAAGTATAAGGCTTTGCATGGGAGTTGTCAGTGTTTGAATTGATGGTAAATAGTATACGGATGAGTCTTAATAATGTTCTTATCTTCTGAAAGCAGTGGTTGTTGCTAGTTTGAGATGAATATCCAGATTTTGAGTTTTGAACTGTCGTTAGTAAGAATTAGGTGAGTCTCTACTCTAATTCTTGTATGTATACTGTTCATACTATAGTATATTTATATGAAAGTGGTCGAACTAAAAACTGGAAATCATGGATAGTATAGTATGAATATGTTACTTATACAACTATAAGAATAATGATATGATTAGATTAAGAGATAAGTTACTTTACTTGGAATTAAGTTCTTTGGGATGTATGGAGAGTGTTATGAAATTATAAAATCTTGGGTCTGCATATGTCTAGTTCGTAGAGGTTGTAAAATAAGTCAAGTCCCCGCAGTGGTAAATAAGGAAGTTCGTTGGGATTGTAAACATGAACTTTAATATGGAATCCTGAAAGGAAAAGTCCATGGCCATGACATACTTTAAAAAGGAACAGTTGAATGACATTTTATTTAATGGCGTTCTCTACGTGTCCCAGGGCGATGATAGGAAAACCTCACTCAATGTGAGTTTAGACAAATCCATATCGCAAACACGACAGTTTTGGGATGCCTATATGGCATCCTGTTAACCTTTGTGGCGTACTTTGTATGAATCGCCTTTGTGGCATACTCTGTATGGATCGCCTTTGTGGTGTATTCTATAATAATGACTTATGACATGTACGGTATATCGTTTGTTTGCCTCCGATGTGTTTTGTGAAGTCCACCAGGACAGTAAATACGAGACTCTGTATGATTACTTGTATGGAGTGTTCTGTTAGGTTTATGTGGCATGAACTGTCAAGAATGTCTGGTAAGATATGGATCTAAATGTCTGTATCTATTGTAAGATATGATGAAATTCTTTCAGTTCTTTATTAAGTTAAGGTTAAGACGAGACATAGATATGTTCTGGGTTAAGAGTGAATAAATTTTAAGGGTTTCCGTGAAAAAGATATGTATATATCTATGTTAAGAAGGGTATCTGTTATGATGACCTGTGAAAATGGAAAGTGAGGGGCATTGTATCTTTTTGCAGAACTATTCTGAGTTTGAGTTAATATTATCTTGAGTTATGGGATTTTGATATAAACGATATGGAATTCATCAGAATGGTCTAAGTAGTGATTTATCTATATGTATACGTGTGGTATTAAATCAGGGTAGATCTGAGTATGAATTGATGGCATTAAATTTTGCATAAGTATTCGCCAAACATGTGTATTCGCATGTGATAAATGTCAATGAACAACTGTTTGAAATAAAAGTACGATTTAAGGCATGATTTGTCAAAAGTGATTTCTATGGGTATGTTCTGTTAAGAAATTGTTGTGGAACAAGAGATTTGTATAACATTTGGAAAGATTTCTCAGTTAGCTAGATAAGGAAGATTGAGTATGACAAGAGCATGACAACTGGTGTATAAGAAGAATTATAAAACTGTGGTGGTATTCATCGGAATAAATGATACAGAAGGATGGTTGGCACATAGTAGTTCGAACAAGATTGCAAAGTATCCATTAAGGTATTGTTAATGAGCTCATTAAATACTCCTATACTTATAAGTATTGTTATTTCTTTACAAGTATCTTTGAGGAGACTTCGCCCAGAGGGACGATGCCAGGAGTACGCCAAGGTAGTGGTGGGGTGGGCTATTATGCATATAGTGGAGTTGTGGCGTAGTTTAGGAATACGCCCTTCGAGTCTATAATAAATAAACTTCCATTTTGTAAGGATTTGAATGGAGCTGTTGTAATAAGATTATTTTAAGTTATTTTCTTTGTTTTCATACATTAAGTTTTTAATTGAAATGCCAAAGAATATGTTTAAAGAAATAAGAAAATTGTAAATTATTTTTGTTAAATGTTTAAGTTTTGTATAGTAACACCCGAAATCCAAACTCGGTGAATCGGGTTAGGTTTGGGGCATTACAAATTATTTTTATTTGTTTATGCTTAATTTATTTTCCTGTTAATGGTAATGGTTTTGTTTTGCATTAGTATATTTCCAACAATTTAGAAACAAATCATATTACTGTTTAAACATGTCTGTCATGATGAACTAGTACATTCCTGATCTCTTCAAGCTCGTACCTCTCGATGAACAAACTACAGTCACTGGTCTCAGAGGATGGTTATATTTTTCGAGCAACCAGAAGTCGACTATGTCCTCTTCAATCCACCTGTCACCGAAGAAGCCGAATATTCTCCTACTGTTCTTGGAGACTCGGACATTGATGCCACGACGAAATCCAAGTATGAGAAGGATAATAAAATGGTAAGAGGTCGATTGTTAAGACATATGGCTAACAACCTTTACAACCTATTTGTCAAGAATAAGTTAGCCAAGTCCGTCTGGGATACCTTGGAGAAGAAGTATGTAGCTGATGATGCTGGGATCAAGAAGTATATCATTGGAGAGTGACTCAAGTTCCAAATGACTAGTGATAAGCTAATAATATATCAAGTACATGCCTCTGAGAATTTAGTTTCCGACATCCTAGTTGAAGGGATGAAGATGTGTGAAATTCTCCAAGCAAACTTCCTAATTGAAAAGTTGCCAAAGTCCTGGTCCGACTATTGCAATCTATTGAAGCATAATAAGTGGGACATTTCTTTGAAGGAACTAGTTTCCTATGTGAAGATTAAGGAAGCCAATTATCTTAAAGATAAGGCTTTAGTTACTTCAAGTGAATTTCATTTAAAAGTAAGCCTTGTGGAATCTGGTTTTGGTCTCAAGTTTAATAGGTTAAAAAATACTTAAGATTCAAAGAAGAATGCAAAACTCTAGAATTAGAAGGTTGTCAACCAGTTGAAAATCCAGATGAGATAATAGTCGTTGTGGTTTCCGAAATAAACCTGATTGAGAAAAATGTCGAGTGGATTGTAGAAACAGATGCTTCCAAACACTTCTGCACCAACAGAGAAATGTTCACCGAGTTTGAAAGTGTAGCTGAAGGTGAACAAGTCTACATGGGTAATTCTAGCAATTCAGAAGTACTCGGTAAATGAATGATCTTACTCAAACTTACTTTTAGCAAAACATTAGCATTGAATAATGTTCTTTATGTACATGTCCTGCGTAGAAATTTGATCAGTGGTGGATTACTGAATAAGAAAGGTGTTAAATTAGTACTCTCACATATCATACATTACCTAAATACTTACCACTCAACTTTATATTCAATTAGTACTTCTAACATTCCATCATCGCACATGTAACATCTTTATTATACTTCATACACTTACTAGTTATCTGAGATGTCATTATCGTTTATATATATACATTTATTTGAACATTTCACATGCAAGAGTCAGGATAGAGACTAATGTGATCCGGCTTGATTATGTAGAGTCGATTCACTTGGGTGCCCGATCATCAACGAGAAGATTGTTCGTAATGTTGGAAAGGGCTAATTTTAGCTAAGGTAAAAGCAAAAGTTTAACAAAAGATAAGGATAGGTTAGGGATGAATGAAATAGGTTCGGTTTAGCAATAAAATAAAGATAGGTGAAATTTGGAATATTGGGTGGAATGGAAAAACGAACTTAACGTCAAGAATTATTCAACACTATAGAACAGTGTCACCCTAATTCTTATATTGTTAAGGTGGTCGGATGGATTGGTAGATGGATAGGTGAACGCCACACCAATGAAGGTGATAAGTTCAAGAAACAAGTTCAATAGACGCCATTAGCAAGCTAGGTAAGTCACATGAGACTCGTACGAAATTTGAGAGGAAGAAACCTTACCTAAGAAAACAATGTTCATATATTAAAACTGGCAAAAGTCTATTACAATTGAAAAATAGCTAAGTATTTATAGCCTAACTTAGGATAGCTGAATGGACAAGATTACAACCTTAAAGGCTGAGAAATTCGGCTAGAATAATTTAGAATAAGCTGGAACAAAAGCATTAATTCACTAAGTCCACATTCAGCTTGCTGGACGCCAAAGGTCATGCTTCATGGAGAAGGAAATAAGTTGGATGCACTTGAAAGCAAGGGAACTCCAGTAGACTTGTCTAGGTTCGACTATGGGCATTGTAACAGCCCGATTTTGGGGCTAGTCGAAACAGTGGTTTCGAGACCACTAATTCGAGGTTGAAGAAAATTATTTTAATATTACTTTATGTGTTATAGCATGATTATAAGGATTCATGAAAATTTTGGTGCTTTAATTTAGCGATTGTATGCTTAATTGCGAAAAAGGACTAAATCGCATAAAGTGTGAAAGTTTTATTTTACAAGATAGAGGTGTCTAATAGCTATGGAATATTAAATTGGAGGTCCTTAAAGTGCAATTAGGCCTTCCTAAAGGTGATGGCCGGCCAAGGGGGACAAGAGCATTAAATTGGTCAATATTTGGTGACATTAGGTGGCTAAATAAATAAAATAAGATTAAATAAAGAAGTTGTCATCTTTTACTATTTTCATTTCTTATTCCACAGAAAATTCAAGCAAGAATAGGGGCTTTTGAAGCTCAAACTTTCAGCCAAGCTATTCTCTTGCAAGTAAGTGATAATTTTTGTACTTTTGGAACCCCTAAAGCTTAAGCTAGCTAATGAGGGAACTATTTTGCAAAATGGTTGAA
Source organism: Gossypium australe (assembly GCA_005393395.2). Taxonomy (NCBI): domain Eukaryota; kingdom Viridiplantae; phylum Streptophyta; class Magnoliopsida; order Malvales; family Malvaceae; genus Gossypium; species Gossypium australe. The sequence goes on along the minus strand of CM016617.1, from coordinate 82,223,572 downwards.
AGTTTAAGGATTTGCCATGTGAGTGCTTGGGTTGTTTGCTGAGTTTTTAGGGAAGAAAATGAATTGTGGTTGTTAAATAAACAACTTTTGTGAAAGGTGTTTCCATGAAAACACTTAAAAGGACCTATTTGTAAAGGTTGTAAACTTAGTAGTAAATGCGTGAAATGATTGGTATTGTGAATTGTTATAAGAGTAATAAATGTTAAGCTATGCTTGTTTAATGAGGAAATTTGATGAAAAATGATTTACAAGTCTAGGGGCAAAATTATAATTTTGCCAAAGTATAAGGGCAAAACAATCATTTTTTCCAAAGTAGAAATGTTGAAGTGTCTTGATTGTAGTGATTAAATGAGTAAATTTTATTATTATAGATCAAGAATAATGCGGAATCAACCTTGACAGGGGAAAAGGCAAGGTTTCAGACTAAACCGCCAACTAACATATTTTGCATATTACATATGTTTTTACCTATTGATGCGTTGTATGGATGAAAATTCTTATTGGTGAGAATTATTGAAAATGGTAGAAATGGGTAATTCTCAAATGAACCTTCGGAATAGAAATGTGGGTACAGATAAATATACGTAAATATGTATTTGTTGGTGGGTTGTGTGCGATACCACCGTAACTATCATTATTGGTGGGATGTGTGCGATACCACCCTATTATCGGTTAATGGTGGGCTGTGTGCGAAACCACCGAGTATCGTGTACCATTCCGAAGGGTTCATCTAGAAATCTGTCTAAGTGAAATTATATGTGGCTTTGTGGTGATAAGTGCAGGGCATAAGTACAAGTAAATGTGAGCAATGTATATGATATGTGGTTGGGATGTGGTAAGAGTTGAGATGAGTAAGCATGAATATGAAAATATGAATTGTTCTTACATAGTATGTAATGTTTTTGATTGATTAGCATATGGTATTTATCATACTTACAGCAGCCGACATTTTCACATATTCACACTTTTACCACACAATTTATCACATTTCTCAATTTAGTCCCTAATCGACATTTTTATCAAAAATCACTTTACAAATGTTGTTTATCTAACAACAAGGATGTATTTTCTATCATCAATTATCAAAATACACACTTTATCAACAATGGCAAAATTCACAAACTTTAACAGTTTTGAAAACGAAGGTACGGGATAGCTAAATCGAGTTACCACGACTCCGAAAACACAGAAATCATTAAAAATAGGGCAAAAACCACTCACCTATCAAGCTCCAAAGCTTGGCTGAATGAAACCCATTCCATGGTTGCCATTTCTTTCTTTTTTCTCTCTATTACGGTTGAAGAAGAAGAAAAATAAAGATGATAGCTTTTGCTATTTTGTCTTATTATACCTATTAACTTATTTACCAATTTAACCTTTTAATAACTTCACCAAATCCACCTACTACATGTCCATCTTTGTCTCCTCACTTTTCTATTGGCATAATTACCATGCAAGTGCTCATACTTTTCATGTTTATATCTATTTAGTGCCTTTATCAATTAGACCTCAAGTTTTACACCTTACGTGATTTAGTCCTTTTTATCATATTGAGCACTCAAACGAGGAAATTACTTTATGAAAATTTCACAAAACTTTAGTATCATATTGTAGACATCAAAATAATAATAAAATAAATTTTTTGATGTCAGATTTGTGGTCCCGCAACCACTGTTCCGACTAGGCCCAAAATCAGTATGTTACATTCTCTTTACTATAAAGATGTGCTAGATTATTGGGGCCAACGGGATAAAGATTATCCAATATTTTCACTTTCCAACGAGGAGTGGAGAAATGTTTCTATTCTTTGCAAATTTTTGAAAGTCTTTTATGATGTGACTTGTGTTTTTTCTGGTTTAAATTATCCAACGGCTAATCTTTATTTTAGAGGAAGGTTCACAAGGTCTTGCTTGATACAGCTAAAGGTCCTTATTCGTTTTTAACTCCAATGGTTAAGCAAATGCAAGAGAAATTTAATAAATATTGGGCTGAGTATTCGTTGATATTGTCATGTGCTGCAATTTTAGATTCTTGTTACAAGTTGAATTATGTGCAGTATTGTTTTACTACAATTTATGGTATTCATACTTCAGATTTTGTTGAAACCTTTCTTAGAAATCTTAGACTCTTGTTTGACGAGTATGTTAAGAAATCCAAATCCATGTCTTCCTCTTTGGCCGAGAGTTCTAATGTTTCGGATAAAAATCTTGTTGAATATAGTTTGGATGAACACAATGTTAATAGTGTTGATTTTGGGGGAGATTTTGATGAGAGTGATGATTATAAACGGTATTTAAATGAATCTAGCACTAAGAGTGAAAAGTCATAGTTGGACCTTTATTTGGAAGAACCGGAGCTTGAGTTGAATAGTCAAATTGATGTTTTGGATTATTGGAGCAAAAGTTTAGTTCAATATAATGAGCTTTCATTATTGGCTCGTGATCTTTTGGCAATTCCAATATTGACTGTAGCTTCCGAATCGGCTTTAGCATGGGTAAGAAAGTTATCACACCTTTGAGGAGTTCGCTTACGCTAAAAACGTTCAAGACGTTGTTTGCTTGGATGATTGGATGCGAGCTAAGGGATTTTCAACAGGTAATTATTATTCTCGTTTTATTGTTGTAATTTTATATTATTTTTTATCAATTTGATTATCTAATTATTTATTCTTATTTCATGTTAGAAATTGGTTGCAACAATGACGATGACAATGAGAACGATGAGGATGATGTTTCTTCGATTGCTTCTTAGGTTACCTTCCTTTCTAATTGTTGACAATTTAATTTGGCTTACAATTTATAGTTTGTTATAAAATTAAATATGTTGATTGGTTAATGTATAGATATTGTGGTTGGTTGATTATATTTTGCAGGTTTGTTGTGCTATTTTGGTGTTGTTGGTGATGCTGTTTTTTGTGTTGTTTGGTGTTTTTTTTTATGTTGTTTGGTGTTGTTTTGTTGCTGTTTTGGTGTTGTTTTTTTACTTAGGTATAGGTACATGTTTGACATGAATATAAGCTTTCCCCTATAGTAGACAACAAAGGTCATATTCTCACATTAGTATCTTATTTGAAATGTCCATTATATATTTGACATGAATATGTTAGGCAAAAAAATGTAGACTAATCCATTTATGATGCAAATATCATGGTTTAATTAAAACTAACATGAAACTTTTTAAGTGGTATTTCTTTGGGTAGAATATGTTAAGTTAGGCCAAAAGAAAAATCATAATAGAACCTATGAGGTGCAAAAGAATGAAGTGTTGAACTTGGAATAGAGGAAATAATATTTTCTCCCAAAAAGTACAACTTTTTCTAATATTCTTGCAAAATGAATTATTCAAGTACATGGAAGATTTGGCATTCACACATTCTACTTTCAGTTGAACTGGTATTTCATTTTAAATATTGAGTTCCCTATGCTGTAGTAAAGATTCTCAGAATCTCATGTTAGAGTTTTAATAGTAATTTTATGATGCTATCAGTCTTTTCGCTTTCTTTTCTTTTCCTTGTGTCTATGAACATGGGATCTCTTCTCTTGGATGTGTAAGTTCTATTGTTTCTTATATTTTCTTTTAATGGTACCCCTGTACCAAATATGGAGAATTTCTCTTCATGAGGATCAGTGTGGGGATGGAGATTCAATTGATATTGGCAGTCAACCGAAGGACTTGAGCCTTGCCCTTCTCTCTCTTGAACTTGCTTTGGTTACAACTGACTCAGGAGTTGTTATGTTGCGTGGTACGAAAGTGGTATCAACCATAAACCTTGATGTTGTTTTGGTGCTACCTTTTGTGGTGTTTTATTGTTCTTTTGCAGCTATTTATTTTGTTGACTATTGTTGTTTTTAATATTATTTCGATATTGTAAAACTTTTGTTTTATTATTAATTTTGTTATTATTTTAGTTCTAATTTGTTTCAATTTTAATATAACAACTTTTTGTTATATTTTCAATTTGTATATTGTTTTAAGAATTGTTTTAGTCTCATTTTTTATTTGTTTCTTGTTTTAATGTTTGTTTTTATGTTTTTAAATGTATTTGATTTATTATATTTTTTAATTTTTTATTTAATGAAATAAGCTAAAAAAATTAATTTCGGCCGAGCTCGGGCTTAGGAATTTTAATTTGGGCCGGGCTTGGGCAAAATTTTAGGCCATATTTTGGGCCGAGCCGGGTCCGGGCCTAGAAAACGGGCCTAAATTTTTTTTAGGTCCGACCCGACCCGACCCATGATCACCTCTAGAAGAAAGAGAGAGAAAAAGTCAAAAAGGAAAGATTTTGGAAAAAAGAATAGAATAAAAAATTAAAATTAAAATTAAATCCTACAAAATCCCAGCTCCCCCCACTATCCACTAACCAACCAACTCCCTCAAGATCGACCCACTAACCCATCCGACTACTACAGAGTATCAGTTCCATCCAACTTCTACCGCACAACCGCCACACACACAGAAGTAAAAATCAACATCCTTCTCTTACACAAGGGTTCAAACACAAGACCCTAAGGCAAGCTAACACCTTACCACTTGGACCAGCAGGCTCATTCTAATATGTGTTGACCGAAAATATAACATAAGCCCAACTAATAGGGATAAGGCTAGGATCAAAAATAGAAAACTTTTCCAAAAGTGGGACTTGAACCCAAGACCTCAAATACACACCCATATCACTTAACTACTGAAGTAGATACTCATTTATGACAGAATTCAGAAAAACAAAGTTAAATAAATTAGGGCATTACAACTCTACCCCCTAAAAGAAATTTCAGCCTAAAAAATTACCTGATTCAAACATATGCAGATACCCTTGAAGAATTGAGTCCTCAGGTTCCCACGTGGCTTCCTTAGTGTCATGATTCCGCCAAAGGACCTTAACCAATGGAATAGATTTCCTCCTTAAGACCTTAACGTCTCGATCCAGAATCTGAACTGGCTCCTCCTCAAATGTCTAGTCTGGTCTAACCTCAATCTCCTCAATAGAAACAACATGAGATTGGTCAGACTGATACTGCCTCAACATAGAGACATGAAATACGTCATGGATACGGTCTAACTCTGAAGGTAACTCCAACTGATAAGTAACCGGTCCCACACACTTTAGAATCCGATACAATCCAATGAACCTAGGGTTCAACTTGCCCTTACGTCCAAACCGCAGAACCTTCTTCAATGGAGACACCTTAAGGAATACGAAATCACCCACAGAGTACTTAATATCCCTCCTTTTTAGATCTGCATAAGATTTCTGTCTATCAGAAGTCGCCTTGAGACGATCCCGAATCAATCTAACTTTATCTTCAGTCTCGGAAACCAGCTCAAGACCCAAAACTCAACGTTCACCCAACTCAGTCCAACACAACGGAGTACGACACTGATGACCATACAGAGCCTCGTAAGGTGCCATCTGAATGGTAGACTGGAAACTATCATTGTAGGCGAACTCGGCTAAAGGTAGAAAATCCTTCCAACTATCTCAAAAATCAATCACACAACTTCGAAGCATATTATTCAGTATCTGAATCACCCTCTTAGATTGACCATCAGTATGAGGATGGAACGCAATACTGAAGTCCAATCTCGAACCCAAAGCTTCATAAAGCTTGCTCCGAAACTGAGAAGTAAAATAAGGATCTCAATTCGAAATTATTGAAACCAAAACCCCATGAAGTCTCACAATCTCAGAAATGTACAGGTTGGCCAACTTTTGAAGAGCATAATCTGTCTGAACCAAAATGAAGTGGGCAGACTTGGCCAACCGATATACGATAACCCAAACAGAATCCTTTTTAGTAGGTGTTAAAGGCAACCCACTAACAAAGTCTATAGTCACACGTTTCCATTTCCATAAGGGAATCTAAACGGGTTGAAGAAAACTCGAAGGCAACTGATGCTCATCTTTAACTTACTAGCACGTCAGACAATGAGAAACAAAATTCGTCACCTATCGTTTCAAACCCAACCACCAATACAGTTCACGGGGATCCCGATACATCTTATTTCGACCAGGATGCATAGCATAAGGGCTACTATGCGCCTCTCTTAGAATCATCTATCTCAAATCAAAGTCGTTCGGTACACAAACCCTTCTGCTTAACCAGAGAATTATCTCTTAACTGTTTATCCCGAATCTGATCAATCCAAGTTGGCTTAACTTGCAACTCAGCTAGCAGAGCCCCATCATCAAACAGACTTAAGCGAGCAAACATTGCCCTCAGATCAGTCATTACTCTACGACTAAGACCGTCGGCTACCACATTGGCCTTAACGGGATGATGCTCTATAGTGCAGTCGTAATCCTTAAATAGCTCAATCCATGTACGATGCCTAAGGTTCAACTCTTTTTTAGTAAGGATGTATTTAAGATTTTTATGTTCAGTGTAGATGACACACCTCTCACCATACAGATAGTGCCTCCAAATCTTTAAGGAAAAAACTACAGTAGCCAACTCGAGATCGCGAGTCAAATAATTCCCTTCGCGTGACTTAAGCTATCAAGACGCATAAGCCACAACCTTACCATCTTGCATCAGAACACATCCAAAACCGACATGCGACGCATCATTATAAACCTCAAACTCCTTACCAGATTCAGGCTATGTCAGAATAGGAGCCTAAGTCAAAATAGACTTGAGCTTTTCAAATCTTGATTTTTGCTCACCAGTCCAAACAAAAGGAAAGTTCTTACGCAAAAGCTTAGTCAATGGAGTTGCAATTAACGAGAACCCCTCGACAAACCTCTGATAATAACCCGCAGAACCCAAAAAACTACGGATCTCCGAAACATTCTCAGGCTGTTTCTAATCCAGTACAGCCTCAATCTTTCTAAGATCAACTCGAATCCCCCCAGTAGAAACCACATGCCCCAGAAAAGTTACTTCATTTAACTAGAATTCACACTTGCTCAACTTAGCGTAGAGTTATTTCTCTCGAAGTAACTAAAGGACTACTCTAAGATGCTCATCATGCTCATTCTCGGTCTTAGAGTATACAAGAATGTTGTCGATGAATACCATGATGAACTGATCCAAATACGGTTGGAAAACCTAGTTCATCAAATTCATGAATGCATCCGAAGCATTCGTCAAACCAAATGGCATGACTAGGAACTCGTAATGCCCATAATGAGTCCTAAAAGCTGTCTTATGAACATCAACTTCCTTAACCTTAAGCTGATGATACCCAGAATGAAGATCTATCTTAGAAAATACTGAAACCCTACGAAACTGATCAAATAGGTTGTCGATTCTCGGAAGTGGGTACCTATTCTTCACAGTTAACTTATTCAACTGTCAGTAGTTGATGCATATTCTCATGGTACCAACCTTTTTCTTTACGAACAAAACCGGTGCTATAATAACCCATTTTTCAGTGAAATCGGAACAGTGGTTTCGGGACCACAAGTCTGATCCGAAAATAAAGTTTATTTTTATTTTATCATGTGGTCCGTATTATGATAGACATGTTGTGTGAAAATTTTGATACGAAAATTTTATCGATTAAGTGCTTTTCGAGAAGGACTAAATCGTATAAAATACGAAAGTTAAATTCTAGCAGCTATAAGGATTAAATAGCTATGGATTTCAAATCTAGTAGTCCTTATATGGTAATTAGACGATTAAGAAAGGTATGTAGATTTTCTTGGTAACTCATCCATGGAAATATAGAAAAAGGGCAAGGACTAAATCGAAATTTGAAATAATTTAATTAATTAAAAGATGATAAAAAGAAATATCATCTTATTTTTGTTATCTTCAACCTTAAAAATACATGGAAACCCTAGGAGAGAGAGAAGAAACTTTCAAGGCCTAATTGGGTAAGTTTTCTTGTCCCGTTTTTAGTAATTTTGATATTTTTGAAACCGAGATAGTCTAATCTATCTATTTGGGGGATTAATTTGAAAAGTTATCAAAGTATGGAAAATGGGTCATGGATGTATGTGCTAAAAATTAAAAATTTATGGTAGAAAATGAAAGGTTGTTGATAGATAAATAACTTTTACAAAGTGATTTTTGATGAAAACATGATTTAGGGACTAAAATGTAAAGTTGTAAAATTTGATGAAAAATTCTAAATTTTTATGAATACATGTGCTGTAAATTTTTTAATAGGGCTTTGGTTAGGCTTGGAATAGGGAGTAATTTGCACAAGTTTCATTTTTCGAGCTTAGGGACGAAAATGCAATTTCTGGAAAATTTAGGGGCAAATGGTAATTTTGCCTAGGACGCAAATTGAGTCGCAATGAGTATAAAATGTATGAAATTGACGATTAAAGATATTTATATAGATTCGTACAACTCAAATTTGAGGTTAGATCGAAGAAAGGAAAATGTTTCGGATTAGTAGATTTAATACGCGAACAAGTGCCGAGGTAAGTTCGTGTAACTTAATCGGACATGTAAATATCTTTAATTGAATGTTGTGCTTGTATGGAATGTGACTTATATTGATGTGCATTACTTGAATGCTATAACGAGAAAATTAATACATGCTTGAAAATGGTGAAAAAAGGTTATGTCCTTGAATATTGAATTCCGATGAATATATGTGATTTTCCGTAATGGATGAGGTCCTGCATTTGTTGCTAATGGATTTAGCTTGGACGAGTAATCCTATTGACCTCATTATAGAAAGGATTTAACCCAGACGGGTAATCCTAATATAATACCTCTCGAGTATACGTTATGATTAGGGTTTAGCCTGGACTGGTAATCCTAATCGAGCTCCTCTGAGTATACATTATATAAAGGATTTAGCTTGGACTGGTAATCCTGTTATACGATATGTGGCTCGAGAGTGTGTTCTTTGGTTAAGTGCCCTAATGGGTACCCCTGAATAAGAATTGACTTTTACACCTCGAGTGTACTACTTAAGCATCCATTAAAATTTCAATGATTAAACGGACACAACTCTTGACACAGCTTGAGGATTATAAGATGAAATGATAATGACTTGAACGAATATTACTTGATGAGCTCATCTATGGTTACTTGATTAATATGAAGATTTTGGTGACTAACATGTTTGATTGAGTGCATGTGTTTAGGCAATATTGCTAATGGATGGAAAACATGATATTATATACTTAGACTTAATAAACGGGATTGGTAAATTTAGTTTCCGTTATAGGAACTTACTAAGCATGTAATGCTTACTCTGTTTTATTTCCCCTGTTTTATAGGGCTCGAAAGCTCGCGAAGGTTGGAGATCATTGGAGCATCGTCACACTATCAACTAGTCATTTTGGGTATACTTAGTAAAATCATTTTGGTATAATGGCATGTATAGGACAACTTGGCCATAGGTGGCTTGAAAATGATGTTTTGTAACCTAGTCATTGGAATGGCTAGTAATGGTTCATTTCGGTATGACTAAGTAGGTTATTATGATATCTATACACACATGTGTTAAGTTAAGTATATGGGATCAAATGTTGTTATTGCATAAGTTAAACCAAGGTAAGTTTGTAAACACTTGTGCTTGTAATGATATGCCTTGATGAATGATGGAATTTGTTCAATTTGAATACTCGAATTGGTTGGTATTGGATGTGTGTTTCAAGTGCAGGTCTTGGGTTTGATTTTGGGTGAAAAATAAAGCTAGAAATGGCTATATTTTGTCCACACGGGCAGACACACAGGCGTGTGTCTAGACCATGTGTGACACATGACCGAGTACATGGGTGTGTAGTCAGGCCGTGTGTCCCCTGCACCTTAATTTTGAGAAACAAAATGCTCAGAATTGAGCACACGGGTAGAGACACGGGCATGTGTCTCAGTCGTGTGTACGACACAGCCTAGAACACAGGTGTGTGTCTTGGCCGTGTGAAACCTGCACCTAATTTTGAATTAATTAATTAACCACACGACCTAGCATACGGGCGTGTGGCATGGTCGTGTGCACAAGTCAGAGAGTTACACGGGGTTGAACACGGCCTATAGCAAGGGCGTATCCCTTGGACCACACGGGCGTGTGAGCCCTGCACCTTAGAAAAATTTTGTAATTTTGTGAAAAATTCTTAGAGGTCCTGATTAAGTCCTGACTCGTTCCTGATGCTTGTATTGGGCCTCGAGGGTCCATTTAAGGGATGTTATTAATAATCTCGGTTAATGAATAGTGATTAACATGAAATGTCTGTAAATGTTCTGAAATTTTTTGGTAACGCTCTGTAACCTTATTTCGGCAACAGATATGAGTTAGGGGTGTTACATTTAGTGGTATCGGAGCTATGGTTTAGCCGATTATTGGATTTAACGTAGCAAACACGAGTTTAGCTATACATGCCATTATATAAATTGTGATAGTGTGATGACTCTTGATCATTTTAAATGTGTTTTTCATATAGTAATGTCATCCAACCGAGCTAGAGCTGAATCCGAGGAATCTGAGAGCAATGCTTCAGCTTCAGTTCAAAGGGTTGCGTCTGCATCTGGTAGTGAAAGGCCCATGTCTGAGGGCCGAAATGAGAAGGCAAAACAAGCCTTCTTTCAAATGATGAATGAATGATTTACTTAGTACTTAAGAACAAACCCTGGTGTACAACGACCTCCCCCACCTGCTCTTTAACCGATTCTTGAGGTACCACAGGGTGCTGAACCCGTTAGAATTGGTAAGCCTCCGATAGATAAAATCCGCAAGCATGGGGTGGAAGAATTTAGAGCTGCCGCAGATGATGATCCGGAAAGGGATGAATTTTGGTTGGAAAATACCATTCGGGTTTTTGAAGAATTATCCTTTACACCTGCTGAATGTCTAAAATATGCAGTGTCTCTATTGAAAGATAAAACTTACCATTGGTGGAATATCATAACTTCAATTGTACCGATAGAGAACATTACATGGGAATTCTTCCAAGCTGAATTCAGGAAGAAATATGTTAATCAGAGATTCATGGATCAGAAAAAGAAAGAATTTTTAGAACTCAAGCAGGGAAACATGACTGTATCTGAATATGAACGAGAATTTGTTCGGTTGAGCAAATATGCCAGAGAATGGGTTTTAACTGAGGCTGAGATGTGTAAATGCTTTGAAGAGGGTTTAAATGAAGACATTAAGTTATTGATTGGGATTCTCGAAATAAGGGAATTTGCGGTGTTAGCCGATTGATCACACAAAGCTGAGGAATTGAGTAAAGAAAAGAGATAAGCTGAAAGAGAGGGGCTCGAGTTTTTAGAAAAAGAACTATGAGTAAGTCACAATTATTTTCTTCTAAGAAATTAAAGAAGTATTATGATTGTGTGACCACCTTTACGGGATATTCTGGAAGAGAGCGGGGCTCTCAATGTTCTAACACGAGGTCTTTATCTCCATCTGTGACTAGTGTGGGTAGTGTTGGTAATCCCAGACTGAAATGTAAACATTGTAACAAATTTCATCATTGGGAATGTCGGTCTAGAAGTGGAGCTTGCTTTGGTTATGGTTCACTTGACCATTTTCTTAGAGATTGTCCAGAAAGAGTTGAAAAAGAGATAGAACCAGCTCTAAAGCCTAGTAATCCAGTCTCAACAGGTAGACCACCCCATCATCCCAGCAATATTGGTGGTAGTTGAGGTACTACCAAGGATACAGTAGTTAGATCTGAGGCACGAGCACCTGCAAGGACATACGCTATTCACGCTAGAGAAGATGCCTCTGCGCCAGACGTCATTACTGGTACATTTTCTCTACTTGATACTGATATTACTACATTGATTTATCCTGGTTGTACACATTCATACATATGTACGAACTTAGTGTCTGTTAAGAATTTACTTGTTGAATTCACTGAATTTATGGTTAAAGTTTCAAACCCCCTGGGCCAGTGTGTTATGGTGGATAAAGTCTGTAAAAACTATCTGATGATGGTAAAAGGCTAGTACTTTTTGGCTGACTTGATGTTATTGCCATTTGATGAATTTGATGTGATTTTGGGAATGGATTGCTTAACTCGATATGATGCAGTGGTGAATTGTAAGCAGAAATATATTGCATTGAAATGTGAGAATGATGAATTACTTCATGTTGAATCAGATAAACTGGATGGATTACCTAATGTGATTTCAGCAATATCAGCACAAAAATATGTTAGAAAAGGTTATGTCGCTTATCTCGCATATGTGTTGGATACTAAAGTGTCTGAGTCGAAGATTCAGTTAGTACCGGTTGTATGTGAATTCCCTGATGTATTTCTAGAGGAATTACCTAGTTTACCACCGGATAGAGAAGTAGAATTCTCTATAGATCTTATTCCGGGTACAACACCTATATTTATAGCACCTGAAGGATAGCTCCTACTAAATTGAAAGAGCTGAAAGCACAATTGTAAGAATTGATTTATAGGGGTTTTACTCAACCTAGTTTCTCGCCTTAGGGTGCTCCGGTTTTATTTGTAAAGAAGAAGGATGGGTCGTTGAGGCTGTGTATTGATTACAGACAGCTCAATAAGGTTACAATAAAGAATAAGTATTCTTTTCCTCATATTGATGACTTGTGTGACCAGTTAAAATGTGCCACTGTATTTTCAAAGATTGATCTCTGTTCTAGTTACTATCAACTACAGGTAAAAGATTCAGATGTGCCAAAGACAGCTTTTAGAACTAGGTATGGACACTATGAGTTTCTTGTGATGCCATTTGGCTTGACAAATGCACCTGCAGTGTTTATGAATCTGATGAACAGAATTTTCAGCCCATATTTGGACAGGTTTTTGGTGGTATTTATAGATGATATATTGGTTTACTCTCGAAATGAAAAGGAACATGCTGAGCATTTGAGAATAGTGTTGCAAACTTTGCAAGAGAAACAATTGTATGCCAAATTCAGTAAATGTGAATTTCGGCTACGCGAAGTTAGTTTTCTTGGGCACATAGTATCTGCTGAAGGTGTTAGAGTAGAGCCGAATAAAATTTCAGTCATTGTTAATTGGAAACCACAAAAGAATATGTTAGAAGTCCGAAGTTTTCTGGGACTAGCTGGTTATTATCAGAGGTTTGTAAAAGGTTTTTCAATGATAGCTTCTCCGATGACTTGTTTGTTACAGAAAGATGTGAAATTTGAGTGGACTGAGAAATGCCAGCAGAATTTTGACAGATTAAAAGCTTTATTGACAGAAGCTCCTGTGTTAGTTCAGCCAGAATCGGGTAAGGAATTTATAGTTTACAGTGATGCGTCATTGAATGGTTTAGGCTGTGTTTTGATGCAAGAAGGTAAAGTAGTAGCCTATGCTTCAAGACAACTAAAGCCACATGAAAGGAACTATCCGACACATGACCTTGAATTGGAAACCATAATGTTTGCATTGAAAATCTGGCGGCATTATTTATATGGTGAAATATGTCACATATTCATTGATCATAAAATTCTGAAATATCTGATGTCACAGAAAGATTTGAATTTGAGACAACGCAGATGGCTTGAGTTACTGAATAATTATGATCTGAGCCAATGTCGTTGTTGATGCTCTGTGTAGAAAATCCTGTTTTCCTTGCGAGCTATGAATACTCGACTATCATTATCTGATGTGTAACACCCCTAACCCGTATCCATCATCAGAATAGAGTTACGGGGCATTACCGGAACTTTTAGAACTCTTGCAAATATTTCATGTCAATCACTACTCATTAATCTAGATTATACGTAATGTCCCTTAGATGGACCCTCGAGGCCCAATACGAGCATTAAAATCGAGTCGGGAACTCTAAGAATTTTTCGCGACATTTCAAAAATTTTCCAAGGTGCAAGGCTCACACGCCTGTGTAGTTTAGGGACGCGCCCGTGTGGTCAGGCCGTGTGGTCCCACATGCCCATGTCCCTTACCCGTGTAACTCTTTGACTTGCAAGGCATGATCAAATTGAAGTCACACGCTCGTGTGCTAGGCCGTGTGGCGAATTTAATTTTTGCAATTAAGGTGCATTTTTCACACGGCCAGGACACATGCCCGTGTGCAACGCCGTGTCCCTCACACAGCTGAGACACACACCCGTGTCTCTTCCCGTGTGCTCAATTTTGATCATTTTGTTTCTTTATTTTAAGGTGCAGGGGACACACAGCCAGGCCACACGCCCATGGGGCAAACCGTGTGTCACATACGGCCTAGACACATGCCCATGTGTCTACCCGTGTGGACAAAATATAGGCTATTTACCAAGCCATTTTGCCACCCTCCTTTGCACATACCTACATAACTTCAAATGATACAAATCATAGCATAATTATGCAGCCAATACAACCACAACGAAGGCTAAAACATGTCATTTCAACAACGACATCTAACATGCTCATAACATTATATTTTGTCAAACCAAATCATACCAAATTTCACATCCATAAGCATCAATATTATTTCTTTCAGTATGCATTGCCTTGCCTAGGTTCACTAGATTATCAATAAGCCAAATCATAACCATTAAACATCTATGCTATTAAGCCACAATAGACCATTTAGCAAACAATTACAAACCACATGACAAAAGACATTAGCACATATATATATGTATACATATCCCAAAACATAATCATCACTAGCCATTCAAATGGCTAGATTACAATAATCATTTACATTTACATGCCAATATGGCCAATATAACCTACGCATGCCATTATAACCATAATTGATTTACCATATTGTACCGACATGGGCGGATGGATAGTGTGAGTGATCTCCGCCAAGCTTCCACTCCAACGAGCTTCTGATTTACTCTAAAACAGGGAAATAAAACTAAGTAAGCATAAAATGCTTAGTAAGTTCGTATAACATGGTACTTAACTTACCATTCATTCTATTTTGAGGTAACTATGTAAGACACATTCATTCAATTTGACTTCAAGCCCTACACATATCCTTATTGCCCTTGTTAGTCATATATTCCATAATAACCTCAAAACATGTTTGGGCTCAACAACAATCAAGTTTCCATGCACATTTGCATTCCACAACATTTGTTCATTTAACATGCATAAATCATCTCTTTATATTACAAGTATAATTTCATAATAGTTCATCTCAAGTTCAGATTATTTCATATCAGAACTTTATTCATATTTCTCGACATATCAATGTCACACGAGTAGTAGTACACTCAAAGTATACAAGTCTATAATCAAGGATGACATATTCATCAAATGAATTTCATGTACAAGTATCATCATCTCATGTTTTCTTATATCAATCATCACGTATCATCATTTTCGTGTATTTCAGACATATATGTGTAATAACTCATTTCTTACTCATATTTTCTCATGTTAGGATTTTTTTACCCGTTGAATTTATTCAGAATATTAATGGATATACAGGTAATACACACAAAGTGTAAAAATTAGAAAATTCATCAATTCATGTTCAATGGTACCTATAGGGTACTATTTCAGAGAGTACACTCTCGAGCCACATATATATAAACCACAGGATTACCAGTCCAGGCTAAATCCTTTTTATGACATGTGCTTTAAAGAGCTTGATCTGGATTACCCGTCTGGGCTAAATCCAATACATAACATATGCACGAGAGGACTTATATCAGGATTACCCGTCCAGGCTAAATCCTTTCTTTAATAAAGTCATTAGGATTACTCGTCCGAGCTAAATCAATGTTGCAACAAATGCAGGACCTCATTCATTTCAAAAATTACATTTATCCATCTATTTTCATTTATTCAAACGGGATTGAACATTTTCAAGCACTTTTCAGTATGTGATTATTTCATACCTCTATAACATCCATATAATTCAAATGGTCACATCCCACATTCATTCCAAGCATAAAAGTAACATTTTCATCGTTTATCCTTTATCATCTATCGTGCATTATCATTTATTTTAAACATTTTTATTTATCGTGCTCGATTGGATATGTAATAATTTTCCATTTTCATGACATTTATACAATTTACATAAACACAATCAATGCAAGCATGTAAATAAACACAATTTAGTTACACGAACTTACCTCGACAAATGTTCATGTACATAAATCTACTAATCCGATATTTTCCTCTTTTCCTCATTCTAACTCCGAATTTGGTCTAGCCAGATCTATACAAGTAAATTTAATGTCAATTTATCACATTTCAATTTTCATGGGGACTCAATTTTCATCCTAGGCAAAATTACCATTTTGCCCTTAACTTTTCCATAAATTCCAATTTCGTCCCTAGGCCCGGAAAATGAAACTTGTGCAAATTACCCCCTATTCCAAGCCTAACCAAAGCCCTATTACAAAATTTACAGCACATGTATTCATAAAATTTCAGAATTTTTCCTTCAATTTTACAAGTTTACATTTTAGTCCCTAAATCATGTTTTCATCAAAATTTATTTTGTAAAAGTTGTTTATCTATCAATAATCTTTCATTTTCTACCAGAAATTTCTAATTTCCAGCATATACATCCATGACACATTTTTCATACCTTGATAACTTTTCAGATTAATCCCCCAAATAGAGAGATTAAGTTATCCCGATTCCAAAAATATCAAAATTACTAAAAACGGGACAAGGAAACTTACCCAACTTGGCCAAGAAAGTTTCTTCTCTCTCTCCTAGGGTTTCCATGTTTTTTTGGTTGAAGATGATGAAAATAAGATGATATATTTTCTTTTCATCTTTTAATTAATTAAGTATTTGCTATTTCTAATTTCGTCCTTGCCCTTTTTCTATATTTCCATGGATGAGTCACCAAGAAAAATCTACTTACATTTCTTAATGGTCTAATTACCATATAATGACCTCAAGTTTTGAATTCCATAGCTATTTAATCTTTATAGCTACTAGAATTCAACTTTCTCATTTTATGCGTTTAGTCCTTCTCGTAATTAAACACATAATCGATAAAATTTTATTATCAAAATTTTCACATGATGTTTCTAACATAATGCGAATCATATAATAAAATAAAAATAAATTCTATTTTCAGCTCAGATTTGTGGTCCAAAAACCACTTTCTGATTTCACCGAAATTGGGCTATTACTTGATGATGGTTCAATTATAGTCGAGTTAAAAGCTAGACCAATGTTTTTGCAGCAGATCTTTGAAGATTAAAAAATGATAGTATGTTGCAAGCAAAACGGATACAGAGTGAATCGACACCTGACTCAGAATTTCAGATCGGGATTGATGGTTGTTTGAAATTCAGAGGCAGAATGTGTGTACCGAAAGGTTCAAAACTTGTACAGAAGACTTTGAATGAAGATCATAATGGTAACATATCTATTGATCCTGGTAGTAATAAAATGTACAATGACCTGAAAAAGATGTACTGGTGGCCGGGAATGAAACGAGATATTTCTGAGTTTGTATCTAAATGTTTGATATGCCAGCAAGTAAAAGTTGAACATCAGTTGCCTTCTGGACTATTACAGCCGGTTACAATACCGGAATGGAAATAGGAAAGAATTACTATGGACTTTGTATCGAGGTTACCCCTGTCCCCAAAAAAGAAAGATGTCATTTGGGAAATTGTTGATCGGTTGACAAAGTCGGCACATTTTATTCCGGTACGTATGGATTTTTCCTTAGATAGATTGGATGAGTTATATGTTTTTGATATTGTCAGATTGCATGGAGTGCCTGTCTCCATTATTTTAGATAGAGATGCTCAGTTTACATCCCGATTCTGGAGCAAATTACAGGAAGCTTTGGGTACTCAGTTGCACTTAATCGGGCATGTAAATATGTTTAATTAAATGTTGTGCTTGTATGAAATGTGACTTATATTGATATTCATTACTTGAATGCTATAATGAGAAAATTAATACATGCTTGAAAATGGTGAAAAAGGGTTATGTCCCGATTGAATATTGAATTTCGATGAATATATGTGCTTTCCAGGAACAGATGAGGTCCTGCATTTGTTGCTGGCGGATTTAGCTCGGACGAGCAATCCTATTGACCTCATTATAGAAAGGATTTAGCCCAGACAAGTAATCCTAATATAACACCTCTCGAGTATACGTTATTATTAGGGTTTAGCCTTGACTAGTAATCCTAATCGAGCTCCTCTGAGTATACGATATATAATGGATTTAGCCTGGACTGGTAATCCTGTTATACGATATGTGCCTCGAAAGTGTGTTCCTTGGTTAAGTGCCCTAATGGGTACCACTGAATAAGAATTGACGAATTATCGAATTGTACACCTCGAGTGTACTACTAGAACATCCATCGAAATTTCAATGATTCAACAGACAAAACTCTTGACACAACATGAGGATTATAAGATGAAATGATAATGACTTGAATCAATATTTGTAATAGCCCGATTCTGGGGCTAGTCAGAATAGTGGTTTCGAGACCACTAATCCGAGGTTGAAGAAAATTATTTTTAATATTATTTTATTTGTTATAGCATGATTATAAGGATGCATGAAAATTTTGGTGCTTCAATTTTCGCGATTGTATGCTTAATTGTGAAAAAGAACTAAATTGCATAAAGTGCAAAAGTTCCATTTTACAAGCTAGAGGTGTCTAATAGCTATGGAATATTAAATTGAAGGTCCTTAAAGTGCAATTAGACCTTCCTAAAAGTGATGGCCGGCCAAGGGAGACAATAGCATTAAATTGGTCAAAAATTTGGTGATATCATCTTTTATTATTCCCATTTCTTCTTCCACTGGAAATAGAGGTTTTTGGAGCTCAAACTTTCAGCCAAGCTATTCTCTTTCAAGTAAGTGATCTTAGTGGTCTTTCTTGATAATTTTTGTACTTTTGGAACCCCTAAAGCTTAAGCTAGCTAATGAGGGGACTATTTTGCAAAATGGTTGAAAGTTTAGGGATTTGCCATGTGAGTGCTTGTGACATTTGTTGAGTTTTTAGGGAAGAAAATAACTTGTGGTTGTTAGATAAACAACTTTTGTGAAAGCTGTTACCATGAAAACACCTAAAATGACTTATTTGTAAAGGTTATAAATTGAGTAGTAAATGCAAGAAATGATTGGTATTGTGAATGGTGATACGAGTAATAAATGTTCATCTAGGCTTGTTTAATGAGAAAATGTGATGAAAAATGATTTATGAGCCTAGGGGCAATATCGTAATTTTGTCAAAGTATAAGGGCAAAACGATCATTTTTGGCTAGGTAGAAATTTTGAAGTGTCATGTATGTAGTGATTAAATGAGTAAATTTTATTATTTTAGATCAAGAATAACGCGGAAACAACCTTGACCAGGGAAAAGGCAAGGTTACGGATTAAGCCGCAAATTAACATATTTTGCACCGAGGTAAGTTTATGTGTAAACGATACATCTTTAATGCATATGTTGTTACCTATTGATGCATTGTATGGATGTAAATACTTATTGGTGAGATTGATTGAATATGATAAAAAATGAGTAGTTCTTGAATGAAACTCGGAATAGAAATGTGGATACGGTCAAATATCCGTAATTATGTAATTGTTGGTGGGCTGTGTGCGTACCACCTTGTTATCTATTCACGATGGGTTGTGTGCGATACCATCGTTTATACTATCATTTTGTGGGCTATGTTCGATACCACTATAATTATCATTGTTGGTGGGCTGTGTGCGATACCACCCTATTATTGTTTAATGGTGGGCTGTGTGCAAAACCACTAGGTACTTTGTGTCATTCTGAAGGGTTCATCGAGAAACTTGTTTAAGTAAATATTTCATGTGCCTTTGTGGTGATAAGTGCAGGGCATAAGTACAATTAAATATGAGCAATGTATATGATATATGGTTAGGATGTGGTAAGAGTTGAGATGAGTAAGCATGATTATGAAAATGTGAATTGTTCTTACATAGTATTTAATGTTTTTTATTGATACGTATATGGTATGATGCTTTTTGTTTACATGTAGACTTACTAAGCTTAAAGCTTACTCCCCCTCTTTTCCCTTGTTTTATAGTGTCAAAGAGCCAGCTCATGATACGAAGATAATCAAAAGATCACCCACACTATCAGCACATCTTGGTATATTTAGACTTAGCATTTTGAGTATGGCATGTATAGGGACTAGACTTAGTTGAATGTCATATTGTTTTGGCCAAATGTGTTGGCTCATTCAAAGATGAACACTTTTGTATAGGGCCATAGTTGATGGCTCTTTCTTATTGATCTATGAAAGATGAGGTTATTCATGATTGTGCAAGTAGCATGTTGATTCACTTGGTTTAATAATGCATGAATGAGTTGATGGCTGAATGTGATTTATACTTGTTTGAGTTGGGGTGATAGAAAGAGCTTGGTAAATAGCCTTGTTCTTGTCCACACGGGTAGACACACGGGCATGTGTCTAGGCCGTGTGTGACACATGGTCATCCTCATGGGTGTGTGGTTAGGTCGTGTGTCCTCTTGCATGCTAGGTTTACAAGTCAGTATGCTCAGTAGTAAACACACGGGCAGAGACACGACTGTGTGTCCCCTTGCATGCTAGGTTTACAAGTCAGTATGCTCAGTAGTAAACACACGGGCAGAGACACGGTCGTGTGTCTCAGCCAAGTGGAAGGAACGGCCATGGACATGGGCGTGTGCCCAGGCCGTGTGAAGTCTACACTTGAAACTGGGAATTTAATTTGCCACATGGTTGAAGGACACCTGTAGGTCCGAATTGAGAAATAATTCCAAATGAATGTAGAACACCGGCATGTCATATGCCACACGGGTGTGTCCATACTTCTACACGGGTGTGTGGACTGTTTAATGAAATTTTTTCTAAGACTTTGAGGGATCCCTTAGAGAGTTCGATTTGATCCCGAACTATTCTTAAAGCATGATTTAAGCCTCGAAGGCTTGTTTAAGAGGCGATTTATAAGTTTTTTATTTGGAGGGGAAAGTCAGGTCTCAGTATTGAATGATTGTATGTGTATAAGTCTAGTAATGCCTCGTACCCTATTTCGGTAATAAATATGAGTAAGGGGTGTTACATTTAGTGGTATCAGAGCCATGGTTTAGTTGATTCTCGAACTGCCGTAGCGTGTGTAAGAGTAACTAGTACATATATTGATAGTGTGGTGACTCCTAACAATATTAAACTGTGTTTTCATATAGTAAATGGATCCTGACTGAGCTACTACTGATGACGCTGCTAGTAATGCACCGGCTTCCGCGCAAGGGACCGCGTCTTTAAAAAATAGACCCGAGACTTTAGGTAAGGAGAAGAGGCTCTAGAAGCCTTTTTCCACATGATAAGTAACTGTACACCAAATTTGTACGAGCAAACCCTAATGCTCAACCTCCTCCACCCCCACCTATACCTCAGCCAGTCCCCGTGGCTCCTCAAGGTATAGATTTGGTGAGAATGACCAAACCCCCCGTCGATAAGATTCAAAAACAAGGGGCCGAGGAATTTAGAGCCAACATAAATGATGACCCTGAGAGAGCGGAGTTCTGGCTTGAGAATTCTATGAGGGTATTCGACGAACTCTCTTGCACGCCTGAGGAGAGCTTAAAATGTGCTGTGTCATTGCTAAGGGACTCGGCATATCGTTGGTGGAAAGTGTTGACATCCGTAGTACCAAGGGAGAGAGTAACATGGGACTTCTTCCTAAAAGAGTTTTGAAAGAAGTATATCAGTCAGCGATTTGTTGACCAAAAAAAGGAAGGAGTTCCTTGAATTGAAGCAAGGCAAGATGACTGTAGGAGAGTATGAGCGCAAATTTGTTAGGCTCAGTAAGCATGCGCAAGAGTATGTGTCTACGGAAGCTATTTTGTGCAAGAGGTTCGAAGATGGGGTAAATGAGGATATCAAATTACTAGTTGGGAACTTGGAATTGAAGGAATTTGTGGTGTTGGTTGATAGAGCTTGCAAGGCTGAAGAGTTGAACAAGGAAAAGAGAAAAGCCATGATTGAGGCCCAAGATGCAAGGAAGAGGCCAATGAGTAAATCGTTCCAAACTCAATCCAAGAGGTCCAAGGAAACGAACCCTCGGATGACTGCTTCAGTTGGCTATTCACACCAAGATCGAGGTAATATATATTCGGGCTCGAGAGTTCAAGCCACCTCGATGGCAAGCGTGGGCAATACGAAGTCAAATAAACCGAAGTGTCCAAATTATGGTAGGCAACATACTGGGGAGTGTTGGGGAAACAACCGTAATTGCTACAAGTGTGGTTCACCCGACCACTTCATCCGGAACTGTCCAGAGAGGGAAGAAAAGGATAGAAAACAAGAAGTTGGAGCGAGCAATGTACCTTCGAGAGGTAGACCACAAAGGAACCCAGGGAGTGGGACTAGTAGTAGAGGTGTGCCTAGAGACTCTGCGGTGAGATCGGAGGGTCGACCACCTCTAAGGACTTATTCCATTCACGCTCGCGAAAAGGCATCATCTCCAGATGTGCTAATGGGTACTTTTTCTCTTCATGAAATTTTTGTTGTTGCTTTAATTGATCCGGGGTTTGCCCATTCTTATATTTGCATGAAATTGGCATCTAGCATGAGTATGATTGTTGAGTCTACGGAATTTGTGATAAAAGTGTCAAACTCGTTAGGCAAACATGTGCTAGTTGACAAAGTGTGTAGGAATTTTCCCTTGACAATTAGAGGTCAATGTTTTCCAGCAAATCTCATGTTGTTACCGTTTGATGAATTTGATCTGATTCTTGGCATGGATTGGTTGACTACTCATAATATTTTAGTAAACTGTAGTAGTAAGTTTATTGAATTGAGATGTGTAAATGGAGATGTCATTCGGGTTGAATCAGGTAAATCGGACAATATGCCTGTAGTGATTTCGTCTATGGTAGCTAAGAAATACATGAGAAAAGGGTATGAGTCCTATCTCGCTTTTGTATTGAATACTCAAGAGTCAGAGGTAAAGATTGAATCAGTACCTGTGGTGTGCGAGTATCCGGATGTGTTCCCGGAAGAGTTACCCAGATTGTATCCAGTTAGAAAGGTTGAGTTTGGTATTGAGTTAGTTCCAGGCATAGCACCTATTTCGGTTGCCCCGTATAGGATGACGCCATTGGAGTTAAAAGAGTTGAAAGTTCAATTGTAAGAGTTAACGGATAAAGGTTTTGCAAGACTGAGCTATTCGACGTGGGGTGCTCCAGTACTTTTTGTAAAGAAGAAAGATGGGTCAATGAGATTGTGTATAGACTACAGACAACTTAACAAGATGACAGTGAAGAATAAGTATCCTTTGCCAAGGATCGACGATTTATTCGACCAATTGAAGGGAGCTACGGTGTTTTCTAAGATAGATCTGAGGTCTGGCTATTACCAGTTGAGGGTTAAGGAGCAAGATGTGCCGAAAACTGCATTCCGGATGAGGTATGGCCATTATGAGTTCCTTGTCATGCCATTTGGCTTAACAAATGCTCTTGCGATCTTTATGGATTTAATGAACCTTATCTTCTGACCGTATTTGGATAAGTTTATAGTTGTTTTTATCGATGACATATTGATTTATTCTCGGGATGAGAGTGAACATGTAGAGCACCTGAGAATTGTTTTGTAGACGTTAAAAGAGAAGCAGTTATATGCTAAGTTTAGCAAGAGTGAGCTTTGGCTCTAAGAGGTTGGATTCTTAGGACACATTGTGTCAGGTGATGACATTAAAGTTGATCCGAGCAAGATCTCGACTATTGTGGAGTGGAAACCACCGAGGAATGTGTCAGAGATTAGGAGATTTTTGGGTTTAGCGGGGTATTACAGGCAATTTGTTAAAGGGTTCTCCATGATTGCTACACCGATGATAAGACTATTACACAAAGATGTTAAGTTTGAATGGACCAAAAAGTGCCAACAGAGTTTTGAGAAACTGAAAGCTTTGTTGACTGAAGCACCGGTTTTAGTACAACCTGAGTCGGGAAAGAGTTTGTGGTCTACAGTGATGCATCATTAAATGGTCTTGGCTATGTGTTGATGTAGGATGGTAAAGTAGTAGCTTATGCCTCGAGATAGCTAAAACCGCATGAGAAGAATTATCCGATTCACGATTTGGAGTTGACTACGATTGTTTTCTCTTTGAAGATTTGACGTCATTATTTGTATAGTGAAAAGTGTCGAATCTTTACTGATCACAAAAGTTTGAAGTATCTGATGAACCAAAAGGATTTGAATTTGCGACAACGATGGTGGCTCGAATTATTGAAGGATTATGAGCTAGTAATCGATTACCACCCGGGAAAAGCAAATGTGGTTGCGAATGCCTTGAGCAGAAAATCCCTGTATGCCTTGAGAACCATGAGTACGAGCTTAGCATTGTCTAATGTTGGTGCTATATTGGCCGAGTTGAAGGCTAAGCTATTATTTCTTCAGCAGATATGTGAAGCTCAAAAGGATGATAGTGATATGCAAGTTAAGAGAGCTCAGTGCGATTCGGGAAATGACTCTGATTTTTGAGTTTGTTCAGATGATTAGAGTTTGTGTACCCAAGGATGATGAGTTGCTCCAAAAAATTTTACATGAAGCACACCATGGTTGCTTGTCAGTACATCTGGGCAGCACAAAAATGTACAATGATTTGAAGAAGTTGTATTGGTGGCCGGGTATGAGAAGGGATATCTCTGAGTTTGTTACAAAGTGTTTGATCAATCAATAAGTGAAAGCCGAACATCAATTATCTTTGGGATTACTTCAGCCAGTGATGGTTCCCGAGTGGAAGTGGGACCGAATCACTATGGATTTCGTAACAGGATTACCTATGACTCCGAAAGAGAAAGATGTTGTATGGGTTATTGTTGATAGATTACTGAGATCAGCTCACTTTATACCGGTGCATGTGGATTACTCACTTTACAAGTTGGCAGAGCTGTATATTGCTGAGGTGGTGAGATTACATGGGGTGCCTATATCCATTATCTCATATAGAGATCCAATATTTACTTTGAGGTTTTGGAAGAAGTTTCAGGAGGCCTTGGGTATGAAATTGAATTTTAGTACTGTGTTCCATCCACAAACTGATGGCCAGTCCGAAAGAGTGATTCAAGTTCTTGAGGATATGCTCCGATGTTGTGTGTTAGAGTTCAAAGGTAGTTGGGAAAAATATCTACCTTTGGTTGAGTTTGCCTACAACAACAGTTATCAGTCGAGTATACGGATGGCGTCGTACGAAGCTTTATATGGTCGCAAGTTTCCGCACTCCCTTATATTGGACAGAGCTTAGTGAAAAGTAAATTCACGAGGTTGATTTAGTTAAAGAAACCGAGGAGAAAGTGAAAGTGATCCGTGATAGTCTGAAAGCTGCTTCAAATCGACAAAAGTCATATGCGGATTTAAAAAGGAAAGAAATCAAGTTTTAGGTGGGCGATAAAGTATTTCTGAAAGTATCCCCGTGGAACAAAATATTGAGATTTGGTCGAAAAGGCAAATTGAGTCCACGATTCATAGGTCTGTATGAGGTTATTGAAATGATTGGGCCAGTAGCTTACCGATTGGCTTTACCGACAGAGTTAGAGAGAATACACAACGTGTTTCATGTGTCGATGTTGCGACGATATTGTTCTGGTCCTTCACATGTGATCCCTCCGACCGAAATTAAAATACGACCGGACATGACTTATGAAGAGGAACCAATTAAGATTTTGGCTCTAGAGGTTAAACAGTTGAGGAATAAAAGTATAGCCTTAGTGAAAGTGTTATGGAAAAAACACGGTGTAGAAGAGGCTACGTGGGAACCAGAAGAAGCCGTGAGAGAACAGTACCCAAACCTTTTTACCGGTAAGATTTTCGGGGACGAAAGTCTCTAAAGGGGGAGAGTTGTAATAGCCCGATTTTGGGGCTAGTCGGAATAGTGGTTTCAAGGCCACTAATCTGAGGTTGAAGAAAATTATTTTTAATATTATTTTATGTGTTATAATATGATTATAAGGACGCATGAAAATTTTGGTGCTTTAATTTTCGCGATTGTATGCTTAATTGTGAAAAAAGGACTAAATTGCATAAAGTGCGAAAGTTCCATTTTAAAAGCTAGAGGTGTCTAATAGCTATGGAATATTAAATTGGAGGTCCTTAAAGTGCAATTAGACCTTCCTAAAACTGATGGCCAGCCAAGGGAGACAAGAGCATTAAATTGGTCAAAAATTTGGTGATATTAGCTGACTAAATGATTAAAATAAGACTAAATAAAGAAGATATCATCTTTTAGTATTCCCATTTCTTCTTCCACCAAAAATTGAAGTGAAAATAGAGGGTTTTGGAGCTCAAACTTTCAGTCAAGCTATTCTCTTTCAAGTAAGTGATCTTAGTGGTCTTTCTTGATAATTTTGTACTTTTGGAACCCGTAATGCTTAAGCTAGCTAATGAGAGGACTATTTTGGAAAATGGTTGAAAGTTTAGGGATTTTCCATATGAGTTCTTGTGATGTTTGCTGAGTTTTTAAGGAAGAAAATAAATTGTGGTTATTAGATAAACAACTTTTGTGAAAGGTGTTACCATGAAAACACCTAAAAGGACTTATTTGTAAAGGCTATAAGTTGAGTAGTAAATACATGAAATGATTGGTATTGTGAATGGTGATAACAGTAATAAATTTTCTCTAGGCTTGTTCAATGATAAAATGTGATGAAAAACGATTTACGAGCCTAGGGGCAATATCGTAATTTTGCCAAAGTATAAGGGCAAACTGTCATTTTTGGCTAAGTAGAAATTTTGAAGTGTCATGGTTTATGTAGTGATTAAATGAGTAAATTTTATTATTTTAGATCAAGAAGAACGTGGAAACAACCTTGACCGGGGAAAAGGCAAGGTTACGGATTAAGCTGCAAATTAACTTATTTTGCACCGATATAAGTTTATGTGTAAACGATACATCTTTAATGCATATGTTGTTACCTATTGATGCATTGTATGGATGTAAATACTTATTGGTGAGATTGATTGAAAATGATATAAAATGAACCTCGGAATAGAAATGTGGATACGATCAAATATCCATAATTATGTAATTATTGGTGGGCTGTGTGCGATACCACCTTGTTATCTATTCACAATGGGCTGTGTGTGATACCATCATTTATACTATCATTTGGTGGGCTATGTGCGATACCACCGTAATTATCATTGTTGGTGGGCTGTGTGCGATACCACCCTATTATTGTTTAATACTGGGCTTTGTGCGAAACCATCGGGTACTTTGTATCATTCCGAAGGGTTCATCGAGAAACTTGTTTAAGTAAATATTTCATGTGCCTTTGTGGTGGTAAGTGCAGGGGATAAGTACAATTAAATGTGAGCAATGTATATGATCTATGGTTGGGATGTGGTAAGAGTTGAGATGAGTAAGCATTATTATGAAAATGTGAATTGTTCTTATATAGTATGTAATGTTTTTGATTGATTCGCATATAGTATGATGCTTATTCTTTACATGTAGACTTACTAAGCTTAAAGCTTACTCCCTCTCTTTTCCCTTGTTTTATAGTGTCAAAGAGCCAGCTCGGGTACGAAGATAATCAGAAGATCACCCACACTATCAGCACATCTTGGAATATTTAGACTTAGCATTTTGAGTATGGCATGTATAGGGACTATGTAACAGCCCGATTTTGGGGCTAGTCAGAATAGTGGTTTCGAGACCACTAAATCAAGGTTAGGGAAAATTATTTTGATGTTATTTTATGTGTTATGGCATTAATATATGGCTATGCAAAAACTTCGGTGCTTTAATTTTAATGATTGCATGCTTAATTGTGAAAAAGGACTAAATTGCATATAGTGCAAAAGTTCTATTTTTCAAGGTAGAGTTGTCAAATAGCCATAGAACATTAAATTGGAGGTCCTTAAAGTGTAATTAGGCCAATTAGAATGTGTTGGCCGGCCATGTGCATAGGGGGGACAAGAGCATTTATTTTTTGGTCAAATTGGGTGAAATTAGGTGAGAAAAGATGAATAAAATATGGTAAAAAGAAAAACTATCATCTTTCACTATTCACTCATCTCTTTCCGCCAAAAATTGAAGAGAAAATAGAGCTCTTGGGGGTTCAAACTTTCATCCACTCAATTCTCATTCAAGTAAGTGATTTAGGTGGTTTTAATTGATAATTTTTATGTTTTTAGAGTCCCCAAAGCTTAAGCTAGCTAATGAGGGGACTAATTTGAGATATGGTTGAAAGTCTAGGGACTTGCCATGAGAGTAGTTATTTTGTTAGCTGAGTTTTTATGGAAGAAAATGAATGTTAGGGAGGTGAGAAACAACTTTTGTGAAAGGTGTTAGCATGAAAACACCTAAATAGGACTTGAATGCAAAGATTAAATTTGTGACATAAATGCATGAAATAGTTGGAATTGTGAGTAGTTGTATGAGAAATAAATGTTCAGCTAGGTTTGTTTAATGAGAAAGCGAGTTGAAAAATGATTTACGAGCCTAGGGGCAAAATCGTAATTATTGGTAGTTATTGAATAATTATCGTATGAATTACGAAATAGATATATAAATATGTAATGATAACACTTAACGATGGGCTAAGTGTGATACCACCTTATTATGTAACTACGATGGGCTGTGTGCGATACCATCGTTTATTTATCATTTGGTAGGCTATGTGCGATACCACCGTAACTATCCTTTTGGTGGGCTATGTGCGATACCACCGTAACTATCCTTAACTATCCTTTTGGTGGGCTATGTGTGATACCACCGTAACTATCCTTTTTGGTGAGCTTTGTGCGATACCACTTTATTAGAGAGTGGCGGTGGGCTAAGTGCGAAACCACTGAGTGATAGGTAGTATGAATGTCTTATTGAGAAATTATGATGTGTTGTATCATGTGACTTTGTGGTGCTAAGTGCAGGGATGTATGTTAATGAATATGAGTACTAAGCTTGTGATGTGGTTGGAAAGTGGTAAGGGAGGAAATGAGTAAGCATGATTAAGAATGTAGATTATTCTTGTTTAGTATGTAATGCTATTTATTGTTTAGTACATACTATAATGCTATTTGTTTACATGTAAACTTACTAAGCTTAAAGCTTACTCCCCTTTCTTTTCCCTTGTTTTATAGAGTTTAAGAGCCGAGCCGAGATATACAGATAACCAGAATATCGCCCACACTATCAGCTCACCTCGGTATATCTAGACGTAGCAATTTTGTGTATGGCATGTATAGGGGCTAGACTAGTTAAATTATTTTGTTAATTTGGTCAAAAGTGTGTTGGCCCCTTTTTAAGACAAGCTATTTTGTATATTGTCATGGTTGATGGCTCACCTTGTCATTTATGAAAAGATATAGTCATTCCTAGAAGTTTAGATTTCAAAATATGAGTTGTTTGATGATATTTTGAATGGATTCATGTTGTGTGAGCTAGAGGGGTGAAAGGAGCTTAGCAAATAGCCTTGTTCTTGTCGACACGGGTAGGTACACGAGCGTGTGTCTAGGCCGTGTGCGACACGCGGTCAGCCCCATGGGCATGTGACTTGGCCGTGTGTCCCCTACATGTTGGTGTTGTAAGTCAGTGTGGACCACAGGCTAGCCACACGGGTGTGTGCCTAGGCCGTGTGATCCATATAAGGTTGCTGACGTCACAAACAGAATACCCAAGTTTTTACACACGGGCAGGACACTGGTGTGTGTCTAGGCCGTGTGGAGCACACAAGCTAAGCACACGGGCGTGTCTAGGCCGTGTGAAAAGTCCTGTAGGTTCGAAATGGAAATAAATCCCAGACAGGGTAGGTACATGGGCGTGTATGACCACACGGCCTGCCCACACGGGCGTGTCCCATTTCACAAGGGCGTGTGGCCCCTATTTTGGGGAAAATTTTTAAAATCGCGAAAGTTTCCGGTTGGGTTCCGAAACCCTTCGTATGGATGTTTAAGGCCTCGTAGGTCCTTAATGTGGCTATTGTGACAACGATAGAGGTATGTCAAGTTGGGACTGAAAGTCTATAGACTAAAGTTGTGTGATTAAGTAGAATAAATTCGGTAGTGCCTCGTGCCCGGTTCTGGCGCAGAATACGAGTAAGGGGTGTTACATTTATTGGTATCATAGCTATGGTTTAGTCGGTTCTCAGACTACTGTAGCGTGTGTAAGAGTCTAGCTATACATGCCATAAGCGTTTAATGATAATGTGGTGGCTTCTGATGATTTTTAACTTTGTTTTTATATAGTGTATGGATTCCGATCAATCGACTACTGATGACGTAGCAAGTAATGTGCCGGCTCCCGCGCAAAGGACTGCGCCTGTGCAGAGTGGACCCGAGACTAGGGGTCAAGGAGAAGAGGCTCGGGAAGCCTTTCTCCAAATGATGAGTAACTGGTACACGAAATATATACGAGCAAACCCCAATGCTCAACCTCCTCCACCCCCTCCTATACCTCAGCCAGTTCCTGTTGCTCCCCAAGGTATAGAGTTAGTGAGGACAACTAAGCCCCCGGTAGACAAAATTCAAAAGCAAGGGGTTGAGGACTTCCGAGCTAATATAGATGATGACCCTGAGGGGGCAGAGTTCTGGATTGAGAACTCGATGAGAGTATTTGATGAACTCTCTTGTACACCTGAGGAGAGCTTAAAATGTGTCGTGTCCTTGCTGAGGGACTCAGCATACCATTGGTGGAAAAAAGTTGACGTTAGTTGTTCCGAAGGAGAGAGTGACGTGGGACTTCTTTTTGGAAGAGTTTCGAAAGAAGTATATAAGCCAGAGGTTTGTGGACCAGAAATACAAAGAATTCCTTGAGTTAAAACAAGGAAAAATGATTGTGGCGAAATATGAGCGCGAATTTGTTAGGCTCAGCAAGTACGCACAAGAGTGCGTGTCTACAGAAGCCATTTTATGCATGAGGTTTGAATATGGGCTGAATGAAGATGTCAAACTTTTAGTCGGGATTTTAGAGCTAAAAGAATTTGTTGTATTGGTAGATAGGGTCAATAAGGCCGAAGAATTGAGTAAGGAAAAGAGGAAAACAGTGAGTGAGGCCCGGGATGCAAAAAAAAGGTCGATGAGTAAATCCCACCAAGCTTAATGAGGTCCAAGAAAGTGAACCCTCGGAAGACTACATCAGCTGGGTATTCACAAAGAGAGCGAGGCAACACGTACTCGAGTTCAAGAGTTCAAGCCCCTTCGATGGCAAGTGTGGGCAATCCAAAGTCCAAATCAGAGTTCCCAAGTTGTGGCAGACATCACACTGGGGAGTGTTGGGGAAACAACCGAAATTGTTATAAATGTGGTTCCCCCGACCATTTCATCCAAAACTGCCCGAAAGGGATGACAATGAGAAGAAGCAGGAAATAAGATCAAGCAATGTATCTTCTACGGGTAGGCCGCAAAAGAACCTGGGAGGTGGAGCTAGTAGTAGAGGTGCATCACGAGACTCTGCTGTGAGGCCAGAGGGTTGGGCAACTACAAGGACTTATGTCATTCGCGCTCGCGAAGAGGCATCATTGCTAGATGTAATAACGAGTACTTTCTCTCTTCATGATACCTTTGTTATTGCTTTGATTGATCCAGGGTCTACCCATTCTTATATTTGTATGAGATTGGCATCTAGTTTGAGAGTGACTGTTGAGTCTATGAAATTTGTGGTAAAGGTGTCAAACCCGTTAGGTAAACATGTGTTAGTTGACAAGGTGTGTAGGAATTGTCCTTTGACAATTAAGAGTCATTGTTTTCCGGCAAACCTTATGTTGTTTCCGTTTGACAAATTTGATTTGATTCTTGGTATGGATTGGTTGATTACCCATAGTGTTTTAGTGAACTGTGGTAGTAAATTTATTGAATTGAAATGTGAAAATGGAGATGTTATTCGGGTTGAATTAGGTGGGTCAGATAGTTTACCAGTGATAATCTCTTCCTTGGTGGCTGAGAAATATTTGAGAAAAGGATGTGAGTCCTATCTCACTTTCGTATTGAATACTCAAGAGTCTGGAGCAAAGATTGAAACAGTGTCGATTGTATGTGAGTATCTGGATGCATTCCCGGAAGAGTTACCCGGATTGCCTCCAGTTAGAGAGGTCGAGTTTGGATTTAGTTAGTTTTGAGAACGGCACCTATTTCGGTTGCTCCATATAGGATGGCACCATTAGAGTTGAAGAAACTGAAGGTTCAGTTACAAGAGTTGACGGATAAGGGTTTTGCAAGACCGAGCTATTCACCGTGGGGTGCTTCGGTACTATTTGTGAAGAAGAAAGATGGGTCGATAAGATTGTGCATAGACTACAGACAACTCAACAAGGTGACGGTGAAAAATAAGTATCCTTTACAAAGGATAGATGATCTATTTGATCAACTGAAGGGAGCTACGGTGTTCTCCAAGATAGACCTGAGGTTTGGCTATTACTAGTTGAGGGTTAAGGAGCAAGATGTGCCGAAAACTAAATTTCGGATGAGGTACGGCCATTATGAGTTTCTGGTCATACCGTTCGGATTAACGAATGCTCCTGCGATTTTTATGGATTTAATGAACCGTGTCTTCAGACCGTATTTGGACAAGTTTGTGGTTGTCTTCATCGATGACATATTGATTTATTCTCAGGATGAGAGTGAACATGCAGAACATCTGAAAATTGTCTTACAGACTTTAAGAGACAACCAGTTATATGCTAAGTTTAGTAAGAGTGAGTTTTGGCTCAGAGAGGTCGGATTCCTAGGACACATTGTGTCAGGCAAGGGTATTAGAGTTGATCCGGGAAAGATATCGGCTATTGTGGAGTGGTAACCATCGAGAAAGGTGTCAGAAGTCAAAAGCTTTTTGGGTTTAGCGGGTACTATAGATGGTTTGTGAAGGGATTTTCCATGATTGCTACCCCGATGATGAAACTGTTGCACAAAGATGTTAAGTTTGAATAGACTGAGAAATGTCAATAGAGTTGTGAGAGACTGAAAACATTGTTGACTGATGCGCCGGTTTTGGTTCAACCTGAGTCGGGGAAAGAGTCTGTGATCTACAGTGATGTGTCGTTTAATGGTCTCGGTTATGTGCTAATGCAAGAGGATAAGGTAGTCGCTTACGCCTCGAGGCAGCTAAAACCGCATGAGAAGAATTATCTGACTCATGACTTGGAGTTGGCCGCGATTGTTTTCGCGTTAAAAATTTGGCGTCATTATTTATATGGTGAGAAGTGTCGAATCTTCATAGACCATAAGAGCTTGAAGTACTTGATGGATCAAAAGGATTTGAATTTGCGACAATGGCGGTGGCTTGAGTTATTGAAGTACTATGAGCTAGTAATCGATTACCATCCGGGGAAAACGAATGTGGTTACGGATGCCCTAAGTAGGAAATCCCTGTATGCTTTGAAAACTATGGGCACGAGCTTAGCATTGTCTGATGATGGTACTATATTAGCTGAGTTGAGGGCTAGGCCGTTCAACAGATATGTGAGGCTCAAAAGAATGACGATGAGATGCAAGCTAAGAAAGCTAAGTGTGAATCGAGAAATGATTTTTAATTATGGGTGAGTTCAGATGGTTGTTTAATGTTCCATGACAGAATTTGTGTACCTAAGAATGGTGAGTTGATTCGGAAGATATTGAATGAAGCACATAGTGGTTATTTGTCAGTATATTCGGGCTATACAAAAATGTACTGAAGAAATTTTATTGGTGGCCAGGTATGAAAAGAGACATCTCGGAGTTTGTAACAAGATGTCTAATTTGTCAACAAGTGAAAGCTGACCATCAAGTACCTTTGGGATTGCTTCAGCCAGTGATGGTTCCCGAGTGGAAGTGGGATCGGATCACCATGGATTTTGTGACGGGGTTGCCTATGACTCCGAAAAAAAAAGATGTTGTATGGGTTGTCGTTGATAGATTAATGAAGTCGGCTCACTTTATTCCAGTGCGTGTTGATTATCCACTGGATAAGTTAGCCGAGTTGTATATTACGGAAATGGTAAGATTACATGGAGTGCTTGTATCCATTATCTCAGATAGAGATCCGAGATTTACTTCGAGGTTTTGGAAGAAGTTGCTGGAGGCCTTGGGTACAAGGTTAAATTTTAGTACTGCATTCCATCTGCAAACTGATGGTAGTCCGAGAGAGTAATTCAAGTTTTAGAGGATATGCTCCGATGCTGTGTACTAGAGTTCGAAGGTAGTTGGGAAAGATACCTACCCTTGGTCGAATTTGCTTACAACAACAGTTATCAGTCGAGTATACGGATGGCGCCATATGAAGCCTTGTATGGTCGTAAATGTCGAACTCCCTTGTATTGGACCGAGCTTAGTGAGAAGCAAATTCATGTGGTCGACCTGGTTAAAGAGACTGAAAAAAAGGTGAAAGTGATCCGGGATAGTCTGAAAGCTGCTTCAGACCGACAAAAGTCGTATGTAGATTTGAAAAGAAAGGGAATCGAGTTTAAGGTGCGTGACAAGGTATTTCTGAAAGTGTCCCCGTGGAAGAAAATATTGAGATTTAGTCGAAAAGGGAAATTGAGTCCGCGATTCATAGGACCGTATGAGATTACTGATAGAATTGGGCCAGTAGCACACCGATTTGCTTTGCCGGTAGAGTTAGAGAAGATACACAATGTGTTTCATGTATCGATGTTAAGGCTTTATCGCTCCGATCCTTTGCATGTGATTCCTCCAACAGAAATCGAGATACGACAGGATATGACATATGAAGAGGAACTGATTAAAATCTTGGCTCGAGAGGTGAAACAGTTGAGGAATAAAGACATAGCCTTAGTAAAAGTGTTATGGAAAAAGCACGGTATAGAAGAAGCTATGTGGGAACCGGAAGAAGCCATGAGAGAGCAATATCCAAACCTCTTTACCGGTAAGATTTTCGAGGGTGAAAATCTCTAAAGGGGGAGAGTTGTAATAGCCAGATTTTAAGGATAGTCGGAATAGTGGTTTTGAGACCACTAAACCGAGGTTAGGGATAATTATTTTGATGTTATGTTATGTGTTATGGCATTAATATATGGCTATGTGAAAATTTTGGTGCTTTAATTTTAATGATTGATGCTTAATTGTGAAAAAAGGACTAAATCGCATAAAGTGCGAAAGTTTTATTTGTCAAGGTAGAGTTGTCAAATAGCCATAGAATATTAAATTGGAGGTCCTTAAAGTGCAATTTGGCCAATTAGAATGTGTTGGCTGGCCATGCGCATAGAGGGACAAGAGCATTTAATTTTTTGTCAAATTGGGTGAAATTAGGTGAGAAAAGATGAATAAAATATGGTAAAAAGAAAAACTATCATCATTAAAACTATCATCATTCACTATTCAATCATCTCTTTCCACCGAAAATTGAAGAGAAAATAGAGTTATTTGAGATATGGTTGAAAGTCTAGGGACTTGCCATGTAACAGCCCGATTTAGGGGCTAGTCGAAACAGTGATCTCGGGATCACTAGTCCGAGGTTAGAGAAATTATTTTCATGTTATTTTATGTGTTATAACATGTTTATAAGGGTGCATTAAAATTTTATGTGTTATAACATGTTTGTGAGCATTATTACTTACTCCTCTTCCTTTTCCATCTCTCATAGGTTAACTTGACTAGCTCAGGTTGGAGACCGCCGGAGATGTTTTCAGACTATCGAGCTGACACTTGGTATGAGGTTTCAAGTCCTTATGAGTTATGGCATGTATAGGGATCTTTTTAAAGTTGATTAAGTCATAGTTGATATAGTTAAATGTGTTGGCCTAAGAGAGTTTATGGTTCGGTTGTGTATAGCCATAGATGATAGCTTAAGTCGATTGTAATTATACCAAAAATAGTTCTCCCTCATGTATGGGATGAAAACTTCATTTTCATAAATCAAATGTGTTATAATTGATGATTTGAGAATGTTGTGTGATGGCGTATGAATGTATGCAAGTGAGGGTGGCTAATGGCTTGGAAAATAGCCTTAAATTGGTACACACGGGTAGACACACGGGTGTGTCTAGGCTGTGTGTTACACACGGTCAGTCCATGGGCGTGTGCTCAGGCCGTGTGAAGTCTGCACCTAGGATTTGGAGTTTAAATCGCCATACAGTTGAAGCACACGGGTGTGCAACCGGCCATGTGGATTATTCAGAGGTGACCACGGGCAAGCCACACGGGCGTGTGCTTTGGCCGTGTGCCAGTTAAGGGTTGATGATGTCATAGTCAGAGAGCTCCACAGGTAGAAGACACGGGCATGTCTAGGCCGTGTGAAAACCCCTGTAGGTTCGAAATGAAAATAAAGCCCATACGGGGTAGGGACATGGGCGTATATGACCACACGAGCGTTTCCCATTTCACACGGGCGTGTGGCCCCTGATTTGCTAAAAATTTTCTAAGTGTTTGTAAAGTCCCGGTTTGGTTCTGCAACATCCCAAACGGGTGTAAAGGGTCTCGTTGACCCATGATAGGGATGTTACGATGGTGAATGAAAGGTTTTAAATTGAAGAGAATTTTTATAGCTTAAAGTGGAATGATCAAGAAAGTCAAGTCCGATAATGCCTCGTGCTCGGTTCCGGCGTAGAATCAGGGTAAGGGATGTTACATTTAGTGGTATCAGAGTTATGATTTAGTCGGTTCTCAGACTAACCTAGCGTGAGTAAGAGTCTAGCTATACATGCCATAGGTGGACCGTGATAGTGTGATATCTCCCGGCTCTAACAAAATTGTTTTATTAAGACAGATATAATTCCCAACCGAGCTAATTCCAATAAAGTTGTAAGTGATAACGAGGTAATTGAAATGTGCTTATGCATTGTTGAAATTCTGAGAGGTATGAATAGAATTTTATGACATGTGTGTGATAAGGTATGAAACGAGATAATTCTAAGTTGAGGATTGAAATGAGAGTTATAAAGTGATAAGCTTATCTATATTGGTTTGATATGCATACGATGTTATATACTCAACCTCTTGGGTTAGGTGCCTATAGTGAGTAAATTCACCCAGAGAACGGGATATGTGTGTATGTACAACTGTTTGAATGATGTATGATCAATATGTCCACATAGTTGAATTTCATGTGCGACTATTAAAATAGAGGATGTATAATGTTTTATTTCGTGACTGTATATGAAGCCACACGTATTATAGTGTGGGAGTTAAACTAAGAAGTTTGATCAAGTAGAATGCAGGAGATGAGTACAGTCGTTCAATGATAAAATGATGAATAAGACCATGGTTGGACCATGGCGGTACATGTGATCCCATATAAGACCATGTCTGGGACATGGCATTGGTAACGATACGTAATCCCGTATAAGACCATATATGGGATATGGCTTCGGTATTTAATATGAGGATCGTGTAAGACCATATCTGGGATATGGTACCGATATCGATATAAAATCCCATGCAAGACCATATCTAGGATATGGTATCGGCATTGACATGAGTTTTCGTATAAGACCATATCCGGGATATGACACTGGTATTAATATGAAATTTCGTGTAAGACCATAGCGAGGCTATGGCATCGAGACGACATGTAAGGTAATAGCTGGGCTATGATGTTGTGATAAGAGTAAGACCATAGTTGGACTATGGCAATCTAGTAAACGACGCACTCAAACCCGTAAGACATTCTCTAAGTTGATAAGCAATGGTAAGAGAAATTAGAGTTCAATGTTGAGTACTTGAATAGATATTAATATGGAGCCTGTGTTAGTAAAATCACCATTCGAAATTATGGGTGATAGAAACAATTGTAGCATGAATAAACGTGAAAACTTGCTTGGAGCAAGTTGTGCGACTACGATGATATTTCATTAATGATGAATGTTAAATCATATGTATGTAGTCACGAGAGTCAAGTTAGGGGCTCTATGACCTCACCCCCTTACCATTGTTGAATCATGATGAGATGTTTATGAGAATCAAGTTGAATAAGTTCACGAGTATGGAATGAAAGAGTTCAATGGCGAAACAATTAGTAATATAGATAGAGATAAAGATAGTCAGAAGGTGAGAACAGTTTTGGGAAGAAGATCTGAATGTTTTAAAAATCGTACTGATTATGCAAAGTTACGAGCAAAGAGGAAGTTGGCCTCGGCTAATTGACTCAATTGAGTAGGAAGCTTAAGGCGTACTTATCGAGA
This sequence comes from Gossypium australe, assembly GCA_005393395.2. NCBI lineage: Eukaryota > Viridiplantae > Streptophyta > Magnoliopsida > Malvales > Malvaceae > Gossypium > Gossypium australe. The sequence goes on along the minus strand of CM016617.1, from coordinate 82,185,722 downwards.
ATATTCCCAATTCGATGTTCATTAACGAAGGAGTATTATAGAGGTTTAGGATGACAGAAATGGTTAGAGAAACCATATTCGAACTGTGAAAGTGTTTAATTATGACAACCATAGTTGAAGGGATTATAATGATCTCTTTGAGTATTATGTATAAATATATGTTTCCCTTTAGGGGTGATGTGGTTGTCCTTTTTACAAAATTGTGATCGTGTGAGAATGTTAGATGATTGTAAAATCAGACAAAATGGTTGACGATTTGGTTAATTGAAATTGACATTCCTTTATCTCTTTGTAACCTTATTCTGGTACTATGAGGAGGAAGTTGGTGAAAAAAAAAAAACTTTATGTGAGATTTCTCTTATATTTTTGCTGATCATAGTTATCTTTAAAGTGTGTGTTCTTTAAGTTGTGATAGTTATATCTACTATGATTGTGCTTTTGATTTGATCATAGAAAGGTGATAATTCTAGTATAAGAAGTGAAATCACAAGTTTCACGTTATGCGATGGGTTTTCGGGTAAACCGAATAGAGTTAATACTTTCCATTAAGATGTCCCTGCTATCTTCAGATAAGACGATAGTAATCGTTTTAGATTAGCATATCAAGAGAAACTCAAACGAGAGTGATGTATTGAGATATGATTCGAGTTATGTGTATATTTACGCATGAATCAACAAGGAGAATAAAATTCTATATGTACATAAGTAGGGAGCATGATACAGAGGTATACTCATTGAAATATTTTAACTGTGATGGTTAAGTCGAAAGCCATTAAAGGTACTATTAACTGAAAATTTTAGTATCGAGTTCAGTTGAATCAGGGAAAAAGAGTTTATGAATTTTAGTGGCGCGCTAATGAATAAGTTGACAAGTGTTTTAATATCAGTGTGTAAAGGAATAGTTTACATTTTTGGCTGATTGGAGTTACATCGAAAAGAATTGTTGGAATGGTGATCCTGAGACGATAACTTGTGTCTGAGTTGTAAAATTGAGATTATAATATGATTTTGTGGAAGAATGTCATGTTTTTTCTGAATCCTGATGAGACAGAGTTTCTAACGCTGCAGAAAATTTGAATGTGAGTTAATGAAAACGGTTTGAACTATTACAATTGTGAATATAGTTATTGAAATACTTCTCAGATAGTAGACATGGTACAGCTGTCTGGATGGAAGATCCTTGTTAAGCAATGCGAGTTAGTCAATCGATTGACCTTAGTGAGTAATATTCTAGTTTAAGCGAGGTTAATAACTAGAGTGAGTTTTCATCTCGAAACAAAGGAGTTCAGAAGGAAGATAGTGAATGGTATTTTAAATAAACTCTGAATGAGTTTGTTTCAGGTGTTAAAATTCAGGTCGGATAAGATTTCCGTTGTTGATGTTACCTTGGGATAAAATTTGTATGTTGATGAATTCAGAACTTATGCAGAAGTTTTGGTATGAGACTTAGTAAAAAGTGCAGTTATATGCATAAATGTTTTGATAATTGAGTATATTTCCAGATATGGTTGAGTTTATGATCAGAAGTAGTCGATCGCTAAAAGCTGAATTTTCAGAGTGTTCAAGTCAGGACTATTACAGTTGGTGAATATCCTAATGAGGAAGTGAGATAAATACAATATATTTGAAATTCATAGTGACCTGATTCCCAAAGAGGGGGATGTCATCCGAATTGTAGTGAATTATGCAATAAAAATACGAATGACCATGTTGATCTGTGTAGAGTTCACAATTGTTAGATTACCGAGTATATGTGCCCTGGAGAAAGAGTAATCTAAGTTCCAAAGTTGTGCTTCGATCTTGTGTACTACAGATTAAAGGTTGATGGCGAGAGAAACTTGAGGATAAATCGATTTGTGATTTTGAAGAGTTGGTGGAAACGTTTTAGGAATGTTGAAAGCAACTTCTCCTGGTAAGATTTTCGGGGACGAAAATCTCTAAAAGGGGAGAATTGTAACAGCCCGATTTAGCGGCTAGTTGGAACAGTGATCTCAGGATCACTAGTCCGAGGTTAGAGAAATTATTTTCATGTTATTTTATGTGTTATAACATGTTTATAAGGGTGCATGAAAATTTTGGTGCTTTAATTTTAGTGATTTCATGCTTAATCGCGAAAAAGGACTAAATCACATAAAGTGCGAAAGTTCCATTCTATAGGCTAAAGGTACCAAATAGCCATGAAATGTTAATTGGAGGTCTTTAAAGGGCAATTAGACCATCTAGAATGTGTTGGCCGGCCATGTAGACAAGGGGGACAAGAGCATTTAATTTTGGTCAAAGTTGGTAAGTTTGGTGGATTAAATTGATGTTTTATAATAAAATAAAGAAAGGAAAAGGATGTCATCTTTCTTCTCTTCTTCTCCACCAAAATTTTCAGAAAACAAGGGGTGTTTGAAAGCTCAAAATTTTAGCAAGCTTTTCTCCACTCAAGTAAGTGACTTTGATGGTATTTCTTGAAGATAATTGTACTTTTGAGACCCCTAAAGCTTAAGCTTTCTAAAGAGGGGACTATTTTGCATTACGGTAAAAAGTTTAGGGATTTACCATGTGAGCTTTTAAGTTGTTTGCTACATTTTAATGGAAGAAAATTAATGTTAGGAAGATGGGAAACAACTTTTGTGAAAGGTGTTGTCATGAAAACACCTAATTTGGACTAAGATGCAAATGTTGTAGTTTGTTCATTAATGCATGAAATAGTTGGAATTGTAGATAGTTGTAAGAGAATAAATGTTCAGCTAGGCTGGTTTTATAAGAAAATGTGATGAAAAGTGATTTACGAGCCTAGGGGCAAAATCATAATTTTGCCAAAATATAAGGGCAAAATAGTCATTTTTGCCTAAGTGTAGACTATGATGTATTATGATTTATAAGTGATTAAATGAGTAAATTCTATTGTTCTAGATCAAAGAAAACGAGATTCAGACCTAGAATGGGAGAAAAGAGACATATGGACAAATAGGTCCCTTTCTACCCTTTCGATATTGAGGTAAGTTCGTGTGCAAATGTTGCAATTACTTACGGGTTATTTAATATTCTAATGCTGTATGGAATGTATATTTACGCTATGAATGTATTAAATATGTTTTGACGAGATGTCAAGCGAATTGAATCTAAGAATAATGGGAAATGCAAATAGCATGATATGATTACAGTTAAGGTCCCGTGTAAGACCATATTGGAATATGGCCTCGGTGTGAGATATTGAATAAGACCATGTCAGGGATATGGCATCGATATGATATTTCATGTAAGACCCTATTGGGGGCATGATGTCAATGTGATGTTGTGTGTATGCGACTTAAAGATGTTATTTAACAATTTGAGTGATTCAAAAGGTATGTTGAAAATGAGAAAGTATGTGGTTGACCACGAGAGGTACAGGTATGTGTTAGAATTAAATTGTGGTGAATTTGGTATATGATGAACCCATAGTTGTTTATGTGTAAACGATACATTTTAAATATACATTATTGTTGCTAATTGGTGCATGGCATAATTGAAAACATGTGTGATTCAAGTGGATTGAATGTGGTAGTTATTGAATAGTTTTCGTATGAACGACGAAATAGAGATGTGAATGTGTAATAACAACACTCGATAGTGGGCTAAGTGTGATACCACCTTATTACTTATCTACGATGGGCTATGTGCGATACCATCGTTTAGATTATTATTTGGTGGGCTATGTGCGATACCACCGTAACTATCTATTTGGTGGGCTATGTGCGATGCCACCGTAACTATCTATTTGGTGTGAAACACCCCAAACCCGGCCCACGAGCTTTGACCAGATGTGGTATGTTCCTCAAGTAAACCGATTCAAATTTCTTTTGTTCCTTAGGAAAACTTGTGCGTTTTGAAAGAAAGTTTGTTTTTGGGTTGGGCTTGAATTGAAAATGAATTAATATTATCTTAAAACTCCCTTTTTATTTAAGATGACAAAACACTTGGAGTTTATTTTTTTTTTAAATAAATTTACTTGATCCTTAAATAATAATTTGTAACATAATAAAAAGTAAAAAGAAATAAAGAAATTCAACTATGGCCTTATGGCCTTATTACATCAAATAATTCCCAAAATAAACTTAAAGTACTTAAAATAAAATAAAAATCCAAATTAATTAAATTCCTCATTGTGCATGGCCATCCCTAAGCTTCTGCCGAGCCCGGTCCATTACTGATCGTCACCTGAAAATAGTCCCACAACGGGGTAAGTCAACAGACTCAATGTGTACACAACACTAAGTCATAATAGAATCAGGCATACATATGATACACATTCAAATCATAGAATACATTTAATGATGCATTCCCAAACCCAAACCTATTTGTCCATCCGCTACACACCCCCGTACCTGCCAGTCACACCGTGGGGACTACTAAGTCGACCCTCCTTCCGCTACACTCCAAATTTGCGGTCTTAGGTCACCGCATACTGTGGTCTTAGGTCACCACTTCAGATTACTGTGGTCTTAGGTCACCACTTTTAGATATCACGGTCTTAGGTCACCGTGTTCGTGGTCTTAGGTCACCACATTCACTTCCCCTTTTCAATATAACCCGAATGCCCCATATCATACATATCATGCACATCATGCCTTAATTCACATTCTTATCACTTTTTCACATGTTACAAATAACATATATTCATAATCCTAGTAGGAGTAGGAAACGTACCTGAGTACTTAGTACCATAACATGGTACCTTAGCCACTTTCATATTCTTATTAACACATGTTTTAATAAACATAGCCATAATACATATTATAAAGTAGTGTGGGGTACACACCTGATTTGCTTAGGGTTTCCAATCCAAATCCCGAGAAGCTTGATCTAATGCCTTAGATCTAAGATCTCTACATTTAATCAATCATTCAATACTTAGTAAATCCCGAAAGATCCTTCCATATTCGGCAACCAAAATATGTATGGGTTAGATTATCTCTCGGCTAATCTAAAAGAAAAGAATGGAAACCAAACTTCGATCTTACCCTTATTTGAAGATATCGATTGCACCTTCACTTCAACCTTCAGAGATTCGGCTATGGCTAAATGATGCTCTCACAACTTTCGGCTTTTGGAGGGATTAGAAAGAAAAGATAAGGAAGAATAAAGATGGAGGATTCGGCTAGAACACAAGGTATTTCGGCTTGGCAAAAATAAAAGAAGAAGAGGATTTGGTGAAGAGAATTCGGCAGAGGCTTTCAAAGAACAGAAAATAATGCAGAATGGCCTCTCCTTTCCTTTTATAGCCGAATTTACTAGGCTAGAGTCCCTTACTTGGCCACCACTCTTCTATTTTGATAACTTTATCCCTTGATTTATCACTTTAATTATCAACAAAACTTAATCCAATATTTATCTCTTATCTCCTAATAAAAATAACAATAATTATCCATCATTTATCTCTTGAAAATAATCTAAAATAAATCCATTATTTATCCCTTATTTATCCACCCTTTATCTCTTAAAAATAAAAGAATAAAAGCTCCTAATTTATAGCCATGTGCCGTCCACCTCACTTCTTCTGGAAGCAAAATAAAATTTCTTTTATTTGCTTCCTATGTGACTCAAACTCAGGCCCACTTGCTCATGTAGGTGGCGTCACTTACCTGGGCCTTAAGTGGCATTTACAGGCCACTTTTCCAAGCCTGTTTGTGTGTCAAATTCCTCCTATTATTTTTTTTAAGGCCACCTTGCCTTAGTTTTCTCTTTTTAAGCCTTAAAACTTGACATTTCTTTACATTTCCAAGTTTCCAAAAATTTTCGTTTGGCTCTTTAAACTTGACATTTCCTTACATTTCCAAGTTTCCAGAAATGTTTACTTTCCTCTTTTGAATCATTTCTAAATCTTTTCCTTACATCCCCTAGTTTCCAAAAATGTTCACTTTCCTCTTTTAAACTTAACGTTTCCAAAGCATTTCCTTACATTTCCTTACATTTCCATACATTGCCTTACATTTCCATACATTTCCACACATTTCCATACATTTCCATACATTTCCATACATTTCATGAATTACACATCCAACACACCCACTGAGCCCACTATCTCATGAATTACACACGAACGCATAACCCCTAATCTAGGATGTTACAGTTCTACCCTCCTTAAAAATAATTTCGTCCTCGAAATTACTTATTAACAGTCGTACAATCCTTCTCACCGCTCTATGCTTACGCTGCGCACTCTGATCTTAATAGAACATCATACTTTCTAGGCACAATCTCTAAGTTCACGTCCCCTAGAACTTATTTCTAACGTCGCGATTTAATCCGAGTAAAAGGTTTTATGAATTAGCCCTTGTTTCACTTGATTACCCGCGAAGAAGTTTTATGAAAAGAATTTTTAGGAGTGGTTCTTTCGTATTCATACATGCACACAGTCTTTTCATTCATACATACATCCATCAAACAATTATGAACTTTCGTTCATTCAGAGAAATGTTGTAGTTTTCATTGTTGTCGTTTTTCCACTACCTAGGGGTATTTTCGTAATTTTTCTTACAGGGGTATTTTTGTAATTTGTCAAAATAAGGTTCCTTGGTGATTTTGTCAAAAGTATTTTGGAATTTTTAAATTCCCGGGGTATTTTGAAAAATTTTGAAATCCGGGGGTATTTCGGTAATTTTAGAGCTCAGGGGTATTTTGGTAATAAACCATGGTAAATTTGTAGAGTTTAATATTTCCGGGGTATTTCCAAATTTTGCAAAACTTGAGGGTTCTTTTTGAGAATTTGTTTTCCAAATCGGCGATGTTGCAAAAATTTTGAAAATCAGGGTCATTTTGATAATTTTGTAAGTTAGGGGCAATTTTGTAATTTTCCAAAATCAAGGTATTTTGATATTTTGCAAATAAGGGTTTTTTTTTTGAACATTTATAAAATAGTGAAATTTTGGAAAAAACTGTTGGGTAATTGGACCTTTTATAAACCAAGGGCATTTTTGTAATTTACCACTAGGGGCATTTTAGTAATTTTGTAAACTAGAAGTTTTTGGAAAATTTTCGAAAATAACAATTTTCTCAGTTCAAAAGAGTGATTTGTTGAAATATTTTTTTTTAAAAAAAAAACTAGGGTTTCCATAAAAACACGGCTACTTCCCTTTCGGGTTTTAGTTAGGGGTTTAGCCTATGAATAAGTCCTCTTGGTTAGGGTGAATCGAAGCTACGCACCAGGTAGGATTCGACTGGAGAGGAGGTGAGTCACGCGGACTGCTTAAATACCAAGCTCCCACCGAATACCAATCCTAGACATGCGCACAATGGTTGCCACACCCTAACTCGGCGACTTAGCCACAGGTTTGTTCAATTAAACATTTAAAATCTTATGTAACTGTTGGGGTAAGCTAGTCTTAGAGTTCAAGTACCTATCATACTATCTACGTTCCATTCCATTTCTACCCTTCTACAAATCACAATATAAATCACACAAAGGATAGGGGTACTTACCTGGTGGACTTCGGGTCGGAGACTTAGGTGCCATGCCATAAAAACCCTGTTTATCTTCAAAAACTTATTTGGGCTCGATTCGAAAACGTTTTGGGCCTTAAACCCCAGGCCGAGAGTTTAAAACCTGGCTCTGATACCAAACTGAAACACCCTAAACCCGGTCCACGAGCTTTGACCAGATTTGGTATGTTCCTCAAGTAAACCGATTCAAATTTCTTTTGTTCCTTAGGAAAACTTGTGCGTTTTGAAAGAAAGTTTGTTTTTGGGTTGGGCTTGAATTGAAAATGAATTAATATTATCTTAAAACTCCCTTTTTATTTAAGATGACAAAACACTTGGAGTTTATTTTTTTTAAATAAATTTACTTGATCCTTAAATAATAATTTGTAAACATAATAAAAAGTAAAAAGAAATAAAGAAATTCAACTATGGCCTTATGGCCTTATTACATCAAATAATTCCCAAAATAAACTTAAAGTACTTAAAATAAAATAAAAATCCAAATTAATTAAATTCCTCATTGTGCATGGCCATCCCTAAGCTTCTGCCGAGCCCGGTCCATTACTGATCGTCACCTGAAAATAGTCCCACAACGGGGTGAGTCAACAGACTCAATGTGTACACAACACTAAGTCATAATAGAATCAGGCATACATATGATACACATTCAAATCATAGAATACATTTAATGATGCATTCCCAAACCCAAACCTATTTGTTCATCCGCTACACACCCCCGTACCTGCCAGTCACACCGTGGGGACTACTAAGTCGACCCTCCTTCCGCTACACTCCAAATTTGCGGTCTTAGGTCACCGCATACTGTGGTCTTAGGTCACCACTTTCAGATTACTGGGGTCTTAGGTCACCACTTTTCAGATATCACGGTCTTAGGTCACCGTGTTCGTGGTCTTAGGTCACCACATTCACTTCCCCTTTTCAATATAACCCGAATGCCCCATATCATACATATCATGCACATCATGCCTTAATTCACATTCTTATCACTTTTTCACATGTTACAAATAACATATATTCATAATCCTAGTAGGAGTAGGAAACGTACCTGAGTACTTAGTACCATAACATGGTACCTTAGCCACTTTCATATTCTTATTAACACATGTTTTAATAAACATAGCCATAATACATATTATAAAGTAGTGTGGGGTACACACCTGATTTGCTTAGGGTTTCCAATCCAAATCCCGAGAAGCTTGATCTAATGCCTTAGATCTTAGATCTCTACATTTAATCAATCATTTAATACTTAGTAAATCCCGAAAGATCCTTCCATATTCGACAACCAAAATATGTATGGGTTAGATTATCTCTCGGCTAATCTAAAAGAAAAGAATGGAAACCAAACTTGGATCTTACCCTTATTTGAAGAAATCGATTGCACCTTCACTTCAACCTTCAGAGATTCGGCTATGGCTAAATGATGCTCTCACAACTTTCGGCTTTTGGAGGGATTAGAAAGAAAAGATAAGGAAGAATAAAGATGGAGGATTCGGCTAGAACACAAGGTATTTCGGCTTGGCAAAAATAAAAGAAGAAGAGGATTTGGTGAAGAGAATTCGGCAGAGGCTTTCAAAGAACAGAAAATAATGCAGAATGGCCTCTCCTTTCCTTTTATAGCCGAATTTACTAGGCTAGAGTCCCTTACTTGGCCACCACTCTTCTATTTTGATAACTTTATCCCTTGATTTATCACTTTAATTATCAACAAAACTTAATCCAATATTTATCTCTTATCTCCTAATAAAAATAACAATAATTATCCATCATTTATCTCTTGAAAATAATCTAAAATAAATCCATTATTTATCCCTTATTTATCCACCCTTTATCTCTTAAAAATAAAAGAATAAAAGCTCCTAATTTATAGCCATGTGCCGTCCACCTCACTTCTTCTGGAAGCAAAATAAAATTTCTTTTATTTGCTTCCCATGTGACTCGAACTCAGGCCCACTTGCTCATGTAGGTGGCGTCACTTACCTGGGCCTTAAGTGGCATTTCCAGGCCACTTTTCCAAGCCTGTTTGTGTGTCAAATTCCTTCTATTATTTTTCTTAAGGCCACCTTGCCTTAGTTTTCTCTTTTTAAGCCTTAAAACTTGACATTTCTTTACATTTCCAAGTTTCCAAAAATTTTCGTTTGGCTCTTTAAACTTGACATTTCCTTACATTTCCAAGTTTTCAGAAATGTTTACTTTCCTCTTTTGAATCATTTCTAAATCTTTTCCTTACATCCCCTAGTTTCCAAAAATGTTCACTTTCCTCTTTTAAACTTAACGTTTCCAAAGCATTTCCTTACATTTCCTTACATTTCCATACATTGCCTTACATTTCCATACATTTCCACACATTTCCATACATTTCCATACATTTCCATACATTTCATGAATTACACATCCAACACACCCACTGAGCCCACTATCTCATGAATTACACACGAACGCATAACCCCTAATCTAGGATGTTACATGGTGGGCTATGTGCGATACCACCCTAGTAACGATTGATGGTGGGCTATGTGCGATACCACCCTATTAACGATTGATGGTGGACTAAGTGCGAAACCACCGAGTGATTTGGCATTGAAGTTAGCTTTTTGATAAATTACAATTTGTTGTATCATGAAAAACCGTGGTGATAAGTGTAGAGAATGTATGTTAATCAATGTGAGCATTAAGCTCGAGATATGATTAGAACATGGTAAGATACGGAATGAGTAAGTATTATGAATTGAATAGGTAACCATGAGTTTAAGAGTAAAACTCATTATAATACCTTGTGTTTGAGTATAATCAATGTATATCAATAATTTATTATTATTTGCATATGAACTTACTAAGCATTATTGCTTACTCCTCTTCCTTTCCCATCTCTCATAGGTTAACTTGACTAGCTCGGGTTAGAGACCACCGGAGATGTTTTCACACTATCGAGCTGACACTTGGTATGAGGTTTCAAGTCCTTATGAGTTATGGCATGTATAGAGATCTTTTTAAAGTTGATTAAGTCATAGTGACGCCCCAAAACAGTTTGGCACAATTAGACCGAAGTCGTTCAGTTACCAACCCACGGCTACCAGAACTAGAATAGGGTCCAACGACTTTATCTAAAACTCTAAGCATGGCTTGGGACAATGTGTCATCCCCATTTGAACACTTTAAGATCCGGTCTTGGCAGTAGGTGTAATCGGTGTCTCGTTCGTATCTAAATTAGGCATACTGCCCATCGAGGAAGACTTAGCTCGAGTCCTTCTACGGTGCCCACCACTCCCACGAGTACCACGCCCACGCATTTCACAAGCACTCATCTTAATCATAGTTTTATCTACATTATAAAGTTTTATGTATCAGTTTCAGTGATCATTAACAAGTATTTTATGCTTCAAATATTTATCAGAAGTTTTAGAAATTTTAGAAGGTTTCAGTCTCAAACTAACTTAGTGCAGTTTCAGTCATTTCAAAGTTTTCTAACTAAAGTTTTCAAAGTTAGAAGTACTTACAGGATCGGCGCCGGAGACTCAATGTACCACATACTTACTTTTCAAATTGCAAAATAAACTTTACTTGAAAACTAGTTTTTACAAAATTTTGAACCCAAAATTTTACAACCCTAGTTTTGCAACCTGGCTCTGAGACCACAAAATATAACACCCCAAACCCGACTTAGACGTTATGGCCAAATCTGTGAATGTTACGAAGAAAGAGTAAAAAAATCTAATCTTATCGTTTTGAAAATCTTGGAGAATTTGTTACTAAAAGAGTCCACTTACTCAAAAGAATGTTAATATAGTCATTAGCGAAAAACCATCAAATGTATTTTCTTTCAAAAGACAATAATTTGCAAAGAAAGTTTAAAAGTCGTTATATTTTGAAAATCGAGTTTGTGCTCTCAAGAAAAAATTTATTTGCATAAAATAGTTGTTTTCATAAAATGTTTTGTCTAACATTGTAGGAAAATTCAAAACAAAACCAAATCCAAAAATTAAAAACCAAACAGTCCAAAGAGTCGCAAAATTACAAAACTCCCAAAAATTAGAAAATTAGGTAAATTTTGAAAGTAGATGAAATTTACGGACAAGTGGTCACATCTGACCCTCCGTCGCTCCGACCAACCTAAGCCTGAAGATTACCTGAACAGAACAGACAAACGAAAAGTGAGTTTTAAGAACTCAGTGTGTAACTCAACGAAAATATAGTTCAGATTTTATCGCCTAACAGAAAAAATACAGACATAAATCGCTTTTCAGAATCAGATTTTAAACAGAGTCATACAGATACAGATAAGTATAGTCCTACCCCCATCCTCTACACACCAACTCCGACCATCCCATTACACCAGGTGGGGTATAAAACACCCACCCAACCCTACACACCACATAGTGTCCATACGACACTTATCTGAATGATCGCGGTTGTGCTGCTAGTATATTGGCAGGATGTCGCATCATACAAAATACTTCCTCCACATAAACATATCCCGCCCCATAACAGATACAAATAAAATAGAATAACATATATTACACATGCTTATACATAGCAGATATCACATATGCCTAAGCGTGTCAAAACAGATCATACACACCATGTCTCATAAATGTTTCATGCTTTAAGGCTTATACCACACATACTGACCATACGAAAAGCCAATAATCGATCGGAACGACGTGTACGACCCTAGGGAATAATTCTAAATTTTGGGCCCACATGTCCGTGTGGCCCACATGCCCGGAATGGCCTTACCTGTGTGGCCCACACGCCCGTGTGGTTTGCCTGTTTGGTTTGCCCATGTGGGCCCACACACCTGGAATGACCTTGCCGGTGTGGCCCACACGACCTGGCTCACGGCCCACACTCTTTAATGGCCTAGGGCCACGTGACCCACATGGCCGGGCACACGCCCGTGTGGCGTTAACAGGCCAGATTTTTGGCTTTCGTCGATCGTCATTTTTTCGCATTTTCATTACACACCTGATTCGATTCTAATGCAAAAGCAATCCCGAGACCATCGAACCCCGAAGACAACATTCCAACGCCCAATTTCAGTAAAAGATTTATGAACTCGAATGAAAATTATCTAAAACAAAGCATCACAATAACATCTACCGCATTCGCATACTTACCAACAACGAACAGAAAACACCCACACTTAATTCGCTGGAGAAGCACCAGCCGCTTCTTGGCTTTCCCTTAAACGAGAAATAACGAAACACCATTAATGAATTCCGTTAAAACATAATTATAATCCCCCCAACGCATACAGTTAAGAAATTACTCAGTAGCTTACCTATTCAGAATGGATCAAAGAACCCGAATGCACAACGGTTACAACACGAACGATGTACAGAGTTAAAGAATGAAGCAACAAAAATTTTTACAGAGGAAGGAAGGAAGAGAGAGAAAAAAAGTCAAAAAGGAGAGATTTTTGGAAAAAGAACATAATAAAAAAAATTAAAATTAAAATTAAATCCCAGCTCCCCCCCACTATCCACTAACCAACCAACTCCCCCAAAATCAACCTACTAACTCATCCAACTACTACAGAGTACCAGTTCCATCCAACTTCTACTGTACAATCAACACACACTCACAGAAGCAAAAATTAACATCCTTCGCTTACACAAGGGTTCGAACATAAGACCCTAAAGCAAGCTAACACCTAACCATTTGAACTAGCAAGCTCATTCTAATATATGTTGACTGAAAATATAACAGAAGCCCAACCAATAGGGATAAGGCTAGGATTAAAAATAGCAAAATTTTCCAAAAATGAGACTTGAACCCAAGACCTCAAACATACACCAATATCACTTAACCACTAAAGTAGATACTTATTTATGATAAAATTCATAAAAACAAAGTTAAATAAATCAGGGCGTTACATATACAATTATCAATTCATTGTCTCATAATATTCAAATTACCATTTCTAAAAACATGATTTGAATAAACAAATAATTTCATATCTCAAGTTAAATATATATCATGAAAAAGAATAAAACTTTTGTACTAAAAGGTTTCACTCACAAAATTTAATGAAATGAATTAAATTTCAATTCACCAAACTTATTGTTCATTTATTATACACCGATAAATGCCTAAGTGACTTTTTAAAATGACATCACTTTTTGGTTTCAAGAAATCATTGCAATTCAACCTTTTAAAAGTAATCGTTGGATTCAATAACATAACTTTTTGGTTTGGTTTGGAAAGGTTCTCTCCAATGGTCATAATGCTTCTATTGTATAGAAGTCTGATCAACTAAAGTTCGAACAATGTCATTACCATTCAAAACAAAAGTATTGTTTCAATCCATTAATAGATCCTTTCTCAACCATACATTTTCATTCCATCCATATTATTTCTTTCCTTCTTTCTTGCATGATATATAACATATATTATATAATTTTATACAAATAATTATGCATGTTAAAATATCATGCATATAATGAACTAACATTTGATTTCTATCAAATAAATAGCCCATGATACAATCATACCTTTTACGTAATATAATTACTATCAATAGAACTTAACTGTTGAAATCTAATACATGCAACACAAGTAAAAAAACAAATTTGACATGCCTTTCCTCATGATAAAGATTCTTTCAAAATCAAAACTTGGCAAGATTATTGACCTCAATTTTACTCCAATGTTGATAGTCATCCTCATAATACCATTCTTGTAAGGGCATGTGAATGTGCAGTGAACCATCAAACTTCTCTAATTTCTCATAAATTTGCAAGGAATAGAACCTTAAAATTGTTGGTGTGTGAAGATAAAAATAAACTTATGAGAAATTAATGAAGGTTTCAAGGCATGTATTAATGCCACTTTCTTTAAGGTTTTATTCGCCCTCACCTATATTTTGGTGTGCAAATGAGTTAATAGCAAATGAACCTTGAGGATACAATGAAGCCTAATAATTGTTGACATTTGCACAAACATAAATAGTTTATTGAACATTGAGCGGAGCATAGCAAGAGTACCAATTTCTATAAAGAACTTTTGTAGTAACTCATTATAGAACAATTTAGAAAAGATGAGGAGAATAGAAGGAAACTTTTGATGTGTCTTTAGTGTCCTAAACAAATGAAATTTGACTCCTCTTCATAGAGACATAACTATCCAAATAAGAGTCATATATTTTAGCAATAATCATCATTATTCAATAGATATCTACTTGAAAATAATGACTTTGTTATTAATTAACTGACATAACTTTTGCTAGCAAGAGATATAACTCATCATTATTAATAGTGACAACTTTTGATTAATAACCAAATGACATAACTTTTGAACCACTTATAACATTTAATTTGTTACTATTGGAACATTATAAATATTTTGAAAATGTTCTAACAATATCTACATTGAAAAATCTCATAATCAAATAAAAAAGATTTAATGATAATAGACAAGACATATTTTGGATTATTATTAGGTTTCGAATTTTTAAACTTGTTTTTTTAAAAAGATAATATTCTTTCCATTTTACTTTTTACTAGTCTTTTTCTTGTCCTACGTTGCATGTGGCTAAACATGTTTATAATTTTAAAAATAAAAGATAAAGTAATAAAGAAAAAACTATAATTGTAAGTGAAGCTTTAACATTAAACAATGTAATATAGTGTTTTCATTAAAATCATTCTCAAGAATCTCTTTGTGCTAAGTTAAAAAATAAACACAATAATAATACCAAGAGAATAAAACAATTATAGCTATTTGTTTGTGTGTGTGCTGTTTTAGATCATAGAAAAATAAAATACTTCAGTTAATAACAGAATTTACTTATTTAACAGTGGTATAAGACTTCAAAGACATTTCATATTTATTATTAACATTAATAAACTTACCATAAGAATATTTAATAATAGTATAAGAATTCAATCACAATTCATATTTATTATTAACATTAAATTTTAAAAAATACTGAATTAATTAATACATATTACTATTAGAAATCATTTAGAAATTTTAGAACTAAAATAAAAACTGTAAAAATATTTTTAAAAAATCAAGTATAATATTATATTACCTCGTCATCAATTAAAATAATCTTTCATTCCTCTTTAATGTCATTGTTGACATACTTCTAACTTATTAATCTTAATAATCTCCCTTCTTTTTACCAACAATTTTTGAAATTCTACTTAATTAAATATGCTTAACTATTGGATGATATTTATATAGTTAAACTTAAATTTCAATTCAT
This sequence comes from Gossypium australe, assembly GCA_005393395.2. Lineage (NCBI taxonomy): Eukaryota > Viridiplantae > Streptophyta > Magnoliopsida > Malvales > Malvaceae > Gossypium > Gossypium australe. The sequence continues at coordinate 82,170,040 of CM016617.1, read as the reverse complement.
TATATAATTCTAATATTAATTAAGTAATAATTAATAGACAAAATCTTTTTATCTAATTTAGGCTTAGAATTCTATTCAAAATACAACTGAATTTTGCATCGATCTTTTTTTTAATTGAGGTATTCTACTTAAAAATATATATTTATCACTTTACATAACATTTTTTTTTTGTAATTAATAATAATGATCACATTTTGTATTTTGTGCTTAGAATTCTATTGAAATTAAAACTTGATTTTAATCATTATAAATTAAAATATCATCATTTTATGTTATTTATTTTATGTAATTTTTAACTAATAATTATAATTATTTTTAGGTGTCAATTTAGTAATATAATAAAAAAATATCCTCATTAATTCATAAATTTATTCAATTTTATGTTTTTATATATATTATAGATTTTTTTTTTAAAATTTATTTTAAAAGATTTAATGATAATGGACAATACTAAAAATATGTATATTTTTAGTACGTTATACTCAAGGTCACTAAATTATTAGCAAGTTTATGTTTTGATCATTCAACTTCAAAAAATTATAAAATAGTCACTAAACTATTTGAAAGTTTACATTTAAGTTATTAGGTTGTTAAATATTTTAAAATTTCAACTTTGACAATTTGTATGGTGAGTCAGTACTTATCAACAAGTAGAAGAACATACATTATATCTAAGTCAATCTGATGAATAGTACTGGAGATTGGAGAAGAAAGTTGTTAGGATTTTAGTTCGTAAATTTATGATGTTCAAAGTTGTTTTATGAAAAAGAAATTGATTGTAGAAGAAAAAGAGAAAAGTGTTTTTGATTAGTGCAGAGAATGTGAACAAAGAAGGCTAACGTGTTTAACAACCTAATGAATTAAATGAAAACTTTTAAACAATTAAATGATAATTTTATAACTTTTAAAAATTGAGTGACCAAAATATAAAATTTACTAATAATTTTATGATATTGGGTGTGATTTACCCGTATATATTTGTGAGAGTTTAACTTGGGCTCAGAAACACATCATATTTTTAAAAAAGCTTATAGTAAATACAATACTCATTAACACTAAATTATCTCTTGCATCTTTCTTTTTCAAACATAAAACGGAGAATAGTTGTCATTTCTATAGAAATTTTTAATTGAGGAGAGACAAGCCAGACGACATAATCAATTTTATAATTTTAAATGAAAATTAATCTTAAAAAAAAAATTACCCTGAAAGACTCAAGCTTTAGCCATTTTAGAAAGTACAAATATAGACTGGGTTCTCTATAGCAATTATATAATGGACAGGAAAATCAAATCCTAACAAATGATGATCAATTCTCATCTCGAAACTAAAATTCAAAGCGAAAATGTATGAAAGAAAGCAAGGAAAGCTATACCCATGGCAGATTTTAAGCACAGCATCAAGCTTTAAGCCTTTTTCTTCTTGGATGTTGACCCAAAAAAAAAAATGCAGTGGCAAATTATTTTGGTGTATTATGATTTTATAAAGAATATTGATTTTAATTTTGTTATTATATGCTATTTATGTAAAGATTTAAAATTGAAAATTTTACAGTTTAAAATTATTTTAATATTTTTATTAATTTTAATTATTCAACCAAAAAAATAAAAAATATAAGTTTTTCTTTTAATTTTAATAAAATTTATCCAAAAATTAGCAAGAGAAGCAACAGAGGGCGGATTTTCCGTGGGGATATGATATTATGAGTCAGCAGGCGGCAGGCCTAAAGAAAATGTTTCCATGGAGACCCATAGTAAGTTGAACCACTAAACACCATCTTGTTCCTCCCTAACCAAAGAAGTGGCCAGTTGATTACAATACCAACCAACAACATTTGGTGGTAATTAGAAAGGAAAGAAATGCCATTTAACAAAAACACCTGCCTGCACGCAGTTGTTCCCATTGCTTTCTTTGGACATGAACCTCAACACTCGTCTCTTGATTCAGCATTAAGCTCTTGGTATTCAACACTCTGGCGTCCATCCTCAACCACCGTTGCAGGGACCTTTTCACTATTACAAAACCAATAATCACAGTTATTGCATCTCTTATTTCCTATACAATGTTTTACAAGTCTGAAATCTTACGTTGTCGAATAGGTGAAGAGTCCGATCACTACAACTCCAAATGCAACAAAATATAGCCAATCAACCTGCAATAATTATTTCAAAACAACCATTTTTCTTACCTTTCTTTTTTCACAAGGAAATCCATGCCATTTGCTCAATGATTAAACATGAAAATAGTACCTGCTGGCGATAGAAAAGGATGCGAACCACCACCGCCCACATATCAGACGTCAACAGCGACAGATTAAACATCGTGGCTCCACTCAACTGTGAGTAAAATACCTCTATTAATCCCCATTTAAACCTTTATATAGCCATTGATGAAAAGGAAGTCACCTTGAGAACAAAGGGCGTGATAGTGTAGAACATGAAACTTGAAAAGGTATATCCAGCAAAGGCTAGTATCTGAAAACAGAACCACAATAGAGAATGTAACTTGGCAAAGCAATAATCAAACACAATATATGAATGTTTTAATAAGGCTAAATACAGCATCATTTAATAAGGCTAAATACAGCATCATGAAACTTGTAATAGTGCTTAATTAGTTGTTTGTGAGCTAAATTCTTAAATTTGGCCTAAAAATGGAACTGATATATACTTCTACTGCATGGCATATTCCTATAAGAATAGATCACTTACTATATTTGTTGACCATGTTACAGATTCCAGGCTCTTTAGCTCAAATATGGATCTAAGCCAAAGGTTATGGATTCAAAACAATATATATATATATAATTTCAATGCCACATTGCAGATTCAATTCAAAAGTCATAAATTAACCATATGCTACCAAGCATAAAGGATACAACTCGACACCGCTCACGAGCATCCCAAAAAGACCAATCATCGAAACCACTTCGATTCGGTCTTTCTTCTTAACACAAAATTCCTGCAATTTAGAAATGAAAAAGCAGATAGCTAAGACAAATAATCTTGAGATTGCCATTAGATACAGAACTAATGGGATAATAGTTCAATAGATTCACCAACCTCACCAACATTGCTCATGGCAAAGAAGAGAGTGCCAGCAATTACAAGTGCATCTCCAAGAATTGGTTTTGAACCACCTGCATGTGCAGAGAAACAAGTACTTCACTCCGGAAAATTCGAACGACTTCCAGTAATGGCGTGCTGTTTACGAATTAAAACATCCATAAAGAAACAGAGTTCCATAACTATAAGAATATCTTCTGCATTAGACCAGAATGTTACCTCCACCGCCCACCCCTGCATCGGAAAGGAGCACTAGACCAAGGCCAAGCACACAAAGAGCAGCACCCCCTAGCTGCCATAGAGAATATCTAGTGCCTATGAAGAAATATGTGAGAAATATTGCCCATACGATGGTCCAGCAGTCCAACAGTGTCACACTAGTGATTGAGGAGAACTGGAAGGCTTTGTTAACTGCAAAAGAAAAATAAAAAAGGGAAAAGCAATGGCTCTTTTGTCACGGTAATTTTTGCAGTAACATATCAGACATATTCCACTTTCTTTTTTCCCCCAATTAAGAACATGTTTTTGGGAGATCATGTTATGAGATATTAGTGACTACTACAGACTCACCAAGATAATTCCCTTGAACATCAACAAAGCCGAGGGCGAGATACCAATACCAAGGAATCTGCAAACAGAACAGGATTAAGTATCAAGGAATCCTTTTGAATATAAGATTAGTGGAGTTGATAAGTGATTACCCTTAGCTTTTGACCCCTATAGAGCAAGATGCTACCATAAACCACAGCTAAAGCGAAGTAAGTGAAGGAAGTCTGAGTGATAGGCGCATCCACACCTAGACAAAAAGCCAACACACAGATGAGCAAACAAAGAATATAAAATTCCAAATTCATCTGAACCTTTTTCATAACCAGAAGCAAGTTAAGAGTAGAGGGTTAAGTTGAGCTTACCAAGACTGGCTATCAAAGAAGAAGTAAAGCTCATAAGTGCAAGAACGAAAGAAACAAGTTGGCCCAGAAAAAGCCTGAACAAATTCTTCAAAGTTACTTGAGTTTTGAACCAGTTGCCGACACTACTCCAGCTCATTTTTTGTTTGTCAAAAAAATCGTTGTTCTTCAAGTACACAGATCGTCAAAAAGGGAATTGGGTAACATTCATGTCAACATCAAAGGATTTTAAAGCTTTCTTCTTCTGTTTTTTTCCTTTATTTAATTATTGTCAGGTTTTGTTAACAGAGATCTGCATCTAGGCATAGCTACCATTCCAGGGTCATTTCCTTCGTAGTTGGACTGTTGAGACCACGTTCCTAATAGCTTCCACACCTCACCCGACGGTTACCGTTGGTAGTTGAAAGTTATCGTCTTTTTGCTCCCACGTGACACTCCCCACCGTGTCCGATATCTTTTCAGATCTCATTTAGCTTATGAATCATACTTGACGCCTGTCCAATTCCATTTGTTTTTTTTTTTTTTTAATTATATAAGGATAGTTATTTTTCAACTTTGATCCCTATACTTTGTTTACATTTGAGATTTAATTTTTATACTTTAATTCTGAAATAATTCGATACCTCAACTCTTATAATTCCATTAGTTAGTTGAAATTCGTTATCCCAATTAAAATGTTGATGTTAATTTTTAAGATTTGTTAACACTGTTAATATTCTCTATTAAATTTAAATCCATTATGATGTCATTTTGTTATGTGCATATCAAGTGAGTATTTTTTTTAAAAATTTTAATTGATGGCACCAAAAAAATTAACAAATGAATTTAACAACAAATAACTGAAAAGTAAAAGAATCGAATTGCTCAAAATAAAATAAAAATATAAAACCTTTAAATTTCTAACTCAAACAAATAAATATTTAATCCCACATTCAATAATAAATCCCACCAAAATAAGCACCAACACTACTGTATACATGTCTACAAAATATAAGAAAATTGGTAATTGAATAAGTTTTTTTTTTTTTTTTTTGTGTGTGTGAGAGAGCAAATTGAAGTTGTCTTTAAAGAATCGAACAAGTTTTTAAGTGTATAATGTTTGTTATTTTATTATATATCCCCGGATTAAAATATGATGCTTCCTTAAATATTATTTGTGATTAATTCTTACTATTATTTTTTTTCATGTTAGTTTTATAATTTATGTGAAGTAAATGCGGTTTTGGGGTTGTTTAAGAGTGCAGCCGCCTAAGGTCTAAGGTTTGAAGAGCCCAAAAATCATATCAAGAATGGGCTTCATGTTAAGAATTCATGAATGTTTTCTCTAATAATATCGTCTTTAATATTCGAATAATCATTCTCTTCTTGAGAATATGATATGATTTATTATTGCACTCAATACTTGTTAATCTTATTATCATTATTATGTTAAGATGCTACATTAATATATAATATATTTTTTTTACTTATATGTCAAAAGAGTCCTTAAGAAAATGTGAAAAATCAATTAAGCCCTTGTATTAAAATTGCACTCAATTGAGCCTCTGTCATTAACTAAAATAATCAATTAAGCCCCTAATGATTTCCGTCATTGACTATGTTGAGTGTTAAAATAAATTGACAAACCAATTAGATGTTGACACGCTGTAACTTTTAGTTTATTCTAATATTTTTCCCATAAAAATGATTAAAACTCACAAAAAAATCAGAAAAATATTAAAACTTAAAATCAATATAAACTTATAAAAATAATTAAAAAAGTAATAAAAACTTATAAATATTAAATATATAAACTATAATAAATTATAAAAATTTTACAAAAGTAATAAAACATGTTTAAAATATTTAAAATTTTATTAAAAATATAAAAAATCTTTAAAACCTATAAAAACCAAAAAATATAAAAATTATTAGAAATAATAAAATTATTAAATATTAAAAAATATTAAAAAAAAATCATAACTTGTAAAGATTATAAGAAATCTAATAAATTTTAATAAATTATTAAATATATATAATTAATAAGATATATTTAAAACATTATAAAAACTTATAAATAATCATAAATAATTATAAATAATATAAAAATTCTAATAAACTATTAAAATATTAAAATATTAAAAAAATTATATAGAAATAGTCATTTAAATCCTTAAAATCATAATCAAGACATAATACCACACCAATCATTGGATAATAGGAATAGTCATTAGATCGTTAAGGTCATTTTCATGTTGAACAATAAGTTCTCGATATTTCAAAAATAAAATAATAATTGAGAGACCCTCTCCTTTTTATTGATAAACTATTACTTTTATTTTATAATTTTTTTCTCCAAATTTTTAAGTACACTAGAGTATTTTGGACCTTGAAAAGTTGAAAATCGTTTGCTTAGTATTGTATGGTATAAAATATTTTTGGTACAATTAGATACTCTCAAACCAAAATTTTATTATCCAACTATTAGCATATGTCAATATGAAATACTCCGACCAAGATTTTCAGAACCAGACTGGTGGTTGAACTAATCAGGCCACCAATTTGACAATTCAGCCGGTCCGTCCAGTTCAATTAAATAAAACATTAAAAAAATAATTGGTTCAACTGCCTAGTTCCAAGTCAAGTGGTCTAATGGCTTTCTCTAGACCGACACCCTTGTTGAGTTTACTCTAACCGACCCAACTGACTAATCAGGTCCAGTTCAGATTTTTATGATTCTTTTTATATTTTTTTAATATTTTATATAAATTTTAAAATTTTTATGAATTTTTATAAGTTCTTAAGAAATTTTATACGTTTTTAAATTTTTTTTGAATATTTTAAATATGTTTTTATTAATTTTTATAATTTATTAGATTTATTATATTTATAATACTTTTTATAAGTTTATATCAAATTTAATATTTTAAAGATTTTATTTTTTAATAATTTTTCTAATTTTTAATATTTTTATAAAAAAATATTAAATTCAACTAGAAGCTGCCATGTGTTACCATCTGCTTAGTCTGTCAATTTATTTTAACGATCAATGTGGTCAATAATGGAAGTCGTTAATGAAGGGGTTTAATAGTTTGTTTTTTTTTGGGGGGGGTTAAAGGCAAGGGCTTAATTAAGTGCAAATTTAATACAAGAGCTTAATTCATTTTGTCGCATTTTCTTAAGGGCTTTTTTGACATATAATCCTAGTTTTTTATAGTAAAATGTTGTTCTATCATTATAGACCACTACAGACAGGCCTACACTAGATGCAAGGGAGGTTTTGCTCCACACTCCGAAAAAAATTAGGAAAATGTTTTATCTAATCAAACGGTCATAAGTTAATACCAAAATTTCTAATGCAATATCGATATTTCTAATGGAAATCATTAGATATTTTGGAGTACCAAAATTTTCCTTTTCCTGCCCATGTGTGGGGACCAATATTTTGTACCAAAATTTCTAATATTATATTGATATTGTTAGATATTTTGGCATATCAAAATTTCTAATGGATACCAAAATTTCTCACCAAATACCAAAATTTTTAATATGATACCAATATTTCTAATGAAAATCGTTACATACTTTAATATACCAAAATTTTCATTCTCACGCTTGTATGTGGGGCCAATAGCTTGCACCAAATTTTCTAACACTATACCAATATTTCTAACATGATGTAATACCCTATAGCCGACCCAATTTACCTATTCCGAATTTAGGATGTTACTAAACTTAAACACTTAACAAAAGTTTTAAGATGGACAAGACTTTACTAAACACGTTGCTTTACTATTTATTTTTATTATTAGTCAAAGATTCTAAAGATAAACGCTTGTTCGATTACAACTGATTCTTAATAATAGTGTAAGACAATATCACTTAAAACTATAAAAAAAAAAACTCAATCGTGGCGTATAGTTCTATTTGTCATTTAAAAACATATTTTCAAAGTGTCCCTCTGTATGCATAATATCGCTTTGTGATAATCCACATTGGCGCATTCTTGGTTTGGTACCCACTGGCGAATTGGTTCAAACTTAAAAACCTACATTTCAAAATAACATCCATAAGTTCAATGGAACTTAGTGAATCTCCACTAATTTTACCTTTAAATGATGAAGTTGGATTCCTCGACTTAAAAATTCTGGACTTCCTTTAAGGATTTGGAGAATTTTTTATTCTTAGATGATAACAATACGCCTGCCTCTACTTTTGAATACCCTATAGATAATCCATCTAACTGGTGGATTACAACTTCGCCCCATAGTCTAAATCCTATTTCACTATCCCATTGAATATAGCAGTTGAATTCATTCCCCAAGGTTTTATTCCTATGGGTACTACTCTTTAACTGTCTCTCCTAATGACTCTGGTGGTCATCAACACAGTTCACACCAAATCTTCCAGTTAACCCAGACAAACATACTTACTCGGAAGAATGTAAGATTTTGATCACCCAATAGAATTCCATATAACTTGATACATAACATGAGGATTCCCAAGTAATGGCAGACTCTTCATCACTGTGCCTCCAAATACAACAAGCTTACCTTCTTGATGGATCACTAAAGTGGATTTCTCAGTCGGATACAATACTGAGAACTTTTTCAGAATCTAATTCCAATACATGCCTCGATTACACAATAAGGGCAGCCTAACCACTCACCATTTAGGCTCTATAGAATTTTTCATATAGACTTTCCAGAAAATACGCCACAATGGCTTTTCATAAGATTAGCCACAAAGGCTTTCCAAATAATCTGTGTTTATTGTCCCGGCAGACCATCTTTGTGGATTCCATGGGGCTTCTCCTATACGGTCTAATACCTTTACTCCCTATTGGCGTATTATCATATGATGTCATGGCTGTGGACTTTCCACAAGTTTATTCAGTGACCTACCAGTCTGGTTAGCATTATAGTTGCCCTACAGGAAGCTACACAATAAATCTTCGTTTTCACAGTGATCTACCTATTCGGTCAACAATATACCTGTCCTATCGGAGGCTACACAAACAGGTCTCTTTCTCACATTTTTACATAACTCAGATTTGTTAGGTACTGGAATCATATAACAGGAAAATATTAGGCAATAACCACACACATGCCAGTAAAATCTTATATCACACACTTTGTATCATGCCGCACATTGTTTACCTCATTTACGTATTTGTAGATATCTTCTCTTTTATAATCATAACATGCAAAGCTGTAAGACTTACCAGAAGGAAGAATCATCTACTCATTAATGAGATCCTATTGATAACTCTTGAAAAGAGTTATATTTAATGTCTCTAAATAGAATTAATTGGTTGTAATTAAGTGAATACATTTGCATTTTTAGGATATTTTTAGAACATTGCATAACAAAGCTTTGATTGTGATATAATGGTCATTATTTGTTACTTTTATCACTTAGGGAGGAAATGTGTGGTTTTGTGTGAATACAAGTGTGAGAAAAGCAAGAAGATAAAGAGAAAGAATAAAGGAAGTGAAATATTGTCGTGGCAAATGGTGAAATTGATTGCCAATAGATTTGCCATGGTAATTCCAAGAAGATGACTCAGCACTTTATCCACGTCATTCTCAGCCAGCTGTGTGTGTACCAGAAAATTCAACCTGAAAAGAGGAATGAAAAGGGTGTGCTGAGGTAGGACAGATCTACCCAATAAAAGAATGAGAGAAAAGAAGAAAAAGAGAAAGGAGAATTTGTGTGAGAAAGAGATTGGTGAGAGCAATCCTCTCTCTGCACAGAGAAAAACTCCATTGGAGAATATTAGAGAAAGAAAGGGTAGTAGTTACAAAGAGCATAATATAAACGTAAAGAAGGGAAAGAGACATCTATCTTGGATTCACGTACGATCAGAAGATAAAAGAGAAGCTGGAGTGTGGCGAGAAATCCTATAGTTCTGCCTTTAGTTTTCCTAATTTCTGTGAGTCAAACTTCTTTAAATGTTGATGAATGATTTAAATTTGGTGTTTACCTTTCCGCCCATGAACTAAATCTTTTTTGGGTTGGAGTTATTTGGGTAGATGTTTATCATCTTTGATGCTCATGATTTGAGATGGTCTATATCACTGTTTCATTCGATTTATGCCTATTTTAAACACATTCATGCAAGCTCTAGACATAGTTGATTGTATGTTGTGTTCATAGATGTATTTTTAATTCTGAAAATGTTAAAAATATTGGATCTAGAATTGTTTGATGCAAGCGAATATTCAAAAGAATATCCATGGCACTCTAGACATAGATGTTGTGAGTTGTGTAGAGAAGAACGTTCATTGCAGTTATTAATCCAGAGTTCTATAGACATACAGTAACTTAGATTTTTAGCTTAAAATCTAGCTATCGAAAGAGGCAGGTTATAGTAGTAACTCTCTGAGCAGTTGATTAGACAATATTTTGCCATGACATTATTTTGATATAAGCATTTCACCTGAATAATTCCAGCCCTATTCATTCAATAATAGAATTACTCGTGTTTTTCTCTGTAATTTGACACTACATTTTATTTGCCATATCAATTCTCTGTTTTTAGCATTAAATTACATTAATTCATTATACCAACATCTTATTCAATTTAGGAGTATTTCCTACTATTTAGTATAGTTAATAGGATTATAATAACTTAATCAATCTCTTACCAATTTCTGATCATTGTGGAGACGATACTTACTTATCACTTTATTACTTGAATGATGTGTACACTTGCACAATTGCATTAGTTATTTACACGCAACAAGTTTTTGGTGCCGTTGTCGGAGATCGACAACATTGGTGAAAAGTTGATTTGTTATTATTCTTGTTATTTTTGTTAGAACAGTTAGTTAGTATTTTATTTAATTTTTCAGGTTTGTACTAGTGCATGAAAAGAAGTATTCAAGAGGATACATAATATTGTTTTGATCCTGAGATTGAAAGGACATTAAGGCGAATACAGAAAGCATTAAGAGAAATAGAGAGGATTATAAATGATCCAATCAGAAAAGATCAGGTACTCTAGAATGAAAGGAATGTTGATATTCCTCGAATCTTAGATGACAGAGATAGACCAATCAGAGAACATGTAGTGCCTACTTTGGGTGATCTAAGTCCAGGAATTGTTAGGCCACAAATTCAAGCTCAACACTTTGAATTAAAACCAGTAATACTTCATATGTTGCAGACGGTAGGGCAGTTTAGTGGTTTACCAACTGAAGATCTCATATTGCACTTTAGACTTTTTCTTGAATTTCGTGACTCATTCAGGCAGTAGGGTGTTCCTAAAAATGCCTTTAGATTAAAATTATTCTCTTATTCATTGCGAGATTATGCTAGATCATGGTTGAATGCATTACCATCAGGTACAGTGGCATCTTGGAATGAATTGTACTAGAGATTTTTTCTAGGTACAATCCTTACAACATGAATGCCAAACTGAGGAATGACATTACATCGTTCAGAAAATTTGAAGATGAGACATTATAATTTGTTAACATTGTAATTTAGGAAGAATTTGCAGGACATATGCACAATAATTCTGATGCAGACTCTGTCAAATTAAATGAAATAGATTTGACTAAAGAACTAATGGAAACTCAGTAAATTGAAAATGAATACAGAAGGAGCTTTGAATCATTAGATTTATCAAGTTACTCTTTCAACCCTCCTCGCTCATCAATAGAAGATCCACCGGTGCTGGATTTGAAGCCATTACCAGTGCATTTGAAGTATGCTTATTTGGGAGAAAACGATACATTGCATGTAGTTATTTCTGCCGAGCTTACTACAGTCCAAGCAATGCAATTACTGGAGGTTTTAAAGAAATCCAAGAAAGCTTTAGGATGGCAAATTGTGAATATTAAAGGAATTAGCCCAGCAATCTATATGCATGAAATAATACTTGAAGGTCGCCATGGCAAATCTATTGAACAACAAAGGAGACTGAATCCTATCACGAAGGAAGTAGTTAAGAAGGAGATTATCAAATGGTTGGATGCCGAAATTATATACCCAATTTCTGATAGCTCTTGGGTGAGCCATGTTCAATGTGTACCTAAGAAAGAAGGAGTCACAGCAATGATAACAATGAACTCATTCCCATGCGTACTTTCATAGGTTGGAGAGTTTGTATGGATTATTAAAAGCTCAACAAAGCAACGAAGAAGGACCATTTCCCTTTGCCTTTCATAGATCAAATGTTGGGCAGACTAGCAGGGAAAGCCTTCTACTGTTTTTTAGATGCCTACTCAGGGTAAAACCAAAATGCCAAATCTCATACTGATCAAGAAAAAACTACATTCACCTGTCCTTATGGAACATTTGTTTTCAGAAGAATGTCATTTGGGTTATGTAACGCCTAGACAACATTCCAGTGTTGCATGAAGGTAATATTTTCCGACATGGTGGAGAAATTCCTTAAAGTATTCATGGATGATTTCTTGGTGTTTGGCGATACTTTTGAAGATTGCTTAAAGAATTTGAAGTCGATAATTTGCTAATGTCAAGAAACAAATCTGGTGTTGAATTGGACAAAATGCCACTTCATGGTTTGTGAAGGCATTGTTTTCAGCCACAAAATTTCACAGCAAGCAATTTCCATCGACAAAGAAAAAATAAAAGTCATTAAAAAGTTGCCACCACCCACTTCAATAAAAGGAATCAAAAGTGTAACAGCCCGATTTAGGGCCTAGTCGGAATAGTGATGCGAGACCACAAATCTGAAGTAGAAATATGTGTTTTACTAATTTTTATGAGGCTTATGATGTGTTTACATGATTTCGTGAAAATTTTATGAGGAAATTTTATTTATTAGTGATCAATTTATCTAATAGGACTAAATTACAAAGATTAGAAAATATGAGATTCTAGAAGGTTTAGGTATGAAATAGCATCATAAAAATTATTAGAAGTCCTCATTTAGCAATTAAACCATTATATGTTAAAATGGACAAAAATGAACATGGGAAGGAAAAATCTCAAGAAAGGGCCTTAATGGCATTTTAGTCATTTGATTAATTAATGAATTAAAAAGGGAAAAATAAGCCAAAATTGTGTCCATCTTCTTCAAGCCATATCCGAAATTCTCAAGCTCACCATAGCTAGGGTTTCTTCATCTTTCAAGCTTGATTGTAAGTACATTCTAGCCCCGTTTTTAATGTTCTTCGTATTTTTGAAATCCTCGTAACTTGATTTAGCTATTTCTAGCTATATTTTGAGCTAGGGTTCATATTAAAAAATTTACCCATGTATGACATGCATGTATTTTGATGTTTTATGGAAGAATATGAAAGTTTGATGTATGATAAACATCTTTTTCTAAGTGATTTTCATGAAAAAATGCATAAAAGGACCAAATTGCAAAAGTTATGAAATTGGTCATACATGAGTGAAATAGTGGAAATTAGGGGCTGCTGTAGTTAAGAAAATGATTCGGCTAGGCTTGAAATACAAGAAAGTTGAATAAAAATTATTTTACGAGCCTAAGGGCAAAAGTGAAATTATGTAAAAGTTTAGGGGCAAAATCACAATTTTTCCAAAGTATGAATTATGAGTCAATTTAGTTAATATGAGTATTAAAAAAGTAAAAAATTGTTATTATAGATCAAGAAACACGAAGCCCGGACCGAAACTGAGGCAAGGATAAAGTATTGGACTAAATCGAGCATCCACACACATTTTGAGTACCGAGGTAAGTTTGTGTGAAATTAATGTTACATATGTTGTTGTGCTTAAATTAATTATTATTTCATATCATTTCCATGAAAATTGATGAATAATGTTTTGATGAGAATATGCTACATGAAGTCCCAGTTGAAGTTTCGGAATAACGAGGATACTTATGTCACAACATGAGATAAGGAAGGTCCCGTATAAGACCATGTCTGGGACATGGCATCGGCATCGAATATAGATCCCGCATAAGACCATGTATGGGACATGACATCGGCATCGAATAAAGAAAGTCCCGTATAAGACCATGTCCGGGACATGGCTTTGGCACCAAAGGAGGATCTCGTGTAAGACCATGTCTGGGACATGGCATCGACATCCAGATACGATCTCATATAAGACCATGTTTGGGACATGGCATCGACATCGAGCTAAGAGATCCCGTGTAAGACTGTATCTGGGATATGGCATCAGCATCAAAAGGTGATCCCATTTAAGACCATATTCGGGATATGGCATTGGCATCGTGGTACATGTAAGATGAGATTGAGTATCCTCCGGTATTCCGATTAGTTCACGGGCAAAAGAGCTAAGTATGCAAAGATGATATAGAGCTAAATTATACAAGGATGACATTAAGTTCCATTTATGTTAAGGATGATGATGATTTGAGTTTTTGTTCATGTGAGCTTAAGTGCTAAATTATGTGACTAAGTGTAACACCCCTTACCCGTATCTTGTACCGGAATCGGGCACGAGGCATTACCGGACTCGACTCACTTGGTCAAATAACTTTGAGTTAGCAAATTCAATTCCAAATTCAAACATTTTCAATCTTACAACTAACTTCCGTATAATGGGCCTATAGGGCCCTATACTAACTATCGGAAAATATCGAACATAAATAAGAAACTTTGACACATTTAGAAAAAAAGTCACCTAAACAGGGGTCACACGCCCATGGACTAGATGACACGCCCGTGTATCATCTCACACGCCCGTGCTAAATGTCCGTGGTTGACACTGACTTGAGTCGCACGACCTAGACACACGCCCATATGGCTGGTCCGTGGTCGCCTCTGATTATTTCCCCACGGCCTGGGCATGCTCGTGTGCTTCAACCGTGTAACAATTCAAATACCAAATTCGAGGTGCAGGCTTCACACGGACCGAGCACACGCCCATGGCTTGACCTTCTGTCACACACGGCCTAGGCACACGCCCGTGTGCCTACCCATGTGGACAAGAACAAGGCTGTTTGCCAAGCTCTTTGCACCCCTATAGCTTACACTACATGAACCCATTCAACATACTAATAAACATCTCATAATTTCAATATGAACTTCCATAGATAACTTTGTAATTTCATAAATGATAAGGTGAGCCATCAACCATGGCAATATACAAAATAGTTATCTTAACAAGAGCCAATACATTTTGGCCAAAATGACAAAATAACCTAACTAGTCTAGCCCCTATACATGCCATGTACAAAATCATTAAGTCTAGGTATACCGAGGTGAGCTGATAGTGTGGGCGATCTTCTCAATATCTTCGTATCTCGGCTTGGCTCTTAAACTCTATAAAACAAGGGAAAAAGAGAAGGGGGAGTAAGTTTTAAGCTTAGTAAGTTTACAAGTAAACAATATAACATTATAACATGTATTAAACAATTACATAACATTACATACTAAGCAAGAAACAATCTACATTCATGATCATGCTTACTCATTTTCTCCATTCCCACATTCCAACCATATCACAAACTTAATGCATACATTCATTAACAGGTTCCCCTGTACTTAGCATCACAAAGCCACATAATACAACACATTACTATCTCTAATTCCATTACTCATAGTCAAATTACTCGGTGGTTTCGCACTTAGCCCACCAACAGCCTTTATTAGGGTGGTATCACACATAACCCACCAAAAAGATTAGTTACAGTGGCATCGCACATAGCCCACCAAAAAGATTAGTTACGGCGGTATCGCACATAGCCCACCAAATGATGAATAGACGATGGTATCACACATAGTCCATCGTAATTAAGCAACAAGGTGGTATCGCACTTAGCCCACCAACAAGTGTCGTCATTACACATTTATATGACTATTTCATCGTTCACACAATAACTATTCAATGACTACCACATTCATTCCACTTGAACCACACATGTTCACAATCATTCCATACACTAATTAGCAACATAATGTTTACACAAATATGCATTGTTTACACATAAACTTACTTCGGTGCAAAACGTGTTAACTAACGATTTAATCCGTCACCTTGCCTTTTCCACGGTCAAGGTTGATTCTACGCTCTTCTTGATCTATAACAATGAAATTAATTCATTTAGATCATTCTATGATCATAATACATCAAAATCTATACTTGGGCAAAAATGACCATTTTGCCCTTGTACTATGGCAAAATTACGATTTTGCCCCTAGGCTCGTAATTTATTTTCAACACATTTTCTCAATAAACAAGTCTAGCTGAACATTTATTTCTCTTACAACTACTCACCATTCTCACCATTTCATGCATTTATGACACAAATTTATCATTTGCATTTAAGTCCTATTTAGGTGTTTTCATGCAAACACCTTTCACAAAAGTTGTTTCTCATCTCTCTAACATTCATTTTCTTTAATAAAAACTCAGCTAACAACATAAATACTCTCATGGCAAGTCCTTAGACTATCCACCATAATGCAATTTAGTTCCCTCATTAGCTAGCTTAAGCTTTGGGGGTTCCAAAAACACAAAAATCACCAAGAAAGACCCCTAAAATCAGTTACTTGCTAGAGGATATCTTGGCTGAAAGTTTAAGCTACAAAACCCCTATTCCTTGCTGAAATTTTCAGTGGAGGAAGAAGAAAATGAAAAAAGATGATAGCTTCCACTTTTCTTTATCTTATTTTATTCATTATAGCCACTTAATATCACCAAATTTGACCAAAATTTAATTCTCTTGTCTCCCTAGCTTATATGGCCGGCCAACACACATCTAATGGCCTAATTTCACTTTAAATACCTCTATTTTGATATACTTTAACAATTAGACACCTCTAACTTGAAATTTGAAACTCGCACTTTATGCGATTTAGTCATTTTTCGCAATTATGCAATCAATCGTTAAAATTAAGGTACCAAAATTCTCATGCATCCCTATAAACATGTTACGACACATAAAATAATATCAAAATAAATTTCCTCAACCTCGGATTAGTGGTCTCAAAACCACTGTTCTAACTAGCCCCAAAATCGAGCTGTTACAACTCTCCCCCTCTTTAGAGATTTTCGTCCTCGAAAATCTTACCGGTAAAGAGGTTTGGATATTGCTCTCTCATGGCTTCCTTCGGTTCCCACTTAGCCTCTTCTACATCGTGTTTTTGCCACAACACTTTTACTAAAGCTATGTCTTTATTCATCAATTGTTTCTCTTCTCGAGCAAAGATTTTAATCGGCTCTTCCTCAGATGTCATATCCGGTCGTATCTCAATTTCTTTTGGAGGAATCACATGCGAAGGATCGGAGCGATAACGCCTTAACATTGATACATGGAACACATTCTGAATTTTCTCTAACTCTAACGGTAAAGCCAATCGATATGCCACTGGCCCAATCCTTTCGGTAATCTCATACGGCCCTATGAATCTTGGACTCAATTTACCCTTTCGACCAAATCTCAATATTTTCTTCCACGGCGACACTTTCAGAAATACATTGTCGCCCACTTGAAACTCAATTTCTTTTCTTTTCAAATCCGTGTATGACTTTTGTCGGTCTGAAGCAGCCTTCAGACTATCCCGGATCACTTTCACTTTCTCTTCAGTCTCTTTAACTAAATCAACCCCATGAATTTGCTTCTCACTCAGCTCGGTCCAATACAAGGGAGTCCGACACTTACGGCCATATAAGGCTTCATACGGTGCCATCCGTATGCTCGATTGATAATTGTTATTGTAAGCAAATTCGACCAACGGTAGATATCTTTCCCAACTAGCTTCGAACTCTAACACACAGCATCGAAGCATATCCTCAAGAACTTGGATTACTCTCCCATAATGACTGTCAATTTGAGGATGAAATGCAGTACTAAAATTCAACCTTGTACCCAAGGCCTCCTGTAACTTCTTCCAAAACCTCGAAGTAAATCTCGGGTCTCTGTCTGAAATAATAGATACAGGCACTCCATGTAATCTTACCACCTTTGCAATATACAAATCGGCTAACTTTTCTAGTGAATAGTCAATACGCACAGGTATAAAGTGAGCTGACTTCGTTAATCTATCAACAATAACCCACAGAGCATCTCTCTTCTTTGGAGTCATAGGCAAGCCCATAACAAAATCCATGGTTATTCAATCCCACTTCCACTCAGGAACCATCACTGGCTGAAGTAATCCTGAAGGCACTTGATGTTCAGCTTTCACTTGTTGACAAATCAGACATCTTGTTACATACTCCGATATGTCTCTTTTCATTCCTGGCCACCAATAAAATTTCTTCAGATCATTGTACATTTTCGTACTACCCGGGTGTACTGACAAATAACTACTATGTGCCTCTTGTAAAATTTCTCGGATCAACTCGTCATCTCTGGGTACACAAATTCTATCATGGAACATTAAACAACCATCCGAACTCACCCGGAATTTAGAATTAGTTCTTAATTCACACTTAGCTCTTTTAGCTAGTATTTCACTATCATTCCTTTGAGCCTCACATATTTGTTGAACAAATAGTGGTCTAGCTCTCAACTCGGCCAGTATAGCACCATCATCAGACAATGACAAACTCGTGCTCATACTCTCAAAGCATACAAGGATTTTCTATTTAAAGCATCTGCAACTACATTCGCTTTCCCCGGATAGTAATCAATCACTAGTTCATAGTCCTTTAATAATTCGAGCCACCGTCGTTGCCATAAATTTAATTCCTTTTGATCCATCAAATACTTCAAACTCTTATGATCCGTGAAGATTCGGCACTTCTCACCATATAAGTAATGTCGCCAAATCTTTAACGCGAAAAGAATTGCGGCCAACTTCAAGTCATGAGTCAGATAATTCTTCTCATGTGGTTTTAGCTGCCTCGAGGCATAAGCGACTACCTTACCCTCTTGCATCAACACACAACCGAGACCATTTAATGACGCGTCACTGTAGACCACAAACTCTTTTTTCGACTCAAGTTGTACCAAAATCGGTGCCTCTGTCAACAATGTTTTCAATCTCTCGAAACTCTGTTGGCATTTTTTAGTCCATTCAAACTTAACATCCTTGTGCAATATTTTCGTCATCGGAGTAGCAATCATAGAGAATCCCTTCACAAACCGCCTATAGTACCATGCTAAACCCAAAAAGCTTCTGACTTCCGACACGTTCCTCGGCGGTTTCCACTCCACAATAGCCGAGATCTTTTCCGGATCAACTCTAATACCTTCACCCGACACAATATGTCCTAGGCATCCTACCTCTCGAAGCCAAAACTCACTCTTACTAAATTTAGCATATAACTGCTTGTCTCTTAAGGTCTGTAAGACAATTCTCAGATGTTCTGCATGATCACTCTTATCTCGAGAATAAACCAATATGTCGTCAATAATGAAAACCACAAACTTGTCCAAATATGGTCGGAAGACACGGTTCATTAAACCCATAAAATCAACAGGAGCATTCATTAAATCGAATGACATGACCAGAAACTCATAATGGCCATACCTCATCCGAAATGCCGTTTTCGGTACATCTTGCTCCTTAACCCTCAACTGGTAATAACCAGACCTCAGGTTGATCTTGGAGAAAACCGTAGCTCCCTTCAATTGATCAAATAGATCATCTATCCTCGGTAAAGGATACTTGTTCTCCACAGTTACTTTATTGAGCTGTCTGTAGTCTATGCACAATCTCATCGACCCATCTTTCTTCTCTACAAAAAGTACTGGAGCACCCCACGGTGAATAGCTCGGTCTTGGAAAACCCTTATCCGTCAACTCTTGCAACGGAACTTTCAGTTCTTTCAACTCTAGTGGGGCCATCCTATACGGAGCAACCGAAATGGGTGCTGTTCCCAGAATTAACTCAATTCCAAACTCGACCTCTCTAACTGTGGGTAATCCGGGTAACTCTCCCGGGAATACATCCAAATACTCACATACAACCAGCATTGTTTCAATCTTTACTTCAGACTCTTAAGTGTTTAATACGAAAGTGAGATAAGATTCGTACCGTTTCCTCAGATATTTCTCAGCTATCATGGAAGAAATCATCACCGGTAAACTATCTGACTCACCTGATTCAACCCGAATAACATCTCTATTTTCACATTTCAATTCAATAAATTTACTACCACAATTCACTAAAACACTATGGGTAGTCAACCAATCCATACCAAGAATCAAATCAAATTCATCAAACGGCAACAACATAAGGTTTGCTGGGAAACAATGACTCCTAATTGTCAAAGGATAGTTCCTACACACCTTGTCAACTAACACTTGTTTACCTAGTGGGTTTGAGACCTTTACCACAAATTTAGTAGACTCAACAGTCATACTCAAACTAAATGTCAATCTCATACAAATATAAAAATGGGTTGACCCCGGGTCAATCAAAGCAATAACAAAGATGTCATATAGAGAGAATGTACCCGTTATTACATCCGGGGATGACGCCTCTTCTCGAGCGTGAATAGCATAAGTTCTTGCTGGCGCCAGGCCCTCTGGCCTCACAGTAGTGTCTCGTGATACACCTCTACCACTAGCCCCACCTCCCGGGTTCTTTTGTGGCCTACCTCTAAAGGATGTACTACTTGATCTTATCTCTTGCTTCCTCTCCTTGTCATCCCTTTCAGGACAGTTTCGGATGAGATGGTCATGGGATCCACACTTATAACAATTTCGACTATTTCCCCAACACTCCTCAGTGTGATGTCTGCCACAACTTGGGCACACTGGTTTGGACTTTGGATTGCCCACACTTGCCATTGAGGTGGCCTGAACTCTTGAACCCGAATACGTGTTGCCTCGCTCTCTTTGCGAATACCTGACTGATGTAATCATCCGAGGATTCACTTCCCTGGATCTCTTCGATTGAGCTTGGTATGATTTGCTCATCGGCCTCTTCCTTGCATCCTGAGCCTCACTCAGGGCTTTCCTCTTTTCCTTATTCAATTCTTCGGCCTTACTAGCCCTATCCACCAATACCACAAATTCTTTTAGCTCTAAAATCCCGACTAAGAGTCTGACATCTTCATTCAACCCATCTTCAAATCTCTTGCATAAGATAGCTTTCGTAGAGACACATTCTTGCGCATACTTGCTGAGCCTAACAAATTCGCGTTCATATTCCACCACAGTCATTTTTCCTTTCTTTAACTCAAGGAATTCTTTCCGTTTCTGGTCTACAAACCGTTGACTTATATACTTCTTTCGGAACTCTTCCAAAAAGAAGTCCTACGTTACTCTCTCTTTAAGAACCACTGATGTCAACGTTTCCACCAATGGTATGCCGAGTCCTTCAACAAAGACACAACGCATTTTAAGCTCTCCTTAGGTGTACAGGAGAGTTCATCAAAAACCCTCATTGAGTTCTCAAGCCAGAACTCCGCCCACTCAGGGTCATCATCTATATTACCTCAAAAATCCTCAGCCCCTTGCTTCCGAATTTTGTCTACCGGAGGCTTAGTCGTCCTCACCATTTCTATACCTTGGGGAGCCACAGGAACTGACTGAGGTATAGGTGGGGGTGGAGGAGGTTGAGAATTGGGGTTTGCTCGCACATACTCTGTGTACCAGTTACTCATCATTTGGAGAAAGGCTTCCCGAGCCTCTTCTCCTTGACCCCTAGTCTCAGGGCTACTCTACACAGGCGCGGTCCCTTAAGTAGGAGCCGGTGCATTACTAGCTGCGTCATCAACAGCCGATTGTTGAGGATCCATATACTACATAAAACAAGTTTAAAATCATCAAAAGCCTCCACACTATCATCATACACTTATGGCATGTATAGCTAAACTCCTACACATACTACAGTAGTCCTAGAACCGACTAAACCATAGCTCTGATACCACTAAATGTAACACCCCTTACCCGTGTCTTGTACCGGAATCGGGCACGAGGCATTACCGGACTCGACTCACTTGGTCATATAACTTTGAGTTAGCAAATTCAATTCCAAATTCAAACATTTTCAATCTTACATCTAAGTTCCTTATAATAGGCCTATAGGGCCCTATACTAACTACCGAAAAATATCAGACATAAATAGGAAACTTTGACACATTTAGAAAAAAAAGTCATCTAAACAGGGGTCACACGCCCGTGGACTAGATGACACGCCCGTGTTCAACGCCTGTGGTCGACACTGACTTGAATCGCACGACCTAGACACACGCCAATATGGCTAGTCCATAGTCGCCTCTGATTCTTTCCCCACGGCCTGGGCACGCCCGTTTGCCTCAACTGTGTGACAATTCAAATACCAAATTCGAGGTGCAAACTTCATACGGCCCGAGCACACGCCCATCGCTTGACCTTGTGTCACACACAACCTAGACACACGCTCATGTGACTACCCATGTGGACAAGAACAAGGCTATTTGCCAAGCTCTTTGCACCCCTATAGCTTACACTATATGAACCCATTCAACATACTAATAAACATCTCATAATTTTAATATGAACTTCCATAGATAACTTTTTAATTTCATAAATGATAAGGTGAGTCATCAACCATGGCAATATACAAAATAGTTATCTTAACAAGGGCCAATACATTTTGGCCAAAATGACAAAATAACCTAACTAGTCTAGCCCCTATACATGCCATGTACAAAATCATTAAGTCTAGGTATACCGAGGTGAGCTAATAGTGTGGGCGATCTTCTGAATATCTTCGTATCTCGGCTTGGCTCTTAAACTCTATAAAACAAGGGAAAAAGAG
The DNA here is from genome assembly GCA_005393395.2 of Gossypium australe. NCBI lineage: Eukaryota > Viridiplantae > Streptophyta > Magnoliopsida > Malvales > Malvaceae > Gossypium > Gossypium australe. The sequence goes on along the minus strand of CM016617.1, from coordinate 82,147,471 downwards.
AAGGGAGAGTAAGCTTTAAGCTTAGTAAGTTTACAAGTAAACAATATAACATTATAACATGTATTAAACAATTACATAGCATTACATACTAAGCAAGAAACAATCTACATTCATGATCATGCTTACTCATTTTCTCCATTCCCACATTCCAACAATATCACAAACTTAATGCATACATTCATTAACAGGTTCCCCTGTACTTAGCATCACAAAGTCACATAATACAACACATTACTATCTCTAATTCCATTACTCATAGTCAAATTACTCGGTGGTTTCGCACTTAGCCCACCAACAGCCTTTATTAGGGTGGTATCGCACATAGCCCACCAAAAAGATTAGTTACGGTGGCATCGCACATAGCCCACCATAAAGATTAGTTACGGTGGAATCGCACATAGCCCACCAAATGATGAATAGACGATGGTATCGCACATAGCCCATCGTAATTAAGCAACAAGGTGGTATTGCACTTAGCCCACCAACAAATGTCGTCATTACACATTTATATGACTATTTCATCGTTCACACAATAATTATTCAATGACTACCACATTCAATTCACTTGAACCACACATGTTCTCAATCATTCCATACACTAATTAGCAACATAATGTTTACACAAATATGCATTGTTTAAACATAAACTTACCTCGGTGCAAAACGTGTTAATTAACGATTTAATCCGTCACCTTGCCTTTTCCACGGTCAAGGTTGATTCCACGCTCTTCTTGATCTATAACAATGAAATTCATTCGTTTAGATCATTCTATGATCATAATACATCAAAATCATTTTGCCCTTGTACAATGGCAAAATTCTAGGCTCGTAATTTATTTTCAACACATTTTCTCAATAAAAAAGTCTAGCTGAACATTTATTTCTCTTACAACTACTCACCATTCTCACTATTTCATGCATTTATGACACAAATTCATTCTTTGCATTTAAGTCCTATTTAGGTGTTTTCATGCAAACACCTTTCACAAAAGTTGTTTCTCATCTCTCTAACATTCATTTTCTTTAATAAAAACTCAGCTAACAACATAAATACTCTCATGGCAAGTCCTTAGACTTCTCACCAAAATGCAATTTAGTCCCCTCATTAGCTAGCTTAAGCTTTGGGGGTTCCAAAAACACAAAAATCACCAAGAAGGACCCCTAAAATCACTTACTTGCTAGAGGATACCTTGGGTGAAAGTTTAAGCTTCAAAACCCCTATTCCTTGGTAAAATTTTCTATGGAGGAAGAAGAAAATGAAAAAGATGATAGCTTCCTCTTTTCTTTATCTTATTTTATTCATTATTGCCACCTAATATCACAAAATTTGACCAAAATTTAATGCTCTTGTCTCCCTAGCTTATATGGCCAGCCAACACACATCTAATGGCTTAATTTCACTTTAAAGACCCCTATTTTGATATCCTTTAACAATTAGACACCTCTAACTTGAAATTTGAAACTTTCGCACGTTATGCGATTTAGTCTTTTTTTGCAATTATGCAATCAATCGTTAAAATTAAGGTACCAAAATTTTCATGCATCCCTATAAACATGTTACAACACATAAAATAATATCAAAATAATTTTCCTTAACCTCAAATTAGTGGTCTCGAAACCACTGTTCCTACTAGCCCCAAAACCGGGCTATTACACTAAGTGTTACAGGTATCATGAGTAAAATACAAGTTATGAAACCATAACATGATATGTGATGGATAAGATTAATTATAAGTAAGTATGCCTAAGTACTTGAGACTTATATTGTTTATTGTTCCATAAGATGAATGGATTTTACCATGAGTATTTAAATTGCTATATTAATTCATGCAAACTTACTAAGCCATATGCTTACCCCTCTTTTTTCCCTTTTCCTTGTAGTATCGACAAGCTAGCTCGAGGATCGTAGAACGTTGGAGCTTGGATCACATTGTCAATCATTCTTTTGGTATAATGAAGTTAATTTATTTTGAGTATGGCATGTATAGGAACATGGTCATTTTGTGATATGGCATATTTGGAAGCCAAAGTATTGGTTACTAAGGTTATACACTCATTTTGTAAATGGCCATTAGGAATTGGCTGATATTTGTCAAGTTTCATATTCTAATGGTGATGAGTTTTATGAAGTGAAAGTTTATGCAAATGATGAAGTAAATTGTGAAATGTACGAATGATGATTAGTGGTTCTTCATAGTGTATTATTGCCATGTTATGTGTTGCTTGCGTTGGTACATGTGTGTTTATGTTTCAGGTTGGCAATTGGCTTGGAAAATAGCCTTCTAATTGTCCACACGGGTAGACACACGGGCGTGTGTTTAGGCCGTGTGTGACACACGGTCAGCCCCATGGGTGTGTTGATAGGTCGTGTGCCCCTTATGAGATTACTGACATCATAAACAGAATACCCAAGTTTTCACACACGGGTGAGGACACGGGCGTGTTTATGCCGTGTGAGGGACACGGGCCAATGACACGGGCATGTGTCCGGCCGTGTGAAAACCCCTGAAGGTTCAAAATGAAAAAAATAAATTCCAAACGGGCAAGGGACATGGGCGTGTGTGACCACACAGCCTGCCCACACGTGCGTGTCCTGTTTCACACTGGCGTGTGGCCCCTGTTGAGGCAAAATTTTTCTAAGTGAACGAAAGTTTCCTATTTAATTCCGGAACCTTCCAGATGTATGTTTAAGGCCTCATAGGCCCATAATTAGAATGTTATGCATATGAATGAGAAGTTTTAAGTTTGGAATGAAATTTTAAGGCCCAAAGTTGTATGTTCAAGCAAGTTAAGCCAGTAATGTCTCGTACCCGATTCCGGAGTCGAATACGGGTAAGGGGTGTTACAAGAAGCTTCCTCGGGCATGCTGGATTTTACTATCGCTTCATCAAGGATTTTTTAAGGTATTAAAGCCTCTATGTCAATTGTTGGAGTAAAATAGACCATTTTATTTTGATGAGTTATGCTCAAAGGCGTTCGAAGAGTTAAAGGAATGATTAACTACAGCACCTATAGTCACTGCAACAGACTGGACTCTACCATTTGAACTAATGTGTAATGCAACTACAACACCTATAATCACTGCACCTGATTGGACTTTACCATTTGAACTAAGATGTTTCATGCTATATATTATACCAGTCACATGCTGACAAATTCACAACTCAATTACACCACCACGGAGAAAGAATTGTTAGTAGTGGTATTTGCCTTTGAAAATTTTAGAGCTTATTTAGTGGGCACCAAAGACATAGTTTATACAGACCATTCTACCATTAAATACTTGGTGATGAAAAAAGAGGCCAAACCTAGACTCATTAGATGGATATTGCTGCTGCATGAATTTGATTTAGAAATCAAAGATAGGAAAGACAATGAAAATCAAGTGGCTGATCACTTGTCACGACTGGAAGCAGGGAATGAGTATGGTGAGGGTCAAATGATTAAAGACAAATTCCCTGATGAACAGATGTTGTTGGCTATAACATTGCTATGGTATGTTGATATTGTTAACTTTCTAGCCAGTGGGTTGCTGCCATCTGCACTCAATCATCAAGGACAAAGGAAATTTCTTCATGATGTCAAATAATGTTATTGGGATGAGCCATTTCTATTCAAGCAGTGTGCAGATCAAGTAATTCGAAGATGTATTCCAAATGATGAATTTCAAAGTATCCTGCATCACTGTCATTCTACACCTTATGGTGGACATTTTGGAAGTATGAGAACTGCTGCAAAGGTTCTCCAATCTAGTTTTTATTGGCCCACCATGTTTAAAGATACTAATAAGTTCTGTAAAAACTGTGATCGTTGTCAAAGAACGGGTAACTTATCAATAAGACACAAGATGCTGCTGCAAAATATTTTAGAGGTGGAATTATTTGATGTTTGGGGAATTGATTTCATGGGTCCATTTCCACCATCATGGAGAAAAATCCATATTCTTATCGCTGTGGATTATGTCTCCAAATGGGTTAAAACTATGGCTTTACCTATAAATGATGCCAAATCAGTTCTGAGATTCCTGCATACAAATATTTTTTACCAGGTTTGGTACCCCCATGCTTTAATTAGTGATGAAGGATCACATTTTGACTACAGATTAGTTGTCAACGCTCTGAACAAATATGGGGTTAAACATAAAATTACCACGGCATATCACCCCCAAACAAATAGACAAGCTGAAATTTCCAACAGAGAAATCAAGCAGATTCTGGAGAAATTTGTCAATCCCAACTGCAGGGATTGGTTAGTAAGGTAGATGAACCCTTATGGGCTTATCGTATAGCTTTCAAGACACCGTTAGGAATGTCACCTTTCAAGCTTGTCTATGGTAAGCCATGTCATTTGCTAGTTGAGCTAGAACACAAAGCATTTTCGGCAATCAAGAAACTAAACATGGACTGGGGTGCTGCTGCTACTCATCGCCTACTGGAGCTTAATGAGATGGATGAATTTTGAGCTCAAGCTTATGAGAATGCGAGATTGTACAAAGAAAAGAAAAAGCATTGGCATGACATGAAAATTTTGCCACGACAATTTGTTCCTAGACAACAAGTCTTGCTTTTCAATTCCAGACTTAAACTATTTCCTGGCAACTTAAAGTCGAGATAGCCTAGACCATTCGAAGTCAAGCGTATATATCCTCATGGAGTTATCGACGTTAAAAAATAGGATCCACTTTCAAAGTCAATGGTCATCGCCTGAAACACTATTTTGGAGCTCCTATAATGCATGACAAAAAATTCATTTCTCTTCAAAATAATTAAAATTTCTCTCATGCATTTAAAATTTTCTTCATTTAATTTTAATTTTATTTTGTTATTCACTAAACTTATTTAATTTTTCCTTCTTGTTACAAGTTTTTCTTTAGGCCAAAATAAGTACAGGTTCGAGCCATTAGCCCAAATTATTTTAATCCTTCTAATTTGCGCTAATTTCATTTCCTTTTCCCACTAAATGTTAATTATTTTGCCTTGTCAGCACATGATTGAGGCCAATCTTATCACACACGTCAATATTTCTTCTCCCCTTAGGACTGCTTATGTTGCCCCCTCGACTTCTCACATTAAGTTTGAGCAGTGAATGATTGAAGCTGCAAAAGGTTTGACACAACAGTTTTGTATGTTGAAAAAACATCAGAAAATGCTTGTCACTGACTTTGGCAAAGCTCAAGAGGAAATAGCCATCTTTTGAGGATATGTCCGCCAATGATATTTCCATTCATAAATCCCTGTAAAAAAATTTCTCGCGCCCAATGCCACTATTTCCTGTTTTTCCTAAGGTACTGCTATTGAATCCTGAAGCAAAAGATGAAGAACCTACTACTGCCCTCACGCACGACCAAGACCGAAAGCAAGATGAAGCCAGGAAAGAAGCTGTCCACATTGAATCTGATGATGATGGAAGGGATGCCACTCAGACTACAGTAGTTGCACCATAATCCAAGACTGCCCAGGAACGTGTGGTTTGTAACAGCCCGATTTAGGGCTTAGTCAGAATAGTGGTGCGAGACCACAAATCTGAAGTAGAAATATGAGTTTTATGATTTCTATAAGGTTTATGAGGTGTTTGCATGATTGTGTGAAAATTTCATGAAGAAATTTTATTAATTAGTGAATAAATTGTCCTTTAGAACTAAATTGCAAATATTAGAAAATATGAGATTCTAAAAGATTTGAGTGTGAAATAGAATTATAAAAATTACTAGAGGTCCTTATTTAGCAATTAGACCATTATATTTGATGATGGACAAAAATGAAAATGGGAAAGAAAAATCTCAAGAAAGGATCATTAAGGGCATTTTAGTCATTCGGTTAATAAAAGAATAAAAAGGGAAAACAAGTCAAAAATGGTGTCCATCTTCTTCCCCCTTGGACGAAAAACACAAGAAGCTATAGCTAGGGTTTCTTCAACTTCCAAGCTTGATAGTAAGTGCATCCTAGCCCCATTTTTAATGTTCTTCGTATTTTTGAAACCCCCGTAGTTCGATTTAGCTATTTCTAGCTATATTTTGAGCTAGGATTATGTTCAAAAATTTACCCATGTACGACATGCATGTATTTTGATGTTTTATGGAAGAATATGAAAGTTTGATGTAGGATAAACATCTTTGTCTAAGTGATTTTCATGAAAAGTACATAAAAGGACCAAATTGTAAAAGTTGTAGAAATAGTCATACATAAGGGAAATAGTGAAAATTGAAGGTTATTATAGTTGAGAATATGATTTGGCTAGGCTTGAAATACAAGAAAGTTGAATGAAAATCATTTTACGAGCCTAGGGGAAAAAGTGTAATTATGTAAAAGTCTAACGGTAAAATCGTAATTTTTCCAAAATATGAATTATGAGTCGATTTAGTCAATGTGTGTATTTAACAAGTGAAATTATTATTATAGATCAATAAACATGAAGCCAAGATCGAAACTGAGGTAAAAACAAAATCGGGGACTAAATCGAGCATCAATACACATTTTGAGAATCGAGGTAAGTTTGTATGAAGTTAAAGTTTCATAATGTTTTGATATTTGAAACTACTAAATATTATGACAATGTATGTATTGCTATGAAAATCAAGTGATGAAACCTTGATGAGGAAATGGTGAAAATAAGCTAGGTGAAATTCCGGATAAAGATTAGGAATAATGAGGATACTAATGTTATAGCATTGAATAAAAAAAGTCCCGTGTAAGACCATGTCTGGGATATGGCCTCGGCACAAAAAGGAAGATCTCGTATAAGATCATGTCTGGGACATGGCATCGACATTGAGCTATGAGAGTTCGTGTAAGACCAGATCTGGGATATGGCATCTGGGATATGACATTGGCGTCAAGATTTATGCATGATGAGTTTGAATATCTTAGGATAATCCGATTAGTTCACGGGCAAAAGAGCTAAGTGTGTAAAATGTATAGAGCCAAAACTATTTATGGATGACCTAGTGTTTCATTCATGTTAAGAATGATGGAGATTTGAATTATGCTCATGTTAGTATATGTGCTGAGTTAAGTGATAAGTGATACAGGTACCATGAGTAGGTACAAGTTATGAACCCATAATGTGACATGAGATGGGTAAGAACAAGTACGAGTAAGTATGAATAAGTATGCTTAAGCATTTGAGACATATGTTGCCATTATATCATAAAATGGATGAATTTAGTTTGAGCAATTATGTTGCTTTAGAATTTCATGCAAGCTTACTAAGCTATAAATAAGCTTACCCCTCTCTTTTGCATTTTCCTTGTAGTTTCGCCATGTTAGCTCGGGGACCGTAAAACGTCGGAGCTCGGATCACACTATGAACCGTTCTTTTGGTATAGTAAAGTCACTTCATTTTGAGTATGACATGTATAGGAACTTGATTATTTTGTGTCATGTCATGTTTGAAGGCCAAAGGATTGTCTATTAATGTTTTACACTCATTTTGTAAATGGCCATGGTGAATTGGTCAATATTGCCAAGTTCATGTTATAAAGTTGATGAGTGAAATGAAATGAATGCTCATGCAAGTTATTGAGTAAAATATGGATGGAATGAGAGATAATTTGAAGAATTCTTCAATGTTTAATATTGCTATGTATGAGCTACTTGTGATGAAATGAATGAGTTTTTGTTTTAGGGTGGCAAAAAGGCTCGGAAAATAGCCTCTAGTTGTCCACACGGGCGTGTGTCTAGGCCGTGTGTGACACACGATCAACCCCCATGGGTGTGTTGATAGGCCGTATGTCCCCTGCATTTAGTTACTAGAATTTGAATCGTCACATGGGCCAGCATATGGGCGTATGCCTAGGCCGTATGCTCCTTAAGGAATTGCTGACGTCATAAATAGAATACCCTTAGTTTTCACACAAGGGAGAGGACATCGGCATGTTGGGGTTGTGTGAAGGACACGGGCGTGTGTCTGGTAGTGTGAAAACCCCTATAAGATTGAATTGAAAATTTATTTCTACACGGGATAGGGACATGGGCGTGTGTGACCACACGGCCTGCCCACACAGGCGTGTCTCATGTCACACGGGCGTGTGACCCCTATGTAGGCAAAAATTTTCAAGGAGTGCAAAAGTTTCCAATTGAACTCCGAATTCTTCCGGATGTGTGTTTAAGGCCTCGTAGGCCCATAATGTGCACGTTATGATTAAGAAAGAAAAGTTTTAAGTTGTAAAGAAATTTTATAGCCCAATAATGCAAGTTCTAGTGAGGTTAAGTACGGTAATGCCTTGTATCCTATCCCAGCGCCGGACACGGTAAGGGGTGTTACATTTAGTGGTATCAGAGCTACGATTTAGTCGATTCTCGGACTAACATAGCTTATGCATGAGTCTAGCTATACATGCCATACGTATGAGTATTTATATGATGATAGTGTGATGACTTCTGACGATTTAAATTATGCTTTTATATAGTCAATGGATCCTAATCCTGACCGAGTTGCAACCGATGATGCTGCAAGTAATGCGCCGGCTCCCACGCAAGGGACCGCGCCAGTAGAGAGTAGATCCAAGACTTTGGGTCAGTGAGAAGAGGCCTGGGAAGCCTTTCCCCGTATGATGAGCAATTGGTACACCGAGTACATTCGAGCAAATCCTAGTGTTCAACCTCCTCCACCCCGCCTATTCCTCAACCTACCCCTGTAGCTCCCCAAGTGGTAGAAGTGGTAAGGAGAGAAAAGCATCTGGTTGATAGAATCCGGAAACAATGAGCCGAGGAATTCTGGGCTAGTAAAGATGATGATCCTGAAAGAGCCAAAATTTGGCTTGAAAATACCATCAGGGTATTTGATGAATGATCTTACACACCTGAAGAGTGCATGAAGTGTGTGGTTTCTCTTCTGAGAGATTTCGCTTCAGTAGTGGAACACTCTTGTGTCAGTTGTACCAAGGGAAAGAATTACATGGGAGTTTTTCCAAAAAACATTCCGGAAAAAGTACATAAGTCAAAGATTTATTGATCAGAAAAGAAAGGAATTCCTTGAACTGAAACAAGGTAAGATGAAGGTGATTGAGTACGAGCGTGAGTTTGTGAGGCTCAGCAAGTACGCTCAGGAGTGTGTGTCCTCTGAAGCCATCATGTGTAAGAGGTTTGAGGACGGACTAAATGAAGATATCAAATTATTTGCTGGTGTCCTCGAGTTGAAGGAATTTGTTGTTTTAGTGGATCGGGCTTGTAAGGCCGAGGAACTAGTGAAAGAGAAAAGAAAAGCTAAGATGGAGTCTTGTGACTCAAGAAAGAGACAATTGAGTAAGTCATTTTAGTCTTCGTCCAAGAAGTTGAGAGATTTTCCTACCCGATCAGCTACTTTAGCCGGGTTTTCAAAGAAAAGTAAGAATAAGCAGTACTCAGGGTCTAAAGCCCAGACCACATCAGTTGCTAGTGTTGGCAACGCCCGACCGAGTAGACCATAGTGCCCACAGTGTGGCAAACGTCATTTCGGTAAATGTAGAGCAAATGAAAAGGCTTGTTTTAGGTGTGGGTCTCTAGACCATTTTATTAGAAATTGTCCCGAGGTGGATGAGAAAGAAAAGCCTCAAGATGCAAGACTGGGAGGCACTGCTAGAGGAAGACTAGAAAGAAACCCAGGAAGTGAAACAAGTAGTAAGAATATGCACAGAAAGCAGGCTGCGAGATCTAAAGGTAGAGCACCTGCGATGACCTATGCCATTCGCGCTTGTGAAGAGGTATTGTCCCTTGATGTAATTGCGGGTACATTCTCTCTCATGATACTAAAGTTATTACTTTAATAGATCCGGGATCTACGCACTCGTACATTTGCATAAAACTAGTATCTAGTATGAGCATGCCCATAGAATCGACCGAGTTTGTGATAAAAGTGTCTAATCCACTAGGCAAAAGTGTGTTAGTTGATAAAGTATGCAAAGACTGCCCATTGATGATTAGAGGTTATTGTCTTAAGGCAAATCTTATATTATTGCCATTTGATGAATTTGATATTATTCTTGGTATGGGCTGGTTAACCACTCATGATGTGACAGTAAATTATGGAAAGAAATATATTGAGTTGAGATGTGAAAATGGGGACACTCTTCGTGTCGAACCAGATGAACCAGACAGATCGCCGGTAGTGATCTCTCACCTGTAGGCTCAAAGGCATGTAAGAAAAGGGTATGAAGCATATCCTGTTTTTGTGATGAATGCCAAAGAAACTAAATTAAAGAATGAATCAGTACCGATAGTATGTGAGTACCCAGATTTTTTTCTGAGGAATTACCAAGATTACCTCCAGTTAGAGAGGTCGAATTTAGCATTGAGTTAGCTCCCGGCACTATACCGATATCGATTGTTCCATATAGAATGGCTCCAAATGAGTTGAAGGAATTAAAAGCACAGTTGCAAGAGTTAACGGATAAAGGTTTTGCTAGACCGAGTTGTTCTCCATAGGGTGCTCTAGTGTTATTTGTGAAAAAGAAAGATGGTTCCATGAGGTTATGCATAGATTACCAGCAACTTAATAAGGTAACCGTGAAGAACAAGTATCCATTGCCAAGGATCGATAATCTATTCGATCAATTGAAAGGAGCCATTGTGTTTTCCAAGATAGACTTGAGGTCTGGATATTATCAGTTGAGAGTAAAAGACACAGATGTGCCGAAGACTGCTTTTCGAACGAGGTATGGGCATTACGAATTTTTAGTCATGCCTTTTGGTTTAACTAAAGCCCCGTCAGTGTTTATGGATTTAATGAACTGAATCTTTTGGCCATTTTTGGACAAGTTTGTTGTTGTTTTTATTGATGATATACTAATATATTCCCATGATGAGAGTGAGCATGCCGAGCACTTAAGGACAGTTTTACAGATTTTACGGGACAATCAGTTGTACGCTAAGTTCAGCAAAAATGAATTTTGGCTCAAGGAAGTTGGATTTCTGGGACACATTGTCTCGGGAGATGGAGTCCGAGTAGACCCAAGTAAGATTTCAGCTATTGTTGATTGGAAATCGCCAAAAAATGTATCTGAGGTTAGAAGTTTTCTGGGCCTAGCTGGCTATTATAGGCGGTTCATTAATGGGTTTTCCATGATAGCGACCCCAATGACGAGACTGTTACAGAAAGATGTAAAGTTTGAATGGACAGAAAAGTGCCAACAGAGTTTTGAGAAATTAAAAGCATTGTTGACAGAGGCTCCAGTTCTAGTACAACCTGAGTCGGGAAAAGAATTAGTGATCTACAGTGATGCATCCTTAAATGGATTAGGTTGTTTACTTATACAAGAAGGCAAAGTGATAGCATATGCCTCCAGACAGTTAAAGCCACATGAGAAGAATTATCCGACATATGATTTAGAGTTAGCTGCCATAGTTTTTGCACTGAAGATTTGGAGACACAATTTGTATGGTGAAAGATGTCAGATTTTCACTGATCACAAAAGTTTAAAGTATTTGATGACTCAAAAGGAATTGAACTTAAGACAACGAAGATGGCTAGAGTTGATAAAGGATTATGAGCTAGTGATTGATTACCACCCGGGAAAGTTGAATGTGGTCGTCGATGCTTTGAGTAGAAATTCTCTATTTTCATTAAGGGCTATGAATACTCGGGTAACCTTGCCAGAGGATGGTCCAATTCTAACTAAGTTGAGGGCTAAATCGATGTTTCTTCAAGAGATTTACGAGGCTCAGAAAGATGATAGTGATTTGCAAGCCAAAAGAATTTTGTGCCAGTCGGGTGTTGAGTTTGATTTTCAAATTAATTCTGATGGATGTCTGATGTTCAGAGACAGAGTCTGCGTATCGAGGAATGATGAGCTTATTCGGAAGATTTTACATGAGGCACATAGTGGATGTCTATCTGTACATCCGGGTAGCACCAAGATGTATAATGATTTAAAGCAACGGTATTAGTGGCCGACTATGAAGAAAGATATTTCAGAGTTTGTGTCGAAATGTTTAATTTGTCAGCAAGTGAAAGCTGAACACCAAGTACCTTCAGGTCTGCTTCAACCTATTATGGTTCCTGAGTGGAAATGGGACCGTATTACTATGGACTTTGTAACGGGTTTGCCGTTAACACAGAGCAAGAAAGATGCGGTATGGGTTGTAGTCGATAGACATACGAAGTCAGCCCATTTCATACCTGTACGAGTTGATTACTCACTTGACAAGTTGGTAAACTTGTATGTTTCAGAGATAGTAAGGCTTCACAGAATGCCCTTATCGATTATATCGGATATAGATCCGAGATTCACATCCAGATTTTGGAAAAAGTTGCAAGAGGCCTTGGGTACAAAGTTGAGTTTTAGTACGACTTTTCACCCCCAAATCAATGGACAGGCGGAGAGATTAATACAAGTACTTGAGGATATGCTCCGGTGTTGTGTTCTTGAGTTTCAAGGCAGTTGGGGAAAGTACCCACCGTTCGTAGAGTTTGCCTATAAGAACAGTTTTCAGTCAAGTTTGAAAATGGTGCATTATGAGGCTTTGTATGGGCGTAAGTGTCGAACGCCTTTGTATTGGACTGAACTCAAGGAAAACCAGATTCACGGGGTCAATTTGGTTAGAAAGACCGAAGAGAAAGTAAAGGTGACTCGAGATTATTTAAAGGTTGCTTCTAATAGACAAAAATCCTACTCGGATTTGAAACGAAAAGAGATCAAGTTTCAAGTCGGTGATAAAGTATTCTTGAAAGTGTCATCATGGAAGAAGGTTCTCAGATTTGGCCGGAAGGGCAAATTGAGTCCGCGTTTTATCGAACCATATGAGATCACCGAGAGGATAGGGCCGGTAGCCTATCAATTGGCTTTGCCGTCTGAATTGGAAAAGATTCATGATGTGTTTCACGTGTCTATGTTGCGTCGTTACCAATCAAACCCTTCGCATGTAATTACACCGACAGAGGTTGAAATTCGACCCGACATGACTTATGGCGAAGAATCAGCGAAGATTTAGGCACGATAAGTCAAGCAGTTAAGAAATACAAGTATAGCCCTTGTGTAAGTATTGTGGCAAAGACATGGGGTAGAAGAGGCTACATGGGAGCCCGAGGAGGCTATTAGGAACTAGTACCTGTAACAGCCTGATTTAGGGCTTAGTCAGAATAGTGGTGCGAGACCACAAATCCGAAGTAGAAATATGAGTTCTATTATTTCCATAAGGTTTAGGAGGTGGTTGCATGATTGTGTGAAAATTTCATGAAGAAATTTTATTAATTTGTCCATTAGGACTAAATTGCAAAATTAGAAAATATGAGATTCTAGAAGATTTGAGTGTGAAATAGAATTATAGAAATTACTAGAGGTCCTTATTTAGCAATTAGACCATTATATTTGATGATGGACAAAAATGGTCATGGGAAAGAAAAATCTCAAGAAAGGATCATTAAGGGCATTTTAGTCATTCGGTTAATAAAAGAATAAAAAGGGAAAACAAGTCAAAAATAGTGTCCATCTTCTTCCCCCTTGGTCGAAAATCACAAGAAGCTATAGCTAGGGTTTCTTCAACTTCCAAGCTTGATAGTAAGTGCATCCTAGCCCCATTTTTAATGTTCTTCGTATTTTTGAAACCCCCGTAGTTCGATTTAGCTATTTCTAGCTATATTTTGAGCTAGGATTATGTTCAAAAATTTACCCATGTACGACATGCATGTATTTTGATGTTTTATGGAAGAATATGAAAGTTTGATGTAGGATAAACATCTTTTTCTAAGTGATTTTCATGAAAAGTACATAAAAGGACCAAATTGTAAAAGTTGTAGAAATAGTCATACATAAGGGAAATAGTGAAAATTGAAGGTTATTATAGTTGAGAATATGATTTGGCTAGGCTTGAAATACAAGAAAGTTGAATGAAAATCATTTTACGAGCCTAGGGGAAAAAGTGTAATTATGTAAAAGTCTAACGGTAAAATCGTAATTTTTCCAAAATATGAATTATGAGTCGATTTAGTCAATGTGTGTATTTAACAAGTGAAATTATTATTATAGATCAATAAACATGAAGCCAAGATCGAAACTGAGGTAAGAACAAAATCGGGGACTAAATCGAGCATCAATACACATTTTGAGAATCGAGGTAAGTTTGTATGAAGTTAAAGTTTCATAATGTTTCGATATTTGAAACTAATAAATATTATGACAATGTATGTATTGCTATGAAAATCAAGTGATGAAGCCTCGATAAGGAAATGTTGAAAATAAGCTAGGTGAAATTCCGGATAAAGATTAGGAATAATGAGGATACTCATGTTATAGCATTGAATAAAGAAAGTCCCGTGTAAGACCATGTCTAGGATATGGCCTCGGCACAAAAAAAGAATATATCGTATAAGACCATGTCTAGGACATGGCATCGACATCGAGCTATGAGATTTCGGGTAAGACCAGATCTGGGATATGGCATCAGCATCAAGAGGTGATCCTATGTCAGACCATATCTGGGATATGACATTGGCATTAAGATTTATGCATGATGAGTTTGAATATCTTACGATAATCCGATTAGTTCACGGGCAAAAGAGCTAAGTGTGTAAAATGGTATAGAGCCAAAACTATTTATGGATGACCTTGTGTTTCATTCATGTTAAGAATGATGGAGATTTGAATTATGCTTATGTTAGTATATGTGCTGAGTTAAGTGATAAGTGATATAGGTACCATGAGTAGGTACAAGTTATGAACCCATAATGTGACATGAGATGGGTAAGAACAAGTACGAGTAAGTATGAATAAGTATGCTTAAGCATTTGAGACATATGTTGCCATTGTATCATAAAATGGATGAATTTAGTTTGAGCAATTATGTTGCTTTAAAATTTCATGCAAGCTTACTAAGCTATATGCTTACTCCTCCATTTTCCCTTTTCCTTGTAGTTTCGCCAAGTTAGCTCGGAGACCGTAAAACATCAGAGCTCGGATCACATTATCAATCGTTCTTTTGGTATAGTAAAGTCACTTCATTTTGAGTATGGCATGTATAGGAACTTGATTATTTTGTGTCATGTCATGTTTGAAGGCCAAATGATTGGCTATTAATGTTTTACACTCATTTTGTAAATGGCCATGGTGAATTGGTCAATATTGCCAAGTCCATGTTATAAAGTTGATGAGTGAAATGAAATGAATGCTCATGCAAGTTATTGAGTAAAATATGGATGGAATGAGAGATAATTTTAAGGATTCTTCAATGTTTAATATTGCTATGTATGAGCTACTTGTGATGAAATGAATGAGTTTTTATTTCAAGGTGGAAAAATGGCTCAGAAAATAGCCTCTAGTTGTCCACACAGGCAGACACACGGGTGTATGTCTAGACCGTGTGCGACACATGGTCAACCCCCATGGGTGTGTTGATAGGCAGTGTGTCCCCTACATTTAGTTACGAGAATTTGAATCGTCACATGGGCCAGCACACGGGCGTGTGCCTAGGCCGTGTGCTCCTTAAGGGATTGCTGACGTCATAAACAAAATACCCCTAGCTTGCACACACGGGAGAGGACACGGGCGTGTCGGGGCAGTGTGAAGGACACGGGCGTGTGTCTGGCCGTTTAAAAACCCCTGTAGATTTGAATTGAAAATTTATTTCTACACGGGATAGGGACATGGGCGTGTGTGACCACACGGCCTGCCCACACGGGCGTGTTTCATGTCACACGGGCGTGTGACCCCTATGTAGGCAAAAATTTTTAAGGAGTGCAAAAGTTTCCAGTTGAAATCCAAATTCTTTTGGATGTGTGTTTAAGGCCTCGTAGGTCCATAATGTGCATGTTATGATTAAGAAAGAAAATTTTTAAGTTGTAATGAAATTTTATAGCCCATTAATGCAAGTTCTAGTGAGGTTAAGTACGGTAATGCCTTGTATCCTGTCCCGGCGTCAGACACGGGTAAGGGGTGTTACGCGGTTCATCAACTAATTGATGAAATCACAAAGTTTGATTTCGATTATAATGAGGAAGAGGTGCCCATCAACTAACTTAAGAGAAAAAGATTTAAGAAGGTTGTTGGTAAAACTGTTCAAGCTGACAATGATGACTAGGACAGGCCGCATCGTTACAAGAGAGCTGCAAAGAAATCCATCCAACCCAAGTGAAGTAATTTCTTTCCCCTCCAAGATTTGATTTTTATATTTTCATGATCCTTCATTTTATTTTTTATCTGTTTCCTGCATTCATGTAGCTTTTATTAATTTTACTTTGTCATTTCATGCACTGAGGACAATGAATCCCTTAGGTTTGGGGGTGTGTTGTGCATACAGTTTTTTTTTTTCATACCATAATGTTCAATTGCCATTTAACTGTAGGATTATGTGAGTATATGGTTATCAATGATGTTCAATGAGGATAATAACTCTTCTTTATAAACTTAGAAAATAGGGTGATAATTGTTTATGCATATTCAGCATAGGACAGTTATTGAAAATGACTTTCTAAAAGTAGAATAATTGAAATATAAATGCAATTAGGTTATAGGAACAATCTTTAAATAAATTTAGGACTTCTTGACTTAATTTCAGTATAGTAATAGGGTATAATTTTGTCATGGTAAAATAATATGAATACTCCAATGTTTGAACATGTTGAGTAAGTTAGTAATATTTCGTTTGCTCCATTATATTGTTGACCAAAAAAATGATTTCAAATATGAGTGTTTTTCTAAATATATACATATATATATATATATATATGTATGTACATATTCTAGGGACACTCCACTAGATCTTGAAGCTAAATTGCTAAGAAGGTAGTTGTTTGCTCCATCCATCTTTTTAGTTAAAAGCTTTTGTTTCATGAGTGATTTATATTCAAATTGTGACATGATATAATACGTGGCAGTCTAGTGTAAGCTTCATTAAGGTTGTCAAGTATATAATCATATGACAATATGAATTCTCTAGGAAATTTTGTGTTGAAAATTGAACAAGTGCCTAAAAAAACTGAGTTTAGGAGAGAGATAACCTAAGTACATTTAAAGAGATCTACTATAGTTTTAATTGCTGAAATACTTAGAAAATTTTACCTTTATGAACCATTTTCAACACTGCATTTGCTAAATAGGTTTACAACAATTGTAAGCATTTTTTCTTTGTTTCAGTAAAAGATTGCTGAGAATAGAGGTACACAGTATGCTTATTACGATTTGGCAATACATTTGGTGACTGGTTGTTTTTGCAATTCCATGCTTTCATGCATATTCAAACATCATTTGCTTGAGGACAAGCAATAATTCAGGTTTGGGGTGTGATAACTCTTGAAAAGAGTTATATTTAAGGCCTCTAAATAAAATTAATTCGTTGTAATTAAGTGAATACATTTGCATTTTCAGGATATTTTTAGAACATTGCATAACAAAGCTTGGATTGTGATATAATGGTCATTATTTGTTACTTTTATCACTTGGGGAGAAAAGGTGTGGTTTTGTGTGAATACAGGTGTAGGAAAAGCAAAAAGATGAAGAGAGAAAATAAAGGAAGTGAAGTATTACCGTGACATATGGTGAAATTGATAGCCAACAGATTTGCCATGGTAATTCCAAGAAGATGACTCAGCACTTCATCCATGTCATTCTCAGTCAGTTGTGCGTGTACCAGAAAATCCAACCTGAAAAGAGGAATGAAAAGGGTGTGCTGAGGTGGGACAGATCTACCCAATAAAAGAATGGGAGAGAAAAAGAAAAAGAGAGGAGAATTTGTGTGAGAAAGATACTGGTGAGAGCAATCATGTCTCTGTACAGAGAAAAACTCCATTGGAGAATTTCAGAGAAAGAAAGGGTAGCAACTACAGAGAGTAGAATACAGACGTGAAGAAGGGAAAGAGACATCTATCCTAGATTCACGTATGACTGGAAGATAAAAGAGAAGCTGGAGTGTGGCGAGAAATCCTACAGTTCTGCCTTTAGTTTTCCTGATTTCTACTATTCAAACTTATTTAAATGTTGATAAATGATTTAGATTTGGTGTTCACTTTTCCACCCATGAACTAAATCTTTTCTGAGTTGGAGTTATTTGGGTGGATGTTTATCATTTTTGATGCTCATGATTTGAGATTGTCTATATCATTGTTTCGCTCGATTTATACCTATTTTAAATACATGCATGCAAGCTCTAGACATAGCTGATTGTATGCTATGTTCATAGATGTATTTTTAATTCTGAAAAGGTTAAATATGTTGGATCTAGAATCGTTTGATGCAAGTGAATATTCAATAGAATATTCATAGCACTTTAGACATAGATGTTGCGAGTTGTGCAGAGAAGAATGCTTATTGTAGTTATTAATCCAGAGTTCTGTAGACATACAGTAACATAGATTTTTAGCTTAAAATCTAGCTATCAAAAGAGGCAGGTTACAGTAGTAACTCTCTGAGCAGTTGATTAGACAATATTTTGCCATGACATTATTTTGATATGAACATTTCATCTAAATAATTTCAGCCCTATTCATTCAACAACATAATTACGCTTGCTTTTCTCTGTAATTTGCCACTACATTTTATTTGCCATATCAATTCTCTGTTTTTATCATTAAATTACATTAATTCATTATACCAAACATTTTATTCAACTTAGGAGTACTTCCTGCTATTTAGTATAGTTAATAGGATTATAATAACTTAATCAATCTCTTACCAATTTACGATTTATGTGGAGACGATACTTACTTATCACTTTATTACTTGAATGGCGTGTACACTTGCACAATTGCATTAGTTACTTACACGCAACACCAATTCCCATCTTAAAAAAGAAGAAGAAAAGAATGTTGAGGTTAGAAAAACATCTAAACATTAAGTAGATAGAAAATCATCTGAAGTGTCCCCTTCCCATAAATATACTTTTGATCCCCCAGATTTCCTTATCAAATCCAGGGTATTTAAAATTGTAAAATGTTGATAAAGGGTCAAATACATGAATTTAAATATTTTAAGGCATTTGAATTGGTTAATTGAGTTAAATTATTATATATAAATCAAGAAACGGATCAATCAGTTGATAATCGTAGGAAAGGAAAAGTTGTTAAGTAGTCCTAGTCAAGGTGTTGTTGCGAGAAATATTTTTAACTTTCTATTTGGCTTAAAAAGTCAGGTTGAAACCAAAAACAAATCGTTTAGCCTTATTTATGAATTAAAAAATTAATTTGTGTCGATTGAGTCTTAACTCGATTGTTATGGGCATTTTTGCCAATGCAGGAGGACGTGGGTTTGAGTTTACTGAAGCGCATTATCCTCCTATTTATGGGTTGGGGAGGGATTATGTGCTAGGCATTGTGTCAAAAAGAGCAGATATGATGAGAACCTATAATGAGATTATTATTTTTTTTAAAATTGATTTGTTTTCAAAAGACAATTTGAATAATAATACTACATGAGACCTTAGTATTATTATGGTTTAAATATGCCAAAGATTTCTATACTTTTTTAAATTAAAATTTAATCCCTATATTTTAATTTTAAGTATTGAGTCCCTGTACTTCTTTATTTAAAAATTTTGACCCATCCATCTAATTTTGCCGTTAAAGTTAGTGGTGTCAAAGATAAAATAAATTTTTGAGCCCTAACGTTTACAATATTTTTTCAACTTGGTCCTTACCCTTTAAAAGTATATAGAACTTTTTTTTTCATATTTTAAATAAAAACATAAAAATTTAAAAATATATATGAATAAGATAAAAACACTTCAAAATTCAGAAAATAAAAAATATTTTAAATATATAAAACATTCAAAATTCAATGTTATCTAAACTAGACTAAGAATTAGCTAGGGTTTTTGGTATGGCGAGAGGTAAAAGCTGGTTGATCCGTGAACCAACAACCAGAATAGACTGGTTAAATCAAGCTAAAAATTGATTGAACCAGTAGTTGAGCCGATTTTGAACTAGTCTGACCAATTGGTTCTTAGAACGATCGGTTTGATTGATTCAAAGCAAATAAATTATTAAAAATTAAAAAATTAAAAAATATAAAAATTAATTCAACTATCAGTTCAATTGAGTTTTTTTTAGCCCGATTCAATCATTTGTATCAGTTCGGGGGTCAATTAGTTTTTTACTTCTCACAAGACTGATACCCTTAAATGATTTTTAATCCAATCAATCTAGTCCGGTTTAGATAACCTCGAACTTTGAAATTTTTATTTTTTAAATATTTAAAAAAATCAATTTAATTTTAATTTTAATTTTAATTTTAATTTTAATTTTTGAATTTTAAAGAGCTTTTATCTTTTTTTAAAATATATATATATATATTTTAAACTTTTTATTTTTTTTGTTTAAAATAAGAAAGAATAACTTTTAATATTTTTTAAAAAAATACTTACTTTTAAAGGGTATGAACCAAATTGACTAAAATTTGCAAATGTTGAGGGCTAGAAAAGTTTAAAAATTTTAAAAACTGGTTGACTCACTAATCGATATGGACTGGTTGAACCAGACTAAAAATTATTTGAACTGGAAATTGAATCGATTTTTATAATTTTTATTTTTTATTTTCAATTTTCAATAATTTATTTGCTTAAAGCAATCGGACCAGTTGTTTTGGGAATCAATTGATCAAACTGGTTCAAAATTGGCTCAACTATCAGTTTAATCTATTTTTAGCTCGATTCAACTAGTCCATACTAATTCACGAGTCAATCAATTTTTTACCTCTCACTGGACCAATACCTCAATCGGTTCCTTGTCAAATTGGCCAGTTCGATTTAAATAACATTGAATTTTAGAATTTTTTATTTATATTTTAAAATCATTTTATTTTTATTTTTATTTTTAAAGAGTTTTTTTCATAATGTTTTAAAATTATATCTTTTTTTATTTTAAAGAAATTATAGTTTTTAAATATTTTTTATTTAAGATATGAAAAAAATTGAATTTTTATTTTTGTTAAAAAAAATTATGCACTTTTTAAGAGTAAAGATCATATTAGAAAAAAAAAACATGTGAATGTTGAGAGAATAAAAAATTTCTGATTATACAGAAAAAAAAAGATCGAGAAAAAAGACAAGGCCGAAAGAGAAAAATACAAAAGAGAAGAGAAAATGAGGATAGAAATAGCATAAGCTTAGGATAGTCTTTTACTTGCTCAAGTAATAAGGGGTTCCGTGTTAATAACCCAACAAATTCTTAGAAAATATATTATATTGCCTTAACTGATAATAGTTAAAAATATTGCCCGTATGTTATTATTTCAATTTCCTGAGTGGTCTGAGGATTTAACGGATTGGAATCGAGAAATGCATGTTAAATGCACTTATAATGGTGTTCAATTATCCGAAACAGAATTTCTAAAAAACTGGTTAACAGACGGTATTCAAATAAAGATCTTATTTCTTTTTTGTCTGAAACATTGGCACAGATTTAAACTACAACCGTCTTATAAAGATCCAATGAAAAAAAAAGAAAGGTCAAAAGAATAGTTTTTGCTTTTTAATAGTTTGGGGAATGGAAAGTGAACTACCTTTCAACTCTCCTCAAGTTTTTTTAATACAATGCCTAGAGCTACTATTCATAGTACCTTCCCAACTCTTATATAGGACGATGATGCGTTTCAGTATACTCAAATCCACGTCTTCTTACACCGACAATAACTTTGATGTCAATCAAATTAATACTTAATCAATCTCGTTTAATAATATTAGCTTTTGGTATATTGAAACATTGACACATTTTTAAGATCGAAAGTTATTTCCTAATTTAATAAAAGAAAAGGAAAAGATAAAAAATGAAACTTTTAAAAGTTCGCAAACCACGAAATTATTTTATTGTCATTAATTTAAAAAATATATATTTTAATATCTCAAACTTATTCGATCTCCTTTTTATATTAATACTAAAAAATTTAAATTCTACTTTTCTTTTTCTATAATAAACCTAAAGTAGCCCTCAATGATTAGGTGGTGAACCATGCCGCATATCATGCATCCGGCAGCATCACCCATCTTTCTCCCACCCCTGAATGCCGCGTATCGGGCAAAGCAAAAATACACGACCAAATCAATCCATCCAGCTAAGCCAACCCACATTAACCTCCTCAATCAATATTTTCTTTTTGATATAAAATACGGTAAATTACACCGAAGTTATTTAGCTATGAGTTTTTTTTATCATTCAATTATTATTTTTTAAAATTAGTCACTTAATTATGGATTTATTTCTTTTTTGGTTTATTTTTTAAATTGATGACTGAATTAATTAAAATTGTTTTTTATCCATTTTCGCTAATTGCACTAACTAGATAGTGACGTGACAATTAAAAAATCTGTATAATAATTGTTAGGCCTGAAAATACCAAGAATGGGTTAATTGGTATTTTAAATTTTTTTACAAACTTCTCTAAAAGATAGGAAGGAAAGAAAATTTTGGACAATTTGATTTATAGTGGTTCAACCCTAATTACCTATCCCCACTACTTTAGCTTTCCTCCACTAAAGTTTTTCCAATTCATTACTAAAATTGATACCTAGGAGAAGGTAAAACCTTTACAATCCATATTTTTTTTCACAAGGCTAAGATAAAATATTTCCTTCTAGTTTTTATGGCTAAACTAGAACCCTTCTTAGCTTTTTTGTTCAACTAAAACCTTCCCAATTTACAATTTGTGAAATGAAAGAGTCTAAACAAAGAGGCCTCTACAAGTATGTGTTTACAAAAATAAGCTCTCAGAAATGAAATGAAAGTGATAAAAGATCTAATAATAAGTTTGTAGAGAATATTTACAAGAGAAATGAAATAATAAATATTTGAATGCTTTTCTCTTTATCTTGATGCTTGGATATTTCTCTCTTAGTCTTGAAGTGTATTTATATCACGAAACAAGTTTGTAGACATTTATGGCTGTTGGAGATGAATTCTATCCACTAGGAGCATATGCTTCACGCATTTAATACAACCTGCAACACTGTGTCTTGAGACATAAAACCCTCATTTTGAGACAGGAAGAAAAATATGACCTTTATATAGTCGTTGGCAAGTTGTGTCTAGAGACGGGGCTAGTGTGTCCCGAGACATTTGGTCATATGTCTTGAGACAATTACTCAAATGTCTTGAGACATGGCCCCTCCTGAAGCAACTCTTAGCTTCGATGTTTATCTGTCTCGAGACAAACATGCTTATGGCTCGAGACAAGATTGTTGTCTGGAGACCAAAGTCCTTGAAATAAAATTTTGCATTCAAAACTTCATGTCACGGGACATATGTTCCAATGTCCCGAGACTTGCATGCCAAAGTACCTTAAAAACATTTTAAACACCTTAGAGCACTTTAGTATTGACCTAAGAACATTTAGATAAATTTAAACACATTTAAAACATGTTTTTGAGTATATTTCAAGTCTTTGAAAATGCTTTGAAAATGTTTGATAAAATTTATATTTTCACTGAAAGAAATATAATACATATAAAATTTATCTTAAATATTGTTATATCAAAATGTTGGGAAATCAAAGCTAACAATAATAAATTTAGCCCTAAACTTTTGCATAGAATATCGATTTAGTCATAATCTTAAAAAATTAACCCTTAAAATTTACAAATAATCTCAACTTAATCCTAATTTTAAAAAATTCAAAAAAATATATTAAAATACATAAATACTTTTAAAAAAAATTTAAAGTATTAAAAACTTATAAACCCAATGCTTCAATGGTATCGATTATCACAAATCTGTCTTTGATCTCTCTCTCATTTTTTCCCTCACTTTCGTTGCTTTAGTTTCTTTGGGTGATTTGCACTTGTTTGAAACATCTTAGTTTTGGGTGGGTTTTTTGCTTTGATTTGCTATAGCGAAAGAATTGGAGTCTTTGATGTTTGCTTTTGTTACTGTTTTGTGTTTTATTATAATTGTTGCTTACAATGGGGCAAAAGAAAAAGTACATACAAGCTTCTGTTTCTGTTGAAATTTCATGGTTTTTAGTGATCTCATAATGGGACTTCATTTTCCCATATTAAAGATTTCAATTTTTAGGATATTTTTTCACAGCAAGGAAATATGTATTTTTGAAACTCTCCATGGTTTACTCTTTCTGGATGGGGACCTTAATCTTGAAACACTTTCTCATCTACCTATCACTTTAATCCTAATATTGCATTTTATACTGTGCATTATTTGTAGTGAAGGAAGAGATGAGAGATGCTCAGAAAGAAGATTGACCAAGGGAGATGCTTTACTCCAAAATCTTTTTTTTTTTTTTTGTATATTTTTAAAAATGTTTTTGCATTTTTATTTTATTTTTTTAGAATTAAGATTAAATTAAGATCATTTATAAATTTTGGGAGTTAATTTTTTAAAATTATGACTAAATTGATATAATACGTAAAAGTTGAAGGCTAAATTTGCTCTTATACTGATTTTTTAACTGCCACATCACCCTTCTATTAGACATTTAATGACAATTAATGGAAATGGACCCAAAAAAATAATCTCAATTTTTAGTAAACGACTCATAGTTGGGTGACTTGTGATTAGAAGTGCTCATGGGCTAAGTGCATGCAAGGTATTTAGACCAATTTTCCAAGCTAGGGCCTAGCCCGTCCTAAAAAATGGACTTACTTTTTTGCCCAAGTCCGACCCAATTTAAGAAATGTAAACTCGAGTCTGACCAGCCCATATTTGATTTTTTTAAGTATAATATACTAAATGTGTTGGATCTGGTGCAAGAGTGTAGTATATTCGTTTATAAACTTGTATTTTTTTCAAATAGATTGATTAATTAAACAAATTCATTGATTAAATTAAGGGTAAATTACACCAACTTTGATGCAGCTGACAAAATAGTCACTCTGGTTTCAATTCAGTCACTCAACTTTTGAAAAATAACAAAACAGTCTTTTTAATCATTTTCCGTTACAAACGTAACAAAAAAGTGACATGGCATTTAATGGAGGGTTAGCTATCATTCAAACAGCCCCATAGCCCTAGTTAGGTAGTAGAAAAGAAGAAAAGAATGAATGGACATACCCTAGCTACGACCTTTTTGTTCCTCCAAGGTGGAGCCACCACTCAGTTCATTGCTATTTGTTGAATCTGTATCCTTTTTTTCTTCTCTTCTTCTCTTCTCTTTCTTTTTTTTTCTTAACTCTAGTCACCATCGTTCATGGCCTTCTCTGGCCAACCGTCATCACCAAATGACTCCTTTTTGCCTATTCTCTAATCTCACTTCAGATTTCCCAATAGGCCTTCAAAATCCCAACATTAAGACCTCAAAGCTTCGAACAAGGCTTCAACGGATCTCCGCCATCCACCATCGAATCACCACCATATTCCGACCACAGCTTTTCTTCGACCAACCATGATTCTTGACCACTCAAATCATCAAACTGGTGGCTCAAGTTCTCCAACCCGTAAAACCCGAAATGGGTGTTGGTTTCTTCTCTTCTGATTCTCTTCTAATTTAGTTTTTTTTTACTTCTCTTTTTTGATGCAGGCCAATTTGGGATTCTTGTTCTTTTTTTTGTTGGTTTGATTTTGGATGCTTGCTATTTGGTATTTTTTTTTTTGCTAGTTTTTGTTGTTTTGTCATCGATTTTGATTTGAAGCTTCATAACATCGCCACAAGTAGGAGCTCCGACCAAACCAGTGCCGATGAACGGGCTATGATGGGATCTCCCTTGACGTTAGCCCAAGCAATTGTTTTGATGCCGACCTCAACATTCTCACCGTCGATTTTTAATTTTCACTACCAAAGAAAGAGTTTTTTCAGGTTCTGCTAGGGATTGTTTTGCTTGCTTTGTCATTGCCAAAAAAATTTTCCCATATTTCTTTTCCCATTTTGGGCCTTGATTTTGGGTAAACTCCACGTCAATCTGTCATGTTAGCTAATTGGGTTTCTAACGTGGCAAGTTATCTGGCCATATCAGCTAGTTAACTGGCCACGTTAGTTGTCCCATTAAGCCTGTGACAGAAAATGCTAATGGGTGACTGATTTGTCACTTTTCGATAATGTTAGTGACTGTTTTGTCATTTTTCGAAAGCTGAGTGACTGAATTGAAACCAGAGTGATTGTTTTGTCAGTTACATCAAAGTTTAGTGACTGTTGGTGTAATTTACCCTTAAATTAATATACTTTGTATAATTTCCTCAAATGTTTTTTTGCACATAAAGCAAAACGGAAGCAAATTGTAACACCCTTACCTGATCCGGTCGCCAGACTCAGGTAACAAAGTGCTATCGACAAAAAAAAAATATTTATAAACAAATTACAGATAAAAAATCTCAAATAGATATCAATTGATCACATACAAGTATATTATATATTTCAATTTAATAATGAGCTTACAGAAGGTTAAAACTAAGCAAGCAACTGTTAGGGATCAACTTGAAACTAAAAAAACATATGAGAAAATCTGTAAACAGAGGTCACAAACAACCAAATATACCATGCTTTGACCAATTCAAAAACACCAATTTATGTCAAAAACATTATTTAAATCAACCAACCAATTTACCTAACCAATATACCATAATTGGCACCTCAAACAGCATACCAGAGCTAGTCAATAACCATATTTAATCATTCAACCTAGATACTAAAACTACCAAATTTTTTTCAAGCAAGGCATAAATATAATCATCAAACTTACTAGATCATTTCTAATGCATAACTTAACATACCATCCATCATATCATTTCCAAGCATTAACTAAGACACTTAGCATGTTATTTTCTCATCCAATAAATCATTAAGCATATAAAACAAATTACCTACCATGACAACCACAATATGGATATTACCAACTCATATATATATATATATATATATATATATACACACATACATATACCTATATACATAACAACCAAAATGCCATCAAGATACAAAATGTGTATTATAACCAAAAGACTTCCTAGGTACATGTCAAGACCCAAAATATTCACATCACCAACTTTTTAGTTCGAGATTGCCGCTAGATGCTGAGTCAATGATTGAATCGCTAAGTACCTAACCTGCGCACAATAAACAAAATCGTACATTGAGTACAACTCAGTGGTATTTTTATAATCCAAATAATAAATCATAATTTAATTCAAAAAGATATATAATTAAAAATTAAGATGATATGCAATATACAAATCAAATATGCCAATTCACATAATCTTTTATCACAACCATCTCATTTCACCAATAATTAAACAAAACCATCACAATTCGTAAGTCATTTACTAATACAACTCATATAATGGTACATTCCAACTCAAATTCCAATTTCATGGATTCATTGATCATAATCAATCATTACTTACATATCAACCCATATTTCGTGTTCCATTTCACATTTTAATTCTATTTCTCATCATTTTCCATTTCAATATCGAATATATCAATTTTACCATTTATTTCCCTATTAACATAACTCAGACTCGAACAAATAAATGAATCCAACCAACACATCTGTAACACCCCTAACCCGTATACGTCGCCAGAATAGAATTACGAGGTATTACTGATCACTATACAATATATAGCATACATTTATCAAACACAAAACATTCATTCCCATAAATCAATCAACACCAGCACATTGTCCCTTATAAGGGCCTACGAGGCCTTAAACATGCTTTAGAAGTAATTCGGGACTAAACTGATAACATAGGAAAACTTTGAAAAACTTAGAAATTTTTCATTCATACAGGGGTCACACGCCAGTGTGAACAGGCCGTGTGCCTCATACGACTCCAAACATGCCCGTGTCTCAGGCCGTGTGGAAACAGGGCATACATATTGACTTGGGTCACACGGCCAACCACACGCCTGTATGTCTAGCCCCTGTGTCCTTCGAAGTGGCCACACACGCCCATGTGCCAGACCGTGTGTCAGGCCGTACCAAAACTGTAGGGTATATTGACTTATCAACAATGCCAAGTCACACGCCCGTGTGCTAGGTCCTGTGTCATTTAGGGGGTATACTAACTTGCACCACACGGTTGGTCACACGCCTGTGTGTGAAACTGTTTGGAGTATACTGACTTTAATTCAATTCAACACCAAGGGACACACGGTCATGCACTTAACCGTGTGTCACACACGGCTGAGACACACGCCCGTGTCTCTGCCCGTGTGGACAAAAATAGGCCATTTGCAAGGCCAATTTGGCACCCATTACGCACATACCTATTCAAGCTCAAATAGCACAATTTCAAGACACAAATGTGCATCCAAATACCAATCACAAACATACTATAGTTTGCCATCAAATTTTCATACCTAAATTCACATATACAATTCAATCAATTAATTATTCCACACTTACATTAATCAAACACAATTTCACTAGCACATAAACTCTCAAATTATCATTTTCCATCACACAATATAAGTCAATTACCAAGCTCCAATTATAACTGTTTTGAGCAACTAAAAACCATAACCACATTCATGCCAAATCATACCAAAATAAGCTATCACTCATGGCTATATATACAAACCAAAACATATTAATTTACAAGCCAAATCTCATGGCTATCATCACAACCAAAATATCACATCTAGCCTATACATGCCATAACCCATATTTACACAACTCAAAAGTACCAAATAGATGTCTGATAGTGCGATGATGTTCCCGATGACTCCCGGATTCGAGCTAGCCTTGATTCACTATAAACATGGAAAAATAACACAAAGTAAGCTTCATAGCTTAGTAAGTTCGTATTAACATAATGAGCAATCTCACCATTCATTCACAATTCAATAAATATAAATGCAAGATAATACAACTACATTAAATCTTAAACCATTCAATCATTCATTCACTAGCTTACAAAGATTTCATCCATTTTATGATTTCAATGTTTATAAACTTTACGAACACACCTGTACCAACTCGTAGCAATCTCAATCTAGTTTGCATCTTTCACTTTCCCGTTGAACCATTCAGAATAGAGGTCGGATACTCAAGGATCTCAATCGATAAGTACCTATACCATGGCCCGTAGCCAAATCAAGGTAACTTATTCCCGGAGTACCTATACCATGGCCCGTAGCCAAATCAAGGTAACTCATCCGAAGTGCCTATACCATGGCCCAAAGCCAAATCAAGGCCTAACTTGCACCCGAAGTGCCGATATCATGGCCCGAAGCCAACTCAATACCCTAATGACATGTCACTAGCATCCTAAACTATTCCTAAGGTTCAACCGGGATTTTTCAATACAATTTCGTAGTCGAATCATATCGAATTATTGTCGAATCATTGTCGAGTCATGGTCGAACAAGTCCGTAGTCTAATATTTACAATTTATACAATATCACAGTATATAAACACAATTATAATAGAGCTCGTTACTTATGAACTTACCTCAAGTATGAAAACGGCGAAATGAGTCAATTACTCGATAATCTTGCCTTTCCCTCGATCTAATTCTGGATTCCTCTTTTCTTGATCTAAATATATTCAAAATTAACTTATTTAATCATTCATTCATTCAATTTAGTCCATAACACTCATTTAAGCATATTTGCATATTTGCATATTAGCCCCTAAATTTTCACATTTTCACAATTTAGTCCTTATTTCACAAATACTCAAAATTCACATAATTTCATTAAACCCAAACTTAGCCGAATTACATATAAGCCCCTAGCAGCCCAAAACTTTTATTTATTTCACATTTTAACCACTAACTTTACACATTTCTCAATTTAGTCACTATTATGCATTTTCATCAAAAAACACTTTACAAAACATGAAAATCTATCATCAAAAATTCATATTTCATCTTCAACCTCAAATGGCACATGAACTCATCAATGGAAACTCTTAAAATCTTTAATAGTTTCAAAATCTATGGTACGGGCTAGCTAGAATATGAAGAAACGATTACAAAAACATAGAAATCGTTAAAAACCGAGCTAAAATCGTACCTTAATCAAGCTAGGAGTGTGTCGAAACTTTAAAAGCTTCAAACCCTATCTTTTTTTTTTAAATTTTTGTTTGCCAAGGAAGAAGATGGACACAATTTCATCTTTTGGTATAATTTAATTAACTTAATTTATCAAATTACTATAATAACCTTTGTTATAAACATATAAAAACATATAATGGATGACCATAATTGTCCATTAACACTACCAATGGTCTAATATCATCATAAAGACTTTTAATTTAATAAATCATAACAATTAAACACATTTAACTAATACAATGCAACTTTTTACATTTTACGCGATTAAGTCCTTTTTCTCAAATCGATCAATTAAACGATAAAATTACTTCACGAAAATTTCAGACATACATGCTATCATGCTATAAACACATAAAATAAATATTAAAATAATTTCTGACATTGGATTTGTGGTTTCGAAACCACTGTTCTGATTTATCTAAAACCAGGCTGTTACAACATCAGTTTGACACCCAGTGCCTCATCGGATAAATCTAAAGCAAATAGTTGCGCCCAGCGCTACCCAGTGCCTCATCGACACGTAGTCGAAGAATCCCTGAACTCTTCCTATCCTATGGCATGCCAACTATATCTGACTCTGCCCAAACAGTTAATAGGGTTTCCATTTCATTATTCAATATCAACCAATGCCTCAATTCACATTTATTTATATTATGTAAACATTGCTTCAACATATATAGCAACCACAATTATCCCAAATCATGTTAAATTTTCTCATTTATAAAGAATACACACAAATTTTCAAATATACTCAATTTAATCCTCATAATCATTAATTGATTCAAATCATTACAAATGAAAAAGTAATCTCACCTTATAATCTTACCATGTATAAATAAATCAATATGCAACATTTTATAAGTTAGTTTGAATTATAGAAATGCAAACCGTAAAGTCCGAGCTATTCGTCGATGACTTTGCCTTTCCCTTTTCTTTTTCGAGGAATTTGAGTCGATGTTAGCTACGGATTAAAAATAACAAAATATTTAATCAACATACAACCATTTTCACCTTCAAACTCCAATTTATACAAAATTTGCAAAATCATCATTTAACTTTACAATTTCCCTTTTTCACACTAAGCTTAAAATCTATTAAGATATCACCAAAAGCTTCAACTATCTAACAATGGTGACATCCAAAAACTTTAACAGTATCGAAAAATACGATATGGGTTAGCTATCTTGAGCTACCATGATTCCAAAAATATAAAAATTACAAGAAAAGGACTAAACTCCTCCCCTATTCTTTTTGCTTCAAAAAGAAAAAGGAAAAAGAAGAAAAATTTGTTTTTCTCTCTCTATCCACTTAGTTTTTGTTTTATTATGCATTTGTTTAATGTTTAATGTTTATTTATTTTAATTATAAATTTTACAAAAATTTTAATCTTAAGCACCACACTACCATCCACTACTATTAAACCATTGGTCTATTTGCTTCAAAAATCCCTTAGTCATGTTCTACCTCATAATTTAATAACAATTCACACTTTTGCCACTTACGCGATTTAGTTTTTGTACGCTATTTAAGTCTTAATTCAATAAAATTACTCGACCGAAATTCAATTCGCTTTAATTATAACTTCATAAATATTTAACAAAAATACTCACGAGTTCGGTTTATGAAAACGAAGTCCCAAAACCACACTTTCCGATATCATTTACTTTTAGGTCATTACACAAATGTTGCTCATTGGTTGTCTAATGTTTAAACTAATACTAGCGATATCACATGGTTGGATCGTGATACGGAAAGACAATTTGTATTAGTAGACGAACCTAAATATATCATCAGTCTAATTGGAAATGAGCAAATCGATTGAAAGACTAATATGTCGTCTATCAAGTCTAAATGATGAGATGTTTTGCCTTGGGCATCAAAGCAGATGACTCCTAGAAGATAGGGATATATATGTGACTAGCTGAACTAATAGTAAATCGGACTAGACCTAAGAATATTAGATTCTTAATTCGTTTATAGATTATTCACTTGTGATGTTCATAGTGTGAAATATCTAAATCTTGAGTGGATAACAATATGTGTGACTCGCACACTTTGATGTAAGTAAAAGCCTGAGTTCGAATAGATAAAGAACTGAAAGTGGGTGCAGTGGGTGTACGACTTCTGCAGTATGTAGCATCATTCACTGCAGTGAAATTCATAGCATAAGACATGAGTAAATGATATTCTCTCATTGGCATTACATGGTTCATCTTTGTGATGAATGACTTGATTATTATTTGATAGTAATTGCCTTTTCATAAAGGAAGATGTAATGGTTACCATGTGATAAAATATGATCATATTGGGAGAACGAATATTATCTCAAAGAGATTAAGGATATCCTATAAGGATAACACACTTATGACAAGGTCATTGGACAAGCACTACTTGAGATGCTTTCATAATGGTATGTCATTGGGGAGAGCTCAGTCATGATACTATAGTGGAATAACTTCGTGACTAAATGAGTTTATAATTAATAGGTGAAAAACTAGAACTTAATTATAAATCATTTGAGCCTCAATTGCATATGTTCAATCGGTCCCTCCGCTAGCTCGTTGAAACTAGAAATGAACTGCGTGTTCGAATCGAAATGAACAGAATGAATAGAAATAGAAAAATAGAAAACATTCAAAAATGATTATGGTTTTCTCCAAAATGGAGAAATGGAATCATTTGAGAATTAATGTGGTTTCTCAAAATGGAAATTGAAATGGAAATTGAATGGAAATGAAAATGAAAATGAGAAATGAGAAACGATTCATTTGCAAATGAATATAGATTACTCAGAAATGATAGGAAGAATGAATTTATGATTTTGAGCTATTTTAAAGCCCGCAGATGAAAATAAATCATTCGATCATAGTGAACAAGTTGAATGGCGAAATATTAAATATATTTTCTCAGAAATTTTATCGGGGGTAAAATTGGATGAGAAAATTATTTAATTAAATATAATTATCAAAGTTTATTTTGGGAAATAGAAAAATAGAATCGGGTTGATCAAATTACAAAGTATTCAGTCAAAAAGTCCAAGAAGTACTCATAATTGAACCCGATGTGAGAGAGACTCAAAATCCCCTCATGGAATATGAAGGGGCGACAACCCTAATAGGAATACTAGGGGATGCCATCCACCCTACTCTTACTTTAAGTATGAACTTGTTTATCTAGTTGAAATAATATGAACTTGTTCATTTAGTTGGAAAAAACTTTTACAACTCAACAAATGTTCTACTTTCTCTTCCTATAAATAGATGACACCGGTAAAGTTGTTTACACAACTTTAAGATATTGTTACTTTGCCGAAAAATAGAGTAAATTTATTCTCAACTATTAAATATATTTTTCCAAAATAAAAATTCTACCGGTTTCTATTTGAGAAGTGATTTTTTTTCCTTCCACATAAAAGAAAAAAATTTCTAGTTTTGTATTTTGATTCAATTGGTTCGCGCCCACATTTGAAGTAGTTCAAGGTATGAGAATAGTGGAGAAGATCGTTTGGTTGAAATCCGGGAACGGCAAGGAACCTTCTATCCAAAATTTTTTATTTTCCGTTGTGCAAGAAAACCGTTTTCAAACTGGATTTTTTCCAACAAAATGTACTAAAAAAACGCTAAAATAAAAGTTTTCTAACACATTAAAAAGTATTTATTAAAAAACACTACCATAAATATAATCAATGTTTTATTGTATTGTAAAGCAAAAAAAATCATAATAAATGATTTATTGTATTAAATATAATTTTAAAATTTGACCAATTTACCCAAAAAGGCCCATTTCCAAACAAAATTACGAAAATAGGCCAACTAAACCATTATTTAGGGAAAAGGGCCAGTTTTAGCAAAACGCACCTACGTGGTTGCATTTTAGGGGGAAATTTCCAACAAAGCGTGCCCTTGGGGAACGCTTTGTGCCATGTCAGCAAATCGTTCCTACGTGGACGCGTCTTGCTGACGTGGCACAAAGCGCTCCCCCAGGAGCGTGCTTTGCTCCATGTTTTTATATTTAGGGATATTTACATGTTTAGTCCCTAGGGTTTTTTAGGGTTTTTAGGGTTAGGGTTTTGCTAAAATAAGTTAAGGTTTAGTGGTTATTTTTTTTAAAATAGGTTAGGGTTTAAAGTTTTAGTATATTTTTAAAATAAATCAGGATTTAATGTTATTTTATAAAAATTATTTAAATTAGGGTTTATGATTTTTAAATGAATTAAGTAAATTAGGGTTCTAGGATTTTAAATAAATAAAATTAGGGTTTTAAATAAAATAAACTAGGGTTTATGGTGTTTAAATAAATTAATTAAATTAGGGTTTAGGGTTAAAATTAATTAAATTAGGTTTAGTTTTTAAAAAAAGAACATTGTGTTTATTTTTTAACAAAATTGACTATTTTGACCCTAAAAAAATAATTTTGAGAAGACGTTTCTGAACAAATAGTGTCAAAAACGCTTCAAGAAGGATGCACTGTCAGCAAAATTACAGAAAAAAGCTCCCACGTGGACGCTCTTTTTCTACAGTAGTTCCTGAAAAAATAATTTTGAGAAGACGTTTCTGAACAAATAATGTCAAAAACGCTTCAAGCAGGATGCACTGTGTAACACCTTAAACCCGACCTAGAAGTTAGGCCCGGATCTAGTGTGTCACATTGAAGTGTTTTTCGAAAACCATGTTTTCGTTGAAAACCCTTCTTAATATTTAAAAACTTCTTGGCATTTAAAACTTGTGTAAAGCCTCAGCTTGCGTTCGTTTATTTTCAAAACAAGGTTCGTTGAAAAAGGTTCGTTCACTTTTAAAACGTTATTGATTTCCTTCAAAATCTCATTCAACTGTGGAAGTTTTTTTAAAACGTTGCAGAAACGTGATAACCGAAAACAGTAGTTGTAACGTAGTGTTTTGAAAACAGTAATCATTTTGGAAAAACTGCGATTTACTTCTAATAGATATAAATTAAAATAAAACCAAACCCAAAATTTAAAATCCAAAAACTTGAAGAGGCCTTATTACAAACCAAACCAAAACAAAGTTCTTATGAATAACTTAATGGAAAAACTAAAGCAGTTGTGTGGCCATCTCCGAGTCCCTCACAGCTCCGATCCGTCTAAGGCTAAGGATTGCCTACACAGTTAAACTTGAACCCAAGCTTCCTAATATTCCTAAAACATGCCCAAAACACTTAGCCATTGAAGCAAACAAGCAATTTGGTCAGATCATGAAAAATTAAAAACCCTATATTTTGGTGTGTTACAATTCTACCCCCTTAAAGAAATTTCGTCCTTGAAATTTCCAACTATCTAATAATGGCACAACACAGGTTACACCACTACACTTCTGCTGCGCACTCTAATTCTAATTGCAAATTAGGGAAATAGTACACTATGGGTAAAGTACGTACCAGTATTCACATTTGGAGCGTCTCCATCCTCTCAGTGGCATGTTGTATAGACCAAAGTTGGCTGTCTTGCCTCAACATAACTAGCACCTCTGCCCAGTGCTCCACGGCCTAAATCGTCTCCCCCTCTGGCCTGGCCACGGCCTCCCAATGGCTGCTGACCACCCCTCAGCGGCTACACATTACCTCTACCCGTAGTTTGCATCCAATCCGGCCTTCGAGGACACTCTCTAATATGGTGCTCTATCGATCCGCAACCCAAACAGGCTTACATCCTTCTCTAGTATTCGCCCACATGGCGTCTTCCACAACCAGCGCAAGGTGGCTATCCAAAAGTGCCAAAAGGGGGCCCAGCTCTGACTGGCCCATCTCTTTTGGCCTGTTTCTTAGGCCTCTGAACAGATCTGGAAGGCTCTATGTCTCTCTTGTTTCTACCCCTTTCCTTTTCCCGATTTTGGCGCTCAACACGCTTCACCTCCTCAGCAACCTTTACTTTGTCTACCAGTTCAGCGAAATTTCGCTCCCTCTATGGAGCTATTAGAACCCGAAGGCTATCTCTGAGACCGTCCTCAAAACGAACACAACGCTCATATTCCGTAGCTATTATCCCACGAGCATACAGACTAAGTCTCAAAAATTCTGCCTCGTACTCAGCTACAAAATTGTCACATTGAACCAGATTCAGAAATTCTTTCCTACGAGTGTCGACATAGCTAGCGCCCACACGGCAAGCCAGGATCGACCAAACGAACCATAATGCGCCAAAGAACTCAAAATAAAAACCCCAAAAGCAGAAAGATACCGATATGAAAAGAAGGAAAAGTTTTCAGCAAATTCAAAACCTCCAAATGTTCCAATTGCCGAAAAACACTCTCCTAGCCGAATTTCCTATGCTTCCCCTTACCAATTCGGCATAACACTCCCACACTCTTGAAACTCCTTGTTTTTCTTCATAAATCACTCCCTTAATCCCTCCACGAAATCCTCCTTGATTTACTCCAACTCCCCATTCAAATTCTTATGACCAATTCAACCACAGAGTTCCAGTCCAGCTCCAACACCTCCCCAGCTCAAGCATCAAAATAACATACAATTGTGCACACCCAGCCTCGAACCTCAGACTCCTTGCCACACATGTAGCTCCACATTGCCACTAGATCACCCACTCTCTTTGTGTCATTTTTTTTATTCAATAAATTAAAAGGTCTAAAGGCCAAGGTCCAAGTTCCTTTAAAAGAAAAACCAAAATAAATTGCAAGAGCCAAGACTTGAACCTAGGCTCCCTTGCAACCTTAATGACGCCACAACCACTAGACCACATGCTTCCTTGTGACATTTTTTTTAACACAATAATTTAAAAGGCCTACATCCAAGCATCCAGGGTTTTATCCACTTAAAACCAAAATTTTTCTAAAGCTCAGGTTTGAGCCCAAGACTTCTCTAATACTTCTCAGGACCCTTAACCACCAAAGCAGGCATACTTTTATGTTAGTCACTTGCACAGCTAAATTCTAATTCCTCCGATACGCGAAGCCCATTTCCTTTAGACCCAAAATTCAGGGCGTTACAACTCTACCCCCTTAAAAAAATTTCGTCCTCGAAGTTTCCAACTGTCAAAATAATCGCACACCCTACCCCACCACACTTCCAAGAAACATTCAGTAAAATAGTTCAAATACTCCAAAAAAATTTTATATTTTTGAAACAGTTCTTTCAGATATTCAATTTTAAAAACCCAATCCATAGTCAAGTTTTGCAATCAGGCTCTGATACCATTAAATGTAACACCCCAAACCCGGTCTAGAAGTTAGGCCCGAATCTGGCGTGTCACATTGAAGTGTTTTTCGAAAACCATGTTTTCATTGAAAACCCTTCTTAATATTTAAAAACTTCTTGGCATTTAAAACTTATGTAAAGCCTCAGCTTGCATTCGTTTATTTTCAAAATAGGGTTCGTTGAAAAAGGTTTGTTCACTTTTAAAACGTTATTGATTTCTTTCAAAATCTCATTCAACTGTGGAAGTTTTTTTTAAAATGTTGCAGAAACGTGATAATCGAAAACAGTAGTTGTAACGTAGTGTTTTGAAAAAAGTAATCATTTTGGAAAAACTGCGATTTACTTCTAACAAATATAAATTAAAATAAAACCAAACCTAAAATTTAAAATTCGAAAACTTTAAGAGGCCTTATTACAAACCAAACCAAAACAAAGTTCTTATGAATAACTTAATGGAAAAACAGAAGCAGTTGTGTGGCCATCTCCGAGTTCCTCACAGCTCCGATCTGTCTAAGGCTAGGGATTGCCTGCACAGTTAAAAACGGGGTGAGTTGACTAAAACTCAATATGTAATCCCTTAATATAAAAACAGTCAGTCAGATAGATAGAATTCAGAAGCAGTCTGGGCCTGAGCCCTATTCAGTCACAGTACAGTTTCAGTGGGCCTAAGCCCATCGCAAAATTGTTTGGGTCTTGGCCCATAACAGAATCGCTTTGGCCTAGCCCATATCAGTATCAGATCTCATAAACAGAAATGCAATAGTGTACGAATACACCCTACCCCAATCCAGCCAGCACACCACATGTACCAACCAACACACCATGTAGGGATAAAATCGACCCACCCAGTCAGCACACCAATATTAGCACCGGTTGCGGCACTAACCGGTATCGCAGGAGAGCTACCAGAATATAAGCGGCTTAAAGCTGTCGGTAGGTCCATAGTCGTCTCGGACGACCCGTGCGACCCTAACAATCAAATCGGTGGTCCACAATCGTCTCAGGCGACCTGTGCAACCCTAACAATCAAATCGGTGGGTCCACAATTGTCTCGGACGACCCGTGTGACCCTAACAGATCAATCACTTCCTCCAATTACAAAATCCCAATCCCATGCAGCATGTCATGTATGCAAAGCACATATATATAAATCACATGGCATACTCAAGAAAGACAGACAAATCATAGCTCAGGTCAGCCGAAACATAGCATAAAACAATCATTTATCCACGAGGGCAAAACAGTTATTTTACCCTATAAGGGTATTTCGGTAATCCTACCCTTTAGGGGTATTTCGGTAATTCTACCCTACATGGGTATTTCAGTAATTTTACAAATCGGGGATATTTCGGTAATTTTGAAAATTGGTGGTATTTTAGTAATTTTACAAATTAGGGGTATTTCTGTAATTCTGCAAACTGAGGGTATTTCGATAATTTTGCAAACCGAGGGTATTTCGGTAATTTTGCAAGCTGGGGGTATTTTGTTAATTTTGTAAACTGGGGGTATTTCAGTAATTTTGTAAACTTGGGGTATTTTAGTAATTTTGTAAATCGAGGGTATTTCGATAATTTTACAAAAAATGGGTATTTCGATAATTTTGTAAACTGGGGGTATTTTAGTAATTTTGCAAACTGGGGCTATTTCGGTATTTCATAAATTGTGGGTATTTCGGTAATTTCATAAGTTGGGTGTATTTCAAT
The DNA here is from genome assembly GCA_005393395.2 of Gossypium australe. Taxonomy (NCBI): domain Eukaryota; kingdom Viridiplantae; phylum Streptophyta; class Magnoliopsida; order Malvales; family Malvaceae; genus Gossypium; species Gossypium australe. The sequence continues at coordinate 82,108,763 of CM016617.1, read as the reverse complement.
AGTTTTCGCAAATCGGGTGTATTTCGGTAATTTTACCCTTCGAGGGTATTTTGGTAATTTTACCCTTCAAGGGTATCTCGATAAATTTACTTCCTAGGGGTCTCGGTACAGTATACAACCTTTCCAAAGGCCTACCGTCGTCTCAGATGACTCAGATAACTTATATGGCCAAAATAGTGTAATTGGGCCCAATGCCCAAAACTCAGCTCAAGTGGGCTCATACTCTCGTGTGGCCCGTTCAGCCCAAATTCCATTACGGCTATACGAATTGCGCTGCCCAATCCATTATTATTCGCTCACCGTGGATTTTACCCATGTGGGGCCCATGAGCCTATTGGGCCCACATAGCCCATTTCGGCCCTACGAGGCCCATTACGACCTAAGCCCACAAGAATGTTCGTGGCGGCCTCTACGGTCTATCGCCAACGGTTGTGGCTTGATTCATCCCTATGAACGTTCGCACGCTCGTGAGCCCTCAGATGCCAAAGTTTCGACTTTTCGGCTTTTCGGCTTTTGCTGATTCACAATTAAGCAGGGGTGTGAATACACACCTTCATCCGTCGTTTTGATAGTAACAATATTGGGTGTACGATTACACACCTTTTAGAGACCTCTCGCGAAAATCCAACAGCCCCAACCTTGGTAAGTAGGAGTATAGCCTTTAACCTTAAAATGCTTTTATTAATGTGATGATTAAAATGAGCTAAATTGCTACTATAGAACAAGAAGAACCAAGAATCCACCTCGACCGGGTAAAGAACAAAGTCTCAGACTAGACCGACGAGCTAGCTCATTTTGAGATCGAGGTAAGTTTGTATGTGATTAATGCAAGATTTATTTTAGCATGTTTGAGAATACTTGGTATTATATTGATGTATATAATGCTCTATTATGTTGAGATGTTGAAGTCCAAGTGTACTATAACGAATATGAAAATGCTATCATCGAGATATGAAGTAGATAAGGTCCCGTATAAGACCATGTCCGGGGCATGGCCTCGTCACTTAATTGAGATTTTCGTATAAGTTCATATTTGGGATATTGATTCGGTATTGAACATGAGAACCGTATAAGACCATATCCAGGATGTGGCATCAATACATGATGTGAAATTCCGTATAAGACCATATCTGGGATATGGCATCGGCATCCAGAGGTTACTCCATGTAAGACCACCTCTGGGATGTGGCATTGGCCTCATACTTATATTAATGACAATACTATGCGTCTTTGAGTATCCCTAGTGATTAATAGGATGAGTAGATGAGTTTGGAAGTAGAAATGAGATTAGTACTAAAGTCATGTGAATGAGTGAATACAGGTACTCGTGAGAAATTCACGATGGAGCATATGATATGTGACATAGTATGTGTTATATAAGGGCAAGTATAAGTAAGTTGGCTAGGAGCCTAATACCTTGTGGATGTTTAATTATTGCCATGATTGGATTTTACCATGAGCTTATTATTGCTATTCATTTCCATGCAAACTTACTAAACTTTATGCTTTCCCCTTTCATTGCCCTTTTTCCTTGTAGTATTGCCAAGATAACTCGAGGAACATAGAACGTAAGAGTTCGGAAACCACACTATCGACATCACTTTGGTATAACAATTTTAGACTTATTTTGAGTATGGCATGTATAGGACTTGGGTATTTTGTTAGGTCATAATTGTTAGCCAAAGTGTTGGCTATGTATGTTATTAAAGTTATTTTGTAAATGGTCATTGGAATTGGGCCAATACTTGATATATTCCATGATGAGAAATTATGAAGTTTATGCTTGTATGAATGTTTTAGATGGAGTTCTTGGATGTGCCTTTGGGTTATGAGTTGTGTTGTTTTGAGTTGGAGTATGTATGTGTGTAATGTAGGGTGGCAAATGGGCTTGGTAGATAGCCATCTAATTGTCCACACGGGTAGACACACGGGTGTGTGTCTAGGCCGTGTGTGACACACGGTCAGCCCCATGGGCATGTGGATCGACCGTGTGTCCCCTTGCATGTTAGAATTGCAAGTCAGTATGCCTTACAGTAAACGCACGGGCAGAGACTTGGCCGTGTGTCTCAGCCATGTGGGAGGCACAGCCTAGGACATAGGCGTGTGCCCAGGCCGTGTGAAGTTTTCACATTAAATGTGGAATTTAATTCGACACACGGTCTAAGGACACGAGCGTGTGCCTTGGCTGTGTGGCCATAGTGAAGTAATGACGTCACAAACAAGATGCCAAGGTTTTGGCACACGGGTTAAGACACGTGCATGTCAAAGCCGTGTGAGGGACACGGGCCAAGGACACGGGTGTGTGTTTGACCGTGTGAAAAAAGTCAGTGTCGACCACGGGTGGAAGACACGGGCATGTCTTAGGGGCACACGAGTGTGTCCCTAGACCAACACAGGCGTGTGGCCTCTGTTTTGATGAAAAGTTTTGCGAGTTTGCAAAAGTTCCCGGTTAAATCTCGAAACCTCTCGAAGGTATGTTTAGGGCCTCGTAGGCCGAGAATAAGCAAGGGATAAGTTTAAATGAAATTTTCATAGCCCAATGTGAGATGTTAAGCGAGATAAGTTAGGTAATGCCTCGAACCCAGTTCCGGCTTCGAACACGGGTAAGGGGTGTTACACTTATGTGCGATAAAAAAATCCAAAGGTCCACATACCTGTGTTACCGGTACAGTATCACTGGGTATTTAGGGTTTTGAATAATAATGTTATTACTTAATGTTGCATTATTTAATGTACTTCGTTGACAGGTGTTTCACAAGATCATCCCAGGATGGATTCAGGCATGATAGCTACCTTAATACTACCGATGTTGAAGGCAGATCCTAGGACTTCTGTGTCATGCATAATTGCCAGTATTCGTAGCCAATTAAGGTACACGCCATCTTACCGCAATGCTTAGATAGCTAAACAAAAGGCGTTGGAAAATATGCATAGTGGGTGGGATGCTTCAAATAATGAGGTTTGGCAGTGGTGTCAGGTGTTGGAGAGGTACGCCTCTGTGTACTACAATGACTGATTGCTCCGTGGATGCCAAGTGTTCAAACGTCTGTTCTGGAGCTTTAAGCAATGTCGGGATGCATTTGTGTACTGCAAGCCATTGGTACAAATTAATGGTACATTTATGTATGGTAGATATACCCATCGGCTATTGCTAGGTGTGGCACAGGATGGCGGTGGGAGAATACTTCCAATTGCATTTGCAATAACACCGGGGGAGTCAGCTGATGACTGGGATTTCTTTCTTTCTAGGTTAAAGAGGCATATATGCCCCTAACCTGATATCTGCGTTATATCGGATCGGGGCGCTGGAATACTAGCCGCAATTGAGCGACATGGAAGCCTATGGGATTGCACACACCATTGGTATTGTCTAAGGCACGTTGCGCTCAACTACTACGGGCAATATCGGTCTACGACTAAACAAAAGCAAGTGACCAACATGAGTATTTAATCTCTATTAATATACTTTTGGTTGTATTACTCAATTTATTCTAAATGGAATATTGTTATGTAATTTTCGCTATCAACTTATATTGGCAGGGTACGAGATCAATAAGGACCGCTTTCATGAGATGTTGGAGGATTTGCGTTCAGTTAACGATCAAGGCGGCACAGACTACCTCTGTAACATACCTTTCAAACAGTGGACACAAGCATACAACGACGGCCTACGATATGGTCATATGACCACAAACCTGGTTGAATGCATAAAAAATTGTTCTAAAATGAACGCATCATTTGCCAATAACCTCGGTTGTGCGAGAGACATATTTTCATTTGGCGAAACTATTTCCAAAGCGAGCAGGGAGTTATAAAGGCCAAATGTAGGGAGGCCATGTATGGTCTTGGAAGGCATTACAAGAAATTAACAAGGCAAAGGTGCGAGCCAACACCATGCACATAGTGTGTCACGATCGCGACAACCTATGGTTTCGTGTGACTAAGTTTGACAAACTGAGCCAATGTATTAGCGGCGGGCAATATCGTGTACACCTGATAAATAGGACTTGCGACTGTGGGACGTTTGACGCACTTCGTTATCCATGCGCTAATGTAATTGCAGCTTGTCAGAATCTCCGTTTGGATCCGATGAGATATGTCGACAAAGTGTACAAAATAGAAAACATGTAAAATGTGTGGAGACACCTATTCCCATCGGTCTCAGATGAACGTAAGTGGCCGTTTGTATCGCTTGTTTCTTTTAAGCTGCTACCGGATAAAGAATTGCGTCGCAAACTGAAAGGTTGACCTTGCTCGAGTAGAATACGTAATAATATGGATATCCGGGAAAGAACAAACCAACGGAATTTGTGTGGATGGTGTAGGAACCCAAGTCATACAATTCGATCATGTCCAAACTGAAATATTGATAATTGCTGTAATGAAACGATGTTACATTATTTCTATTCCGCCTTATTCAAAAGAACTTATATTTTATTAAAAATATAAAATTAATTTACAGTTAAAATATTAAAAACAACTTCTTTTTTATTAAATGAAATAATATAGAAACAATATCTACAAATATATTTAAAAAATCAATGTATATGCGGGTCGGAATCAGTGCCACATGGGGGTGGACGACGATTACACGCTGGATTCCTCCTTGGTTGCTCCGGCGGGGGTTGTGGTTGCTCCGGTTGTTGGTGTTGGGAGGATAACCCACCTTGGTAGAATAAAGAATGTGGAGGTGTTTGTATCACCCACGGCGAAGGTGTTTGAATCCCATAAAGCAATGGGGAATGGTAATGAGATGAGCTCGTCGATGGTGCCTCGTGCCATCCCTCCGGCGACGATGGCCTATATATCATCGATTAAGTCGTCAGAGTCATCAGGAAATGAGATGCACCGGGCCATGCATTCCAACCTGCCATAAGACTTGGAAAAGGAAACATATAAGGGTTAGGATATATATAAGGGCTAGGATACGCACCTGGCATAATCTAAAATGGCTGTGATGTGGGTGTCATCAATTGAGGCATTGGGCCCGGTGATTGTGTAGACGCTATTGATGGGCCCTTCCTATCATCTCTTTTCCTTGGATTTAAAGGGCCCCGTTGTTCCCTTTCCACACGGATTTGTTGACACCTCTACTCTTCCGACAGCAAATATGGCTTGCCAAACCATGACATGTAATCCGGGGTGCACGCTAACTCTGGGACGATAATCGGTTCACGATTAGGTATATGATCATACCGGTTTTCCCAAATTTCGATAAATTCGGACCAGAAATCGGCCAATTCGTATTCATTGCCGTAAGTCGATTCTATGCTGGTCATTAAGCACCTCAGGTTCCTCAGTAATCGGTTGTTAGAATCCAAATTACCGTAACATTCTCTTCGTCTGGTGCATCTCGACAATAGCATAGTTGACCAATGGGACCTTAACATGCCAAATGTTTGAATTTTGAAAGAATTCTTTCGGAATTACTGCCCGTATTGCCGGATCCTCGTATGGTGTCTATTGAAACTATATGAACAGGATAAAAATATTAGTTACATACATAATACTAAATACTAAGTACTAAATATGAAACGACTATTTTATGTATATATATTTTATTTAATACTTACTTGTGCTTCCGACCGTTGGTCCAATAGAAGCTGTATATATTCAAGAGCAGTAGGTATTTCAATATAACTCGTCGGATGGTTCCACCTAATTAAATAAATTTTCTACATACAATTTTATTTTGAATTTATGTAATAATTGTAAAATCAAATAAAAAATTTACCTCGTTACGAGTGGGAATGTATATGGGTGGTTCACTCGAGGACATAAAAATGGAAAGCGAAACCAAGCTCATGATTGTAGTAGTGACAGGCAACCTCCGATTTTGGCTTTATTTGGTCACGTCGCCCCACACATCTCCCGGTACAATGTTGCCAACACGACAGACCCCTAACTAAGTTCGCCATCTGTCCTAAAATCAATGAGTTTTAGCAGCCACCTCAGATGTACGAGGTTTCGTGACAAGTCCGGCATCAAATAACCTCTAATCATCTCAAGGATGTATGCCCGAGCATATTGTATTCTTTCAACTTCAGTCGAATCATTCTCCAGCTCCGGGAAAGTGTCTCGTAACCAGCCCATCTCAATCCGACCTCTGTAAATATTATCCGAAATCGCACAAGATTGTAACATATGGCTCCCCAATCAGCAGATTGAACGGACCCGGTGAGTGTGAACCCATCCACCGGCAATCCTAATTGTAACTGGACGTCCTCCAAAGTGATAGTACACTCTTCGTATAGAAGATGGAATGTGTGCGTCTCGGGTCTCCACCTCTCTATTAACGCGCAGATGAGTTTCGGGTCTAACTTGCACCCCGGCCTATAGTTCCGCGTGCCAAAAACCCGCTTCCCTGAAGTAATTTTCTATCAACGATGATGGCGGACCAGACATATTACAAATATAACATTGTAACGTCTGATCTATAGATTGTTATAAAAAATTATAAAATAAAAATTAATTAAAATTACATAAATGAAAAAAATATTAAATAATTAAAATTAATTAAAATTACATAAATGAAAAACATATTAAATAATATTCAACATTTAAAATAAACCGTTACATTTTTCATTTGTTTGACGGAGATATGTTTATGATCAAGACGAATTAATTCCCCGACTATTGCTAACACGATCAAATATTTTTGAAATTATAAAAAAATTAATATTAATTTAAAAAATAAAGTAAATAACTAATTATAAAGAGATTTGAGAAATTTAATGAGAAATTTGAGAGCTTTAGGGAGAAATTTTAGAGATTTTTTGCTAAATTTTGAAGAAATTAACTGGGAAATATAAGAAGGGGGTTTCATAGTTTTTTTATGACCGTTGGACCCCCCCAACGGTCAAAAAATTTGAAAAAAAAATAGCCTTTAATGCCAGCAAAGCGCGCCCCTAGGGGAGCACTTTGTGCCACGTCAACAAAACGTGTCCACATAAGTGCAATTTGCTGACGTAGGCGCGACCACGTAGGCGCGTTTTGCCAGAACTGGCCCTTTTCCGTAAATAATGTGTAAATTGGCCCATTTCCGTAATTTTGTTTGAAAATGGGTCTTTTTGGGTAAATAGATCTTAAAATTTTATATATTGGATTGAGTTATTTAGTTGGGTAAGTTTTTTTTTTCAAGTTTTGGGTAACGATTTTAAATATTATTAAGTTGGTGATTTAATATAAATATAAATATAAATATAAATATTATTTAAGATATATAATTAATATAATATTTTTTATAACCTAATATATTTAAGTCGAGCTGAGCCGAGCTCGGTAAAAAAAAAATGCCCAATTCTCGACTCATATAAAAAATGGGTCTTAAATTTTATTCAAACTTATTTTTCTAGAATCATATTTTTTTCTAATCTCTCCTATTCTAAAGCGGACTTTGGACCTTGGTTGAATAGCCAAACACATAACAAATTTACTTGTGATGCAGTTGACCCTATAAAATATTCTAACAAAGCATTTTCTATGATGATCATATTAGATAAATTTTAAATTTAAATTTTAAACAATATCTTAATCACTAAAATATTCATAAATAAAATTTTATAAAAGATTATTAACCACATCCTACCTACCCTAAGAAAAAAGAACAAGAGGACCACTTCAGCGAAAAAACGAACTTTTTAATCTCTAATCCAAAAATAATTAAAGCCACATATCAGATGCCACGTGTTAATCTAGACAGGTAGGACTTAGGAGTGACAGCATGCAGCTGTAATTTTAATTTCTCTTCTTTTTTTTTCCGGCTTTTTTTATAAAACTAACTCAAAATTTTTAATTAATTATATAAATAATTCATTTGTTAATTAAACACGTAAATCACTTAAAATTTACAGTAAAAATTGATGGAGCCAAAGAGTTTGTAGCCACCAACATGCTACGTTAGCCATCAGGATAAGAAATTAATTTTTTAGTGAAGCCGTATAGACCACATGTATAAATACCAAAAAATACTATAATTTCTGAAAAAATAGGACTTTAAAAAAAATTCCCTTTTTTGGTAGAGCCAAATAAATTGGCGCCACCAGCTTCCAAAGTTGCCCACTCCTTTTTTCTTTTGAAATTTTAAATATATTAAGAAAATCTTTTCTTTTTTTTTGTCTTTTACCTATTAAAATATATATTAAAATTTTAAAATTGGTTAATACTTAATTTTTTTAATAAGTTCAAATTTTAATATATTTAAATATATTAAGTATATTAAAATTTTAAAATTGGTTATACTTAGGTGTGCATGGGCAGGGACCCCTTTTTCAGGCCTGGGCCCGGCTCAGCTCGGCCCAAAATATGGGCTTGAAAAATTGTCCAAGCCCGGCCCGACATAAAATTGGTAGGCCCGAGCCCTGCCCAAACTCGGCCCGACTAATATTAATTTTTAAACTTATTTTATTAAAAAATAAAATATAATAAATCAAATACATTTAAAAAAATAAAAACAAATATTAAAACAAGAAACAAATAAAAAATGATACTAAAACAAAATACAAAAACATTAAAATTTTTCTACCAATTCTTTGAGTTTTTAGTGGTTGATGCCCAAAGATGTGTTTTTTTTTTTTTTATGCTTAAGGTTCATTTTGCTTTTACACTTTCTTATATCTTTTCTTTTCAATATCATTTGTTGTAATTGTAAGAGTGAAGTGATGTTATGCACATAAAGGTCAAATATCCTCTTCTATACCTATGTATGGACACTGTTGGCATTGCATAATTTATAAAATCAATTTCTGTCTCTCAAATCAAATGCGAGATGTGATGGCACATGCACCCAAACGCAACCATCCATTATTCATCTCCACAAAAAAAGTCTTGATATTCAATCAATATATTATAGGATCTCAAAGATCATATCGAAATAATATTAAAAACGACAACAGAACAATAAGAAGTAGTTATGTTAAAATTGAAACAACTTGTTTGAACTAAAATAATAACCAAATTGATAATAAAACAAAAGTTCTACAATATCGAAATAATATTAAAAACGACAACAGAACAATAAAATACCATAAAAGAACAATAAAACAGCATCAAAACAGCATCAAACAGCAACAAAACAGTGCCAAACAGCACTAAACAACAGAAAAACAACATCACCAACATCCCCAAAACAGTACCAAAAACCTGCAAAATATAATCAACCAACCAAGATATCTATACATTAACCAATTAACATTTTTAATTTTATATGAAACTATAAATTGTAAGCTAAATTAAATTGTCAACAGTTAGAAAGGAAGGTAACCTAAAAAGCAACCGAAGAAACATCGTCATCATCGTCCTCATCGTCATTGTCATTCTTGTCACCAATTTCTGACATGAAATAAGAATAAATAATTAGATTATCAAATTGATAAAAAATAATATAAAATTAACAATAAAACGAGAATAATAATTACCCGTTGAAAATCCCTTAGCTCGCATCCAATCATCAAGGCAAACAATGGCTTGAACCATTTTTGGCTTAAGTGAACTTCTCAAAGGTGTGATAACTTTCTTACCCATGCTAAAAGCGGACTCGGAAGCTACAGTCGATATTGGAATTGCCAAAAAATCACGAGCCAATAATGAAAGCTCATTATATTGAACTGAACTTTTGCTCCAATAATCCAACACATCTATTTGACTATTCAACTCAAGCTCCGATTCTTCCAAATAAATGTCCAACTGTGACTTTTCACTCTTAGTGCTAGATTCATTTAAATATCATTTATAATCATCACTCTCATCAAAATCTCCCCCAAAACCAACACTATTAACATTGTATTGATGCAAACTAGAATCAACGGGATCTTTATCTCAGACATTAGAATTCTCGGCCAAAGAGGAAGACGTGGATTTGGATTTCTTAGCATACTCATCAAGCAAGAGTCTAAGATTGCTAAGAATGGTTTCAACAAAATCTAAAGCATGAATACCATAGATTGTACTAAAGCAATACTACACATAATTCAACTTGTAAGGAGGATATAAAATTGCAGCACATGACAATATCAACGAATACTCAGCCCAATATTTATTAAATTTCTCTTACATTTGTTTAACCATTGGAGTTAAAAAAGAATAAGGACCTTTAACTGTATCAAGCAAGACTTTGTTGTAACACCCCTAACCCGTACCCGTCGCCGGATTAGGGTTATGAGGTATTACCAAACCCAACTCAGATCATTATAGTCATTTATCGCAATTCATACATTTATCAAACCAAAAAGAAGTTTAATTCATGCTTGAACATTTCAAACCATTAATTCATCAAATATATGTTATTCAAATGTTTAACACATGTTCATGTATGTACCTTTCACTTTATACATATGTAGTAAATATAAATCAATCTATTACTCTATTCAAATGTCATCTTGTCATTTCATACATTATGCACATATGCATATTTAAACATATACATTCATAGCATTTTGTGGTATATTCATTCACCTGTAAAATAATAGTTCATAATGACCTCACCAAGCACCAATATAATGTGCACATAAGTCTTAAAATAAAAGTCACCTCAACTCATAATTATCAAATTGATAATTCCATATCATTAACAAGTTTCTGGAATTATGCCAATTCATAAATTATGCAAATTAATCTAACTAAAGAATTTCCATACAACATAATAAGCATACTAAACTTTATACTATTCGTGAGTAAGCATATCACTATAACCACATACAGTTTAAAAATCTCTAATTACAATCTCATTTCACTGCATCCACAACGAAGATTTATAGACACAAGTATCATTAAATTTCATACCGAAAACATATGATACAACCATATATATATCCTAATTCGAAAATGCAAAAGTACCACTCATCCTCTACTCTAAATTCGGTCGTGATTTTGGCTCTTTAATACCCAACCTAAAGAATTTAAACATTTTTTTCCTATCAAAACCGAACCAAATCATCATAAAAAGGAGAACAAGTATCACACCAAAATTCGCCATTCAAGCATATATACACTCATAAAACATTAAGGATAGAATATACCATTAGCACATTAACACTTAAAAACGAGCCAACTTCGCATGGCTTCAATACATTATCATAATTCCATTCGATAACTTAACTAGCCTATACATGCCTTAATAACAAAAGTCCAAACATTTTAGATACCAACATAAGCCGATAGTGTGGATGACTTCAGTGACGATCCCCTAAGCTCGTAGCTGCTTGAAATCTATAAAACGAAACAATGAACACACATAATGTAAGCTCACTAGTTTAGTAAGTCTTAAGCAACTACCTTATAATATCAATCATTCAAACATTTAAACAATCAATTCATGGTTTTGAATGTACACAACTTAACTTATAACTTCACTATAGCCGAATATCCTTACCTCTCTTAACCTATCCATTTTCATTTATTTACCCAAGTATACTATTTGCCGATTATAATACACATAGCTATGTATATAACTTTACCTATACGAATACCATTAATCTCTTACTTGCTTTCAAACAACCAAATTATACATGGCATAATCTATACACAATATTCCTCAACCACATGAACATTTCATTTCTTTCATCATTCTACTTGATCATTAACATCACATTTATACATATAACACATATAGAGGAATAGCACATACCTTATAACCAAAATTAACAAGTTCACTTTCAAATATTTTGGCTTACTTGATTCATTTCATGACTTTATCAGTACATAATCTAGGCTTGATATTTCAACTCACCAGTATAGAACCTGCTAGGCATTAGCCCGAATCTCACACACCGGCACTAAGCCTGCTAGACTCAAAGTCCGAAGTTTGAACACCGGCATTTAGCCTGCTACGTAATAAACCTGAAATAAATTCACTGGCACAAGGCCTGCTAGGCATAAAGCCTGATATAAATCACCGACACGAAGCCTGCTAGGCTCTAAACCCGATAAAGTTTCACCAGCACAAGGCCTGCTAGGCTCTAAGCCCGATTATCAATATAGTTAATCATTCCAAACACATTTCATAATGCCACAACCACTAATATCATTTATATTTCATAATTCTATCACATATCAAATTCAATTAAGCTTATTCACATTACATAAATAAAATAAATTCATCATTTTAATATCCACATTCGACAACTTCATGCATTTATTTCCAACATTTTCAAACTTCAACATTTACTAGAGTACGTAAATAATTTCTGACATATATTTTCTTAAAGACTTACCTCGACTATCGACGGACAACGTAAACCGGCTATTCGATAACCTTCGTCTTTCCCCGATCCAAATCCGTTTTTCTTTGTTCTTGATCTAAACATATCAAAAATAAGCTCATTCAAGTGCATTTCATTTCAATTTAGTCCCAAAGCACATAAATGGGCAAATTACCATTTTACCCCTAATGTTTCACATTTTTACAATTTAGTCCTATTTGCATAAAACACAAAATATACAAAATTTCTCAATACCACTCAAGGGCCGAATATGCATAGGGACTATACAAGTCCATTTATTTCATTTATTTTGCAAATAAGCCCCTCTAAAATTTTATTTTTGCAATTTAGCCCAAAATACTCAAATTTACTAAAATTTCCAATTCAAAACTTGTTAATCTACATCATAGCTTTAAAATAAAATCACCAAACATAAAAAATCATAAGAATATGTCAATGGCCGAACCTCAAATACACACTAATCTCAAAAATTCTAGCATGGGTCGGTTAATATACAAAGCAACGATCACAAAAACGTAAAAATTATCAAAAACTGACTAAAAATACATACCCGATTAAGCTTGAGTTATGGCTGAATGAACAAACTCACTTCCTTATTTTCTTTCTTATTTTCGGTGTTGAAGAGATGAAGAACAAGCTTTATTTTATGTTTTATTTTAGTTATAATTAACATTTTAACCAAAGTATAATAATACCCTTTTATAATAATATAATTATCATATACTCATAAGGCTAGTTTTGACATATGCCGCCCACTACTCTTAAATATGGGCTAATTTCCCTTTTAATACTCCAAATTAGAAAGCCAGAATCAATTTAGTGCATTATCACTATAGTTTGGGACTTTTACCTTTTACGCGATTAAGTCCTTTTTCTAAATTAAACACATAAAAAATTAAATTTTTCTACGAAACTTTCACACACATTAAACACAAAATATAATATTTAAATATTTCTCAGGCTCAAATTTGTGGTCCCAAAACCACCGTTCCGATTAGGGTCAAATTCGGTCTGTTACAACTCTCCCCCCTTTAGGGATTTTCGTCCCCGAAAATCTTACCGTTAAACAAAGTCAGGTATTGTTGCCTCATTGAATCCTCAGGCTCCCACGTAGCCTCTTCAACTCCGTGCCGATGCCATAGTACTTTCACTAATGGAATTCTCTTGTTTCTCAACTCTTTCATTTCCCGAGCTAAAATACGGATTGGTTCTTCCTCATACGTCATATCGGATCGGATTTCAATCTCAGACGGAGCGATCACGTGTGATGGATCTGATTTATATTTACGAAGCATCGAAACGTGAAATACGTTGTGTATCTTTTCTAATTCAGAGGGCAGCCTCAATCTATAAGCAACAGGTCCAATACATTCGATAATCTCGTACGGTCCGATAAACCTCGGGTTTAGTTTTCCTTTCCGACCAAATAGGAGTACTTTCTTCCACGGAGAAACTTTCAAAAACACCCGGTCTCCGACTTGAAATTCAACATCTTTATGTTTTAAATCAGCATAAGACTTTTGTCGATCCGAGGCAGCTTTCAAGGTATCTCTGATCACAGCCACTTTCTGCTCAGTCTCTTTAATAAAATCAACCCCGTGTATCTTGCTTTCACTAAGCTCAGTCCAATACAATGGTGTACGACATTTGCGGCCATAAAAAGCTTCGTAAGGTGCCATTTTGATACTTGATTGAAAACTGTTATTATAAGTAAATTCAATCAAAGGTAAGTGTCTTTCCCACGTACCTTCAAACTCAAGGACGCAACATCTCAACATATCCTCAAGTATCTGAATGGTTCGTTCAGACTGACCATATCTCTGCGGATGAAAGGCTGTGCTAAAGTGAAGTTTATTACCTAAAGCATCTTGCAGCTTCTTCCAAAACCGCGATGTGAATCTCGGGTCTCTGTCTGAAACAATGGAACTCGGCACACCATGCAACCTCACAATTTGAGATACATACAACTCAGCAAGTTTATCGAGCGAATAGTCTGTACGAACCGGTACAAAGTGAGCTGATTTGGTCAGTCTATCCACTATAACCCAGACTGCATCTTTCTTGCTCGGAGTTGTAGGCAAACCGGATACAAAATTCATAGTGATTCTATCCCACTTCCATTCAGGTATCATAATCGACTGAAGCAACCCAGATGGCACTTGATGCTCTGCTTTTACTTGCTGACGAATTAAACACTTTGAAACAAATTCAGATATATCTCATTTCATGCCGGGCCACCAATAGAACTGTTTCAAATCATTATACATTTTCGTGCTACCCGGATGTATCGATAGTCGACTATTATGAGCCTCGTTCAGAATCATCTGAATCAAATCCACATTCTTTGGGACACACATTAGACCTTTGAAGTTCAAACAATCATTTGCATCAATTTGAAACTCTGACTCTGCATCATTTTCACACTGAGCTCGTCTAGAAATCAAGTCTTTGTCGATTCTTTGTGCATCACAAATTTGTTGAATAAACATCGGTCTTGCTTTTAGCTCGGCTAAGATCGAACCATCACCAGACATAACCATATGTGCATTCATCGCACGAAGAGCAAACAATGATTTTCGACTTAATGCATCAGCGACAATGTTAGCTTTCCCCGGATGGTAGTCAATCACTAATTCAGAGTCTTTCAACAACTCCAACCATCTGCGCTGTCTCAAGTTCAGATCTTTCTGAGTCATCAAATACTTTAGACTTTTGTGATCCGAGTAAACATGACATTTCTCACCGAATAAATAATGACGCCAAATTTTCAATGCGAAAACAATGGCTGCTAATTCCAAATTGTGAGTCTGATAATTTCTTTCATGAGGCTTTAATTGTCTCGAAGCGTATACTATGACTTTGCCCTCTTGCATCAAAACGTAACCCAAACCATTCAAAGAAGCATCACTATAAACAATAAATTCTTTATCCGATTCAGGCTGAGCTAACACCGGAGCTTCGGTCAAAAGGGTTTTCAACTGATCGAAACTTTTCTGGCACTTTTCAGACCACTCGAACTTGACATCTTTCTGTAGTAGCTTTGTCAAAGGCGTAGCTATCATGGAAAAACCTTTGACAAATCTTCTGCAGTATCCCGCAAGTCCCAGAAAGCTTCAAATTTCGGAAACATTCTTTGGTGGTTTCCAATCAAGTATAGCCGATATTTTGTTTGGATCAACCCGAATACCTGATGCTGAAACAACATGACCCAAAAAGCTGACTTCTTTCATCCAAAATTCACGCTTACTAAACTTTGCATACAACTGTTGATCTTGCAAATTTTGTAGCACCAATCTCAAATGCTCGGCGTGTTCGGTTTCATCTCTGGAGTAGATCAGGATATCGTCTATAAACACTACCACAAACCGATCTAAATGCTGTTTGAAAACCCGATTCATCAAACCCTTAAAAATAGCAGGTGCATTAGTAAGTCCAAAAGGCATGACTAAGTACTCAAAATGTCCGTACCTCATTCGGAATGCAGTCTTTGGCACATCAGAATCTCTAACTCGCAACTGATAATAACCCAATCTCAAATCTATCTTCGAAAACACTAAAGTCCCTTTCAACTGATCAAACAAGTCATCAATCCGAGGCAACGGGTATTTATTCTTTATAGTCACCTTATTCAGCTGCCAATAATCAATACACATTTGCATAGTTCCATCTTTCTTTTTCACAAATAGAACTGGTGCACCCTAAGGAGAGAAGCTCGGTCGTGCAAAGCCCCTATCTGTCAATTCTTGCAACTGTGCTTTCAACTCTTTCAACTTAGTAGGTGCCATCCGATACGGAGCTATCGAAATCGGAGTCGTTCTCGGCATTAATTCGATGCCAAACTCGATCTCTCGTACTGGCGGTAAACCCGGTAATTCTTCGGGAAACATATCTGGGTATTCACACACAACTGGTACGAATTCAATCTGCTTTTCGGACACTTTATTATCCAACACATAAGCCAAGTAAGCTTCATATCCTTTTCTCACATACTTTTGGGCTAACATCGAGGATATTACAGTAGGCAACCCGCTCAGATCATTAGATTCAACCTGTATGATTTCTCCGTCCTGACATCTCAATTCAATAATCTTTCTTTTGCAATTTACCACAGCGTCATGTAAAGTTAACTAGTCCATTCCCAAAATTATGTCGAACTCGTCAAAAGGCAACAACATTAAATCAGCTGGAAAGTAGGAATCTCGAATCATCAACGGGCAACCTTTACACATTTTATCAACAAAAACACATCTACCCAAGGGGTTGGACACACGGATCACAAACTCAGTAGACTCAACAGGCAAAGTCTTATTGGATACTAGAGTTTCACACACATATGAATGAGTCGAACCAGGATCAATCAATGCAATTACAGTAGTATCATAAAGTGTGAAAGTACCGGTAATGACATCTGGAGAAGAAGCATCCTCTCTGGCTCGTATAGCATAAGCTCTAGCTGGTGCTCAGGCCTCTGATCGAACTGCAGTGTCCTTTGTACCTCTCTAACTGCCACCTACATTGCCTGAATGTCTGGGTGGTCTACCTCATGCTGACGTGTTGCTCGGTTTAATGTTCTGAATCGTGTTTTGGTCAGCTAGCATCGGACACTCTCGAATAAAATGATCTGATGATCCACATTTAAAGCAGAACCGATCACGGAATCTACAACTCCCAGAATGCCATTTTCCACAATGCTTGCACTCAGTCCGGTTCTGCTGAACATTACCAACACTAGCCATCGAAGTGGCTCGGGAACTCACTGGAGGTCGATCTCGTCTAGACATGTCTGAAGTAGCTTTATGTCGGCCAAAGTCATCTCTGAACTTCTTAGATACAGAATGGAAAGTCTTACTCGATGATCTTTTACGAGTGTCTCTAGCTTCTATTTCAACCTTTCTTTTCTCTTTTCCGAGCTCTTTAGCTTTGCAAGCTCGCTCGACTAGTACTAAGAACTCTTTGATTTCAAGAATACCAACAAGCAACTTTATGTCTTCATTCAGACCGTCTTCAAATCTTTTGCACATAATGGCTACAGTTGATACACACTCTCGAGCATATCGGCTCAATCTGACAAACTTCCGCTCATATTCCGTCACAGTCATACAACCCTGTTTTAGTTTCAGAAATTCTTTTCGTTTCTGATCGATGAATCTCTGACTGATATATTTCTTACGGAACTCAATCTGGAAGAAATCCCAAGTCACTTTTTCTTTCGGAACCACTGATACTAGTGTATTCCACCAGTGATATGCAGTGTCTCGTAGGAGAGATATAGCACACTTCAAGCATTCATCTGGAGTTCAGGATAGCTCATCAAGTACCCGAATAGTGTTATCGAGCCACATCTCAGCTCGCTCTGCGTCGTCATCATCGTTGGCTTTAAATTCTTTGGCCCCATATTTCCTAATTTTATCAACAGGAGGCCTACTAGATCTCATCGGATCTATCATTGGGGGTGCTGAAGGTATCGGAGTTGGATTATTCGGGGGTGGAGGTTGTTGTACAGTCGGGTTATTCTGAACAAATTGGGTAAACCATTCATTCATCATCTGGTAGAAGGCTTGCTTAGCCTCCCCCTCATGGCTACCCGAGACAGGTCGAGAGTCTACCGGCGCTGACCCGCGTGTGCGATCAGGCACTACACTCTCTACATCATCTGCTACGGCTCTATCAGGATCGGAATCCATTTACTATATAAAACACAGATTGAAATGTCAGAAGTCACCACACTATCGTATTATAAAACTTAAGGCATGTATAGCTAGACTCTCACGCTCTACGGTAGTCCTAGAATCGACTAAACCGTAGGCTCTGATACCAATCAAATGTAACATCTCTAACCCGTACCCGTCGTCGGATTAGGGTTATGAGGTATTACCAAACCCAACTCAGATCATTATAGTCATTTATCGCAATTCATACATTTATCAAACCAAAAAGAAGTTTAATTCATGCTTGAACATTTCATTCATCAAATATATGTTATTCAAATGTTTAACACATGTTCATGTATGTACCTTTCACTTTATACATATATAGTAAATATAAATCAATCTATTACTCTATTCAAATGTCATCTTGTCATTTCATACATTATACACATATGCATATTTAAACATATACATTCGTAGCATTTCGTGGTATATTCATTCACCTGTAAAATAATAGTTCATAATGACCTCACCAAGCACCAATATAATGTGCACATAAGTCTTAAAATAAAAGTCACCTCAACTCATAATTATCAAATTGATAATTCCATATCATTAACAAGTTTCTGGAATTATGCCAATTCACAAATTATGCAAATTAAGCTAACTAAAGAATTTCCATACAACATAATAAGCATACTAAACTTTATACTATTCGTGAGTAAGCATATCACTATAACCACATGCAGTTTAAAAATCTCTAAGTACAATCTCATTTCACTGCATCCTTAACGAAGATTTATAGACACAAGTATCATTAAATTTCATACCGAAAACATATAATACAACCATATATATATCCTAATTCGAAAATGCAAAAGTACCACTCATCCTTTACTCTAAATTCGGTCGTGATTTTGGCTCTTTAATACCCAACCTAAAGAATTTAAACATTTTTTTCCTATCAAAACCGAACCAAATCATCATAAAAAGGAGAACAAGTATCACACCAAAACTCGCCATTCAAGCATACATACACTCATAAAACATTAAGGATAGAATATACCATTAGCACATTAACACTTAAAAACGAGCCAACTTCGCATGGCTTCAATACATTATCATAATTTCATTTGATAACTTAACTAGCCTATACATGCCTTAATAACAAAAGTCCAAACATTTTAGATACCAACATAAGTCGATAGTGTGGATGACTTCAGTGACGATCCCCTGAGCTCGTAGCTTGCTTGAAATCTATAAAACGAAACAATGAACACACATAATGTAAGCTCACTAGCTTAGTAAGTCTTAAGCAACTACCTTATAATATCAATCATTCAAACATTTAAAAATCAATTCATGGTTTTGAATGTACACAACTTAACTTATAACTTCACTATAGCCGAATATCCTTACCTCTCTTAACCTATCCATTTTCATTTATTTACCAAAGTATACTATTTGCCGATTATAATACACATAGCTATGTATATAACTTTACCTATACGAATATCATTAATCTCTTACTTGCTTTCACAACCAAATTATACATGGCATAATCTATACACAATATTCCTCAACCACATGAACATTTCATTTCTTTCATCATTCTACTTGATCATTAACATCACATTTATACATATAACACATATAGAGGAATAGCACATACCTTATAACCAAAATTAACAAGTTCACTTTCAAATATTTTGGCTTACTTGATTCATTTCATGACTTTATCAGTACATAATCTAGGCTTGATATTTCAACTCACCAGTATAGAACCTGCTAGGCATTAGCCCGAATCTCACACACCGGCACTACTAGGCATTAGCCCGAATCTCACACACCGGCACTAAGCCTGCTAGACTCAAAGTCCGAAGTTTGAACACCGGCATTTAGCCTGCTGGGTAATAAACCTGAAATAAATTCACCGGCACAAGGCCTGCTAGGCATAAAGCCCGATATAAATCACCGGCACGAAGCCTGCTAGGCTCTAAGCCCGATAAAGTTTCACCAGCACAAGGCCTGCTAGGCTCTAAGCCCGATTATCAATATAGTTAATCATTCCAAACACATTTCATAATGCCACAACCACTAATATCATTTATATTTCATAATTCTATCACATATCAAATTCAATTAAGCTTATTCACATTACATAAATAAAATAAATTCATCATTTTAATATCCACATTCGGCAACTTCATGCATTTATTTCCAACATTTTCAAACTTCAACATTTACTAGAGTACGTAAATAATTTCCGACACATATTTGCTTAAAGACTTACCTCGACTATCGACGGACAACGTAAACCGGCTATTCGATAACCTTCGTCTTTCCCCGATCCAAATCAGTTTTTCTTTGTTCTTGATCTAAACATATCAAAAATAAGCTCATTCAAGTGCATTTCATTTCAATTTAGTCCCAAAGCACATAAATGGGCAAATTACCATTTTACCCCTAATGTTTCACATTTTTACAATTTAGTCCTATTTGCATAAAACACAAAATATACAAAATTTCTCAATACCACTCAAGGGTCGAATATGCATAGGGACTATACAAGTCCATTTATTTCATTTATTTTGCAAATAAGCCCCTCTAAAATTTTATTTTTGCAATTTAGCCCAAAATACTCAAATTTACTAAAATTTCCAATTCAAAACTTGTTAATCTACATCATAGCTTTAAAATAAAATCACCAAACATAAAAAATCATAAGATTATGTCAATGGCCGAACCTCAAATACACACTAATCTCAAAAATTCTAGCATGGGTCAGTTAATATACAAAGCAACGATCACAAAAACACAAAAATTATCAAAAACCGACTAAAAATACATACCCGTTTAAGCTTGAGTTATGGCCGAATGAACAAACTCACTTCCTTATTTTCTTTCTTATTTGTGGTGTTGAAGAGATGAAGAACAAGCTTTATTTTATGTTTTATTTTAGTTATAATTAACATTTTAACCAAAGTATAATAATACCCTTTTATAATAATATAATTATCATATACTCATAAGGCTAGTTTTGACATATGCCGCCCACTACTCTTAAATATGGGCTAATTTCCCTTTTAATACTCCAAATTAGAAAGCCACAATCAATTTAGTGCATTTTCACTATAGTTTGGGACTTTTACCTTTTACGCGATTAAGTCCTTTTTCTAAATTAAACACATAAACAATTAAATTTTTCTACGAAACTTTCACTCACATTAATTCACATATAATAAACATAAAATATAATATTTAAATATTTCTTCGGCTCGGATTCGTGGTCCCGAAACCACTGTTTCGATTAGGGTCAAATTCGGTCTGTTACATTTGTGAACCTTCCAAACCCCTCTGAAATAAAGATTGGCCATCGGATAATTAGAACTAGAAAAAATACAAGTCACATCATAAAAGACTTTCAAAAATTTGCAAAGAATAGCAACATTTCTCCACTCCTCGTTAGAAAGTGCAAACATTTGATAGTCTTTATCCTGTTGGCCCCAATAATCTAGCACATCTTTATAGTAGAGAGAAGATTCAAGCATCAAATAAGTAGAATTCCATCTCACACACACACCTCTTGACGCAACTTTTTGGTCACATTCAAATCAAAACTTTTCTCGGCCACATCATAAAATCTTTTCCTACGAATTCTCAACTTTTTTATGTACTTAATTCCATTTCGAATCTTACCAACAATATCATCAGCAAGTTTCAAATCAGCTTTAACTATAAGATTCAAAATATGTGCACAACATCTAACTTGAAAAAAAGCACCATCACACAAAATAGCTCGGTTCGCACGAAAATGATTTTTAAGACAAGAAACCAACACATCATTATAAGAAGCATTATCCAAAGTGATGCTAAAAATTTTCTTGTCTATTCCCCATTAAGATAAACATAAAACAAGTTCATTTGCTATGTTCAAACCATCATACGGAGGAAATAAAGCTCTAAACCTTATGATTCTCTTTTGTAGCTTCCAATCTTTATCAATCCAATGAGCAGTAATGCAAATATATTCATCATTAATATGCTCTGAATTCCAATTATCGGAAGTTAGACAAATTAAACCGGGTGATTTAGCTAACTCTTCTTTAACATGATCTCTCTCTTTTGCATAATACATTAGGACATCCCTAGCAGTTATAAATCTACTTATATTCTTAAAATTAGGACTAGCAATTCTCATCATGTATCTAAATCCCGGTCTTCAATTGTCCAAAATGAATGCTTGCCACACACAAGAAAAGTAGAAACAGCTCGACGACACTCATCAACATCAAACTTGTAGTTTTTTATAGATGGACCACCTCCTAATGATGGTTGATTGACTATGGTGTATTGAGTGATGTCCTTATTAGCTTTTTTCAAACATTGATTTAGATGACGTCTTAAATGAGAGGTTCCACTAGAAGATTTAGCAGAAAAGATACTCTTACAGTGATTACATTGTGCCTTCAATTCATTTTTGTCCTCGCATTCAAGCTTTGTCATTTCATCCCACACCTTTGAAGTGGTAGAATTTTGACGTTTGATAGCACTTTCATACTCATTAAACCCATCGTCCATAGGTATAGGAGTGTTCGAACTAGCCATAGTCATAAAAACTCAAGTCCTGGAATCCAAATAAACCAAAAGTTAATATAATTGTTCAACAATTATATATAATATATGAATCGTTTTGTAATAATGTAATCAAAAAAAGGCTTTTTAGTGCGGTAATAGGTCCACCTATAGGGACCATCTATGTGAATTATTGAAGAATGATAATTATTGTATAAACTTTTTATATCTATTGTAACATCCTGAATTTTTGGGCATATGCGTTTAATGGGTGGATATGTTTAATGTGTTAATTTAAGTGTTAGGGGTCCAAATTGGGCTCAGGCTTAGGCAGAGGCCTTGATTAAAATTATCTGTTTGGGCATTATAGGGTTTAAAAGGTAGTATCTATGTTTAAAATACCAAAGTGGGCTTGTTGCCCAATCTTAGGAGGTGACACCACACAAGGGAGTAAGGGGCCCAAATTTAAGTTTCATGGAGCCCAATTCTTTTAATTTAAGTTAGCTAAATTTTGGGCATTAGGATTAGGTGGAATGGATGGCAACAAGGCTAAAATTTAGGGGTTTTAATGTTTAAAATATGTGGATAATAAGCAGATAAAGGCTATTATTTAGGAATTTATTTTATGTGGATAATAAGCAGATAAAGGCTAAAATTTAGGGATTTTAATGATTAAAATATGTGGATAATATGCTGATAAAAGAGGGAGGAGTTAGAGATAATTAAGTCTCTTTTAGATGAGCTAGTAGATTAAGATAAAGGAGAAAAGATAGGATTTATCTGCAAGGTTAGGTAAGTGCCGAAATTTCTATAAATAGGGGGAATATTTCTTCAATTTTTGCATTTGGGTTTTTCTCTCATTCTTTTCTCTTCTTCTCTGAGTAAAAGCCAAAAACTCCTAAAATTCCATCTTCCTCTCCATTCTCTGCAAAAGCCGAAATCTCTAAGCCAATTCCCTCATCTTCACTTTGATTCAAAAGCCGAAACTCTTTCCATTCTTTTTCTTCCTAGCCGAAATCTTCAAGTCTCTTCCTTGTTTTATTTTCTTCTTCTCTTTTCCTGTCAGAAACCGAAACTCTTCACTCAAGTATTTTAAAAGCCAAAGACACATCAGCCTTCTCTTGTTTATACTTTTTCCAGGATTTTCCTAAAAGTCGAAATCCCTAGATCTCATCTCCTGTGATTGCCGAATTACTTCTGTGGTGCCTACTTGTGCCGAAATCTGAAGGGAACTTTAGTGGAGTCAATCGCATAGATCTCTGAGTTATAGATCGGTAGCACACGAATCGTATTACTTTCGAGATTTCAAGGTAAGAAGATCTATTAGTTTCAATGTGTAAATTCGGGATTTACTAACCCTTGGCCGAATATAGGAGAGGCTCTATTTTCACATCTTTTCGGCTTTTTGAGCAAAGTTGTAGATCGGTCTAGCAAGGGTATCGACATTAATCAGGTGTGTAACCTTTCTCATTGTTAGACTGTTTGCTAATATATATTCATATGTATAAATCTGCTATACTCTGCTAAATGCCGAAATCCCGACATAATAAGTGAAAACCCTTAAAGGGTAAAGGCTGATCAACAGGTTAGTGACTTTTGTCCTATTTCAGTGATTATTCCTGTTAAAACGATATGCTTTGTATGACGATTTCATTGTATGCTTGGGGTTGGGAAATTGATGAAAAGGGGAAGTGATCTGTTCTGGTGGCTTTTGCCATTTCAGCCTGGTGACTCTGTCACAAACTCTGTTTCTGGTGGCTTTTTGCCATTTCAGCCTGGTGACTCTGTCACAACTCTGACGATGAGCAGCACGACTGCCATCAACAGCGTGTAGCGGTGCGGGTTGATTGTAGAAATCCCCTATGGTGTGAACGGCTGGTACGGGAGGCGTGTAGCGGATGGAAACTTAGGATTTGGGTTGGGCTTGCATAATTTTTTTGTTATAACTGTTATTCTGTTCTGTGGGGCTAAGGCCCAAATCTAATGGTTCATAAAGGTTGCACACTGAGTCTCGCGACTCAACCAATTTCTTAACATCTTCAGGTAGCACCTAGTGCATCAGACCGGGCTGGAGAGGAGCGTAAGGTGGCCATGCAAAAGAACTCTTGGATTTAACAAGAAGACTCCAGTTTATTATTTTATATTTTTATTTAATGGGTTTTAAATTTTATTGTAATAAGGCCATGGGGCACTAGACTATTATTTATGTTTTGGTTTTATGTTGGGCTTTTATTACTGGGCTTTTAAGTTTTATGTTTTAAATTAAGTTAAGACATGTATGAAATTATAGTTTTTGTTTAAAATTCACCAAGGTAATTTATAACTTTATATTTTATATGAATTAATGAATTATTAAGTTTCGGTATAAATGTTTAAACCTAGTAGTTGTTTTCCAAAATGCGACATGTTTTGTAAAATCCCTTAAGTGACATACCAGATCCGGTTGTAGCGTTTGGGCCGGGTTTGGGGTGTTACATCTATAAATGAAGAAGAGGTCCTGCTAAGGAACTCAAACTAAATTTTAAGAAAAAAAATCTTTTTGTGAGTTTTTCTTGATCCCATTATCCGGATTGTAGGATAATACTAGGAATTTATTTCCTAAGTTACCCAAACATATTAAACATAGTTTTCTCAAGACATTAGAGACATATGGAGATCGTAGCTCAGACACTTCAGAAAATAGAGACATAAGATCAGGTACGTTCTAAAACTTATATCTATTCATGGATTTGTTAGAATATATTGATAAAACTGAAACTCAAGGATATTATTCAGCAGACATATTGATAGAAAACTCTAAAATTGCTAAACTAGAAAAACAAGGAAAACTTACGTTAGAAAAAGGGCAAGATATAAAAAATTCATGGAAAGACTATTTAAATAAAAAAAATATATACTCTACTTAGGTAAATATCAAAGAGAAGAAACGTAGAAATATCAGAAGCAAAAGGAGAATTTATGTTACCAATAGTCTCGCATGAAGACATATCTAAAAAATTAGAAAAGATGAAATCTGATGATAGATCCAAAATAGAATACGTACACATATCAACAATACAAATAATACTTAAAGTTACATATGCTAAAGGAATTGATACACCAGTTCTACTAGCAGTTCTAGATAAAAGGATACTAGATCAAAACGAAAGAATTATAGGAATAATAGAAGGAAACTTAGGATATTCAGTAATAAAATTTAACATATCACGACAATATGGAATACCTCTTTCAACTAGAAACTTTAATCAATCCATAGGTATAGCATATCACTTTAAAAGACAAATTATTTAATGCAACAAGGAGAAATACCATTCACTATTACTTATGCTGTTGGATACACACTAAGTAATTCTTTACACGGAATAGATTTTCAACACAAAGAAAAAATATGTATAGAAGACTTATTTGCAAAAACTAGCACAGAACTTAGAACATTACAAAGAAAAACATTAAAATTAGAAACCATCGAACCAAGTTCAAGCCAAAAACTCATAAAAATTTATCAAGAACAAAAACCTATACAAATACAACCATCACCAAGATTAGAAGACTTAAAACGAGATAGGAAAGAAACAGAAACAGTTGAAACATTAGATAATCAAATAGAAAAATTAAGAAAAACTTAATAAAATGAAAGATACAGAAGCAATAAAGGAAATAACCAACATTTTAAAAACAATAGACTTTAAGAGAGAGAAAAAACTTATACGATCAGTTAATTTGTGAAGAAAGATACAAAATAACAGAAGAACAATGGAAAATAAAAAAATGATGAAACATTAAATGAAACAATAAAGGAAGAAAACCTAAAAGAACTAGAAAAACAATATAATTTATTAAGTTGTTTTAGACAATTATTTTGGGAATTATGACCTTAAAACCTTATAAAGATCTTATAAAATACTTATAAATTAGACAAAAATTTCTTGAAAGAAGAGCATATCAATTAAACGAATTATTAAAATTTCACATATCTAATAAACACATGTAAGACAGAAATTGCCAAATGCAGATTAAAAGAAAATATTTCTCCTGGCCTCAGGGCTTTATTTTGGACGACCAGCTTCAAAAGAACAGGCTTTATTACAGTGGGCAAGAAGTTGAGCAAGTCCATACTCTTTTCATTAAGTGATAAAGTTAAAAATAAGAAGAAGAAGAAGAGGCTTACAACTTACTGTGTTGTTGTGGCCGTGGGTAGAGAAAATGAGCTGAGCTAAGCTTGAGGTGGAGAGTGGAGGTGAATGGGTGTTTGGGAGGTGGAGACTGCTGGATCGGAGTTGAGCTGCAGGGGGTTGGTAACGTAGGAGCTAAAGTGCCGGACTTAGGGGTTTTGGAAATAGGAACAATGGGGAGGAAGAGGAACTACGAACAAAGGTAAATAAAGTCATGCAAATGAAAGGTAAAGTTAAAAATTAAAAAAGGAATAAAAAATAAACTATTTAATATATATTTCGGGCCAGGCCGGGCCCATGCCAAGAAATTCTTACTCGAGGCCCGGCCCGTTTTTTAAACGGGCCTCATTTTCTTTCCAAGCCCATTTTTCGGGCCTATATTTTTACCCGAACCCTCCCATTTTTCGGGCGGGCCTTCGGGCCGGGTCGGGTGGCCCAGCCCATGCTCAGCTCTAGTTATACTCAACATTTTCTTTAACATATTTAAAATGTAAAATTTTTTAAAAATTTAAATATATTAGAAATTTTCTTCTCTTTACCTATTAAAAAATATATTAAATATATTAAAATTTTAAAATATATTTTAAAAAATTATATTGAATATATATTAAAATTTTAAAATTGGTTATACTTAATATTTTTTAATATATTTATTTTTTTAAAATATATTAAATATTTTAAAATTTTAAAATTGGTTATACTTAACAATTTTTAATATATTTAATTTTTTAAGTTTTTAAAAATTTTAAATATATTAAGAAAATCTTTTTTGTCTTTATCTATTAAAAATATATATCAAGTATATTAAAATTTTAAATATATTAAAATTATAAAATTAATTATACTTAACATTTTTTAATATATTTAAAATTTTAGAAAACTTAAAAAAAATTCACATTGAAAACTGGTGCCGCCAATTTATTTGCTCCACCAGAAAATGGGAATTTTTTTTAAAGTCCTTCCATTTTTTCAAAAATTATAGTATTTTCTTGATATTTATACAGGTAGCATCATTCTACATGGCTCCACCAAAAAATTGTTTTTTTATCCCAATTGCTAATGTGGCATGTTGGTGACGCCAAAATCTATGACTTCACCAACTTTCATAGTAGATTTTAAGTCATTTACCTGTTTAATAAAAAAAAGTCATTTATATAATTAATTAAATTTTTTAGGTTAATTTTATAAAAAAAAAGCTTTTTTTTTGCCCTTTGTGCATGAATTTTCGTGGCGATTTTTTATTTGCAGGCAATTAAGATAACCAAAAGGAGTTGGCCTGGACTTTCCAAATTTAGCGTTTTACTGCCAGCCTGTCTTTTCAGATATTCCAATATTATTTTATTTTTGAAAAAAATTCAATTAGAAAATAAAGAAAAAAACATTTAAAATTATTACTCTTTTTTTATTTTTTTGTCTCTTCTTCGTTGTTGGTTCCTCTTTTTCCTTTATCCTCCATCCACTCCAATATTCTTTCCTCTGATCTTTCTTTCTGATAATCCTTTCCTTTGTTCCTATTCTCCCTTTCTGCTTCTTATTTATTTTCTTTCACCTTTTCCTTTCAAGGTACTTCTCTTTCTCACCCTTTTATTTTGCATTTCGCTGTTCCTCTAGTTTGATTCTTTTCTTTTCTTTTTTATGATTTGAATTTTAGATTGTAGATCTGATCCTTAAGAAAATTAAAATTTAACAGATCGAGAGAAAAAAGAATGGCAGAGGAGCATAGATGCCAAGCACCAGAAGGCCATCGTCTTTGCGTCAATAACTGCGGCTTTTTCGGAAGTTCGGCGACGATGAACCTTTGCTCCAAATGTTACAGAGATCTCTGTCTCAAGGAACAGGAAGCTTCTTCGATCAAATCCGCTCTTTCCTCTTCCCCTTCGTCTTCATCAACGGTCGTCGAATCCATTTCTCAGGTTCCTCTTTTGGCTCTCCCTGAAGTAAACAGAGAATCGGCGGTTCCGGAGATTGCACCGGCGGCCGAACAACGATCGCAGCAACAACCGAATCGGTGCATGGTTTGCAGGAAGCGTGTCGGGTTGACCGGATTCAGATGCAAGTGCGGTGTTACTTATTGCGGGTCCCACAGGTACCCTGAGAATCACGGGTGTACGTTCGATTTCAAGAAGGTCGGCAGAGAGGAGATCGCACGCGCTAATCCCCTCGTCAAAGCAGAGAAGCTCGAGAAGATTTGAGTAGAAGATGATGATGATGGGAAGCCAAGCCACTGGGAAAATTTCAAATTTCATCAAACGTTGATAAGATCGAGACACGTGCCTCGGCGGTGGGCCCCACCACGAAGAGTAAACCAATTGGGCTGGATAAATATATTTTCTTCTTAAAATATAAATATTTTACAATAATATTTAAATTATGTGCCTCTTTAGTTTTTTTTTTTTTTCCTCTTCCTCTTTTGCTTTGTAAAAAAAAAAGTCACTTTTTCTTTTCTTCTTTTAATCCCTTGTGGTGAAAAAAAGAAAAAGAAATGTAGATTCCTGCTTCTTCCATTTGAGGTTTTTATTTATATTTTCAAGTAATAGTGTGTAAATGTGCTGGCAGCGGCCGATCATGAAAAGCCATGAAAGCTATTTCCTTAAATGTAGTTGTTTTTATTGGAGTGGTCCTTCTTTATTATCTTTTGAAAAAGAAAATGACAACTTCTGTCCCTTCCATTTTGTTTTTATGTTGCATCTTAATTTTACAAAATAAATACTACATTATTTTGTTAATTCAAGATTCTTATTACAGTTTCAATTTTATCAATTTAGTGATCGGAAAAGTATTTTCTTATGAAATTTAAATGTGCATAGTCGTCCTGTCGTCTCTAACAATTCAGGGAGGGGATTAACGGTATTTTGTATTTAGGGTTGAAGTCTAAAGGTTTAATGTAATTACTAAAAGATGACATGGGTTTTAATTTCAAGATGATTTCCTTGAAAACGTTCGACGTTAAGGATGGATGTGTCAACTTATTGTAACATCCATGATTTTGACAAATTTAAAAGAATGAATTCTAACAACACTGTGGTGGGTGAAAATAATGTATAATAAATTTTGACAGCACATATTTTAGGAAATTTTCTACGAGATTAAAGAGATTTTGAAAGAAATAAAATACTCTTGATTACTCATTTATAAATAGTTCTATGTAATTTTCTGTTTTATTTATCAAAAAATAAACAAATTTGGTCTAAATTGCCAAAAGAATGTCGGAAATTAAAAAAAAAAAAGTGTTTAGACCATTTTCTTGGAAAATGATGGGATTAGATTGATTTTACAAAAACGCTTCCATCTGATAGTGTTTTAAGGTGACATAGAAAAATCCGTCCACGTGGAAACGCCCAATGGTCAACACCCCAATGGTTCTTTTCCTCAATGGTCATATTTTTCATTTCTATATAACCCCTCCCCCCCCCCCCCCAACAGCAATTTTATTTTTCTATTCAATTCAATCTCAACTCTCTCTCACATTATCAAATCTCTCTTAAATTTCTCTCAATTCCTTTATAATTTCTTACTAAAAATTTATTTCTCTCCCAACTCAATTTTATTTAAAGAAATTGTCTTAAGTTTCTCGTAAATTATTTTACAATTTATTTCGTGCTTTATGAATTTAACAACGACCATCTCTAATCCGTTTGGATGAGTAGCACATTTTCGTCGATTGATAAACTGTAATATATACATATTTTAATCCCACATTTGGCATACTTTTGGATGGTTTATCCCTTGAATTATGGAATTTGATGCTCCTAATCCTTTAATTTTATTCTTTTTACCTAGGAGAGCAAAGGAGGAGGAAAAGAACGAGAAACGGGCCAAAAACGAAGAAAATGGGCCAAAGTAAGAAATCAACACGGC
The DNA here is from genome assembly GCA_005393395.2 of Gossypium australe. Classification (NCBI taxonomy): domain Eukaryota; kingdom Viridiplantae; phylum Streptophyta; class Magnoliopsida; order Malvales; family Malvaceae; genus Gossypium; species Gossypium australe. The sequence goes on along the minus strand of CM016617.1, from coordinate 82,078,292 downwards.
CTGGAGTTCACCACACGGCCGTGCCACTTTAGCAGACTTGAACACAGCCCTGGGCTCGATTCACACGGGGGTTCCACACGGCGTGTCCCTACCGTGGCCCGTTTTAATTCTACGCGGAAAAGGTTACTTAGAGGCAAAGAAAGACATTTCGAAGTCTATATAAACACCCTAAGTGTGACCTAAAAGGGGGAGCGAAGCCAGAGAGAGCTGAATATAGGGAATTACTCGAAGAAAGCTATTTGATCCATCTCAGAAGCTGGAATCACACTCAAGATTGAGGATTTTCCCTTCAATTTCCTTCAGGGGTTTCAGGGTTTTTCTTTATGTTTTGTTATTTAATTTCTTCTGAGATGTATTCTTTTATAAACATGAACTAAACCCCTCAAATACCTGAGGGGATGAAACCTAAGATGGATCTTGTTATTGTTTTCTGAACTGTATGATAAATACTTGATTTGTTCTTAATTATGTGTTCTTAATTCTTGTTTTAATATTCCAGGATATTGATTCAAGTATTGATTGCTTATTCAGAGGAGGAAAAGTCCCTATTTAAGTGTAGATCTAGCATAATTAAGCGGAGTTGATCGCAGTCCTAGAGATAGGACGACGAAAACCTACCGGATTAGGGTCAAACCTAATATGGGAGTCCATAAATCGAGTTAATGCAACACTAGGGGTTTTAATTAGAAAGAGAATTCAATTAATCAACCTAGGGTTAGACGTTATTAGTTTCGAAAGAGATAATAATATAAATTAGGGAATCCTACGGATCAAGTCAAGTGAATAAATTGTCTGGTTCAGAGTTAAATAACAAGTAAAGTCTAGGTGGATTCTTCCTCGGATATTGTCTTAATCAATTGATTTTCTCAAAAGTATTTTCCCAATTCATTCTCTTTGTCTTGGCATCTTTAGCTTAGGAATTAGTTAGATAAACATCAATCCCCTTTATTTTAGGCTAGATAATAAAAAGAAAGTCAGTACTAGTACTTTTGGTTCCCTTGGGTTTGACATTTTGGTCTTGCCACTAAGCTATACTACTGTTCGATAAGTGCGCTTGCCTCAATTGTGGTGATAGTTAGTTTCTAGGCTCGATCATTCGTTATATAAATATTAAAACTTTCACAGACAAGATCAATTTTTTGGCGCTGTTGCCGGGGAACTGAAATATTAGGAACGCTCAATTTTTATTACTTTAGCCATTCTTATTTTTATTTGCAATTTATTTTTGTTTCTAGTTTTCTAACTTTTCCTCTTCTTTGTTTCTGGCAGGAACTTTTAGTTTATGACTAGAAGGTACCCGTCAGTACCATTGCTTTTTAATAGTGAAATTGAAAGTACAGTTCGCAGAAACCGCAAAGAAATAAGGTGAAACCTTCAATACATAGAAGAAGAGCGAGAGGACGATACAAACACTACTGAAGAGATGGCTGATAATAATCCGCTACCTCCTGTGGTTGCCGCAAACCCGGTTAATCAAAATCCTGCTCCTCATACTATGTATGATTATGCTAAACCTAATTTAACAGGAACTGAATCAAGTATTGTTAGACCTGCTATAGCTGCAAATAATTTTGAACTGAAACCTAACACTATACAGATGATCCAATAATTTGTTCAGTTCGATGGTTTGCAGGATGAGGATCCAAACAATCACTTGGCAAATTTTCTTGAGTTATGCGATACTTTCAAAACTAATGGCGTTTTTGATGATGCCATTCGTCTTCGGTTGTTTCCCTTTTCGTTGAAGAACAAAGCTAAACAGTGGTTGAACTCGTTACCACAAGGATCAATCACTACATGGGAGCAAATGACCGAAAATTTTTTGTTAAAATATTTTCCGCCAGATTAAACGACTAAGTTAAGGAATGATATCTCTTCTTTTGTGCAGATGGATTTAGAGACACTTTACGATGCATGGGAGAGATACAAAGATCTACTAAGGAGGTGCCCTCACCATGGGTTACCCTTATGGTTACAAGTTCAAACCTTTTTCAACGGTGTGAACCCCTCAACCAGGCAATTGATTGATTCAGCCGTTGACGGAACCCTGAATAACAAGACCCCTGAAGCGGCTTACGAATTTATTGAAGAGATGTCACTGAATAACTATCACTGGCAAGTCATGAAGACAAAGCCGACAAAAGCTGCCAGTGTTTTCAACCTCGACGCAGTTACTATGCTATCAAACCAGGTAGAGCTTTTGAATAAAAAGATTGATGGTCTATATTGTTCTTCACAGGTACATCCAGTTATGTAGTGCGATACGAATGAAGGAGGGATGAGCAATACAGAATATCCACCTTACTTCCCGAGCACTGAAAACGAGCAAGTTCACTATATGGGTAATAATTCTAGACCTCAAAATAACCCTTATAGTAATACTTACAATCCAGGTTGGAGGAACCACCCCAATTTCTCATGGGGTGGTCAAGGAAATCAGAGACAACAACCCCTCCAGGTTTTCAACAACAACCCTACCCGTAAGAGAAGAAGCCGGACCTCGAGGAGATGCTTACAAAATTTATCGCTGTATCAGAGACTCGTTTCCAGAATACTGAAACGATGTTGAAAACCCAGCAAGAATTGATTCAAAGGATTGAGAATCAAATTGGACAACTAGTCAAGTTAGTTTCCGAAAGGCAACCAGGGAATTTACCTAGTAACACCAACCCAAAAGAGAATGTGATGGTAGTTACACTAAGGAGTGGAAAGGAGTTGGTTGAAGCTGAAAAGAAGATGCCGCAAGAAATTAATAAGGAAAAAGGTGAGGAAGTAAACGAGAATGTAACGCCAGTACTTAAAGAGTATAACCCACCGATCCAATATCCAGCAAAGTTGAAGAAAGACTGCATGGACCCTCAATTCGGTAAATTTCTTGAACTTTTTAAACAATTACATATTAACCTACCTTTTGTTGAAGCTATTTCGCAGATGCCTACGTACGCAAAATTCTTAAAATAGCTTTTAACAAATAAAAGGAAGCTTGAATAGCTATCAACAGTGGAACTTAACGAGGAATGCTCAGCTATTCTTCAAAATAAGCTACCAACCAAATTGAAAGATCCAGGAAGTTTCACTATTCCCTGTTTAATTGGTAATTTAAATATTGAGAAAACATTAGCTGACTTAGACGCCAGTATTAATTTAATGCCTTATAAAATGTTCAAGTAGCTTGGTCTTGGGGAACCAAAATCCACTAAGATGAGTATCCAATTAGCTGATAGATTTGTTAAATATCCTAGGGGAATCATTGAAGATATTTTGGTAAAAGTAGATAAATTCATATTTCCCGTTAACTTTATTGTGCTTGACATGGATAAGGACGTTAATGTATCTTTAATTCTAGGACGCCCCTTTTTAGCTACTGCTAGGGCTGTTATTGATGTAGGTGATGATAAACTTGTGCTTAGGGTAGGTGAAGAGGAGATTATTTTTAAAATTTATGATGTTATGCGATACTCTAAGGAGTAAGATGATTCCTGTTATTTTATTGATACTGTTGATCATTCTATTCAATATTCTTTTCAGGAAATCATACATAAAGACACGTTGGAACTGTGTCCTGTCCAAGATGAGGAGGTAAGTGACGATATCACAAAGATAAATTATAATAGTTCTTCCCTAAGACAGAAGAATTATGAGGGCATTGGAATAAACGACGAAACTAAACAAAAACCCTCTATTGAAGAACCTCCTAAACTGGAATTGAAACAGTTACCAAAGCACTTAGAGTATGCATTCCTCGGAGACATTTCTACACTACCAGTAATTATTTCTTCAGACTTGGAACCCAATGAGAAAGATGAATTACTACAGGTACTAAAGGAGAATAAAAGAGCCATATCTTGGAAGATTTCTGACATTAAAGGGATAAGCCCATTGTTTTGCACCCACAAAATTTTAATGGAAGATGAATATAAACCATGTGTGTAATCGCAAAGACGATTAAATCCCAATATGAAGGAAGTTGTCAAAACTGAGGTAATTAAACTTCTAGATGCTGGAATTATTTATCCTATTTCTGATAGTTCTTGGGTAAGTCTTGTGCAAGTTGTTCCCAAGAAAGGAGGCATGACTGTTATAGCCAACAAGAAGAATGGATTGATTCCAACAAGAACAGTTACAAGTTGGAGAGTTTGCATTGACTATAGAAAGTTGAACGATGCCACAATAAAAGATCACTTTCCCTTACCCTTCATTGATCAAATGTTAGAAAGATTATCAGGGCATATGTACTACTATTTCCTAAACGGACTCTCTGGCTACTTCCAAATCCTAATAGCTCCTGAGGATCAAGAAAAGACAACATTTACATGTCCATATGGTACGTTTGCTTATCGTAGAATGCCTTTTGGATTATGTAATGCTCCTGCTACTTTTCAGCGCTGCATGCTAGCCATCTTTTATGAACTTGTGGAAGATATTATTGAGGTATTTATGGACGACTTTTCGGTATTCGATAATTCGTTTCACCTTTGCCTTAAAAATTTAAAACGAGTTTTAATGAGATGTGAGGAAACGAACCTTGTGCTTAATTGGGAAAAATGTCACTTTATGGTTCGAGAAGGGATTGTGTTAGGTCACAAAATTTCTAGTAAAGGGATTGAGGTTGATAAAGCAAAAATTGAAACCATAGAAAAAATACTTCCCCCCAGTTCAGTTAAGGCTATTAGAAGCTTTTTAGGACATGCTGGATTTTCTAGAAGATTTATTAAGGATTTTTCTAAAATAGCTAAGCCTCTAACTAAATTATTAGAAAAAGATGTGCCTTTCAATTTTGATCAGGAATGTTTAGACGCATTTAATACCTTCAAAACTAAATTAATAAATGCCCCAATTATAATTGCACTTGATTGGAATTTACCCATTGAATTAATGTGTGATGCGAGTGATTTTGCAGTAGGTGCTGTCTTGGGACAGTGAAGAGACGAGCATTTTCAACCAATTTATTACGCTAGCAAGACATTGACGATCGCACAAGAAAATTACACCACCACAGAAAAAGAGTTGCTAGCTGTGATTTTTTGCATTTGATAAATTTAGACAATATTTGATATTATCTAAAATTATCGTTTACACTGACCATTCAGCTCTTCATTATCTTTTAACTAAATCTGATGCAAAACCTCGACTCATAATATGGATTTTACTCTTACAGGAATTTGATTTGGAAATTCAGGATAAGAAAGGAGTTGAAAATCTTGCGGTAGACAATCTTTCTAGACTCGAAAATCCCCATATTAAAGAACTTGATGAGAGCGAGATAAATGACTCGTTTCCCGAAGAACAACTCTTGGCTATATCCAACTCTGAGGTACCCTGGTTCGCAGATATTGCGAATTACTTAGCTGCTAACATCCTACCAAAAGGGTTGACACATCATAAAAAAAAACGATTCTTTGTTGATGTGAAAACCTATTTTTAGGAGGACCCTTTTCTTTTTCGTATATGTGCAGATCAAGTAATTCGGAGGTGTGTTGCAAAGGAAAAAGCAAGCAAAATCCTAGAACATTTCCATTGAGGACCAACATGAGGACATTACAGTGGGACTAGAACAGCACATAAAACACTTGAATCAGGTTTCTATTGGCCCACTCTGTTCAAAGACGCTAACAGGTATGTTAATTCATGTGATAGATGTCAGAGAACAGGTAATATCTCTAAACGCGATGAAATGACTCAAACATATATGCTATCATGTGAAATATTTGATGTATGGGGTATCGATTTTATGGGTCCATTCCCTAGCTCATTTGGGAATAAATACATCCTCGTAGTGGTTGATTACATGTCGAAATGGGTGGAAGCTCAAGCTTTACCCACTAATGATGCGAGAGTGGAAGTGAGATTTCTTAAGAAACTCTTCTCTCGATTTGGAACACCTAGAGCAATTATTAGTGATAGAGGTACTCATTTTTGTAACACCCAATTCGAGAAAATCTTAAAGAAATATGGAGTGTACCACAGAACAGCTACTCCTTATCACCCTCAAACCAGTGGACAGGTTGAAGTATCCAATAGAGAACTTAAATGTATTCTAGAGAAAACCGTAGAATCAAATAGGAAAGGTTGGGCATTAAAGATAGACGACGCTTTTTGGGCCTATAGAACCGCCTTTAAAACTCCCATAGGAATATCCCCATATAAACTTATTTACGGGAAGAGTTTTCATTTACCGGTTGAACTCGAGCACAAAGCATTTTGGGCTATAAAATTCTTAAACTATGATCTTAAACTTGCAGGAGAAAAAAGATTAATGCAGTTGAACGAGCTTGATGAGTGGCGAGCAAATGCCTACGAGAACTTACGATTATATAAAAAAGCAACAAAACGACGCCATGATGCTCGTCTAAAGCAACCTAAACAATTTGAAGTTGGAGATCTCGTTCTACTATAATTCAAGGCTCAAATTATTCCCTGGAAAGCTGAAATCAAGATGGTCAGGTCCATTCGTAATCAAAACCATTTTTCCCTATGGCACAATCGAGGTAACTCATCCTACTTACGGCACATTCAAGGTAAACGATCAACGACTTAAACTATATAACGGTGAGGACTTTAGGGATATCAGAGAGGAGCTTCAGCTCTTGAACCTTCATAAAGAGATGAATACAAAGTAAGTCTAGCTTAGGACTATAAACAAGTGCTTCTCGGGAGGCAACCCGAGTACTAACCCCATTAATATCCATATTTTCAATTTTTAGCACCTAACTAAAAGTTAACTCGATTAACCCCACCACATGGCCTTGCACACAGCCGTGGCCGTAGCCGTGTGGACACCACGAAGAGGCACATCGGTGTGGTGGAGACCGTACGGGCCAAGGACGAAATTTTTTTCTCAAAACACGGGTTACGATAAAACTCCACGGCTATGCGAGGCAACCGTGGTCTAAACTGAGACATTTACACGAACGAGCGACACGCCCGTGCCTATAGGCCATGCTTAACACTGATTAATTATCACGGGCGTGGGCAAGAATGACATGCCAATGCCGTGAAACTGTGGCCGAACCTGTCAAAATAACACGTGCGTGGGACCTATAACACGGGCGTGGGAGAAGTGAACGAAGCTCGGCACGGCCGTGCGACACAGCAGTGTGGGACAACACGCCCACAGGACACGAGCGTGGGCCGCAAACCAGGCGTGCCAAAACTCTAATTGTTGAAACACACGGGCTAAAAATGAGTCACACGAGTGTACGCCACGCCTATGTGCCCTTATTTCCTATTTAAACCAACCCACTATTCATCTTCTCCCTAAATCACTCTCCCCAAAACCCTAGCTGTTTTTTCCCCTCCCCTACTCAGTCCGGCCACCGCCGTCGACACCCCCTCCCTTCTCGTTTCTCCTTCCCTCTCCTTCTTCATCCCCACGCCACCTTGCCGCAGCACACGCCCGTGTGTTATCCCTACACGACCGTGCGCCGTCTCCACGCCTCCGTCGGTCCATTTTATCCCCTCCACTCTCTACTTTATTGCTTAATCCTATTTATTCCATGCTTGTTTTTTAGATCTTAGATTTATTCCTTTAAATTGTTAGTATTCATTCTTGATAATTATTTTCAATACTGATGTTTACTTGAGTGTTATGGATAGTTTAACTCTAATTTTTGAATTCCTTGAACTTCTAGTATTATGAGAATATTTAGGAAAAATTTTCATTGTTAATATCATGAGATTGTAATCTTGGACTCATAGGTACTATCATTATGACAACATATGGGATGATGTTCTTTACTCTATTTTGCAGGAACATAATGTCTTCTTCTCGCGGCAAGAAAATCGCAGTCCCTGCTTCGAAAAAATGAAAGGGGCCCGGTTCATCATCGGTAAGGGCATCTGTCAAAGTGCGACACCCGTTCTTACAGTTTCCTCTGGGACCTCAAGAGGAACTTTTTTAGATTCTACGAGCACGACCTATCAGTGCAGGCAGATGCGTCGACTGGGCCGCCCTGGAGCAAGTACAACTTGCTGATGCCGTTAGGGCCCTACTGTCCACCGACCTTGGGAGCGGTTCTTCAGTATTGTCGAGCCCACATACCTCGAACTAACATTAGAGCTTTGCTCTACTTTTCATTTGCAGGTGGTGATGACGAACCACAACGACCCAGGCACCATACAATTCCGCCTAGGAGGTTTGGTTCGCGAAATGAGTGTCCCTAAATTTGGAGTCGCTCTGGGACTCTACACAGAAGAGTTCATGGAGGAGAATGAACTCGACACTCTTCGCTGCCACATCCATTATTCACCATCCAAATGCAGGCCTTGGTTCCAGGTTTAGCAACATACGATCCTAGTCACTCCAAGGCGATCGCTCTTCCCCCATGACTGAGGTACCTCCATGCCCTCCTTGCACATACATTGACAGGAAGGCGCGAGAGCACCGGCGTCGCTAATACCCACAACGCCTATTTTCTGTGGAACATGGCGCACGACCGCGTGTTCGACCTTGCCTACTTCATCGCTCTCGCCATCCAGTATCAGACGGAGTGGCATCGTAAGGGGGTCATTTTCATGGGACCCTATGTGACATGCCTAGCAAAACACTTTGGTCTCCTCAACACCGTGGCACAATCATCCTCCCTCACCTTGATAGGCCAGATGTCTCCACAGGGCATCTCGATCATGATAAACATGAGGATGATCAAGCGTCGCCGTGGGACCGATCCTCCCCAATACCGTCTAGCCCATGCCACTGACGAGGAGGATCCTGAAGACATTATTGACGATGTCCCCCCACACGAGGAGCCACCACCGAGCCATCGCCTAGCTCATGTGGCAGCTTCTCTTTCGGACATATCTGAGCGCCTAACACGATTCAAGCAGCAATGCTTCCAGCGCTTCGATCACATCGATGCCACCCTCCACTAGATATGTCAGCACCTTCACATTTCATCGCCGCCCCCACCTCGCGAGCCATCTGGCGATGATGACTTCTGAGTCCTTTTTCTTTTATCTTTATGTTATTTTTCGTTAATTTTTAAAATACTAATTTTCATTTTCATTTTATTTTTATTTTTGACTCATATTTGTTTTAGTTATTTTTAGGTTCCATAATAAATATTACCCAATTTACATCTTTTGGCAAAATTTGAGTAATCCTTTCATTCTAAAGAACCCACTAATTTTATCGCAGTTAAAAAGCCTAAAATAGCACTCTGGAATACCCAACTCTAATGAGGAAAATCTGCCATGCCTCCTCCAACTTATCTTACACCTCCGAATCAAGTTTCCACACTTCCAACTCAAGGAATCCATCCAAAATTTAGGAAGTTCCACTTCTCCCTCTAGAACAAATATCTTTGTACATTGAGGGCAATGTACATCTTAAGTGTGTGGGGGGTGAATTTTAAAAGTTCCTAACTTTTTGCATTATTCTAAAATCCCTGAATTTTGTCTTTTCTCAAGTCACTTTCTCATATCACTATTAGAACAAATTCTGATTGATTTATGATTTTTATTGATATGTCTTGAATTAAAACATAGGCACTTGTGCATTGATTGTTTAAACTTGAAGGCTTTAGAGAATCAAGCATGATAAGTTGATTTTTGAAAATTAAAAAAAATTGTTAGGTTGTTTTCCCAAGTTTAGGTATTATCTTGAAATTTGAATTTCACAGGGTTGACATCAAAAACCATAAATTCTGTGAGATCTTGAGCCTTTGAGAGAATTTTCTTTTCTTGCTCACTTTTATTGTTACTTTGAGTGAGTCAATATTGATTTTTTATTCTAAAACTTGCTTCGATTATGCATGTCAAGACCACACTTTTGATTTGATATACTGAGATGATAAAGGCACCTAGGATTTAACCCACTTACTTCTCAAAAGGCCTACCTTCATAATTAACCCCTAGTGAAACCCTTTGATCCTAATAAACCATTCATTGATTTACCCTTAATATTAACCCAAGACTTACTCTTTTTGATTCATTAAGAATTTTTCCTATTGTATTAACCTTTTTATCGAGATTTGATTTGAAAAGTTGCCTAACTATGTTTTCCATTTCAGTTGTTAAATTCTTATGATTGTACTTAATTATGTTTTCTTTTAAAAAAAGTTGAAAGTATATCCATTATTAGTTCTATGTTTCTATGAGCTTAAACAGTAAATTTCACATCTTTAGAAGAAGCTCGTATTATTAATGTAATTATTCATTATTAGTCTATTTTTCTAGTTAGGTAATTTGTCAATTCGATCTCGATTCTAACATTCTCTTTCAGCCTGTGATCACGCCCCCTAACCAAGCCACGTTACGACCCTTTTTTAAAGACCTTTTGATCGATGTATCATCTCAATTTATAGTGGTAGAGATTTGATTTTCATGCAAGCCTATGGTAATAACTTTTCATGTTGACTATTGAGTGCTTAATTTATTGTCCCTTAAACACTTCGAGTGATTTGAGTGAATCCTTAGTGAGGATGTTAACTCTGTGATATTTTGAATCAAAGGTGATTACTTAGATAAGGGGGAATACCTATGTTTTCATGAATAAAATGCTTAACTTGGATTGTTTGAAACTTTGATGTTCTTTAGTTGAATTCTCAATGTATGATTACCTATGGATTATTTTGGAACTTTATTGATAGGAGTTATAAGTTGAGAAGAATGAATTTTAATTATAAGTTGAGGGTTTTGCTTGAGGACAGGCAAATGCTTAAGTGTGGGGGTATTTGATATACCATAATATATGCATATTTTAATCCCACATTTGGCATACTTTTGGATGATTTATCCCATGAATTATGGAATTTGATGCTTCTAATCCTTTAATTTCATGCTTTTTACTCAAGAGAGCATAGGAAGAGGAAAAGAATGAGAAACGGGCCAAAAATAGAGAAAATGGGCCAAAGTAAGAAATCAACACTGCCTGGAGTTCACCGCACGGTCGTGCCACTTTAGCAGACTTGAACACAGCCCTGGGCCCGATTCACACGGGCGTTCCACACGGGCGTGTCCCTACCGTGACCCGTTTTAATTCTACGCGAAAAAGGTTACTTAGAGGCAAAGAAAGACATTTCGAAGTCTATATAAACACCCTAAGTGTGACCTAAAAGGGGGAGCAAAACCAGAGAGGGCTGAATATAGGGAATTACTCGAAGAAAGCCAGTTGATCCATCTCAGAAGCCGGAATCACGCTCAAGATTGGGGATTTTCCCTTCAATTTCCTTTAAAGGTTTTAGGGTTTTTCTTTATGTTTTGTTATTTAATTTCTTCTGAGATGTATTCTTTTATAAACATGAACTAAACCCCTCAAATACCTGAGGGGATGAAACCTAAGACGGATCTTGTTATTGTATTCTGAACTGTATGATAAATCCTTGATTTGTTCTTAATTATGTGTTCTTAATTCTTGTTTTAATATTCCAGGATATTGATTCAAGTATTGATGTGCTTATTCAGAGGAGCAAAGTCCCTGTTTAAGAGTAGATCTAGCATAATTAAGCGGAGTTGATCGCACTCCTAGAGATAGGATGACGAAAATCTGCCAGATTAGGGTCAAACCTAATACGGGAGTCCATAAATCGAGTTAATGCAACACTAGGGGTTTTAATTAGAAAGAGATTTCAATTAATCAACCTAGGGTTAGACGTTATTAGTCTCGAAAGAGATAATAATTTAAATTAGGGAATCCTACGGATCAAGTCAAGTGAATAAATCGTCTGGCTCAGAGTTAAATAACAAGTAAAGTCTAGGTGGATTCTTCCTCGGGTATTGTCTTAATCAATTGATTTTCTCAAAAGTATTTTCCCAATTCATTCTCTGTGTCTTGGCATCTTTAGCTTAGGAATTAGTTAGATAAACATCAATCCCCTTTATTTTAGGCTAGATAATAAAAAGAAAGTCAATACTAGTACTTTTGATTCCCTTGGGTTCGACATTCTAGTCTTGCCACTAAGCTATACTACTCTTCGATAGGTGCGCTTGCCTCAATCGTGGTGATAGTTAGTTTCTAGGCTCTATCATTCATTATATAAATATTAAAACTTTAACAGACACGATCATTGATCAATTGTAAATGATAATTTTTTATTATATTTAATGTAATTTAATTTAAATATTTTTTTGTTATATTTTAATTTAATATTTAATATTTTTATATATAGGTGGGAGATCGAATTTTGGAGACTTATATTCGTAATTTACCCGCTCTTCATCACCCGTAAGCGAACCGTACTTAAGAGAAGCCAAATTTTTGCATGTGGCCCTTATTGGTCGGAGGTGTAAATTGGACTCCACACTTGTTAGCGCGTTCGTGGAAAGGTGGAAACCTGAGACACACACATTCTACATTCCATACAGCGAGTGCACTATCACTCTAGAGGATGTGCAATTATATCTCGAGTTACCGATGGATGGGCCAATACTGACTGGGTAAGTTCACGTAGCCGATTGGAGAGACGTGTGCCAGTAACTTTTGGGTCGGGTTCTGGCAACCATTTTTAGAGCCCGGATAGATATGAATTGGCTAAGTAGAAATTTCAGTGGGTTCGATAAGGACTCGACTAAAGTCCAAAGAGAACAACACGCTTAGGTGTACATCCTTATGATTATCGGAGGTCTCCTAATGCTTGATAAGTCACGAAATCTCGTCCATTTAAGGTAGCTTCTGAAACTCGTCAACTTTAGAGAAGTAGGTGAACTCAACTAAGGGTCAGTTGTGTTGGAGACGTTGTACCGGGAGATGTGTCAGACGACCGAACCATATAAAATCAAAATTGGTGGTTGATGCTTCTACTATAATCATGGGCGCGATACCGACTGCCATTTTTACGTCCTCAAGTTGGCTACCCTTATACGTTCCCACTCGTAACAAGGTAAAATTCATTAGTTAATATATTTACCATAATAAAATTATTTAAAATTTAAATTATTGTGTTAACATGTAACATCCTAGATTAGGGGTTATGCGTTCGTGCGTAATTCATGAGATAGTGGGCTTAGTGGGTGTGTTGGATGTGATCTGAGGAGTTTTAGGAACCCTAAGACGTAAGGAAATGATTTAGAAATGTTGAGTTTAAAGGAGGCAAATGAACATTTTTGGAAACTTGGAAATGTAAGGAAATGATAAGTTTTAAAGTTTAGAAAGAGGAAATTAAGGCAAGGTGGCCTTAAGAAAATTAATAGAGGGAATTTGACACAAGAACGGGCTTGGAAAAGTGGCCTGGAGATGCCACTTAGGGCCTCTGGAAATGGCGCCACATACAGGAGTATTAGGCCAAGGTTCGAACTGCATGGGAAGCAAATAAAAGAAATTTTATTTTGCTACAAGGAGCTGAGAGGTGGACGACACATGGCTATAAATTAGGAGCTTTTATTCTTTTATTTTTAAGAGATAAATAGAGGATAAATAAGGGATTTATTTATCATTATTTTCAAGAGATAATTGTTGGATTAAATTCTTTTAATAAAGTGATAATTCAAGGGATAAAGCTATCAGAATAGAAGAGTGGTGGCCAAGTAAGGGACTCTAGCTAGTAAATTCGGCTATAAAAGGAAAAGAGAGGCCATTCATTCATTCACTTTTCCTTGCCGAATTTCTTAAGCAAATTCTCCTCTCTCTGCCGAATTTCCTACAGTTTTTATTCTTCTTCTCTTTGTTAGCCAAAGCCGAAATACCTTGTGTTCTAGCCGAATCCTCCATCTTTATTCTTCCTTCTCTTTTCTTTCTAATCCCTCCAAAAGCCGGAAGTAAGCCTTTTAAGGCCATAGCCGAATATCTTAAGTGGCTTCAAGCTTAGGTGCTGTCGATTTCTTCAAAGGTAAGAACAAGTTTGATTTCTATTCTTTTCTTTTAGATTTGTCGAAATCTAGGACTAATCCTATCAATATTCTTGTTGCCGAAACTTTGAAGAGATCTTTCGGGATTTACTAAGTGTTGACTACAAGGAAGGAGAAGTTCTTTTCCCGAAGGTACACCATAGGCCGCGTGTTCCTTAGTTATTCGGTGAATTTCGGGATTTAAAATCCACAAGGTAAGTCATATTTAACATTCGGCTAAGGGTTATTTGTTATGAATAAATGTTAGAAATTGATCTAACATGAAGTTATAGGGATTTCGACAGACATATAAGGCAAGGAATACTTTCGGGATTTGGAAATTGCAAGGTAAGTTTTAGTGTACTAATCCTACTAGGATTTGGATTTATGGCCGAATGGTTCTTTACTAAGTATTGAATGATTGATTAAATGTAGAGATCTAAGATCTAAGGCATTAGATCAAGCTTTTCGGGATTTGGATTGGAAACCCTAAGCGAATCAGGTGTGTACCCTACCCTAAGCTTTAATATGTTCATGGCTATGTTTTAAATTAAATGTGTTATTAAGAATGTGAAAATATGGCTAAAGTACCATGCAATGGTACAAAGTACTCAGGTACGTTTCCAACTCCTACTAGGATTATGAATATATGTTATTTGTAACATGTGAAAAAGTGATAAGAATGTGAATTAAGGCATGATGTGCATGATATGTATGATTGGGGCATTGGGGTTATATGAAAAGGGGAAGTGAATGTGGTGACCTAAGACCGTGATATCTGAATGTGGTGACCTAAGACCACAGTAATCTGAATGTGGTGACCTAAGACCACAGTAATCTGAACGTGGTGACCTAAGACCACGAATGCGGTGACCTAAGACCGCGATATGGAGTGTAGCGGAAGGAGGGTCGACTTAGTAGTCCCCACGGTGTATAGGTTGGTACGGGGAAGTGTAGCGAATGGCTAACTAGGTTTGGGTTTGGGTTGCATCATTATTTTTACCTGTTATTTGAATATGTATGTGATATGATAATGCATGCCTGAAATGTTAAGACTTAGTGTTTGTGTACACATTGAGTCTGTTTGACTCACCCCGTTGGGGAACTTTTTCTTCCAGGTGATGATCAGTAATGGGCCGGGTTGGCAGGAGCTTAAAGGCGGCCATGCACAGCAAGGAAAATTTTATTATTTGGACTTTTATTTTATTAAGTACTTTAATTTAATTTTGGGAATTATTTTGATGTAATCAGGCCATAGTGAATTATTTTATTTCTGTTTTATTTACTTTGTTACGAAATTTTAATTATTAAAGATTAAGTCAATTTATTTTAATATAAACCTTAATTATTTGTCACCTGAAATAAATGGGTTTTCAATAAACTCTTTTTCAACTCAAGCCCAACCCAAAACAAACTTTCTTTCAAAACACACAAGTTTTCCTAAGTAACAAAAGAATTTGAACCGGTTTTCTTCGAGGAACATACCAGATCCGGTCAGGGCTCGTGGGCCGGGTATAGGGTGTTTCATAACATATTATTTCAACAGGTTACGTGGGATAACCTGACGAGCTTTGAGATATGCGGCTTCTGTTAGACCAACGATCGAAAGCGGATGTATATATTTTTTTAATTTTGAATTATATAATATTAATGTAGTTCATTTAAAAATTAGTAGTACATAGATAATTAAAATTTTTATTATTTTAATATAGTTTGAATGGACGCCTTACTTTGATCTGATAATTTAAGAATGCATCCCGTCGAAATTCTTGGTCAATCTCAGCATCTGGCACGTGAAGGTTCCATTGGTAGTGTACGCTACCTTGGAGATGTGCGAGTCGGATAGAGTGTTGTGACGATTTAGGTTCCGGCAATCGATTCCAATGGCACCCCTAGACCTCGATGATCTACATCTTGTCGACTTGCGAGGAAAGACAAATGAGAATTAAACTACATTCCACGCCCAATTTGGGATGATCCCGTGAAATACCTGCAACAACACGAATATGTTAAAATAAGCGATTCATCTATCATTATAATAGAAAATAGTATTGATGCAGTATCCGCGGCAACACACGTATGCAGAGTGATATATTTTTTTATGGTCTATAACCTCGTCTTCTTCTTAACAGAAGCTATGAATTTTCAGGCACATATGCTGTCTTGCATTACACACTTTGCCTTGAACTTGTTAGATCGGGACTTAACAACGTGGAAGTTTACCTCGTTTTTGATGTTGTATCGCATCACTGCAGTGAAAAACCATCTTTAGAGAAAAACTCATTCCTTACTTCTAAATCACCCGAATCCAACGAAGAACTTGCATGGACCGATCTTCTGTATGGTAGTTCTGCAAACTCCAATGCTTCTTCTGCTGATAGGTCCACATTATGCATGTGGACTGAAGGTAAGTACGCATTGAATCGTGGATCTTCTTCGGCATTTTCATTCAGACCTTCACCTTTTGAACCTTCATCTTCTGGTGCAATTGGAACCAGCTCTTGTTCAAAAAATAATACAATTTTTTATCCATCGACATCAGGATCCCGAATTAGATCAACATCGAAGTCAATGCCTTTTTCATTATCAAACCCACTAACATCTCCAAGATTGGATGTCACCTTGATGGTAGATGTCATAGAGAGTACACCATCCTTTCTTATGTAGTTGTTGAAACAGCCAAAATTAGTTGTTGATTGCCAACCGCTGGAACTTGATGTCATTCCTCTATAAGTGTTCCCAACGTTGAACATCGGCTAACCGAAATTCAAATCAAAACCACCAACCGAGTATCGTATAGGGGTCTAATATTTCATGTTACCACCAAATCTCGACTGTTTAGTGTCTCCTTGCTGCAATTGACATATAGGGCCAAAAGAGATGAGTGTCTTTCTATTGATGATTCCGGGATATCATAATGGGAACTTTCTAACAAAGCGGTGAACCCACCACACAACTATGCCGTTGGACTCTCGGCTTGTTCTTCTGTTCTGGTCTCTCGAATAGGAACATATGTTGATCTTCGAGGGCCTTCATCCGTCCTTGCAAACTCCGCATATAACTTGAGAAATTGTGATCCACTATCAATATGCGTAAGCACCATCGCCTCTAACCCCCTCGCACCTCTGATATCGAAAGCTTTATATTCGGCGGGGTCAACAGAAGCACAAAATCAATATTTAAGGGACGATACTCTTATTTGGTTGGATCTGACGATTTTTCACCTAATTCTTGTCCGAAATGCTGGCAATTGTATATTCTGGTTAAAAGCCAACCGCGTTGTGTTCTTTGAAAAAAAACGATCTTGTTCTCGATGTCACGCACTTCACTGTTGTAATAAATAATAGCAGTCCGCTCATTTTCAATGAAATAACCTTTTCCACTTGTTCGAAACAAAAAAAATCATGCAGAGAAATGGTGTTGTAATTAAACTTGACCAACAAAAAATAATCGTTACTTTATGCAAATTGCGCAGTAACTCCAAATTACCGCTAATTTATGAACTTCTTTTCTTTTGATCTTCTTTCAATTTTCTTTGCTTGTAAATGCCTTAAGACAATCAACCCTAAAATAGCTTGCTTTTATAGACCCGGGGGTAAGTGCCAATTAATTTAGAAAATTTTTCGGGACCAGTGGGAATTGAAATTCTTAGAGAGAAAGCGCTTCACGTAGGACACTTTTTCAGTGCGTGTAAGAGAAAATCACTGAAAGCGCCTCTAGCAGGATGTATTTTCCTACCACATTAGCTGAAAGCGCATCCAGCTGGAGGCTCTTTCAGTGCTTTTCTCTGACATGCACTGAAAAAACGTCCTACGTGGAGCACTTTCTCTCTAAGAATTTTAACACAAACTGCCACTCAACCATCATATATACCAGGATTCCCGAGGTATATTTTCTGAACCTATATAAGTGTTCGAAAATAATGCACTGAAATATTTAATCAAACCGTGTAGTTCGAGTTTTGATTATGATGTAAATTGAATTTTCCAATTCGAATAATCAGAATATACGATTGGTGTAAATACAATACCTCTAAAAATCAAATTAAATAATTATTAACTATACATCTAAAAAAATTATAAAAAAAATTATATAAAAAATTATTTTTAAAAACTTAATATAAAAAAATTAAAAACTATAAAAAAAATATATAAAAAATAAAAAACTATAAAAAATAATATATAAAAAATTAAAACTATAAAAAAATAATATATATAAAACAAACCCTAAACCTTAAAATCCAAAAAACCTTAAACCATAACCCTAATTTAAATAATAAAAACCCTAACCCAAATAAAACATTACACATGAAAAATGCTTTCACTTGACAGCGTTTTTAGGTGAAAAGCAGAAAAACACCTCTAGCTAGGAGCATTTTCCTACATATACGTTGAAAACGCTTCCATGTGGACGCGCTTTTCTGCATTTCACCTGAAAATGCTGCCAGTTGGAACCATTTTCGTAAAATCGGCCTATTCCCATCATTTTTCGAGAAAATGGCCTAAACAAGTAACTTATTTTTGGCATTTTCTCGATATTTAGTCATAAATTTGTGGGTGAAAATAATTATATAATAAATTTATTAAAAATTATATAAAAGTTATATATGTATAGTTATGTTGGGAGTGAAAGTGACATGGTTTTGGGTTTAAATCTTATTAAATACATATATTTTGTTTTTTTAGATTGACTTAATATATTCTTTGTTGTAGCGAATTTAGAAAAATATTTAGAAGGGATCATAATCGAAATATAAATTTTTGAGATGTCAAAATAAATTTTATCATATACTAGTTTATGATTTCATCATTTTTTAAAAGGATTAAACAATTTTTTTTTTTCATTTTGGTTGAGAAAAGTGCCATTTTATTATACAAAAATTTATAATATAATAATTTATAAATGGGCAAAAATTAAAACCTAATAATAGAGTAATAAACTTGGATCAAATCAATCTTAAAACTCGAATTAAACACTAAAATATTAACACAGTTACTTTTAAGTACCAAAATATATAACTTTTGTCAAATATATGTACAAGATTAAAGCTTCTGTATTTTATAGGAAAAAGACAAAAATATCCTAAAAATAATACTTATTATTTTGTTAAAATAAAGGTGTTTAATAATTTGACAGTTAAGTTAAAGCTTTGTTAAAATTCACATTAACTGAATTAAACTTTTTATAAAAAAAAAGAAACTCCTAATTTGAGAAAAGAGAGGAGGACATGAACATTGTGAATCATTGGGTATTGTATGATTCACCCTTAAAGATATTGTTGTTAGTTTTAATTAGACAAAAGAATAATGGGTTTTCATTCTCTAAAAGTGTCAAATATTACCAAGTTGAGATATGTATACGACGCTCCCAAAGCGGTAAGCAAAACATAAGGATTGTGAAACAAGGGTTCTAAAAGATTAAAACCATGGGCTCCTACAACACCAAATATCTTTATATAGATAAGTGTCAAGTAGATTGTATTTTTAGTGAAGATGCATATTTGAATTTTAGAGATTATATTATTGAAAGAAACAGTCATTAACAATAAAAAATATTATTATTTTTAAAAATTAATTAAATGTCAATTCAGTTAATATTAAGAAGTATGACTCATGATCTCGAAAGAGATGCAACATTATGAGTTATTTGTAAAAGTGATAAGTTAAAACTCGAACAAATATTCATCTAATTATTGATGAATCTCTCTATTACATTGCTCCTTATGAGATGCTTCATAAACCTTACATATAGATATTTATGCTTTTCAAAAATTTTATAATTTTAAAAGGTTGAATAATTTAAATTATAACCTTAAAATAAATCTTATATGGATAAATAGTTAAATTGGAAATTTAAATTTGATTGATTATGGATTTATTTATTAATGTCTTTTATTTATATATAAGAGATACATAATGAAGTTACTTAAGATTGAACTCAAACTCTCATATCTACAGTGTAATATGAATTCTATACTTTTAATCATCTACAAAAATAAATATCACATGATAAAAAATTAAAACTTTTTGAGTTGTAACAATAATCAAGCTTATGCGATTCATAAAAAACCAGCCACTTGTTTTAATCATTACCAATGTCACCAAATGCTAAAAGATGAACCACCTAATTCGACCTCAAAGACATCAAAATGTCGGTTCACAAGTGTGTGATAAAAAGAAATCTCATCGTCTGCTGACTACCAGCTCTCAATTGTTTAGGAAAGTCTAATCCAGGGTTTGTTTTATTGGAGTAAAATATATTTCAAAAATATTTTATGAATTTTTCATTATTTAATAAAGTAAATAGTTTTAGGTTTCCTTTGGTTCTCCGTTTAGCATTAATACAGTACGTTTTCTATTGATTTTTGTGCAATCGCAGCACAAACCTTCCCTTGGATGACCAAATTCCAGTGCGGTGGAAGGAAATAGATCCCGCCACACCCTAAAATTTCCACTGCTCTATTTATGTCCAATTGAAAATTCAAAGCTGCAAACGCTTACATGCCTTTTTTGTTCTTTTTCATTTATTAATAAATTGAATAAACAAAAGTAAAAAAACACTTTGATAGTTATAGAAAAAATAATAAACAATTTCCCCATTATTTTATAATGAACTAATATACATTACTATCAAAAGAAATTTTAATTTACCATTCCTTGAATTAACTACTTTTAGATTATTTATTTTAATTTTTAATTTTTAATTATTTTGATTTAAAAATGTTAAAAATTCCCATTTTATATAATAAAATATCAGAAGATACATTTTAATATTTTATTAAATGAATTTATAAATTCACATATTTTTAATAATTTCATAAAAGTAAAATAATTTTAAAAACTTCTACTATATATTATTTTTAATATAATGTTGTAACACTCTGGTTTTAGGGGTTATGCATCTAGTGCATATCTCAGGTGTTGGTAGGCTTCTTATGTGCTTGGGCAAGTTTTTAGGGGGTTTGGAGAACCCTGGAAGGTAGGGAAGGCTTTAAGAAATTTTTGGTTTTCAGTGGTTAGGAGGGAGCTTGGCTTCTGGGGGACTTAAGAGAATTAATTGGTGGTTTTTAGCACAAGTTGGGCTTTGGTAGAGTGGCAAGGAGGCGCCACTCTAGAGCTTAGAAGGTGACGCCTCAAGGTGCTCTGGGGGTCTCAGGTTCGAGCTGCTAAGGCAGCAAGTCTGGCCTTTATTTTTGGCGTCATGGAGGGGAGATGTTGGACGGTTTTTGAAGGCTTGAAAGGTGGAGAAAGACTTGGTCTTCTCTTTTTAAATTCGGCTAGGTAGGTTTGACCCATTCAAATTATTTTGAATGGATGGAAGGGAGGTGTTTTAGGAGATTTGAGGATTTTTTTTTTGGGAGGTTGGAGCTTGGCCGAATAGTATAAATAGGGGGGGGGGAGGTGTTCATTTTCATTCATCATTTGCTTTCTCTCCCTTGCTGAATTTTGCTTCCTAAATTCCTTTGGTTGCCAAAACCTTCTTCTCCAAATTCTTTTGCTCCCACATTTTCCAAGTGGCCGAATCCTTCACTCTTTCTTTTATCCCTTCCTTGTTCCTTCAAAACTGAAAGCATCTAGGCATCTTTCTTTCTCTTCTTAAACACTTTTGCCGAAACTCCTTGAGCCGAATCTCTCCTCAACTATTTCCGAAACCTTCCTCCTTGTTCTAGTGGTGGTTGGCCGAATGTTCTTGTGGTCTTAGTGTGGTAATACTTTCTTGTGTAGCCAGCAAGTAGGAGCGGTAAGAAGGGACCCTTAGGTCGGATTCATCAAATGTTGTAAGAGCATTCAGGATTTGATCACGGTGAGGTAAGGCTAGTTAGTAAGATTAAGTACTTAAGTGGTGTTTTGGAGGTTAACCTGTTTACCTGATTAAGCTTTTTGATGGAGGCCACAACCAGTCAGAGTGGGCAAGGAAAGGTCCCTATCCCGAAGTTCAAGAAGAGGGCTGTCTCGGCGGTTCGGGATTGGCCACCGGGGTGTGGGCCAGCAGCAGGGGATAGTTATAGGCAGATAGCTGTCGTTTCTTTGAGCGATAGCTTAGGGATCGAAAGCATAGAACTACAGGTGTTAAGGTGCGTAATCACCGCACTGTTTCTCTGGTTAGTTGTTTAATGTATAATCATATGTATTATGTGTGGTAACCAATTATGTTGGCTTGAGTGGTGGATACTATGATTTGGGCAATCAGATATCAGGTAAATAAACCTTGGATATTATATTAACGTGATAATACTTGATATGATATGTGTATATACTCATGTGTTGTGATGACTTAACATGTTGCATTTGCATAGTTGTATGGGATTTGGGCTTGACTCGATGAAGGAGGAAGTGTACACAGGATGTACGTGGTCTAATGTTAGCTCAGGCTACATTAGCGCTTGATGGTTAGCTTTGTGCTACCTCAAGGGAGGTGTGGCTCGGTGCCCATCTCGGCGGTTGATGGCTATGTGCATCACCGTAGGCGGAGTGTGTTGTTGGATCACCTGGTTGATCGGTGGCTCAGCCACGGCCTTGAACAGCGAGCTTGCCAAGGTAAGATGTTATGGATCACGATGTGATCGGTGGGGAGTTTCCCACGGCCTTAGGCGGGGAGTCTGCTAAGGTTGGTGTACGGTTGGACAATGGGTTGGGCTGAAATGCATTCTTGCATGATCTGTTTCGATGGCTGTGTGGGTATGGGCCAAGCCCATATGTGTGGAAATCTGTGTTGTGATTATGCACTGAGTCAGTGGACTCACTCTATTTTTCTAACCATTTCAGGTGATGCGTAGATTGGACCGGGATCGGAGAAGACACATGGTGGCCCATGCAGGAAGAGAAGTTTAAATACTTTTAAAGCTTATTTATATTTGAAGTATTTGGGTTTAAATATTGTGTAATAAGGGCCTTTTATTTATTTTTATTTACTTTGGAAATTAATTAATTATTATTTTGGGTACTATTTTATTTTAATTTGATTATGACTTGGTAAAATTAAATTACTAGCTTGTGAAAATGATTTTATTCTAATCTGCTTATTCAAAGTATTCATAAGTTAATAAAGTGTTTTAATATGGACATTTTTATAATATCAAGTCTAAAGTATATTTTTAAAAGAACATGGATTTTCAAAGGTTAATAAATTTATTGTTTTATTTTAAGTCAAAGAGAATTTTTCCACCGTCTTTCCGCAGTGACATAACCGGATTCGGTCGTAGTGAATGGCTCGGGTTTGGGGATGTTATAGATTGGTATCAGAGCCCGGTTCAAAACTCGGCTTTGAGGGTTTTGGGCCCGAAACAGTTCTCAAAATGGGTTTTTGAAGTGGGTGCTTCTATAAAAAGTTTTCAGGATATTCTGGCATGGCACCTGTACCTCCGACCCGAAGTCCACCAGGTAAGTACTTCGGACTTTCTTGAAGTGATTTGTTTATATGAATTGATTTGGGCTTAGTTTGGGATCGTAGATTAGAATATTCAGGCAATTGGACCCTAGGATTAGACTACTCAAACATATGCATAAAATTTAAAGCTTGTAAACAAAACCTGTGAAGTAAGTCACCGAGTTAAGGTGTGGTAACCCTGGTACGCATGTCTAGGATTGGATCCGGAAGAGCTTGGTACTTAAGCAATCCATGTGACTCACCTGCTCTTCGCAGGAATCCTACCTGGTGCGTAGCTATGGTTCACCTTAACCAAGAGGACTTGTTCATAGGCTAAACCGATTATTAAAACCCGAAAGGGAATTAGCCTTGCTGTTTTCTAAAACTTTCTGTATTAAAATTTTTCCAAATTTACCCCTTTGGTTTGTGAAACCTTAAATTTGATTTTGAAGGACGTTTTCGATTTATAAAATTACCAAAATGCCCTAGTGGCAAAATTACAAAAATGCCCCTGTATTGCAAAGTTACCGTACTACCCTCAACTTTTGCTAAAATGATTTTTACTTTACAAAATACCAAAATTTTGAGGTTTTGAAATATTAAGATACCTTGGTTTGTGGAAATTTACGAAAATACCCCTGGTTGATAAAATTTCCAAAACGCCCTTGATTCTAAATTTTCAGATTTCTCTCGACTTTTACTAAAATATTCCTATTTTACTAAGTATCAAAAAATCTTATTTTGTGTAATATTGCGATATTCCAATTTGGGAGAATTTACGAAAATGCCCATGATTTCCAAAATTACAAAAATAACCCTTCTTTCTGAAATTTTGCAACACACTTTGTTTGAAAAACAAAATTTTCAAGATGACCCTTGAGATTTTGTAAATTTCGAAATATCTCTAAGTTGGAAAACTATTTTCAAAATTGACCCTGAGTTATTACCGATATACCCCTATAGGAAAATGACGAAATTACCCCCGGGTAGGGAAGGAAACTTTGATTGCTCGAAAGAACTACTCTCGGAAACTTCTTTTCATAAAATTGCTCGTGGATAAAACAGTGAAACAAGAATTTCTAATGCATAAAACTTTCTAAACAGATTAAATCGAGGCGTTAGATATGAGTTCTAGGGGGCGTGGTCGCAATACTCGTGGACGTGGTAGAGGCAGGATGTCAGTATGTGGAACTTTGAGTATGAACTTAGAATCTGTGCCTAGAGTTATGTTAGCTCTTTCAGGTCAGAGTGCGCAGCCATAGCGTAGTGGGAGGAATTGAGCTGTTAGTTTAGACAAGTAATTTCGAGGACGAAATTATTTTAAGGAGGGTAGAATTGTAACACTCTAGTTTTAGGGGTTATGCATCTAGTGCATATCTCAGGTGTTGGTAGGCTTCTTATGTGCTTGGGCAAGTTTTTAGGGGGTTTGGAGAACCCTGGAAGGTAAGGAAGGCTTTAAGAAATTTTTGGTTTTCAGTGGTTAGGAGGGAGCTTGGCTTCTGGGGGACTTAAGAGAATTAATTGGTGGTTTTTAGCACAAGTTGGGCTTTGGTAGAGTGGCAAGGAGGCGCCACTCTAGAGCTTAGAAGGTGACGCCTCAAGGTGCTCTGGGGGTCTCAGGTTCGAGCTGCTAAGGCAGCAAGTCTGGCCTTTATTTTTGGCGTCATGGAGGGGAGATGTTGGACGGTTTTTGAAGGCTTGAAAGGTGGAGAAAGACTTGGTCTTCTCTTTTTAAATTCGGCTAGGTAGGTTTGACCCATTCAAATTATTTTGAATGGATGGAAGGGAGGTGTTTTAGGAGATTTGAGGATTTTTTTTTTGGGAGGTTGGAGCTTGGCCGAATAGTATAAATAGGGGGGGAGGTGTTCATTTTCATTCATCATTTGCTTTCTCTCCCTTGCCGAATTTTGCTTCCCAAATTCCTTTGGTTGCCAAAACCTTCTTCTCCAAATTCTTTTCCTCCCACATTTTCCAAGTGGCCGAATCCTTCACTCTTTCTTTTATCCCTTCCTTGTTCCTTCAAAACCGAAAGCATCTAGGCATCTTTCTTTCTCTTCCTTAAACACTTTTGCTGAAACTCCTTGAGCCGAATCTCTCCTCAACTATTTCCGAAACCTTCCTCCTTGTTCTAGTGGTGGTTGGCCGAATGTTCTTGTGGTCTTAGTGTGGTAATACTTTCTTGTGTAGCCAGCAAGTAGGAGCGGTAAGAAGGGACCCTTAGGTCGGATTCATCAAATGTTGTAAGAGCATTCAGGATTTGATCACGGTGAGGTAAGGCTAGTTAGTAAGATTAAGTACTTAAGTGGTGTTTTGGAGGTTAACCTGTTTACCTGATTAAGCTTTTTGATGGAGGCCACAACCAGTCAGAGTGGGCAAGGAAAGGTCCCTATCCCGAAGTTCAAGAAGAGGGCTGTCTCGGCGGTTTGGGATTGGCCACCGGGGTGTGGGCCAGCAGCAGGGGATAGTTATAGGCAGATAGCTGTCGTTTCTTTAAGCGATAGCTTAGGGATCGAAAGCATAGAACTACAGGTGTTAAGGTGCGTAATCACCGCACTGTTTCTCTGGTTAGTTGTTTAATGTATAATCATATGTATTATGTGTGGTAACCAATTATGTTGGCTTGAGTGGTGGATACTATGATTTGGGCAATCAGATATCAGGTAAATAAACCTTGGATATTATATTAACGTGATAATACTTGATATGATATGTGTATATACTCATGTGTTGTGATGACTTAACATGTTGCATTTGCATAGTTGCATGGGATTTGGGCTTGACTCGATGAAGGAGGAAGTGTACACAGGATGTACGTGGTCTAATGTTAGCTCAGGCTACATTAGCGCTTGATGGTTAGCTTTGTGCTACCTCAAGGGAGGTGTGGCTCGGTGCCCATCTCGGCGGTTGATGGCTATGTGCATCACCGTAGGCGGAGTGTGTTGTTGGATCACCTGGTTGATCGGTGGCTCAGCCACGGCCTTGAACAGCGAGCTTGCCAAGGTAAGATGTTATGGATCACGATGTGATCGGTGGGGAGTTTCCCACGGCCTTAGGCGGGGAGTCTGCTAAGGTTGGTGTACGGTTGGACAATGGGTTGGGCTGAAATGCATTCTTGCATGATCTGTTTCGATGGCTGTGTGGGTATGGGCCAAGCCCATATGTGTGGAAATCTGTGTTGTGATTATGCACTGAGTCAGTGGACTCACTCTATTTTTCTAACCATTTCAGGTGATGCGTAGATTGGACCGGGATCGGAGAAGACACATGGTGGCCCATGCAGGAAGAGAAGTTTAAATACTTTTAAAGCTTATTTATATTTGAAGTATTTGGGTTTAAATATTGTGTAATAAGGGCCTTTTATTTATTTTTATTTACTTTGGAAATTACTTAATTATTATTTTGGGTACTATTTTATTTTAATTTGATTATGACTTGGTAAAATTAAATTACTAGCTTGTGAAAATGATTTTATTCTAATCTGCTTATTCAAAGTATTCATAAGTTAATAAAGTGTTTTAATATGGACATTTTTATAATATCAAGTCTAAAGTATATTTTTAAAAGAACATGGATTTTCAAAGGTTAATAAATTTATTGTTTTATTTTAAGTCAAAGAGAATTTTTCCACCGTCTTTCCGCAGTGACATAACCGGATTCGGTCATAGTGAATGGGCCGGGTTTGGGGATGTTACAAATGTCCTTAATAGTCATTTTCTATTCTCACCTCACCACTACAGCTGCGTTTGAATCCAAACACACACTCCATCGCTGTTTCTAATCTCACCACTACAGTATCCAATCTCACTGCTTCAGTAACTAATCTCACCGCCACCGCTGTTTTTAATCTCACCGGAGGTCAACACACTACCCATCCAAACTAAGCCTTAGTCAATTGAAAGTTTTTTACAAGTAAGGCTTAATTTGGATGAGAGGTATGTTTATCTTCGTTGAGGTTAAAAATAATGGTGGCAATGAGATTAATTACTATAACGATGAGATTAGATGCTGTAGCAGTGAGATTAGATGCTGTAGCAGTGAGATTAAAAACAACAGTGGGGTGCGTGTTTAGATTCAAACGTAACTGTAGCGGTGAGGTGAGGAAGTAAAATGACTATTAAGAGCATTACATTGAAACTTATATACAATAGAAATTTTAAAATATTTTATTTTTATAAAATTATTAAAAATTTAATTTAATATAATCATATATATCACTATATTTTTATAAATATTTTAATTAATTGTTTTGCAACCACTTTAAATTATTTATTATATTAAATGATAAATCCTATTTAATTATTTTTATAGTTAACCATTTTTTTATAAAAATGCTAAGTATTATATCAACAAATAAAAATATTATATTTTTGAGGGAATAAAAAAACACTACTTAAATCATATTGAGTATTAAAATATACTAAAAGAATTTGACATTAAATAAAAATTTAATTATATTTATATTAAAAATAATATATTAAGAATATGATAATTTTTTAATACATACAAATATAACAAGTGTAAAATATAAAACATATATTGAAAACTTAGAGATAAAATATAAAACCTATTAAAGAAATGCCACAACAAATATGTGGATAAATAAAAAATTCTCCTACATGTCACTCTATATTATATAAGAGTAGAAATTGGCAAAACAAAGGGGGCATATTTTCCAAATAGATGGCTCGGTGAACTAATTGGAGCTTTCTACATCAATGGAAAATGGGGCATCAGTTGCCCAAACACACTTCACTGGTATTTATCCAAACAACAAATCAGGTGTAGTTGAACATGGGAAAGTGTGAAACACATTGAACTGGAGGTTAAGTGTAATCCAAAGGGAGCCTAAGTTGTGTTTTTCCCATAAAACAACTTACTCTAAAAAGAGGGCAAGTCATTTTACAATTTTTTTCTTTACATTTCATGCATGAAGAAAAAACACATTTTCTCTCCCCTTTTCATTCTTCTCTCCCACTAATCTCTCTCCCTCACCAGTGTTGTTGTTGGAACTCTGATGCTATTTGATTTCATAAGAAGAAATCAAGAGAGAAGGAGAATAGAAGAGAGGAGAAGGAAGAAAGAAAAGATAAAGGAAAATAATTAACAAAATTCTCATTTATTAGGGAAGAAATCGTTCCCACCAATTTATAATAGCTGATAACTACCATCTATTACTAGTCGTTACAAACATACTCGAACAAAACACATCGTATTATTAAAGTGACTATAATAACCTCATAACAACTCGAACGACACTGTACTACTATTCTTAATTTTTTAATTGCAACAATTCTCCCCTCCTTCAAGTAAATCCTTGACCTCAAGAATTGAGATTAGGAAATTGTTGTTTCAAGTCAGGAGGATTTCCCACGTAGCATTCTCTAGAAAAGAGTTTGTCCATTGCACCGAAACCTTTATAACAACCTTCTGACCTCGTTTCCTAATCCTTCTATCCAGCACAACCATAGGCTCTTTAACCGTAGCCTCATCTGATCCTACCACAGACAAATAAGATTGATAAACACTATTACCCATGTTCTTCTTCAACTGAGAAACATGGAAACTGGGATGAACTCGAGAACCTTGAGGCAATTGTAGTGTATAAGCTACTTTACCCACTCTAGCCACCATAGGAAATGGTTTAGCGAACTTTGGAGCAAGCTTCTGATTTCCCCTCCTATGCACAGTTTGTCGTTTATATGGTTGCAACTTGAGGTAAACCATGTCTTTTACAACAAACTCTTTATTATTTTTATTTTCTTATCTTTCATATGCTTCATATGGTTTCTTTCCCTATAAAAAAATCACATTCAAACAACAACCTCCCTTTGTTGTAAGCTATTAGCAACAGTAGCTAATAAAGAAGTCCCAAGCATATATAGGGAATGCAAAGGCGATGCTTGTCTTTATCATAGAGTGATAAGTGGTGTTGTACTACCACTCAGCTAGGGGTAACCAACACATCAAATCACTAGGTTTCTCCCAAGACATAAACATGAGATACCCCTCAAGACACCTATTCAACACTTCAGTCTGGCTATCTGTTTGAAGGTGATAAGATGTAGAAGGCTTGAGTTTACCCCAAATTTCCTAAAATGTTTCTACCAAAAAACATTGATGAAGACATTATCCTTATTTGACATAATAGATTCAAGAGTACTATGCAAGTTGAACACATGGTTCAAGTAATCTTGAGTCACCTACAATTCTGAATATGGGTTAGATAAGCCTAAGAAATGTCCATATTTAGTTAATCAATCAATAACCACCAAAATAACACTCTTGCCTCTCAAGACAGGTAATCTTTCTACAATATCAAGACTAACCTCAGCCTAAGCCTTCTCTGGTACTGGAAAAAGGCTGTAATAATCCTAGCAATGTTGCATTGTCCCTTTGCATCTATGGCACACTACACGTTCAACCACCTATGCCTTCACATCTTTGACCAAACCTTTCCAATAAACAGGCTTGACAACATCTTTCTTGTAGCTCAGACACCATAATGACCTCTCATGGCACCAACATGAAAATGATCAATCAATTCCCTTCTCAATGTTATTTGATGGACAACTACAAATTTACCCTTTCTCCTCAACATCTGTCCACACCAGAAATACATAGAATGAACCATTGTACCTTCTTCCTACTCCTTGACTAGCTACTGTAGCTTGAGATCCTTTTAGTGAGATTCTCAAATTTTAGTCACCAATTCATATCCAATAGTCACCTTAACCAAAGATAATAGTTGTCCCTCTGAGATGCCAAGCCTTTTAGACAAAGCATCAGCTATTGGGATCTAGTGCCCTTAGTGTAGTATTTTTATCTTTGTATACTTGTAATTTTAAAAAGAATGGTTTAATTAAATATCCATTAATTACATTAATACCATTTGTAAATTGTTCTCAATGTTTTTTTGCACACAAAGAAAAATGGAAGAAAATATTAGCTCATTTATTATCTCATGTTTAACTAATACTAAGTGATATTACATGGTCGGATCGTAAATACGTAAATACGTCTTATATTAATAGACATTCTAAACATGTCCTTAGCCTAATCGGAAATGAAGAATCAATTGAAAGATTAATATGTTGTTTATTAGGTCCAAACGGGGAGATGCCTTATCTTGGATATTGGAGCGAATAACCACAGACGATAAAGACATAGATGTGATTGACAGTACATTGGACGAGACCTAAGTAGAATAGTTCCTAGATCCGTTTGTGGATTTATTAACTTGTGGTGTTCATAGTGTAGCATACCTTAATCTTGAGTAGACGGTGGACTATGTATGTGTGACTTGTATACTTTGATGTAAAGAAAAGCCTGAGTTCAAATAGATAAGGAATCAAAAGCTGGTAAGTTGGGTATACGACTTCTGCAACATGTAGCATCATTCCACAAAATTGGAATTCATAGCCCATCTAAAGGGTAAAATATATCCTCTCATTGATATTACATGAAAAATGAAAAGTAAACATGGTTATTTGGTCATTTGTCTTTGTGATAAATGATTTGATTACTATTTGATAGTAATTGAGTTTTCAAGAAGGAAGACATAATGATTATCATGAGATACAATAGGATCATATTGGGAGAACGAATTTATTCCAAAGGGGTTAATGATATCTTATAAGGGTAACAAACTTATGACAAGATCATTGGATGATCACTTGTTAAAGTAGATTTCATAATGGTATATAATAAGGGTGAGCTCAATCACGATACTTTAGTGGAATTACTTCGTCACTAAAATAGTTTATACTTAATAGGAAAAAAAGCCAAAACTTAATTATAAATTATTTGAGCCTTAACTATGTATGTCTAATCAGTCCCTCCCTTAGCTCGTGATAACTGGAAACAAATTGTATATAGAATCAAATGAATGGAAATGGTGAAGTAAGAGAAACAGATTGCATTCTAAGTACAAAAATAACTTGAGAACTTATATAAGGTTTTTCGAATTATTATTTAATTAATTATAATTAAATAATTGAAGTTTGAAGATGAAATTAAATTAAATTAATTAGTCATTATGAATCTGTTGAATAAGAAAATTAAATATATTTCCTCATAAATTCTATTACGATAAAGTTGTTATGACTTTAAAGGAATTAGAATTGAGCTAAGAAAATCATTTAATTGGGAAACGAATTTAGTTAATCTAATTAATCAAATCAATTGATTAAATAATATTTATTTTGGGAAATAGAAAATAAATATTGAGTTGGTTTAAAATATAAAGCGTCGGGTCAAAAGTCCAAGAAGCGCATATAATTGGACTCAATACATGAAAGGCCCAATGTGCCCTCATACTTAGCATGAGGGGCAGGAACTCTAATAGAAAATACTAAGATGTGTCGCCCCCCTCTCTCACTTAGGGTGATATTGTGTTTTCTATTTTAATAATATTATTTATTAAGGACTTATTCAACCAGAACTCTTGTACTTCCTTGAATTAATAAAGAGCAACGATTGGGCTATTCACACAATATTCATACATCGTTATTCTACCAGAAAGTAGTGGTAATTTATTTACTTAGAATAAATTCTATTTTCTAGGAATTATGAGTTTTACTTGTTTATAGAAGAGCTTACTTTCCTACTAAAAGTAAGTAAATCATTTTTTCTGTGTTTTTGGTTTGTGTTGATTGAGCCCACACTCAACGCGATTCGTGGTACAAGGATAGTGGAGAAAGCCATTCAATTGAAAGCTAAGATCCACTTAAGTTTGTCTTGAAAAAACATAGATATATTTCCGATCAAAGGTTTTGTAATATCCCGGGTTAGGGGTTATTTTGTTGCTGCATGATATTGCATGTGTTTGGTGTGCTGTGTTGTTATTTCAGTGTTTTAGGGGCTTAATTGTAGCCTAGGTGTATGCCTGAGTGAATGGGAAAATTTTGATTTTTGGGTGTTAAGTCAGGGGAGCTGTTGGAGCTAGGGCATAAGGGTTTTCTTTGGTATTTTATTGCACAAGTGAAGAGATGGCAGAGTGGCAAGGGAGGAGCTTGGTGTGGCGTCATCTGCATGTGAGGGAGGTCCAGAGTTCAAGCTGCAGAGTCCCCTTTTTGTCACTTATTTTGGACGGCATGGAGGGAGGAGTTTGTGGCAGTTCAAACTCTGCTTAAGACTTGGTCAAGTGATGAGGTGGTGGGAAGAGAGGAAAAAGGGGAGTGTGACTTGGTCCACTCATTTGAAATGAGTGGTGGTGAGTGTGTTTGGGGATTATGGCCGAATTTTTGGGGGAGTTGGAAGGGGGAAGTGGACGGCTAGGTGTGGGAGCTTGTTGGCCGAAATTCATCTTAGCAACCTAGGTAATTTTCGGTCATCTTTTTGTCAAGAGAAAAGTCTCTTCTTTGGGTCTTTTGGTAGCCGAATGTGCTAAGGGTGGTTCCATTTTCTTTGCTTTGTTTGCATCTTTTGAAACCGAAAGACTAAGTGTCCAAGGGCTGCCGAAAGTTGTATTGTTGTTTCTTAGACTACTTGATAGCCGAATATCCCTTCCCATTTCTTTCCCTTTTCTTTTCATGTAGGTAAACCGAAACTAGTTTCTCCCTTACTCCAACTCTCTTTTTCTTCTTGAAACCGTGATAGCCGAATCACCCATCTGTTCTCCCCATTTCTTTTGTGCCGAAACTACCATCATCTTACTTCTCAAATTTCATTTTCTTTTCCTAAGCTTAATTGCCGAAACTCTGCTCCCATTTCACATTGTTTTCCCTCAAAGCCGAAAAAAAAGAGTTAAGCACCTAGTGCCGATTTCTTCTTTCTATTGTTTCCAACATAGCCGAATATTCTCTCCTTTTCCTAGTAGTCTCTTTTGGCCGAATATCAGTGGTGTATTGGAGGCCTTGCTTCAATCGGTTGGTGTTGGTAAGCTCTTGGCCGAATGGCCATTTCTCCTTTTCTTTTTCTGTTCTTGATCGTTTGGATTGGTTAAGAGCCGAATGTGGCCTTGTTGTTGAGAGTTAACCCTTGGTATTGAAACCGATTGCATTATAGGCCATTTGGATTTTGGATACGATCAAGTGGAGCCTTCGTTCTCTGATCAGCCAAGTGGGGTAAGTATTGGTAAGGGTCAGTACTATTAGTTGATTCCTTTATCTCATTAAGCCAAGTTAATTAGGGATTAATGGTTCTATTTCTAGGTGGAGGCCGATTGTCAAAGAGAACCACTATTGGTTCGGGGTTGGTTGGGAACCAAACCATTCGCAAGTGTAAGGTAATGGCTTAATGTTGATCCCTTGGTTAATGGTTGTTGGCCGAATGTTAGTGATGCCTAACCCCTATGTTGGCCGATTGTAGGAGCTAGTCATCAAGGGGCCTTAGATCGATTCGTTGGGATTTTTAGACTGGTATTATCAGGTGTGTAAACTAACACACTTCTGTGTAGTAATATGATTGATAACCTGTGTGACAATTATTGTAACAGTGATGATTGTTATGATACCCTAATGGGTATGATTCTGGACTCGGGTAAGTCAGTATCATTATTGTTATAAATTTACTGATGATTTACATGATACCATGGCTGTGGATATATGTGACATGGGATATGAGATTAGACATGTTAGCATGATATGCATGATTGTATGATGTGCATGATTACATGAGTATGGTATGTTGATGGGTGATACGAGTGGAGGGAGCAGTGATATTTTGTGCTGACGAGCACCAGTGTTTTGGTAACACACTTTGTGACTTTGGGTCACCAGAGGTTTGGCACCTCCAGAGGTTTGGTACCTCAACGTCTCGTCCCTGTGGTTAACACCACCGTGGGTTGGCCCCACTTGTGAGATATGGGATTGACACCAGTGATTTGGTATCACACGATGGGTTGGCCCCATCACCAGATTTGTGACTTCGGTCACCAGTGCTTTGGTAGCACAATTGTGTCTTTGGGACACCAGTGGTTTGGTACCACATTGACGGATATTGTGTCTTTGGGACACCAGTGTTTTGGTAACACATTGTGACTATATGTCACCAGTGGTTTGGCACCACCAGTGGTTTGGTACCACACGGGGTAGAAAAGGCGATATGGATGGTTAGGATCGGGTTGCATTAATTATGTTGCTATGTATGATATGTGTTAGCATGTTGTTTCTTCGGGAGCGGGATTTACACACTGAGTCACTCGACTCACCCTCTCCTCTGACATTTCAGGTGACTCGTAGACGCGGACATGGAGCCGGGATGGACTCGGGGTGCACATGCCATACTTTAATAAAAGTTTGCTCAGACTATTGCATTTGGGTACTTTAGCTTATTTACTTTGGTTTTTATATTGGATTTGTAAAAGGCCTTTAATTTATGTTTTGTGATGTTCATGTTTTAATTAAAATTTTAATATGCCTTAACAAAACAAGTTGGTATGAATTTTACTAAAACTTGGAAAGCTAATGATTTCAAAATTATAACGCAATGTGTTTTTAAACCATACCATCGGGTATCACATTATGTCTTTTTAATAAGCAAATTCAAATGATTTTCAAATCAAACTTGTGTTACTCCTAAGTCTAAAAATGTTTTAAGTAACACTAAGAAACTATTAAGGTTTTAAATGGTTTAAACTCGTTTTAACCACACATTCGGGTTAAGTTTTCAAAATCTCCGGGTTTCAAATACACCATCTGATTTCAAACAAGTCCACTCAAATTGTCTTCAAAAATACACTGTGTTTCCTCACGGCTTTTAAACGAAAAATTTAACCTTTCAAAAACCGTTTTCCCCCGTAACATACCAGATCCGGGCGTGGTGTCCTGTCCGGGTTTGGGGTGTTACAGGTTTATTACTATAAATATTACAAAAGGGATAGATTTTAAAGAAATTTTTAAACTTTCGCTCTAACTGTAAAAACTTTTTTCTTAACCGATTTTCCTATAATTGGTATCAGAGTCAAGTTGTACTATATTTATAGTATAAATGAAATCAGATTTTCTCTCTATTCTTCATGTTTGATTCAATTAGATGAGATGTGACATTCTTTAAGTGTATACATATTTTGGAACATATGCATGTGATTGGATGTATGTTTTATTATTTTATTATTTTATTATGATAAAGTAATTTTTCTAGAAGTTATGATTCCCAGAAATTAGATTAGGTGTAATTTAGGTTTATCATAAATTTTGGGTTATGTAATTAGATCATGGATTATCATCTTCACGAAGGTTTTACTTATTTTATTTTTTTAAAATAATTCATGTGAGCTAGAAATGGACTTAGAGTTTATGTAACCTAAGATTGTCCCATGATGAATAATTCGTAATACATGTTATGATAGGTGTCAAGTTTATGGTTATACACTCAAGATCATTCTTGTTAAGAACTTCCCACGAAGCTCTACTTAAGTGAGAATGATGGTCAAACATGGAACAATTGTTGGTATGTGTGAATACCTAAGAAATTAGGTTCGCAAATTAATTGGATGGAAATCCATCTTCTTATTCTTACTAGTTGGTTTAAGATTACCCTACAGGAACTTAATTCAATGGGTGTAGGAATTATTGTTGCAACGACTTACAATTTGTTTTCAAGGTTTAACGTAAGACGCATGCATAATCTAAATGCATATCATATGTTGCATAAAAATTCAAAATATTTGCTTAATACAAAAATATTAATGAATGAATGAGTTTATTAAATAGTTCGAAAATGACACCAACTCCTTTCATTAATATCCTTACTGAAAACAAGTTGAACGAAAACAACAATAAGGAATGGAAAAAGAACCCCATGATTGTCCTGAGCTGTGAGAAACATAAGATGGTTCTTGATAACAAATGCCCTCCAGCCAACCAGGCTGAAGTTAGAACTCATTGGCGTAAATCTGATGAGATAGCTTATTACTACATGCTTGAAAGCGTGAATTACTACATGCCTGAAAGCGTGAATGCCCAATAAAAACCCAACACTCCAATCAAAGACCATATGATTACTTTTATGGGCTACTTTGCCGAGGCCAAGGACAATTAGGCCAACTTGGACCACAATATATAGACTGATATTGTGTTCAAAAGCTTGTTGAAATATTTTGTCAGCTTTAGTGCTGCATATATCCTCGGGAACAAGCAACTGTATCTTACACAACTCATGAAAGAATTACAATCCTATGAGTTGATGTTGAATGACGGTCAATCGGTCCAAAAGTAGAAGCGGTTACTTCTTCCTCTAAAGGAAAAAGGGAAAGCATGCTAAGAGAAACATGACTAAGTCCTCTAACCACCTAAAGTGGAAAGGAAGGGAACCAAAAAGCCTAAAGACTTATCTAAGTCTAAGTGTTTCTTATGCAGTAAGAAAAGGACAATTCAAAGCAAACTTTAAAGAGTGGAAGGATTAGCTACCACTAAAGGAAAATGTATTGAACTCTTTATGATTGAAATTTTCTTAGTGAAAGATTCAATAGACCACTAGGTCATTGATTCTGGAGCCACTAATTATTTGTGTGTTCCTTTATAGCGGTTCAAGGAAATGAAAGATCTTAGAGACAAGAGTCTCTCGCTGCAGACCGGAGATGTGACAAGTGTGGCGACTGAAGTAGTGTGAGATGTACATATTTATTTTGATAATTTTAGGAAGATTATTTTGAAAGAAGTTTTTTATGTATGTAGTTTCAAAAGAAACTTAATTTCAATTGCATTTTTATTTAAAGATAGCTTGATCATGACTTTTAATAATAGTATTGCAATGTATGGAAATAATACTTTATCTATAATGGATGAATGAAAAATAATCTCTATTTTATCAAACCAAATATGTACACACTTCTTGAAACCGAAAATAATGAATAAGAAACTTAAAACTTCACACTCTATCGAGGTGCACCTTGTGCACTTAAGACTTGATCATATTAACCAAGAAAGAATCACTTGACTTGTGAAAGATGACACCTTAATTTCATTGAAGAAATTTAATCTTGCACAATGTGAATCTTGTTTGGAAGGTAAGATGACTAAGTGGTCTTTTAATACAAAAGGAATGAGGGCCGTTAAACCCTTAGAACTTGTGCACACTGATGTATGTGGCCTCATGAACATAAGTACACGGGGTGGTTATGATTATTATGTAACCTTTTTAGATGACTATTCCAAATATGAGTATGTTTACCTAATGCTATCACACACCAGTTCAAGCGGGTTCAAGGATAATGTGTATAGTAGTGAAAGAACTTGTTTTCAGCAGGTTGTAATTCGCCCATTTACTTCTTTTGGCGTATACTTGTGGGTGCATAATATACGCCGAGTAAGTAAGTGGAAATTTTATTTTAGATTATTTTGATTAGCCAATGAGTAAAGGTTTTAGCTTGAAAAAAAGGCAAATTACAGTATGATTTATCACCAAATGCATAATACACCCTGTTTGTTTTGGTACTATTCTCATTAGGTTGTGAAGTGCTTGGTTAGGAACCAACTGAATTGACTGTCGTAATATTTATTATATATGATTTTTAATTATGTTTTGTTTGGAGTCTGTAGGCCAATAAGAGAGACAATATATGAATTCAAGTGACACTTATTGAATGTATGTAAGGGAGATTGGATTGTATATATATGAGATAAGGGTTCTGAGAGGAGTTTCTTAAGGATTCTAAATGTTAATCTCTGATTCTTTTCTGGAATCGATTTCATTTCTTCTTCCTTGTACTGGAAACTTAGATTCTTGGTTTAACTAGTGGTTATTTCACCTTTAAGTAAGTATTACAACTCTATATGTTAAATTCTGAAAGAGTAAGTCTAT
Source organism: Gossypium australe (assembly GCA_005393395.2). Classification (NCBI taxonomy): domain Eukaryota; kingdom Viridiplantae; phylum Streptophyta; class Magnoliopsida; order Malvales; family Malvaceae; genus Gossypium; species Gossypium australe. Next base: position 82,040,423 of record CM016617.1, on the reverse strand, counting down.
AAGGATTGTATGAACAGTAAGATGTAAGGATAAGGTTTTGCATGGGGGTTCTAAGTGTTTAATATAATGGTAAGTTGTATACAAATAAGTTTTTAATGGTGTTTCTATATTCTGTAAGCAATTGTTGTTATTGCTGGTTCGAAAGAGATGTCTGAGTTTGGAGCTTAGAACTGTAGAAGGTGAATTAAGGTCTCTACCCTAACTATTTTATATGAACTATTCAAATAAGAAATATATATGTATACACATTCGTAGATGGAATGATGATGTCTACGAAAAATGATAAGGGTATGGGCATAATAAAGAGGAGAGATGTTCTATAATAATATGCATAAAGTTATGTTAAAAGAATAATGTTCGATAAGCATGCATGTAAAGGTTTGGTATACAAGGCGTATGATTTTGTAAGAAGGTGATTATCTGGGTAAGTAAATGTTGAGCTAACATTCTATTGTGAAGCATGAGGTAGGGCAGTTATATTGCTAACCAGATTGACATATCACAGATTGAAATCGAGTGTAAGACCATGAGGTAGAGGCTTATGTCAACTTGGTATGATTTGGAAACTTTCATGGTGTAGCCTCCAATAAGATGAAGACTGGATTGATAGAACACGATACATGAATGTATGTAAGACCATGTGGTTATGACCCATGACATGATATGTCTGTTTGAATATTCATGGTGTAGCCTTCGGAATATGTAAATTGAATTGGCTAATCACGATACATGGATTTATGTGAAAGTCTGCTGGGACAGTATACACGTGATTCTATATGACGCTTTTGTGGCGTATTCTATATGAAGCCTTATGGCGTATTTTGTTTGGCCCTTTGGCCCTTGTGGCGTGTTCATTCATATATGTTTGCTAAGATTTGTATATCTATCCTTATGGTAAGTTATGGATAATTTCTGTTAGTTTTGTATTAAGTATGACTAAGATTAGGTATTCATAGGCTTAGGATTAAGTGTAATAGCCCACCCGACGAAGTCAATATATATGGTTACTATTTGGTGTGTTTTGGGTAAAATAAGCATAGAGATGACCAAGTAAAGTGTTTGTTTTGACTAAGTATAGGATTCTATTTATACGCCACTTGGCGAATTTCGAATTTGGTGAGATTTGTGGTTTGGCGAATCCTTCTTTTAAGAATACGCCACCCTAGATGCGCTGGCGAACTCATTAGGTTTGCAGTTAAATAGATTTATTTATTATTTTAATATTTTAGTAAGGTAATTCAATTAGTTAAATTGAGGTTTAGTTAGAATAGAATTAAGCTACTATAGATGAAAAGACTTAAAATATTTATAAGCGAACTTAATCACAATAATCAAGAGTGTTAGTGGGATTATCTAATTTTTCCACTAAACCTTGTCTTTAAGCTTAAATATATATTAATACCAGTGTCTTCTCTAAAAACCTTTGCGCTATCTCTGTTTTCTTCTTTTCCTTGATTTTTTTTGAGCTTTTTAAAAAATTAAGTCCAAAAAACTTCTCTAGTTGGGTTCGCTGTATTCAACTAACTTAAACGTTCATTTATCTCACTGGTAATTGCTGATGAACCCTAGAATATTCTCAAAGTTATTTACATATTTACGATTTTGCATGCATAAATAGTAGAATTCTTTGTAAGGAAAGAAGCTTCCTGGTTCTGGATTAAGAGTGGATGTTTCTTGCATGCATGTTTCGATATGATAGATCAGTGATCTAATATGTTGAATTATCCTTATTTTTAGCTAAAGAAGCTACTAAAGGTCTAAGTGATAAAGGCAAATGACCAGCTTTATGGACTTTGCTATTATTTCTGGTGAGTTCCTTCTTACTTCCATATATTGTGGTTTTCTTTATTTGATAGTTGATTAAGGTAAGTACCCTTTCTCTAGAATGTATAAAAAGTGTATGTGTGTGTGAATTATGATTGTCCAGAGTTTTTGGTTTGAGTTAAGTATGTATGTGATATGAAGTGAAAGTCATTCTCATGTTAAGCCACTACCATCTACTTCTGATATGAAAGATATGAAATGATCTGATATGAGGAGATGAAGATAAGGAGATATGTTTGTGTAGCCTCTGATAAGGCAGATATATTGCAAATCGGATTGATAGAACATGATAAAACATGATATATCGTATGATACTGAAATGAGGAGTTAAGGGGTATAATGTATATGAATGAAACGAAACCATATATTATGTACTTGTTTTTGTAAACTAGGTATGTGGCTGACATGAAAATGGATTGTCTAAGTTATGTTGAGTTGGCGTATATAATTCACCCATATGACACGCCAATGGCATACTGAGTCTGTCTGTGATTTGAATACGCCATTAGGCATACTCTGTGTTAATGTTTATGAAATACCTTTGAAAGGCCCATTTATGCAGTCAATATTCTTATTTAAGATCTCTTTGGAGCTCACAAAGTTCTTATAAACTTACACTGTTACCATTTTCCTTCTCAAGCTTGTTATTTGAAGGAAGATATTTCTAAATGACTACACCAGAACAGTATTGTTGCTGTGAGATATCAATTTTGCTTGTATTGTGTATGATATGTGGGGGTGACATCTATGTGTATTTTGAGAAGAATTTGTACTAAGAACATTTATTTGTTAAATTATACTTTTAATGAAGTCTCTTTTAAGGTTTTATGGTTTGATTTCAAAGAATTATTCTTTGATTGATGAAAACATCATACTAAAACTTATATGTCGCATGGCTTATATATTGTTATTTTTTTATCTGTTAAAGGGTTTATTTAAATACTGAAGTTATGCAAAGTTTATGCCAGAACTGATTTTAGACTTAAATCGATTATTAAGTAGTAACACGTCATACTTGGATATTTTTAAATTACTGGGTTTGGAGTGTTACAAGTTGGTATCATAGCCAAGGCTGAGTCGAGTCTCAGAAAACTAAAGGCTGTGTCACACCCTATCATGCATAGTACACCTCTGGCTTAGTCCTTATTATTTGAACTTAATTAAATTTTCTTGTGTAATGATGTAAGAAAATGTCAGACGGACCAAGAGAAGCTATTGCAGAAGAGATAAAGAGTCATATGCTTGCACAAGAGCAAGCCACTTCCAACAATATCGATAATGCAGGAAATGCCATTAGGATTGTATTTTTCATGATTATGACACAATTGTTTGATCGGTTTTTAGGGAACACTCAAGTGCCCCAACAACAACAACATCAGGAACCACATCTTGAAGTGGTTCACCCGACACAACCTGCTCCACCAATGCTTGCAGTAACTATATCTAAGGTTGACCTTGTGAAAGAAATAAAAAAAAGGGGTGCTGATCAATGATGATCCCATTGTGGCTGAGCAATGGTTGTCTTGTGAATGCAAAGTGATAAAAGAATTAAAGTGCAAACCAGAAGGCAATCTCTTGTATGCCATATCTTTGCTAGAAGGAGAAACTTATAAATGGTGGGAAACATTAGTTAGTGTGACTCCTAAAGAGGTTATTGAATGGGAGTTCTTTTTGGAGAAGTTTAAGGAAAGATATGTGAATCAGATGTATGTTGAGCAAATAACGAAAGAATTTATGTACTTAAGACAAGAAATAATGTTTGTGATGGAGTACGACTAAAAACATGTTTCAAACAAAGAAAGAAATGTATGATAAATTTGAATGGGGGTTAAGAGATGAGATTTGTGCCTTAGTAGCAGCCTCTGAATGTAAGACTTTAGCAGCCACGATAGTTAAAGCTCATAAGATGGAAACCATTATTAGTGACAAAAGTAGAAACTTTTGAAAGAGAACAGATGAAAAGAGGAATGACTAGTCATCCACCTCTAACAAGTTTTAAGCAACCCAAGGATCAAACTTATTCAACTTCAAGGAGAGTCTCACAGTCTAGAAGTTTTAGGCGAGAAGGATTTAACAGACCAACCGCTTCAATGGAAAGTTTTGGTAGGTCTAGGGTGATAAGAAATGTTAGATGTGAATACTGTAACAGCCCGATTTAGGGGCTAGTCGGAACAGTGATCTCGGGATCACTAAACCGAGTTTAGAGAAAATTATTTCCATGAGATTTTATGAGTTAGAGTGTGATGGTATAAGTGTATGAAAATTTTGGTGCCTTAATTTTAACAATTTCTTACTTAATCGCAAAAAAGGACTAAATCGCATAAAGTGCAAAAGTTCTATTTTATAAGCTAGAGGTGCCAAATAGCAATAGAATTTTTAATTGGAAGCCTTTAATGTGCAATTAGACCAATCTAAAAGACATAGCCAGCCATAGGGGGGACAAGATGAGTAAATTAGGTAAGTTTTGGTGGTGTTAGGTGATAAATGAATAAAATAAGAGAATAATAAAGAAAAGAAAAGTATCATCTTTTCTTCTCTTCATCACCACCAAAAATTGGCAGCAAACAAGGGTTAGAAAGCTCAAAAATTTCAGCAAATTTATCTCCTCACAAGTAAGTGATTTTAATGGTTTTTCTTGATGATAATTGTACTTTTGGAACCCCTAAAGCTTAAGCTTTCTAAAGAGGGGACTAATTTGTGATATGGTGAAGAGTTAAGAGATTTTCCATGAGAGCTTTCATTGTTATTTGCTGCATTTTTATGGAAGAAAATGAGTCTTGGTTGTTAGATGAACAACTTTTGTGAAAGGTGTTGCCATGAAAACACCAAAATGGACCTTGTTGCAAAGGTTATGAAGTTTGTAGTAAATGGGTGAAGTGTTGGATTTTGATGATAGCCATAAGAGAAATAAATGTTCACCTAGGCTCGTTAAAGATAGAAATTTGATTAGAATTAATTTCCGAGCCTAAGGGTAAAATGGTCATTTTGCCAAAGTCCAAAGGCAAAATGGTAATTTTGCCAAGGCATGATTTTTGAAATACATTTATTAATGCGATGATTAAAACGAGCTAATTTGCTATTATAGAGCAAGAAGAACCAAGAGTCCACCTCGATTGGGGAAAGAATAAAGTCTCAGACTAGATCGACGATGTAACACCCCAAACCCGGTCAATACGCCATGACCGTATCTGGTATGCCACAGAGGAAAACGTTTTGAAGAAATTCGAGTTAACGATAAAATTTTAGTGAAAAACTCTTTGTTGTTCTATATTTGTAGAAAACAGGTGTATAATAAGTTAAAAACTGATAATTTAATTTGAAATTCCATAAATAAATTTTCAGAACTTAGTTGCAAATCCATAGATTAGAAAACTAATTATAAATTTAAAGGAAACCCAAGCGATTAGTTTGAAAATCGTTTCTAATTGAAATTTAGAAACTTAAGTTTCGGAAAATCGTTTGAGTTATCGAAAAACACTTAAGTTGTTAAATTTTATTAAATGATTTACTTTACCCGATGGTAACGTTTTGAAAACCATTTCGTTTTGTAGTTTAGAAAACTTTGTGCTCAAATTAATATATCAACCATGTAATTTCTAAGCCATATTTAAAACAAGTCCAAAACATATAATGATCCAAAAACGTAATTAAAAAGGCCTTATTACAAGTCCAAATAAAGATATAAACCAAATTAAGATAAAATAAAGTACCAAATCGAAGTTCTTATAAAACTGAATTTTTATTGCATGGCCTCCTCGAGTTCATCCGGCTCCTCATCCGCGATTTTACGAATCACCTGAAAAGATAAAGGAGAAGGTGAGTCACCAAGATTCAGTGCATAAATCCTTCCCCCGATTGATACAACATACTTACACAATTTATAACCAAGCAATATATATATAATGCACCCAACCTAGCCATCCATAACTCCTTTTCTACCCCGTGTGGTACCAAACCACTGGTGGTGCCAAACCACTGGTGACCCAAAGTCACGATATCCAATAATGTGGTGCCAAACCACTGGTGACCCAAAGTCACGAATAATCAAGTTGTGGGGCCAACCCACGTGTGATACCAAATCACTGGCGACGATCCCAATACATCAAATGTGGGGCCAACCCACGGTGGTGCTAAGCCACTGGGACGAGTCACTATGAGGTGCCAAACCTCTGGTGTCCCAAAGACACGAAATAATCTTGTGGTACCAAACCACTGAAGGTGCCAAACCTCTGGTGTCCCAAAGACACGGATATCAAATCCTTCCCCCTCCACTCATATTCCCAAACCAATGTATTACGAGTATAATCATGCCATCATACTTTGATATGAGCATATAACATATATATCGTAGATCATGATATCAATCAACATATAACAACATCATATTGAAACGGACTTACCCGAATCCTTGTTCATACCCATCACGATATCATACCAAGATCTCACAGTTTTCAGCTTTAATAACATGATTAGTTTATTAACATATATATATACCGAGTTATAAAGTGTGTAAGATATACACACCTGATAATAACGAAATCACTAAATCCTGAAGACCCGATCTACCGCACTAGATTTCCTTGCCCTACATTCGGCCAATACTTAGATCATTACCATAGGCCATTCGGCCAACAACAAGCCTTATTCACCATAGCCTTCGACTTTACATCCATTTAAAGAATAAAGAACCAACATAAACCTTACCACTTGACTTACCAAAATTGATTGCTTCCAAAATCCAAAGAGCCTAAAAGAAATAAGTTCCTATAGTTAGAATCTTACTATCACATACCCAAAATTTGGCTTTTGCCCTCATGAGAATCAATGGAGAAAAATAGAAAAGACATTCGGCCAAGACACTTACCTATCTTCCAAAACCGATTATTGATGAACACTTAGAAAATCTACCCTTGATGATATTCGGCCAAGATAATCAAAAAGAAGTAAAAAAGATTCGGCTATGGTGGATAGAAGGCAATCAAATGAATTCGGCTAGAGTGGAGAAAGAGAAAGGAAAAGAAAAGGGAAATTAGGAGAAGGAGGATTCGGCTTGAGCAAACAATGGAAGAAAAGAAAAGAGAATTGGGGAAGAAAAAGGTTCGGCCAAAAAGAAAGGAAAAGAAAGAAATTGTTTTGAACAAATAGGAGGTGAAAGAAAAAGGGATATGGGAGAAAGAGATTCAGCCAAACACCTAGTTTGCCGAAAATGAGAAGAGCATAAAGTGCTAAATGTGGTTTCGTTTTCAAAAGAGAAATGAGAGAAAGAGATTAGAATTTGGTTCAAACAAGAATGAGAGTTAAAACAAAAACAAAATTGCACCTAATGTCCAAGGTACATTCGGCTAAGGAGGAAAGCTTTGGAGAGGAAAAGAAAAAAATGTAAAAGATATACAAAATGCTAAAATTGGCCAACTATTCCCCCCAACATCCTATCAACATTCGACCACTCCCCTAGACACCCATACCATCCACATTCATGGACAATTAGCCATTAAAAAGCTTCCAAAAACCTCACCTTAAACCAAGCCTTATGTCCCCTATCCTTCCTTAATCCATATGATTCCTTTCCCAAAGTTCAAGCTTTCCTAATTTACTATTCAACTTGCCATAAAAATTGAAAGTCCAACCTACCATAATTAGAGCTTGGCCGACACTTAATGTTAGGATACATAAAAATAAAGTCTTCCAAATGCAACCCATGCTACTCGAACCTCTTCCCTCAAGCAACCCTTCATGCATCTTAACCACCTTGCCACTAACTCCTCATGTGCTAGAATTTAACACTTAAATTAACTTAAGTGTCAGGTTCACCTAATCCACTTCACTAAATATACAATACTAAGAATTATTCTAGCTTCATAAATAAAATCAAGCCTTCACAAGACTATGCTAAACACACAAAATTCATACCCGAGCCAACACAAATAATAAGATAATACTCTAACTTTTAGGATGTTACAGACGATCTAGCTTATTTTGAAACTGAGGTAAGTTTGTATGTGATAATTCAATATGTATGCTAGCATGTTTGAGAATGGTCGATATTATAATGACATTCTATGAAATTGAACATTAGGGTTATATGAGAAAGATGATAAAAGTTGAGATGTTGAAGTCCCGGTGGGACTATAATAAGTGGGAAAATGCTATCATCAAGATATGAGATGAATAAGGTCCCATGTAAGACCATGTCCGGGACATGGCCTCGGCACCAAATTGAGATTCCGTATAAGACCATATCTGGGATATGGCTTCGGTATTGAGTATGAGAATCGTATAAGACCATATCCAGATATGGCATCGATGCTTAATGAGAGATTTCGTATAAGACCATATTCGGGATATGGCATCGGCACTCAGAAATGACCCCACGTAAGACCACATCTGGGATGTGGTATTGGTTTCGTGTTATGCTAATGTTTATGAACATACATCCTTGAGTACCCCTAGTGAATTATCGGGATGAATTGATTAGCTTAGAAATAGTGAAGAGGATTTTATTAATAGTTATGTGATTGAGTTAACACAGGTACTCGTGAGTAATTCACGAAGAAACAATTACGAAATGTGGCATGGTATGTGCTAAATAAGGGCAAGTATGAATATGTATAATATGACAAGAAGCCTATGACTTGTGTATGATTAATTAATGCCATGGATGGATTATATTGTGAGTTTATTGTTGCCATTTATTTCCATGCAAACTTACCAAGCTTTATGCTTACCCCTTTTCATTGCCCTTTTTCCTTATAGTATTGCAAAGTTGGCTCGAGAATTCACGGACGTCGGAATCGGAGATCACACTATCGACCACAAATTGGTATAGCCAAATTAGATTCATTTTGAATATGGCATGTATAGGACTTGAGCATTTTGTTATGTCATATTGGTAAGCCAAATGTGTTGGCTACTAAGCTTGTTCCAATTCATTTTGTAAATGGTCATTAAAGTTGGGCCAACACTTGGCTAATTCTTATGTTTAATGAAGATGAATTTCATGAAGTGTATGCCCTTATGGATGTATTGTTTCTTTTGAGTTCATAGAGGTACCATTTGGCCATTTTATATATTGAAATGTTTTGGTATGAGTGTGATTACTTGATAGGGTGGCAAATGGCTTGGTAGATAGCCATCTAATTATCCACATGGGTAGACACACGGGCGTGTGTCTAGGCCGTGTGTGACACACGGTCAGCCCTATGGGCGTGTTGATCGGCCGTGTGTCCCCTTGCATGCTTGAATTGCAAGTCAGTATGCTAAGTAGTAAACACACAGGTAGAGACACGACCGTGTGCCTCAGCCGTGTGGGAGGCACGGCCTAGGACATGGGCGTGTGCCCAGGCCGTTTGAAGTTTGCACCTGAAATTGGGAATTTAATTCGACACACGGGCTAAGGACACGGGCGTGTGCCTTGGCCGTGTGACCTTAGAGAGATGATGACGTCATAAACAGAATGCCAAATTTTTGGCACACGGGCTGAGACACGGGTGTGTCGAGGCCTTGTAAGGGGCACGGGCATGTGTCCAGCCGTGTGAAATAAGTTAGTGTCGACCACGGGTGAGGGACATGGGCGTGTCTGACCACACGGCCTGCCCCCACGGTCGTGCCCCATTTTACACGGGCGTGTGGCCCCTGTTTAGGAAAAAATTTTCTAAGTGCTTAAAAGTTTTTGATTAATTCCCGAAACCTTCTAGAAGTATGTTTAAGGCCTCGTAGGCCTATGATGAGTATGTTTTGGGATTGAATGAGAAGTTTTTAAGACGAAACGAAACTTTACAGCTTGAAATGTTATGTTTAAGCAAGTTGAGTTAGGTAATGCCTCGTATCTGTTTCCAGCTTCGAACACGGGTAAGGAGTGTTATATTTATTGGTATCAGAGCTATGGTTTAGTCGTATCTAAGACTAACGTAACGTAAGTATGAGTCTAGCTATACATGCCATATGCAAGAGTACATGTGTAATGATAGTGTGATGGCTCTTGACGTTTAAAATTGTGTTTTTATGTAGTAAATGGATTCTGATCCAGACTGAACTGCAGCCGATGATGCTGCGAGTAATGAGCTGGCTTCCGCTCAAGGGACCGCACAGGCAGAAAGTAGACCCGAGATCTTGGGTCAGGGAGAAGAGGCCCGAGAATCCTTTCTCCGTATGATGAGCAACTGGTATACTAAGTATACCCGAGCAAATCCAAATACTCAACCCCCTCCACCCCCACCTATTCCTCAACCCATTCCTGTAGTTCCCTAAGTGGTTGAAGTAGTGAGAAAAAAAGGCCTCCGGTCGATAAGACCCGAAAACAAGGAGCAGAGAAATTCTGCGCTAATAAGGATGATGATCCGAAGAGGGCGAATTCTGGCTTGAGAATACCATCAGGGTATTCGATGAGTTGTCATGCACGCCCGAGGAGTGCTTAAAGTGTGCGGTATCTCTCTTGAGAGATTCGGCCTATCAATAGTGGAACACCCTTGTGTCGGTGGTACCAAGGGAGAGAGTTAGCTGGGAATTCTTCCAAGAGAAATTCCGGAAGAAGTATATCAGCCAGAGATTCATCGACCATAAGAGAAAAGAGTTCTTGGAATTAAAGTAAGGCTAAATGATGATGACCGAATATGAACAGGAGTTCGTAAGGCTTAGCAAGTATGCTCGGGAGTGCGTGTCTACCGAGGCTATCATGTGCAAAAGATTCGAGGATGGGTTAAATGAAGATATCCGTTTATATGTCGGAGTCCTAGAACTAAAAGAATTTGTAGTGTTGGTGGATAGGGCTTGTAAAGCCGAAGAGTTGCCTAAAGAGAAGAGAAGAGTTGAGATTTAGCTCTATGACTCGAGGAAAAGGAAATTGAGTAAGTCCTACAAATCCTCATCTAAGAAATCGAGGGATTTTGCTACTCGACCAGTCACTTCAGTCGGGGTTTCAAACTGAAGTAAGGGCAAACAGTTTTTGGGGTCTAAAGTGCAGGCGTCATTTTGGTGAGTGCCGGGCAAACAAGAAGGCTTGTTTCAAATGTGGGTCCTTAGACCACTTTATCAGAGATTGCCCCGAGGTGGGTGAGAAAGAAAAGTCTCAGAATGCAAGACCGGGAAGTGCTGCTAGAGGAAGACCGCAGAGAAACCTGGGAAATGAAATGAGTAACAAGAATCAATCTAGAGAGCAGACTGCAAGAGTCGAGGGTAGAGCATCAGCGAGAACATATGCCATTCGTGCTCGTGAAGAGGTATCTTCCCCTGACGTAATCACGGGTACCTTTTCTCTCTATGATACTCGTGTTATAGCTTTAATTGATCCGGGATCTACCCACTCATACATATGCATAAATTTAGTCTCTAGCATGAACATGCCCATAGAGTCTACTGAATTTATAATAAGAGTGTCTAATCCCCTAGGCAAGTGTGTGTTGGTTGATAGAGTTTGCAAAGGTTTTCCTTAGATGATTAGGGGTCATTTCTTTCCGGTTAATCTTATGTTATTGTCGTTTGATGAGTTTGATGTCATCCTCGGGATGGATTGGTTAGTTACTCATGGTGTAGTTGTTAATTGTGGAAAGAAGTTTATTGAGTTTAAAAATGAAAATGGGGATTTTATTCGTGTTGAATCAGATAAGCAAGATAAATCACCAGTAGTGATATCACCCTTGTTGACTTAGAAGTATTTAAGAAAAGGGTACGAAGCTTACCTTGCCATTGTGATGAATGCTAAAGAGACTGGGTTGAGAATTGAGTAGGTACCCATAGTATGTGAGTATCCAGATGTTTTCCTGGAGGAATTGCCAGGGTTACCTCCAGTTAGAGAGATTGAATTTGGAATTGAGTTAGCTCCAGGCATTGCCCCCATTTCTATTGCTCCGTAGAGAATGGGCCCAACCAACCTAAAAGAGTTGAAAGCACAATTGCAAGAACTAACAGATAAAGGATTCTCAAGACCGAGCTTCTCTTCGTGGGGTGCTCCCGTTTTATTTGTGAAGAAGAAAGATGGTTCTATGAGATTATGCATAGATTATGGGCAACTTAACAAGGTAACTGTGAAGAACAAGTACCCGTTGCCGAGAATCGATGATTTATTTGACCAATTGAAGGGAACCATGGTATTTTCCAAGATAGATTTGAGGTCTAGGTACTATCAGCTAAGAGTTAGGGACTCGGATGTAACGAAAACCTATAACACCCCTAACCCGTATCCGTCGCCAGAATAGGGTTACAAAGCATTACCGTAAAAACATAACTTAAAACATTCATTTCCAAACATTAGATAAATCATAGCATAATTCATTGAAACACATGCATATCGTCCCTTATTCGAGCCCTCGAGGCCTTAGAAACACTTTAGAAATGATTCAAGACTAAATTGAGAACATATGAAACCTTAAGGAAAAATTTGGAAAAATTCACACTGCAGGGGTTACACGGTCATGTGGCCAGGCCATGTGCCTCACACGGCGAAATAGGTACCCATGGCAATGTCCGTGCCAATGTAACTCTCTGACTTGGGTCACGCAGACAAGCTACACGCCCGTGTGCCAGGCCGTGTAACTCTCGAAATAGCCTCACACGCCTGTTTGCCAGGCCGTGTAACTCTCGAAATGGCCTCACACGCCCGTGTGCCAGGACGTGTGCTAAGCCTTGTGGCTGCCTGACTTGTAACTCTTTTAAACCTACAGGGGACACACGGCTGTGTCACATGGCCATGTGTCACACACTGCTGAGACACATGTCCGTGTCTTAGGTTGTGTGGACAAGAAATAGGCCAAAATCAAGCCATTCCTTTCACCCATTTCCAACAAGTACCTACAAGCCAAATGCACCTATGAACAAGGTACCAAAACAAACCAAAACATGTATAATAAGACCATTTCAATAGACCATAAATCCATACAACCAATATGCCATTAAGGCACCTCAATCACAATTTATCAAATCTATCCAAACCTATGCATAGTTGACCATTCATCTAGCATTTATATCTAAACCTATTTCTATACCAAAACTTACCAAAACTGACCACATTGCAAACATGCCAACATATACCACTTTGGTCAAAAAACCATGCATCATTTTGATCATATAAATATTAACCATTATATTATCAAAGTGCTAAAAGCACACCAACCAAATTACCATATTTACAAGCCAAACATAACAACTAGTTCATAAAACTCAATTCACCAATACATGCCATTATAACCATGAACAAAACATCAAAATCTATCAGTATATTCTCTAGATAGTGTGATAGGTCTTCGATGAGCTTCCAAACCGATCGAGCTTCCAATAATATATAAAACATAGAAAAGAACAACATCATAAACATATAATGCTTACCATTTCAGTGCATAATCTTAAAAATAGACATGAATTAGTCCAACATATCTTGGCACAAGCTTAAGCATCATAAAAAACACAAGTTAGTGATTAAACACATAACTTAGCAAAATCATCTCATGGTAAGATAAATTTCATGAACATATCATACTTGAATTCATTCTTTTCATAAACATGGTTATACATACTTCGATCATCAATAATTCATACCTTTTCGTAAGTTCTTAAATTAGCCATTGGTACACTTATCGTTCCTTCAAATTTCATGCCCGTTGGACCACTTATAATAATAACGGATGCATAGGAAGCTCACACAAAGTGTGCTAACACATGGTCGAAACCATTTCCTTTCCTTTTCCTTTACATCGATGCTCACTCGAGCCATAAATGGGTCTGCTCACACAAGTTGATGGTTAGAATGTAGCTACACGATACCGCTCAAACAAGCTGACGAGTATCCGCAACAAATGCCGAAACTCAGCCATTGGTAGGACACTCAGGACCAGCACCCGAAACATGGTAACCCTAATGACATGTCATTTGTATCCTATATATTCCTAAGGTTAAAACCAGACTCGATAGTCGTCTTAACGTTGTTGGATTCTCGTCGTGACATGATATGATGAATAGCATAATAACATTTAAATCAAATAACATTTAAATGCTATTTAAACATACGAACTTACCTCGAATACAAAGATGACGAAATATAATCAACTAGTTCGAGACTTTATCTTTCCCTCGATCTAGATCCGTATGAGGCTTAACTTGATATAAGTAAGAAATTTTAATTCATTTAATTTTCATTCTACTCAATTCAGTCCAAAATTCATACTTTTGCTAACTTACGCTTTTGCCCCTATTGTTTTAATTTCTTTACAATTTAATCCTTAAGATCCTAAATTGAAATTCATGCAATTTCATCCACATACCATGCTAGCTGATTTACCTAGGGACTCATATAAACCAAAACAAAGCATTAATCCACAAGTTCATCATAACATTTTATCACTTTTATGTAATAGTCCCTAAATGTTAATTTCGTCACAGATTACTTTACAGAAGTTGTTTATTTAAGACCATATATTCATTTTCTTCCATCAAACTTCAAAAATCACAAGAACACATTCATGGTAAAACCCTAACCTTTTAAAAGTTTTGCAAATTTGTCTCTAGGCTAGCTAAATTAAGCTACAACCATCCCAAAAACATAAAAATCGTTAAAATCGGAGTTAAAACACATACCTTGCACACAAAAAAGCCATGGCCAAACCTAGCTTGCTCCCATGGTTTCTTTCTTTTGAATTTTGGTGAAGATGAAGTGAAAAGATGATAGCTTTTGTCTTTATTTTACTAACATATATTTATTAATTTACATAAATAACCTTGCATTTTAACATTAAAATCACCTAACTCATTTCCATAAATGTCCACCCATAAAAAAAGGTCTAATTACCACATAAATCCCTTAACAATTTAATTTCATAGCTAATAGATACCTTTAACTATTAGAACTATACTTTTGCACCTTTTATGATTTAGTCATTTTTACTTAATTAAGCATGCAAACGATAAAATTTCTTAACAAAATTTTTATACGACACTGTTATTATATCTTAGACATTAAAATAATAATAAAATAAATATTTCTAAGTTAGATTTGTTGTCCTGAAACTACAGTTCCAATTTCGTTGAAAACGGGCTGTTACATAACCACAAAGCAATCTATTCGAGGACCTAGAAGTTTTAGCAAGAGACTAGATCTGGAACTATAGCAAAGTTTGGTTCAATAAAGGGAACCCAAGGAAAAAATTTCGTAAGTCGAGTTCTAGAGTGTTAACCCAAGCCTATGTAATGAAAGCTAAGGAGGATGCTGATTTGCCAGAAGTGATAACGAGTAAATTTTCTTTTCTTGGAAATATTATTTATGCTTTGATAGATCCAGGGTTCGCTCATTCATATATTTGTACTAAGGTGTTAGAAGGTCTAAGTCTTGAAGTGGTATATTCTGAAACAAATTTGTTAGTAACTAATCTACTAGGTCAAAGTACTGTGGTGAATAAAATGATAAAGAATTGTCTGTTAGTATTTGGTGAGCACACGTTTTTGGCAGATTTGTTATTGATGAGTTTTGATGAATTTGATGCTATTTTGGGGTTAGACTAGCTGACTAAACATAATATTATGGTAGACTGTTGTGCTAGGGGTGTACGTCTGATAGCTATTGAGGGTAAAGAAGTATTAATGCCTGACATATAGACTCATTTGGCGAACATGGTCATTTATGCTATATCCACCAGAAAGTTGATTGTTAAGGATACAGACGCGTACTTGGCATATATAATAGATTCATCTGAGTCAAGAAAAGAAGTTAGTCAAGTTCCTGTGGTAAGAGAATTTCCAGATGTCTTTCTTGAAACACCCCACACCCGGCCCACGAGCCCGGACCGAATCTGGTATGTTCCTTAAGTAAACCGGTTTTCAAATTCTTTGTTACTTAGAGAAAATTTGCATAATTTTTAGAAAAATGTTGTTGTGGATTGGGCTCAGATTGGGAACCCATTTAATCTTTTTAAAAATCCAATTTTATTTTATTAAGGTGACAAAATAATTGTTAAGGTTTATAAAAAATATATATTTCACTTAAAATTTAATCCAAAAAATCGTTTGTAACAAAATAATTAAAAGTGAAGCAGAAATAAAGAAAATCCACTGGGCCTTATGGCCTTATTACATCAAGTAAAACCCAATAATAAAATTAAAGGTACTAAAAAGAAATAAAGTCCAAAAATAAATTCTTCAAATGATGCATGGCCACCTCAAGGTCTACCGTCCCGGTCCGTCACTGTTCATCACCTGAAAATAGTTCCCACAACGGGGTGAGTCAACAGACTCAATGTGTATACAACATTAACATTCAACAAATCAGGCATACAAGTTCATATCAAGTTCATGTTCATATAAAATAAATGATGCAACCCAAACCCAAGCCTAATGGTCCATCCGCTACACACCACCCGTACCTGCCAGTCACACCGTGGGGACTACTAAGTCAACCCTCCATCCGCTACACACCATCGAAGGCAGTCGCTGCAGTCGACGTGCTCATCGCCCATATAATTTGTGTCATTAGACAACATATTCAAATAATGTAACCGAAGTTACCAAATTCAGATAATGTAACCGGAGTTACCATATTCAAATTTTGTGACCGTAGTCACCATATTCCGTTGGTGAGACCGAAGTCAACACCTTCTTCCCCTTTCACATAGATCCCGTATGCCCCATAATTTTTATATCATGCATAACATATTAAATTTCTCATTCATGCTACTAATCATATGTTCAAAATATATCATATTCGTAATCCTATCAGAAGTAGGAAACGTACCTGGGTACTCTTACACATCTGTGGTACTTAGCCACATTCACATTCTTATGCATATTCATATATTAAAATAATTGCCATATGATATATCGAAAGTTAATGTGAGTACACACCTGATTGGCTTAATAGATTCCTTGAAATCCCGAAGAACGATCTACCGATCTAGATCTTTATCTCCTATATTCGGCCAATTATTAAAACATATTAACAAACCTATTTGGCTTAAAAACCAAATCCTAGTAGGATTTGTATTACTTACCTTGCTTGCCGATTTGATTGATCAAGTTCCAAAAATTGCTAGTATCCCTTTTCCTTGAAATCGGCTAACACTAAATCATGTAACCATGTGAGTTTCCGGCTTTTGAAATAATGAAAAATAATTCCAAATACCAAAATTAAGCCTTGGCCGAATATCACTTACCATACAAATTCCAAATCTGAAGAGGATTCCTTGCCCTATATGTCTGTCGAAATCTTCATGTTAGATTTAGTCTAACATATACATCATAACCTTTAATCAAATAAATTATCTTACCTTAGATCCTTAGATTTCCCGAAAGATTCCCCCTTGTATTCGACAGTTGTAAAAAGATCCTGAGAGATCCTTAATGCCTTGATCGATTGCTTCCTTGCCTAGAGTCACAAGGTTTCGGCTATGGAGATTTAATCAGGGATCAAAAAGAAAAGGTTTTGGCTTGACAGATGAAGAAAAGAGAAGAAGAAAAGATGAAGAGAAAATTCGGCAGAGAGAGTTTTGCTTAGGGAAGATTTCGGCAGAGAGGAAGAGGAAACAAAAGTTGATGAGTAGCCCTCCTGCCCTCCTTTTATAGCCAAAATTATCAGCCTAGGAGTCCCTTACTTGGCCACCACTCCTCTTTTTGATAATATTATCTCTTTTATTTAAAATATAAAAGCCTTTAATCCATCAATTATCTCCTCAAATAATCCAATTAAAGAAAATCCTTTATTTATCACTTATTATTCACATATTTATGCAAATAAAACTCTTCCTTTTCTAGAAACCCATGCCGTCCACCTCAGCCTTCTGGAAGCAAAAATAAAACTTATTTATTTGCTTCTCAAGTGACTCGAACTCAGGCCCATTTCCCCTGCATGTGACGCCATCTCCTTAGGCCCTAAGTGGCATCTTCAAGCCACTTTTCCAAGCTTGGTTGTGTGTCAAAATTCTCCAACTTTTTCTTTTAAGGCCCTCTAGCCCTTATTTCCTATTTTGAACTTTAAAATTTGACATTTCGGCATCATTTCTAAGTTTCCTAAAATTTTCGATCGGCTCTGTAACTTGCCATTTTTCTTACATTTCCAAGTTTCCAGAAATGTTTACTTTCCATTTTTGAATCATTTCCAAAAAAATGTTCAGGTTTCCAAAATGTTCAAGTTTCCAAAATGTTCAAGTTTCCCAAAATGTTCAAGTTTCCAAAATGTTCAAGTTTCCAAAAATGTTCATTTCCATTTTCATTTCCATTTCTAGGTTTCCAAAAGTATCAAAAATTTATTCATAGTACTTGAGACTTGACATTTCGTACAATTTAACTGAAAATGCATAGGCCCTATTCAGGATGTTACAGTTCTACCCCCCTTAAACAAAATTTCGTCCCCGAAATTTCCTAACTAAAATAATTGAGGTTATTGCTGTCGCATTGTCTCCTCCGGCTCCCACGAAGCTTCTTCTGCTCCATGATTGCGCCATAACACCTTGACTAGAGGAACAGACTTCCTTCGTAGTACTTTCACATCACGTTCCAAGATCCCAATCGGTTCTTCCTTGTAGGATAAGTCTGGCCTTAGCTCCACTTCTTCAACAGATACCACATGCGATGGATCCGATCGATAGCGACGTAGCATGGATACATGAAATACGTCGTGCATCTGCTGCAATTCTGGTGGCAACTCTAATTGGTATGCCACTAGCCCAACTCGCTTCAATACTCGATAAGGCCCTATAAACCTTGGGCTTAACTTCCCTTTTCGACCGAACCTCATTACCTTCTTCCAAGGCGAGACTTTCAAGAATACTTGGTCTCCCTCTTCAAACTCTATTTCCTTCCGCTTAAGATCTGCGTACGACTTCTGCCTATCAGAGGCTTCCTTCAACCGTGCCCGTATTAACTCAACCTTCTCTTCAGTTTCTGCCACCAACTCTGGACCCAAAACTCGGCGTTCTCCTAACTCGGTCCAACAAGTAGGTGTTCTACACTTCCTACCATACAATGCTTCGTATGGTGCCATCCGAATGCTAGCTTGATAGCTGTTGTTGTAGGCGAACTCAGCTAAAAGCAAGTAATCTTCCCAACTTCCTCGGAAATCCATTACACAGCCTCTCAACATATCTTCCAACACTTGTATAACCCGCTCAGACTGCCCGTCTGATTGTGGATGAAAAGCCGTAGTGAAGTCTAACTTAGTGCCTAAAGCTTGATGAAGTGCCTTCCAAAATCGAGACGTGAACCTTGGGTCTCTATCAGAGATGATTGACACCGGTACTCCATGCAACCTCACAATCTCCGCCACATATAACTTGGCCAACTTCTGAAGAGAATAATCCATTCTTACTGGGATGAAGTGCGCGGACTTAGTTAAACGGTCCACTATCACCCATACCGAGTCCTTCTTAGTAAGCGTAAGGGGAAGCCCACTAACGAAGTCCATGGTAATTCTTTCCCACTTCCATTGGGGAACTTTGATTGGTTGAAGCAATCCTGATGGGACTTGGTGTTCAGCATTAACTTGCTGACACGTCAAACATTTCCCCACAAATTCAGTCACCTCTCGTTTCAGATCAGACCACCAAAATTGTTCCCTTAGATCTCTATACAGCTTGATGCCTCCGGGATGCATAGCATAAGGGCTACCATGCGCTTCCCGAAGAATCCTTTGTCTCAACTCCTTATCTTTCGGCATACAGACCTTTCCCTTGTAGCACAATACTCCTTCATCATTGACGCCATAGTCCTTTAATCCTCCTTGCGGTACTTGCTGTAACTTAGTACTTAAGTCCTTATCAGCCAACTGTCCCTCTTTCACCTCCTTCAGCCATGTGGGCTTGACTTGCAATTCTGCCAACAGGCTTCCATCGTCATACAGACTTAAGTGAGCGAACAAAGCCCGTAGATCCGACACAACCTTCCTACTCAGGGCATCGGCTACCACATTCGCCTTGCCCGGATGATATTCTATCGAACAATCGTAATCCTTCAGTAATTCCACCTACCTTCGTTGCCTCAAGTTCAACTCCTTCTGAGTCAACAAATACTTAAGGCTCTTGTGATCTGTGTAGATAACTGACCTTTCTCCATAAAGGTAGTGCCTCCAAGCCTTAAGGGCAAAAACCACTGCTGCTAGTTCCAAGTCATGAGTTGGGTAGTTAACCTCATGAGGCCTTAACTGTCGAGACGCATAGGCGACCACTTTTTCATCTTGCATTAGTACACAGCCTAACCTCGTATGCGAAGCGTCACAGTACACCACAAAATCTTTTCCTACCTCTAGCTGAATTAACACTGGAGCTTCCGTCAACACCCTTTTAAGCTTTTCAAAGCTCTCCTGCTGCTTATTAGTCCATTCGAAGGGTACTTCCTTTCTTAGCAACTTTGTTAAAGGCGCGGCTATTGACGAAAATCCTTCCACAAACCTTCTGTAATAGCCTGCCAAGCCTAAGAAACTTCGGATCTCAGCCACGGACCTAGGTGGTTTCCAATCCAACACTGCTTCAATCTTCCTAGGATCTATTCTTATTCCTTCTGCGGATACCACATGTCCTAAGAATGCCACCTCCTTAAGCCAAAATTCACACTTGCTGAATTTGGCATAAAGCTTCTTCTCCCTTAACACTTCCAACACAACTCGAAGATGCTTATCATGCTCCTCTTCCGACTTCGAGTACACCAGAATATCGTCGATGAACACAACGACGAACCTGTCCAAATAGGGTTGGAAAACCCGATTCATCATGTCCATGAACGCGGCTGGAGCGTTCGTCAACCCAAACGGCATCACTACAAACTCAAAATGGCCATATCTTGTCCTAAAAGCGGTCTTATGGATGTCAGCCTCCTTCACCTTCAACTGATGATATCCCGACCTTAAGTCAATCTTTGAAAATACTACGGCCCCCTTCAGCTGATCGAACAAATCATCGATCCTTGGCAAAGGATACTTGTTCTTAATGGTCAGCTTATTCAACTGAAGGTAGTCTATGCACATACGCATAGTTCCGTCCTTCTTCTTTACAAATAGGACCGGTGCTCCCCATGGAGACACACTGGGTCTGATGAACCCACGATCCAACAGTTCTTGGATTTGAGCCTTGAGCTCCACTAACTCCTTTGGCGCCATTCGGTATGGGGCGATTGACACAGGAGCTGTTCCTGGTAGCAAATCTATCCCAAATTCCACCTCCCTATCTGGGGGTATTCTTGGTAATTCCTCTGGAAATACATCCACGAAGTCCCTTACCGCCCTAACTCCATCAATACCTTCCTCCTTCCCACTTATCGTACTAATGAAGGCTAAGAATGCCTTACACCCCTTCTTAACCATTTTCTCGGCCTTCAGCGCCGAAACTACGTTAGACAAGTAGTTCCTCCTTTCTCCGATCATTGCTACCACTTCATCCTCCGGGGTTCTTAGTTCCATACGTTTAGCCGCACAATCCAACACGGCTCGGTGTTCTACTAACCAATCCATTCCAAGTATAAGTTCAAACTCTCCGAAAGGTAACTCCATTAAGTCTGCCCGAAAGTTCACTCCCTGAATCTCTAAGGGCACATTTCGAAAGATCTTGTCTACCACAATAGTTTGACCTAATGGGCTTACTACAGTCATCTGTCTATCAGAAAGTTCAGAGTCTAGGCCTAGTGTTTCCACTACACTACATGCAACATAGGAATGGGTCGAGCCCACATCAATCAGAGCAAAATAGGGTTTGTCAAAAATAAAGAACGTACCAGTTATTACATCCGGTGCGTCACCATCTTCCCTCCGGTGAACCGCATAAACCAAACCCGGTTGCCTTGCATCGGCATTAGTAGTACCTCGGCCCTGTGTTCCACGGCCTCTGCCAGCACCACTACCTCTGTTGGCCGAACCACGACCCCGTTGAGGCTGCTGTCCGCCTCTACCAGTTTGGCTAGCATTCTGAACTACCGGTCGGCTCTCATCTGATTGCTTGGGACAATCCTTAAGCATATGGTCCTTGGACCCACACTTGAAACATCCTCCCGTCTTTTTCCAGCACTCTCCCAAGTGCCTCTTTCCACAATGCTCACAAGGGCAATGCTGCCAGCCCGTACCAGCTTGTTGATTTCGTGGCCCGTCAACTCTAGGTCTCTTGTAACCCTTTCCAGATGGCCCAAAACCTCTTTTGGGCTTATTCCTATCCACAGTCTGTTTGGTAGCATCCTTAATCCCCTCGGCCACCTTGGCTTTTTCCACCAAAGTAGAGAATTCCCGCTCCTGATGCGGTGCTATCAACAGTCTCAGATCGTTCCTCAGTCCGTCTTCAAAACGGACACAGCGTTCATGCTCAGTTACCACTACACCTCGAGCATAACGACTCAACCTCATAAATTCTGCCTCTTATTCTGCTACGGACTTGTTCCCTTGAACCAGCCCCAGAAAAGCTTTCCTTTGCTCGTCTGTATACCTGGTTCCCACATATTTCTTCTGGAATGCCTCCTTAACATATTCCCAGGTCCGATCCTCCGCCATGGCACCATCTCGAACAGTTAGCCACCATTGATACGCTTCATCGCGTAACAACGCCACCATCCCTTTCAACTTTTCCTCCGGAGTCAGATCGAGCTCATCCATGATGCGCTCTGTTGCTTCCAACCAGTACTCAGCCGTACTGAGTGCTACTCCAGACACTCCACGAAACATTTCCGCTCCATTATCTCGGAGCCGTTCAGGCACAGACTTACGATTTTCTGAATTTCCTCCCGCACCAGCCACCAATTCCAAAACTCGCAGCACAGCCTGCGACACAGCATCTTCCCCCGTATGAGCCTGCTGCTCAACATTAACAGCTGGGGGTGGTGGTGGCGGTATTTCATTATCAGACCCTTGACCCGATCTGACGGGTTCCGACACGGTCATCCTTCCTCTACCTCGTCCACGACGATCACGTCCTCTAGAGCTCATTTTCTAGCGTCGAGATCTGATTAAGGAATTTTATGGATTAGTCATTGTTCCACTTATTTACCGCGAAGGAGTTTTATGAAAAGAAATTTAAGAGTGGTTCTTTCGTATTCATACAAACACACAGTCTTTTCCATTCATTCATTCATCCATCAAACAAGTATGAACTTTCGTTCATTCAGAGAAACGTTGTAGTTTTTGTTGTTGTTGTTTTCCACTACCCAGGGGTATTTTCGTAATTTTGTCCTACGGGGCATTTTCGAAATTTTCAGAAGAAAACGTTCCTTGGTGTTTTTGTCAAAAAGTATTTTGAAAATTTCAAAGTCTCGGGGTAATTTGGAAAAATTTTAAAATCCGGGGGTATTTCGGTAATTTTTGACCTCAGGGGTATTTTGGTAATTTTTCACAAATCAGGGTAAATTTGTAAAATTTAATGAATTAGGGATATTTCAAAAGTTGTAAAACTTTGAGGGTTCTTTTTGAAAAGTGTTCCTTCAAAAATGGGGATGTTGCAAAAATTTTGGAAATCAGGGTCATTTTGGTAATTTTGCAAGTTAGGGGCAATTTTGTAATTTTCCAAAATCAAGGTATTTTGATGTTTTACAAATTAGGGTTTTTGAATGTTTATAAAATAATGAAATTTTGACAAAACCATTGAAAAGTTTGACATTTTGTGAATCAAGGGCATGTCGGTAATTTTACCACCAAGGCATTTTTGTAATTTTCGCAAATCAGGAGTTTTTCAGAAAATGTTGTAAAAATAAATTTTCTCAGATTTAAAAGAGAATTTTAAAAGTTTGAAAAACTAGGGTTTGTTGTTGTTTTGTTCTCTCCTTTTTTTTTTAAAACATGGCTAGTTCCCTTTTTGGGTTTTAGTCATCTGTTTAGCCTATGACCGAGCCCTCTTGGTCAGGGTGAACCAAAGCTACGCACCAGGCAGGATTCGAGTGGAGAGGAGGTGAGTCACACGGACTGCTTAAATACCAAGCTCCCATCGAAACCATTCCTAGACATGCGCACAGAGGTTGCCACACCACTGAGCCCTCTGAGTTAGGGTGAACCGAAGCTACGCACCAGGTAGGATTCCTGCGAAGAGGAGGTGAGTCACTAGGACTGCTTAAATACCAGGCTCTTCCGGATCCAATCCTAGACATACGCACAGGGGTTACCACACCCTAGCTCAGTGACTTAGCCATAGGTTTGTTCAGTGCATTAAGTCTTATGCGTTTGTGTTTGAGTAGACTAGTCCTAGGGTCCAAGTTCCTATCATTCTATTCTACGTTCCATGCCTTTTCTACCCTTATACAGTTCATAAATCACAGAATCACACATAAAGTTAGGGGTACTTACCTGGTGGACTGCGGGTCGGAGACTTTAGGTGCCATGCCATAAAACCTGCTTATGTTCAAAGAAAATCATTTGGGCTCGAATTCAAAACGTTTTGGGCCTGAGCCCACAGGCCGAGAGTTTAAACTGGGCTCTGATACCAAGCTGAAACACCCCACACCCGGCCCACGAGCCCGGACCGGATCTGGTATGTTCCTTAAGTAAACCAGTTTTCAAATTCTTTGTTACTTAGAGAAAATTTGCATAATTTTTAGAAAAATGTTGTTGTGGATTGGGCTCAGATTGGGAACCCATTTAATCTTTTTAAAAATCCAATTTTATTTTATTAAGGTGACAAAATAATTGTTAAGGTTTATAAAAAATATATATTTCACTTAAAATTTAATCCAAAAAATCGTTTGTAACAAAATAATTAAAAGTGAAGCAGAAATAAAGAAAATCCACTGGGCCTTATGGCCTTATTACATCAAGTAAAACCCAATAATAAAATTAAAGGTACTAAAAAGAAATAAAGTCCAAAAATAAATTCTTCAAATGATGCATGGCCACCTCAAGGTCTACCGTCCCGGTCCGTCACTGTTCATCACCTGAAAATAGTTCCCACAACGGGGTGAGTCAACAGACTCAATGTGTATACAACATTAACATTCAACAAATCAGGCATACAAGTTCATATCAAGTTCATGTTCATATAAAATAAATGATGCAACCCAAACCCAAGCCTAATGGTCCATTCGCTACACACCACCCGTACCTGCCAGTCACACCGTGGGGACTACTAAGTCAACCCTCCATCCGCTACACACCATCGAAGGCAGTCGCTGCAGTCGACGTGCTCATCGCCCATATAATTTGTGTCATTAGACAACATATTCAAATAATGTAACCGAAGTTACCAAATTCAGATAATGTAACCGGAGTTACCATATTCAAATTTTGTGACCGTAGTCACCATATTCCGTTGGTGAGACCGAAGTCAACACCTTCTTCCCCTTTCACATAGATCCCGTATGCCCCATAATTTTTATATCATGCATAACATATTAAATTTCTCATTCATGCTACTAATCATATGTTCAAAATATATCATATTCGTAATCCTATCAGAAGTAGGAAACGTACCTGGGTACCCTTACACATCTGTGGTACTTAGCCACATTCACATTCTTATGCATATTCATATATTAAAATAATTGCCATATGATATATCGAAAGTTAATGTGAGTACACACCTGATTGGCTTAATAGATTCCTTGAAATCCCGAAGAACGATCTACCGATCTAGATCTTTATCTCCTATATTCGGCCAATTATTAAAACATATTAACAAACCTATTTGGCTTAAAAACCAAATCCTAGTAGGATTTGTATTACTTACCTTGCTTGCCGATTTGATTGATCAAGTTCCAAAAATTGCTAGTATCCCTTTTCCTTGAAATCGGCTAACACTAAATCATGTAACCATGTGAGTTTTCGGCTTTTGAAATAATGAAAAATAATTCCAAATACCAAAATTAAGCCCTGGCCGAATATCACTTACCATACAAATTCCAAATCTGAAGAGGATTCCTTGCCCTATATGTCTGTCGAAATCTTCATGTTAGATTTAATCTAACATATACATCATAACCTTTAATCAAATAAATTATCTTACCTTAGATCCTTAGATTTCCCGAAAGATTCCCCCTTGTATTCGACAGTTGTAAAAAGATCCTGAGAGATCCTTAATGCCTTGATCGATTGCTTCCTTGCCTAGAGTCACAAGGTTTCGGCTATGGAGATTTAATCAGGGATCAAAAAGAAAAGGTTTTGGCTTGACAGATGAAGAAAAGAGAAGAAGAAAAGATGAAGAGAAAATTCGGCAGAGAGAGTTTTGCTTAGGGAAGATTTCGGCAGAGAGGAAGAGGAAACAAAAGTTGATGAGTAGCCCTCCTGCCCTCCTTTTATAGCCGAAATTATCAGCCTAGGAGTCCCTTACTTGGCCACCACTCCTCTTTTTGATAATATTATCTCTTTTATTTAAAATAAAAGCCTTTAATCCATCAATTATCTCCTCAAATAATCCAATTAAAGAAAATCCTTTATTTATCACTTATTATTCACATATTTATGCAAATAAAACTCTTCCTTTTCTAGAAACCCATGCCGTCCACCTCAGCCTTCTGGAAGCAAAAATAAAACTTATTTATTTGCTTCTCAAGTGACTCGAACTCAGGCCCATTTCCCCTGCATGTGACGCCATCTCCTTAGGCCCTAAGTGGCATCTTCAAGCCACTTTTCCAAGCTTGGTTGTGTGTCAAAATTCTCCAACATTTTCTTTTAAGGCCCTCTAGCCCTTATTTCCTATTTTGAACTTTAAAATTTGACATTTCGGCATCATTTCTAAGTTTCCTAAAATTTTCGATCGGCTCTTTAACTTGCCATTTTTCTTACATTTCCAAGTTTCCAGAAATGTTTACTTTCCATTTTTGAATCATTTCCAAAAAAATGTTCAGGTTTCCAAAATGTTCAAGTTTCCAAAATGTTCAAGTTTCCCAAAATGTTCAAGTTTCCAAAATGTTCAAGTTTCCAAAAATGTTCATTTCCATTTTCATTTCCATTTCTAGGTTTCCAAAAGTATCAAAAATTTATTCATAGTACTTGAGACTTGACATTTCGTACAATTTAACTGAAAATGCATAGGCCCTATTCAGGATGTTACAGTTCTACCCCCCTTAAACAAAATTTCGTCCCCGAAATTTCCTAACTAAAATAATTGAGGGTATTGCTGTCGCATTGTCTCCTCCGGCTCCCACGAAGCTTCTTCTGCTCCATGATTGCGCCATAACACCTTGACTAGAGGAACAGACTTCCTTCGTAGTACTTTCACATCACGTTCCAAGATCCCAATCGGTTCTTCCTTGTAGGATAAGTCTGGCCTTAGCTCCACTTCTTCAACAGATACCACATGCGATGGATCCGATCGATAGCGACGTAGCATGGATACATGAAATACGTCGTGCATCTGCTGCAATTCTGGTGGCAACTCTAATTGGTATGCCACTAGCCCAACTCGCTTCAATACTCGATAAGGCCCTATAAACCTTGGGCTTAACTTCCCTTTTCGACCGAACCTCATTACCTTCTTCCAAGGCGAGACTTTCAAGAATACTTGGTCTCCCTCTTCAAACTTTCAAGATTTGGTTGATAAGGGTTTTATAAGACCAAGTGTGTCACCTTAGGGTGCACCAATTCTATTTGTAAAGAATAAGGTAACGGTAAAGAATAAGTATCCTCTGCCCAGAATTGAAGATTTGTTTGATTAGTTATGTAGGGCTACAATATTTTGTAAACTTGATACGAGGTATATATATTATCAAGTGAAGATCAAAGGTGATGATGTCCTTAATTAAGATTGTTTTTCAATCGAGGTATGGTCATTATGAGTTTTTTTAATAGTGCCTTTTGGTTTTACTAATGCACCTGTAACATTATGGAATTAATGAACAAAGTGTTTCAACCATACTTGGATCAGTTTGTAATGGTCTTTATTAATGATATATTGGTTTATTCTAAGAATGAAGTTGATCATAAAGAACGTTGAGAATTGTACAGAGAACTCTGCGTGATAATCAGTTGTATGCTAAGTTAAGTAAATGTGAATTTTGGCTGAGAGAAGTAGATTTTCTGGGCCATGTGATTCTGTTGAGGGCATTAAAGTAGATCCTGGTAAGATAAAAACAGTACTTGAGTGGAATCCGCCAAAAAATGTATACGAAGTTCATAGTTTTTTTGGGCTAGCAGGTTATTACAGAAGATTTGTAAAAGGTTTTTTAATGATTGCAACACCTTTTACTCGTCTATTGAAAAAGAAAGAAAAGTTTGAGTGGAATAAGGAGTGCCAGTAAAGTTTTGAGAAGTTGAAGGTAGTATTGACTGAAGCTCTAGTTTTAACACAGCCAGAGTCTGGTGTAGAGTATACAGTTTATATAGATGCATCTTTAAATGGGCTTGTATATGTTCTTATGCAGAAGGGAAAAGTTATAGCTTATGCATCATGTCAGCTTAAGCCTCATGAGAAGAATTATCCCACTCTTGATTTGCAATTGGCAGTAGTGGTATTGGCATTGAAGATATGAAGACATTATTTGTATTGAGAGAAGTGTCATGTGTTCTCTAATCATAAAAGTTTGAAATATTTGAGGACTCAAATAGATCTAAATTTGCACCAAAGAAGATGGCTAGAACTGTTGAAAGATTATGATTTTACTATTGAGCATCATCTAGGGAAGGCAAATGTGGTGGCAGATACTTTGAGTAGAAAGATAATGGCAGCACTAGTATCTTTCCGAGTAAAAGTAAGTATGATTGATAGTGGATCTTTGCTAGCAGAAGTAACTGTGATGCCAACATTTCTTTCTCAGATTTTAGAAGAACAAATAAAAGATGCACATTGTGATTCATATAAATAGCGAATTATATCTGGCTAAGCAAAAAAATTATTTTGGGTAAGAATAGTGAGTTGAGATTCATGAGAAGAATGTTTGTACCACTTGAGAATGATTTGAGGAAGAATTTTTTAAGAAAAGCTCATCAAGTACCCTTTTCACTCCATCCAGAGAGTATCAAGATGTATAGAGATTTGAAAAGCTTGTATTTGCGGCCTGGGATGAAAAGAGAAATTGCAGAGTATGTTTCAACCTATTTGACATGTCAAAGAGTTAAAGCAGAGCACCAAGTTCTCTCGGGTTAGTTGTATCCTCTGGACATACTAGAGCGGAAGTAGGATAGGATTACCATGGATTTTGTGTCAGGGTTACCCCTAAGCCCTTCAAAGAAAAATTCAGTTTGGGTAATAGTTGATAGGCTTACTAAGTCAGCTCATTTTCAGCCTGTGACCACTACTTATTCATTGGAGAATTTAGCTAAGCTTTATATTGTGGAGATTGTATGCTTGCATGGAATTCCATCTTCCATAGTTTCTGACAGAGATACTGGGTTTACTTCAAGATTCTGGCATCAATTACAGAAATCTTTGGGAATTAAGCTGCAATTCAGTACTACATTTCATCCTCAAATAGATGGTCATTCTAAAAGAGTTATTCATGTTTTGGAGGATATGTTGAGAAGCTATGTAATTAATTTTAGGTTGAATTGGGAAAGTTATATTCCTTTGGTTGAATTTTCTTACAATAATAGTTATCATGCCTGTAGCACCTAGTATTGGTGGGTCCTGAGTTTAGGCGAGTAACTCGAAGGAATCTGAGTGGCGTGGTCCTACCCACCCAATTGACGCTTTCGGCGTACATGTAGGGCACATAGCTAATATTAGAGTATAAGGTAATGATTTCTCTTTGAAATGTGTGAATATGTATAAAGGAAGAGGATGACAAGTGTGTCAAGGGTTATTAGGTAATGAGAGTATCGCCAAAGGTAAGGTATGCCTAGTTAGTCTAGTTATGGTGCAAGTTATGTTCTAATGAGATAGTTAGGGATGAACGAAGGGATAAATCAAGGATATGTGAAGACTTTGGATTCTTGTACACATTTCTCTATAGCTGTAAGCCACTAATAAGGGTAATTTTGAAAGTTGGTGAGACGTGTCAAGTTTCACTATGAGAACATGGGTTTTACATATATATTGATGTAAACTTTATAAGAAAGTGGGAAGTTGTCTCCTTTCTTCTATTTGAAAACATCATTGTTGACTTGCATTGGAGATAATTAGAGATATTGGTTACTTAGCTAAAACTAAGGATCAAAGTTCATACAGAAGGTTGTTTCATATTCTGGGTAAGTATTATGGACTTGTATGTTAACCTTTAAAAGAGTAAGTTTGTTTTATATGCGTAAATAATAAGATGAGGAAGTAAGGTGTTGCATGGGGGTTATCTGGGTTCCAAATGTTTATAAAATTCATATGAATGAGTTTTAACGGTATCCTTATATCTTACAAGCAGTTATTATTGGGTTTTCGTGTTAGATGTTTGGGATCTGGAGATCAAGCTGCTGCTTGTTGGTGTTAGGTGAGTCTTTAAATTGACTCATGTGCGTATACTGTTTATTCTATTTGGATTACTTAAAAATGATTAGAAGAATGATTTTATGTTTTTGAAGCCAGAAAATGATCATTTGATCACAGTGAACATATTGAGTTTTGAAATATTAAACGTATTTTCTTAAAATTTTACTAAGGGTAAAACCATAAAAAATTTACCGAGGGTAAAATTTTTAAAATTTTACTGGGTTAATATAGGGATGAGAAAATTGTTTACTATAGGATAGTAAAGTTTATTTTGAGAAATATGAAAATCAAATCAGGTTGGATCACATTATAGAGTACTGAGTAAAAAGGCCTATAAAGTACTCATAATTGGACCTAATGTGAGAGAGGCCCAAAAGCCCTCATATAACATGAATGGGGTGGCAACCCTAATATAAATACTAGGGTGTGTTGTCCACCCCACCCCTACTCTAAGTAGGAAGTTGTTTTTCTATTTGAAATAAACCACTAGAACTCAGAAAGAGTTCTACCTTCTCTTCTTATAAATAGATGGCATCGTAGGGCATAAAACACAACTTTTGAGAGATTATTACTTTACCAAAAAATAGAGAAAATTTATTCTCAGCTATGAAATATATTTTTACAGAATACCAATTCTACCGGTTTCTATTAAAGAAGAGATAATTTATGTTTTCACCCCAAATAAAATAGAGAACTTTTTCTAGTTCTATTTTTCAATTCAATTTGTTTGAGCACACACTCAAAGTAATTTGTGGTACAAGAATAAAGGAGAAGATCGTTTGGTTAAGATGCAAGAACAACGAATGTCCGCTAAGCCAAAAACACAGGTATGAATTCAATTACGGTTTATTGTTATAAAAATCACAAACTGGGTCGGTTTTCAAAATTTTAATTTTTCGCTGTGTAAGAAACCGTTTTCAAATCAATTTTTTTTTCCTACACTCTACTCGATTTAGATCCCATGTCTTCCACTAAATCCACTTGACCCACATCATCATTGAATGGAACTTAGGGTGGGAATCTAAGAGGTGCGCCTAAAGCACCTTCACCCTTATCCAACAAGGCTTTGGGAACCTCCTCTACTAACTCTACTCTACCTAACTGACTCAAGTATTGCTCCAATAACCCTTTAAGTTATGTTTTAAGTTCAGCACACACCTCATTCTTGAATTCCTTGCGAAAGCTCAACAACCTCACATCTTTTTTATTATCTAGATCCTAATGATCATACTTATTACGCGTGGTTACACTGTTGCCACCACCCATAACCTGGCTTTGATGCCCAAATGATGCGGTTTAATTTGATAAGAAAAAACCAAGAGAGAAGGAGGAAAAAAATTAGGTGTTGGATTTGGTTCCCTAAGTGTAGTACATTCATTTTGTATACTTGTATTTTTCAAATAAATTGGTTTAATAGAATATCCATTAATTAGATAATACCCTTTGTATATTATCCTTAATGTTTTTGCAAGCAAATCAAAATGGAAGCTAATATTGGATCATTGGATATCTAACATTAACTAATACTACGTGGTATTACATAGTTGGAACGTAATTTGAAAAGATAACTTATATTAGTAGACAAACCTAAACATGTCCTTAGCCTAATTGAAAATGAGAAAATCCATTGAAAGACTACTATGTTGTAACACCCCAAACCCGGCCTAGACTTATGACCGGATCTGGTAGGTCACATAGAAGGGTTGTTTTAAAAACTATGCTTTCGTTAAAAGTTCGCATTCTTTTTGAAAACTTCGGGCTTTGTTGTTTGTGAAATTTAGATGTGCTCTTTAAGGTTTTAAAAAAAAATGTTAGTGTTATTATTTTGTCAACTACTTTGGTTATGAAAACCGATTATGGAGTATTTGCGGAAACGTGATATTTTGGCAAACAGTTATTAATATTTTAGAAAAACCCCCATTTAAACCATATAATAATAAGCAATAACGGAAATGGAAGTTTAAGAGAAAATTTAGTCCAATGGCCTTATTACAAAACAATAACCCAAATCAAATAATCTTAGAATTAATATAAAAACCAAATTTACTGAGTTTCGTGAGGAACGACTCCGATGTATGGTCACCACTGAGTCCACCGCAGCTCCCAAATCCGCTATCGCTGGGGATTACCTGCAATGTTATGGGAAAAAAAAGGGTGAGTTACAAGAACTCAGTGTGTAATCCTGATTCCAGTCACAGTCATGGTCTCAGTCTGGGCCTAAGCCCCATACAGTATAAACATGGTAATGTAAACAGAAAATGCAACCCAACCTAATAGTCCATCCGCTACACTCCACCCGTACCAGCCCCACACTCCATGTGGGGACCAAGTCAACCCACTTAACCCTACACTCCAAGAATGCAGTCGAGTTGCCAGTATAAAAGCAGCAAAGCTACCAGTATAAATGCAACAAAGCTTCCAATATCAGTATATGTGGCTGAGCCACTGGAATCAGTATGTTGTGGCATAGCCACCAGTACAGCACTTCCTCTATCATTATAACCCATCCCAATGCAACATGTCATGGCATAATAATTCAGTGTATGCAAAATGTATCATCATGGCAATTAATCAAGTTGTACACAATCATACCAAATCTGCCCCTAAGGGTATAATGGTAATTTTACCCACTGAGGGTATCTCAGTAATTTACCCGCTGAGGGTATTTTGGTAATTTATCACATTATGGCTTTTCAATAGCTTACTGTCGCCTCGCACGACACGGGACCCTTATTGGGTCTCTATAGAACTAATGTGCCTAAACTCCATTTTAGGCCCAAACGGGCCCACACGCTCATGTGGCCCATTTCGCATGGTTTTGGTCTCAGATTTCTAGATTTTGCAACCGTACTTACCTTTTGAGGGTTTTTCACCAACTTCGCCCATGTGGGCCGAATAGGCCATTGGGCCCGTTAAGCCCGTTTCGACTCGGTTAGGCCCGTTACAGCCTCAACGTCACGAGAGCACTCGTGACACTCTCAACGACTTACTGTCCTTATTCGTATCTCAATTTACCACTGCGAGTGCTTGCATGCTCGAGTGGCACAGATGCCGGTTTTTTGACTTTTCGATTTTTGGCCGATTCGCAGGTCATCACATGCAGTCATTCAGAAGGGTGTAAGATTACACACCTGTACGGATTAGGGATCACGCTACTCTTCGAAGCACCTATGAACAATAATCGGCTAATGGTTAGTCTTAATCCACGACATTCCCAGATTTGAAATTGATTAAACAATCCACCACACTTACCAACAACGACGACAATTCCTTGCTATGCTAGGACGTTGGTTACTCCCTTCGGCTACTAAATTGAGTCCCTAAATAAAATCACGAGTTAGCAACGCTGCCCCAAGTCCAAAAAGAAATAGCTATTCAGCCCCAAGACCTCATAAAATTATATAAGGATTGACCACCCCATATTCAGTCATAGCTTCACTTACCAACTACTTCCCGATCTTGAATGTTGAGCAAATAAAGAAGAAGGTAAGATCGATCCCTACTACAATCGGCCTAGGCAAAAAGAAATGGAGTCAAGGTTTTCGGTTTTAACAAAGCAACGAGAGATGAGAATAAGATGAGGGAAAAAGAAGAATATTACCTACGGCATGACAAAACCGAATGAAGAGGCAGGATTCGGCAGCAACGCGTAGTAACTGCGAACTAATGGTGAGATGATTCGACACCTAGTAGCACATCGAAGAGCCAGTTTCGGCTATGGGGTTAAAGGATGAATGTTTCGGTACTTTATGAAAGAAGAGAGAAAAAGAACATATGTGTCAAAAAAATATAAAAGAAATCGTTACCTAGTGATTACTGATGAATCGAATAAACAAGGTGGATTCGATGGTCAAAAGAACACCGAACTTTCGGCTATTAATGTTTGGCTAACAACAAAGGCAAGGAGAAACCAATTCAAAAGGTGAAAAGAGAGAAATCAGTTGATGGAGAAGAGAGAGTAGAAAGACAATAAAGAGGAAATGAGAGGTTCGGCTAATAGTAGAAGAAAAAGAACCGATTTAGATGAGAGGTAAGAGCAGGTTCGGCTAAAGTGTAGCTAAAAGAAGTAGACTCTCAAATGGGAGAAGGGAGGGAATTCGGCTTATAGAAAGAAATGGTGAAAAAGAAAAGAAGAAAAAGGTTTTTGACCAATTGGTAAATGCAAAGGTAACCCGAAATGCGCCAAGCAAAAAAGCACACAATTTGCACAAAATTGTAGAGAAAAAAAAACAAGAAGAGCCTAAGGAAATTTCAGCACTCAACCACCCACAAGACCGAATATGCACCTCACACTCGCCTAGCCGAATTTTCACTTCCCCCACAAGCTCCCACATTCGGCCAACCACCCCCTCTCACCTCAATCCCACGATTCCCTCATTAACTTCCTCCCCACATTACTCTCCATCTTCCATTTGAAATATTTGACTCATTCTTCAACCACCCTGGCAGAGTTTGGTCTCTACTCAGCTTCCTCCCTACCTGAGCACAAAAATTAAATTCCCCAAATGCTGCTTGGGGAATTCGAGCCCCACTTCTCTTGCTTCACAAGTGACGCCAACACCACACCACCACAGGCTCCCTTGAGTTAGCAAAATACCAACCAATTAAACTTAAGTTCTGCCTCCACTAGCTCACCCCACTAAAGTGCCCAAAAACCAAACTTTCATCAGGGCTTAGGCTCGAACCCGAGCCTCCCCAAGACCCCCAAATACACCCAAACAACAAGCTAACTAGCACAACACATGCAATAGTGCAAAATGCCAAACCCCTAATTTTATGATGTTACAGTTCTACCCCCTTAAAGAAATTTCGGCCCCGAAATTTACCTGTTTAGAAGAGGTGAGGGTACTGTTGTTGTATTGCCTCCTCAGGCTCCCACATGGCTTCCTCTGAACCGTGACTACGCCACAACACCTTGACCAGCGGAACGGACTTCCTCCTCACCACTTTAACATCCCGATCCAAAATTTGCACTGGTTCTTCTTCAAATGACAGATCAAGTTTAACCTCAATCTCTTCCACCGGCACTATATGAGATGGATCTGAACGGTAGCGCCCCAGTATTGAAACATGGAATGCATCATGTATCCGATTCAACTCAAGGGGCAACTCAAGCTGATAGGCAACCGGTCCCACATGCTTCACTATCCGATAAAGCCCGACGAATCTGGGGCTTAACTTGCCCTTCTGTCTAAATCTTAAGATCTTTTTCCACGGTAAGACTTTTAAGAAGACATAATCTCCCACCGAGTACTCTATCTCCTTACACTTCAGATTTGCATATGACTTCTGTCTATCAGAAGCTTCTTTCAACTGACTCCGAATCAACTTTACCTTTTCCTTAGTTTTCAAAATCAATTCTGGACCCAACAACTGTCGCTCATCTAATTCTGTCCAACAAGTAAGGGTACGACACCTACGGCCATATAACACCTCGTAGGGTGCCATCTGAATGCTGGATTGGTAGCTGTTGTTATACGCAAATTTCGCTAACGGCAGATAATCTTCCCAACTACCTCTAAAGTGAACCACACAACCCCTTAACATGTCTTCCAGAATCTAAATTACCCTCTTTGACTGGCCATCAGTCTGTGGATGAAATGCTGTACTAAAGTCCAATCTTGTACCCAACACTTCATGTAATGCCTTCCAGAACTGAGATGTAAATCTAGGGTCCCTGTCTGATATGATAGACACTGGAACCCCGTGTAGCCTCACAATTTCTGCCACATATAGCTTGGCCAAATTCTGTAGCGAGTAGTTAGCGCGCACCGGTATGAAGTGAGCGGACTTAGTCAACCGGTCAATGATTACCTACACTGAATCTTTCTTAGTAAGCGTCAGGGGTAGCCCATTAACAAAATCCATGGTTATTCTCTCCCACTTCCAAAGTGGAATCTTCACCGGTTGCAGGAAACCCGAAGGCAACTGATGTTCCGCCTTCACTTGCTGACATGTCAAACACTTACTCACAAAGTCGGTAACTTCCCGTTTCAGTCCAGGCCATCAATACAGTTCATGTAGGTCCCTATACATCTTATTTCCACCGGGATGCATAGTGTATGAGCTATTATGTGCCTCCCGTAGAATCAACTATCTCAATTCAGAGTCCCTCGGCACACAAACTCTTCCACGGAAACATAATACCCCTTCGCTGTTCAGCCCAAAATCCACTGTCTCACCGCTTTTCACTTGCTGAAAACGAGAACTTAAAGACTCATCCAAAAACTGTTTTTCCTGAATCTGACTAACCCATGTCGGCTTTACCTGAAGTTCCGCCAACAAAATACCATCCTCGAAAAGACTAAGACGAGCAAACATTGCTCTCAAGTCAGATACCACCTTCCGACTTAATGCATCTGCCACCATATTTGCTTTACCCGCGTGATACTCAATCAAGTAGTCGTAGTCCTTTAGTAACTCTATCCACCTCTGTTGCCTTAAATTCAGCTCATTTTAGGTAAGGAGATACTTAAGACTTTTATGGTCAGTGTAAATAATCGACTCTTCTCCGTACAGGTAATGTCTCCATATCTTTAGGGCGAACACTACTGCAGCTAACTCGAAATCATGAGTGGGGTAGTTCACCTCATGTGGCCTTAGCTGACGAGATGCATACGCCACCAACTTCCCCTCTTGCATCAGCACACATCCCAAACCTGTGTGTGACGCATCACAATAGACAACAAATTCTTTCCCAGCCTCAGGCTGAATCAACACTGGTGCTTCAGTCAGAATCTTCTTTAACTTTTCAAAACTTTCCTGCTGTTTATCAGCCCAAATAAACTGTACTCCCTTACGCAGTAACTTAGTTAGGGGGAGTAATCAACGAAAACCCCTCAACAAACCTTCTGTAGTACCCAGCCAAACCCAGAAAACTTTGAATCTCTGACACTGACTTCGGCGACTTCCAATCCAATACCGCTTCAACTTTCCGAGGATCAACCCTAATCCCCTCGGCAGACACAACATGCCCCAAAAATGTCACTTCCTTCAGCCAAAACTCACACTTACTGAATTTGGCATAAAGTTGCTTTTCTCTCAATATCTGCAACACAACTCGAAGATGTGAATCATGCTCCTCATCAGTTCTTGAGTACACCAAAATGTAGTCTATGAACACCACCACGAACCGGTCTAGATAGGGTTGGAAGACCAAGTTCATCATGTCCATAAAAGCACCTGGTGCATTCGTTAATCCGAACGGCATAACCAAAAACTCATAATGTCCATAACAAGTTCGGAATGCAGTCTTGTGAATATCTGCCTCCTTAACCCTTAGCTGATGATACCCTGGTCTTAAGTCCATTTTCGAAAAGACCGAAGCTCCCCGTAGCTGATCAAACAGATTGTCAATCCTTGGTAGCAGATATTTATTCTTAATAGTTAGCTTGTTCAATTTACGATAGTCAATGCACATACGCATTGACCCATCATTCTTCTTCACGAACAATACCGGTGCTTCCCACGGAGATACACTTGGTCTGATAAATCCTCGATCCAACAATTCTTGGATTTGAGCCTTTAGTTCTACTAGCTCCTTCGGCGCCATTGTATAAGGGGTGATGGACACAAGAGTCGTTCCTGGTAACAGCTCAATGCCAAATTCGACCTTGCAATTTGGAGGCAACCTCGAAAGCTCTTCTGGAAAAACGTCCAGGAACTCCTTCACGGTTCTGACGTTCCTAACAGATAACTCCTTGACATCCGATGTGTTGACAAAAGCTAAAAATGCCTCACACCTTTACGCACCATCTTTTCGGCCTTTAATGCGGAGATTACGTTGGACAGATAATCCCTTCTTTCTCCTATCACAATCACCTCCTCACCCTCTGGAGTCTTTAATACCATACGCTTAGCAGCGCAATCCAAGTTTGCACGGTGCTTAACTAGCCAGTCCATGCCTAGAATAAGGTCAAACTCGTTGAACGGCAGTTCCATCAAATCTGCCGGAAATACTACTCCTTGAACTTCTAGAGGCACACTTCTAAACAACTTGTTCATTACCACAAATTTTCCTAGAGGGCTAATCGCAGACATTTCTCTAGCAGCAATCTCAGATTCAATACCTAGAGTCCCAGACACAGTACAAACAACATATGAATGGGTAGATCCAATATCAATCAAAGCGGTAAATGGCACATCAAATATAAAAAACGTACCGGTTATGATGTTCGGTGCGTCGCCATCCTCTCGATATTGAGCCGCATAAATCAACCCCGACTGCCTTGCATCTGTATTACCAGCACCTCTGCCGAGCACTCCACGACCTCGTTCAAACCCATTTCCCCCTCTGGCTGGGCCACAACCTCTCGGTGGCTGCTGACCACCTCTCTCTGGTTGAACATAACCCTGTCTCGTAGCTGGCGTCGGACCCGGTTTTAAGTACAGCCCTTGATTCTGTGGTCTCTTGACCCACACCTGAAGTAAGCCAATGAAATAACCCGCACACTGTACAAGGTTGCGATCTGCCAGTAGCAAACGGAGCTCCAGTTCAGACCGGCTCATTAAATCTAGGCCTCTTTTGAAATCTATCAGAAGACCCAGAAGGCCTAAAATCCCTCTTATTCCTGCCCCTATCCTTGTCACGATTTTGACGCTCCGTGCGTTTCACTTCTTCAACAATCTTGGCTTTTTCCACCAATACAGCAAAATCTCTCTCCCACTGTGGAGCTATCAGTACTTGTAGCTCATCCCGCAGACCATCCTCGAACCGTACATAGTGCTCATAGTCGGTCGCGACTAAACCCCGAGCGTAACAACTTAAGCGCAGAAACTCCGCCTTATCTTCTGCCACAGATTTATTACCTTGAACCAAATTCAGAAATTCCTTCCTCTGGGCGTCCACATAACTCGCCCCAACATATTTTCCCTGGAACGTTGTCTTAAAGAAGTCTCAGGTGATACGATCCGCTTGAGTACCTTCTCTCACAGTGAGCCACCACTGGTATGCCTCATCCCGCAGGAGAGACACTACTCCTTTCAATTTTTCCTCTTCTGTGCAGTCCAGGTCATCCATAATTTGTTCCACAGCCTCTAACCAGTACTCCGCTACATTCGGAGCTATACCAGAAATGCCCCTAAAAACTTCGGCCCCATTTGACCGGAGTCACTCAGAAATAGATTTTCGGGCTACCGATCCAGTACCCGCTCCTGCAACCCATTTCAAGACCCGCAACATTGCTTGGGACAAGGCGTCGTCCCCTCTAGTTTGGTTATGAGACCCTGTTTCGGTCACTAGTGATGCGGGTACTTCCATTTTAGGCATGTGCCTTGAGGCTGCGGGTCCAGCCCCAGTACCTCGGCCTCTACCACGGCCGTGTGTACCACGTCCACGTCCTCTTGTACTCATGTTGCTGAATTGAATTAATCTGATTAAGAATTTTATGAATCAGTATATAATTCAATGTTTATTAACAAATGTTTTATGGAAAGTAGATATAAAAGTTGTTTTTACAGATCGATTTTCCTAATGTCTCAGTCTCTACAGTCTTAGCTCTTATAGCTAGCAGTCTCAGTATACTACCACTAACTCTAGTAGTTTCTTACTAAAGTCATTTCATCATATCATCAGATATAGGGTAAGAGAACTTACGGATTTGGTGCCGGAGACTCGGGTGCCATACTTCAAATAAAAACATTTATTTTCTAAACCCTATTTCAAACAAATCTGAAAAACATTTTAGAACCTAATCCACAACCGAGTTTTGCAACCGGGCTCTGATACCATAAAATGTAACACCCCAAACCCGGCCTACACGTTATGACCGGATCTGGCAGGTCACATAGAAGGGTTGCTTTAAAAACCTTGCTTTCGTTAAAAGTTCGCATTCTTTTTGAAAACTTCGGGCTTTGTTGTTTGTGAAATTTGGATGTGCTCTTTAAGGTTTTAAAAAAAAAACGTTAGTGTTATTATTTTGTAAACTACTTTGGTTATGAAAATCGATTTTGGAGCATTTGCGGAAACGTGATATTTTGGCAAACAGTTATTAATATTTTAGAAAACCCCCCATTTAAAACATATAATAATAAGCAATAACGAAAATGGAAGTTTAAAAGAAAATTTAGTCCAATGGCCTTATTACAAAACAATAACCCAAATCAAATAATCTTAGAATTAATATAAAAACCAAATTTATTGAGTTTCGTGAGGAATGACTCCGATGTATGGCCGCCACCGAGTCCTTCACAGCTCTAAAATCCGCTATTGCTGGGGATTACCTGTAATGTTATGGGGGAAAAAGGGTGAGTTACAAGAACTCAGTGTGTAATCTCGATTCCTGTCACAGTCATGGTCTCAGTCTGGGCCTAATCCCCATGCAGTATAAACATGGTAATGCAAACAGAAAATGCAACCCAACCTAATAGTCCATCCTTTACACTCCACTCGTACCAGCCCTACACTCCATGTGGGGACCAAGTCAACCCACCCAACCTTACACTCCAAGTATGCAGTCGAGCTGCCAGTATAAACGCAGCAAAGCTGCCAGTATCAGTATATGTGGCTGAGCCACTGAAATCAGTATGTTGTGGCATAGCCACCAGTACAACACTTCATCCATCATTATAACCCATCCCAATGCAACATATCATGGCATAATAATTCAGTGTATGCAAAATGTATCATTATGGCAATTAATCAAGTTGTACACAATCATACCAAATCTACCCCTAAGGGTATAACAGTAATTTTACCCATCGAGGGTATCTCAGTAATTTACCCACTGAGGGTATTTTGGTAATTTACCACATTACGACTTTTCAATAGCTTACTGTCGCCTCGCACGACACGAGACCCTTATTGGGTATCTACAGTACTAATGGGCCTAAACTCCATTTTAGGCCCAAATGGGCCCACACGCTTGTGTGGCCCATTTCGCATGGTTTTGGTCTCAGATTTCCAGATTTCGCAACCGCACTTACCTTTTGAGGGTTTTTCACCAACTTCGCCCATGTGGGCCGGATAGCCCATTGGGCCCATTAAGCCTGTTTCGGCTCGGTTAGGCCCGTTACAGCCTCAACGTCGCGAGAGCACTCGTGACACTCTCAATGACTTACTGTCCTTATTCGTATCTCAATTTACCACTGCGAGCGCTTGCACGCTCGAGTGGCACAGATGCCGGTTTTCTGACTTTTCAATTTTTGGCCGATTCGCAGGTCATCACATGCAGTCATTCAGAAGGGTGTGAGATTACACACCTGTACGGATTACGGATCACACTACTCTTCGAAGCACCTATGAACAATAATCGGCTAATGGTTAGTCTTAATCCACGACATTCCCAGATTTGAAATTGATTAAACAATCCACCACACTTACCAACAACGACGGCAATTCCTTGCTATGCTAGGACGTTGGTTACTCCCTTCGGCTACTAAATTGAGTCCCTAAATAAAATCACGAGTTAGCAACGCTGCCCCAAGTCCAAAAAGAAATAGCTATTCGGCCCCAAAACCTCATAAAACAATACAAGGATTGACCACCCCATATTCAGTCATAGCTTCACTTACCAACTACTTCCCGATCTTGAATGTTGAGCGAATAAAGAAGAAGGTAAGATCGATCCCTACTACAATCGGCCTAGGCAAAAAGAAATGGAGTCAAGGTTTTCGGTTTTAACAAAGCAACGAGAGATGAGAATAAGATGAGGGAAAAAGAAGAATATTACCTATGGCTTGACAAAACCGAATGAAGAGGCAGGATTCAGCAGCAACGCGTAGTAACTGCGAACTAATGGTGAGATGATTCGACACCTAGAGGCACACCGAAGAGCCAATTTCGGCTATGAGGTTAAAGGATGAATGTTTCGGTACTTTATGAACGAAGAGAGAAAAAGAACATATATGTCAAAAAAATATAAAAGAAACCGTTACCTAGTGATTACTGACAAATCAAATAAACAAGGTGGATTCGATGGTCAAAAGAACACCCAACTTCCGGCTATTAATGTTCGGCTAACAACAAAGGCAAGGCGAAACCAATTAAAAAGGTGAAAAGAGAGAATTCAGTTGATGGAGAAGAGAGAGTAGAAAGACAATAAAGAAGAAAGGAGAGTTTCGGCTAATAGTAGAAGAAAAAGAACCGATTCAGATGAGAGGTAAGATCAGGTTTGGCTAAAGTGTAGCTAAAAGAAGCAGACTCCCAAATGGGAGAAGGGAGGAAATTCAGCTTATAGAAAGAAATGGTGAAGAAGAAAAGAAGAAAAAGGTTGTCGACCAATTGGTAAATGCAAAGGTAACTCGAAATGCACCAAGCAGAAAAGCACACAATTTGCACAAAATCGTAGAGAAAAAAAAAACAAGAAGAGCCTAAAGAAATTTCAACACTCAACCACCCACAAGACCGAATATGCACCTCACACTCCCCTAGCTGAATTTTCACTTCCCCCACAAGCTCCTACATTCAGCCAACCACCCCCTCTCACCTCAATCCCACGATTCCCTTAACTTCCTCCCTACATTACACTCCATCTTCCATTTGAAATATTTGACTCATTCTTCAACCACCCTGGCAGAGTTTGGTCTCCACTCAACTTCCTCCCTACCTGAGCACAAAAATTAAATTCCCCAAATGCTGCTTGGGGGATTCGAATCCCATTTCCCTTGCTTCACAAGTGACGCCAACACCACTCCACCACTTGCTCCCTTGAGTTAGCAAAATACCAACCAATTAAACTTAAGTCCTGCCTCCACTAGCTCACCCCACTAAAGTGCCCAAAAACCAAACTTTCACTAGGGCATAGGCTCGAACTCGAGCCTCCCCAGGACCCCCAAACACACCCAAACAACAAGCTAACTAGCACAACACATGCAATAGTGCAAAATGCCAAACCCCTAATTTTAGGATGTTACATATGTTGTCT
This sequence comes from Gossypium australe, assembly GCA_005393395.2. Taxonomy (NCBI): domain Eukaryota; kingdom Viridiplantae; phylum Streptophyta; class Magnoliopsida; order Malvales; family Malvaceae; genus Gossypium; species Gossypium australe. Next base: position 81,997,525 of record CM016617.1, on the reverse strand, counting down.
ATCAAGTCCAATTGGAGAGATGTTTTGTCTTGAGCATTGGAGTGGATGGCCCAAGCAGAATATATCCTAAATCTGTTTATATATTTATTCACTTGTGATGTTCATAGTGTGGCATAACTTAATCCTGAGTGAATGATTGACTATGTATGCGTGACTCATATACTTTGATGTAAGTAAAAGCCTGAGTTCAAATAGATAAGGAACCAAAAGTTGGTGAGTTAGGTATACAACTTCTACAGTATGTAGCATCATTTACCATTGTGGAATTCATAACCCAACTACAGGGTAAATGATATCCTCTTATTGGTATTACATGATAGATGAAAAGTAAATGTGGTCAGGGATCATTTGTCTTTGTAACAAATGTCTTGATTACTATTTGATAGTAATTCACTTTTCATGAAGGAAGATGTAATGGTTACCATAAGATAAAATAGGATCATAATAGGAGAATGAATTTATCCCATAAAGATAAAGGATATCATATGAGGGTAATACACTTATGACAAGGTCATTGGATGAGTACTTATTAAATAGCTTTCATAATGGTATGTAATTCAGGAGAGCTCAATCACGATACTATAGCAGAATGGCTTTATGACTAAATACGTTTATAATTAAAAGGCTAAAAACTAGAATTAATTAAAAATTATTTGAGCCCTAATTATATATTTCCAATTGGTCCCTCCGCTAGCTCGTTGAAACCAGAAATGAATTGCATGTAAAACCAAATGAGTTCAAATGATGAAGTTAGAGAAATGGGTCACATTTACAAATGAATGCATTTTCTCACTAAGTATAGAAGTGACTTGAAAATCAAAATTGAAATTAACTCAATTAGTCATTATGAGTTCATTTGAATAAGGAAATTAAATATAATTCATCATAGATTCTTTTACGGTAAAGTTGACATGACTTTTACGAAATTAGAATTGGTTTGAGGAAATTATTTAATTGGAAAATATTTTTATAATTTAATTAATTAATTAATATTTATTTTAGGAAATAGGAAAAAAATTAGGTTGGATTGAATTATAAAGTGTTGGGTCAAAATGTCAAGGAAGCACATATAATTAAACCCAATATATAAGAGGCTCAATTCCCCTCACATGGCATGTGAGGGGTGACAACCCTAAGGGAATTTGAGAGTGTGTGCCACCCCCTCTCTCCTAGTTAGGCTAAAGGAGTGTTTTTCTTATTCAACCAGGAGTCTCTTGTCTCTCTCTATAAATAGACAGTTTTGGTAGAGGAAAATATACTTGATTCATATATTGTTATTCTACTGAAAAATAGAGTGAATTTATTTCTAACTACAAATTATGTTTTTCAGAATAACAAACTTTTCTGTTTTATAGAGAGAGAAATTACTTTCCTATTGAAAGTAATAAAATTGTTTATTATTTTGTGTTCGTGTTGCTCAAGCCCAGAATCAACACAATTCAGAGTACAATGATAGCGGAGAAGGTCATTCAATAGAAAGTCAAGAACACTTTGGATCCGTATTGCATAAAACACGAGTATTTTTTTGAAAAAAATTTTATTACTATGAATATCACAAATCAACTCGATTTTCATATTTTTAAACATCCGCTATAATTGAAAATTGTTTTCTTAACCAAAATTTTTCAATAAAGGGGATAAGGAAGAAGAAAAAAAAAGAAGGAGATGATTAACAAAATTCTCATTTATTAGGGAAAAAACCGTTCCCACCAATTTATAACTACTAGTAACTACCATCTATTACTAGGTGTTACAAACAGACTCAAACAAAACACACCATATTATTAAAACGATTATAGTAAACTCATAACAACTCAAACGACACCATATTGCTATTCTTAATTCAATAACTGCAAAAAACTCTTCTGATACATGTTGTTCTGTGAGTGCAAGATTTGACAGAGATTATAGAAGAGAGAAGGACAAATTTGAGAGGAAAAAGAGAAGGGTTGGTTGTCACAAGCTAGAAAAAAGAGTGCATCCTTCACACTAGAAATAAGAGTGCATAACGACCAAGGGTTGGTTATCACAAGCTATTAATGATAGCTGTAATCTTTCCTTCAACCACACTGTTTCACTTAGCTAACAATACTGCCCAAAACGTAGCATTTCTAGCTATTCTAAAACATGAACAATCCGCATCATGTCACTCAGAGGTCTACCAACTAAAATAGTGTGTAGCACCGACAGTTATTAAAAGCAAACATAAATAGAAAATAACAAAAAACAATTTATGCCATAACAATACTGCCTTCCTCGAAAGATTTTTGTCCTCGAGGATCGAAATGGGGCCATTTTTGTTGCAAGTCTTAGAGCACCTCCCAAGTCAAGTCCTCAAGAAAAGTATTGGTCCATTAGACTAGGACCTCAGTGACTGCATGGTCTCCTCTACGAAACATCCTGCGTTGAAGTACTCTTGATGGCTCTGTGGATAAATGTAACTGTAACACCCCTCACCCGTATTCAACACCAAGATAGGGTTATAGAGCATTACCGGACTTATAACACGATTACACATTCATTTTCTCATACATTTCCAAATTTCATTCAAATATCAATCAACACGTTCATATCGTCCCTAATACGAGCCTACTTAAACATGCATTAGAAGTGGTTCGGGCTAAATCGGTAACTTTGATAACTTTTTGAACAATTATAAAATTTTCTCAAAAATAGGGGACACATGCCCATGTGGCCCGGCCGTGTGTCTCACATGGCCAAAGACACGGCCGTGTCACAGGCCGTGTGGACATTCGAAATGGGAGCACATGGCCGTGTCTCAGCCCTGTGTCTGACCTCGTGTAACTCTCTAAATTAGGTCACACGGCCAACACACACACCCGTGTGGTTAGCCCGTGTGCCCTACAAATAGCCATGCACGCCCGTGTGCCAGAACGTGTGCTAGGCCATGCCAAACCTGTAGGGTATACTGACTTATGCCACACGGCTGAGTCACACGCCCTTGTGTGAGGCCGTGTGGAGCATACTGACTTAATTTTTAATTTCAACACTAGGGGACACACGGCCGTGTACATGACCGTGTGTGACACACGGCTGAGACACATGCCCGTGTAGAAAAAAATAGGCTATTTACCAAGCCAATTTTCGACCCAATCTTGTGCACACCTACAACAACCCAATTGGCACCAAAACATAACATAATTTGGCATTTAAAAACAACCAATTCAAGCCTAAATCATGCATATTCTATACCACCTTCCTCAATATACACAAATCACAAAATAGACCATACCATTTATGCCCAAATCACACATATACAATTCAACTAATTATACACTTTCAAATATGCATCAATGTGCTCAATTTCACAAACATATATCTTCTCTAATATCAACCATTTGACATTCACAATACCAACTATCAATAAACATCACCAAACCAACCTCAATCACATTACCATATTCAAACACATAATAAGAGTCATATGCACAAATATATACACAACAACATCAACCAAAATGAGCCTACTCTCATGGCTTTATACAAACCAAATCATTTAACATTTACAAGCCATTTCAAAAGACCAAAATCATTATCAACTCATAACCAAAATGACCAAAGTCCCTATACATGCCATATACTCAAAATACTTAAGTTTAAAAGTACCGAGATGATAGTTAGATAGTGTGATGAAGTCTCCGACGATCCCTGAATCCGAGCTAGCTTGAAATCACTATAAAACACAGAGAAATACACAAAGTAAGCTTTATAGCTTAGTAAGTTTGTATAGCATTTATTTCAACTCATCATATAAATTCAAATTAAGCCAAAAACATAACATAACATATCTCATAATGAATCACCAACCTACCACCTTTGCATTCACCAAATTAGATATAATTTCCATAATTTTTCATCATTTCAGTGTATTACTAGGTTCATGTACATACCTGTACCTTCCCGTATTTAACTCATACTCATCACATCTTTGACATATCTATTAAACCATTTGGAATATTTTTGGATACTTGGGAAACTCGCACACTAAGTGCCAAATAAATAGCCGAAGCTACATCGGTCTCGCACACTAAGTGCCACTATATATATAGCCGAAGTTATCTCGATCTCGCACACTAAGTGCAAATATATAGTTGAAGCTATCTCGATTTCGCACACTAAGTGCAAATATATAGCTGAAGCTATCTCGATTTCGCACACTAAGTACAAATATATAGCCGAATCATCGTCAAACATGGCTATAGTCTCGTATACACAATTTATGCAATATCAAAGCATTTAACGCATAATTATAACAATGCTTATTACATATGAACTTACCTCGAATGTAAAAACGATAACACGAGTCAACTAATCCAAAACCTTGTTCTTCCCCTGATCTAAGTCTGTATTTCTCTTTTCTTGATCTATATAATATCAAATTCAGCTTATTTAATCATCACTCTATTCAATTTAATCCAAATTTCACATTAAGGAACTTTTACATATTTGCCCCTAATGTTTCACATTTTTACAATTTAGTTCTTATTTCAAAAAAACACAAATTCATGCAATTTAATCACAACCCATGCTAGCCGAATTACAGTTAGGTCCCTAGCAGCCCATATTTTTCATTTATTCACATTTTTAACCACAAAGTTTCCACATTTCACAATTTAATCCCTAATTTACATTTTCACTAAAAATCACTAAACAAAACTTGTATAACTGACATCAAATATTCATAATCTATCATTAAACATCAAAATAAACATGTATTCATCAATGGAAACTTTCAAAATCTTTAACATTTTTGCAAAATAGCCCCTGGGCTACCTAGACCTAGTTGCAACGATTTCAAAAACATAAAAATCATCAAAAACGAGACAAAAGCTATAACACCCCTAACCCGAAATCGTCGTCGGAGTAGGGTTAGGAAGCATTACTGGACAATCGAAACATTTACAAAACATTTCACGACAAAAAGTCAATCATAAATCAAACATACATAAATATAGCATATAGTCCCTTATCAGGTCTACGAGACCTTAAACACGTGTTAGAAAGGGGTCGGGACTAAACCAAACACTAATGAAAGTTTTCAAAATTTAAAATATTCTTCAATACTGTTGAGGTCACACGCCTGTGCAATCAGGCCGTGTGCCTCACATGCTCACCAGACACACCCATGTGTCCAGGCCGTGCCAAAACAGAGCAGTATTCTGACTTCTTCACACGGCCACCTGGCACGGCCGTGTGCTAAGGCCGTGTACTCTTAGGCAATATACTGACTTATTCACACGGCTACTAGGCACGTTCATGTACCGTGGCCGTGCATACTTAGGCTAGCTATTGACTTTATCCCACGGTCACTAGGCATGCCCGTATGCCATAACCATGTAGGCAAAATAGGCCATTTGCAAGGCCAATTTGCCACCTACACAAGGGTCAAACCTACAAGCACATTTAAGCATAATTCCTCACACAATTTGGCAACCAATTTCATGTCAAGTGATCAACATATCATCTCATCAAATCTCATTTCTATCATGTCAACTTATATACCAAATTGCACAACTATAACACATGTATAATCAAGCATGATTCATCCATAAGATCTCTAGATCACAAAGGCATCAATCCATCCCTAAACTTACCATTCACAAGAATTTATTAATACCATCAAAACATATCAAAACATACTTCATACACCAAATCCACATATGCATATTGCCAACATTTATCTAACCACATCTCATGGCAAATTACACATCCCAAACATATTTTAAAACAACTAGCCTATACATGCCATATTCACATATACACATCTTCTAAGGTACCAAAGTAGATTGCCGATAGTGTGATTAAGATGCTGAAGATCCCCGGATCCGAGCTAGCTTTACTGACACTGCAAAGCAGAGAAACAAATCTCACAGTAAGCTTTCAAAGCTTAGTATGTTCGAAATACAATACAATTAACTCAATGAATCAAATTAATGTACACATTCAACCATCACATAGATAATTTATCAATGTCACACAAATTCAACCATATCCAATACTCACATAACATTTCATACATCTACTTTAAACTTCCTCAACCACATAGGTATCATACATACCTTTGCCAACACATAGTTAGTCACCAACAATGCTACTCACCACTCGACTTTACATTTCGATCAACCTTTGCTATTCTCTTGCTTTATTTGCACACTTAGTCCAACTTATAGACAAACATAATTGCCGTCGCACACTTAGTGCCAATACATTAAACTGAGCTTATATCGATATCGCACACACAGTGCCAACTCAATAAGTTAAAGCTTCTATCATCTCGCACACACAGTGCCAATCATCTCTATCCCGTTTCTAATTTCGCACACTTAGTGCCCTCTAATTCAATTCAGCATATAGCATTTCTAATCTCATAGCTATATAGTTATTCATTCAATTCACATCACATAGAACATAAATTAACAACTTGTACTATATCCGAACTTACCTCGGACGTCGAAATACCGAAACGGTCGATTAATCAAGCACTTTGTCTTTGCCTCGATCTCGATCCGAACCTCTCCTTTCTTGGTCTATACATATTCAAATTCAAACCATTTAATCACCAATTCATTCAATTTAATCCAAACACACTTATTTAGGGCATTTTACAAAATAACCATCATATTTTCACATTTCGACACTTTAGTCCCTATTTCACAAAATCATCAAATTCACATAATTTCTTTTCACACAAGCCTAGCCGAATTTTCCTTGTGTTCATACAAGCCCACACATTTCATTTATTTCACATTTTAATCCTTCAATTTATCATTTTCACAATTTAGCCCTAATTAGCTAAATTCACCAAAAATCCAAGAATAAAATATGTTCATTAAACACATATCTTCCATTTAACACTAATACTCATCACAAAGCTTATAATTTCATCAATGGCACATCTCATAAACTTCATCAATTCTTCAAATTACAACATGGGCTTGATAGTAGACTAAGCAACAATCTCAAAAACATAAAAATCATCAAAAACTAAAGTCAAAACATACCTTAATTGATTCCAAAACTAGCTGAATACCCTAGTTTAATTTTTCTTTCCTTTCTTTCTTCAATTTTAGCTATTATGGATGATAATGGCTTATTATTAGCCTTTTTTTTTATTAATATTATGATATAAATTCATTTACAAAAATAACCTTTCATTTAATATATAAAACATATATATAATAAGGCCATTCATGTCTTTTAACATCCGTTACCTAATTATTGGCATATTTGCCTCATAAGGCCTCCACAATATAAAGACAACAACACTTAGGTACTTATAAATCAGCACACAGCTTTTACATGTTACGCAATTAAGTCCTTTCTCTTAATTCGACACACAGTCAATAAAATTACCACACGAAATTTTCACACAAGCTATATCACATGTAATCAACATAAAAATAACATTAAAAAATTATTTCGACCTCAGATTTGTGGTCTCAAAACCACTATTCCAAATAGGGTCTAAATCAAGTTGTTACAAAAGCGGACTTTCAATTGAGCATCAACATGGCCGAACTCTATCAAGCTCTGTTGGTTCTTTATTTTCTTGAATTTTCAGTGGAATGAAGGAAAGATGATGATGAATTATGATTTCTATTATTTTAACTTAATTTATTGTACAAATTACTATATTAACCTTGTTTAAAAACATTAGAAATCACTTAATATATACATGTAACACCCCAAACCCGGCCTAGACGTTACGACTGAATCTGGCGGCGTCACATGATAGTGTTTTGGAAAACATAACTACGTTAAATTCCATTTGAAAATATCTTAGGCTTTTGCCAAACCGTGTCATTTAATCATTTATTGACCATTTTCAAAACATTATACATTGCAGAAGCTTTTTAAAAGTAATTTGTGAATTCGTGTGTTTTTGATAAAACATTTGTTTACTTTGAAAACTCGAGTCTTGTCCTACTACTAGCAGATCATAAAATAATAATCCAAAATTTAAGTGAAAATCCATAAAGGCCTTATTACATGAAATTTACCCAATTATAACAAAATCTTAATTAAAAATAAACCGTAAATAAGTGTCCAGAATCGTGGTCACTGCCGAGTCCTCCGTTGCACTGATCCGTCTACTGTTGGGGATTACCTAAACAGATTAAACAGAAAAGGGTGAATTTTTGCAAACTCAGTGTGTAATCCCCGCAGAAATCATACAAACAGAAATATCAGATAACAGACATGATGTTCACAGTTCAGGTTTGAACCCATTACAGAAATATTGTGGACCTTAGCCCACTCAGATACGGAATCAGACATATTACCGAGTCTTAGCCCATTTCAGACTGAATATGCAGAAACAAAGTCCTACCCACCAGCCTCTACATACTAACTCTTTCCAACCCTACACACCATGTGGGGATAAAATCAACCCACCCAGCCCTACACACCATGGTGTACAGAATACGACACATAATCAGAAATTTGCAGGCTTAAGAGCCTTTTAGATACTTCCTCCAATCATAATCCACCCACCCCGATGCAATGCAACATACAGGAATGACATTCTATTATGCAGATAAATCTCATATATTCAAATCAACATACATGCTTAGTACAGAAATCAGACAGACAGAGCATTCAGTTAGGGGTCTAAGTATTTCTTACCGACCCTACGGTCGGTCCACTGTCGACTTGGGCAAACCGTGCAACCTTACAGAGTTTATCAGATTAATGGACTCACACGCCCATGTGGGCCCACATGCCCGTGTGGCCCACACGACTCAGATTGGCCTTAGTTGTATGGATCACACGGCCTGGCCTAGAATCCCACACGTCCGTGTGGCCCACACAGCCCAATTGGTCGAGCCCTTATATCGCACACGGCCTCATTCTGCCCTCATACGGCTGGGTACAAGCACACGGCTAAGCTCATCGATCACACGGCTGTGTGGTGACTTACATCTTGCACACGGCCTACAACAAGGGCGACCACACGCCCGTGTGGTGTCGACAGAAAGGTTTTCGACTTTCTCCAAAACCTCATTTTCTACATTTTCGGGTACACACCTGGTATCGAATCGATGCTAACGCAATCTCGAGCAACCCTAAACCTATAATTGACAGTACAAAACCCAGAATTAGCCCATATCCAAGGTTTAAAAAAATCCATCATTCCAATCACGAATCCACCTAACCACTTAACACTTACCTCCAAACGACAGGCAGAAATTTCACAATCTCCCATCATTAATGGCTAATCTCCAGCCTCTTGATTGACTCCTAACAATCAAAATAAAAACTTTTCTTAAGTCATTTATCCATGATCATATTCAGGATAAAACATAATCAAACTTACTGATCACAGCCGACGTCTTACTAAACCAACGAGTTAATGGAAAAGAACGAAAAGAAAAAGAAAGAGATGGGGGAGAGTTTTGGCAGCAATGTAGAGGAGAAAATGAAGGATGATGACCGAAAATTTCATGCAAAAGAGAGGCAGAGTAATCAAAAATCAATAACCCCTTCCTAATCCCTTATTTTCCTCCTAAAACCTTCCCTCACTTCCCCACACATCTCAATCACCTTAGTATTTCGGGTAACCAAAACTCTTACAGTCCACTGAGCAAAAAAACATCCTTGCTCATGCCGGGATTCGAACACATGACCACCAACACTCCAACACTCTACTCAACCACCAGATCAGTAAGCTCATTCTGATATAATTTCCCTAACAATTAATTAAAAGCCTACTGAACAGAGCTAGGGCTTACTTCATAAAAATACCTAAAATTTTCCCAAGTTGAGGCTTGAACTTGGGACCTCCCACACACACCCAGCACACATAACCACTGAAGCAGACACTCATTCATGCTAAAATTACAAAAGACAAAATTAAGCAAAAACCGGGGCATTACAATACCCATAATTGTCCACTCATAATTAAAATGGTATATTCACCACATAAGGACTTCCACTATTTAATTCCATAGCCATTAGATGCCTTTAGCTAATAGAACTCCACTTTTACACTTTACGATTTAGTCCTTTTATCAAATTGACCAATCAAACGATAAAATTTCTTAACGAAATTTTCACACAAACATATTATCATGCTATAAACCTTAAATTAATAACAAAATAATTATTTTAACTTCAGATTTGGGGTCCTGAAACCATTGTTCCAATTTGACTAAAAATAAGCTGTTATAGTAACAACCCAAAACTCAGTGGAGTCGAAAATGGTGGTTTCAAAAATGTTGGTTTTGTGGATATTATTTATTAATATTTACAAGCGTGTTACAATATTATATTGAGGTTTGGTCTAATCATTTTAATTATTTGGAAAGTTAGACAAGGTACAAGTGTATCAATTCTAAAGTTGGTGGTTTTGGAAACTGAGATATCGGGAACTCGTTTCCGTAAACTGGACTCATAAATATTTTTATTAAATATTTATAGAGTTATATTAGAGACAAATTAAATTTTGGATAACTAATTTTGATGAAATTAGGATTTGTTAAGGTACATAGACTGAATCGCGTAGGTGTTAAAAGTTGAATTATAGATTGAAATAAACTGAAGGGGCAAAAGTAGCAACTACACCCTTATTCTTTTAAAGTGGAAGACATAGTGATATGTGTTATATATATATATATATATATATACATATATATATATATGTTAACTTATATATATATATGTGTAATAATAAATAAGTAACATGAAAAGTATGTATGGATATTACATAATAATAAATAAAATGAAATAAAAATGAAAGTGGAAAGTGAGAGAAGAATGCATGCAAATTAAAAAGGAAAGAAAAGAAATAAAAGAAATAAATAAAAGGAGAGAAAGAATGCATGGTTAAACGATGTAACACCCCCAAACCCGGCCCACGAGTTTTGACCGAATCTAGTGTGTCACTGCGGAAAACGTTTGAAGACTGATTTCACTTTTGGGAAAAACATTAAAAATTTTTGTTTAATAAAACATTGTGTATTTAAAGCTTTAGATAAAACTTTAACGTTACGAAATATCTGGATTAACCTTTAATATATATATATTTTGAATAAATATGTTGCTAAAAATAAAATCATTTGCATATAGTAATTTAATTTGATCAAGCCATAAATAAAAAAAATAGTAACAAATATTATAAGGCCCTTATTACAACCAAAACTTAAACAAAGTACTTAATATTTAAATGCATAAAATAATTAAAACATTTTCTTCTGCATGGGCCACCTCGTATCCTCTCCAACCCGGTCCAAGCTTTATGCATCACCTGTAAGGTTTGAGAAAAATTGGGTGAGTCAAACAGACTCAGTGCATAGTTATTTCACATGTCCCCATACATATGGGCTTGGCCCATATCCACACAGTCCACATAATCAGTCATGCAAAAATGCATCCCAACCCAACCTAAAGTCCATCCGTTACGCCTACCTTAGCAGACCTGCTGCCCAAGGCCGTGGCTAAGCCACCGATCACATAAGTGATCCCACATATTAATCAGTCTACGGTGATGCACACAGCTATCAACCACCGAGATGGGCACCTAGCCAACACCTCCCTTGATGAAGCACATAGCTAACATCAAGCGCTAATGTAGCACAAGACTAACATTAGACCACGTACATAAATATGTACACCCCCTTCCTTCATTATCCATGTCCCAAATTCCCATGCATATGTATATATATATATATATATTTCGTGACAAGGTAACATTGTAAAGAATATACATCACATGCTTACCACAAATTCATACACACAACGCAGGTAGTTTAATATCATAAAATACTAACCTGTTTAAGCGGTTACCTCACCATGGTTTCCACCACCTTAGCCATTATTTTTGGCTACCATTCACATCACATCACACATATACGTATAAAACAACGTGCACAAATAACAGAAGAACAGTGCGATAACTACGCACCTGACTATATAGCGAAATCTCGAACTATTTGAATCTATCCGGATCTTGGAATGTGGTTTTCCTCCTTCCTTAATGCCGACTTGGTCCTAAATCATCAAAGTTAGAATCGGCTAACCTTATTACCAAATATGGCCTATGGCCGAAAAGCACAAACCCACTTACCTATTTCTTCCAAATCCCGAAATCACACACTTGCACCTTTAATAGTCGAAATCCCTACTAATCACTGGTTAGTATCGGTTTTAAGCATAAATCCATATTCAAGGCCCTTAGCCGAAACTACATGTCACCTTACCTTGAAGAATCGAAACCCGGAAGACTCCTTCAAAGCACCTTAGCATCGGCTACACACAAAAGATACACTATTAGAACACCATTCATATTCGGCCAACCTTACCAAGGCCTATTCTCAAGCTTTCGGCACCCCAATTGAAAAGTAAAGGAACCGAATACCAAAGAAGAGCACTTACCACCCTTTGCTTACCGCACACGATTACTTGCGAAGACCCAAAAGAGAGTAAGTTTCGGCTTCCTATCTTGGCTTTAAAGGCTTGCGGCAAGGAAGAGAAAATAACATTTGAGTTTCGACTAAACTCTTAATGACAAGGGGTATTCGGCTTTGACTACAAGATGGAATTAAAATATTGGCTATGGTTTTCCTTTAAGGTGTCAAGCAAAGAGAAGAGAAGAAGATGCTACAAGGTTCGGCCAATCCCTTAAAAAAAAGATTGAATATTCGGCTACCCAAAAGAAATAAAAGAGAGAAAGAAGAAGCAAATTCGGCACACAAAATAAGCACACCTCCAAAGTCGAAAATACCACCCTAGGAAGTCTTATATTCGGCCACCTTATCAATCCATTATCCAATTCCTATTAAATCTCCTATTTTATCCCTATATCACCTCTTCAAAAACAATTAAAATAAGGCCACCCTTTCTATCTTAACTAAATAAATAAATAAATAAGAAGATAAAAGCCAGCATTTATCCATTCAAAAAGAATTTAAAAATAAATAAATCTTTATCCCTTCATCCCAGCCGAAATTTAAAAACAAAATCATCAAGCTTATCCTCATCTATTTGAGAGTCCATGTGCAGACCACTAGCTCTCCCTCCCTTCACGCCAGCATGCAAAAATTAAACCACCCAATTGCTACCCACGCTACTCGAACATGGGACCTGCTGGAATAAGCTTACAGGTAACGCCTCAGCCACTCTGCTGCTGGTTCTTTTGTGATATGAACTCCCTACAGTTCCTTTTAAGAGCTTCCTCCTAAGCTTCCCCTTGTCTTAACGCCAGAACAAAAATAAAACATACCTTGCTTCCATTGTGACCCGAACTTGAGTCCCCCCTTGCTTGGAGCGGCATTCACCCAGGCCTTAGGTGGCGGCCCCAAGCCACTTTACCAATCCGACTTTCATGTCCGAAATCCTTACCATTTATTTTTAAGACCTTCCTAGCCCAACTCCCCCCTACATAACACAAAAAATAAAAACTCCCAGGTGCTAATTCGGCAGCTCGAACCCTCCTTGCTCAAGGCGTCATTTCCAGGCCCTTAAGTGGCGCCTTGCAGCCACTTTACCAAGGCACTCCTTGTGTCCAAAAATCACTTCATATCTCCTTAAAGCCGTCTTCAGTCCCACTTCCCTTCTTGACGCAAAATACAAAAATAAAACACTCACATGCTGCCCTCAAGACTCGACCCTCTTCCCTCCTGAAGCCTCCTTGCACCTTAGCGCCCCAAGCCACTTTGCCAACTAATTTCTTATGTCCTAAACTCCACAAAATTTCTTTTAAGGCCTCCTTGCCCAGTTTCCCCTTTTCACCTAAAATTCCAATATTTTCCAAGGTTTTTCCCCTTCGCCTAAAGTTCTCAAAAGCTCCTAAAATATATCTGAAACACACTCCAAACCTACTATCACTTGAATTATGCATTAAATGCACTAGGATGTTACAGTTCTACCCTCCTTAAAAATTATTTCGTCCTCGAAATTACTTGGCTAAACTAAGCAAGGAGCTGCTATTCCTCGAACCTCTTAAGGCACTTACTTACCAAGCTTGTCACTGTTGATCGCTTTAAAGAACTAAATACGATTTCACACTTCACATTCAAGATTTCATACATTTCATTAGCAATATAAGAAAGCTAACCCTACCACGAACACGACAATTAAGGGTATTTCAAGAATAAGGAACATACCCGTTGTCTCATCTGGCACCTCTTCCTCCTCGCGATGCCTGGCTGCATAAACCAGCCTTGGTTGCCTCGCCTCTGCACCTTCAGCACCTCTATTTGGTGTTCCACGACCTTGGCCGGAACCATTCCCTCCATGGTTCGGACTACGACCCCTCGACACTTGCTGACCATTCCTGCCCGGCTGCACATAACCTTGGCCTGTTGTCCGAGCCCTATTCGGATCCTGAGGACAATCCTTAATCAGATGAGACTTGGACTTACATCTAAAACATTCCCGTTCCCGGTTCCAGCACTCACCAACATGATATCTTCCACACCGAGCACACGGACGGTCCGGATTTCTAGTAGCTGGCTTAGTAACACGTACAGAATTCTCAACCTTCGGTCTTTTCTGAAGACTCTCAGCCGATTCCGACGATCCAAAATTCCTCTTATCCCGGTTCCTATCCTTATCTTTGTTCTGTCTCACCGAGTCCTTAATCCCTTCAGCTACCTTAGCCTTCTCCACCAACATAGCGAACTCCCGTTCCTGTTGTGGCGCTATCAACAACCTCAGATCATCCCTTAATCCGTCCTCAAACCGGACACATCGCTCATGCTCCGTAGCCACTACTCCTCGAGCATATCGGCTTAACCTTAGGAATTCAGCCTCATATTCCGCCACGGACTTGTTCCCTTGAACCAGCCCCAGAAATGCTTTTCTCTGAGCATCAACGTAGTGAGTTCCGACATACTTCTTCTGGTATGCTGCCTTAACATAATCCCAAGTGAGATCCTCGGCCGTGGCACTATCCCGAACGGTGAGCCACCACTGATACGCCTCGTTGCGAAGCAGCGCCACCATTCCTTTCACTTTCTCCTCAGGAGTTAAATCGAGCTCATCCGTAATTCGCTCGGTCGCCTCCAACCAATACTCAGCTGTACTGGGCGCCACACCAGATACACCACGGAACACCTCAGCTCCGTTGGCTCGAAGTCGCTCGCGTACAGACTTCTTAGCTCTCATATTTCCGCCTGCTCCCGCCACCATCTCAAGAACTCACAGCACCGCCTGCGATACAGCATCATCCCCCGTCTGATCCTATTGCTCAACACTAAAAGCTGGTGGTGGAGGTGGTACCTCATTCCCAGACCCTTGACCCGATCTAACGGGTTTCGATGCAGCCATCCTGCCTCGACCACGTCCACGACGACCACGTCCTCTAAAGCTCATTTCTATCGTCGCGATCTGACTAAAAAGTTTTATGAATTAGTCCTTGTTTCACTTATTACCCGCGAAGAAGTTTTATGAAAAGAGTTTTAGGAGTGGTTCTTTCGTATTCATACATGCACACAGTCTTTTCATTCATACATCCATCAATCAACTATGAACTTTTCTTCATTCAGAGAAATGTTGTAGTTTTCATTGTTGTTGTTTTTCCCACTACCCAGGGGTACTTTCGTAATTTTTCAGAAGAAAAGTTCCTCGGTGATTTTGTCAAAAAGTACTTTGGAATTTTTAAAATTTCTGGGCATTTTGCAAAAATTTTGAAATCCGGGGGTATTTCGGTAATTTTGGAGCTTGGGGGTATTTTGGTAATAAACCAGGGTAAATTTGTAAAGTTTAATATTTCTGGGGTATTTCCAAATTTTGCAAAACTTCGAGGTTCTTTTTGAAAATTTTATTTTTCCAAAACGACAGTGTTGCAAAAATTTTGGAAATCAGGGTCATTTTGGTAATTTTTGTAAGTTATGGGCAATTTTGTAATTTTCCAAAAATCAAGGTATTTTGATATCTTGCAAATTAGGGTTTTTGAACATTTATAAAAATAATGAAATATTGGTAAAACTGTTGGGTAATTGGTCATTTCATAAGCCAAGGGCATTTTTTGTAATTTTACCACTAGGGGTATTTTTGTAATTTCATAAATCAAAAATATTTTAGAAGGAAAAAAAAATTTATGGAATAGCTTTTATAAATAAAAAGGGTAATTTAGAACTTTTAAAACTAGGGTTTCCATAAAAATACGGCTAGTCCCTTTCGGGTTTTAGTTAGGGGTTTAGCCCATGACTAAGTCCTCTTGGTTAGGGTGAACCGAAGCTACGCACCAGGTAGGATTCGAGTGGAGAGGAGGTGAGTCACGCGGACTGCTTAAATACCAAGCTCCCACCGAATACCAATCCTAGACATGCGCACAATGGTTGCCACACCTTAACTCGGCGACTTAGACACAGGTTTGTTTAATTGCCCTTAAGTCTTATGCATCTTGTGTTAGAGTAGACTAGTCTTAGGGTTCAATAGCCCTAATATTCTAATCTACGAGCCCAAATATGCCCATAACATTCACATATAAATCACTTCAATAGTCAGAGGTACTTACCTGGTGGACTTCGGGTCGGAGATACAGGTGCCATGCCAGAACTAACCTGAAAAATCATTATAAAAGTCCATATTTTTGAAAAGCCCATTTTGAAAAATGTTTTTGGGCCCAAATCCCTCAGAGCTGAGTTTTGAACCGGGCTCTGATACCAAACTGTAACACCCCCAAACCCGGCCCACGAGTTTTGACCGGATCTAGTGTGTCACTGCGGAAAACGTTTGAAGACTGATTTCACTTTTGGGAAAAACATTAAAAATTTTTGTCTTTAATAAAACATTGTGTATTTAAAGCTTTAGATAAAACTTTAACGTTACGAAATATCCGGATTAACCTTTAATATATATATATATATATATTTGAATAAATATGTTGCTAAAAATAAAATCATTTGCATATAGTAATTTAATTTAATCAAGCCATAAATAAAAAAAAATAGTAACAAATATTATAAGGCCCTTATTACAACCAAAACTTAAACAAAGTACTTAATATTAAAATGCATAAAATAATTAAAACATCTTCTTCTGCATGGGCCACCTCGTATCCTCTCCAACCCGGTCCAAGCTTTATGCATCACCTGTAAGGTTTGAGAAAAATTGGGTGAGTCAAACAGACTCAGTGCATAGTTATTTCACATGTCCCCATACATATGGGCTTGGCCCATATCCACACAGTCCACATAATCAGTCATGCAAAAATGCATCCCAACCCAACCTAAAGTCCATCCGTTACGCCTACCTTAGCAGACCTGCTGCCCAAGGCCGTGGCTAATCCACCGATCAACGAAATGATCCCACATGTCTTACCTTGACAGACCTGCTGTCCAAGGCCGTGGCTAAGCCACCGATCACATAAGTGATCCCATATATTAATCAGTCTACGGTGATGCACACAGCTATCAACCGCCGAGATGGGCACCTAGCCAACACCTCCCTTGATGAAGCACATAGCTAACATCAAGCGCTAATGTAGCACAAGACTAACATTAGACCACGTACATAAATATGTACATCCCCTTCCTTCATTATCCATGTCCCAAATTCCCATGCATATGTATATATATATATATATATATATATATATATTCATGACAAGGTAACATTGTAAAGAATATACATCACATGCTTACCACAAATTCATACACACAACGCAGGTAGTTTAATATCATAAAATACTAACCTGTTTAACTGGTTACCTCACCATGGTTTCCACCACCTTAGCCATTATTTTTGGCTACCATTCACATCACATCACACATATACATATAAAACAACGTGCACAAATAACAGAAGAACAGTGCGATAACTACGCACCTGACTATATAGCGAAATCTCGAACTATTTGAATCTATCCGGATCTTGGAATGTGGTTTTCCTCCTTCCTTAATGCCGACTTGGTCCTAAATCATCAAAGCTAGAATCGGCTAACCTTATTACCAAATATGGCCTATGGCCGAAAAGCACAAACCCACTTACCTATTTCTTCCAAATCCCGAAATCACACACTTGCACCTTTAATAGTCGAAATCCCTACTAATCACTGGTTAGTATCGATTTTAAGCATAAATCCATATTCAAGGCCCTTAGCCGAAACTACATGTCACTTACCTTGAAGAATCGAAACCCGGAAGACTCCTTCAAAGCACCTTAGCATCGGCTACACACAAAAGATACACTATTAAGACACCATTCATATTCGGCCAACCTTACCAAGGCTTATTCTCAAGCTTTCGGCACCCCAATTGAAAAGTAAAGGAACCGAATACCAAAGAGGAGCACTTACCACCCTTTGCTTACCGCACACGATTACTTGCGAAGACCCAAAAGAGAGTAAGTTTCGGCTTCCTATCTTGGCTTTAAAGGCTTGCGGTAAGGAAGAGAAAATAACACTTGAGTTTCGACTAAACTCTTAATGACAAGGGGTATTCGGCTTTGACTACAAGATGGAATTAAAATATTGGCTATGGTTTTCCTTTAAGGTGTCAAGCAAAGAGAAGAGAAGAAGATGCTACAAGGTTCGGCCAATCCCTTAAAAAAAAGATTGAATATTCGGCTACCCAAAAGAAATAAAAGAGAGAAAGAAGAAGCAAATTCGGCACACAAAATAAGCACACCTCTAAAGCCGAAAATACCACCCTAGGAAGTCCTATATTCGGCCACCTTATCAATCCATTATCCAATTCCTATTAAATCTCCTATTTTATCCCTATATCACCTCTTCAAAAACAATTAAAATAAGGCCACCCTTTCTATCTTAACTAAATAAATAAATAAATAAGAAGATAAAAGCCAGCATTTATCCATTCAAAAAGAATTTAAAAATAAATAAATCTTTATCCCTTCATCCCAGCTGAAATTTAAAAACAAAATCATCAAGCTTATCCTCATCTATTTGAGAGTCCATGTGCAGACCACTAGCTCTCTCTCCCTTCACGCCAGCATGCAAAAATTAAACCACCCAATTGCTGCCCACGCTACTCGAACATGGGACCTGCTGGAACAAGCTTACAGGTAATGCCTCAGCCACTCTGCTGCTGGTTCTTTTGTGATATGAACTCCCTACAGTTCCTTTTAAGAGCTCCCTCCTAAGCTTCCCCTTGTCTTAATGCCAGAACAAAAATAAAACATACCTTGCTTCCATCGTGACTCGAACTTGAGTCCTCCCCTTGCTTGGAGTGGCATTCACCCAGGCCTTAGGTGGCGGCCCCAAGCCACTTTACCAATCCGACTTTCATGTCCGAAATCCTTACCATTTATTTTTAAGACCTTCCTAGCCCAACTCCCCCTACATAACACAAAAAATAAAAACTCCCAGGTGCTAATTCGGCAGCTCGAACCCTCCTTGCTCAAGGCGTCATTTCCAGGCCCTTAAGTGGCGCCTTGCAGCCACTTTACCAAGGCACTCCTTGTGTCCAAAAATCACTTCATATCTCCTTAAAGCCGTCTTCAGTCCCACTTCCCTTCTTGACGCAAAATACAAAAATAAAACACTCCCATGCTGCCCTCAAGACTCGACCCTCTTCCCTCCTGAAGCCTCCTTGCACCTTAGCGCCCCAAGCCACTTTGCCAACTGATTTCTTATGTCCTAAACTCCACAAAATTTCTTTTAAGGCCTCCTTGCCCAGTTTTCCCTTTTCACCTAAAATTCCAATATTTTCCAAGGTTTTTCCCCTTCGCCTAAAGTTCTCAAAAGCTCCTAAAATATATCTGAAACACACTCCAAACCTACTATCACTTGAATTATGCATTAAATGCATAACCCCTAATCTAGGATGTTACAAACGACCTAAGGGTTCAAATTCAATTTTCTAACATTATCTTGGAATCCTCGAGAAAGAAAGGAAAAGACAAGGTCGTCGACAAATAGCTTGGAATTTACGGTTTGTATTATTATAAATCGGACCATTTCAATTGTTGCATTCACAAACGACGCTGCATGGTAATGACATACGGTAAGCTGGAAATGTTAGAACAAGCTGAATTGAATTGATTTGAATTACTTATTTGTGATAATGACTAAATTGAATAGTTTTGAAAATATGATATATTGTTATAATTGAGCAATTTAGTTCAATTAATGATGAATTATGATGTTACATATGTGATTTAAAGATTGGTTGATGAATTATGTTGTAGGTTTGAGAAATTAAGCATAATGAAATTGAAACAAGGGGAGATTGTAACAGCCCGTTTATCAGTGGTGTCAGAAAAATTGGTTTCGGGGCCTCCAATTTTGATGAGTAAGTTCATAAATATTATTATTTAATATTTACAAGTCAAATATGAGTTTTAAAAAGGTTTTTGATTTGATAAATTATGTTATATAAGCAATTTATTAAATTTAAGTGGTATGACCCTGAGGTTAAGTAATTTTAGAAAATAATGTATCGGGACTTCGTTTCTATAAACCGAGCCATAAATATTTTTATAAATATTTACAAAGTGTCATTAAGGTGGTATTAAAGTTCCGTTGAAAAATTTTAACGTTTGGATAGTTAATAATTAAAAAGGACTAAATTGTCAAAGATGTAAATTTGATCACTATTTGATTTGAGTGATTAAATGGTTAATTGAATAAAGAAAAAGGGACTTAAATGGTAATTATACCATTCATGAGGTTAGTGTACAAATATGGACATGACTTTGGTGTTTTATTTATTTATTAACCAAGGTTAAAATGGTAATTTGATTATTAATTCAATTAAATAAAACATAAGTAAAAAATATGGTTGTTATCTTCCTTTTTCTTTTGTTTTTCAGCTGAAATCCATGGCTATGGAAGCTAGGTTTGGCCAACCATGTTTCCTTGCATGTAAGTCCTTAAGCTATCTATTTATAATAACTTTTATGTTTTTGAGATCGTTGCAACTAGGTCTAGCTAGCCCGTACCTTCACTTTTGAAACTGTTAAAGATTTTGAATGTTACCATTGATGAATCTTATGATTTTTTATGTTAAATGATGAATTTGTAATGTTGATTTATACTTAAAAGTATCTTGTTAAGTGATTTTTGATGAATTTATCGATTAGGGATTTATTGTTAAAATAGTAAAAGTAAAAGGATTTGATGTGAAATTGTTGCAATAATGGATGTATTGGATGCCATAAGTATTCAGCTAGGCTCAATATTTGGTAAAAATGGTTAATTTGCATGTTTTAGGTTGAGGACTAAATTGAATAAAAGTAAGATTTTAGGGGTAATTTTGTAAAAATATCAAAAATGACTAAATTGCATAAAATATATTGATTTACTGTCTAAATTAATAGATTGAATTAAATTCTTAATTTATATCAAGATCGGTTGAAAAATCGAGGAGAATGGAAAATTACCAAAATGCCCTTGTACTTTGACATTTCTGCAATTTTGCCAGGTAAGCTCATAAGTATAGAATTGTACATACCTATAAATATAAATAATGTTAATGTTGATTCATGAATGTATATACTTATATATGATGTTTAAAATGTGAGCTGAAACTCGAAATATTATAACTGAATATAAGATGAGAAAGGATTTATTAGAAAACTATTGAATATTTATGAGATATGATATTTATGAGATTTCAGCATTATTATAAATTGTTACATCATGTGTATCGAGAAATATGAAAGTGATTAATAGATGATGTTAATCTTTGTGATGGCACATTGACAGTATGAATATATGTATTGATTTTAGATCATGTGTACGGAAATGGTGAAGTGCCCTTGAATGATAAATATGTTTAAAGGAATTTGATTACATGAAATGCCCAGTTGAATGTAGTAATCACTAAGATACGATTGGCATGCCAATAGGGTTAGAATGTGCACTTGTACGGGATTCGCACTTCGGTGCCCCTGTTTGCACTTCGGTGCCCCTATATACACTTCGATGTCTCTATTCGCACTACGGTGCCCCTGTTTGCACATTTGTGTTGCTGTCTGCACTTTTGTACCCCTATTTATGCATCCATGATACCTTTGGTGTGATGTAGTTACCCGAGTATCCGAGTCAAGTTATTAGTTCATCAGGCTAACTGTGAATGGAATTTACAAAATTATTTTAATGTTAAAGGCTAATGTAAAGTCAAGATATTAGTAAATGTTAAATGTTAAATGAATTACTTGATCATATGTGAGTATCGTTATATTGGTTATTATTTAGTTAAATATATATGTTTATATACATATATAAATGAGTTTGGGTTGAATTATTATAGTACAGAAAGCATACGATGAATCATTTTCAATGCTAAGCCTATAAGTGCTTTATAAATGTATAACAGGTATGATTAATTTATTCATTTATCTTTAATCTTACTTAGTGAAGGTAAGTGATTCCAGAAAGGCATGTTTATAGGGAAGTTTGAGACGGATGATGAATTATAGAATGATTATTAGTTAAATGTGAAAGAGTTATGTTTATATGCACTAGCTTGTGGTTATAGTTGATGTTTATGCAAATGAAATGGGTGAGAATAGATATGGAAATGATAAGTTCATATCTGTGGCGAAATATGATTAAATAAAAAGGATTGTTGAGTTAAAAAACTTACTTGCAATGAAGGAATTTACTTATGATATATGTCATGACTAGAAACACTGATTCATGAATTGATAACATAATTAAGCTTATTGTAAGTAAATGGAATGGTAAGTTAGTAAATGAAATGGTTCACTATTTTAAGAAAAGATACCTTATTATGGTATAAATGGAAAGTATTCGGGATGTTAATGAACCTATTCATTTGTGAGTTGATAGTTATATAGTTTGATAAATCTTGAAGCATTGGTATAGGTTTATTTATGACTTATAAAGTTCATATTTAAAATGGACTTTTATGTTTAAAGTGTATGTGAGCTTACTAAGCATTCATTGCTTATGTGGTTTTCTTTCTCTTACTTTACAGATTATCGGAAGCTCGACCGAGTTGGAAGCTAGTCAGAGATCCATCATACTATCCATCGATTTTATTGGTAGATTTTGATGTCTTGATCAAGGTTATAATGGCATGTATAGGTGGAATTGTGATATATGTTAGTTTGATGAGTTTGGCGTGTATATATCATTGTGGTTGGTGTAACCTTGGTACTTGTGAGGCCTTATTGATGTGTGTCACTTGACAATGAATTAATGCTTGTTGGAATGCCTAAACTGGTAGGTGTTAGATTGACCACAACATTTTCAAGTTATGGCATGCTTTGTAAAGGTTTGAATAGATGTGCATGAGTCAAATTTGGTATGTATATATGTTGGTTGGTGGAGCCATTTGGAATTGGCTAGATTCGTGTCATTTAGATGGTGTTGATGCTTAAATGGTTGGTGTTGGAATGGTCAAATGAAAGTATACTTTGAATGACCAATTTAGTATGTTTGGTTTGTTTTAGAATATGGTCAATTAGGCTATGTTTTGGCATGGAGACAAAATAAATGATAAATGGAGTTTTTAAGGCCTCGAGGGCTCGTATAAGGGACAATATGTAAGTTATTAATGGAGTTCACCAGGATTGATGTTGTGAAATATTGAAACGAAATATTATGTAATGATCCGTAACCTTATTTCGGCAATAGATATGAGTTAGGGGTGTTACAGAGATAATGGATATTAGTTTATAAGCTCGGTTTAAGATATATAGATAGATTGAATAATTAGCTGATGTAATAGGACTTTTATATTGACATGTTCAAATGCATTATAACCTTTATAATATGTTTTATTGTTCGATTATAGAAATACCATTGAGTTTTACTCAGCGTACGATTTTGTTTTCTGTGCACAGTTTAGGTACTTTTTGGTTTACCGCAGATTCAACATCCAACAACGAATCCTAGACTCAAGTGTGGTGATGTTTAAATTTGTAATGGCATGTACCTTGGAGGTCTTTTGTTTTGGTTATTTATATCGTGTTGATGTTTTGGTTTTCTAGTTCGATAATGACCAATTGTATATATATATATATGATTGTTGTAATGCCCCGAATTTTTGGGCCTAGTAGAATTGAGCCTATTGGGCCCTGGCCATAGGAGCATTTAAATTTTTTTAGAACAAGAGAACGGCACTAATGCAAGTTGAATCTATTAGGTAAGTGATTTTGGAGGGTTAGGGGGCTTCCATGAAGTCCCGGGATCAAACCTAGGCTTTAGGAAAAATTTTGGTTTTATGTGAATAAAACCCTGGGAGTAAGTAAGTAGGCTTGAAGAATAAAATGTGGAAAAAAATGACACAAAAAGGAGTTGTGGTCTAGTGGCAAATGGAGCCACATGGGAGACAAGGAAGTGACGCCATAGAGGAAGCAAGGGGTCCACAGTTCAAGTCTTGGCGCTTGCAATTCTTTTTGTTTTCCTTTTAAATGAACTTAGACTTTGGCCCATAGACTTATATTAGTTGCGCATGTTGTAAGTCACAAAAGGAGCTTGTGTTGTGGTGGCATGTTGCGTCTGGAGCATAGGTGAGGGAAAGGGTTCGAATCCCATTGCAAGCAAAAAGGGATATTTATTTTGCTAAGTTGGGGCGACAGGTGGTTGTGTTGGAATTAAACTCTGCTGAAGGAGGGATCCCACATCGGAAAGCTAGCATGAGAGTAGGCGAGAAGCTAGCTTTAAATAGAGCGATTTATGAGGAGTGTAAGCATACCTTGGTTGGCGTTTGGGCATAAGAGTGTTCGGAGCGCGAATTAGCTTCAGATTCCTATTAGGTGTGTATTTCGCACTACTCTAGCTGTAGAGCGGCAAATGCCGAAATGCCGGTCACACGGCAATGGTAGCCACGCGAGCGTGTGAGCGCACGTGTGGGAGCTTCGACGCGATAGTTGAGGCCATCATGAGTGTTCTTGTGGGTTTAGGCTGTTTGGGCCACGATGGGCCGAAAGGGGCCATGTGGGGCCAATGGGCCCGTGGGCCCAATCGGATAAGTTGTATGATTGTGTAGTAGATATTGGATTGGTCTATGTGAATCTCATATCTGTGGCTAGATTTGGGCTAAATGGGCCACACGAGCGTGTAGGCCCATTTGGGCCGAGAATGGGCCCTAGGCCGATTCGCAACGTTATCTCTGTTTAGAATACCTTGGTTTACAAAATTACTGGAATACCCTTAATTTACAAAATTACTGAAATACCCTTGGTTTACAAAATTACCGAAATACCCCTGGTTTGTAAAATTACCGAAATACCTCTGGTTTGCAAAATTACCGAAATACCCCTAGTTTGTGAAATTACTGAAATACCCCTAGTTTACAAAATTACTGAAATACCCTTGGTTTACAAATTACCGAAATACCCTCTATGGGTAAAGTTACTGAAATACCCTCTATGGGTAAAGTTACCAAAATACCCTCTATGGGTATAGTTACCGAAATACCCTCTATGGATAAAGTTACCAAAATACCCTCTATGAGTATACTTACCAAAATACCCTCTATGGGTAAAGTTACCGAAATACCCTCGATGGGTAAAGTTACCGAAATGCCCTTAAGGGGTGAATTACTGTTTTACCCCTAAACGACAAAATGACCGTTATACCCTTAGTGGTAGTTTAAATGATGTTTATGTGATTTTTATATAACTGTATATGATCGTGATACACTGCATATGTAACATATTGCATTGGGTTGGGTTTTTCTGATTTGGAGGAAGTACTGTTATAGTGGCATCGCCACGTATTCTGATTCTAGTGGCTCAGCCACGTATACCATTGTTAGCAGCTAGGCTGCACCATTAGAGAGTTTAGCTAGGTGGGTCGACATGGTCCCCACATGGAGAGATTGGTTGGTACGGGTGGAGAGTTTGGTGGTTAAGGGTTGGGTTACATGTCTATTGCATTAATATGATATAGGGTTTAGGCCCATACTGTTACCGAATAGGGCTTAGGCCCAGACTGTTACCGAATAGGGCTTAGGCCTAGACTGATACCGCATGGGCTCGGGCCCAGACTGTGATCGTAATAGGGGATTAAACATTGAGTTTTCATGAACTCACCCCGTTTTTAACTGTGCAGGTAATCTTCAGCCTTAGATGGTTCGGAGCTGCGAGGGACTCAAAGAAGACCATACAGCCACACATGTCTTTCTATTTCGTTCATTTATTTAAGCACTTCGGTTTTTGATTTGGGTTGTAATAAGGCCTCTCTATTTTTAACTTATTATTTGTGATATTTATTTATGATGTTTTCTAACTGCTAAAAGTGGAATACGATTTCCAAGACGATAATTGTCTTCAAAACACTACCTTTCCGCAATGTTTTCAAAATGCTTCTGCAACTCAATTTTTAAACATCACGTTTTCGTAAATTGTTTATTTTAAATATGCTTTTGTAACAGATAAGTTTTTAAAAGTAATTATGTTTCCAAGTGGATAACAATTGCTTAAGTGTTTTGAGTTTTAACAAAGAGGCTTTAACTCTCAAACAAGTTTTAACAACAAGAAATATGGTTTCGAAAAACACTTCCATGTGACACGGCAGATTCGGGCCTAACTTCTAGGTTGGGTTTGGGGTGTTACAATTGTGGTCGAAGCTATATTTGGTATGTTAGCTTGGCCTAAGGTTTTTGTATGTGTTTTTAGCTTAAAGCTTGATATCCTAAGTAGCTAGATGTTAGTTCAATATTGGCAAATTTTGTATGAATGAAAGTCTTAAATGGTTGATGTGTTGTTATTATGTTTGAATATATAAAATGTGGTACCAATGATGGTATATTAATTAGGCACTTAAGATGATTGTTTTGGCTTATTTTGAGCATAATTAATCGACTTTTGAATAGGTTAAAAGACTGGTGAATTGGTTGTTTAATGTCCAAGTAAACACAATTTGGTAAACTTGAGTTTTAAGGAACAATTAGGTACAAACTGCCTAGGACACAGTCTGTCACACGATCGTGTGTCACACACGGGCGTATGCCCTGAACGTTTAGAATAATAGTATAAGTGTAGTTTCCACACGAGCAGAGACACGGGCTGGGACACGGGTAAAGACACGGGCTGGGACACGGCCGTGTGCCTTAAGTAAGTAAGTTACACGGGCTGCACCATAGCCGTGTATCCCAACTTCGAAAGTCACACAGTCTAGGGCATTCTACACGGTCGCGTGTCCTTTATTTTTAAACATTTTGAGATTTCACCCTAAACTTCTAGAATTGTTTAAAATTAGTCCCTGGCTATTTTTAGACTATTTTAAGGCCCCGTAAACTCTTATTAAGGACTGTAAGAGTAATTTTTACTTTGAATTTGAATGATATAGCATGGTTTATTATTAAATTGCATAAGACACAAATATGAAACTATTAAATTAGCATGCATTGCTCCTGTATCATGTGATGTTAATATTTAGCTTGCACCATTTCTTGTGTTGAAATTAAATGTTCTGATTGGTTAGTAATGCTCGTGATCCTAGTCTGACGACATAGAGAGATTAGGGGTGTTACATCTAGTGGTATCAGAGCTATAGATTTAGTTGATTCTCAGACTAAATCAATCTCAAAATTGAGTCTAGAGATACGTACCAAAGTTGAGTCAAGTCGAAGTTGGGATTTGGATGCTGATAATAAGTGTTTCTGTTTTATAGTTGAAAATGTTAGAGGAATCGAGAAATGTCTTTAATAATAACATAAATAATAGTGGTCACTCGGTTGAGAATGAAAATAGGATTAGGGTTGAAGCATCCAGTGAAGTTTTAGCCAGTGTTTGACAAAACCTAACTGTGAGATCCTGATGAGAAGATCGAGGTAATGAGTGATTATCCCGCAAGATAGCAAAAATCTTTCAGAGAATAGCAAGAACTTCTCCACTAACTACTTCATCAAATATAGCTAGATGAGCCCCAATAAAAGAACTGTAAAAATATGGTGCTATAGAGTTTATGGGAGTAAAAGGGTCGATCCTTTGGCAGCCAAGATGTGGCTAGAGGCAACAAACCGAGTACTTCAATAGTTAGAATGCACGTCGCGCAAATGTGTTATATGTGTTGTTTCTCTTCTGCAAGAAGAAACATATAATTGGTGGCAAACTGTTATTCGTCATGTGCTCGCTCTTCAAGTTGACTAGGATTTCTTTCAACCTAAATTCCAGAAAAAGTATGTTGGTGAACTATACTTGGAGGACAGAAAGCAAGGGTTTCTATTGTTGAAGCAAGACAAGATGACAGTAATTGAATATGAACGTGAGTTTCTGCGACTCAGTAAGTGCGTTCTAGAACTTGTTCCGACTGAAGAAGAAAGTTGTAAGTGATTCCTCCGGGGAACGCATGATGACCTTCGAGTTCAGTTGGTATCGCACAAAATAAAAGAGTTTGTCGACCTAACTGAACGAGAAAAAATGGTTGAACAAGCCTTGGGCTTAGATAAGGAAGGCGAGTCTCTTCGAGTATTTTGAAAGAGGATAGAGACTATAGACTCACAACATCTATTTAAATGAAATAGAAAGTGTCAAAATTCTGAGAAACCAATTCCACCGAATGTAGACTTTGAGAAAGATCAGGTTAAACAACCATCAATATCTATTGGTAATAGTAGAAAGTTAAAAAAGGACATAACTATTCTGAACTATGAAATTTGTGGCAGAAAACACAGTAGTGAATGTTGGAAAAAATCAGAGCATGTTTTTGATGTGGATCTTTAGATCATATCACTTGAAATTGTCCAAGAAATGTTGACAATATTCCTATCGTTACCTAGAGATCTAATCCAACAAAAAAAAGGTCGGGGAAACATTAAGGGTGAATCAAAAGCACAAGGATTTGGTATGTATATTTTCATAATTTAAGATCAAATTATTCGTTCATGGTTTTATGAAGTACGTATGATTGCGAATTAAAGTGAGTTATAATTACTATATATATATATATATAATTGTGATTATGAGTACAAAATCTTGAGAATTGGACTGAATTGAGTAGTATAGAAAATTGTAGACTTGATTGGTTGTAACGCCCTGATTTTCTTTAATTTCAGCTTTTGTAATTTTGTGACAAATATCTATCTGCTTCAGTGGTTAAGTGTTCTGCGAGTGTCAGAGAAGTCTTGGGTTCAAGCCTTAACTTGGGCAAAATTTGGTATTTTTATGAATAAAGCTTTATCTCTGGTTAATAGGCATGTAAGTAAAAGTGAGTAAGTAAATAACAGAATGGGCCTGCTGGTCTAGTGGCTAAGTGGAGTGTTGGTTATGCTAAGTGACCTGTGTTCGACTCCCGGCGTGAGCATTATTTTTTCCTAACACATCCAAAGAGTTTTTGTTGGACTAAAAATCTGATAGTAATAAGAGATTTGGGGAGACGATAGGGGGAATATCAGAAAATCTGCTCAGTTTTCCCCTCCCCAACAAAAACAAAATTTCGGAATTCTTCTTTTTCCCAAATTCCTCTACCGTTTTCCTTCTTTTTCCCTAGCTTGCTACCTTTTTTTTTCCTTTTCCCATCGACACCGCACATCCCTGTGGTTAGTGTGTATTCAGTAAGTCAAGAGGTACTTTATGATTCATTTTGGGTATAGTAAGGGAGTATTAAAGGTTTACTTTTCTGATTAAAGGATATCAAGGAACTGTGGACAGCTTTTCGGGGTTTTAGTAGTGGAAAACCATTGTCGTTCATTAAAGGTAAGGTTGTCGGTAAGTTTCAAGAAATTTCCTGTCATAAGTAGTGGGAAACCGTGTGCGAAACATGGGCTCGACCAATTGGGTCGTGTGGGCCACACGAGCCACACGGGCGGGCCACATGGGCGTGTGAGCCCATCTTTCTGAAAACTTTGTAAAGTTGCAAGGGTCGCCTAAGTCGACTGTGGACCTACCGTAGGGTCGGTAAGCAATACTTAGACCCCCAACTGAATGATCTGTCTGTCTGATTTTTGTATTAAGCATGTATGCTGATTTGAATATATGAGTTTTATTTGCATAATAGCATGCCATTCTTGTATGTTGCATTGCATCGGGGTGGGTGGATTATGATTGGAGGAAGTATCTTAGAGGCTCTTAAGCTTGTTATCTGGCAGCTCAGCTGCAAATTTCTGATTATGTG
Source organism: Gossypium australe (assembly GCA_005393395.2). Taxonomy (NCBI): domain Eukaryota; kingdom Viridiplantae; phylum Streptophyta; class Magnoliopsida; order Malvales; family Malvaceae; genus Gossypium; species Gossypium australe. The sequence continues at coordinate 81,967,563 of CM016617.1, read as the reverse complement.
CCGTATTCGGTACACCATGGTGTGTAGGGCTAGGTGGGTTGATTTTATCCCTATATGGTGTGTAAGGTTGGACGGAGTTGGTGTGTAGAGGCTGGTGGGTAGGACTCTGTTTTCCGTATATTCTGTTTGAAATGGGCTAAGGCCTTGTAATATGTTTGATTCTGTATCTGAGTGAGCTAAGGTCCACACCATTTCTGTAATGGGTTCAGACCTGAACTGTGAACGTCATGTATGTTACATGATATTTCTGTTTGTATGATTTCTATGGGGATTACACACTGAGTTTGCAAAAACTCACCCTTTTCTGTTCGGTACGGGGGAGACTCGGCGGTGACCACGATTCTGGATTCCTATTTTACTATTACATTTTTATTTATGGTTTGATTATATCTGGGTAAATGTTATGAAATAAGGCCATTCGGAGTTTGTTTAAAATTTGGGATTTTTATTTATAAATTGCTAGCAGTAGAACAAGACGCGAATTTTGAAAATAAATAGAGGTTTTATCAAATACACACAAACTTGCAAATTATTTTAAAAGCTTCCACAACATATATCGTTTTGAAAATGGACAATGAATAATTAAATGATGCGTTTTGACGAAAGCCTGAGATATTTACAAATGGTTTTAACGTAGTTAAGTGTTCCAAAGCACTATCTTGTGACGTCGCCAGATTCGGCCATAACGTCTAGGCTGGAATTGGGGTATTACATTGGTATTAGATTTTGGGTATAAATTGAATTGAAGCATATAAGCATATTTGATAATTTGATAGATGTTAATAAAATTGGGATTGATAAATTGTGAAAAGAAAACATAATGATATTGAAAATTGGTTGGTTATTAAATGTACAAGTTATACTTCGGTATATCCGATGATGCACTATGTGTGCCAGTATATTTTATTCGGTTTACCCGATGATGCACTGTATGTGCCAGTATAGTTGCTTCGGTATATCCGATGATGCACTGTGTGTGCCAGTATAGTTGCTTTGGTATGTCTGATGATACACTGTGTGTGCCAGTATATTTTCTTCAGTTTATCTGATGATGCACTGTGTGTGCTAGTATAGTTACTTCGGTATATCTGATGATGCACTGTGTGTGCCAGTATAGTTGTTATGGTATACCCGATGATGCACTGTGTGTCCCAGTATAGTTTTTGTGGTATATTCGATGATGCACTGTGTGTGCCAGTATAGTTGCTTCGGTATATCCGATGATGCACTATGTGTGACAGTATAGTTGCTTCGGTATACCCGATGATGCACTCTGTGTGCCAGTATAATTGAGTCAGCTCATCCGATGATACATTTAAGTGTCAATGTGATTGTTTTGATTTTATACGATGATGTAATTACAATGCTAGATTGGGATACAAGTTAGTTAATCTATGTATTTGACTTAAGTCAGACCAAGATCAATAAAGTTATAAAATATGAATAGGTTAAATGAAAGTTTTAGCACTCCACCTCGTTCCAGGTAAATTTCGAGGATGAAATTTCTTAAAGGAGGGGTGAATTGTAACGACTCAAAAGTCAGTGGAGTGGGAAACGGTGGTTTAGGAATGTTGCTTTCGAATGATAGAATTTTTTAATATCATTTATTAATATTTACGAGTGTATTACAATATTATATTGAGGTTTGGAAATTGAGGTATCGAGACCTTGTTTCCGTAAACTAGACTCATAAATATTTTTATTAAATATTTACAGAGGTATATTTGAGACGAACTAAATTTTGGATAAGTAATTTTCATGAAATTAGGAATTGTTAAGGTACAGGGACTAAATCGCGTAGGTGTTACAAGTTAAATTATAGATTGAAATAAATTGAAAGGGCTAAAGTAGCAATTACATCCTTATTCTTTTAAAGTGGATGGCATAGTGATACGTGTTATATATATATGATAACTTATATATATGTGTAATAATAAAAAAGTAACATGAAAAGTATATATGTGTATTATATAATGATAATAATAAATAAATAAAATGAAAACAAATGAATGAAATAAAAATGAAAGTGGAAATGGAGACAATAATGCATGCAAATTAAAAAGGAAAGAAAAGAAATAAAGAAAAGGATAGAAAGAACACATGGCTAAGGGACTAAGGGTTCAAATTCAATTTGCTAACGTTGTCCCGAAATCCTCGAGAAAGAAATGAAAAGAAAAGTTCGACGATGAATAGCTTAGAATTTATAGTTTGTATTTCTATAACCCGGACCTTTTCAATTGTTGCATTCACAAGCTACATTTCATGGTAATGACATACAGTAAGATGGGAATGTTAGAATGAGCTAAATTGAATTGATTCGAATTACTTATTTGTTATAATGACTAAACTGAATAGATTTGAAAATATGATAAATTATTATAAATGTGCAATGGAGTTCAATTAATGATGAATTATGTTGTTACATACGTGATTTAAAGATTGGTTGATGAATTATATTGTAGATCTGAGAAATTGAGCATAACAAAATTGAAACAATGGGAGATAATGGATATTAGTTTATAAGCTCGATTTAAGATATATAAATAGATTGAATAATTAGGTGATGTACTTGGACTTGTATATTGACATGTTGAAATGCATTATAACCTTTATAATATGTTTTATTGTTCGATTATAGAAACACCAATGATTTTTACTTAGCGTGAGGTTTGTTTTCTATGCACAGGTTAGGTACTTTTCGGTTTGCTGCAGATTCAACTTCCAACAACGAATTCCAGACTCAAGTGTGGTGATGTTTAAATTTGTAATGGCATGTACCTTGGAAGTCTTTTGTTGTGGTTGTTTATATCGTGTTGATGTTTTGGTTTTCTAGTTCGATAATGGTCAATTGTATATATATGATTGTGGTTGAAGCTATATTTGGTATGTTAGCTTGGCCTAAGGTTTTGGTATGTGTTTTTTTAGCTTAAAGCTTGATATCCTAAGTAGCTAGATGTTAGTTCAATATTGGAAAATTTGGTATGAATAAAAGTCTTGAATGGTTGATGTGTTGTTATTATGTTTGAAGATATAAAATGTGGTACCAATAAGGGTACATTGATTAGGCACTTAGGATGATTGTTTTGGCTTTTTTTTTTAGCATGATTAATCGAGTTTTGAATAGGTTAAAAGACTGGTGAATTGGTTGCTTAGTGTCCAAGTAAACACAATTTGGTAAACTTGAGTTTTAAGGTACAATTAGGTACAAAAGGCCTGAGACACGGTCTACCACACGGCCGTGTGTCACACACGGGCATGTGCCCTGAACATGTATATTGACAGTATAAGTGTAGTTTCCACACGGGCAGAGACATGAGCTGGGACACGACTGTGTGTCTCAAGTCAATGAGTTACACAGGTAGAGACATGGGGTGGGACACGACTATGTGTCCCAACTTCGAAAGTCACACGGTCTGGGGCATTCCACACGTGTGTCCCCTATTTCTACGCATTTTGAGATTTCACCCTAAACTTCTAGAACTATTTCAAATTAGTCTCTACCTATTTTTAGACTATTTTTAGGGTCCCGTAAACTCATATTAAGGACCGTAAGAGTAGTTTTTACTCTGAATTGGTATTATATAACATGATACATTATTAAATTGTATAAGACACGACTCTGAAAATATTAAATTAGCATACATTGCTCTTGTATCATGTGATGTTAATATTTATCTTGTACCATTGCTTGCGATGAAATTTCATGTTCTGATGGGTTAGTAATGTCCGTGACCCTAATCTGACAACGGAGAGGGGTTAGGGGTGTTAAAAGAAAGCTCCATCATTGCCAATTGGTGGCAAACTGATTTTTCTTGAAGCCTTCCCCACATGTTTCTTCAACTGGGATATGTGGAAGGTCAGATGGATTTTGGAGTCAGGTGGAACTTCAATCGATAAGCCACTTTCCCAATTCATGCTTCTGCTATGTAAGGACCAAAATACCTTGGGAAGAGGTTTTGGTTCATGACTTGCCTCATATAGTGTTGTTGATAAAGTTGTAATTTCAAATACACCAAGTCCCCTTCCTGAAATTTATGGCCACTCTTTTTCCAATCAACGATATGTTTCATTCTGCCTTGTGCTCTTTTGTGGTAGAACTTAAGCAATTGTCTGACTTCCTCTCGATGTTATAAAGTTCTATCCATAGTTTCCACGGGTCAAGATCCAGCTAATTAAGGCAAATGGTTAGGAGGTTCTTGACCATAGAGTGCCTCATAAGGTGTGCACTGGATGGCAATGTGATGGGTGATGTTATACCATCACTTTGCCAGAGGTAACCATAACATTCAACCACTTGGCCTCTCACCTGTTATACACCGTAGGTATCCCTCGAGGCACCTGTTTGCCACCTCTGTTTGCCCATCAATCTTGAGATGGTAGGTCATTGACATGTGCAAGTTAGTGCCCAACCTTTTAAACAACTCCTGCCAGAAGTTACTTGTAAAAATTTGATCTCTATCAGACATAACCGAATCAGGGAAGCCATGAAGTTTATAGACCTGATTAAGGTATTCCTGAGCAACAACCAGTACAGAAAAGGGAAGAGTTAAGGCTAAGAAATGTGCATACTTGGTCAAACGATCCACAACCATAAGGATGGTGGTCTTACCCCTTTAAGCTGGCAAGCCTTCAGTGAAATCCATACTAACTGAGGACCAATCTCAAGTAGGGACTAGAAGATGTTGTAAGAGGTCTAGATGTGAGTAATTATCAGCTTTACATTATTGACATGTCACACATTCACGCACCCACTATTTAACATCCTTGGAAAGTCCCTTCCAACAAAAAAAGACCAGCCATTCGATGCCTAGTGGCTTGTAACCCTAAGTGACCACCAATAGCTCCACCATGAAAATACAAAAATAAATCCCTTTTGAGAGTGTCACTGTCTCCCACAAAGTCTTCCCTTTTCTTCTTAAAAATGTGCCATCCTAGGAATATTTTGGGTGCAAATGTTGTTGTTGTTAAAATTTCGTACACAAATATTACATTTTAAGATCCTTAAAACACAAGTCCAATACTCTTGTCTATAGGTGGGACTAGTTGGAGTTGTTAAGACACTGAAGGAGCTAACCCTATTCCTACTGTGGATTCCTAGATAAAACATTTACAACCAAATTATGAGTGCCTTTTTTGTAACACCCCTAACCCGAATCCGTCGTCGGACTAGGGTTACGAAGCATCACCGAAGCAGATACAACTCAAAACAGACATATATATATATATATATATTAACATTTCATGTACTAATACTTTGCTTACCAAACACAACTAGCAAATATATTTTGAAACATTTAAACAGTCAATTGCATATTCTGTCAATACAAATTTCATATCACAATAATAAAACCAAAACCATTCACATCACATCTAACACCTATCTTAAATTATAACATAATCAATCATCATTTTATTAAAGTCTAAATAAATAAACATCATTTTTAAAACTATATACTCTAATATGCAACATAACCAATCCACATATGTCTAATCATTTTAATACATCTTATCTCAATTATCATTGCACTTTATAACCAAATTTTATAACTACATGATATAGACACAATAATAATAATAACCCAAAAGTCGAACTTACCATATACTAATGCATAACATATTAAAATTTAAACTTTAACCATATATGTCAATATATCACATAAAATATAACCCTAGCCATTAATATAATGCGATTACCAAAACTCATGTCATAGCCGAATATACCTAGTTAACCACAAGCCAATTTCTTTAAATATGAAAATTCTACTTAGCCTTTCAAGTACATGCCATAATCGTACATATATAACATATCAGAATTAAACAAAACATGCACTTATACATATATAGCATACTTACTATTACTAACCCACACACATACATTTAATTTAATATCTTTCATTAAAAATACATTTGACACTTAATTCATCAAATATTAATCCATCACCAATGCGCAACAATTATAAACATCTAACATAAGTTTAAACCAAATAATTAAACTGAACATACACGTCATTTATTCAACACCATTTAATATGTCAAAAGCCATAAGACCAATCTTTACCTATCAATATATATATATATATATATATATATATATATCCCATATCTGAATTTATATCTCAACAAGCCAAACATACCTTACCTATATATATATATATATCATACTTTCTTATATCAACCTATACACAAACAACTTAATTTTATCTAAAACTTATACATTCAGCATGTAATTTACTTTATAACAGAGTCAACCAACTTATCATTTCATGCTTAACATATATTTACTTAATATTAACTTAAACCACATTCAAATATGAATAAGAAAAATCTCCATTTTTACTAGTAGTGACCATATGCTTCAATACCAAGCTCACAAAAAGGAGATAAGCCATTTTCGCATGGCTATATATATACATGCCAAAATCAAGCTCAAACATTGTGTTTATGCTATACATGCCATAAGCCCAAATTCAACTTAACAAAATACCAAAAGAAACATTCGATAGTATGATAGGCTTTGCTGACGATCCTCGAGCTCGTAACGAATCCAAAATCTATATAAAACAGAAACCAACAAAGAAATAAGAAGTAAGCTATTTAAGCTCAGTAAATCAATAGCAAAGTAAAGTCAATTAACTTAGCAAAATCGCATATACAAAATTTATATCAAGTAACACTTTATACATAATAATAAATAAATACTCAAATCTCAAATCAAAGTCACATAATATACTCTTTGGTCGATTACACATAATAGAAGCTTATACACTATTCACATGTTTACGCATTAACTTCCGAACAAATATAATGGATATATAACTTACCTTTCACTTCTCAACACAGATATAAAATACGTACCTGAGTTCTTTTAATTTAAATATCACATTAGCCTTCACTTACACATGCTCGTTGAACCATTCAGAATTCAAAAGGATATGCGGATAGTCGGAAGCTCGTACAATGCCAACGTCCCAGACGTGGTCTTACATGTAATCACATATCGATACCACTATCCCAGATAGGGTCTTACACGTAAACACAAATCGATGCCAACGTCCCAGACGTGGTCTTACTCGGTAACACATAAAGGATATCCTATGTCATGACATATGTATCCTATCTATTCCTAAGGTTCGTACGGGGCTTACAGACGTCGAATCTCAATCGAATCAAGCTCGGAATTTAGTCAATTATTAACATTCACATTCGGCCATACACAATTAAAATTCAAATAATTTAAATCATTTCATAATAATTATATACTCATTGATTTATCAACATTTAAATGCTTATTGACTTACCTCGGACGTCGACGATTGTGAAATCGGCTATTCAACCACATTTGTCTTTCCCCGATCCAAATCTGATTTCTTTAATTCTTGATCTAAACATATTCAAGCTTATTTAAACACCATTTTATTCAATTTAGCCTAAAAACACATAAATGGGCAAATTATAATTTTGCCCCTAATATTTCACACTTTTTAGAATTTAGTCCTTTTTACACAAAACATAAATTACACAAAATTTGACCACACTTCTTTAGGACCGAATATTCATAGAATTATTACAAGCCCATACATTTCATTTATTTTGCATTTTAGTCCCTCAAAAATTTATTTTTTTTAATTTAGTCCTAATTAGTTAATTTCATCAAAAATTCAAAGACAAAACTTGTTAATCTAACACATATAATTCACATTTCTTCATCAAACATCAAAAACCAAAAGGTATCATCAATGGCAAAACACAAAATCATCATCAAAATCACAAATTGAGGCATGGGTTTTGAAGTACACGAAGCAACGATCTCAAAAACATAAAAATTATCAAAAATCGAACAAAACACATACCTAAATCAAAGCTTCAAAGTGCCGAATGTAGCTTAGGTTTTTCTTTTTTTTTTCTTTTCTTTGATATTCGGTGAAGAAAAGATGAACAAATGACTTTATTTTTTTTTATTTTATCATATATTATAAGATACATTTATTTTACTATTTTAACCTTTTAATTTAAATAAATATAACATATATTTTAAGGTCAATTTTGGCACAAACCATCCACTATCTTCTAAAATTGGCTAATTTACCTTTAAGGACCCCATATTAAAAAGCCACTATCAAATTGGCACTTTACACTTTAGTTTGTAACTTTTATATTCTACGCGATTAAGTCCTTTTATTTAATCGGACACCTAAACGGAAAAATTAAGTCACGAAAATTTAACACAAACAAATTCACATATAATAAACACGGAAAATAATTTTAAAATATTTTTTGGGCTCAAATTTGTGGTCCCGAAACCACTTTTCTGATTAGGGTCAAAATCGGGCTGTTACAAGGAGTAATAACTTACTTGTTAGACAATAACCTTAGACTTTGAAAAGAGTTATATTTTAGGCCTATAAATGGAATTAATTGTTTAAAATTAATTAATTACATCTGCATTTTTAGGATAATTTCAGAACATTGCATAACAAATCTTGGATTGCGCTATGTTGGCCATTATTTGTTACTTTTATCACTTGGGAAGGAAATGTGTCATTCTGTGTGAACACATGTGCAGGTAGAAGAAGAGGATGCAGAAATAAAATAAGGGAAGCGAAATATTATCGTGGCAATTGGTAAGATTGATTGCCAACAGAATTGCCATGGCAATTCTGAGAAGATGACTCAGCACTCTATCCGCGTCACTTTCAGCCATCTAGACGTTTACTAAAAAAAAACCAACCTGAAAAGAGGAAAAAAAAAATGTGTCCTGAGGTGGGACAGATCTACCCAATAAAAGAATGAGAGAGAAGAAAAAAAAAGGAGAGGAGAATCAGCATGAGAAAGAGACTGGTGACAACAATTCTCTCTCTCACTCTGCGAAAAGAACTCCATTGGAGAATTCCAGAGAATGAAAGGGTAACAGCTTAGAAGGGAGTAGAGTACAGACGTGAAAAAGGGGAAGAGAAATCTATCCTAGATTCACGTACAATTGGAAGATAAAAGAGAAGCTGAAGTGTGGAATTAACTTCTTATAGTTCTACCTTTGTTTTTCTAGATTGAATTTTCTATGATTCAAAATTAATTGAGAAATGTTGATGAATGATTCTATTTTGATGTTTACTTTTCCATCCATGAACTAAATCTTTTCTGGGTTGGAGTTGATTGGGTGAATGTTTTATCATCTTTAATGCCTAGGATTTTAAATTGTCTATACCACTGTTACATTCGATTCATGGTTATTTTAAAAACATGCATGCAAGCTCTAGACACAGTTGAATCTATGTTGTGTTCTTAGGTGTTTTTAATTCTAAAAAGGCTAAGAATACTGGATCTTGAATTGTTTGATGCAAGCAAATACTCGACAGAATATTCGTAGCACTCTAGACATAGATGCTGCAAGTTGTACAGAGAGGACGTTCATTGCAGTTTTCAATCCGAAGTTCTGTAGACGTACATGAACTTAGATTTTTAGCTTAAGATCTAGCTATAGAAAGAGGCAAGTCATAGTAGCGAATCTCTGGGCAGTAGATTAGACAATATTTTGCCATGGCATTATCTTGATATAAACATTTCTCTTGAATAATTTCAACCTTATTCACTCAACAACATAAATACTCTTAATATTCTTTGTGAATTGCCACATCATTTTATTTGCCATATCAATTCTTTGTTCTTTATCATTTAATTTCAATAATCCATTATTCTAGTTTCTTATTCACTCTAAGATTATTTCCTAGTATTTTGGTATAATTAATAGTATTATAATAACATAATCAATGTCTTACCAATTTCTGATCAGGTAATCTGCAGATGGGACATTATATGAAGCTTGGGAATGTTTCAAGGAACTAATTAGAAAATGCTCAATGCATGGTTGTCAGCATTGGAAACAGATGGAAATATTCTACAATGGATTAAATGCTCATACGTGAATGGTGGTGGATGCATCTGCTAATGGGATGTTGCTTGAAAAATCCTACAATGAAGCATACGAAATTCTGGAAAGAATAGCAAACAATGTTTATCAGTACCCCACTACCAAAGTTGGTATTGGTAGAAGAGTTACTAGAACAATGGAATTGATGCGATCACATCGTTAACAGCTCAAGTATCATCTTTAACAAATATGATTAAAACTCTGAAAAGACCCTCAGTAGTGCAGGAGATGAAGGTTGCAAAACTAGCATGCTTATACTGTGGAAAAGATCATGTTTTTTGACGAATGCTCATCCAATCTAATCATAACAACAACAATCCCTATTCCAACACATACAATCTAAGGTGGAAACAACATCCAAATTTCAACTAGAGTAAGCAGGGAATGGGAAATGTCAGCAATGTTAATCAATAGAATGCGGCTGATATACCACATGGATACGGTCAACCAATGCCGCGGAAAAATGTGCAACAAAGTTTGTCATCTTCATGGAGGCTTTATTAAAGGAGTATATGGCTAAGAATGATGTAATTATTCAGAGTTACAAGGAGCACTGCCTAGTGACACAGAGAGTTCTCGATCTCAAGGAAAGGAACAATGTAAAGCCAAAACACTCCAGAGTGGCACTCAGCTGCCAGGAGTTGCGAATGATGCCTTTTCTGAGGAAGAAAGTTTAAAAGTTCTTGGAACCACAACTTTCAAACCAGAAGTGGAACAAACTACAAAAGATGTGAGTACACAAAAGCATATAAAAGCAAATTCATCTTGCAAAGCCAATACAAATGCCATGGCAAAGCAAACTCAACAAATGGAAGGAAGGCCACCGCCACCTTTTCCCCAGCATTTCCAAAAGTTGAAATAAGATGCTTAATTCAAGAAATTTTTAGAGGTCTTGAAGTAATTACATATCAACATACCTTTGGTGGAGGCATTAGAACAAATGCCTAACTATGTGAAATTCATGAAAGATATCCTATTCAAGAAGAGAAGGTTAGGGGAGTTCGAAAATGTTGCCATACTGAAGGGTGCACAGCAATGCTGAAGAATAGATTGCCACTAAAATTAAAAGATCCAGGGAGTTTCACTATACCCTGCTCGATTGGAAACCATTATGTAGGTAAAGCATTATGCGATTTAGGTGCAAGTATCAATCTAATGCCTATATCTGTTTTCAGAAAACTTGGGATAGGAAAGGCAAGACCTACTACAGTCACACTACAATTAGCTGATAGATCATATGTCCATCCAAAAGGTAAAATTGAAGATGTACTGGTAAGAGTTGACAAGTTCATCTTTCCAGCAGATTTTATTATTCTGGAATGAGAACCAGATAAAGAGGTACCTATAACACTTGGACAACTTTTCTTAGCAACTGGTAGAACATTGATTGATGTACAGAAAGGTGAGTTAACCATGACAATTAATTATCAGTAGTTGACATTTAATGTGTTTAATGCTTTAAAGTGTGCAGACCTAGATAAAGAATGCCATTTTGTTGAATTTGTATACATTGTAATTCAGGAAGAGTTTGCAGGACATATGCACCACAATTCTAATGTAGACTCTGTTGAATTAACTAAAATAGAATTTACTGAAGAATCTGGAGAACTAATGGAAATTTAGCAATCTGGAAATGGATTCAGGAGGGACTATGAATCATTAGACTTACCAGATCGATCTTTCAACCATCCTTTCTCGTCAATAGAAAATCCACATGTGCTAGAATTGAAGTCATTACTAGTGCATCTGAAGTACGCTTACTTGGGAGATAAGGATACACTGCTAGTAGTTATCTCTGCCGAGCTTACAACAGACTAGGAAATGAAATTACTAGAGGTCTTTAAAAAATCAAAGAAATCTTTAGGATGTCAATTGCGGATATCAAAGGAATTAGCCCAACAATTTGCATGCACAAATAATACTTGAAGATTACCATGGCAAATCTATTGAACAGTAAAGGAGACTGAATCCTGTCATGAAAGAAGTAGTTAAGAATGAGATTATCAAATGGTTGGATGCTGGAATTATATACCTGATTCCTGATAGTTCTTGGGTAAGCCATGTTCAGTTTGTACCCAAGAAAGGAGGAGTCACAGTAGTCAGCACTGATAACAACAAAATCATTCCCACACGTACCATCACAAGTTTGAAAGTTTGTATGGATTATCAAAAACTCAACAAAGCAATGAAGAAGGACATCTTCCCTCTACCTTTTATAGATCAGATGTTAGGTAGACTAGCAGGGAAAGCCTTCTACTGCCTTTTGGATAGCTACTTAAGGTACAATCAAATTGCCATGTCTCTTACTGATCAAGAAAGGACTACATTCACCTGTCTTTATGGAACATTTACTTTCAGAAAAATGCCATTTGGGTTATGTAATGCCCTGACAACCTTCCAGCATTGCATGATAGCAATATTTTCCGACATGGTGGAGAAGTTCCTTGAAGTATTCATGGATAATTTCTCAGTGTTTGGCAACACTTTTGAAGATTGCTTAAAAAATTTGGAGTTTGTACTTTTTCGATGTCAAGAAACAAATCTAGTGCTGAATTGGGAAAAATGCCATTTCATGGTTTGTGAAGGCATTGTTTTGGGCTACAAGATTTCACAGCAAGGAATTTCCATCGGCAAAGAAAAAATAAAAGTCATTGAAAAGTTGCCACCACCTACTTTAGTGAAAGGAATTAGAAGCTTCTTTGGTCATGTTGGATTTTATCGTCGCTTCATCAAAATTTTTTCTAAGATATCCAAACCTCTATGTCAATTGTTGGAGCAAAATAGACCATTTCATTTTGATGAGTTATGCTGAAAGGCGTTTGAAGAGTTAAAGGAGCGATTAATTACAGCACCTATAGTCACTTCACCAGAATGGACTCTACCATTTGAAATAATGTGTGATACAAGTAAATTTGCTATCAGAGCAATGCTGGGGCAAAGAAAAGCCAAGATGTTTCATGCTATATATTATACCTCTCGCACGCTGATAGATTCATAACTCAATTACACCACAATGGAGAAAGAATTATTAGCAATGGTGTTTGCCTTTGAAAAATTCAGAGCTTATTTAGTGGGTACCAAAGTCACAGTTTATTCAGACCATTCTGCCATCAAATACTTGGTGACAGAAAAAGAGGCCAAACCTAAAATCATTAGATGGATATTGTTGCTGTAGGAATTTGATTTGGAAATCAAAGATAGAAAAAGGCACTGAAAATCAAGTGGCTGATCACTTGTCACGACTGGAAGCAGGGAATAATTATGGTGATAGTCAAATGATTAAAGGCAAATTCCCTGATGAGCAATTATTGTTGGCTATGGCATTGTCATATTATGTTGATATTGTTAACTTTCTAGCCAGTGGGTTGCTGCCACATGTGCTCAATCATCAAGGACAAAGGAAATTCCTTCACGATGTCAAGCAATATTATTGGGATGAGCTATTCATATTTAAGCAATGTGTAGATCAAGTAATTCAGAGATGTATTCCAGATGATGAAATTTAAAGTATCTTGTATCACTGTCATTCTACACCTTATGGAAAACATTTTGGAAGCATGTGAACTGTTGCAAAGGTTCTACAATCTAGTTTCTATTGGCCCACCATGTTTAAAGATGCTCATGAGTTCTGTCAAAGATGTGATTGTTGTCAAAGAACTGGTAACTAATCAAGGAGACACAAATTTCACTGCAAAATATTTTAGAGGTGGAATTATTTGAGGTATGGGGAATTGATTTCATGGGTCCATTTCCACCATCCTAGGGAAAAATATACATCCTATCAATGTGGATTATGTCTCTAAATGGGTTGAAGTTGTGGATTTACCTACAAATGATGCCAAATCAGTTTTGAGATTCCTGCATACAAATATTTTTACCAGGTTTGGTACCCCTCGTGCCTTAATTAGCGATGAAGGTTCATATTTTGATTGCAGAGTAGTTGCCAATGCTCTGAACAAATATGGGGTTAAACATAAAATTGCCACGACATACCACCCACTGACAAAGCTAAAATTTCCAATAGAGAAATCAAGTAAATTCTGGAAAAAGTTGTCAATCCCAACTGCAAGGATTGGCCAGCAAGGTTGGATGAAGCCTTGTGGGCTTATCGCACAGCTTTTAAGACACCATTAGGAATGTCACCTTTCAAGCTTGCCTATGGTAAACCATGTTATTTTCCAGTTGAGCTAGAACACAAAGCATTTTTGGCAATCAATAAAATAAATATGGACTGGGGTGATGATGCCAATCATCGCTTACTGGAGCTTAATGAGATGGATGAATTTCGAGCTTAAACTTATGAGAATGCGAGATAGTACAAAGAAAAGACACAACGCTGGCATGACAAGAAAATTTTTCCACGGCAATTTATACTTGGACAACAAATCTTGCTCTTCAATTTCAGACTTAAACTATTTCCTAGCAAATTAAAGTCGAGATGGTCTGGACCATTCGAAGTCAAGCGTATATACCCTCATGGAGCTGTCAACGTTAAATATGGAAAAATAGGATCCACTTTCAAAGTCAATGGTCAACACTTGAAACATTATTTTAGAGCTCCTATAATACGCGACAAAAATTTTATTTCTTTTCGAAATACTTAATCATTATCCTTTTGTATAAATCTTACTTGTTTATTTTATTTTTACCTTTTCTTATTTGTTACCCAATAAATTTATTTAACTATTTATTTTCTCTTGTTACAGGTTTTCCCTTGGGCCAGAATACATACAAATTAAAGCCATTGGCCCAAATCCTTTTATTTCTCACAAATTTGCGCTAATTCCATTTTCTTTTCTCTCTAAATGTTGATTGTTTTGCCTTGTCAGCCTATGATTAAGGTCCGTCTTATCACGCACATCACAATTTCTTCTCTACCACGTTTTAACCTAACCGATTCAATTTCTTCCCACATTTTCATCCCGCTTCATTTTCTGCTTTTACTCTCTGTTTCATTCATAACTGCAATAAAATCTAGCCTTTTCCATTTTCCAGCTTTCTATTTTCTCTTTAATGGCTTCCCAAACAACTTCTACTTCGAATTTTACCTCTCCATGCACCTTCTTCAGTAAACTTGCTGAAGAAAAATACCACAAAAATATTGTCAAATGACCATTCTACATGGAAACAGGATTCATTTTTCAAGATGCTCCCTTCATGGGGTATACAGAGGCCATATCAGTAGTTGCCAAAAAGCATGGGTGGAACATCTTTTATCTCCATCCTGATGATGTCTTCCCAAAGTTAGTAAAAGAGTTTTATGCCCACATTACATCTCCTGACAATGCATTTATATATGTGCATGCTGTATCAGTTTTATTTGATGATGACTCCATCAATGCCCAATATGGATTGTTTGAAGGTCCTCATGAGCATGTTGACTTTGTGAAGACAATATCCCCAGAGTGTTTAGCCCAAGTTTTCATTGATGTTTGTGTGGAAAGTACATAATGGTCCATCTCAAGAAATGATATTACACCATCGACAGAGTCTCATTGAAACCTCAATGCAAGATTTGGTACCATTTCTTGAAAACTCGTCTAATTCCTTCTACACATAATGATACAATCTTTAAGGACCGATTATTGCTTCTCCACTATATAATGTTGGGCCGAAAGATTAATGTTGGTAAAATTATCTTTCGTGAGATTCATCATTGTGCCCAAAAAAATGTTGCCACTTTAAATTTCCCTTCACTGATTACTGCACTATACTAAAGAGTCAAGGTTCCCCTGTCATCAAATGAAGACCACCTTCCGAACAAATGAGTTATTACTAAGTTCATTACACAGAAACTGACTGGCGAGGAAATGCAAGGCAAACTAGCACACCTCCATCTTCTCCCCCTAAGACTACTTCTGCTGCCCCCTCGACTTCTCACACTGAGTTTAAGCGGTGAATGATTGAAGCTGTAGAAGGTTTGTAATATCCTAGATTTAGGGGTTATGCGTTTATGCATAATTCAAGTGATAGTGGGCTTAGTGTGTGTTTGGATATGTTTTAAGGGTTTTTAGAATTTTAGAATGTAAGGGAATGCCTTAGAAAAATATTAGATTTTTAGTCTTAGAAGGGGAGCTAAGCAAAATTGGCCTTAAGAAAATTAGTTTGAGGTTTTAATCACAAGGAGTCAATTGGTAAAGTGGCAAGTGGAGTGTGGAGTGTACTAATGGGCTTAGGTTCGAATCCCATGGATGGACTTAAGGTGACTTTTATTTTTGCATTTATATGGCATGTGTTGGTCAAACTCTAATTAAGGTAAGGTTGGACTATTGTCTTTTATGGTTAGTAGACTAAGGAATAAGGCAAGTGCTTATTTATGGTATGGTATCAAGGAATTTTGGTAGGATAAGGGGACATAAGGCTTGAAGTATGGAGTGTTGTTTTGGAAACTTTTCTATGGTCATTTGACCATGAATGTAGACGGTATAGTGGACTAGGGGGGTTGGCTTAATTTTGAATGTGATTAGGAGGAAATAAGGAGAAATTTAGGAGTGAGTTTAATTCAAAATTAGTTTGAATTGATGGCTAGAAGAATTTTGAGTGTGGTGGCCGAATGTGGGTCTCTTTTGGGTGATAATTTTCGGTCATGAGTGGGGGGGAATAGCCGAATTTCCTATAAGAGGTCTAGAATTTCTTTTTCGGTTCTCTTTTCTTTCTTTAGTATTCTCTTTCGAAACTTTCTTTTCACCCTTGCCATTGCCGAAATTTGCACCCTATTTCTTGACCAAAAGCCGAAAGTTGGAAGTCATTTTGTGCATCTTTTTCTTTTTCCTTTTGCAACTTATTTTTCCTTCCATTCACTTCCTAAAAACCGAAACCCATCCTCTCATTTGCAACAAAGCCGAAACCTCTCCACCTTTGTTCTTCATTGCCGAATTCTCCTAACTTTCATCTACACTTCTTTTCTTCTTCTCAACCTCGGTTCTATACTTATTTTGTGTTAGCCAATTATCCCATCTCCATTTCGGAGTTCTTGCCGAATCTTTTAGAGCCTTTAGAGGGGGAGGTGTCGACATTCCTTTTCATCAATCTTCCAATCGGTTTCGAGTATACCAACGGTAAGGAGCCTTAAGGAGGATTGTAAGGATTCGATTCATCAAGGAGCAAATCGACAGGAATAAGAGAGTTTCGGGATTGAGTAGACTGTACCAAAAAGGTGTGTAGTTATTGCACTGTTCTCTTGATTGTTTATGTGTGTATGTTGTTATATATGTGTGATGTGATGTGAATGGTAGCCGAAATAAGGGCTAAGATGGTGGATACCCATGGTGGGTGATCGAATAATCAGGTCAGTACTTTATGATATTAAATTATCACTGATGAATATGTGCAATCATGGTAAGCATGTGTTGAATACTCATCTAAATGATATTATTGTCATGATATATATATATATATGCATGGGAATTTGGGACATGAATATTGAAGGACAGGGTGTACATTATGTACGTGGTCTGATGTTAGCCTTGTGCTACATTGGCGCTTGATGTTAGCTATGTGCTTCATCAAGGTAGGGTGTTGGCTATGTGCCACCTCCTGGCGGATGATAGCTGTGTGCATCACCGTCGATTGAGGATGACCTCGAGTCACCTCGTGGATATTGACATGTGGGGTCACTTAGGTGATCGGTGGCTTAGCCACGGCCTTGGGCAGCAAATCTGCCAAGGTAGGTGTAATGGATGGACACTAGGTTGGGCTGGGCTTCATGTTGCATATTTATGTATGTGGACTGTGTGGATATGGGCCAAGCCCATATGTGGAGACATGTGAAATAACTATACACTGAGTTTGTTTGACTCACCCAAATTTTTACCAACATCGCAGGTGATTCGTGATGCTTGGACCGGGTTGGAGTGGATACGAGGTGGCCCATGCAGAAGGAGTTTCTACTTATTTTAATAAAATTTATATTTTCAGTATTTCAAGTATTTATTTATTGTAATAAGGCCACTTTAAGTATTTGAGGTTTATTATTATGTTTTAAGGTGGATTGACGATTAAGTTAATATTCGAGAATGTCTCTTTTAAAGAGTAAATTTATACTTTGATAAATTATTTTAAAGTTTTAAATTTAACAACTTAATTTTATTTTGGAATTTAAATTATACAAAGTTTTGGTGAAGAAAACAAATTTTATGATTTTATCTATAAGTGAAATCGGTTTTCAAACGTTTTCCGCAGTGACATTCTAAATTCGGCCGTGGCTCGTGGGCCGGGTTTGGGGTGTTACAAGGTTTGAAACAACAATTGTGTATGTTGGAAAAGCATCAGAAAATGCTTGTCACTAACTTTGGCAAACCTCAAGAGGAGAAGGCCATCTTTTGGAGATATGTCTGCCAACGTGATGTTGCTATTCGTAAATCCTTGCAAAAGAACTTTTCATGCCCAATGCCACCATTTCCTTTTTTCCTAAGGAACTGTTACTGAATCCTGATACAGAAGATGAAGAACTTACTACTGCTCCCACGCACAACCAAGAACCAGAGGGAGATAAAGCCAAGAAAAAATCTATCCACATTGAATCTGATGATGAGGGAATGGATACCACTCAGACTACTGCACCTACATCACAATCCAAGAACTCTATGACTGTTCAGAACGTGCAGTTCATCAACTGATTGATGAATTCACAAACTCAGATACCGACGATGATGAGGAAGAGGTGCCAATTAACCAACTTAAGAGAAAAAGATTCAAGAAGGCTGCTAGTAAAATCGTTCAAGCTGATAGTGATGACCAAGACAAGCCGCAACGTTACATAAGAGAAGCAAGGAAATCCACACAATCCAAGTGATGTAATTTCCTTTCCATCCAAGCTTAGATTTTTATATTTCCATGATCATTCATTTTGATTTTTATCTATTTCATGCATTCATGTAGTTTTTATTCATTTTTATTTTGTCATGTTCATGCATTAAGGACAATGCATCCCTTAGTTTTGGGGGTCAGTTGTGCATATAGACTGCATTGTTAATTGTTCATACAGTCCTTTTGCCATAACATTCAATTGCCATTCAACTGCCTAATTATGTGAGTATATGGTTATTAATGATGTTCAATGAGGATCATAACTCTTCTTTGTAAACTTAAAAAATATGGTGATACTTGTTTAGGCATGTTTAGCATAGGACAGTTGTTGAAATGAATTTCTAAAAGTAGAATAATTGAAATATAAATGCAATTAGGCTATAGTAGCATTCTTTGAATAAATTTAGGACTTCTTGACTTAATTTCAGTATAGCAATAAGGTATAATTTTTGTCATGCTAAAATAATATGAATACTCCAATGTTTGAACCTATTGAGTTGGTCAGTAATATTTTGTTTGCTACATCATATTGTTGACTAGAAAAATGAGTTCAGATATGAATGTTTGTTTAAAAAAAGTGTACATATTTTAGGGACACTCCACTAAATCTTGAGGCTAAATTACTAAAAAGGTAGTTGTTTGCTCCATCCATCTTTTTAGTTAAAAGCTTTTGTTTCATGAGTGATTTATATTCAAATTGCAACATGGTATAATACATGGTAATCTAGTGTATGCTCCATTGAGGTTGTCAAGTATAAAATCATATGACAATATGAATTCCCTGGAAAAATTTTGTGTTGGTAATTGAATAAATGTCTAAAATAAATAAAATAAAATAAAGACTGAGTTTAGGAGAGAGATAAACTAGGTATATTCAGAAGAAATTTGCTATATTTTTAATTGTTGAAATATTTAGAAACATTTACTTTTAGGAACCATTTTCTACAATTCATTTGCTAAACAGGATTACAAGAATTGTAAGCAATTTTTCTTTGTTTCAATAGAAGATTGCAGAGAATAGAGGTACATAGTATGCTGATTATGACTTGGCAGTATAATTGGTGACTGATTGTCTTGGCAATTCCATGTATTCATGCATATTCATACATTATTTGCTTGAGGACAAACAATAATTAAAGGTTTGGGGGTGTGATAACTCTTTAAAATAGTTATATTTTAATCTGCTAAATGGAATTAATTGCTTGAAATTAAGTAAATACATATGCATTTTTAGGATAATTTTAGAACATTGCATAACAAAGCTTGCGCTACATTGGCCATTATTTGTTACTTTTATCACTTGGGGAGGAAAGGTGTGACTCTGTATGAACACATGTGCATGTAGAAGAAGAGAATGAAGAGGATGCAGAAAGAAAATAAGGGAAGTGAAACATTGTCATGGAAATTGGTAAGATTGATTGCCAACAAAATTACCATGGCAATTCTGGGAAGATGACTTAGCACTCTATCCACATCACTCTTAGCCAGTTGGATGTGTACTAGAAAAACCAACCAGAAAAAAGGAATGAATTTGTGATTGAATGGATTGAATTTGAATGTGTATAGACCAATAAAAGAGAGGTTCGGCTCGAGAATAAGGTAAAGATAAAATGCTCAATTAATCGACCGTTTCAGTATTTCAACGTCTGAGGTAAGTTCGGACATACATGTATTTAACTATGTTTAATGTTATGAAATGAATGGTATGATATTATTGAATTGTGAATGCTATGTGAGGGCTTGAGTTATGTGGCACTAAGTGTGCGTATTTGGTAATGTGACCGGGATGATTAGCAGTATGTGTGCGAAATAATATAAGCTTTGATTTTGTGGTTGGCACTGTGTGTGCGATATCGATTTAAGATCGGTTTGATATAAATGCACTAAGTGTGCGATGTTAATTAAGCTTCAGCTATTGATTTGTGCACTAAGTGTGCGATTGAGGCGAAGAAGTGACGAAAGTTGATCGAAATGAAATAGTGAGTATTGAGTAGCATAAGTGATCGAAAACTAAGTGTTGGCTAAGGTACGTTCGGAACCTATGTGGTTGATGAAACTATGAACGAGTTTATGGAAGGTTAATTGAACATATTAGCTTTGGATGATATGGTATATGTGATTGTGGATTAATCTATGTGATGGTTTGTTTTGGTATAATGTATTATGTTACAAACTTACTAAGCTTTTGAAAGCTTACTGTGTGATTTGTTTCTCTGTTTTACAGTGTCAGTAAAGCTAGCTCGGATCCGGGGGTCGTCAGCATCTCAATCACACTATCGGCAATCTATTTTGGTACTTTTAGAAAGATGTGTGTAGTTGAAATATGGCATGTATAGGCTAGAAGTTATGGTATGTTTAGAAATGTTAAATCCTTGCCATGTGATTTGGCTTGGAAGTTGAATGGTGTTGAATTTATGAATGAGCTATGAATTTGGTATATTTCATGATTTTGTGGTTGATGAAAGATGTAGTTTGAAGATGAACTATGGCATGAATTACCTAATGTTTAATAAATTTCATATATGTTTTGAGATGTACAATTGTTACTTAGAATGGACTCAAATGTGATGACATTAGGTATAGAAGTAAATGGTATTGTTGATGATTAATTGGTGACTGAAATGGTATGTTTGAATACATTTAGAAGCATGAAATGATATTGCTTTGAAGTTTTTTGGTTGACCCTTGTATGGGTGACAAATTGGCCTTGCAAATGGCCTATTTTGCATACATGGCCAAGAGACACGGGCGTGTGTCTCTGCCGTGTGGTTTAAGGGTCACTTCTAGGTGTGTGTGGACAGGTTACACGGTCAAGGCCCACGGGTGTGCATGGTGGTCGTGTGACCAAGTCAGTAGCTAGCTTAATTTCATATGGCCATGGCACACGGGCGTGTCTGGTGGCCGTGTGAATAAGTCAATATGTATGCTCTGTTTGGGCACGACTTGGACACATGGGCGTGTCTGGTAGTTGTGTGAGGCACACGACCAGCCCACACGGGCTTGTGATTTTTGCAGTGTTGAAGAATGTTTAAATTCCTAAAAACTTTCGTAAGTGTTCGATTTAGTCCCGACCTCTTTCTAACACGTGTTTAAGGTCTCGTAGACCTCGATAAGGGACTATATTCTCGTATTTGAATATGTTTGATTGATGATTGACTTTGTGTCGTGAAATAGATGTGAATTGTTCTGATTATTTGATAACGCCTCTTAACCCTATTCCGACGACGGTTTCGGGTTAGGGGTGTTACACAATTGGCTTCCTATGTTGTTGTAGCAACTCCAATGCCATGACCACTGCATCAATGTCAAGGCAAAATTATGAGTTGAAATCAGGTAGTGTAAGAATAGGTGTTGTGCATATGGCATGTTTGAGCTATAAAAAGGCATCGTTGGTAGTTTTGGTCCACTCCTATGGGCGTCTTTGGTAGTTGTGTGAGGCACACGGCCAGCCCACATGGGCTTGTGATTTTTGCAGTGTTGAAGAATGTTTAAATTTTTGAAACTTTCGTAAGTGTTCGGTTTAGTCCCGACCTCTTTCTGACACGTGTTTAAGGTCTCGTAGACCTCGATAAGGGACTATATTCTCGTATTTGAATATGTTTGATTGATGATTGACTTTGTGTCGTGAAATAGATGTGAATTGTTCTAATTGTTCGATAATGCCTCTTAACCCTATTCCGACAACGATTTCGAGTTAAGGGTGTTACACAATTGGCTTCCTATGTTGTTGTAGCACAACTCCAATGCCATGACCACTGCATCAGTGTCAAGGCAAAATTATGAGTTGAAATCAGGTAGTGTAAGAACAGGTGTTGTGCATATGGCATGTTTGAGCTATAAAAAGGCATCGTTGGTAGTTTTGGTCCACTCCTATTTGACTTCTTTATTTAGTAGTACAGTCAGTGGCTTAGCCATTGCCCTATAGTGTTGAATGAACTGTCTATAATAGCTAAATAGACCCCAAAAAACCTCACAATTCCTTCACTAGGGTTGGTGTTGGCCAGTTCAACACACTATCCACTTTGGTAGCATCCACAGATACTGAGCCTTTAGAAATGATGTGCCCAAGGTACACTATCTCAATAGTACCAAAAGTATATTTGCTCTTTTTGGCAAACAATTGATGCTCTCGAAGTAACTGAATAACCTCCCTTAAATGGGCCAAATTAGCTAACCAGTCCATTGAATTCATAAGGATATCATAAACAAGAACAAGCACTGATTTCCTTAGAAGTGTTTTGAAGACCACAATCATCAGAGATTGAAAACTTGAGGGTCCATTTGTGTGGCCAAATGGCATGACCATAAACTCGTAATGGACCTCGTGTGTCCTAAATGTAGTTTTATGCATGCCCTCTATTCATATATGGTGATATCCAGATCTGGGGTCTAGCTTAGAGAAAAAGGTTGCCTAACCGAGCTTGTCAAGCAACTCTTCAATCACAGGAATATTAAATTTATCTTTTATAGTAAGTTGGTTTAAGTTCTTGTATTCAACACATAAATGCCAGCTCCCATCCTTCTTTTTCACCATGAAAATTGGTGAAACAAATGAGCTACAGTTGTTTCTAATTATTCCAGCCTGAAGCATCTCTTGAATCATTCTCTCCATTTCATTCTTTTAAAGTGTGGGATACCTGTAGGGCTTGACCTTGACCATAACAGTTTCATTTTTAAAAAGAACATGGTGGTAATGCATCCTAAGAGGAGGTAGTCCCTGAGGTACTTGGAAGACATCACCAAAATCAACCAATATTTTGTGCAAGTCTGTATTCGAGGTACTGGAAGTAGTGAACAAAGAAGTTTGAGCACCAGTAGTTAAAAGCAAAGTACAAGGCCCATTCCTAAGAAAGGAAAACAACTTTCCTGATTGAGTATGAAACATAATTTGGATAGCTCTTGGTGAAATCCCTTATAATGTACATTGTTGGCCTTGGTTAGTGAATTGCATAGTTAGAGTGGAGAAGTCTAAATAATATCTCCCAAGGATAAGAGTCATTGAACCCTTAGGAAGAGATCACACGCTTTTAGAGGTAAGAGATGAAGTTGGTGCTGACGTGACTGTCTCCAAATGCCCAGTGTACTACCCTGCAGTGTCCTTAAGTGTGTAAAATGCCTCCATTAGCAACAGTAAACCTCAACCTCAACCTGGTTGTATGCTCAACTGGAAGACCAAGTTTCTTGACAAGTTTGGTATCCACAAAATTATAGGTACTGCCTAAATCAATTAAAATGATGACAGTAGTAGTACCAATAATAGCATCAACCCTCATGGTGTTGTTTCCCTAGGAACCTTGTAATGCATGCAAAAAAAGTACTAGAACTAGGGACTGCTCTCCTTCAGGCTTAGTATTGTCCAACTGTTCTTGACAATCCAAAAATTTCTCAGATTGTGGACTTGTGGCTTCCCCATCTACATCATCTTGAGGATTCAATAGGAGTTGATACAACTGTGCCTTCATACATTTATGTCCAGATGTGTACTTAGTTGCACACCAAAAGCATAGCCCTTTCTTCATTTTGTCCTCCATGTTTAACTGTGTGAGAGCCTTAGCAGTTCCCTTCTGAACACTAGCAGCAATAAAGGGCCCATTAGAAGATGTAATGGAATTGAGAAGTATAGGGGCTTGAGTAGCAGGAAATAACAATGGCAGTCTAGGAGATCCTCCTATTCCTATTGGAGCAAACCTCTTATGATTGTAGGTTAAAATTCCCTCCACTTGTCTAGCCAATAACAACCCTTCAGCTAGAGTCTTAGGTTTAAATAGATGCAAATATTGGCCTATTTCAACCTTCATATTACTAGTAAATATGCTCAATGCATAACTTTTAGGTAGGTAAAGTTGAATTAGTAGGCTTACAAATTGGTCGTGGTACTGATCCACATTCCCTTGGTGTTTCAAAGAGACCAACTCTGACATTGGATCTAGGAAAGATGTGGAGCCAAATCATTCCCGCAACCCTTAAGCATAAGCATCCCAAGACAGACAGTTCAAAAATAGCTTGTAGTGACTTCACTGTAAGGACCCACAGTCCCTTTGTCCTGTAAGGACCCATTGCTCGTCACTGAATGCGGTTGACCTAGATACTATTCAAAAAAAGCTTACAACTTAGTTTTAATCTCTCCCTTGACTTCATCCTTGAGCTCCTTGAAATAGTTGTCCAACCTAGTGTCCTGCTGCAACTGGCTCATTTCCTTCTGCATTCGTGTGGTTACCTTTTCCCAACCAAGGAGATCATGAGGCTCTGATGCCTTTGATATGTGTTATTTTGTAAGTGAAAGATTTGACAGAGATGAGAGAAGAGAGAAGCTAAAATTTGAGATGAAGAAGAGAAGAAATTCCACAATTTTTTTCGTAAGTGACCCAGTACACCCTTCCCACTAGAAATATGAGTGCATAACGACCAAGGGTTGGTTGTCACAAGTTGTTAGTGACAGCTGTAATCTTCCCTTAAACTGCACCGTTTCACTTAGCTAACAATACTGCCCAAAACGCAGCGTTTCTAGCTAGGGGTGAGTATTCGATCGAGTCGAGTCAAATCAAGTCAAAAAATTTTGAGTTAGTCGAGTTGACGAATCCTATTTTAGCAACCGAACTCAATTTGAATTTTTTTTGAATCGGATCGAATCGAGTCAAAAAATTTCAAGTCAAGTCGATTCGAGTTAACGAATCCTATTATTTATAATCAATGTTGCATTTACATGAACCGATTATTTAATTAGTAAACGGAGTATAAAATTATTTAACTACATAAACAATATAATGGTTTTGCCTTTTAACTTAATGAGTAAACATTTATCAAAACAACGTGATTTTGCCTTTTAACTTAATGGTTTTGACTTTTAATTTTAGAAAAGGCAAACTTTTATCAAAATGGCGTAGTTTTGCCTTTCCTTATTCGGATTTTCGGATAACTCGAATTGTGTAATTCATATTCGAGTTAAATCGGAAAACTTAAATTTTTATTCGAGTTGATCGAAATAACTTGATTAACTCAAATAACTCGAACTATTTAATTCAAAATTTAAAAATTTTATCGAATTTTTCGAATCGAATCGGATTTTGCTCACCCCTATTTCTAGCTATTCTAAAACATGAACAATCTGAATCGTTTCACTTAAAAGTCTACAGTCAAAACGGTGCGCAACACCAACGGTCATTAAAAGCAAACAGAAACAAAAATTAACATAAACATTTTTATGCCATAACATCTTCACTAGTGCTCTCACCACCTTTTCTTTACCACTCTCACCTTGATCCAATATCCGATTTCAAATTAACATCAGATTTCAAGTTGTGAATTTTTCTCTTTATTTTTTCTCAAAGATCCTATATGAATATGTCTATATATTTAAACCTAAAAGAAAATTTGATAACTTTTATTAGAGATTCCATTGCTCGACTTAAGGTCAAGACATGGTGTATATTTAGATAAAATCATTGTTTTAAATATTATTTTCATAAATTGAAATTAATAAGGTGTCAATCTTTCGAGATGCTATTTCTCAAATTATGAAGTTTGCCACCTAAGTTATCCTTTTTCTCTAAACTTTGCTATAAAACATAAATATTATTATATAAGTTTTCAAAATTTTAATTGGGTATAATAAACTTATCTTTAAAAACGAATGGAGGAAAATTATAAGTCACTTTTACTCGTTATTTTAACCATCACAAAACAGCCTATACTACTGAAGTACAAAACATGATAATTGAATACATTTTATTACCTTACAAAAGAAACGAAAAATAACTAAATTGTAGTATTTTGAGAAACTAAAAGACATTTTCATATGTATTTTTATAGTTCGTCTTTGTTAACCTTTGACTTTGAGCCATCTGTATTTGCGGTATTATGCCAACATGATTTGGTTGTGGTTAAACTTTGTAGCCAAACCTCATCGGCCACGAATGAATCAGAATCATTGTTGCGATGCCACGACCAATGTGCTCGACTTTCGTCTACCACCCTTAGCCGACCATGTCCAAAGCTTGGTTCCCTATAAACGGAAACTTCTGGTGTTGGATTCTCAAACCTGCACATCATTGAATTATCACATCAGGACCTTCATATATGGTGCCCATTATAAAGGCTTTGTGTTGCTGGAATTAAGGTTGGTAATTATGGGCCAAGTGCTAGTTCTTCAATATGCATTGGGCCTAGATTTTACTTACATTAATGCAAGTCCTTCTCGGTTTCCTCCATCACCAATGGTTATATATACAGGCCCACATGGATCAGCTTTGTTGTTATAAATCCTAGTCTGCAACAAATATAACACAAATCGAATGTATTTAGCTGTCAATATAAAATAAAAAGAAAAACCCAACATTTTTAATTAATGAGTGACTTACAAATCGTTCATATGCATGAACATGGCCTGCAAAAACCACATCAACTCGTGCCCTATACAACAAATCTTCCATAGCTTTTCTCATGCTTTCCCCTTCTCCTTTATGAGCCAAATTAGTGTTATACCATGGCGCATGCAATAGCACAATAACCCATGGCGTCTTCTTCCTATCAACCTTACGCAAATCAGATTCAAGCCACTTGTATTGAACTGAATCCTCGTCAAAATCCGTGTAAGAGCCTAACATTATGATATGGGAACCGGCAACATCGAAGGAATAATAGAGATTTGAGGTCGACCCACTTTCTTGGTATGGCATTAACCAACGGGCATTGTAGGCTTTGAAACCATGAGGATAAATTATTGGGAAAGTTTCAATCTCATGGTTCCCTTCCGTCACCATCCATGGGCGGCGGCTAGCGTAGGGCTCCACCAGACGGCCAAATGAGTCCCATAGTGGTTGTTGTGTGTCCGCATAAGATAGGTCACCTGGTAATAAGAACACATCATAGTCCTTGCTGTCGACATGCGATAGAGTTGAGGCAGTCCATTCTGTTTGTCCAAGATCACCTGTAAAACAAGTTTAATTATAATTAAATGTTATTTTTCATCATATAATAAGTTTTGTTTTTGTGATAAAAGAAACATGCAAGGAATCATCTGTTCTTCAATGGTTAGAAGTTTGATGGGTATATTATATTAATATTATTAAACCTTTGTGGAAAACAATAAAAGTAAAACAAACTAAATAGGTTTTAGTGAATCATGCCGCAAACACAACAATCCTATATAAGGACATGGATACTTCAAAGCATATAATCTTCATATACAAGAATTCTTACTTTTAAGGAAGAAAAAAACAAAAAAAGGCTGACATATGTTTAAGATAAGGCATACATATAAATTAGCTAAGCAATCAGATCATATTGGTTATTCAATCACCGATCTAATTTTAACATCATTACAACAAATATATAAGATAGGTTCTCAAGCAATGTAAGCTAAACCCTAAACTTGCTAGGCTAAGCCTTACTAGCCAAGTAACTAATGTACAAAGTGTGCACTTTTGGTTAAACCGTGTTGGGGCCGGGCCTTTGCTTTTGCTTAAATTAGTCAAGAATTTGAGGATTCATTCATTTTAACATGTAATGGCCGGATTGTTAAGCATATAGGAACTTACCAACCACAACAAATTCAATGGGAAAAGTTTGTGGAGGTGTCTTGAATGAAAATTCAGGGCCATGACCACCACACCTATAGTAATAAGTGGTTGCTGGCTCCAAGGGTCCAATTTTAACATGATGTATCTTCCCGGAACTGTAAAAGAAGTAATGATATGAGGTATGGTTTCCTACAGCCATTGCCTCATATTTCCCTGAGACCTTCCCATATTCGACCTTCGACGCCACGTCTTTCTCATCTGTAACCCAACTGATTCTCATGTATTCTTTGCCTGCAAGAGAAGCATGTACCTACAATAGTTGACGACAGAAAATGAAGTAAAAAAAAAAAAAAAACAGTTTGTTTTTCGAAAGCAAAGTGGATAAGAAAACAGTGGTTCCAAATGTTGACCTGCTGAGGGTCGGATTTGGATCGGAGGTGGGGAGCGACGACGACTTTTCGGGGCGGCTGTCGGATGTAATCGTCTTGCAAACCGGCTGAAAGTGAGGGTTGTAAAGGGAATAAGAAGAAGGTGCATGTTAAAAGGAGAGGGAAGAAATGAGGGTTTTGCCATATTGGGTTCTCCATTTTTGGCTGTTTATGATTGGATGAAGTTGGGAAAGACATGAAGAGGGATGGAGGTTTATAATAAGAAGGGGTCCTTGGAGCTCTAGGTTGAATCTTGAAAATATGTAAAAAATTTGGTTGCAATGGCGTCAAGGAAGTCACTTGGAATCCTTTTGGATATGCTTGCAGCAATGACGACATTTTAAAAAAATGGAAAAGAAATAAAAAACTCGGCATCCCATAAATACATAAATAACTAAAGTTCTAATTAATTTATGTTTGCTTTACAGTAAAGTAATTAAGGTTATAAGGTACTGATTGTTGACAAAACCCTCCCAATCATCTAAGCAACAGGACTAGGTTTTCCTCGTTAGAATATGACATTTTGTCTCCTCAAACTTAGCCATATATGCGAATATATAAATCTATAGAACATGGTTGAAATTAAATCTGCTTATGACATTACAAATATTAAAGGCTAACAGCTGGTTGGCTTCTGACAACCTTTCAGTTTTCAGAGCTTAAAGAATCTTGGAACTTCAATTAAAGCTTAATCAGGTTTACAAGTAATTGCAGGATATATAGGAATATGCTTTGCAAAATACCCTCCATAAAACAATCTGCCTTCAATGGACCACTTATTTCTCCAATTTTTAGTTTTATGAGAAATTTGTCAATGAGCTATTGGTTATCAATAATGCAAGTTTTCTTTTGGGATAACGTTTATTTGTTTCTTTTTTCATTATTATTAATAATTTTTCATCATTTTCACAATTAATTTTCAAATTTTAATCAAATTCTTTTGGACGAAAATTTAATGTTGTTTAAATGGGACCGAACAAATCAGTTGAGCCGTCGGGATATTGATACAGAGGTGTTTTGAACTAGTTGACTTGAAAATCGGTACGAATCGGTTGAATTAGACAAAAAAACCAATTGCGCCAAGCGGTTGAAACAGTTGAATAGATTTTTTTTATTTTTTTTAATTTTAATATTTTTTAATCTGATTGGTTGAACCAATCGATTGATGAACCAGTGACTTAACCAGTTCGATTACTGTAACAATTTAAAAAACATTGATGTTATCGAATCGACGAATCAATGGCTTGACTGGTTAGACCATCGATCCAATTTGAAAAATATTACCGTTAAAATTTTAATGTGTAGAGATGACAATTTACATGATGATCCTCGTATACTTCATCAAAATTTAAAAATATACATAAAAATCATTCAAAACTTCAAAAATAGTCATACAAAATTTTTAAAAAAAAATATTCACATCAACAACAAAGTATATATCTACCATCACACGAGTTACCATGTTCACATTTTTAAAATTTTAAAATCTAATGGACTCTTTCATTATAAAAATGCAAATTAACTAATTTTTTAAGATCAGGGGCTAAAGAATAGAAAAAATTAAAATAAAAAATTTATTAAAAACTAAATTTATTACTGTTAATTTTTTTTTAAAAACAAAAAAGCATGCTCCGATTTGAAAATGTGGTATGGGTTTGCAAATGATCAAATGATTCAAATCATAAATAATATATATTATTAAAATTAACTTAATAAAAATCACAAAAAATTAAAAATAAGAATATATCTAAATTTAGAATAGAATAATTTAAAAAGAATTCACATATGATAAGATTTAAACTAAAAATAATCTAAAAGAGAATTCATGTATAACATTTGAAACTTGAGCAAACACTCGAAATCTCATCCATCAAAATCTCCATAACTAAATTAAACATATATTAAGGAAAAAATCATGAGAAAAAAGATATTAATTTCACTTAGGAAAATTTTAAAAGGAGCTCATTAAAATGAGCTTCCCATGCGGTTGGAAGAATATCAACCATTAGACCAAAAAGCAATTGACCTAAATTAATGAGAAAAAATACACCTTACAGTTCAAAATAGCTTGCTTACTTAAAACATGAAAAGGTTTTTAAGAAATTAAATAATTCATTGAAAATGAAAGATGTTATAGTACAATTTCACCCAGGCTTACAGACCCATTTTACAAACCAAAATCAAGAGCCCAAAACAACATCCCAATAAATAAACAACCCTAAGCCCATTATAAACCCAAATTAGAAAAAACCAAAAAAGAAAAAAAAAACCCACACCTAGGGTCTTTTGCCCTCTGGCCACTGCCCTCTGCCACTGTCAGAGCCTGCCACCGCCTCCACTAGCACCGCCCAAGAGCACCTGCAAGAATTAAAACAGAAATGATAGAAAGTTTGTAGGAAACGACTATAGAAGCCTATTTTAAACCATTGTAAAGGGACTTCTTTTTTTTTTTATCAATAAAATACAGAGATTCATACAGGAGAATAAGTCAGAGATTAACAAGCATAAAAAAAACACTAAGAAACCACCAGAAAAATCAAGAATAGAAGCCACAATAGGTGATATTTCTTTATCACTTTCGAAAATCCATTTTCTTTTCTTTTTCTTTTTAACATATGCATACATACCTATAGTTTTAAACAACATGAAAAATAAAAAAAAATGAAAATTTTACCTTTTTGGGGCTCCGACCACCGTGCATGGCGACGTCGGCGACGGAGCCTGCGACGGAGGACGATTGGAGCGATGCCGGAGGATGTCCCTGCAGAGAGAAAAGAAAAAGGGTCAGGTTTTTTTTTAAAACAGGCAGCTGAAAATGAAATGTTTTTGGTTTTTTTCACTTATATAAACAACACAAAACAATGTCGTTTTGGTCGGTGTCCATAAGCCCCAAAACGACGTCGTTTTGTGCCGACCCGCGCCACCTCAGGATCCGCGTGTTTTTCAAAAATGGGGAATTTATGCGTGCAGTCCCTCCGCTTTTTCAAAATTTTGCAATCAAGTTTTCATTTTTTTAATTTTGCCCCGAAAGTCTATTTGGTTTGCGATTGGATCCTTGCTTATGCTGCGCGTTTTGGGAGGAAAAGGGCTATTGCCCATTTTAGTCCCCCATGTTATCCGCGCACTTAGAATAGGTCCTTTCCCTTTTTATTTGATTTCAAATCAGCCCTAAATTTCCGTTTTGAATTCAATTTCGTCCTTTTTTAGTCATTTTGTAATTTTTATTTTTATCATTATATTATGGTTATTATTACTATTATTACATTATTATTTTTTATATATATATTTTATTGTTATTTCGTTTATTAATGGCCATT
Source organism: Gossypium australe (assembly GCA_005393395.2). Taxonomy (NCBI): domain Eukaryota; kingdom Viridiplantae; phylum Streptophyta; class Magnoliopsida; order Malvales; family Malvaceae; genus Gossypium; species Gossypium australe. The sequence continues at coordinate 81,935,567 of CM016617.1, read as the reverse complement.
TTTGTTACTATTATTATATTATTTTTTAGCGTCATCGTTATTATTACTTTGTTATTATTATTTTTTATTCTATCAATTTTATTTCTATTACTATTCTATTATTATTATTATTATTGTTGTTGTTGCAATTACTTCTATTATTATTATTATTATTATTATTATTATTATTATTATTATTATTATTATTATTATTATAATGATTATTATTGTATTTAATAATTGTTTTAAATGCTATTCTTAATATTATTTTTTGCTAATATATTAGTTATCGTGTTTATTTTGTTATTATTATTTTATTCACTATTATTATTTATTTTATTTCTAAAATTATTACTACATTGTATTTGTTTTTCTTATTATATTTATTATTTATTATTGTCATTACCATTATATTTGTTACCATTATTAATATTATTTTTTATTACTATTATTATCATCATTATTTTATCATCATTCTTTCCACGCGCGTAAGATCGTATTTTCACATTATTACTTGTCACACTAATCTTTCTTGATGCATCAGGTTTTTAAAATGATCGATATTTCGTATTAAAGATTCGAGGAAATCGAGCCCTAACTTACTGGGTTCCGATTTTTCTCATTTAATCTGAATGACGGAACATCCCTTTTAAATCGCAATACAAGTTTTGAATAAAATACTCGTTCTCGAAAATTCGAGGTGTTGTGCCCTAACTTATTGGCCATGACATCTAGATACCCCGAGATAAGTTTTTTAAAAATAAAGGCAATATTCCGTATTTGGAATTTCGAGAAATTGAGCCTTACCTTACTGAGTTCCGGTTTCTCATTTGACAAATTACGGAATATCCTCTTCAAACGTAAATCTGAGTTTTAAAGTCAAAAGACAAGCTCAGTTTTGGGAACCCAAAGTGTCGTGCCCTAACTTACTGGGTATGACATTTTATCTCTTCGAAATAAGAGGATCTTATCATCCATTTTGATTTGTTCAATTTTTTAAAAATAAAAGAAGATCGTATTTTCAAATCTTTTCAAAATTTCGACATTAAGACATTGGATAATCAATTAGGTACCAATTTTGGGCGTATCGAGGGTGCTAACCCTTCCTCGTGCGTAACCGACTCTCGAACCCGTTTTCTGAATTTTGTAGACCGAAATTGTTGTTTTGATAAATCAAATTGTTTATTAAAAATAACCGTTTTGCGAGGTGGCTCGATCACACCCCAACAAAAAGATCGGTGGCGACTCCCCTTTTTTTTATTTTCAAAAACAAAGTCGACCCCGTATTACAAAAAAATGGTTACGACAAAAGAAAAACTTAAAATTAAGTAATTTGTTAAGCATGAAAGAAATACATAAAATTTGAAAGGGTTGTAAGAAATTAAGTGATTTGTAATACAAATTAGAATTACTTAAAACATGAAAAGGTTGTGAGTAATATATAAAAGAGTTGCTGAGAATGTTTCTAACAAATTAAGTAGTTGGTAGAATGTTGTGCGGAAGCGTGTAAAATAGTAAAATTATTATACTGAAAAATCACACTAAGTTCAATTCCCAGGAAAGAGGTATGGATCACAAGGATCGCTTAAGTACCAGGTCCTTCCTAGCCAGAATATCCGTTTATCGTAATTTAATAGCATAATAAATCACTACAATCACACTCACAAAATATGCAAAATAATACAATAAAGAACACTAGAATTTTAACGAGGTTCAGCAAATTTTGCCTACATCCTCGGGCACTACCAAATATATTTCACTCCAAAATACAAGTGAAGATTTACAAAGAGAGAGAACAATGCCTTAAGTAGAGAATGGCAAATGTGGGTTGATGAAAATGAGACATGGTTAGGTCTATTTATAGTTGAGGTTCAGGGATCAACTTGCAAAGTCACTATACAATTAGGGACCAAAAAATTGCAATTATCTCATACCAAATCTCAGTCCCACTTTTGGTGCCTTAAATCTCAGATTTCTAGTGCCAACATTTTGACACCCATATCTTTGACTTTCCAAAGTATGGATGATTGCCAATAATCTCCACCTTGAAGATTTGATTAGGATAATCTTATCTTCACACAATTCTTTCTACCTTTGTCAACAATACTTGATTATGCCTTCTTCAACTGTTAAATTTGCAGGATATTGATCAAGTTCAACCAATGCTCGAACTTGGTTGTTGTTACCACCTTGGTCATCATATCTGCGGGATTATCTGCAGTCTTAATCTTTTGAAGATGAATTTTCCCTTCATCAATAATTTCCCGCACAAAATGGAATCCTACGTCGATATGCTTTCTACGTGCATGATAGACTTGATTCTTTGCTAAATGAATAGCACTTTAACTATCACAATACATGTTAATATGCTCCAAAACCAATCCCAAGGTTTTAACCATACCTTGTAACCAAATAGCTTTTTTTACAGCCTCTGTTACAGCCATGTATTTGGCTTCTGTGGTTGACAATGCAACAGTAGACTGCAGTGTAGACTTCCAACTTATTAGTCCTCCAGCAAGTGTAAACACATAATCGGTGGTTGATCACTGTTTGTCCAAATCACCGGTATAGTCAGAATCAACGTGCCCAATAACACATTTACCAAGTGTAGTATCCTGCTTAAACAGTAATCCAACATCCATGGTCTTCTGAATATACCATAGAATCCATTTTACAGTTTGCCAATGTCATTTTCCAGGATTATGCATATACCTGCTCACTATACTAACTGTCTGTGAAATGTTGGGTCTTGAACACACTATTGCATACATCAAGCTACCTACTACATTAGAATACGGAACTTGTAACTTGTATTCTTGTTCCGTATTCGTTGAAGGAGATAGTTGTGCAGAAAGCTTGAAATGAGAAGCCAACGGGGTACTTACAGGTTTTGTCTGCTCGTTCATGCCAAACTGCTGTAGTACCTTCTTCAAATATTGCTTCTGAGACAAGCTAACTCTGTCATGAGCTCTATCTTTACATATTTCCATGCAAAAAATCTTCTTAGCTTCACCTAGATCTTTCATCTCAAACTCAAGGTTGAGTTGAGTCTTCAATCTCTCAATTTCAACTTTACTCTTAGATGCTATCAACATGTCATCAACGTATAAGAGCAAGTATATGAAAATTCCTTCTTGTAGCCTCTAAAAATGCACGCAATGATCAAATTTACTTCTTGTGTACCTTTGCCCTTTCATGAACTGATCAAATCACTTGTACCACTGCCTCGGAGATTGTTTCAATCTATAAAGCGACTTTGTCAGCTTGCAAACCTAATTTTCTTTATCAGCAACTTTGAATCCATCTAGCTGAGTCATATAGATTTCCTCTTCCAAATTTCTGTGTAAGAATGCGGTCTTCACATCGAGCTGAAATAGTTCAAGATCATATTCCGCAACCAAGGCTAGCAAAATCCGAATAGATGAATGCTTCACAACTGGAGAAAATACTTCATTGTAGTTTATTCCTTCTTTCTGAGCATAACCCTTTGCTACCAATCTACCCTTGTATCGAATTTCATTTTTACCAGGAAATCCTTCCTTCTTGGCATATACCCATTTGCATCCAATTGCCTTCTTTCCTTTGGGCAGTGTCACCAACTCCCAAGTCCTATTTTTATGAAGACACTGCATTTCTTCATTCATAGCTTGCTTCCACTTTACACCATCAGTGTTACTTCTTGCTTCTGTGTAAGTAGAAGGAACATCATCATCTGCAATTAAAAGTGCATAGGCCACCATATCATCAAAGCGAGCAAGCATACGAATCTCTCTTCTTGGCCTCCTATATGCAATTGAATCTTGTTGCTGTAGAAGTTCTTCGATCGAAACTTCTTCATCCTTTGTTTCTTCAATATTAGCTGGATCATCATTAACCTTTTCAAGCTCCACCTGCCGCAAAGTACTGTAACACCCCTTACCCGTATTCTACGCCTGAATCGGGTACGAGGCGTTACTGTACTTGACTCACATAGTCACACCACTTTGGGTTGTCAAATTTCATTACAAATTAAAACTTTTTCATTCACATATCTAACATCCTTATACTGGGCCTACGAGGCCCTAAACATACTTTCGAAAGGTTCTGGAAATAAATCGGAAACTTTTACGCACTTAGAAAAATTTTACCTAAACAGGGGCCACACGCCCGTGTGAAATGGGACACGCCCGTGTGGGCAGGCGGTGTGGTCACACACGCACATGTCCCTCACCCGTGGTCGACACTGACTTATTTCACACGGCCAGACACATGCCTTTGTCCTTGGCCCATGTTTCTTACACGACCTCGACACACCTGTGTCTCAGCTTGTGTGCCAAAACATTGGCAATCTATTTATGACGTCATCACCTCACTATGGTCACACGGCCAAGGCACATGCCCGTGTCCTTAGACCGTATGTCGAATTAAATTACTAAATTCAGGTGCAGACTTCACACGGCCTGGGCACACGCCCATGTCTTTGGCCATGCCTCCCACACGGCTGAGACACACGACCGTGTCTCTGCCCATGTGTTTACTACCGAGCTTACTGACTTGCAATTCTAACATGCAAGGGGACACACGGCCTAGTCACACACCCATGCAATTGACCATGTGTCACACCATGCCTAGGCACACGCCCGTGTGCCTACCCGTGTGGACAAGAAAAATGCTATTTGCCAAGCTCTTTCATCACCCTAACTCACTCAAGCATAATTCACCCTCTACCATCAATTCATTCATGCATATTCATACCCAAACAACCCAACCATATACTCTACACACTTATGAATAACCTTTCATTCCATTCATTGATAGTAAAGAGCTATATACTATGGCAATATACAAAAGATTTCATTTATAAGGAGCCAACACATTTGGCCAAAATAACAAAACAATATACCTAGTCTAGCTCCTATACATGCCATTGCCATACTCAAAATGCTAGTTCTAAATATACCGAGATGAGCTGATAGTGTGGGTGATCTTCCAATTATCTCCGTATCCCAACTCGACTCTTTGTCACTATAAAACAAAGGAAAAGAAAGGGGGTAAGCTTTAAGCTTATTAAGTTTACATGTAAACAATAAACATCATAACATGTGCAAATCAATAGATAGCATTTCACAATCCAAGATCATGCTTACTCATTCATCTCTTACCACAATCCAACCATATCACAACCCAATTGCTCTTATTATTTAACATACATCACTGCACTTGATCACTACATGATCACATGAAGCAACACATCACAATTACACAATAAACCATTCTTAGTAATACCAAACACTCGGTGGTATCACACTTAGCTCGCCATTTATTATTAACAGAGTGGTATCGCACATAGCCCACCAACAAGAATATTTACGGTGGTATCGCACTTAGCCCACCAAATAATAATACTAACGATGGTACCGCACATAACCCATCGTGACTAAGTGATAAGGTGGTATCGCACATAGCCCACCAACAAGAATAATTAAGGTGGTATCGCACATAGCCCACCATTATTTACTATGGATAATATTTCACACCTACATATTTATTTCAACATTCAAATGGAGTTTATTCACTTTCTACCAAATTTCCATCCATTTAAATCGTAAGTGTTCTTAATCATACAATGCACCAATAAGCAATTACATGTGTATTTAAGATGCATCGTTTACACATAAACTTACCTCGGTGCAAAACGCGTTAATCAGCTATATATTTCGTAACCTTGCATTTTCCTCAGTCAAGGTTGATTCCACGCTCTTCTTGGTCTATAACAACAAAAATTCACTCATTCAATTATTTTATGATCATAATACATCATAATCTCTACTTAGGCAAAAATGACCATTTTGCTCTTGTACGTTGGCAAAATTACGATTTTGCCCCTAGGCTCGTAAATCATTCTTCATCATATTTTCTCATTAAACAAGCCTAGCTGAACATTTATTACTCTTACAACTACTCATAATTCTAATTATTTCATGCATTTATTACACATTTTCAATCTTTGCATTCAAGTCCTATTTAGGTGTTTTCATGCTAACACCTTTCACAAAAGTTGTTTCTCATCATACTAACATTCATTTTCTTCCATAAAAACTCAGCTAACAACATAAACTCTCTCATGGAAAATCCCTAAACTTTCAACCATTTAACAAATTAGTCCCCTCATTAGCTAGCTTAAGCTTTGGGGACTCCAAAAGTACAAAAATCCTCAAAAATAATCATCAAAATCACTTACTTGCAAAGAGATAGCTTAGCTGAAAGTTTGGACCCCAAAAACTCTATTTTTCCCTTCAATTTCCGGTGGAAGAAAAAGGGTGAATAGTGAAAGATGATAGCTTTTCTTTTTATCTTATTTTATTCATCTTTTGTCACCTAATTTCACCAAAAATTAAATGCTCTTGTCTCCCTAAGCTATATGGACGACCAACACACATATATTGGCCTAATTTCACTTTAAAGACATCCATTTTGATATCCTTTCACTATTAGACACCTCTAGCTTGAAATTTGAAACTTTCGCACTTTATGCGATTTAGTCCTTTTTCACAATTAAACCTCCAATTGCTAAAATTAAGGCACCAAAATTTTCATATAGCCATATATTAATTCCATAACACATAAAATAATATCAAATAATTTTCCTGAACCTCAGATTGATAGTTCTGAGACCTCTGTTCTGACTAGTCCCAAAATCGGGTTGTTACAACTCTTCCCCCCTTAAGGGATTTTCGTCCCCGAAAATCTTACCTATAAAAAGGTTTGGATATTGTTCCCTCTTGGCTTCTTCCGGTTCTCATGTAGCTTCTTCTCGTTTTTTTCCATAACACTTTTACTAAGGCTATGTTCTTATTCCTAACATGTTTAACCTCCCGAGCCAAAATCTTAATCAGCACCTCTTCATAAGTCATGTCTGATCGTATCTCAACTTCTGTTGGAGGGATCACATGCAAGGGATCAGAACGATATCGTCGCAACATTGATACATAAAACAGGTTGTGTATTTTCTCTAACTCTACCGGCAAAGCCAACGGTATGCCACTGGCCCAATCCTTTCAGTAACCTCATACGACCCTATGAATTGCGGACTCAATTTACCCTTACAACCAAATCTCAATATTTTCTTCCACAGGGATACTTTTAGAAATACCTTGTCGCCCACTTGAAACTCAATTTCTTTCCTTTTAAATCTGCATACGACTTTTGTCGGTCCGAAGCAACTTTCAAACTATTACGGATCACTTTCACTTTCTCCTCGGTCTCTTTAACTAGATCGACCCCATGAATTAGCTTCTCATTAAGCTCGGTCCAATACAAAGGAGTCCGACACTTACGACCATATAAGGCTTCGTACGGCGCCATCCGTATACTTGACTGATAACTGTTGTTATAGGCAACTCAACCAAAGGTAGATATCTTTCCCAACTACCTCCGAACTCTAATACACAGCATCAGAGCATATCCTCAAGAACTTGAATTACTCTTTCAGATTGGCCATCAGTTTGAGGATGGAACGCAGTATTAAAATTCAACCTTGTACCCAAGGCCTCCTGCAACTTCTTCCAAAACCTCGAAGTAAATCTCGGATCTCTATCCAAGATAGTAGATACAGGCACTCCATGTTATCTCACCACTTCAGCAATATACAACTTGGCCAACTTATCAAGCGAATAATATACTCGCACCGATATAAAGTGAGCCGACTTCGTTAGTCTATCAACAATAACCCATATGGCGTCTTTCTTTTTCGGAGTCATAGGCAACCCGTCACAAAACCCATAGTGATCCGATCCCACTTCCACTCAGAAACCATCATCAGTTGAAGCAATCCCGAAGGTACTTGGTGTTTGGCTTTCACTTGTTAATAGATCAAGCATCTTGTCATGAACTCAGAAATGTCTCTTTTTATACCCGGCCACTAATAAAATCTCTTCAAATCATTGTACATTTTCATGCTACCGAGATGTACTGACAAATGACCACCGTGTGCTTCATGTAAAATTTTCCAGATCAACTCATCATCTTTTGGTACACTAATCCTATCGTGAAACATCAAACAACCATCCGAACTCACCCGAAAGTCAGAATCATTTCTCGATTCACACTTAGCTCTCTTAGCTTGCATCTCATCATCTTTCTTTTGAGCCTCACATATCTGTTGAATAAATAATGGTCTAGCCTTCAGCTTGGCTAATATAGCACCACCATCAGACAACACTAAGCCCATACTCATGGCCCTCAAAGCGTATAGAGATTTTCTACTCAAGGTATCCACCATTAAATTTGCTTTCCCCAGATGATAATCAATTACTAGCTCATAGTCTTTCAATAATTCAAGCCACCGCCTTTGTCGCAAATTCAAATCCTTTTGGTCCATTAAGTACTTCAAACTCTTATGATCGGTGAAGATTCGGCACTTCTCACAATATAAATAATGGCGCCAGATCTTCAAAGCAAAAACGATTACAGCCAACTCCAAATCGTGAGTCGGATAATTCTTCTCATATGGTTTTAATTGTCTCGAGGCGTAAGCTACTACCTTACCCTCTTGCATCAACACACAGCCGAGTCCATTAAATGATGCATCACTATACTACAAACTCCTTGCCCGACTTAGGTTGCACTAAAATCGGTGCCTCAGCCAATAATGTTTTCAGTCTCTCGAAGCTCTGTTGACATTTCTCAGTCCATTCAAAGTTGACATCCTTATGTAACAGTTTCATCATTGGGGTAGCAATCATGGAAAACCCTTTTACAAACCGTCTGTAGTACCCCCACTAAACCTAAAAAGCTTCTAACTTCCGACACATTTCTTGGCAGTTTCCAACCTATGATAGCCGAGATCTTACTCGGATCAACTCTAATACCATCACCCGATACAACGTGTCCTAGGAATCCAACCTCTCGGAGCCAAAACTCACTCTTGATAAATTTAGCATACAACTGCTTGTCTCTTAAAGTCTGCAAAACAATTCTCAGGTGCTCTGCATGATCACTCTCATCCCGAGAATAAATCAGTATATCATCGATAAAGACAACTACAAACTTGTCCAAATACGGTCGGAAGACACGATTCATTAAATCCATAAAAATCGCAGGGGCATTCGTTAAACCAAATGGCATGACAAGAAACTCATAATGGCCATACCTCGTCCGAAATGCAGTTTTCGGGACATCTTGCTCATTAACCCTCAACTGATAATAACCAGACCTTAGATCTATCTTAGGGAACACTGTAGTTCCCTTCAGTTGGTCAGATAAATCATATATTCTTGGTAAAGGGTACTTATTCTTCACCGTCACTTTATTGAGCTGTCTGTAGTCTATGCACAACCTCATCGACCCATCTTTCTTCTTTACAAAAAGTACAGGAGCACCCCATGGTGAATAGCTCAGTCTTGCAAATCCCTTATCCATTAACTCTTGCAATTGAACCTTCAGTTCTTTCAACTCTAACGGTGCCATCCTATACGGAGCAACCGAAACAGGTGTCGTTCCCAGAATTAACTCAATTCCAAACTTGACCTCTCTAACTGGAGGTAATTCAGGTAACTCTTCCGGGAATACATCCAGATACTCACATACCACCAGTACTGATTCAATCTTTACCTCTGACTCTTGAGTATTCAGCACAAAGGCGAGATAAGACTCGTATCCTTTCCTCAAGTATTTCTCGGCTACCATAGTTGAAAGTATCACTGGCAGATTATCCGATCTATCTGATTCAACCCGAATGACATCCCCATTTTCACATTTCAATTCAATAAACTTGCTACCACAGTTCACTAAAGCATTATGAGTTGTCAACCAATCCATAAATAAAATCAAATCGAATTCATCAAACGGCAACAACATAAGATTTGCCAGAAAACAATGACCTCTAATTGTCAAAGGACAATTCCTACACACCTTGTCAACTAGTAGATGTTTGTCTAACGGGTTTGACACCTTTACTACAAATTTCGTAGACTCAACAATCATGCTCATACTAGATGCCAATTTTCATGCAAATGTATGAATGGGTAGACCCCGGATCAATCAAAGTAATAACAGAGGTGTCATGAAGAGAAAACGTACCCATTATCACATCTGGAGATGATGCCTTATCGCGTGCACGAATGGCAAAAGTCCTCACAGGTGCTCGACTCTCCGGTCTCACAGCAGAATCTCGAGGTGCACCTATACTACTAGTCCTACCTCCCAGGTTCTTTTGTGGTCTACCCCTTGAAGATACATTTCTTGATCTTACCTCATGCTTCCTTTACTTGTCATCCCTCTCAGGACAGTTTCGAATAAAATGATCGGAGGAACCACACTTATAACAATTCCAGTTGTTTCCCCAACACTCCCCAGTGTGTTGCCTACCACAATTTGGACACTCCAGTTTGGACTTCAGATTGCCCACACTTGCCATCGAAGTGGCTTGAACTCTCGAGCCCGAGTAGGTAGTACCTCGATCTCTATGTGAATATCCAGCTGATGCAGTCGTCCGAGGGTTCATCTCCCTGGACTTCTTTAATTGAGCTTGGTATGATTTACTCATTGGCCCTTTTCTTGCATCTCGGGCCTCACTCATGGTCTTCCTCTTTTCCTTATTCAGTTCATCGGCCTTACATGCCCTATCAACCAACACCACAAACTTTTTTAACTCTAAAATCCCCATAGCAGTTTAATATCCTTATTCAGCCCATCTTCAAACCTCTTGCACAAGATAGCTTCTATAGACACACACTCTTGTGCATACTTGCTGAGCCTAACAAACTCGCACTCATATTCTGCCACGGTCATTTTTCCTTGCTTTAATTCAATGAATTCTTTTCGTTTCTGGTCCACAAATTGTTGGCTTATATACTTCTTTCGGAACTCCTCCAAAAAGAAGTCCCACGTCACTCTCTCCCTTGAACTACCGACGTCAATGTTTTCCACCAATGGTATGCCGAGTCCCTCAATAAGGACACGACGCATTTTAAGCTCTCCTCAGGTGTGTAAGAGAGTTCACCAAACACTCTTATCGAGTTCTCAAGCCAGGACTCTGCCTTCTTGGGGGTCATCGTCTATATTAGCTCTGAACTCCTCAGCCCCTTGCTTTCGAATCTTATCTACAGGGGGTTTGGTCATCCTCACTAAATCTATACCTTGAGGAGCCACTAGAACTGGCTGAGGTATAGGAGGGGTGGAGGAGGTTGAGCATTAGGGTTTGCTCGTACATACTCTGTGTACCAGTTACTCATCATTTGGAGAAAGGCTTCCTGGGCCTCTTCTCCTTGACCCCTAGTCCCGGGTCCACTCTCTACAGGCGTAGTCCCTTGCGCGGGAGCTGGTGCATTACTAGCTGCGTCATCAGCAGCCACTCGATCGAGATCCATTTACTATATAAAAACAAAATTTAGAATTGTCAGAAGCCACCACACTATCAATATACGCTTATGGCATGTATAGCTAGACTCTAACACACGCTACGGTAGCCCGAGAATCGACTAAACCATAGCTCTGATACCACTAAATGTAACACCCCTTACCCGCATTCTACGCCGAAACCGGGTACGAGGCGTTACCATACTTGACTCACATGGTCATACAACTTTGGGTTATCAAATTTCATTCCAAATTAAAACTTTTTCATTCACATATCTAACATCTTTATACTAGGCCTACGATTCCCTAAACATACTTCTGGAAGGTTTCGGAAATAAATCAGAAACTTTTACGCACTTAGAAAAAATTTACCTAAACAGGGGCCACACACTTCTATGAAATGGGACACGCCAGTGTGGACAGGCCGTGTGGTCACACATGCCCATGTCCCTCACTCCTGGTCGACATTGACTTATTTCACACGGCCGGACACACGTCCTTGTCCCTGGCCCATGTCCCTTACACGGCCTTGACACACCCCTGTCTCAGCCCGTGTGTCAAAACATTGGCATTCTGTTTATGGAGTCATCACCTCACTATGGTCACACGGCTAATGTACACGCCCGTGTCCTTAGAACATGTGTCGAATTAAATTCCTAAATTCAGGTGCTGACTTCACACGGCCTGGGCACACGCTCATGTCTTTGGCCGTGCCTCCCACACGGCTGAGACACACGGCCGTGTCTCTACCCGTGTGTTTACCACTGAGCTTACTAACTTCCAATTCTAACATGCAAGGAGACACACGGCCTGGTCACACACCCATGCAATTAACCGTGTGTCACACACGGCCTAGACACACGCCCGTGTGCCTACCAGTGTGGACAAGAACAAGGCTATTTGCCAAGCTCTTTCATCACCCTAACTTACTCAAGCATAATTCACCCTTCACCATCAATTCATTCATGCATATTCATACCCAAACAACCCAACCATATACTCTACACACTTATGAATAACCTTTCATTCCATTCATTGATAGTAAAGAGCCATTTACTATGGCAATATACAAAAGATTTCATCTATAAAGAGCCAACACATTTGGACAAAATAACAAAACAATAAACCTAGTCTAGCTCCTATACATGCCATTGCCATACTCAAGATGCTAGTTCTAAATATACCGGGATGAGCTGATAGTGTGGGTGATCTTCCAATTATCTCCGTATCCAAACTCGACTCTTTGTCACTATAAAACAAGGGAAAAGAAAGGGGGTAAGCTTTAAGCTTAGTAAGTTTACATGTAAACAATAAACATCATAACATGTGCTAATCAATAGATAGCATTTCACAATCCAAGATCACGCTTACTCATTCATCTCTTACTACAATCCAACCATATCACAACCCAATTGCTCTTATTATTTAACATACATCCCTGCACTTGATCACCACATGATCACATGAAGCAACACATCACAATTACACAATAAACCATTCTTAGCAATACCAAATACTCAGTGGTATTACACTTAGCGCACCATTTATTATTAACAGGGTGGTATCGCACATAGCCCACCAACAAGAATATTTACGGTGGTATCGCACTTAGCCCACCAAATAATAATACTAACGATGGTATCGCACACAACCCATCGTGAATAAGTGATAAGGTTGTATCACACATAGCCCACCAACAAGAATAATTAAGGTTGTATTGCACATAGCCCACCATTATTTACTACGGATAATATTCCACACCTACATATTTATTTCAATGTTCATATGGAGTTTATTAATTGTCTACCAAATTTCCATCCATTTAAATCGTAAGTGTTCTCAATCATACAATGCACCAATAAGTAATTACATGTGTATTTAAGATGCATCGTTTGCACATAAACTTACCTCGGTGCAAAACGCTTTAATCAGCGGTCTATTCCGTAACCTTGCCTTTTCCTCGGTCAAGGTTGATTCCGTGCTCTTCTTGGTCTATAACAAAAATTCACTCATTCAATCATTTTATCATCATAATACATCATAATATCAACGTAGGCAAAAATGACCATTTGCCCTTGTACATTGCGAAATTACGATTTTGCCCCTAGGCTCATAAATCATTCTTCATCATATTTTCTCATTAAACAAGCCTAGCTGAACCTTTATTACTCTTACAACTACTCATAATTCCAATTATTTCATGCATTTATTACACATTTTCAATCTTTGCATTCAAGTCCTATTTAGGTGTTTTCATGCTAACACCTTTCACAAAAGTTGTTTCTCATCTTACTAACATTCATTTTCTTCCATAAAAACTCAGCTAACAACATAAACTCTCTCATGGTAAGTCCCTAAACTTTCAACCATTTAACAAATTAGTTCCCTCATTAGCTAGCTTAAGCTTTGGGGACTCCAAAAGTACAAAAATCTTAAAAAATAATCATCAAAATAACTTACTTGCAAGGAGATAGCTTAGCTGAAAGTTTGAACCCTAAAAAATCTATTTTTCCCTTCAATTTTCGGTGGAAGAAGGAGGGTAAATTGTGAAAGATGATAGCTTTTCTTTTTATCTTATTTTATTCATCTTTTGTCACCTAATTTCGCCAAAAATTAAATACTCCTGTCTCCTTAAGCTATATGGCTGGCCAACACACATATATTGGTCTAATTTCACTTTAAAGACCTCCATTTTGATATCCTTTAACTATTAGACACCTCTAGCTTGAAATTTGAAACTTTCGCACTTTATGCGATTTAGTCCTTTTTCACAATTAAACCTCCAATTGCTAAAATTAAAGCACCAAATTTTCCATATAGCCATATATTAATGCCATAACACATAAAATAATACCAAATAATTTTTCTCAACCTCGGATTAGTGGTTCTAAGACTAGTGTTTCGACTAGCCCCAAAATTGGGCTGTTACAATTACTACTGGTTTTGTCATCCTTTTGTGAATCCTTGTTCTTCATCATGGTTGATTCATCAAAAGTCACATCTCTACTAAAAACAATTTTCATTGTATCAGGGCACTAGAGACGGTATCCTTTTACTCCACCAGTTATACCTATGAATAATGCTTTCTTTACTCTTGGGTCTAACTTAGATTCTTTTACATGATAATATGCAGTGGAACCAAAAACATGTAATGAATCATAATTAGTAGTAAGTTTACCAGTCCACATCTCCATAGGAGTTTTTCCATTTATTGCAGTTGATGGCAACCGGTTAATTAGATAGCACGCATATGTAACTGCCACAGCCCAAAATTCCTTGCCCAATCTAGCATTAGACAACATACATCAAACTTTCTCCAATATAGTTCGATTCATACGTTCTACCACCCCATTCTGCTGTGGTGTATCCCGAACAGTGAAGTGTCGCACAATGCCCTCATTTTAACTTACTTGTAGAAATGGATCATTCTTGTACTCAGTACCATTGTTTGATCGAAGTCGTTTGATCTTTCGACCAGTCTAAGTCTCCGCCATCTTCTTCTATTTCAGAAATGCATCCAAAACTTCACTTTTCCTTTTCATTAGATACAACCATTCTTTTCTTGAATAATCATCAACAAAAGTAACAAAGTAGTGCATACCTCCCAAAGAAGCCACTTTGGTAGGTCACCACACATCATTGTGAACGTAGTCCAAAATTCCTTTCGTATTGTGAATTGCTAAACCAAATTTTACCCTCATCTGCTTGCTCAGAACACAATGTTCACAGAATTCCAATTTGTAAGAATTTGCACCTTTCAACAAGCCTTGCTTCGCCAAATTCTGCAAAGCTTTTTCACCAGCATGTCCCAATCGCATATGCCATAACCTGGTAGCCTCTGAATCTGCATCTTTCGCAGAAGTTGTTGATGTTGATCCAATAATTGTACTTCTATTTAAATAGTACAATTATTCCTTCTTGTGCCTTTCATCACCGTCAATACCCCAACTACTACCTTTAGTAATCCATCTCTTAAAGTGATTGTGAGCCCTTTAGATTCTAAGACCCCTAATGAGATGAGATTTTTCTTCAAGCTAGGTACGTAGCGAACATCTGTTAAGACTTGGATTGAACCATCGTGGTTCTTCAATTGGATTGTACCTACTCACATTGTCTTACAATGTCATTGCCCATAAAAATAACTCCACCTTCTAATTCTTTAAGACTAGAAAACCAGTCCTTATTAGGACACATATGGTAAGTACATCCCGAATCCAAAATCCACTCATCTGTATGACATGCCATTGCTATGCCAACCAAGCTAAAGTCTGGCTCCTCATCATACTCCGCCACACATGCATCAAAAATAGCCTTGCCCTTTTGTAACTTAAGACAATTCTTTTTCCAATGCCCTTTCTCATGACAAAAAACACATTCATCTTTGGCATGTCTCCCTTTGGACTTACTCCTTCTACCAGATTTGTTGTTGTGCGAATGGCCTCTTACTGTTAAGACTTCTGCAGTTGTATCTCTGTGATCTCTTTTATCTTTCTTTCGAGTCTCAGATCTATACAACGCACTACAGACTGCATCAAATGTGATCGTATCCTTCCCATGAAGCAATGTGGTGGTAAGATGATCATATTCATCAAGAAGAGAATTCAACAACAATAATGCATTGTCTTCATCTTCAAATTTCTTATCCAAATTTAGCAAGTTTGCTAAAATTTTATTGAATGAGTTCACATGGTCATTCATCAACATACCGGGTACATACGTGAATCGATAAAGTTTCTTTTTTATATAAAGCCTATTTTCAAGACTCTTCGATAGAAACTTGTCTTCCAGTGTATCCCACAACTTCTTTTCTAATGTCTCCCTCATGGCCGAGTACTTCTGCTATTTGGCCAAACATAGGCGAATTGTACCACACTCCTGTCTATTGATCTTAGCCCACTCCTTGTCATCTATCTTGTCAAGTTTTTCTTTAAGGGCTATATCCAGCTCTTGCTGACATAAGACATCCAGGATCTCACATTGCCACATACCAAAATTATTGGTACCATCAAATTTCTCTACTTCAAGTTTTGCATTGGTCACAGTAGTCTTTGCTGATGACGATGCCTTTGCCATTTTTCTCCTCAATCCCAACTACTGTATACGTGAATAGTACCTTCAACATGAATAGTGATGTGGATGAACAATACCGTATACGCAAATAGTATCGTAAACGATCGTATTTCTCAAGTACAAATCTAGCTCTGATACCAATTGTTGTGCGGAAGCGTGTAAATGAGTAAAATTATTGTACTGAAAAATCACACTAAGTTCAATTCCCAGGAAAGAGAGGTGGATCACAAGGATCGCTTAAGTACCAGGTCTTTCCTAGCCAGAATATCCCTCTATCATAATTTAATAGCACAATAAATCACTACAATCACACTCACAAAATATGCAAAATAATACAACAAAGAACACTAGAATTTTAACGAGGTTCAGAAAATTTTGCCTACTTCCTCGGGCACTACCAAATATATTTCACTCCAAAATACAAGTGAAGATTTACAAAGAGAGAAAACAATGCCTTAAGTAAAGAATGGAAAATGTGGGTTGATAAAATGAGAAATGGTTAGGCCTATTTATAGTTGAGGTTCAAGGATTAACTTGCAAAGTCACTATACAATTAGGGACCAAAAAATTGCAATTATCTCATGCCAAATCTCAATCCCACTTTTGGTGCCTTAAATCTCAAATTTCTAGTGCCAACATTTTGATACCCATATCTTTGGCTTTCCAAAGTATGGATGATTACCAGTGTAGAACATGAGAGGAATTTAAGAAAATTAAGTAATTCGTAAAATATTAAAGGATTTTAAGAAATTAAGTAATTCATAAAACATGAAATTAATGATTATTTAAAACATATAATTAATTATATAGATAGTAGTTAGTGAATCTTTGTTATTAATGTAACTTCTTGTAACTAGATTCTTAGTAATTGGCTGATAGTGATTGTCTGTTTTAATTTGGCTACTAGCGGGTACCATCTATATATATACAGACTAATATGGCAAATGTAAGTAAGTGTATTTTCTGTAATCTTTAATGAAAAAATCTCAAAGTTGATTCTTTCTCTCTATTTATTATTCTTGATTTTTATTCTATCAAATTTGTTTTCCCATTATTCTACCTTCTTTCTCTTTAGGTCTTGCTTATTGTGGTTCATTCATGGAGATTTAGTTCCTTAACATTGTATCAAAGTCAGTTTCACGAAGCTTCCAAGTTATCAAAGATGGTTTGTGACAGAAACAGAGTTTGTGACAGAGTCACCAGGCTGAAATGGCAAAAAGCCACCAGAAACAGAGTTTGTGACAGAGTCACCAGACTGAAATGGCAAAAGCCACCAAAACAGATCACTTCCCCTTTTCATCAATTTCCCAACCCCAAGCATACAATGAAATCGTCATACAAAGCATACTGTTTTAACATGAATAATCACTTAAATAGGGCAGAAGTCACTAACCTGTTGATCACCCTTTACCCTTCAAGGGTTTTCACTTGTTATGCCGGGATTTCGGCATTTAGCAGAGTATAGCAGATTTATACATATGAATATATATTAGCAAACAGTCTAACAGTGAGAAAGGTTACACACCTGATTAATGTCGATACCCTTGCTAGACCGATCTACAACTTTGCTCAAAAAGCCGGAAAGATGTGAAAATAGGGCTTCTCCTATATTCGGCCTAGGGTTAGTAAATCCTGAATTTACACATTGAAACTAATAGATCTTCTTACCTTGAAATCTCGAAAGTAACACGATTCGAGTGCTACCGATCTATAACTCAGAGATCTATGCGATTGACTCCACTAAAGTTCCCTTCAGATTTCGGCACAAGTAGGCACCACAGAAGTAATTCGACAATCACAAGAGATGAGATCTAGGGATTTCGGCTTTTAGGAAAATCCCAGAAAAAGTATGAATAAGAGAAGGCTGATCTGTCTTTGGCTTTTAAAATACTTGAGTGAAGAGTTTCAGTTTCTGACAGGAAAAGAGAAGAAGAAAAGAAAACAAGGAAGAGACTTGAAGATTTCGGCTAGGAAGAAAAAGAATAGAAAGAGTTTCGGCTTTTGAATCAAAGTGAAGATGAGGGAATTGGCTTAGAGATTTCGGCTTTTACAGAGAATGAAGAGGAAGATGGAACTTTAGGAGTTTTCAGCTTTTACTCAGAGAAGAAGAGAAAAGAATGAGAGAAAAACCCAAATGCCGAAATTGAAGAAATATTCCCCCTATTTATAGAAATTTCGGCACTTACCTAACCTTGCAGATAAATCCTATCTTTTCTCCTTTATCTTAATCTATTAGCTCATCTAAAAGAGACTTAATTATCTCTAACTCCTCCCTCTTTTATCAGCATATTATCCACATATTTTAATCATTAAAATCCCTAAATTTTAGCCTTTATCTGCTTATTATCCACATAAAATAAATTCCTAAATAATAGCCTTTATCTGCTTATTATCCACATATTTTAAACATTAAAACCCCTAAATTTTAGCCTTGTTGCCATCCATTCCACCTAATCCTAATGCCCAAAATTTAGCTAACTTAAATTAAAAGAATTGGGCTCCATGAAACTTAAATTTGGGCCCCTTACTCCCTTGTGTGGCGTCACCTCCTAAGATTGGGCCACAAGCCCACTTTGGTATTTTAAACGTAGATACTACCTTTTAAACCCTATAGTGCCCAAACAGATAATTTTAATCAAGGCCTCTGCCTAAGCCTGAGCCCAATTTGGACCCCTAACACTTAAATTAACACATTAAACATATCCACCCATTAAACGCATAGGCCCAAAAATTCAGGATGTTACATGGTTCAACTCAAATTAGTACCATCGTCACCAGAATTAGGTGTAGATCAATAGTCTTCTATGAAGGTCAGTCACATTTTTTTCTAACGAGAAGGTCAAATTCTACATGCTAATACTTTTTTTTTAAATTAACAGATTGGGCTTTTTCTTCTCATTAATCCAAAAACCAAAAAACTAAAAAAACAAAAATAAGTCCAAAACACTAACCAAAACTCAAATAAAACTAAAACACACATGATAAATAAAGTATACAAAAACCAAAACAAAGAGGATTCTAGAAGAGTGAGACACCAACCCTTACACCCAATCAATTCCTTTGTTTTTCCCCCGTCCCAAAAATATCCATCAATGCTCAAAACTGATGGTTTCACAAAACCAAGAAGGAGCGTCCAAAAAAGATAGATCAAACGTCAAAAGAAAGAAACTCCTTTCCCTCATTCTTCAAACTTTACCTTCTCAATCAATCTGGTTCTATCGATCTCCCCATCATTGTCTTGGGATCAACAGACGAAAATGCTTTCCCCTCCAAGTAAATCGATTTCCTCCCTTTCAGCATTTTTGTTTCCAAAGCATGAGCGAGTTCATTTGCTAATCTTGGAACATGATTGAAACTGATTTCTTGAAAATTACTCTTCATTTGTTGTATCTTTCATATGAAAACTCCAATATGTTATTTATCAAGTTTCAAAGACTTACATTTCTTGACTGTTGTTAATGAATCCCCTTCAATAATGACTCGTATCCATCCTTTATCAAGACCCGTACTCACCGCGAGTTGACAAGCTAAAGCTTCAGCAGCAAAGGCAAACACTATTCCCTTATGGAAACTCGTACAAGTGAACCGCACTGTTCCTCGTTCATCCCTAACAACCATTCCTGACACCAATCGAAATCTTTGACCATCAAAAGCACTATCAAAATTTATTTTGATGACTTAACTCAGTGGAGCTTTCCATGTAACAGCCCAGTTTAGACCCTAGTCGGAACAGTGGTTTCAGAACCACAAATATGAGGTCATAAAATTATTTTAATATTATTTTTGGTCATTACAACATGTTATTTGATATGTGTGAAAATTTCGTAATTTAATTTCACCTATTGGTTGTCTAATTTGATAAAAGGACTTAATCGCGTAAAATGTAAAAGTGGCATTCTAATTGTTAAAGTGCTTAATTGCTTTGATTAATTAATTATAGAGTCCTTAAAATGAAATTTAGCCATTGAATACATGTATAGACGGTAATGGCATGCATTATATGGTTTTATTATTAAATCATTAAGGTTATTATGGTAAATGGATAATAAAATGTAATTAAAATAAAACAAAATAGGAAATGGCCATGCATGTTCATCTTTTGGTTGAATATTGAAGAGAAAAAGAACCATTTGAAAGCTTTAAAGATGCTGCACTTTGAAGCTCAAATTGAGGTATGGATTTTGTTCGGTTTTTTTATGATTTTTATGTTTTTGAGATTCTTGCTTCGAATACTAGCGAGCCCATGCTTGAATTTTCGAATTTGTTGATGTATTCGTGATTCACCATTGATGATAGCTTGATGTTTTTTGTGTTTGATGATGAAAAATAAATATTTTTTGGTAGATTAATATGTTTAATTAAGTGATTTTTGATAAAAATGCTTATTAAGGACTAAATTGTGAAATTTGTAAATTGAGGGGTCAAAATGTGAAATAAATGAAATTAATGGGCTGCTAGGGACCAAGGGAAGATTCAGCCATGCTTGGGTTTGTTGAAATTTTGAGTAAATTGTGTTGTTTTGAAATAGGGACTAAATTGAGAAAATGTGAAATGTTAGGGGCTAAAGT
This sequence comes from Gossypium australe, assembly GCA_005393395.2. NCBI lineage: Eukaryota > Viridiplantae > Streptophyta > Magnoliopsida > Malvales > Malvaceae > Gossypium > Gossypium australe. Next base: position 81,914,613 of record CM016617.1, on the reverse strand, counting down.
GCAAAATGCCCATTTATGTGTTTTCGGGTAAAATTGAATAAATATATGATTAAATAAGTTAAATTCGTATTAATTTAGATCAAGAAAGGAAGAAATTGGAATTGGATCGAGGGAAGTCGAAAGTTATCGAATAGTCGTTCCGGTCCGTTCGTGTCCGTACGAGGTAAATCCATAAGTAAATAAATGATCTCGAATTCAAATGTATATGTTATATATATTGCCAAATTGAATTGTATTTATATACATATTGCCGAATTGAATTGAGCATGGAATGACTTGTTTCGAGCTGGAATTAATTGAATTATGACGTCCAAAAGCCCCGTACGAACCATAGGAATAGTATAGGATACATATGTCATGACATAGGATTCCGAGATGTGTTATCGTGTAAGACCACGTCTGGGACGTTGGCATCGATTTGACATTTACGTGTAAGACCATGTCTGGGGCATCGACATCGTATATGATTTTGTGTAAGACCCTGTCTGGGACAGTGGCATCGATATTTGATAACATGTAAGACCATATATGGGATATGGCGTTGTATGAGCTTTTCGAGCTATCCGAGTATCCTCATTGATTCTGAACGATTCAATAGGAAATATCGAGAAATGAATGACTATGTGAAAGTATATCCAATTCAAGTACGTACGAAGTGTATATGTTATTCAAAATTGAAAGGTGAGTATGTTTAAAATGACAATATGTGAAGTATATGAAAATGAATGAAATGAATGTATACAAATGAACGTTATGTTACATATGCTCGTTATATGAAATTGTGGTCATATGTTTTGAACATGGAAATTATAAAACATGAACCATGGTGTTGAAGTATGCTAAATTGGTTTGAAATTTGGATTAGTTAATTGATATCGAGATGGTGGTGTTATGATGCATGGTTAGCATATATGTGAAATGGCTAGTAAAGCATGACTTTTTCTGGTTGGTTATGTAATTAATATGTACAAATTTAATTTATATGATTGAGCTAATGGTTGCTATTCGAATTTGAAAGCATGGTTTATATGTTCATTGATAAATAAGATAAGTGAAGTTACTTAATGTGGTCATAAGAATTTACGAGTATGGTGAATGTATATGTGGTTGAGATTGCTAAATTCGGCCTAGTCAAATTGAATTATAAATATCATTGAGATGATTTATTTGCTTATGGCTTACTAAGCTTTCAAAGCTTACTCTGTGTGTTTTTCCTATGTTTATATAGTTTCGGAGACTTGCTCGGGTTGGAAGTCATAGGAGACCTCATCATACTATCCGATTATCTCTTTGGTAAATAAAAGCTTTGAGTTTTTGGTTATGTGGCATGTATAGGCTAGTTTTGATATGTTTGGTTTTGAAATTTGTATATATGTATATAGCCATGCGAAAATGGCTTGATCATGATACTAATGTTGGTATATATATTCGGTCATGTTATAAGCTTAATTTGGAGGTATGTTTCATGCTAAGTATGTTTGTGATGTTGGTTATATGATTCGACAATGAGAAATGTTAATGATGATGTATAATCGGCCATGAAAGTAGCTCATATTGGAAGTATGATTTACGGTATATTTTGTGTGGTGGTTGATTATATAATTCGGCTTAAGTGAAGAAAATATAGTTGATGGATGTATTTTGGTTTTGGCTTATTATTGACTTATTTTGGATGTATAATTTGTCTTGTGTAAAGGTTTAAAAGTGGTAAATGATGTGTTTTTGATATAATACATATGCTCACATAAGTTAAGTTATGTATGTGTGATAGCTTGCATATTGATTGTTAAAGTACAGTTTGTGATGGTAAAATATGAACATATTTTGTAATTTATTTGATGGTCATTTAGGTACGGTTATAAATGGTACAATTAGCTTTGATTCGAGTTGTGAAATTGGTTGGATTATCGGAGGATAAATTTTATGACTGAATATATGGTTAAAAGATCGATTGTGCATGTGACAGACCAATTTTGACCCTAATCGGAACGGTGGTTTCGGAACCACGAATCCGAGCCTGAGAGACATGTTAAATATTATGTTTTGTGTCTGTTATGTGTGATTTAGTGAGTGTGAAAATTTCGTGGAAAATTTTAGCCATCTAAGTGTTTAATTTGCTATAAAGGTCTAAATTGCAAGAAGAACCAATGTAGTGGGCGTTAATAAAAAGGGGGCTAAGTGAATTGTCCATTAAACTGGGGATTTGCATGTCAAATTCCCCATATTTGAACAAGGTGGACGGCAAGCATGCAAGAATATTATGCTTTCTATGTATATTAAATCTTAAGTATTATTATATGATAAGCATGCTAAATGGGTGAAAATTGATTTAAACAAAAAGAAAAATTTCTTTCTTCTTCCCTCATTCATCTTCTACCCAAAAACACCATCAAGAAAAGAGAAGAACCTTCATCTTCTCCATTCGGCCCTTGCATGTACTAGGATAGGTAAGAATTTGAACTTTATTTTAATAACCTATCTTGATATGGCTTGATTTCTTGATCATTTTTCTTTTGAAACAAGCAAAGCTTGTTAATTTTGGTATGATGAGATTCGGCCATGGGTGCTAATTTTGTAGTTTGTTGTGTTAATAAGTTAGATAGTATGAGAAGAAATGGCATGAACTTGTAAGAAGATTATGTTGATTTTGGCTTGAAGGTACCCTCATGGTTGGCCGAATAATAGGATGGATATTCATGAAAACATTTTCTTCTTGTGTTTTGATTTTCGGCTATGGGTGTAAATCTATAGTTTATTGTGCAAGTGAAAATCTAGATACATGAGAAGATGTAGCATGAATTCGCAAGGAAATTGATTTAGTTTACACAAGAGAATGTTTTCATACTTGGCCGAATGTGAGGAATTCATTCATGAATCCTTTTCTCTAGTTTTGGTGTTCGATCAATTACCTATAGTATAATTGACCATGGATGATTGCTTATGCATAGATATAGTTATTGGGGGAGCTATGTATAAGAGTCAATTGTTCGGGTAAATTAGTGGAAGGGGTAAATTGATGGAAGGAAGAGTTATGGAAAATCCTAGGGACCTAGTGACCATTTGGCCATTGAAGAGAAATACAAATTGGTTGCAAACTTTATTGTGGGATGCTATGAGTTAAATTGAATAAATGAAATGCTTAAATTTTGTGTGATTATTGTTCAAATTAAACGAATGAAGTAGGAAATTAAGTTCTTAATTTTCTTAAGTTGAGCTATGTGTGTTTTGTTTTGAGTTGAGCAAAAAGGGATAGGATGAATATGAATAAAATTTGTTTAACATTTCTTAGATCGGGAACAAAAAGAGAAGGAACAAGATCGAGGAAAAACAAAGGTTCTCGAATAGCCGAGTTGCACGGCTTATCAACAACCGAGGTAAGTCCTAAAACTAAAGTAAATTGAAGAATTTATTTATGAACCTATTATACGATATTGTTTGATAAATTTTAGTAGGTATTCATGCCATAGCCGAATGTATATAAGTCCATTAGAATGATTTTGATTAGTTGATGTAAATAAACCAAAGTACTTTCATTACGCGACACAGTATAAAATGATATTAGAAATGATTGATTACATTAATGTGTTTCGGGCTTTAAGCCTAGCAGGCCTAGTGCCAGTGATTTAATTCGGGCTTTAAGCCTAGCAGGCCTTGTGCCGGTGTTATTTATCGGGCTATTACGCCTAGCAGGCCTTGTGCCGGTGTTATTTATCGGGCTATTACGCCTAGCAGGCCTTGTGCCGGTGTTATTTATCGGGCTTTTATGCCTAGCAGGCTTGATGCCGGTGTTATACTTCACAAACTAGAAACCGAAATTTGGGTTCAAGGCGAGTTATAGCAAATTTACCGAGTTAACGGGTCAGGTGAGTACGTAACGTTGAAATGAGCCTTCTACTTAATTAAGACAAGGTAAATTAGTGATTCAGTGATCTATCACTAATGGTATGTTTTCTTGGTTATATTGATGAATGATGTGGTATAGAAATTTTGGTCTTTTAAGTATATGAATGTTGTACCTACGTTTACATGATGACACCTTGATAGGAAATACGAGTACAAGCCTACAAGTTGGATAGTAGAAATTTTTAATTGTTGAAAATTGTACGTTATTTTATTTTTTTAATTAGGACTTACTAAGCTAGCAAGCTTATCGTGTAAAATGTTTCCTCTGTTTTATAGATTAGGAGCAAGCTCATCGGGATTGTTCGGAAAGCCACTCACACTATCAATCTACAATTTGGGTACTCTTCCATTTTGGTTTTAAACAAAGGCATGTATAGGAAAGTTGTGGTCTTTGTTTGATGAACTCTTAAGGCATATGTATATAATAGCCATGCGAATATGGCTAAAATTTTTAGTTAAGGATGCTGTTGTGTTTTGATTTGTATGATGAATTATGATGGCAAGGTTTATGCATTCTTAATCGAAGTTAAATCATTTTTGTCAAGGAAATGTGATTAATGAAATGGATTCTTGAGTTAGGGGTTTATGTATGTTCGATTAGAAACTAGTATCTCATAAATTGCAATGAAACAGCGTGCAGTAATAGCAGTGATGTGATTTAGAAAAAAATCACCAAAAATAGGGTGCATTGAATTAGAAGGTGAATAAGATGTGATATCAAACCGTATTGTGTCTATTTTTACATGAAACAAACAGAGTAGGCGAAAGATTTATATATTATGAGATAATCAAGTTTTAGTGAGACCTGTCCTGACTGAATTCGTGAGTCACTGTTCTGTTTTGGAAAAATTTTCAAAAATTGTACAAAAATAATTAGGAATCATGGTTTATATGTGTAGAAACCTTAATGAGTATACTTTTCATTGGTATAAATAAGAACAGTATATGAAAATTGTACAATGAGATAACTGCATTTTTGTAGAGACAGGTCAGAATTAGCAAGCTGTGTAATAAGGGTAACTTTGATGAATAAACTGTACTAATTGGCCACATGAAAAATTCTGGAAAAATTATGGTAAAAATTTATATGAGTCTAGTTTCAAGGAAAATTTACGGATCTAAATTTCGAGTTTTTAAACTCGAGTTATGGTCAAATCATTCGGCATGACTCAGTTTGACAGCTTTTAATTTTTATGTCCTGAACTTGTAGTCAAGTCTAGTAATGCCTCTTACTCGACTTTGGCGATGGTCTTGGGTAAGGGGTGTTACAATTATTGGTATCAGAGCTTACGGTTTAGTCGATTCTAGGACTACCGTAGCGCGTGTGAGTCTAGCTATACATGCCTTTATTATATGTTGATAGTGTGGTGACTTCTGACAGCCTGAACTTTGTTTTATATAGTAAATGGACACTGATCCTGAAAGAGCTGTAGCTGATGATGTGGAGAGCGTGGCGCCTGACCGTACCCACGGATCAGCGCCGATAGACTCTCGACATGTTTCGGGTAGCCACGAAGGAGAGACTAAGCAAGCCTTTTATCGGATGATGAATGAGTGGTTTGCCCAATTTATTCAAAATAACCCGGTTGTACCCCAACCTCCGCCCCCGAATAATCCAACTCCGGATCCTCTAGCTCCCCCAATGATAGACCCAATGAGATCTAGTAGGCCCCCAGTTGACAAAATTCGAAAATATGGGGCCGAAGAATTTAAAGCCAATGACGATGATGATGCTGAGAGAGCCGAAATGTGGCTTGATAACACTATTCGGGTACTTGATGAGTTGTCTTGTACTCCGGATGAATGCTTGAAGTGTACTATATCCTTATTACGGGACACTGCATATCACTGGTGGAATACACTAGTATCAGTGGTTCCGAAAGAAAAAGTGACATGGGATTTCTTCCAAACTGAATTTCGCAAGAAGTATATTAGCCAAAGATTTATTGATCAAAAACGAAAAGAGTTCCTTGAGCTGAAACAAGGACGAATGACTGTAACGGAGTATGAAAGAAAATTTGTCAGGCTCAGCCGTTATGCTAGAGAGTATGTCTCTACTGAAGCCATTATGTGTAAAAGATTCGAAGACGGCCTAAATGAAGATATAAAGATGTTTGTTGGCGTTCTTGAAATCCAAGAATTTGTAACTTTAGTTGAGAGAGCTTGCAAAGCTGAAGAGCTCGGGAAAGAGAAAAGAAAGGCTGATACAGAAGCCAGAGACATCCGAAAAAGGTCTTCGGGTAAAGTCTTTCATTCCACGAGCAAGAAGCCCAGAGATGACTACAGCCGACAGAAAGCTACTACAGATCCGCCTAGACGGGATCGACCTCCTATGAGCTCCCGAGCTACCTCAATAGCCAGTGTTGGTAACATTCCACAAAATAGAGTTGAATGCAAGTATTGTGGGAAATGGCACTCAGGGAGTTGTAGATTCCATGATCGGTCTTGCTATAAGTGTGGATCGTCAGATCATTTTATCAGAGAGTATCCGAAATTAGCTGAGCAGAATGTAGTTCAGAACACTACACCGAGCAACGTGCCAATGCGAGGTAGACCACCCAGACATTCAGGCAATGTAGGTGGTAGCCAGAAAGGAACGAAGAACACTAGAGATCGATCTGAGGCTAGAGCTCCAGCTAGAGCATATGCTGCGCGAGCTAGAGAGGATGCTTCCTCCCCCGACGTCATTACCGGTACTTTCACTCTTTTTGATACTACTATGATTGCACTAATTGATCCTGGTTCGACTCATTCTTATGTGTGTGAAACTTTAAAATTTGGCAAGACTCTGCTAGTTGAGTCTACCGAGTTTGTGATTCGGGTGTCCAACCTTTTGGGTAGATGTGTGCTTGTTAACAAAGTGTGTAGAAATTGCCCGTTGATGATTCGGGATTATTATTTCCCGGCTGATTTAATGTTGTTGCCCTTTGACGAATTTGATATAATCTTGGGTATGGATTGGTTAACTTCACACGAGGCAGTGGTGGATTGTAAAAGGAAGCTGATCGATTTGAAATGTCGAAACGGTGAGACCATCAGAATTAAATCTTGTGATACAAATGGGTTGCCTACAGCAATATCCTCACTGTTAGCCCAAAAGTATGTAAGAAAAGGGTGCGAAGCTTATTTGGCTTATATACTGGATAATAAAATGTCCGAGAAACTAATGGAATCGGTACCAGTTGTATGTGAATACACAGATGTGTTTCCTGAAGAGCTACCAGGCTTACCCCTAGTACGAGAGATTGAGTTCGGCATTGAATTAGTGCCGGATGCGACTCCAATTTCGATAGCTCCGTACCGAATGGCGCCTACTGAATTAAAAGAATTGAAAGCGCAGTTGCAAGAGTTGACAGATAGGGGTTTCGCACGACCGAGTTTTTCTTCGTGGGGTGCACCAGTCTTATTTGTGAAAAAGAAAGATGGGACAATGCGAATGTGTATCGACTATCGGCAACTAAATAGGGTAACTATAAAGAATAAGTACCCGTTGCCTCGGATTGATGATTTATTTGATCAGTTAAAAGGGGCTTCAGTGTTTTTGAAAATAGATTTGAGATCGGGCTATTATCAATTACGAGTCAGAGATTCAGATGTGCCAAAGACGGCATTTCGAACGAGGTACGGACATTATGAGTTTTTGGTTATGCCTTTTGGACTTACTAATGCGCCTGCTGTTTTTATGGATCTAATGAACCTGGTCTTCCGACGGTTTTTGGATCAGTTTGTAGTAGTGTTTATTGATGATATATTGATCTACTCCAAAAATGAAGCGGAACACGCTGAGCACTTGAGAGTAGTACTACAAACTTTGAGAGATCAACGGTTATATGCAAAGTTCAGTAAGTGTGAGTTCTGGATGAATGAAGTCAGCTTCTTGGGTCATGTTGTTTCAGTGTCAGGTGTTCGGGTGGATCCAAACAAAATAGCAGCTATACTCGAGTGGAAACCACCAAAGAATGTTTCCGAGATCCGAAGTTTCCTAGGCCTCGCGAGATATTATAGACGATTCGTAAAAGGTTTTTCCGTAATAGCTACACCCTTGACGAGACTACTACAGAAAGATGTCAAATATGAGTGGTCAGAAAAATGTCAGAAAAGTTTCGAGCAATTGAAAGCCCTTTTAACCGAGGCTCCAGTGTTAACTCAGCCCGAATCGGGTAAAGAATTTACTATTTTTAGTGATGCTTCTTTGAATGGGTTGGGTTGTGTTCTGATGCAAGAAGGCAAGGTGATAGCCTACGCTTCAAGACAATTGAAGCCACATGAAAAAAATTATCCAACTCACGATCTGGAGTTGGCAGCCATTGTGTTTGCATTGAAAATTTGGCGTCACTATTTATTCGGTGAAAAATGTCAGGTTTATTCAGATCACAAAAGTCTAAAATATTTAATGACTCAGAAAGATCTAAATTTGAGACAACGCCGATGGTTAGAATTGCTGAAAGACTATGAATTAGTGATTGACTACCATCCGGGAAAAGCTAATGTTGTTGCGGATGCGTTGAGTCGAAAATCATTATTTGCTCTTCGTGCATTAAACGCACGGGTGACGATGTCTGAGGATGGTTCGATCATAGCCGAGTTACAAGCGAGACCAATGTTTATTCAGCAAATTTGCGATGCACAGAAAGTTGACGAAAAGCTAGTTGCTATTCGGATTCAGTGTGAAAATGCTACAGAATCAGATTTCCAGATAGATGCAAATGACTGTCTGAATTATAAAAATCGATTGTGTGTTCCGATGAACTCAGATTTGATACAGATAATTCTGAGTGAGGCCCATAATGGCCGAATGTCGATACACCCGGGTAGCACGAAAATGTATAATGATTTGAAACAGTTCTATTGGTGGCCTGGCATGAAACGAGATATATCCGAATTTGTCTCCAAGTGCTTAATCTGTCAGCAAGTGAAAGCTGAGCATCAGGTACCATCCGGATTGCTTCAGCCAATCATGATACCCAAATGGAAATGGGATAGAATCACCATGGATTTTGTATCTGGTCTCCCTATGACACCTAGTAAGAAAGATGCCGTATGGGTTATCGTTGATAGACTGACTAAATCAGCTCATTTTGTGCCGGTACGTACCGAGTATTCACTTGACAAACTCGCCGAGTTGTATGTGTCGCAGATTGTAAGAATGCACGGTGTACCGAGTTCCATTGTTTCAGATAGAGACCCAAGATTTACATCGCAATTCTGGAAGAAATTGCAAGATGCTTTAGGTACTAAACTTCATTTTAGTACAGCTTTCCATCCGCAAACAGACGGTCAGTCTGAGCGAACTATTTTGATACTTGAGGACATGTTGAGGTGTTGCGTTCTCGAGTTTGAAGGTACATGGGAACGATACCTACCTTTGATTGAATTTTCTTACAATAATAGTTTTCAATCTAGCATAAAAATGGCGCCTTATGAAGCTTTATATGGTCGAAAATGTCGCACACCGTTGTATTGGACTGAACTTAGTGAGAATAAGATACACGGGGTTGATTGGATTAAAGAAACTGAACAGAAGGTGGTTGTAATTAGAAGTAATTTGAAAGTTGCTTCCGATCGTCAAAAGTCCTATGCCGATTTAAAACGCAAGGACATTGAATTTCAGGTCGGAGATCGGGCGTTCTTGAAAGTTTCTCCGTGGAAGAAAATACTCCGATTCGGTCAGAAAGGCAAGCTGAGTCCGAGATTTATCGAACCGTATGAAATCATCGAGCGTATAGGGCCTGTTGCTTATCGATTGAAACTGCCCCTTGACTTAGAAAAGATACACAATGTATTTCACGTTTCGATGCTTCGTAGATACAGATCGGATCCGTCCCATGTGATCACCCCGTCAGAGATTGAAATTCGACCTGATTTGACCTATGATGAGGAACCGATCTGTATCTTAGCTCGGGAAACGAAAGAATTGAGAAATAAGAAGATTCCTTTAGTGAAAGTATTATGGAATAAACACGGAGTTGAAGATGCTACATGGGAACCTGAGGACTCAATGAGGCAACAATGTCCGACCTTGTTTAATGGTAAAATTTTCGAGGACGAAAATTCTTAAGGGGAGGAGAGTTGTGACAGACCAATTTTGACCCTAATCGGAACGGTGGTTTCGGAACCACGAATCCGAGCCTGAGAGACATTTTAAATATTATGTTTTGTGTCTGTTATGTGTGATTTAGTGAGTGTGAAAATTTCGTGGAAAATTTTAGCCATCTAAGTGTTTAATTTGCTATAAAGGTCTAAATTGCAAGAAGAACCAATGTAGTGGGCGTTAATAAAAAGGGGGCTAAGTGAATTGTCCATTAAACATGGGGATTTGCATGTCAAATTCCCCATATTTGAACAAGGTGGACGGCAAGCATGCAAGAATATTATGCTTTCTATGTATATTAAATCTTAAGTATTATTATATGATAAGCATGCTAAATGGGTGAAAATTGATTTAAACAAAAAGAAAAATTTCTTTCTTCTTCCCTCATTCATCTTCTACCCGAAAACACCATCAAGAAAAGAGAAGAACCTTCATCTTCTCCATTCGGCCCTTGCATGTACTAGGATAGGTAAGAATTTGAACTTTATTTTAATAACCTATCTTGATATGGCTTGATTTCTTGATCATTTTTCTTTTGAAACAAGCAAAGCTTGTTAATTTTGGTATGATGAGATTCGGCCATGGGTGCTAATTTTGTAGTTTGTTGTGTTAATAAGTTAGATAGTATGAGAAGAAATGGCATGAACTTGTAAGAAGATTATGTTGATTTTGGCTTGAAGGTACCCTCATGGTTGGCCGAATAATAGGATGGATATTCATGAAAACATTTTCTTCTTGTGTTTTGATTTTCGGCTATGGGTGTAAATCTATAGTTTATTGTGCAAGTGAAAATCTAGATACATGAGAAGATGTAGCATGAATTCACAAGGAAATTGATTTAGTTTACACAAGAGAATGTTTTCATACTTGGCCAAATGTGAGGAATTCATTCATGAATCCTTTTCTCTAGTTTTGGTGTTCGATCAATTACCTATAGTATAATTGACCATGGATGATTGCTTATGCATAGATATAGTTATTGGGGGAGCTATGTATAAGAGTCAATTGTTTGGGTAAATTAGTGGAAGGGGTAAATTGATAGAAGGAAGAGTTATGGAAAATCCTAGGGACCTAGTGACCATTCGGCCATTGAAGAGAAATACAAATTGGTTGCAAACTTTATTGTGGGATGCTATGAGTTAAATTGAATAAATGGAATGCTTAAATTTTGTGTTATTATTGTTCAAATTAAACGAATGAAGTAGGAAATTAAGTTCTTAATTTTCTTAAGTTGAGCTATGTGTGTTTTGTTTTGAGTTGAGCAAAAAGGGATAGGATGAATATGAATAAAATTTGTTTAACATTTCTTAGATCGGGAACAAAAAGAGAAGGAACAAGATCGAGGAAAAACAAAGGTTCTCGAATAGCCGAGTTGCACGGCTTATCAACAACCGAGGTAAGTCCTAAAACTAAAGTAAATTGAAGAATTTATTTATGAACCTATTATACGATATTGTTTGATAAATTTTAGTAGGTATTCATGCCATAGCCGAATGTATATAAGTCCATTAGAATGATTTTGATTAGTTGATGTAAATAAACCAAAGTACTTTCATTACCCGACACAGTATAAAATGATATTAGAAATGATTGATTACATTAATGTGTTTCGGGCTTTAAGCCTAGCAGGCCTAGTGCCAGTGATTTAATTCGGGCTTTAAGCCTAGCAGGCCTTGTGCCGGTGTTATTTATCGGGCTATTACGCCTAGCAGGCCTTGTGCCGGTGTTATTTATCGGGCTATTACGCCTAGCAGGCCTTGTGCCGGTGTTATTTATCGGGCTTTTATGCCTAGCAGGCTTGATGCCGGTGTTATACTTCACAAACTAGAAACCGAAATTTGGGTTCAAGGCGAGTTATAGCAAATTTACCGAGTTAACGGGTCAGGTGAGTACGTAACGTTGAAATGAGCCTTCTACTTAATTAAGACAAGGTAAATTAGTGATTCAGTGATCTATCACTAATGGTATGTTTTCTTGGTTATATTGATGAATGATGTGGTATAGAAATTTTGGTCTTTTAAGTATATGAATGTTGTACCTACGTTTACATGATGACACCTTGATAGGAAATACGAGTACAAGCCTACAAGTTGGATAGTAGAAATTTTTAATTGTTGAAAATTGTACGTTATTTTATTTTTGTAATTAGGACTTACTAAGCTAGCAAGCTTATCGTGTAAAATGTTTCCTCTGTTTTATAGATTAGGAGCAAGCTCATCGGGATTGTTCGGAAAGCCACTCACACTATCAATCTACAATTTGGGTACTCTTCCATTTTGGTTTTAAACAAAGGCATGTATAGGAAAGTTTTGGTCTTTGTTTGATGAACTCTTAAGGCATATGTATATAATAGCCATGCGAATATGGCTAAAATTTTTAGTTAAGGATGCTGTTGTGTTTTGATTTGTATGATGAATTATGATGGCAAGGTTTATGCATTCTTAATTGAAGTTAAATCGTTTTTGTCAAGAAAATGTGATCAATGAAATGGATTCTTGAGTTAGGGGTTTATGTATGTTCGATTAGAAACTAGTATCTCATAAATTGCAATGAAACAGCGTGCAGTAATAGCAGTGATGTGATTTAGAAAAAAATCACCAAAAATAGGGTGCATTGAATTAGAAGGTGAATAAGATGTGATATCAAACCGTATTGTGTCTATTTTTACATGAAACAAACAGAGTAGGCGAAAGATTTATATATTATGAGATAATCAAGTTTTAGTGAGACCTGTCCTGACTGAATTCGTGAGTCACTGTTCTGTTTTGGAAAAATTGTCAAAAATTGTACAAAAATAATTAGGAATCATGGTTTATATGTGTAGAAACCTTAATGAGTCTACTTTTCATTGGTATAAATAAGAACAGTATATGAAAATTGTACAATGAGATAACTGCATTTTTGTAGAGACAGGTCAGAATTAGCAAGCTGTGTAATAAGGGTAACTTTGATGAATAAACTGTACTAATTGGCCACATGAAAAATTCTGGAAAAATTATGGTAAAAATTTATATGAGTCTAGTTTCAAGGAAAATTTACGGATCTAAATTTCGAGTTTTTAAACTCGAGCTATGGTCAAATCATTCGGCATGACTCAGTTTGAAAGCTTTTAATTTTTATGTCCTGAACTTGTAGTCAAGTCTAGTAATGCCTCTTACTCGACTTTGGCGATGGTCTCGGGTAAGGGGTGTTACAGTGCATATGTATTTTGGAAATGGTAAAGGGTGTGTATTTATATTTGGCTATCAATAGGCAAAATATACTTATACATGCCTATGATATGTTTTGTTCGTGATTTTGGTAATTAATGGTTAAGTTGTTAAGTTAAATGCTTGAGTTTAAAATGTGTCATATATGTGATTTATGAATTTGGTAAATGATAGATAGGTATTTTGGATATTTTTTAGTCAAGCGGTATTGTAATTATGGTATGTTTTGATTCGGCTCTTATGTATAAAATTGGTAGTTATTATTTTGGTTAAATGTGCATAATTTGGTAAAACCAAATTTTATACTTGACCATTATGTGAAGTTGTTAATGTAGTGTGTATATATATATATATATATTAATTGTAACAGCCCGATTTAGGGGCTAGCTGGAACAGTGATCTCGGGATCACTAATCCGAGGTTAGAGAAAATTATTTTCATGTTAATTTATGAGTCAGAGCATGATTATATTAGTGCATGAAACTTTTGGTGCTTTAATTTTAGTGATTTCTTGCTTAATCGCGAAAAAGGACTAAATCGCATAAAGTGTGAAAGTTCTTTTTTTAAGCTAAAGGTGCTAAATAGCCATAGATTTTTAATTGGAGGTCTTTAAAAGGCAATTTAGCCCTTTGTAAATGGTTGGCCGACCATAGGGGATCATAGGAGACAAAGATGGACAAAATTGGTCAAAGTTGGTAATAGTTGGTGACTAATTTGACTTGTATTAATAAAATAAAGAAAGAAAAGATATCATCTTTTCTCTCCATCTTTCTCCACCAAAAATAGCAAGCAAAATAGTGGTTTTGAAAGCTCAAATTTTTAGCAAGCTCTCTTCTATTTTAGTAAGTGATTTTGATGATTTTTCTTGAAGATAGTTGTACTTTTAGAATCCCTAGAGCTTAAGCTTTCTAATGAGGGGACTAATTTGCAATATGGTGAAAAGTCTAGAGTTTTTCCATGAGAGCTTTCATTGTTATTTGCTGCATTTTTATGGAAGAAATTGAGTCTTGGTTGTTAGATGAACAACTTTTGTGAAAGGTGTTGTCATGAAAACACCTAAAAGGGCCTTATTAGAAAGGTTATAAAGTTTGTAGTAAATGTGTGAAATGTTGATTTTTGATGATAGCCATAAGAGTATTAAATGTTCACCTAGGCTTGTTGAAGATAGAAATTTGATTAGAACTGATTTCCGAGCCTAGGGGTAAAACAGTCATTTTGCCAAAGTCTAAGGGCAAAATAGTAATTTTGCCAAAGCATGATTATTAAAATGCTTTTATTAATGTGATTATTGAAACGAGCTAATTTGCTACTATAGAGCAAGAAGAATCAAGAATTTACCTCGATCGGGGAAAGAAGAAAGTCTCGGACTAGACCGGCGATTTAGCTCATTTTGAAATCGAGGTAAGTTTGTATGTGATAGATTCGACATTTATGTTAGCATGTTTGAGAATGCTTGGTATTATATTGATACATAATGTTCTACTAAGTTGAGATGTTGAAGTCCAAGTGGACTATAATGAATATGAAAATGCTATCATCGAGATATGAAGTGGATAAGGTCCCGTATAAGACCATGTCCGGGGCATGGCCTCGGCACCGAATTGAGATTCCGTATAAGACCATATCTGGGATATGGCTTCGGTATTGAATATGAGAATCGTATAAGACCATATCCGGGATATGGCATCGGCATTCAGAGGTGACTGCATGTAAGACCACCTCTGAGATGTGGCATTGGCTTCGTATTTATATTAATGACGATATTATGCGTCTTTGAGTACCCCTAGTAATTAATGGGATAAGTAGATGAGTTTGGAAGTGGAAATGAGATTAGTACTAAAGTCATGTGAATGAGTGAATACAGGTACTCGTGAGTAATTCACGATGGAACACTTACAATATGTGGCATGGTATGTGCTAAATAAGGGCAAGTATGAGTAAGTTGGCAAGAAGCCTAATACTTTGTGTATGTTTAATTAATGCCATGGATGGATTTTATCATGAGCTTATTGTTGTTATTCATTTCCATGCAAACTTACTAAGCTTTATGCTTACCCCTTTTCATTGCCCTTGTTCCTTGTAGTAATACAATGTTAATTCGAGAAGTTGCAGACGTCGGAGTTGGAGACCACACTATCGACCACTTTTTGGTATAGCGAAATTAGTTTTATTTTGAGTATGGCATGTATAGGACTTGAGTATTTTGTTATGTCTTGTTGGTAAGCCAAATGTGTTGGCTATAAATGTTGTTCTAATTCATTTGGTAAATGGTCTTATAAGTTAGGCCAATACTTGGCAAATTCTTTGAAGTGTATGTCTTGATTCTTTTGAGTTCTTAGAGATACCATTTGGTCATCTCATATATTTGAATGTTTTGGTATGAGTTTAATTTCTTGATAGGGTAGCAAATGGCTTGGTAGATAGCCATCTAATTGTCCACACAGGTAGACACACGGGCGTGTGTCTAGGCCGTGTGTGACACACGGTCAGCCCTATGGGCGTGTTGATCGACCTTGTGTCCCCTTGCATGCTAGAATTACAAGTCAGTATGCCCTGTACTAAACACACGGGTAGAGACACGGACGTGTGTCTCAGCCGTGTGGGAGGCACGGCCTAGGACATTGGCGTATGCCCAGGCCGTGTAAAGTCTGCACATTAAATGTGAAATTTAATTCGACACACAGTCTAAGGACACAGGCGTGTGCCTTGGCCCTGTGGCCATAGGGAAGTGATGACGTCAAAAACAGAATGCCAAGGCTTTGGCACACGGGCTAAGACACGAGTGTGTCGAGACCGTGTGAGGGACACGGGCGTGTGTCTGGCCGTGTGAAATAAGTCAGTGTCGACCACGGATGGAGAACACGGGCATGTCTTTGGGACACACGAGCGTGTCCCTAGATCAACATGGGCGTGTGGCCCATGTTTTGATGAAAAGTTTTCAAAGTTCATAAAAGTTCCCAGTTAAATTTTAAAACCTGTCGGAGGTATGTTTAGAACCTCGTAGGCCGAGAATGAGCAAGAGATGAGTTTAAATGAAATTTTATAGCCCGTTATTACATGTTCAAGCAAGGTTAAGCATGGTAATGCCTCGTATCCGGTCCCGACGTCGGACACGGGTAAGGGGTGTTACATTAATGTTTAATAAATCATATGGTTTGGCTTGACTTAGTAAAATGTGAAGAAGTGCATAATTATAAATAGTGTTTTTGGAAAGTGGTTAATAAAATAGATTTATATGAATGGATGTCTTAATATATGATCGGTATATGAAATGAATTATACTTGGTTATAAGTTAAGCATTCGATTGCCATGAAACATTGGTTATAATGTTTGAATATTAATTTGGGAAGAGTATGGATTATAGAATCGAAGCATGTTAGATTGGTTTAAAATTATACTAGATGAATAGTATTGAAATGATTATATTATTTGGTACTTGAATTGAAATGAATGTCTGTTCTAAGTTGTATTTTGATCGGTAATGCCTCGTAACTCTATTCCGGTGACGGACATGGGTTAGGGTTGTTACATTCCAACTCACATCATCCCTTCTCTTAGTATAGGTGTTTTCCTCCAACCCTTTAAGTTCTTCCATATAGTTAGAAACAAAATTTGCAGTGTCCTTGCCTGTAATAATTTTTCTATCATGAACCATTCTGTTTCTGTCTTTCTAGATAGCCCAGAGTGCACAACGAAACATCTTCCTCTAATGGGTGGTGAAACTCTCGAAAACCCAGGTAAGCCATTGTTCAAACTCCATACCCTAAATGTTCAAAAAGTGCAAACAATTTAATTCTGACCAAACTTCAATTGTTATAGGGCAGCAACGAAACAAATGATCCATTGATTCCTCCGCACTTCCACACCGAGGGCAACAAGAACTTGTGGCCAACTTCTTAAACTTCAAGTTAGCAAGCGTATGTAGACAGTTCCAAGATATCCTCTAAATAGTAATTTTAATTTTCCCCGGGAGATCTAGGTTCCATAAAAGTTTGTAGAAAACACTAGATCTAGTCTGTAATACATAAGCAGTAAGATCCTCCAAATTTTTTTTGTAATAGTTTGTAGGCACTACAAACCGAGAACTCCCCCGAAGGCTCCCCATCCCATACAAGAAAATCTTCATGGGCGACCTGAGCAAGCAAAACCCGAAGGATATTAACAGCATTCGACTGCAAGAAGGTATCATTTATTAACCCCTGCTTCCAAATACGTTCATTAGAATATAAATTCTGCATATTACCACTATTTCTAGAATCTTTAAAATTTGCATTATCGGGAATCCATGCATCACCGTATACTGAGATTTTATTCCCCAAACCCACATGCCAGCATAAGCCCTCATTTAAAACCCCTTTTGACGCCCAAATACTTTTCCAAGTATAAGATGGATTATTCCCTAAAAGAGTATCCATAAAATCATATCTTGGAAAGTATTTAGCTTTTAGCACACTCACAATAAGTGAATTTGGACGATGTATAATCCTCCACCCCTGTTTGGCCAACAAAGAAATATTAAACTTTCTCATGTTTCTAATACCCATCCCCATATCCTCTTTCAACCTGTAACACCCCTAACCCATATCCGTCGCCGGATTAGGGTTACGGGTATTACCGAACTATACTCAGTTCATCACAGTCATTCATAACTATTTATACAACAGGTTATAATTATAACTCTTTAACATTTCAATCTCATACACATTCACGATTCATTTAATTATCAAACCAAATATGTATATTTGATTCTCAATATCCAACAAATAGCTCATGCATAACCCATACTCTTATTTCATACTAATCAAGACTTACATTACAAATCATGCTCGTAATTCAATTACATCATTACTCAACTTATACCGATTTCAGATCAAGTCTTCAAATACTAAAACCAAATTATACATATTTCATACTTCTAAAATCAAAACCATCTAACCATCGAATCTAAGACATTTAAACATTTAAACATTTAAACATATCCAGGTCTATATCAATCACTTTATCTATATTTCAAATACGTGTCGATAAATCTATTTCATTAGTCAAATATCAGCATATCATATCATAAATTATGCACATGTGTATATCAAAACATATAGACCCATGATACCCTGTTAAATATCTATTCACATATATGACATTAGAACATTATAGCATAACCGAGTATGCTCCTAATGCTATATAACATGTGTAAAATTCCTAAAAACAAAAGCCATATCAAACCGTGAATATCAATTTAATATTATCATATTTTATTAATAAGTTTTTGTGACTATGCTAATTCACAAGTTATGCATGTTAATCTATGTTAAGAAATCCACACGACATAATAGGCATACCTATATATATATATATATATAAACATCTCATATAACCACATACAATTGAAATAATCTCTAATTTACGCTCATTTTACCATAGCCAAATTGAAGATTCACAACCACCAGGATCATTAATTAACATACCAAACACACAAGCTCTATAACTAATCCAAAATACATATGTACAACTGATTCTTTACCATATAATCGGTTCTCAATTTAACTCTCCAATGTTCAACTCGAAATAATCTCAAACATTTTCATTATTCATTACCGAATCATATAATCATGAAGAACATGCATCAAAGCCACATTCATCTTCCAAGCATAACACAAACGCATATTATACCAAAGATTTAATAAACCATCAAACATTAACATTTAAAACAAGCCAATTTCGCATGGCTTTTATACATTAACAAAATATCATTTAAAAAATTTAACTAGCCTATACATGCCTTAAGTTCAAAAGTCCAAACTTTAAAGATACCAAAGTGAGCCGATAGTGTGAATGACTTCAATGACGATCCCCTGAACTCGTAACTTGATCTGAATCTATAAAACAGACAATGAACACACACAGAGTAAGCTTACTAGCTTAGTAAGTCTTAAGCAATTATAATATAGCATTCAAACATTCAAGCTTTTAAAACAATTGGTTTATTACACTGAGTATAAATAATTTAACTTATAAGTTCCTTATAGCCGAATGCCATTACCTTACTTAACAATTATCATTTCTTACCGTAAGCATGCAACTCTCCGAAATACCTAAATACGATAGGCATTGGCACATTCCAACCCAATTAAGTATAACATACATCTTAACCACAAATGAAATCAGTTATACACATATATAAACATATCCAATCATTCTCACATTTAACATTTACACATATGGCCGAATCTCAAAGGCATAACCAAGCTTAAATTCCAAGAAATATATCATACTCATTATTGGTAAAATCAAATGCACATATTAGCATCTCACTGAAAGCTTCAACTACAACACATCTTATTTAATTCGAATGGAAATATGATATCTTACCTTATTCCTTGCAACTATGAAAATTTATACTTACCTGAGCATTTGGCTTATTGTAGTAATTATTTTCCACCTTGTAAGTGATTCATGAATTCTCTATTTACATTACATCACCGGTATTAAGCCTGCTAGACATCCAAGCCTAAAATACACACTGGCACTAAGCCTACTAGACCTGAGGTCTGAAATTTGATCACCGGCATATAGCCTGCTAGGCAATAAGCCCGATATACTTCACCGGCACAAGGCTTGCTAGGCCATAAGCCCGATACACTTCACCGGCACAAAGCCTGCTAGGCTCGGAGCCCGAGTATCAATATAAATAAACCATTTCATACACAGTACATATTACCAATATCACATCTCACACATAATTCATATCACTTTCACATATCAACTTCAATTAAATATAACTACATTTCACTATTAAAATCACTTATCAATTCAATTAAAATTTAACAACACTTCTTAATAAAATGTCTATCCACATTCAGCTTTCACTAAATTCATAACTAAAATTCCATAATTCAACATGTATTCAAAATTATAATTGACATTAACGATATTAAATTGCTTACAGACTTACCTCGGAAATTTTCGGACGATAACAACCGACTATTCGATAACTTTTGCCTTCCCCCGATCCAAGTCCGTTTTTCTTTGTTCTTGATCTAAACATATTCAATTTGAGCTCATTCAAACACATTTCATTTCAATTTAATCCAAAAACACTTAAATGGGAAAATTACTATTTTACCCCTAACATTTACAACTTTTACAATTTAGTCCCTATTGTACAAAACACAAAATACACATAATTTGAAATCAATCCCTAAGGGCCGAATCTTCCCCATGGTCTTATAAGTCCCTACGTTTCATAAATTTTGCATTTTAACCCCTCCAAAGATTTATTTTCTCAATTTTGCCCTATTTAGCCAAATTCATCAAAAATTCAAGAACAAAGTATGTTCTTTAATTATATATCTATCATTTAACACCATAAAACATCATGAAACTCAACATAAAATCCATGGCATTTTACACAAACATCATCAATTCATGAAATTAAGACATGGGCTTTGAAGTTCTCGAAGCAACGATTACAAAAACGTAGAAATTATCGAAAACGGAACAAAATCTAACCTTCAATTTAAGCTTGTAAGTGCCGAAATTATCAAACTTCAACTTTCTTTTTCTTTTCTTGTTATTCAGTGGAAGAAACAATTACAAAAGATGATAAAACCAATGTTGTTTTTTTATTATTAATTATAATATATAATATAACTTTAATCTAAATAAAATAACATATAAAAGCATGGTGTAAAATCATTTTGCCGTCCACTATAAGTAAAAAGGGGCTAATTTCCCTTTTAGTACCTCATATTAAAAAGCCACTATCACATTAGCACCTTTCACTATAGTTAGTAACTTTTATATTTTACGCGATTAAGTCCTTTTATTTAATCGGACACCTAAACGACAAAATTAAGTCACGAAAATTTAACACAAACAAATTCACACATAATAAATACGGAAAGTAATTTTAAAATATTATTCAAACTCAGATTTGTGGTCTCGAAACCACTTTTCCGATTAGGGTCAAAATCGGACTGTTACACAACCTACACATATGTCTCCACTCCCACTAATGTATCCCTCGCCTTTCCTGTCTTTTTTGCCACCAATATTTCGTTATAATGCTTTCAATTTCTCCACAAAAAGACTTTGGCAACAAAAAACACAAAATTGCATATGTGGGGATTGCTTGTAAGACTGATTTAAAAAAAAATTCATTTCCCCTTATGATAAAAGCCTCGTGCTCCAATTGTCGATTCTCTCCTTAATCATATCCTTTAATCTTTGAAAATATGCTTTCTTCCTTCTTCCCAGCATATTCGGCAGCCCCAAATACTTTTCAACATTTTTGGAAAAACACGCCCTCATCAAATTTGAGACCCAGATCTTCTCCCCCTCAGAAACATTTGAACTAAAGAAAATTTTTTATTTACTAAAATTCACACATTAACCAGAACAATTCTTATATTCCTTAAGAATATCTTTCAATAAAAGAGCATCTCTTGTTGTTGCGTCCCCAAAGAGAATACCGTCATCCTCAAACAAGAGATGTGAGATTTAAGGCTCCCCTCTACTAGCCTTAACCCCTTTCAAAAGCCTTCCATCTATAGCCAACCTCATCAAAGCTGAAAGACCTTCACTTCAAATGAGAAATAAAAAAGGACAAAGAGGGTCCCCTTGATGAAGGCCCCTTGAAGGCCGAAATCTTCTTCCGGTGCAAAAATTAACCTTTACCGAATATGAAGTCGATGAAATACATCTCAATATGATCCTTACCCAATCAGCAGCAAAACCCATCTTCAACATTACTGCCTTCAGAAAAGCTCATTCAACCCTTTCATAGGCTTTACTCATATCTAGCTTAATTGCCATGCAGCCCTTCTTTCCAGTACGCTTGTGGCGGAACGTGTGTAACAATTCATAAGCGAGTAAAACATTATAAAAATTAATATCCCCGATACAAAGGAACTTTGAGCACAATTGACACAGTTCCCAACAACGCCCTAAAGTCGGTTTGCTAAAATTTTTACCTCAAGTTTATATAAAATAGAACACAGACTAAAGGGTCTAAAAATTGTTAGGTTTTTGGGATTTGGAATTTTAGGGATAAGAACAATTTTAGTAATATTTTCATATCCAAGATCATTACCTTCATTAAGAACCCCAAAATAGTAGCAGAGAACATCATTCTTGACAATATGCCAGTACTTCTAGAAAAACATAGCTAAGAAACCATCATACCCTAGTGCTTTTATGGGCCCCTTTTTTTTCAATGTTGTGTAAACTACTTCCTCCGTAAACTTTGCTAAAAGGAAAAAATTCTCTTTATGAAACATGCTAGTATTAATCCCTGATAAAATATGCGACAGATCACCAATCCCATTCGAAGAAAATAAATTTTGAAAATATTCCATAGCAAGCTCCCTAATTTCATCTTCTGTGCTTGCTGCTTTCCATTTTTTTGCTCCAAGCTTCCTGATAATACTTTAAAATGACATACTTTTATGTGTTAATTACATATGTATTTAGAGTACAATCCTACTAATTTGGGTTGTTTATTGTTTTTTATCTTGTAGGGACTAAATTGATGGCAACAAAAAGCGTGAATTTAAAGATAAAACGAGTCAGCATGTGAAATAGGGAAGAAGTGGTGCTGAAAATACAAAATGTGAAAGACTTGGGGAAAAAATTCAAAGAAGAGATTTATGAACATAAGACTTTATTTAAATTTGAATTTTATTTTTAAGATTCTTATGATATTGTTTAGACTTTATTTCAAATTATATCTTTTATTATCTTCTAGAGTTTAAATAGGAACAAACTAGGTTTTTTATGTACTATAAATAGGGGATGGAGTAACATGAATATTCACTCATCACTTCTATAAAGAACTCCTTCCCTCTAAGGCTCTTAGCCTTTTTGTTCCTTTTATTCTCCAATAAAATTTCATTCCATTAAACATGTGTTTTTTTTCCCGAAAAGCATGAGCCACTAAACACATCTAGCCAAAGGTTATCAAGACTCTTCCAAAAAAAGTTTATGAGGCTTAGAACCCGCATTTAACCCTTCGCAACAAGTATTCATTGTTTCTCCACTTTACAGGACTGACGCTTCCGTCTATGTCCTTCCAAAAGTAATATTTTCATCTTGTGCAAAGCCGACTAATTTGTATGTTTTGGGAAGGTTGCACAGTCGGTTCATTAACTTACTGTGTCAGAGGTTGTTGAGCCTAAAAGACAAAATGGTGTGGCATTCGCCATTTAGAAACGATGATATAGTGTAAGACGGTCCCACAAAAGTGACGGTTGGCTAGTGTCAAATTCCTCTAAATCGTAAGGCTAAAACCTAAGTGGAGCTAGTGGTCATAGGCATCCTCTTCCACTATAATTGGCTTATTCAGTCATGAGAAGGATCACCTAAAATCCTATGATTGAACCAAAGGAGGATCGAGATAACTGGAAGCTGGAATCCCTCAAATCGAAAAACCAATTCCCTCAACTCTGTTTCTTTCTACAATTGCAAATTAAATTTATTCAAGTTCAACTAGTCCATATTTTTAGTTCTATTTTTTTTCCCAGGTCAGACATTTTCCTTATGCCCAGGATTTTGAGGAACAAGAAGTTGTAGCGATCCAGTCCCTGAAGATTTGACCCTACTTCCTTTATACTATTCTTTTCATTATTTCTTAGGGATAGGTTATTTTTTGTGCTTTCAACGGCACACCACTTCCAATAGTATTTTTCTTTTTTCGAGTCGAAGCATACCTATGTAAAAAAATTGTGTTTTTATCACCAAATGAAGCCAATTAGCTCTCGCCCTTTATTCCCAAAAAGATTTGTCCTTATCAAGCTCAAAGTTCAAGTGGATCTTAACATCTATGAGTGCTACCAAATTATCATCATCTCGACCCTCAACCATTAGATCTTCCATTTTTTTAGAAAGGGCACACTTCAATTCATTGCGGTTCACCTTAATCATCTTTTCCCATTTTATCAAACCAGTACTAAATTCTTTTAATTTTTCGAAAATAAATCCTCTAGCCGAATCCCAAAGTCACTTAATTTCTCCTTCTAAAGAATCCCCTATTTTCTACCACACCTCAAATTTAAAATTAGCTACTTTATTTCTTCTTATTTCACTAACAATGCTTAGTAGGATTGGGCAACGATCTGAGAAAGAATTCGATAAATGTTTAATTGTCGCATGCTAGAACGTACTCAACCAATCGTCATTAGCAACCCCTCTATCCAACCGCTCCCTTATTCTAGTCTTGAGTAGATTTCCCCGTTCCCAAGTGAACCAATTCCCCGAGTACCCCACATCCCCTAGTTGACAATCATCAAGAGTCTTTCAAAAAACCTCATTCTATGTTCCTCTCTTGGTACCCCACTAACCTTCTCGAAAGAGTATAAAACTTCATTGAAATCTCAGCACACCAATCAAGAAAATTTTTTTTCATTCCCTAACATTCTCAAAAAATTCCACGTTTCTTTCCTAAAACTCACGTAAGGTGCACCATAGAAACTTATAAAATGCCAAAGCTTATCATTATCATTCTCTTTAATAAGAACATCTATATGGTTCTTTGAATAACTCCTCAAATGCACATTAACGTCCTCCTTCTAAGCCAAACATAGCTCACCCCTTGAACTATTCACCCCCACTTCAATCTCATAATTAAAGCCATATCGCATTCTCACATTCTATTTTCATCAATTTTAGTCTCCATGAAGAAGACCATTCAGGGATAAGAAAACTTCACCACTTGTCAAAGTCTTCATACTGCTTGTGGGTCCCCAATCCACGAACATTCCAATATAAGATTTTTTTGTTCTCGGTCAACTTGCCAATTGACAGCCGACGATCCCTATTGAAAAGAAGCAATAATCTACTCCTACAAATCTAACTCCATTTCCAAAACACTGAAATTGCCAGGATTCTCTTCCATAATTTTCAATTTGTTATTATTACCCCCATTCGGGTCTTGCTTTCCCACCTCTTCAGGGTCATGTATTCCCACTTTTCATTTTCCCGTGCCATTTGCTCCTTCTTAATACTTTCCTTTTGTTATTTTAGTGACACGTTTCCCACTCGTCGTTTTTGTTTTCTGACAAGTTTCCACAATTGGATAATGGGCTATGATTTTACCTTATTTCACTCCCCTTGCATATCAGTCTCAATTATCTCCTTAGAAAGCTGCCCTCTCATCGTATCCTCCATAATTTCAGGGAATGAAGGAGCCATCAAATCCCCTAAATTTTGGTGATAAATAGCAGTTTCCAAAATTGAAGGGTTCTCTCTTGTAGCCATTCGCTCTACCACCGACAAAACCTCTGCCACCCTCTGGTCAGAAAAATCAACATCGGCAGTCTGCCCTATTTCCTGAATCAGGTCATTTCACCTCCCAATATAATTACACTATTTCAGCAATCATTTCAAAGAGGAACCAAACTGTAAGCATTCCTTTCCTAGAAGTGTTGATTCTGCCCTTAACATTGTAGAATAGGGAAATTCATCAACCCATTTCTCTCTTCCTTTAACTGTGATTTCCTTACAATCCTTTACTCTGTAACAGTCCGGTGTATACCCTAGTCGAAACAGTGGTTTTGGGACCACGAATTCGAGTTTGAATAATATTTAATATTATTTTCTGTGTCGTTGATATGTGACTATGCATGAGGTAAATTTCCGTGAGTTAAATTGTCTGTCTGTGTGTTTAATTTGATAAAAGGATGAAATTGCATTAAATTTGAAAGTTGTTTGCTATTTGTTGATGCACCTTTGTGTTGTGGTTTTGTAAAGTTGTGGCCTTATGTGTCAAATAGACCACTATTTAGATAGTGGATAGTCAATGGCCTATTATACCCTTGTTGTCTAATTATGCCAAATATCTTTAAAATGGCTAAAAAGGTAATTGTTTTATTATCATAAAATTTATGAAACAAAAGATGAAAGTGTTCATCTTTATTATTTTGTTTTGACCGAAACTAGTAAAAGAAAAAGAAAGAAACTTTGGTTAGACATTCGACACTTGCAAGCCAAAAATTCAAGGTTAGTTTTGATCAATTTTCGATAATTTTTACGTTTTTGCAATCGTTGCTTCGTCTACTATCAAACCCATGTCTCAATTTTGTGTACTGATGATGTTTGTGAGTTATGTCATTGATGATATGTTGAGCTTTGTGATGTTTAAAGGTGTTAAATGATAGGTTGGTGGTAGATGAACACATTTTGTTCTTGAATTTTGGATGAATTTAGCAAATTAGGGCTAAATTGAGAAAATGGTAAATTGAGGGGCTAAATTTCAAATTGGATGAAATATTTGGACTTATATAGTCCCTAGAGAGGTTAGGCCAAGCATGTGTATGCATGGATTTTGTGAATTTGATGTTTTGTGAAAAATAGACTAGATTGATAAAATGTGCAAATGTAAGGGCTAATTTGTAAATAGCCCAAAATATGAGTGTATGGATTGAATTGAATGAAATAGTGAA
Organism: Gossypium australe; assembly: GCA_005393395.2. Classification (NCBI taxonomy): domain Eukaryota; kingdom Viridiplantae; phylum Streptophyta; class Magnoliopsida; order Malvales; family Malvaceae; genus Gossypium; species Gossypium australe. The sequence continues at coordinate 81,887,973 of CM016617.1, read as the reverse complement.
TAAAAGGGTTAATTCTGAATATGTTTAGATCAAGAATCGAGGAAAACGAATTTAGATCGCGGGAAAACGAAAGTAATCGAGTAGCCGTTTTCATTCCAATAAACCAAATCCGAGGTAAGTCAATATGCAAATGAATGTATATGTATGTAATTGAAATTGTTCATATGATTAATGATGATAATGAATGTCTTTGTTGTGAAAATTTATGCATTTGAATTCCGAGATAAGTTCGATATAGTAATTAAGTTCAAGAAGCCCCATATGAACATATGAATAGATAGAATTGACTAAGTCACGGCATAGACATCTGTTCTATTGATATCATGTAAGACCCTGTCTGGGACAGTGGCATCGATATCTGAATACGAGTAAGACCCTGTCTGGGACAGTGGCATCGATATCTAAATACGAGTAAGACCTTGTCTGGGACAGTGGCATCGATATCTGAATACGAGTAAGACCCTGTCTGGGACAGTAGCATCGATATCTGAATACGAGTAAGACCCTGTCTGGGACAGTGGCATCGATATCTGAATACGAGTAAGACCCTGTCTGGAACAATGGCATCGATATCTGAATACGAATAAGACCCTGTCTGGGACAGTGGCATCGAAATCTGAATACGAATAAGACACTGTTTAGGACAGTGGCATTGATATCTGATTACGTGTAAGACCCTGTCTAGGACAGTGGCATCGACATCCGACTATACGTAAGACCACATCAGGGACGTTGGCATTGTACGAATAATCTGAGTGTTCTGAGTATTCTATTAGATTTCGAATAGTTCAACAGATAAGCCCGAGAAACAAAAGACTATGTGAATTGTATATTTGTTTCAAGTGCATTTAAAAAGTACACTATGTGTGAATGAAAGGTACGTGTCCATATGATCTTACTATGATAAATATGTGCATTGAAATGAGGAGATAATATGTGATGATATGCTTGAATGAGCCATATGTAAATGTGATACAAGAATGAATAAGCTATAATCTAACAAGTACATGATGACAGGCAAGTTTGTATGATGAATGGTTAAATAAAAGTGCCAAGAAGAATTATGGTTATGCAACTGAGCTATTAGTGATTTCATATTGATTATATGTCTTGAATGCTTAAATATTAAGTTTATCTGTATATAACTTGCTAAGCTTTTGGAAAGCTTACTCTCTGTGTGTGTGTGTTTTATCTATTTTATAGGTCGTTAAAGCTACTGAAGGCTCAAGAACGTCAAGGATCGTTATCACACTACTAAAATCATTTTGGTACACTTTGAAAATGTATATAGCTAAATATGGCATGTATAGGCTAGTTTTGGTATATGTTGTAAAGTGAACTTAGCCATGTGATTTGGCTAGTTATGTTTTGGTAATATACTTTAATGATTGTGATATGTGACGTTGTTTTGGTATGATTTATTGATATATGAAATGGTTATGAGGTGGTAAGTATATATTGATGAAAGGAGCTTGGGTTTAATTGAGATTTAGTCATGCAAATTGGTATGTTTGGAATTGGTTTGAATGGATTGTAGTGTGATTACCTTAGTGGGCAAATATGCATGAATTGGTTGATTATTTTGGTATGTTTTGATGGTTAAATGTGCATGAGATATCTTGTTAAATATGGGTTGTAGGTTTGACCCTTATGGGTGGCATTTTGGCCTTGTAAGTGGCCTATAATGTCACACAGTTGTGGCACACGGGCGTGCCTAACGACCGTGGGTGAATTGTAGGATGCAGTTTGGTATCACACGACCTCGACGCAGGCGTGTCATCTGGCCGTGGTGTGCAAGTCAGTAGCTAGCTAAGAGCACACAGCCAAGGCACAAGGGTGTGCTTGGTGGCCGTGGTGGGGAAGTCAGTATAGGACCACGGTCAGGATACACGGGTGTGTCTTGTGGCCATGGGGATTAAGTCAGTATATAGACACGGATGGACACATGGAGGTGTCTAGAAGCCGTGGAGGGCACACGGTCTCCTCGCACGAGCGTGTCTCCTCTTTATATTAGAAAAGTTTTAAATTTTCCATGAATTTTTTATATGTTCCGGTTTGGTCCCGACTCGGTTTGTAAGCATGATTAAGGTCTCGAGGACCCGTTTAAGGGACATTATGTCTGAGAATGATGATTGAATGTATGATTTTGTCTGTGAATGTTTCCTATCTGTCTAGTAATGCTCCTAACCTTAATCTGACGACGGACACAAGATAGGGGTGTTACATACTCCATGTCCCATTTTACCATAGCCAAAACAGCAAGTTGGTAATTTTTCATATTTGAAAGCCACCCAAACTTTTTCCCTTACTTTCATTGAAATGAAAATGCCTCTCCTCAGAGGGTTTTTTGCATCAATTTGTGTCTTCAACCAACAAAAGTCTCATTTTATTTCCAATCTTATCACCCTTCCAAAAGTCGAACCAATGGCATGCATAAGATCCTTTTTATCACATTCTGGAAGACAAGGACCAATCTTAAGCCAAAAAGAAGACAAAACCAATCTAATCTGATTTCAATTTAAAGGTTTCGTTAGCCTATCAAAAATGATAAGTTGTCGCCCAAAAAACCATGGTCTACCCTCCATAATCATATCCAAATCCTTTTCATTATCGAATGAAATCAAGAAGATATTTTTCCCCACCACTTGGATTTCAAATTTCTTTGTCGTTTTCCAGAGACTTTTTATTTGCACCCTGAAACTGTCAGGACTATATGAGTTTTTTGTCCAAACAGAACATATTAACGACAGATTTCCAATCGGGACCACCAACGAACTCTTCACTAATAGTTGTACGAGTTCTTCTCTAGAAAGGAGATCATGTCTTTCACCATACTTCCCTAAAAAAAGTCACCACTTACCCTCAACCCAGCTACAATATCTTACTATTACTCTGAATCACCAGAGAGAGCACTCTCGAAATTTTTAAGATGTACATGCTAATACATTATTGATCATATTAATTCATGTTTTATTCATTCCCATATAAAATAATCATTATTGATCCAAATTTTCTCAATTTGGTCAAATTACATCTTGGTCCTTATTCTTCTCAAAATTTATGATTTGGTCTTTTACCACATTTTTACATTAGCAATTCCATATTGATTTCCTATCTAATCGTTAAATTAATTTCATAAGATCATTCCTTAACTGACCCATTTTCTAGGTTTCCTCATCAATTCATTGTACACATTCTCAAAACAATACCAATTATGGTATCAAAAATTTTTGGGTATTATTGTAACTTTTTCTCTCAAGTGCTCACCATCCTCCAAATTTTTCTAACTGAAAACTCTATATAAAAATATATGCAATCATACAATTGTGTATTAGGGGTCCTCTTCTCTCTCGTTCTTTCATTTTAACTTGATGATGTGGCACATCTTATATTTCTTCATCTTCACTTCATAAATATGTTTCATCGTTATTCAACCAGCTAGCCTCCCTTCGAATCATACTTCAGAAGGAGTTACTTTCATAAGGTGGTATATACTGAGATGTTTTACAAGGATATTTCAAAAAACTAGACACGGGTTTTTAATTATTTTCTTCTTATCATCCTTCTAATAGGGATTTAGGAGACTCTTCTGTTGGCTTAACAACACTTTAAGATTACAAAGAACTAAAAGACATAATTACTATTTAAAGAGTCAAAGCACTACAAATAAATATGCATGAAAAGCAAACTAAAGGACGAGCAAAGAAAAACAAGATGAAAGGGTTAAAAACTACAGCCTCCTATGAAGACAACAAAGACCAAAAAATTATTGAACTATCAAAACTTTAAAATAACCAATCCAAATAAGACAAATGTTATCATTAATCAACTTAAAATTGACCCAAAAGACATATTACAAGGACCAAAAGGTGACAAAGAACATATATGCAAAGTATTGTTAGAAAAAAGGAACAAGGATTTAGAGTTAGAGTTAGAGAGGTTTATAGTTACAAGCGTGTAAACAGAAAGGTATAATAACCATAGGATCTTACACTAGAAGAAAATAAATGATTAAGAATGTAAACATGCTAAGAGGATGTAGATAAAATTAGATAACCATAAACAAACTCAACAAAACAGAGTGCACCTATAAAAAAATACAAACTCAAAGCCATATGCAATTTTCATAATCTAAGAAAAATTATTACAAATCAATTTTAAAAGGATAAAAAAATTGGATTGAAAAACCTTACAAGGATGAAAACTATTAAGGGGAAAGTAAAGACACAAATACAAAAGATAAGAGTTGATAATAGACTAGTAATGGAGAAAAGGGGATTATGGTTAAAAAATGATAAGCAAATCTTACAAAGGGGTTAATTGAAATTAGAAAAGGAAAATAATTTGATTTAGGAGAGATTGAAAAGTTTCAGAGAATCATGCAAACTATAGCCATCGTGAAAAGCCATACATGGTGTTACAACGAAACACTTCGGGAAGTATTCTAAGGATCGTACCCAAAAGAGGTTGAATTAAACCAAAATTTACTAATCTAAAATTATAGTACGATAACCAATTTAAAATTATATAAATTAAATAACATAAATTAAATAAAATTGAGCAAGGCAAATTAATAGTCGAAATTAACTCCAATAAACAAGCAGAAGATTAACTCACATCAATGTTCCTAATTAACTTTAGAATTCGGGTTTTATTCAATTAGCTATTAACTAATTAGTTATTAAATTTTGGCCTCTAACTAATTAATTAATCGAAAAAACAACTTATCTTTTGACCTCACCATTTAAATTGGGATAAATTACGAGTTACTAAGTAAACTATTCTTTCGACCTCGTTTACCTAGATTACTTCCTAGGGCTGTCAATCTTAGGGTTTAAGAATGCATAATTTAAGTCAACTAATTCGAAAACAAACCCTAATTCTTCCGTTAATTATTCTCACATCCAATCATTAATCTTCTTAAGGAAATTAGCTACTCATGGATCTAGATGCAATTTCCCCTAATTTCATATTAAACATGCAAAGCAAATATTTAAATACAAAAATGGATTAGAGAAATTGATCTGTTTCGATATCAATTTGTGCACGAAAGTTGAAATTCCTTTGACAGTTGCGAAGATAACGTCAATTGCAATTGAAAACCAAAAAAGAAATTTATAAAAACTAAATAAACGAAAGCTTGGATCCAAATTGAATCCAAGTTAGAACAAAAAGAAAGTTTTTGTTTTTGAAAATAAAAGACTAAATTAAAAGAAAACTAAAAATGAAATTAAAATTAAAATCCTAAAAATCTAGTCTAAAATGGCTCCCTTGACTAACCTCCTAAACTTAGACTACATATGAATATTTATAGCCATATGATCTGCCCCAACTAGGCCAATTACAAGCCATAGGGCTTAATAAAATGTGTTGTATTGACAAAAACACCCTTAACTTAAAATTGCATTTTGTCACTCAGGTGTCGTGACACCATAAGACCAATGTCGTGACATTGAACTTCGAATGTGACTTCCTTGGTTTTGAATTATAATGTTACGACACCACGTACTGGTGTTGCGACGTTGTCATTGTCCTTTGCATTCATAACTTGAAAATGGTGTTTTGCACACTAAATCGACTTGTTAGTCCTTTCTTAAGCACATATTGGCCCATTAGGTCATTGCATTACCAAAATATGTGTAAAAATGCTTTTACTAAAATTAAACACAAGCTAATAGAATTGGAAAAATGTAACAAAATAATCTTAAAATGGCTAGAAAACAAGCTCGTTAAGTGTTGAAAAGACTCTAATTTTCCACAACGAATTGTGGCAGATCAAAGTCCACACACATCTGCCACCTATTTCCGGGCTTGGGCACCATGACTACATTGGAAACATTACAACAACCCTAACCCAACCCAATCGTCGGACCCGAGCTATAACATTCATATATAAACTTAAACATACAAGATTTCATGTAAACACCTCATACAATCAAGTTTCATAACATTCATACTCAATCCAAGTCTCAAACAAGCTTGCGAAAGCCTATAAACCAACCCGAAAACATGTGAGGACTTAATTGTAAACTATACAAAAAGTACAAAAAAATTAGTAAATAAGGGTCACACGGCCGTGTGACAGGTTGAAGTCGTGTAGAGCTAAGTGACATGTTCGTGTTGTTAAACCATGTAACAGAATGTTATCGTGTAATATTAAGTCACACGATTGTGTCGTCAAGCCGTGTAACTAACTGTGGTTATGTCTCCCCAAATACTACCTAAATCAAATAGACCACACAGTCGTGCCATATGCCCGTGTATGGAACACGGCCATGTGTACCGACACGGCCGTAAGCTCCCTTAACACACAAGAAAGCATTGACCCATCTTTCAACCTATTCAAACACATCAAAAATATGCCAAAACACAACTTGAATCATCCAACCTAAGTGCCCAACCACAAAATTGGCACCTCAACTTAACCATTTACAATCACACATTCATTATCATCCATACCACAATTGTAACACCCCAAACCCGGCCCAAACGTTATGGCCGAATCTGGCGATGTCACGTGATAGTGCCTTAGAAAGCATACTTACGATAAGGCCATTTTTCGTTATCTTATGCTACTTCCAAAACGTGTCATTTGTTCCAATCATTATCCACTCACAAAATATTGTACATTTTCCAAAATATTTGTATTTCGCGGAAGCATTTAAATCAGTTTGCGTAATCGTGGTATTTTAGTAAAACATTTGTTTATTTTGAAAACCCGGGCTTTTCTACTGCTAACAGTAAAACCATAAATGTTGCAAATCCCAAATTTAAACAAAATACGTGAAGGTCATATTTACATAAAACTTTCCCAGATATCATCAAAACCATAAAACAAGTATAAAAACCATGAGGTCGAAGCAGTGGTCAGCGTCGAGTCCTCTGCTGCACCGATCTGTTTAAAGCTGGGGATTACCTGGACAGATTAAACAGAAAAGGGTGAGTTTTCGCAAACTCAGTGTGTACTCCCCTTAGAAATCATGCACCTAGCATAATATCAGGAAATAGTCATGCATTCACAGTTCGTGTTTGTGCCCATTACAGAATCGGTGTGGGCCTTAGCCCACTCAGATACAGAATATACTGAACAGAACATAACAGAATGTCAGAATCCTACCCACCAGCCTCTACACACCAACTCCGTCTGACCCTACACACCATGTGGGGATAAAATCAACCCACCCAACCCTACACACCATGCTGTACCGAAATGCGGCACATAATCAGAAGTTTGCAACTGAGCTGCGTAAGAGCCTTTCAGATACTTCCTCAATATATCATCAACCCACCTCGATACAATGCAACATACAAAGGATGTCATGCTATTATGCAATTAAAAGTTCATACATTTAGATATCATAATTCATGCTTGGTAAAAAAATCAGACAGACAGATCACTCCTATAGGGATCTAAGTCATACTTACCGACCCTACAGTAGCTTCACAGTCGACTTGGGCGACCTGTGCAACTTTACAGAAATTTTTAGAAAAATGGGCTCACACGCCCATGTGGCCTACCCGTATGGGCCCACACGGCCCAACTTGGCCTTGGCCGTGTGGATCACACTGCCCGGTCCAGAATCCCACACGCCATTGTGGTTCACCTGTGTGGCCCACATTGCCCAGTTGGTCGAGCCTGTGTCTCGCACACAGCCTTGTTCGGCCATGACATGGCTGTGTCGCCTACGTACAACATGGCTCATCGATCATACGGCTGTGATGTGGCTCATAGCCTTGCACACGGCCTACCACAAGGCCTACCACACAGCTTTGTGGCGTTGACAGAAAGGTTTTCGACTTTTGCCGAAAATGCGTTTTCTTGCAATTCGGGTACGCACCTGGTTTCGATTAAATATGAGTTTTCTTGCAATTCGGGTACGCACCTGGTTTCGATTAAAGCTAAAATGATTCTCGAGCATTCCAGAACCTAAAATCTATAATCCCGAGTCCAAAATTAGTCACTTAAAACGAGTTATTATGAACAGATACAACCTAAATCTCAACGAAACCCTTACCTTTGAGCAGACACTGACAAACACGTACTTAGTCGGCACAGTTTGGGAACCGCAGCCACTTACAGCACTCCTAAACACGAAAACACTCCTCTTTAGTAACCATTTGAAAGAAACAAATAAACTTAATCAAAAGCATAACTTACCGACCGCGCGCTCGCATAGAGTGGAAGATATGGAAAAGAAAATGGAATCAAACATGAAGGGGGTGGGGCAACAAAATAATTCGGCAGCCAACGGTGGGGAGAAAATGAAGAAATCGGCACAGAAAAGAAGAATTTTGATCAAGATTCTGAAAAAGAAAGGAAGATTCAGATGGAGAAGACTGAGTATTACGATAACTACCCAAGTCCCATGTTTTTCTCCCTCACTTCCCACTACAACTCTAATTCTTAGCATTTCATTACATTCAAACTCCTACACGGCCCTAATATAAAAAATAATGCTCATGTCGCAACTCGAACACAAGACCTTTTCCATCCCAACACTCCTCTTAACCACCAGACCAGCAGGCCCATTCTGACATAAACTTACTGACACTAAAACTTAAGCCTACTGAACAAAAGTAAGGCTTTATTCATTTAGAAACATAAAATTTTGTTCAAGTCAAGGCTTGAACCCAAGACGTCTCAAACACGCTCAGAACACATAACCGCTGAAACAGACAGATATTTTTGTAACAAATTTACAAAAGCCGAAATTGAGAAAAATTAGGGCGTCACAACTCTACCTCCTAAAAGAAAATTTCGTCCTCGAATTTTACCTGGTCAGAAAAGGTGAGGATACTGCTGACTCATCGAATCCTCCGGCTCCCAAGTGGCCTCTTTAGTGCTATGATTCCACCACAGCACTTTCACTAAGGGGATAGACTTCCTTCACAGAACTTTAATGTCGCGATCCAGAATCTGGACCGGCTCCTCCTCAAACGTCAGGTTTGGTCTAACCTTAATGTCCTCAATAGGAACAACGTGCGAGGGATCAGAGCGGTAGCGTCTCAACATTGAGACGTGGAACACATCATAAATGCGATCCAACTCCGGAGGAAGTTCCAACTAATATACGACTAGCCTCACTTGTTTCAGAATACGGTATGACCCAATAAATCGAGGGCTCAGCTTACCCTTGCAACCAAACCTCAAGACCTTCCATGGCGAGACCTTGAGAAAAACTAAGTCCCCCACAAAATACTCAGTATCTTTTCTCTTCAGATCAGCATAGGACTTCTACCTATCAGATGATGCTTTCAGTCGATCTTGAATCAAGCAAACCTTACCTTCAGTTTTTGAAACCAATTCTGGACCCAGAACACGTCGCTCACCCAACTCAAAACAACATAAGGGAGTGCGACACTTACGACCATACAGGGCCTCGTAAGGTGTCATCTGAATGCTAGACTGATAGCTGTTGTTATAGGCAAACTCTCCCAACGGTAAATACTCCTCCCAACTACCTCGAAAATCTATGACACAACTCCTCAACATATCCTCTAGTACTTGAATCACCCTCTCCGACAGATCATCTGTATGAGGATGGAAAGCAGTATTAAAGTCCAACCTTGAACCCAGAGCCTCATGCAACTTCTTCCAGAACCGAGACGTGAAGTGAGGATCCCTATCAGAAATGATCGAGACAAGAACCCCATGCAATCTCACTATTTCAGATATATATATAACTTAGCCAATTTCTCGAGAGAAAAGTCCGTCCTAACCGGAATGAAATGAGCAAACTTGGTCAATCGATCCAAGATGACCCAGACAGAATCTTTTTTAGTGGGTGTTAAAGGTAACCCACTAACGAAGTCCATCGTTACCCATTCCCATTTCCATATCGGTATCTTTACCGGCTGCAGCAACCCCGAAGGCAACTGATGCTCAGCCTTAACCTACTGACAAGTCAAACAGCGATCAACGAAGTCAGTAACCTCACGCTTCAACCCTGGCCACCAGTACAACTCTCGAAGATCTCAATACATCTTGTTCTAGCCGGGATGCATAGCATAGGGACTACTATGCACCTCCCTTAGAATCGGCTGACGCAACTCCTCATCACTCGGTACACAAATCCGACTGCAGAAACAAAGTACCCCATCACTGTTAATCCCAAAATCAGTAGCATCACCAGTCTCAACCTGACGAAAACGCAACTCTAGAGACTTAGCCCCCATCTATTTACCTCTAATCTGATCAATCCATGTAGGCTTAACATGAAGTTCTGCTAACAGACTCCTATCATCGAATAAACTGAGTCGAGTGAACATTGCTCTCAGATCGATCATAGCCTTATGGCTCAAAGCATCTGCCCACATTGCCCTTACCAGGATGGTACTCAATGGTGCAATCATAATCCTTAAGCAGTTCAACCCATGAACGCTGCCTAAGATTTAACTCCTTCTGAGTGAGGAGGTATTTGAGGCTTTTATTATCAGTGTAGATAATACACTTCTCACCGAACAGCTAGTGCCTCCAAATCTTTAAAATGAAGACCACAGCAGCCAGTTCCAAATCATGCGTCGGGTAGTTAGTCTCATGCATATTGAGCTGACGTGACGCTACCACCTTACCATCCTGCATCAGTACACAACCTAGACCCACATGCTATGCATCACTGTGTACAACGAAATCCTTCTTAGATTCAGGCTGTATCAGAACCGAAGCCTGCATCAAAACAGATTTGAGCTTCTCGAAGCTCTCTTGTTGCTTATCAGTCTAGATAAAGGGAACTCCTTTGCGTAAAAGCTTGGTCAACGGTGCTGCGATCAAGGAGAACCTGTAACACCCCTTACCCATGTCCGACGCCGGGACCGGATACGACGCATTACTATCCTTGACCTTGCTTAAACATGTATTAACGGGCTATAAATTTTTTTTTTCGATTTAAAAAATTTCTTTTCTTAGTCATAACATTCATCTCATGGGCCTACGAGGCCATAAACATACATTCAGATGGTTTCGGAGTTCAACAGGAAACTTTTACCCTCTTTGAAATTTTTTTTCTAAACAGGGGTCACATGCCCGTGTGGGCAGGCCGTGTGATCTCACACGCCCATGTCCCTAGCTCGTGTACAATTTATTTTATTTTCAAACCTACAGGGGTTTTCACACGACCAGGCACACGCCCGTGTCAATAGCCTGTGTCCTTCACACGGCCTAGACACGCCCATGTACTTTCTTGAGTGAAAAATTAGGGGTACTCTGTTTATGACGTTAGCAACCCGTAAAGAGCACACGGTCTAGGCACACGCCCGTGCGGCTAGCCCGTGGCCAACACTAACTTAAAACACTAACTCGCAGGGGATACACGGCCTTTTAACACACCCATCTGGGTTGACCGTGTGTCACACACGGCCTAAACACACGGCCGTGTGTCTACCCGTGTGGACACTTAAAGGCTATTTTCTAAGCCAATTGCCACCCTGAGATCAAGATCATTCATATACCCAATCCAAATATTCAAATACTTCATCAAAAACATGAATAACAATGCATAACTTATCAACATTGATGTATAAACTTAATAAATATTGGCTAATCTCTTTAACCATACACAAAAGAATAATAACTTTAATAGCCAACAGTTTAACTCCTCTTAAGACTTAACTCAAAATGAAATGATTCCTATACATGCCATACTTAATATAAACAACTTGGCTATGTAAAATAATGATTGATAGTGTGATCCGAGCTCCGACATCTATGATCCCCGAACTAGTTTGGCAAAACTACAAGTAAGAAAGAAATGAAAGAAGTAAGCATATAGCTTAGTAAGTTTGCATGAAACTTATATAGCAATATATTTGCTAAATATAATTCATCTATCATGAAATAATGACAACATAAGTCTCAAGTTCTTGGGTTACTTACTCATACTTATCCTTACTCATCACATGTAATATAACAATTTCATACTTGCATTATAATTATAGTACCTATATCACTTCATCATACAGATTAGTACATTTTACTGATACAAAAGTATACTTAATCTTCATTCTTCTTAATATGAATAATGCTTTTTATCAACCTTGAATAACTTAACTTATATCTATCTTTACTTGCTTAACTTTCTTGTTATCTCTTTCATACTTGGCTCTTTTGCCCGATGAATTACCCGGAATAACTGAGGTTACTCAATCTCATCAAACATGGATCTCGATGCCAATGCCATGTCCCAGACATGGTCTTACATGGGATCGCCTCATGATGCCAATGCCATATCCCAGATATGGTCTTACATGGGATCTCTTAACTCGGTGTCGATGCCATGTCCCAGACATGGTCTTACACGAGACCTTCCTTATGTGTTTCCCTTGGAAACTTACCATTGCCATGTCTTGACATGGTCTTACATGGTATCTTTGCCTTGTGAATCTTATCAATGTCATGTCTTGACATGGACTTACATGACCTCTCTGCCTTATGAATTTACCAATGCCATGCCTTGGCTTGGACTTACATGGGACCTTTGCCTCATAATAACTTTTCAATGCCATGACTTGTCATGGACTTACATGATATCCTTGCCTTAATGCCGATTCTATGTCTTGACATGGTCTTATATGGACTTTCCTTGTCTCATGCGATGATATTAGTATCCTCATTATTCCGAGTCTTCAATCCGGACTTTCTCTTACATATTTTCATTCATGCTCTCATCATGATATCATTTACTTATCTTCATGAAAATAGTGTACATATTACAACATCATAAGTAATTATATGAAAATACATGTGAAATCTTAAATTCATACAAACTTACCTCGATCTTAAAATGAGCTAACTCGTCGTTCTAGTCCGAGACTTTGTTCTTTCCCCGGTCGAGGCAGATTCTCAGTTCTTCTTTCTCTATAATAGTAAATTAGCTCATTTTAATCACCACATTAATAAAAGCATTTAAATTTTCATGCTTAGGCAAAATTACTATTTTGCCCCTAGAATTTGGCAAAATGATCATTTTTCCCCTAGGGTCGAAAATAAATTCTAATCACATTTCTACCTTCAACAAGCCTAGGTGAACATTTAATACTCTTAAAGCTATCATCAAAACTCAACATTTCACATACTTACTATAAATTTTATAACCTTTTCACCAAGGTTCTTTTTGGTGTTTTCATGATAACACCTTTCACAAAAGTTGTTCATCTAACAACCAAGACTCATTTTCTTCCATAAAAATGCAGCAAATAACAATGAAAGCTCTCATGGTAAAACTCTAAACTTTTCACCATATTGCACAATAGTCCCCTCATTTGAAAGCTTAAGTTCTAGGGATCTCAAATGTACAACTATTTTTAAAAAAAAATTACTAGAACACTTACTTGTAAAGAGATGAGTGTGCTGAAATTTTTGAAGCTTTCTACCCTTTATTTGCTACTAATTTTTGGTGGAAGAGTAAAGGAGAAAAGATGATATCTTTTTTTTTCCTTATTCTAATATTAAAATATCAATTAGTCCACCTACTATCACCAATTTGACCAACATTGACAAATTTGTCTCCTATGCTAGTCTATGGGCGGCCAAGCCTTTTCAAAGGGCTAAATTGCCTTTTAAAGACTTCAATTTAACAATCTATGGCTATTTGGTACCTTTAGCTTATAGAATGGAACTTTCGCACTTTATGCGATTTAGTCTTTTTTCGTGATTAAACATGAAATCGCTAAAATTAAAGTACCAATATTTTCATGTACTTATAAAATCATATACTAACTCATGAAATAACATGAAAATAATTTTCTCTAACCTCGGATTAGTGATCCTGAGATCACTGTTTCGACTAGCCCCTAAATCGGGCTGTTACAGAACCCTTCTACGAAGTGTCGATAATAACCCGCTAGCCCCAGAAAGTTACAGATTTTGGACACATTCTTTGGCTGTTTCCACTCTAACACAGCCTCAATCTTACGAGGATCAACATGAATCCCCTTCGCAGAAACCATATGCCCCAAAAAGGTTACTTCTCGGAGCGAAAATTCACACTTGCTGAACTTTGCGTACAACTGTTTCTCACGAAGAGTTTGTAAAACCACTCGGAGATGCTCATCGTGCTCGTCCTCAGTCTTGGAGTACACTAGGATATCATCGATGAATACCACCACAAACTGGTCCAAATAAGGCTGGAACACAGGGTTTATCAAATCCATAAATGCTGCTGGTGCATTGGTCAACCCAAAAGGCATAACCAGGAACTCGTAATGTCCATACCGAGTTCTAAATGTCGTCTTATGTACATCGGCCTCCTTACCTTCAGTTGATGGTATTCTGATCGTAAATCAATCTTGGAGAACACAGAAGCCCCTCTGAACTGGTCAAATAGATCATCTATTCTCGGTAGTGGGTACTTGTTCTTGATTCTTAGCTTGTTCAGCTGCCGGTAGCCGATAAACATCCTTACTGTCCCATCTTCCTTCTTCACAAACAACACCGGTGCTCCCCAGGGAGACACACTAGGACAAATGAATCCACGATCTAACAATTCTTGAATTTGAGCCTTAAGCTCTGTAAGCTCTTTCGGTGCCATTCGGTAGGGCACAATAGACACCGGAGCTGTACTCGAAATGAGCTTAATCCCAAATTCTACTTCTCGACTCGGAGGCAGACCAGGTAATTCCTCAGGACAAACATTCGAAAAGTCCCTTACGGTTCTGATGTCCTTAACCGAAGAGTCCCTAGAATCAGAAACATTGATGTAGGCCAAGAATGTCTCACATCCCTTTCGTACCAATTTTTCTACCACCAACGCAGAAATCACATTAGTCAGATAGTCTCGACGTTCCCCTATCACCACTACCTCGTTGTCCTTCTCGGTTCTCTAAACAACCCTTTTTGTCGCACAGTCCAGACTTACTCGGTGCTTGACCAGCCAGTCCATTCCCAAAATCAAATCGAACTCCCCGAATGGAAGCTCCATCAAATCAGCTAGAAATATTGTCCCTTGATCCTCTAACGGGACGTCTCTAAACAATTTACCTACTCGGATAGACTGCCCCAATAGACTCACGACAGTTACCTCACTAGAAGTACTCTCAACCGGAATCCCTAGAGTTTCAGACACAGCACTAGCTACGTAAGAGTGCGTAGAGCCAATGTCTATCAATGCCAAATAAGGTACATTTTAAATTAGAAACGTACCCGTGATGACGTCTGGGGCATCACGGTCTTTACGACGATAGGCAGCATAAACCAGTGTGAGCTTCCTTGGCTCAGTCGGTCCAGTACCTCTGCCCGATACTCTCTGTCCTCGGCTCATGCCGTTACCACCCCTGGCCTGACCTCGACCCCTAGATGGCTGCTGAACTACTCTCAGTGGCTGCGCAGTAACGGTACACATAGCTTGTATCTGATCGGTTCTCATCGGACAATCTCTGACGCGATGCTCAATAGAGCCATATCTTAAACAAGCCCTAGTAGTCCTCCAACATTCACCTGGATGGCGTCTACCACAGTGCCCACAAAGCGCCACCCTAGTAGGTGCAACAGGAGGCCCAACTCTCACTAGCCCATCAAATCTGGCCTTTTTCTCAGGCCTCATCACAGAACTCGAGGGCTCCAATTCCCCCTTATTCTTTCCTCTTTCTCGGTTTCGGCGCTCAGCGCGCTTAACCTCTTCAGCGATCTTTGCCTTCTCAACCAAAGCAAAAAAAATCACGCTCCCTCTGCGGAGCTATCAGAACTCGTAAATTGTCCCTGAGTCTATCCTCGAAGCGGACACACCTCTCATACTCGGTCGCCACCATGCCCCAGGCATAACGGCTCAATCTCAGGAACTCAGCCTCATACTCGGCCACTGAGCGGTCCCCCTATGTGAGATTAAAAAACTCATGCCTCCTAGCATCGATGTAGCCGGCTCCCACATATTTACTCTGGAAGGCCGTCTTAAAGTAATTCCAAGTCAGTCGGTCGGGCTGAGTGCCCTCCTTAACCGTCAGCCACCACTGGTAAGCTTCATCGCAAAGCAGAGAAATTGCCCCCTTAAGCTTCTGCTCGGTGGTAAAATCCAGGTCATCCATGATTCTTTCTATGGCCTCCATCTAATATTCGGCCACGTTAAGGGCGACTCCAGTGACACCCCTGAATAATTTAGCCCCGTTGGACCAGAGCCATTCCGTAACCGACCCACGGCCCCTAAATTCGGTGTTAGACCCGGCGACCCTCTCTAGAATCCATAACATGGCTTGGGATAGTGCGTTGTCCCCAGTCGCACGATCATGAGACCTAGTCTCTGTAGCAAGTGAGATCGGCGTTTCGCTCGTATCCAGATTAGGTAGATTTTCAGATGATGAGGACCCAGCTCGAGCCCCTTTACGGCCTCTACCACAGTCTCTAGTACCCCGTCCGTGGATACCTCGTACACTCATCGTAAAATCAAAGTTTATCTGTATTAATAGTTTTATGCATTAGTTTACAGTTTCGATATTAATTAACAGATATTTTATGCAGACAGTATCAAAAGTTCAGAATCTGTTATCGCGAATCGCAGTGTCATTACGGTTTTTTGTTTACAGTACCTAGAGTGTTTTCAGTACAGTATACTACCTATTGGCTGTTTCAAAGATGCTAGTAGTATTTTCAGACAAATTTAAACAGGATTTCAGAACACTTACAAGATCAGCGCTGGAGACTTGGTGTACCACATACTGTTGGAACGCCGGTACCTCATGTCGCAGCAGAATAAAATTAGATCCGGCGATCCAAACCATGGATCCATGTGTGAGGAACGAATCGGGGTGAAATAAAGGTTTCGATCTTACCAAAACTTCAATCTGAGTAGACAGCAACGCCTTGGCAACAAGAGTTTTGATCTACTGTCGAATCCAGCCTCAACCTTTTCCGATGTCGGCCTCTACGTAATCCACCCGGTTTGACTATGAACGGAAGAAATCTCCAAAACTGTTTTGGAGGCTTATTTGCTTGACGGCTGCTAGACCTAACAAGCAATCACTTAGGGTTTTCTTATTAAGTTTTGTCTCCTTTTAATACCTTTTATATTGGGTGCCTTTCTCATTGGGCCTTTTATAATATGTATCTTCTTAATAGGGCCTTTTATAATTGGTATTTCTTGAATATATTACAAGATTAAATAAATACAATACCGAAAATTATAATTACATTAATTATATCTAAAAATTATAATTACATTAATTATAATAAGGATTTCGGTAAACTATATTTATTTAAATTTATATATGAATCAAATTCATATATTAATAAAATTATGTTATCATTATGTGTACAACATCCTTGTACATATAATATGTTCAATATTTGATTGTCCAATTAAATTAATTCTTTAATTAATTTAATTTATGTGACAACCAAGCACAATACCAACTATATTTTATTCCGTTCATTTCAACCATAGGGTGTGACCCTGTAGGTTCTTGCAACGTTAGCAGTAATACTAGAACGATTCTATTGTCACAGACAATGAGTGGCATCTAGCAATGCATCATTGCTACCTAAGTTACAAGAAGTCATGATTCGACATAACCTTTCGTGATTAAACTTTTATGCATTAATCCTTAAGTCCTTTATCTCTGGAACGGATACAAGTCATGGGATAGTCACACTTGCATAGTCCATCCCATGTTTCTTGATATCTTGAGTAGACTATGATATACAAATTAGTATGACATCTCATATCAACTTATTTGAGCATGGCCATGCATTTCTAGTCTCACTCAATCAAGTGGCCTAAGATATTACTCCTATTATGTAGGAGGGACTTATCCTTTATTGATCAACTATATCCCTCTACATAAATTGTGGTATATCCAACATCAGCCTTTATAGAACAACCTGTTACGGTGTATGTTTGACTGTATCAAAATATACAACTCACGATGCTGGGATAATAATGATCTCAAGTCTGAGGATCATATACATATTAATCACTATGAGTAATGTTGTGACAATTACATAATAATCCAAGAAACATACTCATAGCGGGTCAATCCAATATGTTGTTCTCTAACACACATATTCATGCATTGATTTTGACATTCCATATCAATGACAACTCGTTATCATCAATCAACTACATGTTAGTCTTAAATGCATCATTATTGTCCTAGTCAACAATAACACTCGACTAAGGATCTTTTAAGAATAATCATATTATTCTCAGGACATTATTATAAAACAGTTTATCTATATACACAGAAAGAAAAACTGAAATAATAATGACAACGCTTTATATTAATAAATATAGAAAAACTGAAATAATAATGACAACGCTTTATATTAATAAATATGGTAAATAAAGTATGTTATTACAACCATCTCATGATTGATCTTTGGGCATACTCTTACACATACTCAGCCCAAAAACTTTTCAAAGCAATTAAAAATCGTTTTAAAACCAACCTTTAAAACCCAATACACAGTCGATTTTTGCAACCTAGCCCTAATACCACTAAATACAACACCCCAAACTTGGCCCAGACGTTATGGTCGAATCTGGCGATGTCACGTGATAGTGACTTAGAAAACATACTTACGATAATGCCATTTTTTGTTATCTTATGCTACTTCCAAAACGTGTCATTTGTTCCAATCATTATCCACTTCCAAAATATTGTCCATTTTTCAAAATATTTGTATTTCGCGAAAGCATTTCAATCAGTTTGCGTAATCATGGTGTTTTGGCAAAACATTTGTTTATTTTGAAAACCCGGGCTTTTCTACTGCTAACGATAAAACCATAAATGTTGCAAATCCCAAATTTAAACAAAATACGTAAAGGCCATATTTACATAAAACTTTCCCAGATATCATCAAAACCATAAAACAAGTATAAAAACCATGAGGCCGAAGTAGTGGTCACTGTCGAGTCCTCCGCTGCACCGATCCGTTTAAAGCTGGGGATTACCTGGACAGATTAAACAGAAAAGGGTGAGTTTTCACAAACTCAGTGTGTACTCCCCATAGAAATCATGCACCTAGCATAATATCAGGAAACAGTCATGCATTTACAGCTCGGGTTTGTGCCCATTACAGAATCGGTGTGGGCCTTAGCCCACTCAGATACAGAATATACAGAACAGAACAGAATAGAACAGAATGTCAAAATCCTACCCACCAGCCTCTACACACCAACTCCATCTGACCCTACACACCACGTGGGGATAAAATCAACCCACCCAACCCTACACACCATGTTGTACCGAAATGTGGCACATAATTAGAAGTTTGCAGCTGAGCTGCCAGATAACAGGCGTAAGAGCCTTTTAGATACTCCCTCCATATATCATCAACCCACCCCAATACAATGCAACATACAAAGGATGTCATGCTATTATGTAATTAAGAGTACATACATTCAGATATCATAATTCATGCTTGGTACAAAAATCAGACAGACAGATCACTTCTATAGGGGTCTAAGTAATACTTACCGACCCTACAGTAGGTCCACAATCAACTTGGGCGACCCGTGCAACCTTATAGAACTTTTCAGAAAAATGGGCTCACACGCCTATGTGGCCTGCCCTGTGGGCCCACAAGCCCGTATGGCCCACACAGCCCAACTTGGCCTTAGCCGCATGGATAACACGGCCCGGCCCAGAACCCCACATGCCCATGCGGCCCACATAGCCCAATTGGTCGAGCCTGTGTCTCGCACATGGCCTGGCTCGACCATCACACGGTCGTGTCGCCTGCACACGGCCTGGCTCGTCAATCACACGGCCGTGTTGTGGCCCACAGCCTTACACATAGCCTACTACATGGCCTACCACACGGCCGTGTGGGGTCGATAGAAAAGTTTTCAGCTTTTGCTGAAACCGTGTTTTCTTACGATTTGGGTACACACCTGGTTTCAATTAGAGCTAAAACAATTCCCGAGCACTCCAGAACCTAAGATCGGTAATCCCTAGTCCAAAATCAATCACTTAAAATGAGTTATATGAACAAATAAAACCTAAATCTCAACAAAACCCTTACCTTTGAGCGGACATCGACAAACACATACTTAGTCGGCACAGTTTGGGAACCACAGCCACTCACAGCACTCTTAAACACGAAAACAATCCTCTTCAATAACCATTTGAGAGAAACAGATAAACTTAATCAAAAGCATAACTTATTGACCGTGCCCTCCCGTAGAGTGGAAGAGATGGAAAAGAAAATGGAATCAAACACGAAGAGGGTGGGGCAACAAAACAATTCGGCAGCCAATGGTGGAGAGAAAATGAAGAAATCGGCACAGAAAAGAGGAATTTTGGTCGAACTTGCCAAAAAGAAATGAAGATTCAAATGGAGAAGACTGAGTATTACGATAACCACCCAAGTCCCATGTTTTTCTCCCTCACTTCCCACTACAACTCTAATTCTCAGTATTTCACTACACTTCAAACTCCTACACGGCCCTAATAGCAAAAATAATGCTCATGTCGTAACTTGAACACAAGACATTTTCCATCCCAACACTTTTCTTAACCACCAGACCAGCAGGCCCATTCTGACATAAACTTACTAACACTAAAACTTAAGCCTACTGGACAAAAGTAAGGCTTTATTCATTTAGAAACATAAAATTTTGTTCAAGTCAAGGCTTGAACCCAAGACTTCTTAGACACTCCCAGAACACATAACCACTGAAATAGACAAATATTTTTGTAATAAATTTACAAAAGTAGAAATTGAGAAAATTTGGGGCGTTACAACAATTCACATATCTAAACATTCCCACATAATCACCATCAAATACCAATACAACATTAATTAAAGTTCACCATATGACCAAAACATATTTGCCAATTCATATCAAAACATAACACATACCTATAAACTTAACATTACATGCCACTTATAACCTATCCCAAAATGATAAAAAAAAGTCTATTGAGTCGTTAAATATATAGTGTGAGTCAGACTTAATTCCAACCGACTGTAAAACTTCTGATGATCTACAAGAAATCAAACAAAGCAAACATAAGCAACACAATGCTTAAGTTCGTACGAAATGTAACATAACTTAGCTAAGTCTAACATAACTTAAGCATTAAACATAAAATTTATACAATTAAGAAACATGGTATTCTTTGATGGCCTATGCAAATCACAAAACCAACAAGGTTAGTTCCTTCACAATATAAACATAAAACATTTCCACACTTATGAATCATATTCAAGTGAACATACTTGGTACATATATCACCATTCACTTATAACAAATTATACTATCATTTCTATTCCATATGTCCTGTTTTTACCCGATAAACTATAGTGAAATAACATTGAATACTCAGGATAGAAATGCTCACACAAGCTATGAATATAATGTTCACATGAGCTGTGAAAATGGGTCTACTCACACAAGATGTGGGTCAGGTTGATAACATTACACAATGATGCTCACATGAACTCTGAAGAATCCGCAACAAATGTAAGACCTTAGCCATCGGTAAAACATCTAAGACTAGCACCCGAAATGGTAATAACCCTAATGTCATGTCATTCATATCCTAGTCATTCACGAAAATCATACGGGCCTCATTTTATATCCACAACTTCCAGTCATTCAAACATCAACATATTAGCCTGAACACAATTATATTCATTTCCTTTTCCAATCACCAACAACAATTATATTATTCCTTACAATTTGATGCAGCCAATATTCAAGATTATTGCACAAAGAAATTCAATCATAATTATACATAAACATATTAAATCAAAAAGGCAATAATTAAATCAGTTTATACACTATATGAACTTACCTAAATCAAAGAGCAGCAAACACGACACCAAGGACTACTCAGCAATTTTTTTTCGCATTTGTCTACCGCCTGATTCGTTTCTTGATCTATAATATAATTTAATTCAATTATCAAATTCAATTACCTTATAATGTGAAAATACATGCACATGACCCTTAAGTAATATTTTACATGATTACCCTAAACTTTTACCTTTTATTCAATTTAGTCCCTAAAACCAAAACTTACATATTTTTCACAATTAAACCAAAAATCTTAGTGTCAAATTCAATATAGTCCCATATTAGTCCATAAGTAACTAAATTTTACAAAATTTTCTCGTTAAGTTTAATATTTTATCAATTTAGTCCCTAAATTCAAAACTAACTAAAATTACTTTACAAAATAGTCCTATTTAACAACCAAACTGACAAATCTATCATTTAACCTCACACAATCATATAGATCATGCCACAGAATCAAACATACAAAATCACGTGTTTATTGTCCTGGCGAACTTTCACAGAAGGTCTCATGAGTTTCTCCCTCATGGTCTTATACATAACTTCATGTTGTAGTTTGTCAGTTCGATCTATACATTACCGAAGGCATCACCATGAACATTCATACAGTCATATCTTGTCATAGGTCCCAGCCACATAGACTTACATATTCTCATGTAATGATATGTTAGTCCAGTTTTTATCTTGCTAGATACTACACCATGAGTGTTTCATATCATACATTACCATAAGTCTCAACCACATGGTCTTATACTTATTTTTGTATCATGATCTGCCAGTCTGGTTAGAAATATAACTGCCCAACCAGAGGCATCACAAGGGATGTTTTATCCAGAATTTACTTACCCAGATTTGTTCACGCATAACTGATCGATTCATGCATTCCTTATATCAGACCTTACATGCATACTTATCAGTCACCTTTTATTCATACAATACTTCATACATAACTTCATTTTACACATATAACATCTTTACTATACTTCAAAAACTTGCCCATTATCTGACGTTTTATCATTATATGTGTGTATTTGCTTAAACAATTAACATGTAGGAGTCATAATAGAGACTCACCTGATACTCACCTAAATTGTAGCTCGAAACTCTAGACTCAAACATCCATCTCGACCCAGCAGTAGCTACTACTCAAATAATACAGATCCAACATTAAAACCCATTTACACACAAATTGTTAACATTTAAATCATAGATAACCCCCCATGCAAGACCTTATTACTCCTTCAAAAACTTAATATGTAAAGCTATAATACTTACTAGGAGATGGAACAACCACAAATTAAGTCAAAAATCTTAGCTTCCAGCTCAAAGAGAAAAGATAACATTTAAATTTAAGAAAAAGGAATAGAAAGTAATGTTGAAAGAAGAAGAAAACTTCCTCACAAACCCTTCTTACCCATATATATAACCAATCTTCTCTTATTGGAAATTAACAAGTGTTGCTTGAATCCATAATTTGTCCTTCTTAATGGCCTATAGGTTTCAAGAGAAACATAAATGAGAATCCTGTATAATTGATATTTGACCAGTTAATCTAGTTTACTCCTAACCAGATCACATTACAAAACCCAATTAACACAATACTCTGGCAACTAGACGTACTATGCATATGGTGGTAACTCACCCAGCTTATACTTCACTTGATATACCCTTCTCTTAGGTAACAATATAAGAATAACATAAAACCTTTATTCGCCTCTATAACGGTTACTATATGTAACAACTTGTTTTAGTGAAATCGGAACAGTTGTTTCAAGACCACAAATCTGACGAGTAAATTATTATTATTTTATTATTTTAATTTTTATGGGATGTCAGAAGGCTCTTGTTAAAATTTCGTTAAGAAATTTTGATGTTTGCATGCTTAAATAAGTGAAAAAGACTAAATCATAAAAAGTGTAAAAGTGGAGTTCTATTTGTTAAAAGGGTCAAATGGCTATGAAAATTTAAAGTGAAAGTACTTAGATAGTAATTATACCATTAATAAACTAGTGGACATTTATGGGGATAAAATTAAGTGATTTTAATATTAATAGGCAAGGTTAAATAAGTAATTTAATTATTAAGATAAATTAAAATTAAGTAAAACTTTGTATCATCTTCTTTATTATCTTTCACCACTGAAATAGGGAAGGAAAAACACCATTTTTGGTGCTTTGAGGATTCGGCTATGTATAGCTCATGCATGCTATATTTTTAAGCTTCATTTTTAATTATTTTATGTTTCCAGGATCATTGTAGCTTAACCTAACTAGCCTGGGGGTCAATTTAAACCTGTTAAATAATTAGGATTGTACCATGAATGCTTTTGTGTGATTCTTGATGTTCAATGGTAGCTTATGAGTCCTTTTTGATAAATAAACAAGTTGTGTAAAGTGATTTTTGATGAAAATTGTATTTAGGGACTTATTTGTAAAAATGATAAATTTTCATGTTAAAATTATGAAATGATGGTTTGTATGGATTGATTTAGGTCCCTAGAGAATTCGACTAGCATGAGAAAAGGATTAAAATGTCTAAATTTCAATTTATGAGCTTAAGGACTAAATTATGAAAAGTTCAAATATTAGGGGCAAAGTAGTATTTTTGCAAAAATATGAAATATGGACTGAATTGAATAATAGAAGTATTAAATGGATTGAATTTTTCTATTTAGATTAAGATAGACCACGTATGGATTTAGATTAGGGAAAAGCTAAAGCCTCGGATTAATCAACTTCGTTTTTACGCTCTAATCGTCGAGGTAAATGAGTCCAGGTTGAACCTTTGGAATTCTTAGGATATAAATGACATGTCATTAGGGATTTCATGTTTCAAGTGCTGGTCTTGAATGTCCTACCGATGGCTGAGGCCCTACATTTGTTGTGAATACTCCACAGCTTGTATGAGCAGCATCGTGTAGCTTACATTTGGACCTACAGCTCGTGTGAGCAATGATATAAAGGAAATGTTATGGTTATATGTTTAAGCACATTTCGTGTGAGCTTTCCCGAGTATCCGATGATATCTAAGTGGTTCAACTGGCAATGAAAAGGACTGAAAAGGTAATTTTTCATACAATATGTTTATGTTCGTGGAAAGGTTGAATAATACAAATGATATATGTTCATATTGAAATGAATCACCATATGTTTACTTCAAGTGAATTATGTATGAATGCACTAACATGTGTTGATCATGGTGCTTAGGCTTGTGCCAAGCTTGTGGTTGGATTACATTATACTTATGTTATTTAGATGAAATGGTAAGTTATGTTTCATGTTTTACGAACTTACTAAGCATTATGTGCTTACGTAGTTTTGTTTCCTATGTTTTATAGATAATTAGAAGCTCGATCGGTTTAGAAGCTTGTCAAAGATCTATCACACTATCCAGCATAAATATCGGTAGTTTTTGATTTTTTTTCAAGGTTATAATGGCATGTATAGGTGGACTTTTTTTTTTATAAATGTTAATTTATTATGGATGTCCATAACTCTCAAAGTTGTAACCTCCATTGTAGCAACCCCCAATGGAATTATGAGGGTTTTATATAGTAATTAAACCTCTATTTATTCTTTGTAACTTAAGGGATATTATTATGTTAGAAGGTGTATAAATAGAGGCATGTACAAGGCTTGTAGAGATGCACAATAAATGAAATAACAAATCTTGCCAAACTTGAATTTGCGGCCTTAGACATATCAGGCAAGAATTATTTGTCATGGGTATTAGATATTGAAATTCACCTAGATGCTAAAGGTCTAGGAAATACTATATTAGCTATTAAAGAAGCATCTAATCAAGACAAGGCAAAAGCAATGATTTTCATCCGTCATCATCTACATGAAGGATTAAAAGTGGAATATCTCACTGTGAAAGACCCTCTTGAGTTGTGGAAAAATTTGAAAGAACAATTTGACCATCAGAAAATGGTGATACTCCCTAAAGCTTATTATGATTGGATGCACTTATGGTTGCAAGATTTTAAGACTATAAGTGAATACAATTCAGAACTTTTCAAAATTAGTTCTCAACTAAAATTATGTGGAGAAAATATAACTGATGAGGACTTGTTAGAGAAAACATTTTCAACCTTTCATACTACTAATGTGCTCCTGCGGCAGCAATACCGTGAAAAGGTTTTAAAAGGTATTCTGAATTGATTTCATGCCTTTTGGTGGCTGAACAAAATAATGAGCTATTGATGAAAAATCATGGAATTCGTCCCACTGGTTCTGCACCATTCCCTGAAGTGAATGTAGCAGTACACAATAATTATGAAAATAGAAAATATAGAAGTCGCGGCTGTGGTCGTGGACGTAGTGGGGGACGTGGTCGAGGACGTATAGTAACTGTTATCATGGTGGTCATAACAATGATAATTCTAACCACCATAAAAAGAATAACAATGAAAGACAAGAAAGAAGTGGTCAAAATAATCCTTCAAAAACTATTGAGAATATATGCTACTGATGTGGTATGAAAGGGCATTGGTCACGTACCTGTCGTACGTTTGAGCATTTAGTGAAACTTTATCAAGAATCCATTAAAAAGAAGGGAAAGCATATGAAGACAAATTTTACATCCCAAAATGATGAAATGGAGGCAAAAGATGAAGGTATTCACTATAATAATAAAACTGACCATGCCTACGAGGGTGATAAATTTTAATGACCTTAACAATATAACTCACCTAGATATGGCAGATTTCTTTGAGAATCATTAGAAAAATTGATGTTATTTTAACATTTTTATATTGTTTTAAGTATATTTCTTGCATAAAGAATAATTTATATATTTAATAAATATTTGTAACGTTTCTCATTTTGTATTTCGTTTGAAGAATATGAATATTCAACAAAATTTCTATGGACCCAAAATCAATGGAGACGTGTGTCTTGTAGATAGTGCTACAACACAAATATTTTTCTCATTTGACAATGAGTAATGCCCATGGTAATACATATCGGGTAGATCAAAACTTATTGAAGGCTCTGGAAGAGCTATTATATTATTACCTAAAGGTACAAAATTTGTCATTGATGATGCTTTATATTCCACTAAGTCTCAGAGAAATTTATTGAGTTTTAATGATATTCGTCTTAATGGATATTATATTAAGACTATGAATGAGAAAAATATTGAATATCTATATATTACAAATGTTGAATGTGGAAAGAAATATGTTTTGGAAAGGCTACCTGCTTTTTCATTAGGTTTATATTATACACATATTAGTGCAATTGAGTCACATGTTACTACAAACCAGAAGTTTGTAGAACCACATACTTTTACTATTTGGCATGACCGATTAGGCTATCCCGAATCTATTATGATGCAAAAAATCATCGAGAATTCAATTGGACACCCATTAAAGAACCAAAAGATTCTTGAATTCAAGGATTTATCTTGTGTCGCTTGTTCTCAAGGAAAATTGATTATTAGACCATCACAAGCTAAATTTGGGATTGAATCTCCCGCATTTCTGGAACGTATTCAAGGTGATATATGTTGGCCCATTCAGATATTTTATGGTATTAATAGATGCATCTAGTAGGTGGTCACATGTGTGTTTATTATCAACTCGCAACATGGCGTTTGCGAGACTACTTACTCAAATAATTTGATTAAGAGTACAATTTCCAGATTATGCAATCAAAACTATTTGTCTTGATAATGCTGGTGAGTTTACATCCCAAGCTTTTAATGATTATTGTATGTCAATTAGGATAAAAATTGAACATCCTATAGCTCATGTTCATACACAAAATGGTTTAGCTGAATCGTTTATCAAACACCTTCAACTAATAGCTCGACCATTGCTTATGAGAACAAAACTCCCTGTTACAGCTTGGGGATATGCTATTTTGCATACAACAACACTTATGCGCTTAAGGCCAACAAGTTATAATAAGTACTCCCCATTAAAATTGGCTTTTGGTTAGGAGCCAAATATTTCCCATCTTAGACTTTTTGGATGTGCATTATATGTTCCAATTGCTCCACCACAACGCACAAAGATGGGTCCTCAAAGGAGGTTAGGAATATATGTTGGTTATGAATCTTCTTCTATAATTAAATATGTTGAACCATTAACTGGAGATTTATTTACTACATGATTCATCGATTTTCATTTTGATGAAACAACATTCAAAACATTAGGGGGAGAGAAAATACAACTGGTAAAAGAAATTACATGGAATGGATCATCATTATCTCAATTAGATCATCGCACAAGTCAATGTGAACAAGAAGTTCAAAGGATCATACATTTGCAAAACATAGCCAATCAACTGCCAGATTCATTTACTGACCTAAAGAGAATTACAATGTAACGCCCCAAATTTTGGGCCTAGAAGTATTGGGCCTTGTGTATGGATCAGTAAGGAGGTTGTACATAAGTATTTAATTGTGCAAGGAAATGACATAATTAAATGTCTGCTCAAGTGGTTAAGGGTCCTGAAAAGTGTTGGAGAAGTCCTGGGTTCAAACCTGGGCTTTAGCAAATATTTTGGTTTTAAGTGGATAAAACCTTGGATGCTTGGATGTAGGCCTTTTAAATTATTGTGTCAAAAAAATGACACAATGAAGCATGTGGCCTACTGGTTGTGGCGTCATTAAGGTTGCAAGGGAGCCTAGGTTCAAGTCTTGGCTCTTACAATTTATTTTGGTTTTTCTTTTAAAGGAACCTGGACCTCGGCCTTTAGACCTCTTAATTAATTGTAAGGTAAAATGTGACACAAAGAACCTATTGGTGTAGTGGTGGTGGCATTACATGTGTGGCAAGGAGTCTGAGGTTCAAGGCTTGGCGTGCGCAATTGTATGTTTATTTTGCTGCTTGTGCTGGGGAGGTGTTGGAACTGGACTAGAACTCTATGGTTGAATTGGTCATAATAATTTGAATTGAATTTGAATAGAGAGTTGGAGTAAATCAAGGAGAAAATTCGGTGGAGGGATTGGTTGAGTTTTTGAAGGATTTTGAAATGGAGAAGTTGGAGCCGATTGGGGGAGTTTTGTTTAGGCAAATTTGGCTAGAGAGTGCATTTGGTGCATTTTCGGCAATTGCTTTCTTCTATGCCAATTTGTTTTAATTTCTCTCTTCTATTTATAGTGCCAAATATTGCCATAGACCTTTTTGTGTTTTTCCCGTTTCGGTATTCTTTATTCTCTTCTCACTGTTTCATATTCTTCTTAATGTGAGCCAAATTCAACTTCTCTTTCTCTACCTTCATTTTTTTTTCCCTTCTCTATTCCTTCTTCCCTCTTTTCTTTCTTCTGCTTGGTAGACTGAAGGTACTCAACCTTCTTCTCTCCCTATCCTTGGCCAAATATTTCTATGCTCCACTGTTGGTATTGTTAATCGGTTCTGCAAGTGTTCCTGACTAAAGGGTAGGTGTTGTAACATCCTGGAAAGGGCCTATGCATTTTCGGTTTAATTGTACGAAGTGACATGTTTTATGTACTAGGAATAAGTTTCGAACATTTCTGGAAACTCGGAAATGAATGGAAATGATTTGGAAATGAACATTTTTGGAAACCTGAAAATGTATAGAAATGTTAAGTTTAAAAATGGAAAGTGAACATTTTTGGAAACTAGGAAATGTAAGGAAATGATTTGGAAATGATTCAAAAGAGGAGAGTGAACATTTCTGGAAACGTGGAAATGTAAGGAAATGTCAAGTTTACAGAGCCGAACGAAAATTTTTGGAAACTTAGAAATGACTTAGAAATGTCGAGTTTTAAAGTTTAAAAGAGGAAATTAAGGCAAGGTGGCCTTAAAAGAAAAAAAGTTTGTGAAATTTGACACACAAACAGGCTTGGAAAAGTGGCCTGAAGATGTCACTTAGGGCCTCTGGAAATGGCGCCACATGCAAGGTGTTGGGCCTGGGTTCGAGTCACTTGGGAAGAAAATAAAAGGAGTTTTATTTTTGCTTCCAGAAGCAGAGGAGTGGACGGCAAGGCTTCTAGAAAAAGGGAGTTTTATTCCCTTTAAATTTCGGCAATTAATGGGATAAATAAGGGATTTAAATTGGATTATTTTTGAAGAGATAATAGATGGATAAATATGGATTTATTTCTTTTATTTTGATAGATAAGGAAGAGATAAAAGAGGATTATTATTAGTATTATTTTTATTAAGAGATAAGAGATAATTATTGGATTAAGTTTTATTAAAGTGATAAATCAAGGGATAAAGCTATCAAAATAGAAGAGTGGTGGCCAAGTAAAGGACTCTAGCTAGTAATTTTGGCTATAAAAGGAAAAGTAAGGCTATTCTTCATTCATTCTTTTCTTTTCAAGAAAACCTCTGCCGAAATTCTCTAAAGTTTCTCCTCTTCTCTCTGCCGAATTTTCTCTGCCATTATTCTCTTTTTCTCTTTTCTTTTCTTCTTCTATTACAAACACAATCAAAAGCCGAAGATACCAATAGCCCTAGTCGATTTCTCACTAAGCCTCAAGAGCCGAAATTGTTATCCACATCAAAGCCATAGTCGAATACTACTAAGGGTTCAAGCAAGAGTTCCATCAAATTTTCAGTAAGGGTAAGATTAGGTTAGATTCTCATTCTATTTCTTTTAAGGCTGTCGAAATTAAGATTCTAATACCCTTAATATCTGTTGCCGAAGAGATCTTTCGGGATTTACTAAGTGTCGACTACAAGGAAGGAGAAGTTCTTTTCTCGAAGGTACACCATAAGCCGCGTGTTCCCTAGTTATTCGGTGAATTTCGGGATTTAAGAATCTAAGGTAAGTCATATTTAACATACGGCTAAGGGTTATTTGTTGTGAATAAATGTTAGAAATTGATCTAACATGTAGTTATAGGGATTTCGACAGAGGGATACAAGGATTTCGGGATTTGAGAATTTAAAGGTAAGTTTTAAGAATACTAATCCTACTAGGATTTGGATTTATGGCCGAATGGCTTTTTTATTAAATTAGTAAGTGATTAATCAAATGTAGGAATTTGAGATCTAAGGCAGTAGATCAGATTTCGGGATTTCAAGGAATTCGTTAAGCAAATCAGGTGTGTACCCTACCCTAAGTTTTGATAGGTTCATGGCTATGTTTAAATTAAATGTATTATTAAGAATGTGTGTACTCCATACTACTTTGTAATATGAATTATGGTTACATGTATTAAAATATATGTTAATAGAAATATGAGCATGGCTAAAGTACCATGATATGGTACTAAGTACTCAGGTACGTTTCCTACTTCTACTAGGAATATGAAAAATGTTATTCGTAACATGAGAATGTGATAAGAATTTGAACTATGGTATATTATGCATATTAATGGGGCATTTGGTTGTATATTGAAAGGGGAAGTGAAAAGTGGTGATTTAAGACCACAGTAATCTGAAAAGTGGTGACTTACGACCACAGTAATCTGAAAAGTGGTGATCTAAGACCACAGTAATCTGAAAAGTGGTTTCCTAAAACCACAGATGCGGAGCCTTAAGCCCGCAAATTGGTGTGTAGCGGAAGGAGGGTCGACTTAGTAGTCCCCACGGTGTGACTGGCAGGTACGGGGGTGTGTAGCGGATGGACAATTAGGTTTGGGTTTGGGAATGCATCATAACTTGTATTTTATGTTTTGAATGTGTAACTATTGTATGCCTGATTCTATTATGATTTAGTGTCGTGTACACATTGAGTCTGTTGACTCACCCCGCTGGGGAACATTTTTCAGGTGATGAACAGTGATGGACCGGGACGGCAGTACTTGTGGTGGCCATGCTCAACATGAAGTTTATGTTTTTATGGACTCTTGAATTTATTTTAGTACTTTGAAATATTTTGGAAACTATTTGATGTAATAAGGCCATAAGGCCATGATGAACGATTTTTATTTCTACTTGTTGTTTTATTGTGTTACAAATTTTGATTAAGTTAAAGACTAAGTATTTTATTTTAAAATATACTCGATATGTTTAAAATTAAAAAAAGGGTTTTCTAATATAAAAATCCAGTTTGTTTTCAACACAAGCCCAACCCAAACAATATTTTTTAAAAATCACACAAGTTTTTCTCTAAGTAACAAAAGAATTTGGAACCGGTTTACTTGAGGAACATACCAAATCTGGTCAAAGCTCGTGGGCCGGGTTTGGGGTGTTTCAGTTTGGTATCAGAACCCAGTTTTAAACTCTCGGCCTGTGGGCTAAGGCCCAAAACGTTTTCAAATCGAGCCCAAATGAGTTTCTTTGAAAATAAGCAGGTTTTCTGGCATGGCACCTAAGTCTCCGACCCGCAGTCCACCAGGTAAGTACCCCTAACTCTATGTGTGCTTATGTGATTTATAGAAGGGTAGAAGAGGAATGGAACGTAGAATAGAATGATAGGTACTTGAACCCTAGGACTAGTCTACCCCAACTACTACATAAGACTTAAATGCTTAATAAAACAAACCTGTGTCTAAGTCGCCGAGTTAGGGTGTGGTAACCATTGTGCGCATGTCTAGGATTGGATCCGGAAGAGCCTGGTATTTAAGCAGTCCTAGTGACTCACCTCCTTTTCGCAGGAATCCTACCTGGTGCATAGCTTTAGTTCACCCTAACCAAGAGGACTTATTTATGGGCTAAACCCCTAACTAAAACCCGAAAGAGAACTAGCCGTATTTTTATGGAAACCCTAGTTTTAAAATCACTAAAATTACCCTTTTGGCTTGTAAAAGATATTCTATAAAATTTTTCTGAAATATTTCCTATTTGCAAAAAAATTACTAAAATGCCCTGGTTGAAAAAAATTACAAAAATGCCCTTGGTTTTAAAAAAAAATTACCATACTACCCCGATTTCAATAAAATTTTCTTATTTTGTAAAAGTATTCAAAAACCCTATTTTGTGAAAGTCCAAACTACCCCGATTTGGGAAATTTACAAAATTGCCCCTAACTTACAAAATTACCAAAATTACCCTGATTTCCAAAATTTTTGCAACATCACCGATTTGGAAAACAAATTCTCAAAAAGAACCCTCAAGTTTTGCAAAATTTTGAAATACCCCTGATTTATTGAACTTTACAAATTTACCCTGATTTGTAAAAATTTACCGAAATACCCCTGGAATTTCAAAATTACCGAAATGCCTCCGAGATTTCAAAAAATTACCAAAATACCCTTATTGACAAAACCACCAAGGAACCTTATTTTGAAAAAAAAATTACGAAAATACCCCTGTAGGGCAAATTACGAAAATACCCCTGGGTAGTGAGAAAACAACAACAATGAAAACTACAACGTTTCTCTGAATGAACGAAGGTTCATAATTGTTTGATGGATGTATGAATGTAAAGACTGTATGCATGTATGAATACGAAAGAACCACTCCTAAAATTCTTTTCATAAAACTTCTTCGCGGGTAATCAGTGGAATAAAGGCTAATTCATAAAACTTCTTAATCAGATTAAATCGTGAAGTAGACATGAGTTCTAGGGGACGTGAACTTAAAGATTGTGCCTAGAAAGTATGATGGTTCTATTAAGATCAGAGTGCGCAGCGTAAGCATAGTGCGGTGAGAAGGATTGTACGACTGTTAGTAAGTAATTTCGAGGACGAAATTATTTTTAAGGAGGGTAGAACTGTAACATCCTGGAAAGGGCCTATGCATTTTCGGTTTAATTGTACGAAGTGACATGTTTTATGTACTAGGAATAAGTTTCGAACATTTCTGGAAACCCGAAAATGAATGGAAATGATTTGGAAATGAACATTTTTGGAAACCTGAAAATGTATAGAAATGTTAAGTTTAAAAATGGAAAGTGAACATTTTTGGAAACTAGGAAATGTAAGGAAATGATTTGGAAATGATTCAAAAGAGGAAAGTGAACATTTCTGGAAACTTGGAAATGTAAGGAAATGTCAAGTTTACAGAGCCGAACGAAAATTTTTGGAAACTTAGAAATGACTTAGAAATGTCGAGTTTTAAAGTTTAAAAGAGGAAATTAAGGCAAGGTGGCCTTAAAAGAAAAAAAGTTTGTGAAATTTGACACACAAACAGGCTTGGAAAAGTGGCCTGAAGATGTCACTTAGGGCCTCTGGAAATGGCGCCACATGCAAGGTGTTGGGCCTGGGTTCGAGTCACTTGGGAAGAAAATAAAAGGAGTTTTATTTTTGCTTCCAGAAGCAGAGGAGTGGACGGCAAGGCTTCTAGAAAAAGGGAGTTTTATTCCCTTTAAATTTCGGAAATTAATGGGATAAATAAGGGATTTAAATTGGATTATTTTTGAAGAGATAATAGATGGATAAATATGGATTTATTTCTTTTATTTTGATAGATAAGGAAGAGATAAAAGAGGATTATTATTAGTATTATTTTTATTAAGAGATAAGAGATAATTATTGGATTAAGTTTTATTAAAGTGATAAATCAAGGGATAAAGCTATCAAAATAGAAGAGTGGTGGCCAAGTAAAGGACTCTAGCTAGTAATTTTGGCTATAAAAGGAAGAGTAAGGCTATTCTTCATTCATTCTTTTCTTTTCAAGAAAACCTCTGCCGAAATTCTCTAAAGTTTCTCCTCTTCTCTCTGCCGAATTTTCTCTGCCATTATTCTCTTTTTCTCTTTTCTTTTCTTCTTCTATTACAAACACAATCAAAAGCCAAAGATACCAATAGCCCTAGTCGATTTCTCACTAAGCCTCAAGAGCCGAAATTGTTATCCACATCAAAGCCATAGTCGAATACTACTAAGGGTTCAAGCAAGAGTTCCATCAAATTTTCAGTAAGGGTAAGATTAGGTTAGATTCTCATTCTATTTCTTTTAAGGCTGTCGAAATTAAGATTCTAATACCCTTAATATCTGTTGCCGAAGAGATCTTTCGGGATTTACTAAGTGTCGACTACAAGGAAGGAGAAGTTCTTTTCTCGAAGGTACACCATAAGCCGCGTGTTCCCTAGTTATTCGGTGAATTTCGGGATTTAAGAATCTAAGGTAAGTCATATTTAACATACGGCTAAGGGTTATTTGTTGTGAATAAATGTTAGAAATTGATCTAACATGTAGTTATAGGGATTTCGACAGAGGGATACAAGGATTTCGGGATTTGAGAATTTAAAGGTAAGTTTTAAGAATACTAATCCTACTAGGATTTGGATTTATGGCCGAATGGCTTTTTTATTAAATTAGTAAGTGATTAATCAAATGTAGGAATTTGAGATCTAAGGCAGTAGATCAGATTTCGGGATTTCAAGGAATTCGTTAAGCAAATCAGGTGTGTACCCTACCCTAAGTTTTGATAGGTTCATGGCTATGTTTAAATTAAATGTATTATTAAGAATGTGTGTACTCCATACTACTTTGTAATATGAATTATGGTTACATGTATTAAAATATATGTTAATAGAAATATGAGCATGGCTAAAGTACCATGATATGGTACTAAGTACTCAGGTACGTTTCCTACTTCTACTAGGAATATGAAAAATGTTATTCGTAACATGAGAATGTGATAAGAATTTGAACTATGGTATATTATGCATATTAATGGGGCATTTGGTTGTATATTGAAAGGGGAAGTGAAAAGTGGTGATTTAAGACCACAGTAATCTGAAAAGTGGTGACTTACGACCACAGTAATCTGAAAAGTGGTGATCTAAGACCACAGTAATCTGAAAAGTGGTTTCCTAAAACCACAGATGCGGAGCCTTAAGCCCGCAAATTGGTGTGTAGCGGAAGGAGGGTCGACTTAGTAGTCCCCACGGTGTGACTGGCAGGTACAGGGGTGTGTAGCGGATGGACAATTAGGTTTGGGTTTGGGAATGCATCATAACTTGTATTTTATGTTTTGAATGTGTAACTATTGTATGCCTGATTCTATTATGATTTAGTGTCGTGTACACATTAAGTCTGTTGACTCACCCCGTTGGGGAACATTTTTCAGGTGATGAACAGTGATGGACCGGGACGGCAGTACTTGTGGTGGCCATGCTCAACATGAAGTTTATGTTTTTATGGACTCTTGAATTTATTTTAGTACTTTGAAATATTTTGGAAACTATTTGATGTAATAAGGCCATAAGGCCATGATGAACGATTTTTATTTCTACTTGTTGTTTTATTGTGTTACAAATTTTGATTAAGTTAAAGACTAAGTATTTTATTTTAAAATATACTCGATATGTTTATTACTTAAAATTAAAAAAAGGGTTTTCTAATATAAAAATCCAGTTTGTTTTCAACACAAGCCCAACCCAAACAATATTTTTTAAAAATCACACAAGTTTTTCTCTAAGTAACAAAAGAATTTGGAACCGGTTTACTTGAGGAACATACCAAATCTGGTCAAAGCTCGTGGGCCGGGTTTGGGGTGTTTCAGGTGTTTATACTTTCTCCTTTACACTCAAATTTGATCTCTTTTAATATTTCTTTGGAAGCCGAATGCTTCTGTTCTTTTGGACTCTAATTACGCGCTTGATTCTCTTACGCAATATGATACTCGTTGGGGGCTAGTCAAATCTGAGGAGCGAAGAAGTTCTAGAGTGCTAAGGTCGTCGAGGTTTTTCTCTCATCGTCCGATTAAGTTTGGCGGCAAGGCTTGTGATCTATCATAGTTAGCGATCTTAGAAGACTGGAGGCACTCACTCAATCAAGGTAAGGGTGGTGAATGTTTAGGGGCTAAGTATTAAGAAGGTGGTATGTTTATGTGACTATTAAGGTTGGTTGTATCCCTATCAACATGTGATTAATCATGTTGGGAATCGATGTAGGTCTTAGTGCTAAAGGATTATTCGCTTTCTTCGTAGCAAAGGTGTGTAACAGTACCCTATATTCGATAGTTGGCAGGAAAGCCGATAGAGTGTGTGTATTTGTATGCGGTATTCGATGATCGGCTGAAAAGCCGAAAGTAAGTGTTGTTTACACTGCTATGACTGTAGATCGACAAAAATGCCAAAAAGCCAGAAATATGGCGTATGATGCCACACGAGTGTGCGATCGTGCGTGTAGTGAACCGAGCCCACGAACATGGACGTTAGTCTGTAGAGGCCACCACGAGCGCTCCCGTGGTCTTAGGCTATTCTGGGCCTCATTGGGCCGAAATGAGCCGTGTGGGCCCAATGGGCTCGAGGGCCACACGAATCAAATGCATGATACATGGTTTCTATTGGTTTGAACTGTGCTGCTCGTATGACCGAGGCTATTTCTGGGCTAATTGGGCCACACGAACGTGTGGGCCCACTTGGGCAGAGTAATGGGCCTTAGGCCCATTTTACACCGTTGTGTCTGTTTGGGTTACTTAAGTTGCTCGAGGCGACGGTGGACCTTCTGTTGGGTCGTTAAACCCCAGATTGTAAAATTACCAAAATACCCTCGATTTGTAAAATTACCAAAATACCCTCGAATTGTGAAATTACCGAAATACCCTCAATTTGTAAAATTACTGAAATACCCTCAGATTATGAAATTACTAAAATACCCCCAATTTGTAAAATTACTAAAATACCTTCGAATTGTGAAATTATCGAAATACCCTTGATTTGTAAAATTATCTAAATACCCTCGGATTGTGAAATTATCAAAATACCCCCAATTTGTAAAATTACCGAAATACTTTCGAATTGTAAAATTACCGAAATACCCCCGATTTGTGAAATTACCAAAATACCCTCGATTTGTGAAATTACTGAAATACCCTCGATTTGTGAAATTATCGAAATACCCTCGATTTGTGAAATTATTGAAATACCTCCAGTTTGCAAAATTACCTAAATACCCTTATAGGGTAGAATTACCAAAATACCCCTGTAGTGTAGGATTACCGAAATACTCTTGTAAGGTAGGATTACCGAAATACCCCTGTAGGGTAGGATTACCGAAATACCCCTGAAGGGTAGGATTTTCGAAATAACCTTATAGGGTAAAATGATTATTTTTACCTTGTGGGTAAATGACTGACTTAGACTATGAATTTGACTGATTTGACTGTGATCGTATGACTGTGTTTTAACTGACTTGACTGTGGTCATGTGATTGATATGCTTTTAATATATGTTTAAATGGCTGTTACTCAGCATGGCCATTTTGCATACACGTGTAATGATTGAGCATGACATACACGACATATTGCATGGGGTTGGGACATTGATACGGAAGAAGTTCTAATAAGGTCGCACGGGTCACATGAGACTACTGTGGATCCAGTATTGATCTGTTAAGGTCGCTGGTCCCATGAGACAACTATGGACCGACGGACGGCTTAAAGCCGCATAATCTGGTTATGGCTCTGTGCCAACCTAAATATGGCTCTGTGCCATCTTGACTATGGCTTTGTGCCAATCGTATTTACCCGTGGCTATGTGCTGATTATATTACCGTCACTGATGGCAATGTGCCAAACTTATTACAGTCACTGATAGCTTTGTGCCATCCTGATTATGGCTTTATGCCATCCTGATTATGGTTTATAACCATTCTGTTATAGCTTTTAGTCGTTCTGTCCATGACATTGAGCCGTTCTGTTGACTTAGTGCCGCAACTGGTGCTAAGCTTGGTGTATTGGCTGGGTGGGTCGATTTTGTCCCCACATGGTGTGTTGGTTGGTAGGGTGGTGTGTTGGCTGGATCGAGGTGGGATGCATCCTCATACTGTTGCATATCTATTTATGAGATTTGTCATTGTACTGGGCCTAGGGCCACTTGTTTTGTATTGGTTTGGGCTGGGCCTAATTGATTCTGTTATGGGCTGTGACCCAAATGATATTGTAGTGGGTTTTGGCCCACGTATACTCTGAACTGGACTGTGCTATTACTGTTAAAGGGCTTTGGCCCAGACTGTTTTGATTTTTGTTTCTGTATACTGAATGTTACTCTAGTAAGGGGATTACACACTAAGTTTTCCTAAACTCACCCTGTTTTTAACTGTGCAGGTAATCTCCAGCGTTAGGAGGATCGGTGCTGTGAGGGACTCGGAGGTGACCACACGACTGCGGTCGTGATGCTTTAGACTTTTTATATGTTTTAAATTCCGTTTTGGGTTTTAATTTCTGTAATAAGGCCTTTCTGGATTTAATTCTGAATTTGGGATTTTGTTACATTTTATATCTGTTAGACGTAGACGAGTTTTCAACCCAATTACTATTTTTAAAAACATACGTTTTAAACTTCTTTCCCTTAAATTAGCTTCCGCAACTAAAAGAGATTTTTAACGAAGTCAATAACGTTTTTTAAAGTGATTAACTTTTCAATGAACCTCGTTTTGGAATTAAACGAACACAAACTGAGACTTTAGTTTTCAAATATTAAGGAGGGTTTTCAATGAAAACATGGTTTTCGAAAAACAATTCAATGTGACACGCCAGATTTGGGCCGAACTTCTGGGCCGGGTTTGGGGTGTTACATACAAAATCTCACATACCAGCTAAAAATGCTCCAATACAAATTGATATCCCAATAGAGCAAATTGTTAGTGCAAAAGAAAGTAATCCACGCCTGAAGCATGGAAGGCCAATCGGTTCCATAGATAAAAATCCTCGTAAAAAGAAAGGAGCAATTATTCAAAATGATAATATTGTGGAGGCAAGTGCCCAAGAAGAGGCCAATGATATAACTAATCAAAAAACCCTAGAAGAGGTTCAGGTACCTGAAAATGGTGATAGGGAAGAAATCTCAATAAGTTATGTTACTTCAGGAAAAAGATGGAATTGAAAAAATATAGTTGTCGACAACAATTTTACTTATAATGTTGCTATTGAAATAGAAAAAGAAAATGAGGATCTTGAGCCTAAATCTATTGAGGAATGTAGAAATAGAAAAGATTGGCCAAAATGGAAAGACGCAATTCAAGCAGAATTAAATTCACTTTCTAAACGTGAGGTTTTTGGACCTATAGTCCAAACACCTAAATATGTAAAGCTGGTAGGATATAAATGGATATTTGTGTGAAAACAAAATGAGAAAAATGAAGTCGTAACATATAAATCACGACTTGTAGCACAAGGATTTTCGCAAAGGCCCGGCATTGATTATGAAGAGACATATTCTCATGTGGTGGATGCAATCACGTTTAGATACCTTATTAGTCTGGCAGTATGTGAAAAACTTAACATGCGTCTAATGGATGTTGTTACAGCCTATTTGTATGGTACACTTGATAGTGAAATTTATATGAAAATCTTAGAAGGATTTAACATCCCTGAAGGATATAGAGTTTCCCATTAAAATTGCTCAATCAGATTAAAGAAGAGTTTATATGGATTAAAAAATCTGGACATATGGTACAATCGTCTTAGTGAATATTTGTTAAAAGAAGTTATAAAAACGATCCAATCTGCCCATGTGTTTTTATAAAAAGGTCTAAACCAAAATTTGTGATAATTTCTATTTATGTTGATGATCTAAATATTATTGGAACTCTTGAAGAGCTTCAAAATGTAGTAAATTATTTAAAGAAAGAATTTGATATGAAAGATCTTGGAAAAACAAAGTTTTGTCTTGGCCTGCAGATCTAGCATTTAAAAGATGAAATTCATGTCTATTAGTCAACTTATACGAAAAAGATCTTAAATAAATTTTATATGGATAAAGCACATCCATTGAGTACCCCCCGATGGTTGTACGATAGTTAGATGTGACTAAAGATCAATTTTGTCCTTGTGAGAATGATGAAGAGTTTCTTGGTCCTGAAGTACCATATCTAAGTGCCATAGGAGTATTTATGTATCTTGCAAACAACATAAGACCTGATATAGCTTTTGCTGTAAACTTGTTAGCAAGATTTAGTTCTTCTCCAACACATAGACATT
Source organism: Gossypium australe (assembly GCA_005393395.2). Classification (NCBI taxonomy): domain Eukaryota; kingdom Viridiplantae; phylum Streptophyta; class Magnoliopsida; order Malvales; family Malvaceae; genus Gossypium; species Gossypium australe. The sequence goes on along the minus strand of CM016617.1, from coordinate 81,847,506 downwards.
GGAATGGAATTAAACATGTATTTAGATATCTTAGAGGGACCATTGATATAGGGTTATTTTATTCAAATGATTCAAAATCCCTATTAGTTGGTTATGCTGATGCTGGATATTTATCGGATCCACATAAATGTTGATCTCAAACGGGATATTTATTTACATATAGAGGTACTGCCATATCATGTCCTTCAACAAAGAAAACATTAGTTGATGCCTCTTCAAATCATGCTGAAATAACTGCAATGCATGAGGCAAACCAAGAGTGTGTTTGGCTAAGGTTATTAACCCAACATATCCAGAAGATATGTAATTTGCCTTTACAGGAAAATATGCCAACTATCTTATACAAAGATAATGCAGCATGTATAGCTCAATTAAAGGGTGGTTATACCAAAGGTGATAGAAACAAAATATATTTCACCACAATTTTCCTTCACCCATGACCTTGAGAAGAAAAGTGACATAGAAGTTCAACAAATTCGTTCTAGTGATAATTTAGCAGATCTTTTTACCAAGGCCTTACCAACTTCAACATTTGAAAGACTACGAAACAAGATTGGAATGCGTCGACTCAAAGATATAATATGATGTCGCCATTAGGGGGAGTCAAAAACACGTTGTACTCTTTTCCTTTAACCAAGGTTTTGTTCCACTGGGTTTTCCTGGTAAAGGTTTTTAACGAGGTAACTTGTAATAGGAGATTGTGTACTCTTTTTCCTTCATTAGGTTTTTATCGCATAGGGTTTTTCCTAATAAAGGTTTTTAATGAGGCATAGTTTTCTCTAATCGACATCCGAGGGGGAGTATTATAAATATTACTTTATTATGGATGTCCATAACTCTCAAAGTTGTAACCTCCATTGTAGCAACCCCCAATGGAATTATGAGGGTTTTATATAGTAATTAAACCTCTATTTATTCTTTGTAACTTAAGGGATTGTATTATGTTAGAAGGTCTATAAATAGAGGCATGTACAAGGCTTGTAGAGATGCACAATAAATGAAATAAAAAGTTCTCTTGTTTATCTTCTATTGTATTATTGATGTTTTCTATTTAGTTTGTTCTTTCCTTTCATTATTTCATAACAGTTTTGCTATTAGTTGAATGTTAGTTGATGATAATGGCATGTATACGTTGTTTAGATTGGTACCTTTTGATGCTTGCCAACTATGTCATTTTGGGTACTTGTGATGCATGTTTGAATGGCCAAAATGGTATGTGATGAATTGGTGTCAATATGGTTAAGATGTGGTATGTTCTGAGATGGTATTGAACTAAATGTTTATGATTGAAAAGTGGTAAAGTATGTATGTGTAGGTAAGCTTTGATGTTTGCTTGTGAGGTGCCTTGAAATGGCATGTAACGCCCTGGTTTTCCATTAATTTCAGCTTTTGTAATTTCAAAACATAAATACCTATTTGCTTTAGTGGTTGAGTGATTTGGGTGTGTTTGGGTGTGTCTGAGAGGTCCTAAGTTCAAGTCTCAACTTGGGTAAAATTTGGTATTTTTATGAACTAAGCCCTAGTTCTGTTCAGTAGGCTTTTAATTAATTGTTAGGGAATTTATATCAAAATGGGCCTATTGGTCTGGTGGTTAAGCGGAATGTTAAGTTGTTGGAGGTTTGGGGTTCGAATTCCTGTGCGAGCAGGAGGAATTATTTTTACTGCTAGTGGCGTGTAGGAGTTTGAGTTTTAGTTAAATGCTGATAGTGGGAGTTGGGGGAAAATCTGATAGGATTTGTTTTTGTTTTGAAAACAATTTTCCATCAAAAAAAATTCCCTCTCTGTCGTTCTATCTCCTCCTTTACTGCAGAATTTTTCCCCTTTGCACTTGATCCCAACCGTTTTCTTTTTATCATTTAGTATCCGCGATCCTCCGCTTCGGTTCTTTGTGTCTTGGTAAGTACAGTATTTTAGTTTTAATTGGATTAATGGATCTCTGCTTATAGGGGTTTTGATTGATGATTAGGAGATAACCAGAGGGCTGGAGATCGTTAATTGACGAGCTAAGTACACGAAACCCCGATTGTTCGATTGAAGGTAACATTTTTGTGAGTTAGCGTTCAATCATCTCATGCATTTTCAATTGAGTATAGCTTTTAAGTGACTAAAATGGTGTTCTAATGATTGAATATAGGTGTTGGAGTGCTTGGGAGTCATTTTAGCTTCAATCGTGTGTACCCGAAAATGCAAAAAATGAGGTTTCAATGAAAGCCGAGAACCATTCTGTCGACGCCACACTGGCGTATGGTCACCCGCGTGGTAGGCCGTGTGCAAGACTGTTAGTCACCACACGACCGTGTGATCGACGATGTGATGGTTGAGAAGGCCGTGTGCAACACACGAGCTCGACCAATTGGGCCGTGTGGGCCACACGAGCTTGTGGGATTCTGGGCCAGGCCGTATGGGCCGTGTGGGCCACACGAGTGTGTGGGCCCACACGGGCAGGCCATATGGGTGTGTGAGCCCATTTTTCTGAAAAACTCTGTAAGGTTACACGGGTCACCCAAGTCGACTATGGACCTACCGTAGGGTCGGTAAGCAATGCTTAGACCCCTAAGTTAATCATCTGACTGTTTGATTTCTGTGCTAAGCATGTATGTTGATCTGAATGTATGAACTATTATCTGCATATTGGCATGACATTTATGTATGTTGCATTGCATCAGGGTGGGATTGATGATATTTGGAGGAAGTATCTGAAAGGATTTTAAGCTTGTTATCTGGCAACTCAGCTGCAAATATTCTGATTATGTGCTGCATTCGATACAACATGGTGTGTAGGGTTGGGTGGGTTGATTTTATCCCCACATGGTGTGTTGGGTTGGACGGAGTTTGTGTGTAGAGGCTGGTGGGTAGGACTCTATTTTCTGCATATTCTGTCTGAAATGGGCTAAGGCCCTGAAATATGTCTGAATCTATATCTGAGTGGGCTAAGGTCCACATTGTTTCTGTATTGGGCTCAGACCCGAATTGTGAATTGATGTCTGTTATCTGATATTTTTGTGTGTGTATGTTTTCTGTGGGGATTACACACTAAGTTTGCGAAAACTCACCCCTTCTCTGTTTAATCTGTTCAGGTAATCCCCTGCAGTAGATGGATCGGTGCGACGGAGGACTCGGTGGTGACCACGGTTCTGGACATTTTAATTATGGTTTTATTTTTCATTATGGTTTGATTAAATCTGGGTAATTTTTATGTAATAAGGCATTTACGTATTTTGTTTTATATTTAAAATTTATGATGTAGTGGTACTGCGGTTAGAAATAGGAAAACTAGAGTTTTCAAAGTAAACAAAGGTTTTATTAAAATACATGCGAATTCACAAATTATTTTTAAAAGCTTCCGCGAATGTATAAGGTCTTGAAACTAGATAATAAATAAATAAATGACACGTTTTAACGATAGCCTAAGATACCTAAAACTGGTTTTAACGTAGTTACGTTTTCTAAAGAAGCTTAAGATACCTAAAACGGGTTTTAACGTAGTTACGTTTTCGAAAGAACTATCATGTGACGCCGCCAGATTCGACCATAACGTCCAGGCCGGGTTCGGGGTGTTACATGGCATATTTGTAACAGCCCAATTTCGGTGAAATCGGAATAGTGGTCTCGAGACTACAAATTCGAGCCTAAAAATAAATTTTATTTTTATTTTATTATATGATCCATAGTATACTAGAAATGTCGTGTGAAATTTTGAAAAGAAAATTTTATCGATTTAGTGCTTAATTACGAGGACTAAATCGCATAAAAGGAAAAAGTTGGATTCTAGTAGCTAGAAGGATCAAGTGGCTATGGAATTCAAAACTAGAGGTCCTTATATGGTAATTATACCATTAAGAAAAATATGTAGATTTTTCTTGGTGACTCATCCATGGAAATATAGAAAAAGAGCAAGGACTAAATTGGAAATAGTAAAATACTTATAAATTAAAAAGATGATAAAAGATATCATCTTATTTTATGTCATTTTCTTCCCCAAAATAAACATGGAAACCTTAGGAGGGGGAAAAGAGACTTTCATGGCCAAATTGGGTAAGTTGCCTTGTCCCGTTTTTAGTAATTTTGATATTTTTGGAATCGGGATAGCTTAATCTTTCTATTTGGGGGATTAATTTGAAAATTTATCAAAGTATGAAAATGGGTCATGGATATATATGCTAGAAATTAGAAATTTATGGTAGAAAATGAAAGATTGTTGATAGATAAACAACTTTTACAAAGTAATTTTTGATGAAAACATGATTTAGGGACTAAAATGAAAAGTTATAAAATTTGATGAAAAATTCTAAAATTTTATGAATACATGTGCTGTAAAATTTGTAATGGGGTTTTGGTTAGGCTTGGAATAAGGAGTAATTTGCACAAGTTTCATTTTCCGAGCCTAGGGACAAAAATAAAATTTATGGAAAAGTTAGGGGCAAAATAGTAATTTTGTGTTTAAAAATAACATTTAATAAATAATGAAATGTATGATTTGAAACTAATTATTAATAATAATACATGAAATATGTACGATATTAAAATAAAAAATAGATTAAATTGTAAGTAAACAAAATTTAAATACATGAATACATCATATTAAGATTACTAAATGAACACGATTATTTATCATGATATTGTCACCAATCCTGAATTGGTGTCTAGTTAATTTGTGACATCATCTCAACATTATTAGTATATATAGAATTGGTCAATGTCATAAAGTATGCATAATAAAATTAAAATGTATAAAAATATTAAAATAAAACTTTGAGTAGGTGGTATATATGAGGTTCAAATCTAATTATATGCATATTTGTATATGTTTTTTTAAATAAAAAATTAAAATACCCTCAAATAATATAATTTATTTTAAATGCAAAGAGGTACTAAAGTAATTTTGCTTAACTGAGTTGGGACTCGCTTGATGGGTGATACAAACTCAGTAAAGAGCTTTATAAATAGTATAGATTATAGATATACAAATAATGTAGGTGAAACAATTTGTGTAACAATATTAGAATGTATAAAAATGTTAAATTAAAGTTTGGTTGAGGTGGTAAAGAATAGATTTAATAATTATTGGTGGCATGGGTTAAAATTTTAGTATTTGTAATTTTTTGTTAATTTTTTAAATATGAAAAAGACGAAAGTATCATTGTAATAATAATTTATTGGCTTAAAGGCGAAAAAAGCCCTTAATTTGAAAAAAAAACAATTAAGCCCTTACTTTTTGCTTTTGCACTCAATTGGATACTTAAACTTTCAAAATACATAAAAAAAGCCTCAAACTTTTTCAAAAAAAGCAATTAAACCCCTGCTCTTTTTTTTCATTCAATTGGGTACTTGATCTATCAAAATGTATAAAAAAGACCCTAAATTTTTTTCAAAAAAAGCAATTAAGCCCTTGCTTTTTTTTTTTCACTCAATTGTCAAAATGCATCAAAAAGGCCTTTTGCCCATAAACTTTAACAATTTATCGTTAAAGTTAATTGCCCCTAATTTTTTTCAATTAAAGTCAGCCTGTGACACAACCACTACCTCACATGTGACAAAAAATTATAAAAAAATAAAAATCAATAAAAATTATAAAAATTATTAAACTTTAATAAAAATATTTAAATATTTAAATTTTAAAAATTAAAAAAATATAAAAATTGTAAAAAAATATAAAAATTTGTAAAATTTTATAAAAATCATTAAAAAGTTATAAAATGCATCAAAAAAGCCATTTAACCATTAATTTTAACTGTTAACCGTTAAAGTTAACGGTCCCCAGCTTTTTCAATTAAAGTCACCACGTGTCGTAACACAATGTGACATGTTGTGAAAATTAATAAAAAGAATTATAAAATATTTTTTTTGGTATGATAATTTTATAATTCTTTTATGAATTTTATATTTCTTTATTTTCTATCATTTCCTTACGACTTTATAAAATTTTATATATCTTTTTCTATATTTCTATATATTTTATACTTTTTTACGATTTTTATAATTTTTTTATAATTTTAAATAAAAATAATTATTTCTTATATTTTTTATTAAAAATTAATAACTTTTATAACTTTTATTTATTTTATCATTTTTTGCCACATGTCATGCTATGGTTGTGACACGTAATGAATTTAACTGAAAAAATTAGGGGTGGTTAGCTTTAATGGTCAAATGGCATTTTTGATGCAATTTGGCAATTGAGTGCAAAAAAAACAAGAAGTAGCAGTTTAATTTCTTTTTTAAAAAAATTTGAGGGCCTTTTTGATGTATTTTAGCAGTTCAAGTACTCAATTGAGTGCCCAAAATATTTAAAACTAAAAATAAAAAGTTACATTTTCTTTTAATTATTGATTTCATGTAAAAATGCAATTAGTGGCCCAAATCTAATTTCTTCTCTTCTTTTTTTTTTTATTTCCCTAACATTAATTATTAGAATTATTGTTATCAGTTAGGCCACGTTTGGTTCAGTGTAATGGAATAGAGCTGTAATGGAATATAATTGTAATGAAATAGAGTTGTAATAGAATAAAACTGTAATAGCAATTCAATTGTTTGGTTGAATGGAATGGAATAGAACTGTAATAGTATTATTGTGTTTGGTTGAATGGAATAGAGTTGTAATAGCATAAGAAAAGAAGCTGAAATGACCAGAGTACCCTTAACAAAAATTTTATTAAAAGGATAATTATTGTTATTAAATTTTAATAGGAATATTATTAAATATAATTAATAAAAACAATAATACATAATTTAATCCTATTTTAATAAATTTATTATTAAATATAATTTAACAATAATAATATATAATTTAATAATATTCTTAATAAAACAATTATTAAAATATGAATTAATAAAAATAATATACAATATTACAAAAAATAATATACAACCTACTTTATTATTTTTAAAATATAATGCATATTTAATGTGTTAGAATATTATTAGCAAAACAAATAATTTAGTATATATATCATAATCTATATGTTACTTAAAGAATAATTTAAAAGAGTAATTTAAAGAATATCTTGTCTCAAATATTTTTACTCACAGAAGAACAAATGAAATTGTTATGTTGTATATATTTTTTTTTAACATATTTTCACTAATTTATTAATGCTGCTAGACATGTATAATATAAGAATCTTGTAACACCCCAGACCCGGCCCAAACATCCCGACTGGATCTGGTATGTCACTAAGGAAATTTTATAAAACATGTTGTATTTTCAGAAGATATTTTTTTTTCCTTATGTTTAATCTTTTTATTGGGGAAAAATAAATAATTGGTAGTTTAAATAGAATATGCTTTTACAAATTAAAACCCAAATTTAAATACATGTCTTAGTTTAATTGAAATAAGAACTTGAATAACTAAAAGTAATTAAAGCCCATAATAAAACAAAATATAAACTGGTGGCCCATGGCCTTATTACAACGAGATTTAAAATCCATTAAATAAAAATAATATAAAAAATAATTAACTTGAGTCTTTTTGCCGGATCCACATACTCTTTTGCATGGCCATCTTGCGCTCCTTTCCAGCCCGGTCCAATGCACTAAGTGCTACCTGAAATATTAATTAATTGGTTCAGTCGCGGGACTCAGTGTGCAACCCTCATGCACCATTAGATTTGGGCCTTAGCCCCATAAAACAAAATAAATAGTTTAATATACATAATAAAGATTAATATTCAAGCCCAACCCAAATCCTAGGTTTCCATCTGCTACACGCCCCCGTACCAGCCATTCACACCATTGGGGATTTCTACAATCAACCCACACCGCTACACGCCTTGATGGCAGTCTTGCTGCTCATCATCAGATCATGGCCATAGCCACTACAACAGATCACGGCAAAAGCCGCTACAACGGATCACGGTAAAAACCGCTACAACAGATCACGGTAAAAACCGCTACAACGTATAACTTCCTCCTTTCATCAACCCAACCCATGCAATCACAGAAAATCAATATACTTATATCATTTAGTCAGAACATTCACTAACCTAGTGATTTGCTTTTACCCTCTTTGGGTTTCCATCATTAAGCCGGAATTTCGGCATTTATCAAGACATATAAAACTTATAATCATATATTTAACAAACAGATCTAGATGGTGTGGAGAATTACACACCTGATTAGTGTCGATACTCTTGCTTAACCGATCTACAACTTGCTCAAAAAGCCGAAAAGATACGAAAAATAGGCCTTCTCCTATAATCGGCCATGGTTAGTGTTCTATTCGTTTTTACATTCTAAAATCAATAGACTTTCTTACCTTGAAATCCCGGAAATACCTTGATTCGAGTATTACTGAACTTATGACTTAGAGATCTACACGATTGGCTCCTCTTCAGATCTCAGAATGCCGAAAATAAGAGTGAAATAAGAGATTAGTTTCTAATAGCCCTTCGGCTATGGATTTTGAAAAGCCGAAAGAACATTGAAATCCCGAAATCAACACTTACCTATTGTTTCCTTCAGATTTCGGCACAAGTAGACTCCATTAAAGAAGATTCGGCAACTTCAGGAGGTGAGATCTTAGTGATTTCGGCTTTTTATGAAAATCTCGGAAGGACGAACTGCTATGGTTTCGGTTAAAAAGAAAAGTGAAAAGAGAGCAAGAAGAGGTTTGAAGATTCGGCTAACTGAAGAAAAAGAATGGAAAGAGTTTCGGTTTTTGAATCAAAGTGAAGATGAGGGAATAGGCTTAGAGATTTCGGCTTTTGCAGAGAATGAAGAAGAAGATGGAACTTTAGGAGTTTTCAGCTTTTACTTGGAGAAGAAGAGAAAGAATGAGAGAAAAACCCCAAATGCCAAAATTGAAGAGATATTCCCCCTATTTATAGAAATTTCGGCACTTACCTAACCTTGCAGATAAATCCTATCTTTTCTCCTTTATCTTAATCTACTAGCTCATCTAAAAGAGACTTAATTATCTCTAACTCCTCCCTCCTTTATCAGCATATTATCCACATATTTTAAACATTAAAATCTCTAAATTTTAGCCTCTATCTGCTTATTATCCACATAAAATAAATTCCTAAATGATAGCCTTTATCTGCTTATTATCCACATATTTTAAACATTAAAACCCCTAAATTTTAGCCTTGTTGCCATCCATTCCACCTAATCCTAATGCCCAAAATTTAGCTAACTTAAATTAAAAGAATTAGGCTCCATGAAACTTAAATTTGGGCCCCTTACTCCCTTGTGTGGCGTCACCTCCTAAGATTGGGCCACAAGCCCACTTTGGTATTTTAAACATAGATACTACCTTTTAAACCCCTATAATGCCCAAACAGATAATTTTAATCAAGGCCTCTACCTAAGCCTGAGCCTAATTTGGACCCCTAACACTTAAAGTAACACATTAAACATATCCTACCTATTAAACGTATAGGCCCAAAAATTCAGGATGTTACAGTTCTACCCCCCTTAAAGAAATTTCGTCCTCAAAATTTCCAACTAACTATTAATCGTACTACCCAAGTCTCACCACTATGCTTTCGCTGCACACTCTAATTTAATAATATATAAACATTGCACGCATACAGTTTCTATACCCAAAAATATAGCATCCACACAAAACATACCCGACTTAATAGTGATTGAACAATCCCGAGCCTTATGCTCCTCAGACCCGCATCTTAAACACGTTCCTGACTTCCTCCAACATTCACCCGGATGACGCCTTCTACAATATTCGCAAACCCGGAAGTTTGGACGTTCCTTAACATGCTTCACAGAACGAGACTGCAACCCTAGAAAACTACGATCTCTTTTTTTCTTACAGTCCACGCACCCAACCCGAAGTGTTTCACCAATTTCTTTAACCTCCTTCAGTACCTCCCTAACTAGCTGAGTCAGCACATTAGTTCTAACACTTGCACGGCCTCGGCCGCAGCCTCTTCTTCCTCTTCTAGCGCTTATCGTTGATTCTCGTATTATCTGAATTAGAAATTTTATGAATTATTAATTTCTTTCACTGATTAACCACGAACAGTCTTATGAATAGTAATTTTAGAGGTAGTTTTTTTTCGAATTCGAACCTATCTACAGTTTCAGTCTCAAGTTTACCTTCTAATTCCAGGAAGCACACACATTCAGTCATCAAACATTAGCATACAAGTACATCCACAAACCTACATTCATCATGGAGGGGTATTTTCATCATTTCACTACCTAGGGGTATTTCCGTAATTTATCCTACAGGGGTATTTTCGTAATTTTCAAAATAGAGTTCCTTGGTGATTTTGTGAAATGAGGGTATTTTGGTAATTTTGCAATCCGAGGGTATTTCGATAATTTTGAAATCCGGGGGTATTCCGGTAATTTTGAAATCCAGGGGTATTTCGGTAATTTTGAAGTCCAGGGGTATTTCAGTAATTTTGGAAAATTAGGGATAATTTAGTAATTTTATAGATCAGGGGTAATTTGGTAATTTTACAAATCAGGGATATTTTAGTTATTTTATAAATCAGGGGTAATTTGGAAATTTTACAATCAGGGATATTTTGGGAAATTTTACAAATCAAGGGTATTTTCAAAAATTTTACAAAACTAAGGGGGTATTTTTTTTTTTTGACAGGGTATCTTGGAGAATTTGATTTCAAAAGAATAAGAGTAGTGTTCAGGTGTTTGTGGATTTTTGGTTGTTGTCGTGTGTTGTGTGAGTTTTTTTTTTCTAAGGAAAAATTCCGTTGACTTTGTAAATCGGGGTATATTTGCAAATCATGGGTATCTTGGTATTTTTTTTCAAAATAAGGGTATTTTAGCAATTTTGTAAAAATAAGGTGGCTGGTCCCTTTCGGGTTTTAACTATAGCCTTTGGCCCATCAACAAATCCTCCCGGCTAGGGTGAACAGTCACTACGCACCAGGTAAGATTCCAGCGAAGAGGAGGTGAGTCACTAGGACTGCTTAAGTACCAGGCTCTTCCGGATCCAATCCTAGACATGCGCATGCCTGTTGCCACACCCTAGTCTTGCGACTCGTTCACGGGTTTGTTTAGTGAGATTAAGTCTTATGAGATTTTAGGAGTTGTTTCAGCTAGGCCTAGAGTCCATCAAGTTCTATTCTAACTAATCTACACCTCATAAAGCCCATCAAGCCCACAGATATATACCACACAATGGTTCAGAGTACTTACCTGGCGAACTTGGGCCGGAGACGCAGGTGCCATGCCGAAAAACCATCCTGTAACATTTATAAAATATGCATATTTCGAAAACCTATTTTAGAAAACGTTTTGAGCCCACAAACCCCCAGAGCTGAGTTTATGGCACTAAGGAAATTTTATAAAACATGTTGTATTTTCAGAAGATATTTTTTTTCCTTATGTTTAATCTTTTTATTGGGGAAAAATAAATAATTGGTAGTTTAAATAGAATATGCTTTTACAAATTAAAACCCAAATTTAAATACATGTCTTAGTTTAATTGAAATAAGAACTTGAATAACTAAAAGTAATTAAAGCCCATAATAAAACAAAATATAAACTGGTGGCCCATGGCCTTATTACAACGAGATTTAAAATCCATTAAATAAAAATAATATAAAAATAATTAACTTGAGTCTTTTTGCCGGATCCACATACTCTTTTGCATGGCCACCTTGCGCTCCTCTCCAGCCCGGTCCAATGCACTAAGTGTTACCTGAAATATTAATTAATTGGTTGAGTCGCGGGACTCAGTGTGCAACCCTCATGCACCATTAGATTTGGGCCTTAGCCCCATAAAACAAAATAAATAGTTTAATATACATAATAAAGATTAATATGCAAGCCCAACCCAAATCCTAGGTTTCCATCCGCTACACGCCCCCGTACCAGCCATTCACACCATTGGGGATTTCTACAATCAACCCACACCGCTACACGCCTTGATGGCAGTCTTGCTGCTCATCATCAGATCATGGCCATAGCCACTACAACAGATCACGGCAAAAGCCGCTACAACGGATCACGGTAAAAACCGCTACAACAGATCACGGTAAAAATCGCTACAACGTATAACTTCCTCCTTTCATCAACCCAACCCATGCAATCACAGAAAATCAATATACTTATATCATTTAATCAGAACATTCACTAACCTAGTGATTTGCTTTTACCCTCTTTGGGTTTCCATCATTAAGCCGGAATTTCGGCATTTATCAAGACATATAAAACTTATAATCATATATTTAACAAACAGATCTAGATGGTGTGGAGAATTACACACCTGATTAGTGTCGATACTCTTGCTTAACCGATCTACAACTTGCTCAAAAAGCCGAAAAGATACGAAAAATAGGCCTTCTCCTATAATCGGCCATGGTTAGTGTTCTATTCGTTTTTACATTCTAAAATCAATAGACTTTCTTACCTTGAAATCTCGGAAATACCTTGATTCGAGTATTACTGAACTTATGACTTAGAGATCTACACGATTGGCTCCTCTTCAGATCTCAGAATGCCGAAAATAAGAGTGAAATAAGAGATTAGTTTCTAATAGCCCTTCGGCTATGGATTTTGAAAAGCCGAAAGAACATTGAAATCCCGAAATCAACACTTACCTATTGTTTCCTTCAGATTTCGGCACAAGTAGACTCCATTAAAGAAGATTCGGCAACTTCAGGAGGTGAGATCTTAGTGATTTCGGCTTTTTATGAAAATCTCGGAAGGACGAACTGCTATGGTTTCGGTTAAAAAGAAAAGCGAAAAGAGAGCAAGAAGAGGCTTGAAGATTCAGCTAACTGAAGAAAAAGAATAGAAAGAGTTTCGGCTTTTGAATCAAAGTGAAGATGAGGGAATAGGCTTAGAGATTTCGGCTTTTGCAGAGAATGAAGAAGAAGATGGAACTTTAGGAGTTTTCAGCTTTTACTTAGAGAAGAAGAGAAAAGAATGAGAGGAAAACCCCAAATGCCAAAATTGAAGAGATATTCCCCCTATTTATAGAAATTTCGGCACTTACCTAACCTTGCAGATAAATCCTATCTTTTCTCCTTTATCTTAATCTACTAGCTCATCTAAAAGAGACTTAATTATCTCTAACTCCTCTCTCCTTTATCAGCATATTATCCACATATTTTAAACATTAAAATCCCTAAATTTTAGCCTTTATCTGCTTATTATCCACATAAAATAAATTCCTAAATGATAGCCTTTATCTGCTTATTATCCACATATTTTAAACATTAAAACCCCTAAATTTTAGCCTTGTTGCCATCCATTCCACCTAATTCTAATGCCCAAAATTTAGCTAACTTAAATTAAAAGAATTAGGCTCCATGAAACTTAAATTTGGGCCCCTTACTCCCTTGTGTGGCGTCACCTCCTAAGATTGGGCCACAAGCCCACTTTGGTATTTTAAACATAGATACTACCTTTTAAACCCCTATAATGCCCAAACAGATAATTTTAATCAAGGCCTCTACCTAAGCCTAAGCCCAATTTGGACCCCTAACACTTAAAGTAACACATTAAACATATCCTACCTATTAAACGCATAGGCCCAAAAATTCAGGATGTTACAAATCTCATGTAAAAATAAAAATGAATAATATAGATTTAATATTTGTAATCACAAACTCTCATGCAACTTCATTTTTACATGTGCTAAACTTCATAAAGAATATTGATTGAAAGTATCTATTCACAAAGAATAGCATTAAGGTTCCTTTAAAATACTAACCAAGAGTATTCTATAGAATCAAATATGATAATACAAGGCTATTTTAATATAATATATATTAATGGAAAATTATTGAACATATAAAGCTTCCCTGCATCAATGAATGTATTTTAAAAGCTGGAAAATACAAAACAAGAATAACAATAGACTGAATATACTTGAATAACATGCAACCATTGGCTCCTCTTCTTGAAAATTTGTAAAGCTTTTGTAGTTGCAATCAATGGAAACTCAGTCTCCCAAGCTACCCATTTGTCCAATGCTCTATAAACTGTCTCTTTTTCATTGGGAAGTTGAGAAACCTACTTTTACATATGGAATCAGTGTATATCTTTATCTTTAAATACTAAATACATACTATAACTAAAAATTATACTCAATATAGAGAATGCTCTATAAATTTTCCAATACATGAACTTATACAGACATGCAAATATGCATCAGGCATAGCAATAATAACAATTCAAGGTCAGGGTCAATACAAGCCAACAGAATAACATACAATAGTGAATCAAGGCAGAAAAGTAATCACTTGAATATCTTTCAAGTAGCCTCTAAAATGAGATAAGATACAAATCGGAAAAAAAAAGAACACATAGAATGAGAAACCAAAAAGTGTTTGAATTCAATCATGGCAGAACAGTATTCACCTTGGCATCTTCCCCCAATCCGTAATGTAAGATATAACATAAATGTGAATGAAACATAGAATGTTGAATCAATTGTGAAATACATTTGCATTGTTCATTAGATAAACAAAGGCATTAGAATTCAATCATGGCAGAGCGATATTCATTTCGGCATCTTCCCCCCAAACCGTACCATAAGATATAGATACAAGTTTGAATGAAATATAGAACAAGAATCAGTAGCAAAAGGCATTTGCATTGTTCATTAGATGGCATTTGTGAAACAAAAGAACATCCCTTTCACTAATAAGCATATTAAGCAAAAACAGAATGCATAGCAGATATGATACATACAGTTCAGTAACAACTCTATAGTCTCTTTGAGTAGAACATGTTACACCAGACCAAGGCGGTAAAACACCATCACCACAAGGATCGCCCCCGATCCATGCATATACAACTCTCCATCCAAGTGATGCTTTTATCTCATTTAAGGCTTTTTACTGCAATAAAATTAACCAAATATCAACCTATTACATCAAAACATATTTATGCTCTATTTTAATTTTCTTGATGATGATAGCTTCAATTCTCACAAAATCTGCAGTAACAATAAACATCAGATATCCCTAAAAACCAACTTTAAATTTCTAATTGATCAATTTAAGCTACTCCACAAGAATTCAAGCTAAATGAGTAGTGTGTTAGAAGTTGGCTAAAAAAGATGAAAACACAAGTGAAGAACCAAGCAGAGCACAATTACTAAAAGAAACAGTTAGTTTGGACCCAAAAGAACATTTTGGATTTTACTTTATATAAAAAATGACATTCTGGGTAAACTATTTTTCCTTAGAAGAAAGAAATAGAAAATCTTAGATAATAGATTCAAAGAAGCAAACATATTCCATTAATTTAAGCTAAATACCAAATTCGCACATTAACTAAATTTTTTTCCCATTTTGTTTAAGCTAAATAAAGTTTCTTCCTTTTGTTTAAAAATTAAAATGATTTGTTATTGTCGGAGTTAGTGATCTTTTCCTAGAATGTATCATCAAATTCACAAAAAAAACAAACATCAAAAAAGAAATATTTAAGAAAATGAAGAACACAGAGGAAGAAAATTTTACTAGAAACAGAGACGAAGAGCCCAAATATCAAATAAGGGTAAGTTTTTTCAATCTAATACAAATAGAATGGAATCTCAACGCTCTTCATGGAAAGCCAAATTACTTGAACAAGGGTAAGTTTTACATTTGCTTTTACAATCGAAAAAGAAATATTGAAAAACAGATAGTTCGAATTAAAACTTACCAAATCTTGGATCCTGCAAGACGACTCAAAAAACACTTCACTTTTTTTTTCAATGGATGAACTATTAGGATTAGGAGGAAATGAGATTAAAAAGAAAATTTTAAATTAAGTGAAAAAGAAATGAAGTTTACAGTGGTGGAGGGAAGAAGAATGAAAAAAAAATCAGTTAAGGGTTGGGGATTTCAGGTGTGAGAACGAGAACATATGAGTTGGGGATTTCAGATTGTGAGAAACAGAGGAGAATGGTGAGGGTAAAATTGAAACGGTTCTCTAATTTGTTATTTCACCCATTCCCTGAATCACCATTCAGTGGGGGAAGCATGGAATGGTTTAATGCATTTTCACGCTGAATAATCCCGTAATGAATATGGTTGTAATAACTATTACAGCCAACCAAACAATGGTTTGATTATAGGCCCACCGAATTGGGCTGTAATATATTACCATTACAGTCAACCAAACATAACCTTATTATTAAGATTTCCAACTTTATTATTTCTACGGATGGGAACCGTTAAGGGTAAAGAGGTAATTAAAGTAGCAATCAGCCCAGTGAATAATTAACACTCGGAAGGAAGGAAATCCACGAGGGGGTGAAACCCCGAATTGACCATTTTACCCATAGACCACCATCTGTCAACAATGATGTTTCACGTTAAGGTACTCAATAACCCATGAAGAGGTTGAGACTGGCCCAACCTCTTTTTTCTTTTACATTTCCTCTCATTATTTCAAATATCTCTCAGAAAAAAAATGATTAAACAGAACATCATCAATGGTGTACAACAGTTGATAGATATAGGGGTAGTGTCGTCATTTGGTTGCACTAAAAGCCCATAGTTTTCATAAATTTCGTAATTTATATCATATAAATATTCAAAATATTAATCAGAATAATATAAATCTGATTCCTCCAAAAAAATATATATATAAATCTATTAAAACTTATATAAAATATCATGTAAGCGTCAAAATTTATATGAATAAGAATAAGTCAAATTTAAAGTATAATTATGTTATAAAAATAATAATAAATACACTATAAGTAAATTATAAGCCATGAGTTAAGATTTACTTGGAGTAATAATTACTTTTTTTTTATATTTAAATGATGCAGGTTTAAACCCACTTCTAATATTTTTTTTTTCAAACAAAATTATAAACTGCGCAAAAATGCAATTTTTTTTCTTAATTGTAGCAATTGATAAAAAAAAAATTGCATGATCCTTCTCCAAATAATAAAATTACCTCTCCCTGTTTGTGTTTCTTTCAATTTTTAAAAGAAAAAAGAAAAATTGCCTCTATAAAACAATTTATTATATAAGTAGGATTAAAGACATTAGAAGAGTAGGGTAAAGTAAAGTGAAGAAATAATATTTTAGGTATAGTCACTTTTTGGGTCCTTCTATTTTATAAAAGAGTTATTTTAGTTCATCATTTATTTTGTTATTTTTTTAACTTTGAAATTGTATTTTTTTTTGTCAAGTTACTTCAAAATGGATGAAAAAGTTAACGCTCGTTAACTTTGTTGACGTGTGACATACATGTGGATTTTCACATGAATAACATGTCAGTATTTAATTAGTTTTTAAAATTTTAAAATGTTTACGTGTCATCCTCGTGGCAATTAACGTATATGTCACATCAATAAAGTTAAAAAATATTAATTTTTTTTTGAGGATGATTTATTAAAAAAAGGTAAATTTAAAGACTAAAAAAGGTAAAAAATGAAATGAATGATTAAAATAACTTTATTTTATAAAGTTAGATAGGGGAAATAAATTATTAAGTAAAGTAAAAATGATTAATTTTGTTCATTAAAAGATTGTCAAAGCTTATTGTTGTAGTTAGCATATTGGGGATCATTATAAGTAGAATTGTATTAGAGTTTCTTTTTCCTAATGCAATAATTGAATCCCAAGACTACCCCTAGAGGTAGATGTAATTTATGAAGTGAGTTTGACCCTATTTGAGTAGATATAATTGGTGAGAATAGAGAGAGATGGGTAGAAAAAAAAAAGGTGGGTTTGATTAGGGTGTGGGAAAACCACCATTTTAATTTCCAAAAGATTTTTATAGGTCGAAAAAGGAAAATGATTATTAGCAAAGCAAGAAGTGAAACTAGGGAAGAAATAATAAAAGGGTAGGAAAAATAATTAGAGAAAGAAAAGAAAAAAAGAGAAAAAATTGATTATGAAAAAGGAGGAAGAGCTGATGATGGTTGGGAACCAATCCAAACCATCATTGCGAATCTTGGGACGGCCTGCTTATCCCACCCCATCATTGACCCACTTCAACCTCATCACTCTCCTTCCTTTGCATTTGCAATGCTATTGGCTTTCTATTTTTCTTACAAAAATAAAATTTGAAAGAAAATGAAATGTAGTCTAGTAAGCAACGATATTTAAAGAGATATTGTGACATGACGCCATATATCCCATAATAAAAAGGCATAAATGATAAAAACATTAAAGCCTCGTCCCCTAACCGGCCGCCTTCTAAGCTTACACATGCATGATTGTTGTGTCAGACGAGTGAGTCCCTGCCACCCCCTTCCCCTTCCCCCTTCCCTCTCTCTCTATATTAACCCCACCTCCCTTCCTCTTTGTCCCTCACTTCACTCTTTTTTTTTTAACTGCTACTGCTACTTGTTAAAAAACCAGAGTTTTTTAGCTTTCCTCGCCCAGCCCAACGTTCCCTTCCCTTCCCTTCCCTTCAGAAGGTACATCATGGCCATTGTTTTACAATGCCTAATCCATAACTCTTTGTTCCATGTTTAACCGCACATCTTACCTATGATGCTTTTGTGTCTAACTATTGGGATTCTCTTCTATTTTGTAAATTCCCTATGTTGGAATTTTCTTCCTATTTGTCTTCTTTTTCAATGTCTTTCTCCTGCTGTACAAACTACATGAGGGGCTGCTCTGTTTTTCTCTATAAACCCTACAAAAACATGAAAATGAAGAGGAACTATCCTAGATATTTTAATGTTTTCTTTATTTAACTTTATAGTTATGGACAAACATGTGTTTCTTACAAATTACTTTTTTATTTATTTATTGAATGATGTTTAATGTCATGGTCTTATGCATACATAACGACTTATGCGTGCTTACAAAGTAACATTTTTAAAGTCTTATATTCAAAAATTATTATAACAATACCCTCTCCATATGCAGTGCAATGATTTTCATGAAGCAATAAAGAATGCTAGGAGAGATACCCTTTTATGTGTATATATATTGATACTATTTCTTCTTGGTTTTTTTTGGTTTCAGGGGCATCACAGGTAGTATTAAAAGAGAGTTAATTTTGATAGTCATGGAAAGACTGAACTCAAATCTGTACCTGCAGAACTGTTACATAATGAAAGAGAATGAGAGGTTGAGGAAGAAAGCACAGCTTCTGAACCAAGAGAATCAAGCACTGTTATCTGAGCTGAAACAGAAACTCTCCAACGCTAATAACAACAATTCCAAGGGAAAAAATTCAGCAACTAGTGCCATTCCTGACCTAAACCTTGGCTCAACTTCTAACCCAAATCCTAGCCAACCCTGATTCCCCAAGATAGACATTATGATCTAATGTACACCCCTCCCCCCCCCCCCCCCTTGGCCTCCCTTTTTTCTTTTTCTGTAAAACCATAGCTAAACGGTGGTAGAAGGCTAGATTTAGCTTCATTTCAGCTAAATATAGGGTAGTTGTAGCATCTTTCTCCACCTTTCTCAGTATCTTCTTTTGTGGGGGATGATCTGGATTTACGAACAACGAAGGATGTATGAGTCTATCTGCTAGGAATTAATATAATATTATAACATTTCTAGTCTAATTTTGGATAAATTTGCTCTCCATTTGTGTAGGTGGATTACTGAAATGGACAAACAAACTCCATGTTTCATAATCACCAGCATTCATGACAATTAGAAATATCTGTAGCTCAACTCTATTCCCTAGGGTAGATTTTACCTTACTAGTACAGTTACATGCATATGTTATATACGGCTGAAAATGCACAAGGTCCAATAGCAGACCTAATTTGGAACCAACAAGTACTTCCATCTTAAACAAGAGTACTAATGATACACAATTGGGGTTCAAGTGTCCGCAATGTATGTTTAGTTTTCCAACAGTAGACAAAAGCTTGCACGTTTGCTTGTTGTGAAAGAAACTAAGTTGTGCTATATGCAAAAAGGAATGATCAGAAAAGAAATGGGTGGCTTTTGAACCTCTGGTTAAACAAAGCTAATGTCAAACAAAAAAGATTGATGAAGAGAAAGTCAATGGAAGTCTATTAAGCTTGAAACAAGTGGTAACCCACAAATCAAGTTATTGACATGACACAGTCCCTTGGGTGATGATGGTTGACCATGAACCAAAATCTTTTGGTATAATAAAGAAAAGGGTAAAATAGATAAACATGTCTTCTCAAACTCAAATATGTGTGTGTATGAAGCCCAGGAAATGGCCCTTTGGCTTTCATAATCAGTGGCCACCAAACCCTGTCACCAGCTCAGCTAGTGAATTTGGAAACTAAAAGGAGGACAAAAGAATATGATGACCCGAATCTCCTTAGAAGACCCAGTAAAGGATTGGCTGACAACAGTCATTCAGTGCTCATTCGAGAACCCCCCCAAGATCCACAATCAATTAACATGTTTTGGAAATAAAAAGAAAATCTTTGGGTAAGTCATCAAATCTTGAAAGATGACCCATTTATTTGCTTTGCGATTAAAAAGAAGAAAATTTGGAACTCAAAAATCACAATGGAAAGCCGGAAGGGTATTCCTCCAATCCCAAGAAAAACAATGGAAGAAGAACAATTGAAGACACCAATCCGACCCATGGGTGATACGAGTAGCTCGGTCCAATTCAAAGGCCATAATAGAGATGGGCTTTTCTAAGTACTCAAGCGAATCAATGACAACGCCTATCAAATAGATTTGCACAGTGAGTACAATATAAGTTCTACTTTTAATTTTGCTGATTTATCTCCCTTCGATGTTTCAGATTCGAGGACGAATCTTTTTGAGGAAGAGGGGAATGATGCGAGTCTCAAGGCCCAAAATAAGGCTCGTGAACGTGATGGGCTCAAATTTCCTCATGGCCCAATAACTAGGTCGAAGGCCAAGCAAATCCAAGCAAGATTGAATGGGACTATCCAAGACTTCGTTACCAAGGCCCTAGATGCGCACACGACCGAAAAAGAAAATCAAGATTTACTTTCCTGTTTTCAAGAAAATCAAGAAATTGAGTCTTGGTCCAATTTTTTTGTTTTGGACAATTTCAAGAATTAAGAAAATCAAGATTTCAAATCTTGGAAATCTTGGTCCAAGAAACCGAATCTTGCAGCCAAGGCACATCGGATTTCATGTACGAGCTTGAAAGAGCCAATTTCGAGAGCAAATGGATCACAAGACCAAGTTCTTGAAAAAATGGCCCATTAAGATGTTTACAAGCCTATCCTAAAGTTTGGAAAGTAATTTAATTAAATATCAGGCCAAGTTATCAAAGTGACCCAAATTGTAAAATATTTAAACTATAGGTCCAATTTTATTTTAATAGGTGGATCATCATGTAAGAATTCAACACAAGGAGCCCATTTAATTCATTTGGCTAAATTCCCATTAAAAGTCCACACTTAGAATTACTTTATTTTTTTTTAATTTGATGAGTTGTCATGTTAGTTATTCAATTTGAGTTAGGAAAACTTATTTTGGGGGCCTATAAGTAGCATGGACGTTCACCTTTATACACACAAAATTGATTTATTTATTTTTAATAATAATTCTCTTTGAGTTTTTCTTCAATAATTTCTCTTGAGTTTTTTTAGAAGCTGTTTTAGCAATCTTTCAGGTTGTGAGAATCATCTTCAAGCTTTTTCTTGCCAAAATATTTTTCTTGGAGGGGGAATTAGAGCCATTGAAAGGAGTTGTGGATTATTAATGTTTCCAAGGCTGCTTAGGACGTCATCTTCTCTTTTTTATCCTTAATTTATCGTTTCTTGCTTATTTAAGTTAGTTCTTGTTGTTTTGGCTTACTGATATTATTGATTTTCATTCTAGGTTAAAGTTGTTTCAAGAACTACGTTCTCTTATCTTGTTCCATCAAGAAACACATCAAAATTAGGAGTTTTAATCTTTTCTTGTTGTTTCAAACATTCTTGCACAAAACAGTTTGCTTTTGTCTTTAAAATCACTTCTAACAAATCTGTTTGTGTTTTGTTTTTCCAGATCTGGTTTGGGCATTTTCTTGAGATCCAAGGACAGTTTCTTTCCATCCAAGAAACCCTAATTTATTCTCTTTTGGACTCTTTATCAATCAGTTCATCTTTCTTTTGTTTTAATTTCGTTTGACTCTCCTTTGTGACAACTAATCTATTTTCGTTGTTTCTCGTTTCAGTTGACGTTCATCTAGAGATCTAGGATAAATCCGTGACTTTGATAAACTTTACGATCCGCTTCCGTATTCATTCACATTATTCTTTATCAATGGGACTCAACTTTTGGGAAAATAGTAAGTTTAAAATAATCTTAAGGTGAAGTAAAACGGAAAAGCAAATGGGATCTCTTCTTATTTGCCAAACATATTATATTCCTCGTACCTTGTTGAAGAACCAAGCAAATCAAAAGATTAGTAGCTTTTTTATTCCCAAAATATCCACTGAGGAAGAAAATCAATCATTCTAGGATTTACACATATTTTAGATAGAAAAAGAAAATTGCTCCATACGTTTTAGACAGAAATACTCACCACTACAACAACTTTATTATTTATTATCTCTAAACTATCTTAGATATTATATTGCAACATAATTAGAATGCAACAAAAAACCACGGTAAAGGAACCTGATCTGTACACTAATGTGCAATTGTTTTATATATTTTGAAAATTTTAAGGGAAAAAATGTATAATTAGTATCTAAACTTGCCCACTTTTCTTAGATCAATGTTTTATGTTTTTTTTGTCCCAGGTTAGTGTTAGAATCTTTTTTTTCCATAAACTAAATCATGCTTTTTTGTAACGCCATTAAGTTTAAGATAGTTGACAGAATAAGATTATGACACATGTAATTAATAATACCATGATGATGTTATAATCTAAAAAATATATTAAAAATAAAATATATATTTTTAAAAACTATTTTCTTTTTCTTTTTCCCTTTTCCCGGTTTTCCTTTCTTCTTCCCAACTTCCTTTTCTTCTTTTATTTTTTCTTCTTCCTTCGAATGATCACTAGTCGCCGCCGTTTAAAGTTTCTGGTCGCACCAGAGTTTTGAACACTGTCAAAGTGTGGGTTAATAGGCGGCGATGGAAACGAAAGTCGAATATGGTGTTAGGGAGGTTTTGTTGTGAACATTTGAATATAATAAAAGTCGATTTTTGAGTTGTTTGGCGTTGGGGTTTCGAACACAGTTGCATTGGACTTCTATAAACTATTGGTGTCGAAATGAGGTGGAACAGGTGGCAACAAAAGGCGAATGGGAAGAGGCTCACATTAGAATTGACGCCTCTAATGGACGATTTAGATAGCTGAGACTTAGAAGAGGCTCTATCATGTGGGAATTTAATACATTTGTGTCGAGTAGTAAGATCGAGAGGAGATCTATATGCCTAAGTAAGACCGAGAAGAGAGCTTAGGTGGCATCTTTTAGTTTAGGATGAGACTGAGAGGAGATTTCTTGCTAAAAGTGACAAACAATATAATTAGCATAGGTTTATTAGCTTAGTTAGCAATTAACAAATCATTCGGCCATCATTTCAATCCATTTGCATTGTTTCTAGTAAGGAGGAAGAAAGTTAATTTGATATTTTTATTTGTTAATTTAGAATTTGGCTTTAATATACTTTCATATTTGGTTTGCTGTACTAATTTCCTACTCTAAACTAGATTAGAAATTGCTTAGCTTGTAATTAAATTAACAATCTATTGGGTTCGATCCTTGGAATACTCTGAATTTTCCATTGTAACATTATAAATATTACAACTGACATGTCACTCTTGCAGTAAAAACGACTTCTAATTCTTTCTATTTCGTGCTTGTAACACCCCAAACCCGGCCCATAAGTTTCGACCAGATCTGGTATGCTACGGGTTGTACATTAAAAACTTTTGCTTTGTTGGTTTTGGAAATCGTAAGTTAATTAGACAATATTTGAATGAATAAGTGACATTTGAAAAAAACAGCCTTGTATTATTATTATTTCGTATAATTAAACCTTTGACATGATTTCATAAATTGCAAATATTAAAAACTACTTAGGTGAATATAAACTATGGGGCCTTACTTCATAAATATTCCCAAAATAAATAAAAAGAAGACTTAAAGAAAAACCGAAAATAATCTATAGAAATAAAAAGACTTGATGGCCCCTCGAGTCCATCTCGGCTCCCATGTCCACGATCTACTGCTCATCTGCAAAGTTAGGGAAAAATAATAGGGTGAGTCACCAAGACTCAGTGTGTAAATCCCGAAAACACATCAAAGGCTTGGCCCACAAACACATTATGGCCTTGGCCCGTATACAAGGGTAACTATATATGTATCATGGCCCATCCCAACCTAGAAATCCACCCTCTACACACCAACCCGTACCAGCCATCACACCTTGGGGATTTCTACAATCAACCCGCCAACCGCTACACACCATATCGACAGCTGTGCTGCCTGTCTTAAAGACCGATCACTGTGTGACCTATGTGGCAAAGCCACCGATCGCCATGCGACCTTAATAATACATCGTAGCATTTCGACAGCTGAGCTGCCTGTCATAAAGACCGATCACTATGTGACCTATGTGGCAAAGCCACCGATCGCTATGCGACCTTCTTCCCCTTCATCATATCAATCCCATCCCATGCATACATACATGCAAAATCAAACAATGTATTACCTAAGAGATTTCAGTTTATCGCATACATCGATACACATAGAGAGATTTCTATGATTACGTACCTGGCATCCTTTGCAAACCCTTTTTCGAGTTTTATTCGACTGTCTACACAGCCTCTTTCCGGCTTTTAAGCCCATAACATATATATATCACAAATAACTAGTGTGTTAGAGAACTACACACCTGATTACCGTTAGAACGAGACCCTCTAAGTCGACGCTATCCGTAGCCAACACCACCGCTATCTGCCTAAGGTGCTGTTCAGAAGCCGGTAATAAAACATTAGGTTAAGGCACAACAGTGGCAAGGAAAACGGTTGATCATCTTAAAGAGAATTGAAATCCTTACCTTGAAATCCCGAAAAGTGATATGAGATTCAGGGACTAGTGTTTCCGGCATTTAGATCTAAGATATCTACTTCAATTCCCAAATGTCGCCCAACAAGAAAATACATAGAACTATTAAACCATTAGCTTTTCGGCTTTGTCTTCCAAAACCCGAAAGAGAAAGTGAAGAGATAGGGAAATCGGCACTCACCTTAACACAAAGAATTCGACTACCCCTTAGAGATTCCGGCTTTTTGAGAAGATCAGAAGAGAAGATGATAGGAAGGAGTCTATGTAGATTTGGCTTTTAATGAAGAAATCGACAGGAAGAAGAAAAGAGAATTTCGACAAACTACAGGTAGGTTCAGCTTCGGCAAAGATCAAAAGAAAAGAATGTAGAGAAAGGATTATGAGGTTTTGGCTTTTAGAAGAAAGAAAAGAAAAGAACAATGGAGTTTCGGCTTTTGAATCAAAGTGAAGATGAGGGAATAAGGTTAGGAATTTCGGCTTTTACACAGAGAGAAAGAAAAGATGGAAACCCTAAATGCCGAAAAATAAAGAAGAGAACCCTCACCTGACTATTTAAAGTTTCGGCACTCCTTAGCCATATCAGAAACTGATTTCTCCTCCCCTTCAGAGTTTGAAATTCGGCCACCACTTAGCCTTGCAGATAATTCCTATCTTTTCTCCTTTATCTTCCATATTATCAACTATAATATCTACATTATCCCATTCACCTAAATCCTCCTATTTTTGAGCCTTGTTGCCGTCCACTCCATCTAACCCTAATGCCGAAAATTAGCTAACTTAAATTAAAATAATTGGGCTCCATGAAACTTAAATTTGGGCCTCTTACTCCCTTGTGTGGCGTCACCTCCTTGCTCTCTAAGTGGCACCACTGACCACTGGGCCTGAAGCCCATTTTGATATTTTAAACACAGATACCACCTTTTAAACCCTATAGTGCCCAAACAAAAATTTCACCAAGGCCTTGACCACATCCTGAGCCCAATTTTGGACCCCTAACAGTTAAATTAACACATTACACATGTTCACCCATTAAACGCATAGGCCCAAAAATTCAGGATGTTACAGTTTTACCCCCTTAAAGAAATTTCGTCCTCGAAATTTCCAACTAACTATTAATCGTACTACCCAAGTCTCACCACTATGCTTTCGCTGCACACTCTAATTTAATAACATATAAACATTGCATGCATACAGTTTCTATACCCAAAAATATAGCATCCACACAAAACATACCCGACTTAATGGTGATTGAACAATCCCGAGCCTTATGCTCCTCAGACCCGCATCTTAAACACGTTCCTGACTTCCTCCAACATTCACCCGGATGACGCCTTCTGCAATATTCGCAAACCCGAAAGTTTGGACGTACCTTAACATGCTTCACAGAACGCGACTGCAACCCTAGAAAACTACGATCTCTTTTTTTCTTACAGTCCATGCACCCAACCCGAAGTGTTTCACCGATATTTTTAACCTCCTTCAGTACCTCCCTAACTAGCTGAGTCAGCACATCAGTCCTAACACTTCCACGGCTTCGGTCGCGACCTCTTCTTCCTCTTCTAGCGCTCATCGTTGATTCTCATATTATCTGAATTAGAAATTTTATGAATTATTAATTTCTTTCACTGATTAACCACGAACAATCTTATGGACAGTAGTTTAAGAGTAGTTTTTTTTTCGGATTCGGACCTATCTACAGTTTCAGTATCAAGTTATCTCCTAATTCTAGAAACCACATACATTCAACCATCACACATCAACATACATATATCATCCATGCACTCACATTCGTCACATAAGGGTATTTTCATCATTTTTCTACCCAAGGGTATTTCCGTAGTTTTGTCCTACAGGGTATTTTGTAATTTCCTCAAAATGGGGTATCTTGGTTTTTTTTTTACAGGAATACTTTGGAAGATTTATTTTTGCAAACCAGGTTCTTTTGTAAATCTAAGGGTTTTCAGGTAAATTTGTAAAACATGGGTATTTCATAAAATCACGGTTGTTTTGAAAATCTACACAAACCAAGGGTATTTTAAAAATCTTGCCAACTGGAGTGTTTCGGTAATTCCACAAGTTTTTGGTAGTTTTACAAATCCAGGGTATTCGAGAATATTTTCATAAATCAAAGGTATTTTGAAAATTTGACAAACCAAGGGTATTTTAAAATTTTGCAAAATAGTGTGGCTGGTCCCTTTCGGGTTTTAATTATAGATTTTGGCCCATCAACAAGTCCTCGTGGATAAGGTGAACAGTCACTACGCACCAGGTAGGATTCCAGCAAAGAGGAGGTGAGTCACTAGGACTGCTTAAGTACTAAGCTCTCCCTGAATCCA
Organism: Gossypium australe; assembly: GCA_005393395.2. Taxonomy (NCBI): domain Eukaryota; kingdom Viridiplantae; phylum Streptophyta; class Magnoliopsida; order Malvales; family Malvaceae; genus Gossypium; species Gossypium australe. The sequence goes on along the minus strand of CM016617.1, from coordinate 81,820,330 downwards.
ATCCTAGACATGCGCATGCCTGTTGCCACACCCTAACCCAGCGACTTGTTCACGGGTTTGTTTAGTTGAATTAAGTCTTATGAAATTGAAGAGTTGTTTAACTAAGCCTAAGGTCCATCAATACTATCATACTAGTCTACGTCCATAAAGCCCATCAACCCAACAAGTATATCACATCAAGGGTTAGAATACTTACCTGCATGGATCGGGTGCCGGTAGACTCGAAGGCCATATCTTCTTCCAAAATTTTTTTCAAATTCACATCAACTTTACAAAACATTACTAGGCCCATTTCACAGCCCGAGTTTTGAACTGGGCTCTGATACCAAAATGTAACACCCCAAACCCGGCCCATAAGTTTCGACCAGATCTGGTATGCTACGGGTTGTACATTAAAAACTTTTGCTTTGTTGGTTTTGGAAATCATAAGTTAATTAGACAATATTTGAATGAATAAGTGACATTTGAAAAAAACAACCTTGTATTATTATTATTTCGTATAATTAAACCTTTGACATGATTTCATAAATTGCAAATATTAAAAACTACTTAGGTGAATATAAACTATGGGGCCTTATTTCATAAATATTCCCAAAATAAATAAAAAGAAGACTTAAAGAAAAACCGAAAATAATCTATAGAAATAAAAAGACTTGATGGCCCCTCGAGTCCGTCTCGGCTCCCATGTCCACGATCTACTGCTCATCTGCAAAGTTAGGGAAAACTAATAGGGTGAGTCACCAAGACTTAGTGTGTAAATCCCGAAAACACATCAAAGGCTTGGCCCACAAACACATTATGGCCTTGACCCGTATACAAGGGTAACTATATATGCATCATGGCCCATCCTAGCCTAGAAATCCATCCTCTACACACTAACCCATACCAACCATCACACCTTGGGGATTTCCACAATCAACCCGCAAACCGCTACACACCATATCGACAGCTGTGCTGTCTGTCTTAAAGACCGATCACTGTGTGACCTATGTGGCAAAGCCACCGATCGCCATGCGACCTTAATAATACATCGTAGCATTTCGACAGCTGAGCTGCCTGTCATAAAGACCGATCACTATGTGACCTATGTGGCAAAGCCACCGATCGCTATGCGACCTTCTTCCCCTTCATCATATCAATCCCATCCCATGCATACATACATGCAAAATCAAACAATGTATTACCTAAGAGATTTTAGTTTATCGCATACATCGATACACATAGAGAGATTTCTATGATTACGTACCTAGCATCCTTTGCAAACCCTTTTTCGAGTTTTATTCGACTGTCTACACAGCCTCTTTTCGGTTTTTAAGCCCATAACATATATATCACAAATAACTAGTGTGTTAGAGATCTACACACCTGATTACCGTTAGAACGAGACCCTCTAAGTCAACGCTATCTGTAGCCAACACCACCGCTATCTGCCTAAGGTGTTGTTTAGAAGCCGATAACGAAACATTAGGTTAAGGCACAACAATGGCAAGGAAAACGGTTGATCATCTTAAGGAGAATTGAAATCCTTACCTTGAAATCCTGAAAAGTGATATGAGATTCAGGGACTAGTGTTTCCGGCTTTTAGATCTAAGAGATCTACTTCAATTCCCGAATGTCGCCCATCAAGAAAATACATAGAACCATTAAACCATTAGCTTTTCGGCTTTGTCTTGCAAAACCTAAAAGAGAAAGTGAAGAGATAGGGAAATCGGCACTCACCTTAACTCAAAGAATTCGACTACCCCTTAGAGATTCCGGCTTTTTGAGAAGATCAGAAGAGAAGATGATAGGAAGGAGTCTATGTAGATTCAGCTTTTAATGAAGAAATCGGCAGGAAGAAGAAAAGAGAATTTCGGCAAACTACAGGTAGGTTCGGCTTCAGCAAAGATCAAAAGAAAAGAATGTAGAGAAAGGATTATGAGGTTTCGGCTTTTAGAAGAAAGAAAAGAAAAGAACAATGGAGTTTCGGCTTTTGAATCAAAGTGAAGATGAGGGAATAGGGTTAGGAATTTCGACTTTTACTCCGAGAGAAAGAAAAGATGGAAACCCTAAATGCCAAAAAATAAAGAAGAGAACCCTCACCTGACTATTTAAAGTTTCGGCACTCCTTAGCCATATCAGAAACTGATTTCTCCTCCCCCTCAGAGTTTGAAACTCGGCCACCACTTAGCCTTGTAGATAATTCCTATCTTTTCTCCTTTATCTTCCATATTATCAATTATAATATCTACATTATCTCATTCACCTAAATCCTCCTATTTTTGAGCCTTGTTACCGTCCACTCCACCTAACCCTAATGCCAAAAATTAGCTAACTTAAATTAAAAGAATTGGGCTCCATGAAGCTTAAATTTGGGCCCCTTACTCCCTTGTGTGGCGTCACCTCCTTGCTCTCTAAGTGGCGCCACTGACCACTGGGCCACATTTTGATATTTTAAACACAGATACCACCTTTTAAACCTTATAGTGCCCAAACAAAAATTTCACCAAGGCCTTGACCACATCCTGAGCCCAATTTTGGACCCCTAACAGTTAAATTAACACATTACACATGTTCACCCATTAAACGCATAGGCCCAAAAATTCAGGATGTTACAGTGCTAATTCTCTGCTCAGTGTTTGTACACCGGCATGCGATCAAGTAGCTCACAAACTTAATCAAATTTATTCTTTACAATATTCTATTAATTTTACCTATAATATATATACATAGATAAAAAATAATAAAAAAACTCCAACGGTATGTTTGGTTCACTAGAATGGAATAGGGTAGAAATGAAATACATATTCAGTGGAAATGGAATAGAGATGTAATAGATGTTATGTAGTTCAGTTGATTGCAATGTAATAGGCAAGTAATAGTATTACATTATTTGGTTGATAAAAAAATTGTAAAGGAATACTTGTGGAATAGGTTTAAAATGACAAATTTACCCTTGAATTTTATTTATTGTATTTTAATTTAATTATAATATATATTATAAAAATAAATAATATTTTTCGAAACCATTTTTTTGTTTGAAAAACGGGGCTGACTTTGGAAATGAAAAATGGAGTTGCCACCAATCCTTTTTTGAGGTGTGATCGGGTCACCTTGAGATTTATCGTTACAACATTTTGATTTATTAAAACGATAGTTTTGGTCTACGAAATTTCGAAAAATGGGTTCGGGAGTCGATTACGCACAAGGAAGGATTAGCACCCTCGTGACACCCAAAATTAGTACATAATTGACTATTTAATGTCCTAATGTTGAAAATTTGAAGAGATTTCAAAATACGATTCTCTTTATTTTAAAGGAAAAATTGAATAAAATATGAGTGATAAGACCATTTTATTTCGAAGAAGTAAAATATCACGCCCAGTGAGTTCGGGTATGACATTTCAAATTCCCGAAACTGAGCTTGTACTTTGACTTTCAAAATTAATGTGTTTAAATCTAAGAAGGATATTCAGTTATTTGGGTCTAATGAAAAATCGGAACCCAGTAAGTTAGGGTTCGATTTCCCAAAGTACCAAATACATAATATTGCCTTTGTTTTTTTTGAAATCCTTATCTCGAGATAACAAAACGTCACATCCAGTGAGTTAGGACACGACAATTTTGAATTCTCGAGAATAAGTTTTTATTTACCTTTTAAAAAGGAAGTAATAGGTTCTTTAGACTCGAAGAGAAAAATCGAAACCCAATAAGTTAGGGTACGATTTCTTTCGAACCTTAGCTTATTTTGAAAATCGGATAAAATGTAATGCGATCGTAATAAAATGGAAAATGAATTTAAAATAAAATGTAAAACGGTTTACAATGCTAGCTTGTATAACAACATGATGATGATAAAATATAATAACAATAATGAAGGTAGAAATAAAATACAATAAAGTAAAAGCAATATAAACAAATGAAATAAAATAAAAGAGAATAGTAACAAAAATGGAAGTTATATACAATAATAAAAAACACATAGAATAATAATGGTAGTAACAAAAAATGCAATAATAATAATAGAATATATTAATAAAAAAATAAAAGTAAAAAATAAAAATAAAATAATAATGAAAATAACAGTAATAATGTTGATAATAATAATAATAATAATAAATATATAATAGTAATAATATATAAAATGGTAGTAGTAATAATAATAAATGAGTATAATAATAATAATAATAAAAGTTAATTATAAATAAAATAATAAAGAATAATAATTGTAGTAATATTAAAATAATAATTATAATAGTAGTAATAGCAATAATACTAAATTAATAATAATAGTAGTAGTAAAATAATAAATATAAGTACAATAATAACAATAATAGATAGTTAATAAAAATAATAAAAATAATAGTAACAATATTAAAGTCAATCAATTTAATAACAAAAATAAAAAATGGGACTAAATTGCACTCGAAACAGAAATTCGGGGGCCAATTATAAATAAAAAGAAAGAAACAGACTAAATTGCAATGCACTAAAAATACGAGGGGGTGAAGAGGGAAATATCCCTGGCCCGTTATGCGCAGCATTTTACCCAAGGACTAAAATGAAAAATAAATAGAATTATCGGGGCAAATTTAAAATTAAATAAAATCTAATTGAAATAGACTGAAAAGGCGAAAGGGCTAAAAGCGCAAATAGCCCTTCCGCAAAAAAAACACGCGGATCCTGGGCTGATTTGGGTCGGGTTTTCGGGTTTAAATAAAACAACTTCGTTTTGGCTATGAAAGCTTTAGTTCAAAACGGCGCCGTATTATCCTTGTATAAAAATAAGAAATCAGAAAAAAAAGAAAAACATTCTGCACTTTTGTTTTTCAAAAAAAACTTAAGAATTCTCTCAAGTCCCCTCCCCTTTCGGTTTTATAGCCGATTTTTTACAACTGGTTTTCCTTGTTTGTAGGCATGTTACATAGGCGTGGTGAGTGTTGGAGGTGCGCATGATGCGGAGGAGCAGGTACGTGCGTGGGGCTTGTAACACCCCTTACCCGTATCCTATGCCGGAACCGAGTACGACGCATTACCAGACTTAACAATACATTTTGTCAAATTAATTAACACATTTATAAAATGACTTAGTCAAGTCCCTATACATGCCATAACTTAAATCATTTATAAATAAAGATACCCATAAATAGCTTGATAGTGTGAAGCGGTCTCCGACGACCTCCAACCCGAGCTTGTTTAGTAGAACTCTGTAACATGGGAAAGGAAAGGGGGTAAGCTTATAAAGCTTAGTAAGTTCAGATGTAAAAATAATAAGCATTAGCAATGAATTTAGCTTACTACTAAGCTATCATAACTTGCATAAATAATGCTAAGTTATTACTTTCCAAACTTACTCATTTGTAGCCTTATCAAAGCCTCAACATGATAAATCCTCACAACAAGTTCTCAAATTGATACAATCATTAAATCACATGCTTATACCTTATTACTCATGTTCACATTAATCTATCTACTTGAATCGCTGTCACTAAATTATTTATTTCTTGAGCTACAGAGCTCCAAATTTCAAACCGCTAATTTTCCCTGAAACTAGATTCACATATCTTCATACCATAAAATTTCCAGAATTTTTGGCTCAGCCAATTAGTACAGTTTATTCATTAAAATTTCCTATGTTTCACTGTTCAACTATTCTGACCACTTTTCACTATGAATCAATTTTCTCCTTGTGCAGAATTCAAATGATGTTATAATTTGTTTCATTTGAAACTAGACTTACTAAGGAATCTAACCATATAAATTATGTCCCAAAATTATTTTTGTACAATTTTTAATGATTTTTACAAGTTAGAATAGGGGATCTCGAAATCACTCTAAACAAGTCTCAAGAAATCTAAATATCTCAAAATACAGAATTTCTTTGCTTTCTCTGTTTCTTTCATATGAAAATAGACTCAATAAGATTTAATTTAATATCTCACTCAACTACTAATTCCATTTCTACCATTTTTGGTGATTTTTCAAAGTTACTCTACTGCTTCTATCCAAAACTGTTTTATTTCTAAATTTCACTCTTTCATGTTTTCTTCATAGTAACTTTCATTGGAACACTTACTCCGTATCAATCTTACCAAAGTTCGATCACATATCGAGCACATTGCTCATAAGTTTACACGCATATACTTGCACTTATTTATCACATAATCATATTCAGTTACACTTAGTCGTTACATAGCCACATTGTATTTTCACTTAGTCAATTTCCCGTTGAACTAATCGGAATAATAACAGATACACGGTGGCCTGCACGTAGTACTACCCTTGTAGCCGAAGCTATCTGGTGCACATAGTGGCCTGAACTTAGTACTACACATGTGACCAAAACCATCACTTACACATAGTGGCCTGCACTTAGTACCACACATGTGATCGAAACTATCGGGTACGCATAGTAGCCTACACTTAGTACTACACATGCGACCTATCCGTCTGGTACACGTAGTAGCCTACACTTAGTACTACACACGTGACCTAAAACCATCTCGTAGCTCACTTGTACACATAGTGGCCTGCACTTAGTACCACACATGTGACCTAGCTACCTCATTCGTATCTTTTCTATTCCGAAGGTTCAACCGGGAATTCCCACTTTTCAACACTTTACCAATTCATCCATTAAAATCTCGAGTCAATATTGAACATTATAATTATATTGGAAAATCAATACTAAAGTATTCATAACTAAAATTTCAATTTAACATTCAAAATTGCATCATTAAATGTTTATTAAACATATGAACTTACCTCGATACCAAAACGGTCATTTTACCAACTTTCCTAATTTTCAATTTTCCTCTCGTTCTAGGTCTAAATCTCGTTTTTCGGGGTCTAAAACATCACATTTCACTTATTTAATTAATGTACTATTCAAAACAATCCTTAACTCAATTTTTACAAAATTACAATTTTGCCCCTAAACTTTTACATATTTACACTTTTACCCCAATACTCGAAAATTAAACTTCAGCCCTTATTCTTATGTTTTATAACACGCTAATCATTTTTCTCTTCTATGGAAACATCAAATTCTCACTCTAACATGTACTTATGAACATTAAGTATTTTTACCGATTATGTCGTTTTACTCGTTTTCACGTAAAATCGCTTAGTAAAAGTTGTTTAACATTATTTCAGCCTTCATATTCTATCATAAAACATCAAACACATTTCACCTATGGTTATTTTTCCAAATATGAACCCTAGGTTAAATTATTGCTAGAATAAGCTAAATCAAGTTATTAAAAACGAGGCTTGGAATCACTTACTATGGAGCTTGGAAGCCTGAAACAAACCCTAGCTATAGAGAAACCTTGTAATTTCATCCTAATGAAGAATATGGACATATTTGGCATTTAAATTTTGTTTTTAATTCATTTAATTCACTAAATTACCAAAATGCCCCTTAAAAAAATCTTTTGAAACATACCCATCCATGTCCATTTTTGTCCACCAAGTTAACCAATGGTCTAATTATCATTTAAGGACCTACAATTTAAAATTTCATAACAATTAGACACCTATAACATGTAGAACTCAACTTTTGCACTTTTTACAATTTAGTCCTTTTGACTAAATTGAGTGCCCAAACGTCAAAATTTTCGAATGAGATTTTCACGAGATCATTCTGTGAAAATTGTAGACCATAAAAATATAAATAAAATAAATTTCTCAACATCGGATTTGTGGTCCCGAAACCACTGTTCCGTTTAGGCCTTATTTCGGGATGTTACAGGGCTGCTGGCAGCGGCTAAGTTTCTGCAAAGAGTTTAGGCTGTTGGGCCATGGGCTAGGGTTTATAATTGGGTTAAGGTTTGGGTCTGTTTGGGCTTAAGTTTTGGGCCTGCTGTAATTTTGTTGTAAATGGACTTTTATATTTTTTTGTTTTGGGTTAAAAAATGGTTAATGGGCCAGGGCGAAAATTGGGCCCGGCCAAAAATTGGGCCTTACAGCTGCCCCTCTTTGCTCATTTTCGTGTAACGGGAATGGAGTAAAGACTTTAAAAGGGCCAATTTTGCCCCGTTTTGCTGAGTCTTGACTTCTTGATGCTTCCTTTCTTCAGGTAGCCTCGCTTTAACCCACTGCGTCTTCAAGGGTATAGGAATTTTCGTTTCAATCTGCTCCACTACTGCTTAGGGAGATATGGCTCACCATCTTCAATCTGTTCCACTACTGCTTAGGGAGATAAGATCTGCAATCTTCAGCCTGTTCCACTACTTCTTAGGAGGATAAGGCTGGTGGCTTAAATCTGCTCCATTGCTATATGGATGTAAGATTCGCCGTCTTCGATCTGCTCCACTATTGCTTAGGGAGATAGGGTCTACAATCTTCAGTCTGCTCCATTGCTGATACATGGAGATAAGACTTGTAATTTTCAGCCTGTTCCACTACTACTTAGGGGGATAAGGCTAGTGGCCTAAATTTGCTCCATTGCCGATACATGGAGATAAGATTCGCCCACTTCGATCTACCCCACTGCTATCTCGAGGAGACAAGATCTACAATCTTCAGTCTGCTCTATTATCGATACATAGAGATAAGACTTGTAATTTTTAGCCTATTCCACTACTGCTTAGGGGGATAATGCTGGTGGCCTAAATCTGCTCCATTGCCGATACATTGAGATAAGATTCGCCCACTTCGATCTGCCCCACTGCTATCTTGAGGAGACAAGATCTACAATCTTCAGTTTTCTCCATTGCCGGTACATGGAGATAAGACTTGTAACTTTCAGCCTGTTCCACTACTGCTTAGGGGGATAAGGCTGATGGCTTGAATCTGCTCCATGGCTATATGGATGTAAGATTCGCCGTCTTTAATCTGCTCCACTACTGCTTAGGGAGACAAGATCTACAATATTCAGTCTGCTTCATTACCAATACATGGAGATAAGACTTGTAATTTTCAGCCTGTTCCACTACTGCTTAGGGGGATAAGGCTGGTGGCTTGAATCTGCTCCATTGCCGATACATGGAGATAAGATTTGCCAACTTCGATCTGCCCCACTGGTATCTCGAGAAGACAAGACCTACAATCTTCAGTTTGCTCCATTGCCGATATATGGAGATAAGACTTGTAATTTCAGCCTGCTCCCTTGCTATCTTAGGGAGATAAAGCTATTAGCCTAGATTTGCTCCATTGCCGATACATGGAGATAAGATTTGCCAACTTCGATCTGTCCCACTGCTATCTCGAGGAGACAAGATCTACAATCTTCAGTCTGCTCCATTACCGATACATGGAGATAAGACTTGTAATTTCAGCCTGCTCCCTTGATATCTCAGGAAGATAAGGTTAGTGGCCTAAATCTACTCCATTGCTGATACATGGAGATAAGATCCACCAACTTCGATCTGCCCCACTGCTATCTCGAGGGGACAAGATCTACAATCTTCAATCTGCTCCATTGCCGATACATGGAGATAAGACTTGTCGAAATTTGTAATTTTAATCAATTTTGCCACATTATCCTCTGGGGAATCCACCTGTAGAATTGATTTCATGGGGTCTATACTTATGCCAAATGATTAGGATGTCATATTGAAAAATGCTCCTAACAAGATGTATTGTGAATGTTATATGAATGAATGCAAAATGTCATGAGAATGATCCATTTTTTAACATTTGGGCTATCGTTGCTCACTATTTGTTAAGGTGATACCCCTGACGCATGTCTTCTTGTTCAGCTGATATTTCTAATAGAGAATCTGAAGATGTAGTCATTGCTTAGACCCTTATTTCTTAAGTGTTCCCAGCCCTTTATGCTTGGTGAATTCTAAATAATTGTCCTATTTCAGATACTTGCATTATTTAGAGACTTTCAGAGTAATATGCAAAACTTCTTTTGTGAAAGCATTATTAGTTCATTAATCATTATTTCAATATGAAATGCTTGAAAAAGATTATAGAGATGAATAAAACTAAAATTTATTCGGGGCAAAATCCATGAAGAATGGATTGAGCAAAGGAAGAAAATTTTGCTAAGGTACAAAAATGAGTAAGGGTGGAATTGGTGCCCCAGATATCATAGCCTAAGCTTCTCTGTACGAACTTCTTGAAGACCATTCTGAGTTCAGCATGTGTCTAGGAGATCTGTAGTACTTTGTCAATGCCCCAAAGATGTAGCATATCTCCTTATTGTTAACTCAGGTATAGGATGGCTAATGCATGCCCTATTTCTCATAAAAAAATTGAATTGCCTTTTACGGGTTTTCAATTCAAAGCTCATTTGGTCTCAAAGTGCCCTTTGCGGGTTTTCACCTTCGCCTCTCCATTTTTTTTTGAACTCAAGACGCCCTTTGCGGGTTTTCGCCTTGGCCCATTTTCCTTCTTAAGCTAAGTATTTCTTGACTGAGTTCGCATTAACTGGGTTTGGCTGACTCTTGCCATCCATCTCGGCTAACACCAATGCTTCTCCAGAAAAGGCCTTTTTTACAACATAAGGTCTCTCCCAATTAGGCATCCACTTTCCTCTAAAGTCCTTTTGAATAGGGAAGATCTTTTTCAATACAAGTCTCTCTCATGAAATACTCTGGGGTGGACCTTTTTGTTGTTAAGCTCGCATCATTCGCTTCTGGTACATTTAACCATGACGGATGGCTTTTAACCTTTTTCCCTCAATTAGATTCAGTTGATCATACCGATATTGGATCCATTCCGCTTTATCCAACTTCAACTCTGATAAAACCCGAAGAGAAGGAATTTCAACTTCAATGGGGAAAACTGTCTCCATCCCATAAACCAACGAGAAAGGTGTTGCCTCGGTAGAAGTTCTAACAGATGTTCGACAGGCATAGAGGGCAAACAGTAACTTTTCATGCCAATATTTGTAGGTCTCAGTCATTTTCCCCACAATTTTCTTTATATTTTTATTAGCTGCCTCAACTGCACCATTCATTTTCGAGCGATATGGTGACAAGTTGTGGTACTTAATTTTGAACTGACTGCAGACCCCCGCTATCGCGCTATTGTTCAAGTTCAAAACATTGTCAGATACGATCCTTTCCAGCATACCATAGCGACATATGATCTCTCTCTTCAAAAACTTGCTAACTGTCGTCTTCGTGACATTGGGATATGAAGCTGCCTCTACCCATTTGGTGAAGTAATCGATGGCCACAAAAATGAATCGATGGCCATTAGAAGCTTTTGACGAAATCGACTCAATGACGTCCATGCCCCACATTGAGAAAGGCCACGAAGAAGTCATAACATGAAGAGGTGAAGGAGGCACATGGATTTTGTCTCCACAAATTTGGCACTTGTGACACTTCTTGGCGTAACGGATGCAATCTCCTTTTATCGTGGACCAGTAATACCTGAATCTTATGATTTGCCTAGCCATTGTAAACCCATTAGCATGCGTCCCGCAAACACCTTCATGGACTTCTTCTAGGATTTTCTTAGCCTCAACAGCATCAACGCATCTTAACAGCACCTGGTCCTTCCTCTTTTTATACAGGATCTCTCCGTCTAAGACATAGTCATTGGCCAGTCTTCTCAATGTTCTCATATTATTTTCTGTTGCTTGATCAGGGTATTCACGACTCTTCACATATAGTAGAATATCATGATACCAAGGATGATCATCTCTCTCCTCCTCCTCGTCGATATTGCAACAGTGAGCCAGAGCCTCACAGATACTCATTTAGATAGGCTTCATGCCTTCCTGCTCATTTACTCTAATCAAGAAGCTAATGTGGCCAAGGCGTCAGTCATCTAGTTTTCATCACGTGGGAGGTAAAAGAAGATGATATTATCAAACTCTTCAAGTAACTCCAAAACTAACTTTTGATAACTGATCAATTTGGGATCTCTCGTTTCCCATTCTCCTTTGAGCTGATAGATCACCAACGCGGAATCTCCATATACCTCTAGCACCTTGACTTTGCGGTCTATGGCTGCTCGAATTCCCATGATACATGCTTTGTATTCTACCATATTGTTTGTGCAATCAAAATCCAACTTACAAGTGAATGGATAATGATCTCCGCTTGGGGATATTAGGACTGCCCCAACTCCATTACCAACGGCATTTGACGCTCCGTCAAAATTCAACTTCCACGCCGCTACAGACATCAGATCTTCATTGGGAAAATCAAAGTTCAAGTGATACGAGCACGCCCAGAGCAACTCAATATTCAAACTTCAATCCTCTTGAGCTCAGATTCCTGCCTTTGCCTGCTTAGATTGTTGAGTTCTTCTATAAGAAGACGAACGACATTTGCTTGCTTATATTCCCAGTGTTTTACAAAGTATACTAACTGAGACGAGCCCTTGTCTGTATAATTAGTTAGCTCTATAAGATGTTGGAAAATCAACTATAGTTGGCTCTCCCACAATTGTTACCTCCTCCTAGATATCTTGGTCATCTCTTGGCTTTTCTACATTAAACTGCTTCCCAGCTTCATGCTCAATTAGCTTGATTCGCACCTTTCTTCAAGCTGATTTAGTCGTGTTAGCTTAGTTCAACTTCGTTCGGCATTCAACTAGCCCAATGCCTTTTGGTGAACATGAAGAGACAAAGTTGCCAGGTGCCTTTTGGTGAACATGAAGGGACAAGGTTGCTGGTGCCCTTTTGAAAACCTAAGGGTTAAGGGACAAGGTTACTAGTGTCTTTTCAAAAACTTAAGGGTTAAAAGGTTGTTAGGTGCCTCTTCAAAAACTCAAGGGTTAAGGGTTAAAGGTTGCTGGTGCCCTTTCAAAAACTTAAGGGTTAAGAGGCAAGATTAGAAGACTATTTGGCTAGCCTTTGTTCAGCCTATAAAAAGGCTATGTAATTCTCATTTGACAACAATTCAGACTTTAAGAAAATTTTATGAACTTTTGTTCATTTGAGTGAGTTCATCTCCTCTTCATTTTCGTACAAGTTTCGTTAGACTTATCAAGCTTGCTTGTGGCGTCTTCGACTTGTTTGAACTTATCACCAAATTCCCCTTGGTGTGGCGTTCATCAACCTATTTTCATCTTTCCACCTTAAACATTATAGAATCCGGGGTGACACTCTTTAGTGTCGAATCGCTTCTTGTTTAAGTTCGTTTATCCACCCCCATCAAAATTATCCTTTATCTATTTTTTTATTCTATTTATCCATTTTTCATTTCTTTTCATCAAACCGAACCATTTCTTATTTTTATTCACTTAAAACTTCCGCAAACGCATCCCTATTTTCCAATTATTTTCCAAAGGCTTGATTCCTCCTCGTAGACGATTGGGCAACCCGCATACGTTTCAACTCATCCCGAGCCGGCCCGTATCATCTGGTTTCAAAGCTACAAAACGAGGAGTTCCGGCAACCATCGTAAAGCCAGAATTAGGTTCGTAAGTTTAAAAAAAATTTAAAAAAAAATCAAAAAAATTTAAGTTGTGATTTTTGTTTCTTGTATTTAATTATAGTATATTTGAAGTTCAAAAAAAAACCGAGAGATGAAAAAAAAGCTAAAAAAAATCGAGGTTAAAAAAAATTGAGTGAAAAAAAAAATTACCATCATTTAAGTTCTCATCATTTCACCCCAACGCCACACATACCAATTTTTTTTTTATTTTTTTCCAGCATCCCCTATACCTGTAAATCATTTAACCCTTGTAACCAACTTGAAGCCGACCCTCAAGCCGCAATAAGTCTTTTTGAAACGAAATACGAATTTGTGAGAAGAATTTGAGCGGTAAAAAGGCACGAGTGTATTCATCAAAGAAAAGCCTTAATATGAGTGAAACACGAGTGTGAGTGATTTTTCTTTCTGAGTGACTTGTGAGTTTTGTGGTAAGGTATTTTAAATTTATCTAAGCACTCCCCTTCACCGTTTTCTGGTTCACATAGACTATGTCAAATTCGGAGAGCAAAATTTGTTATCGGGCCATTCTTCCATTTAGAGCGGTTGACTCCATCATGTACTTAAGAGGGTCTAGTTTCGAGATTAACCAAGTCGTATGGTACAACATGTACTGCCTCAACCTCCGAGTTGTCCAGACCAAGGCGCAACATAACTTCTCAATTGGTGAGTATCTCATTTCACACTCGGTAAATTTCTTACTGAGGTAGTATATCGCCTTTTCTTTCTTTCCTGTCTCATCGTGTTGGCCGAGCACACATCCCATTGAATTATCGAATACTGTTAAATACAGAATAATGGTTTATCAGGACTAGGTGGCATTAGTACTGGAGTATTAGACAAGTATTGTTTAATTCTGTCAAAAACATTCTAGCATTCATCGTCCCAAATGCCTGGATTGTGTTTCTTAAGAAGACGAAATATGGGGTCACATTTCTCAATCAATTGCGAAATGAACCGAGCAATATAATTTAGTCTTCCTAGAAAACCTCGAACCTCCTTTTGAGTGTGCGACGAAGGCAATTCTTGTACAGCCTTGACTTTATCTAGGTCGACATCAATTCCTTTTTCACTGACTGCGAAACCAAGCAACTTTCCTGACCTAGCCCCGAAAGTACACTTAGTTGTATTGAGCTTTAGCCGAAATTTCCTCAACCTTAAGAACAGTTTCCTCAAAACCTATACATGCTCCTTTTTCGTTCGAGATTCCGTGTTCATGTCGTCGATGTAGACCTCGATCTCCTTGTGCATCATGTCGTGAAACAAGGTTACCATGGCTCTTTGGTATGTTGCTCCCGCGTTCTTTGACCCGAATGGCATCACCTTGTAACAAAAAGTTCCCCACAAGGTTATGAATGTGGTCTTTTCCATGTCTTCATGATGCATCTTTATTTGGTTGTATCCAGAGAAACCATCCATGAAGGAGAACAATGAATAACCTGCCGTATTATCCACCAAAGTGTCGATGTGAGGCAATGGGAAGTTGTCTTTTAGGCTGGCCTTGTTTAAGTCTCTATAATCTACACACATCTGTACTTTTCCATCTTTCTTAGGAACATGGACGACATTGGCTACCCATTCTGAGTAATTCACCACTTGTAAGAACCCAGTATCAAATTGCTTCTTGACATCTTCTCTTATCTTTACTGCAACATCAGGTCTCATCCTTCAGAGCTTCTGTTGAACCGGCTTGCATTCTTCTTTTATAGGGACACGATGTACCGCAATATCGATGCTCAACCCAGGCATGTCTTAATATGACCATGCGAAGACATCTTTGAACTCCAGTAGAAGTTTAACAAGATCTTGCCTTGTTTCCTCATTTATGCAAGTGCCAATTTTCACTTCTTTCCCCTCTTCCAAAATCACATTCTCCATTGTCTCTTTGTGAGGTAGAATCAGCTTCTCTTCCCACTCTACCATCCTTAATAAATCTGGGGATAAATTACAATCTCCGTCATCTGTAAAATTTTGAGATCCCTCTAAGCATATGTCTCATCTGGGTCCATAGCAGCGTTGCTCATGACATCGATATCTGGGGACCTATTGTAGGTATCAAAGAATGTCCAAAGAATGAATATAAGAGTGGTTTATTTGTATGACATGATTATTAATGAAATAGAGAATAAATAATAATAAAAAATATTTGCCTGGCATGAAACACAAAAATGCATTTTTTATTGAAAATAAAGATGTTTGAACATGAGCCTATTTCACAAAAGATTCTTATTGTTTCTAGGCTTAAAACAACAAGTGTGTTTTGAATATTACTCTGTGTTAGCTCTAAAAACTACAGGAATTTCCTCTGCAGTCCAGTTGTTCAGAACACTTCCAGGCTCATAGGGGCGAATGCCTGCAAAGTTTCCTTCCTTCGATCCCTCTTCAAATATGGCGTTGATGCTCAAAGTTTTCATTATATCTTCAGCCATTCCTTCTCTTTTCATCCCTGGTTCAGGATGGATAATTCCTCCCGATACGAATGCATTAGATATATGGGGAAAAGTCATTGATCCCCATTTGACCTCAGCGCCCTTCTCTACCGACTCTCCTCCTATGGTGTACACATCCTCCCCCTCAGTTGAGTCAAAGAACTCTAGCTCTTTGTTATCCATTAACCCTTGCACTAGGGCCCTGAATTCGCTACATCACTGGATCTCATGGTCTTCCTTATTGTGGAACTCACAGTAGTTCCTCATGTCTTGGGATTTGCTCCCCAACCCTTACGGAACTAACCTTCTTTCCTGCATTTCCTTCCAAACGTCCCTCAATGGGGTTCTTACTTCTGCAACATTCAACTTGATTCTTTTTCCCGTATTCTCGATTATCGCGTTCACCCCATTATCAGCGTGATTGGGTAACGGATTTCCTACACCAGGTGCATCATCGAACTTTACAATGCCCATTTTGATGAACCTTTTGACTAGCTTTTTGAAAGAGAATCAATTCTCTATTGAGTGCCCCATTATCCCCGCATGGTATTCACATTGAGTACTTGTGTTGTACCATTTGGGGTATGGGGGTTGCAACGGCTTTAAGTAGACAGGGGATACAACGTGCGCATTAAATAGACTTTTGTATAGCTTCCGGTACGTCATTGGAATGGGAGTAAACAAGAGCTTCTCCCTGTTTTGCTTTGTATTAGGCTCTTGTCTTGGTGAAGCTTGCTGACCCGTGGCCATCGCTCTCGGTTGATTTATCGTGATTGGTTTTGCATAACCCCCGCTCACATTGCCAACCTCGTTTTCTCTTTTCTTCGGGGCTGACCTCCTGGTACTTTCCCCAGCCTCTATTTTACTACACCTTATTGCATTCTCTATCATTTCCATGGACATCACTATATCCGAGAAACTCTTAGTTGCACTTCCCAACATGTGATTAATAAAAGGTGCCTTCAAAGTATTAATGAAAAGCATGGTGGTTTCTTTTTCCAATAGTGGGGGCTGGACTTGTGTAGTGACTTCCCTCCACCTCTGAGCATATTGCCTGAAACTTTCATTCAACTTTTTCTCCATGTTCTATAATGTGATCCTGTCAGGCGCTATGTCCTTCACATGGCCATATTGCTTCATGAAGGCCTATGCTAAGTCTTTCCATGATTTGACTTGGGTGTGACTTAGCTGATTGTACCATTTGGTCGCAGCCCCAATCAAAGTATCCTGTAAACAATGAATTAACAACTGATCATTATTGACATGACCAGTCATCCTCCGGCAAAATATTGTGATGTGGGCCTCAGGGCAGCTGGTTCCGTTGTATTTTTCAAATTCCGGCACTTTGAACTTCGGATGGAGCACTAGATCTGGAACCAAACTTAACTCATTAGCATCCATTCCACACTGATAATCAGCGCTTTCCAACGCCTTGAATTTCTCTTCCAGCCATTTGTATCGGCCTTCCAGTTGCCTTGGGAGCTTTTCTTTTGCCTTTTCTATCTCCGCCATGTCATTCTGATCAAGGACACCGAGGTTTGCTAGATTGTCTCCGGTGCCTGTGAAACACCCCACACCCGGCCCACGAGCCGGACCGGATCTGGTATGTTCCTTAAGTAAACCGGTTTTCAAATTCTTTGTTACTTAGAGAAAATTTGTAAAATTTTAGGAAAATATTGTTTTGGATTGGGCTTAGGTTGGGAAACCCATTTAATTAATTTAAAAATCCAATTTTATTAAGGTGACAAAATAATTTTTAGGGTTTGTTTTTAAAGAAATCATTCTTGTACTTAACTTTAATAAAAATTGTTCGTAACATAATAATTAAAACTAAAGCAAAATAAAGAAATTCAACTATGGCCTTATGGCCTTATTACATCAAGTAAAACCCAATAATTAAATTAAAGGTACTAAACAGAAATAAAGTTCAAAATAAATTCTTCAAATGATGCATGGCCACCTCAAGGTCTACCGTCCCGGTCCGTCACTGTTCATCACCTGAAAATAGTTCCCACAACGGGGTGAGTCAACAGACTCAATGTGTACACAACATTAACATTTAACAAATCAGGCATACAAGTTCATATCAAGTTCATGTTCATATAAAATAAATGATGCAACCCAAACCCAAGCCTAATGGTCCATCCGCTACACACCACCCGTACCTGCCAGTTACACCGTGGGGACTACTAAGTCAACCCTCCATCCGCTACACACCATCGAAGGCAGTCGCTGCAGTCGACGTGCTCATCGCCCATATTATTTGTGTCATTAGACACCATATTCAAATAATGTAACCGAAGTTCCCAAATTCAGATAATGTAACCGGAGTTACCATATTCAAATTTTGTGACCGTAGTCACCATATTCCGTTGGTGAGACCGAAGTCAACACCTTCTTCCCCTCTCACATAGATCCCGTATGCCCCATAAATTTTATATCATGCATAACATACTTAATTTCTCATTATTCACATGTTAACAATATAACATATTCGTAATCCTATCGAAAGTAGGAAACGTACCTGGGTACTCTTACCACATTTGTGGTACTTAGCCACATTAACATTCTTATGCATATTCATATATTAAAAATAATTGCCATATGATATATCGAAAATTAATGTGAGTACACACCTGATTGGCTTAATAGATTCCTTGAAATCCCGAAGAACGATCTAACGATCTAGATCTTTATCTCCTAAATTCGGCCAAATATTAAAACATATTAACAAACCTATTTGGGGTAAAAACCAAATCCTAGTAGGATTTGTATTACTTACCTTGTTGCCGAATTGGATGATTGTAAATCAAGTTCCAAAATTGTTAGTATCCCTTTTCCTTGGAATCGGCTAACACTAATTCATGTAACCATGTGAGTTTTTGGCTTTTGAAATAATGAAAAAAATAATTCCAAATACCAAAATTAAGCCTTGGCCGAATATCACTTACCATACAAATTCCAAATCTGAAGAGGATTCCTTGCCCTATATGTCTGTCGAAATCTTCATGTTAGATCTAATCTAACATATACATCATAACCTTTAATCAAATAAATTTATCTTACCTTAGATCCTTGATCCTTGTATTCGACAGTTGTAGAAACCCTTTTGATGTTGTAGTTGATTGCTCCTTTACTTAGAATCAACAAAGATTCAGCTTTGACAGTAGAAACAGAGAAGAAAATAGAAGAAAAGAAGATGGATCTTGCTTAAAGAAAAATTCGGCAGAGAGGGGGAGAGAGCTAGGAAAATTTCGGCAAAGAGGAAGCAAAAGTGAATGAGTAGCCCTCCTGCCCTCCTTTTATAGCCAAATTTATCAGCCTAGGAGTCCCTTACTTGGCCACCACTCCTCTTTTTGATAATATTATCTCTTTTATTTAAAAGATAAAAGCCTTTAATCCATCAATTATCTCCTCAATTATCTTAAAAGAAAATCCTTTATTTATCACTTATTATTCACATATTTATGCAAATAAAACTCTTCCTTTTCTAGAAACCCATGCCGCCCACCTCAGCCTTCTGGAAGCAAAAATAAAACTTATTTATTTGCTTCTCAAGTGACTCGAACTCAGGCCCATTTCCCCTGCATGTGACGCCATCTCCTTAGGCCCTAAGTGGCATCTTCAAGCCACTTTTCCAAGCCTGTTTTGTATGTCAAACTTCTCCAACTTTTTCTTTTAAGGCCCTCTAGCCCTTATTTCCTATTTTGAACTTTAAAATTTGACATTTCGGCATCATTTCTAAGTTTCCTAAAATTTTCGATCGGCTCTGTAACTTGCCATTTTTCTTACATTTCCAAGTTTCCAGAAATGTTTACTTTCCATTTTTGAATCATTTCCAAAAATGTTCAGGTTTCCAAAAATGTTCAGGTTTCCAAAATGTTCAAGTTTCCAAAATGTTCAAGTTTCCAAAAATATCAAAAATTTATTCATAGTACTTGAGACTTGACATTTCGTACAATTTAACTGAAAATGCATAGGCCCTTTTCAGGATGTTACAGCCTGAGCCTGTCGGGAGGTGTGTTAACGCTAAAACGCCGGCTTGATACTGATGACTGATATTGATGGACTCCTTAGGTAGGTATGCATTGGGCTGCGCTGAGGTATTTGTCGGGGCAAAACCTAGTGGATAGACAGGGTCTTCACTGTTATCCCCGGGGTTGACCATAGGGCTCTTTCCTTTTTCTGGCCCTCCAAGCAGTAACTGTGTTAACTGATTCATCATGCTCTTTTGCGGTTCTAACATCTGATCTTTCATGTCCTGCTGAATCTTGGTCAGTTGCTCTTGCATCTGAGCTTGCAGCCGATCCTGCATTTCCTTTTGCATTTGTTCTAGTTTTTCCAACCTTTGATCCATAACTTTGGTTTTTCTTCGTGTGTAGTTGTGATGTTCCGGGGTAACTATACTATGGTCTCTAGTATATAGGATTCTTTTATGACATTTAATGCATATGATGCGATGTAATGCAAATGCATGAAATGCACTGCCAAGGAATGAATGCAAAAAGAAAGAGATGCGCTGATTCTGAATTCAATTCCATTAGAAGAACTTTTCTAGAAAATAAATTTCTTTACATAAAACAGATTACATATATGGCTTTATCCTCATAGTCCAGGTGAAGACACCAATCCTTTTCTTCGTATCCGGATGTTATGGTCATGTCCCATGAACTTTCTCAATAGATGCCTCTTCTAGCTCCTTGTTGCTTGATCCAGGCCGTGACTCTTCACTAACTTATCCTCCGCGATGCTCATAAGCTTCTTTAAGAAAATTGAGACGTGATGACTCTCAAATAAACCTTGTTGGCTTGAATCCTTGAGCAACGAGGAAAAGTCATAAATTATCAATCTTTTCTCGTTGTGTTTACTTGGACTATATTTGGACGAACGTATTATAACCTGCTTTATCAAGAAATCATTTTCCTATGACAAAACACGTCTATTTGGCAATCGAATATGAATCAACACCTCCTTTCTATGATAATGAAATGCAGTGTAGTCATAAACAAAAGAAAACACGTTAGTATCATATACAGATGGTAAAAATCAAACACCTATCCAAGTGACTACTAGGGTTCAACATAGTTCTACCTAAAGTGGGCTCCTAGGGTTCACTATATATGGTTTGGTTCTAAAGAAAAACGGTACCTGAACCAGCAGATTCCTCAATCCTCACCCATTATAGGCTCGTATGGATCGAGTTCAGTTCAGGGGAATACATTTCCCTATGGCTATGCGGAGGTGAAAACCTCACGAAGACATAGGTACGGATGTATCCCGGAAGTAGTCCACTAGCCCATGCGGAGGTGAAAACCTCATGAAGGCATAGTTTCTCACTCCCACTTAAAAGGTGTGACCACAACGGTCATGCAATATGATGCAGGGATATCCTACGAGACTCAAACCACAACCAACATAAAACACAACACAAACTCATACGGTGAAAGAATCAAAATCAAATTTTAACTTTCGATAAAAGGACAAAAAATAATCAACCCTACCACTTGACTTTCTCATGGTCCCCAGTGGAGTCGCCAAGCTGTCGAAACTATTTTTTTTTTGTTTGGAAAACGGGGCCGACTTTGGAAATGAAAAATGGAATCGCCACCAATCCTTTTTTGAGGTGTGATCGGGTCACCTTGAGATTTATCGTTAAAACATTTTGATTTATTAAAGCGTTAGCTTTGGTCTACGAAATTTAGAAAAACGGGTTCGGGAGTCGATTACGCACAAGGAATGATTAGCACCCTCGTGACGCCCAAAATTGGTACCTAATTGACTATTTAATGTCCTAATGTTGAAAATTTGAAGAGATTTCAAAATACGATTCTCCTTATTTTAAAGAAAAACTTGAATAAAATATGAGTGATAAGACCCTCTTATTTCGAAGAAGTAAAATATCACGCCCAGTGAGTTCGGGTACGACATTTCAAATTCCCGAAATTGAGCTTGTCCTTTGACTTTCAAAATTAATGTGTTTAAATCTAAGAAGGATATTCGATTATTTGGGTCTAATGAAAAATCAGGACCTAGTAAGTTAGGGTTCCATTTCCTAAAGTACCAAATACAGAATATTGCCTTTGTTTTTTTGAAATCCTTATCCCGAGATAACAAAACGTCACATCCAGTGAGTTAGGACGCGACAATTTTGAATTCTCGAGAATAAGTTTTTATTTAACTTTTAAAAAGGAAGAAATAGGTTCTTTAGACTCGAAGAGAAAAATCGAAACCCAATAAGTTAGGGTACGATTTCTTTCGAACCTTAGAGCGCGGAATATTTGCTTATTTTGAAAATCGGATAAAATGTAATGCGATCGTAATAAAAATGGAAAATGAATTTAAAATAAAACGTAAAACGATTTACAATGCTAGCTTGTATAACAACATGATGATGATAAAATATAATAACAATAATAAAGGTAGAAATAAAATATAATAAAGAAAAAGCAAGATAAACAAATGAAATAAAATAAAAGAGAATAGTAACAAAAATGGAAGCTATATACAATAATAAAAACACATAGAATAATAATAGTAGTAACAAAAAATGCAATAATAATAATACAATATATTAATAAACAAATAACAGTAAATAATAATAATAATAATAATGAAAATAACAGTAATAATGTTGATAATAATAATAATAATAATAATAATAATAATAATAATAATATAATAATAATAATAATAATAATAATAATAATATAAAAAGTGGTAATAATAATAATAGATGAGTATAATAATAAAGTTAATTATAAATAAAATAATAAAAGAATAATAATTGTAGTAATATTAAAATAATAATTATAATAGTAGTAATAGCAATATACTAAATTAATAATAATAATAGTAGTAAAATAATAAATATAATAAGTACAATAATAACAATAATAGATAGTTAATAAAAATAATAGTAACAATATTAAAGTCAATCAATTTAATAAAAAAAAGGACTAAATTGCACTCAAAACAGAAATTCGGGGGCCAATTATAAATAAAAAGAAAGAAACGAACTAAATTGCAATGTTCTAAAAACACGAGGGGGTGAAGAGGGAAATATCCCTGGCCCTTTTTGCGCAGCATTTTACCCAAGGACTAAAATGAAAAATAAATAGAATTACCGGGGCAAATTTAAAATTAAAAAAATCTAGTTGAAATAGACTGAAAAGGCGGAAGGGCGGAAGGGTTAAAAGCGCAAATAGCCCTTCCGCAAAAAAACACGCGGATCCTGGGCTGATTTGGGTCAGGTTTTCGGGTTTAAATAAAACGACGTCGTTTTGGCTATGAAAGCTTTAGTTCAAAACGGCACCGTATTATCCTTGTATAAAAATAAGAAATCAGAAAAAAAAACATTCTGCACTTTTATTTTTCAAAAAAAACTTAAGAATTCTCTCAAGTCCCCTCCCCTTTCGGTTTTATAGCCGATTTTTTACAACTGGTTTTCCCTGTTTGTAGGCACGTTACACAGGCGTGGTGAGTGTTGGAGGTGCGCACGATGCGGAGGAGCAGGTGCGTGCATGGGGCTGCTGGCGGCGGCTAGGTTTCTGCAAAGAATTTAGGCTGTTGGGCCATAGAATAGGGTTTGTAATTGGGTTAAGGTTTGGGTTTGTTTAGCTTAAGTTTTGGGCTTGCTGTAATTTTGTTGTAAATGGACTTTTATATTTTTTTGTTTTGGGTTAAAAAATGGTTAATGGGTCCAGTCGAAAATTGAGCCCTATAATATTTAATAAAATAAAAATTATATAGTTAAAAATAAATTTTAGATTAATATTTATTTATATAAGTATTTATTTTTATCAAACTTTCTACTTAAAGACATTAAATTATATTAAAAAATGATTATTTGTCATAGGTTTTCTCCCACTACTTCTACTTCACGAGTCAAACCTGCATCTTGCCAGCATTAGGCGTTGTTTCCCACTGGCTCAATGTTGGCCCAAAATTCACCAACTATGATATTCTATTCTTTGATATGTTATTTTTGTTTCTATTATCTTCCATTGCCCCCCAAGTTTTGAAGTCTGAAAGTCCACCGAAAATACTCGGATTCAGAACCATATTTTGTGGCTAAACAAACGTGAATCATCAAGGTAAAAAAAAAAAGTTTGTAAGAAAAGGAAGAATAGTGATGAAGTTTTGTTGGTCATCAATTTCAATTCCACCAAAACTGGTGAATAAGGAATTCAAATCTTAATATAACTCAGATTCGTCTTTCTAAACTAAATTCAAGCTCTTTTTAAATTATCTTATTTTTAATTTACGGATTGTGCTGCTGCAAGATTTGCATAATTCTTTTTTGTTGCAATCCCAATGTTTTTATTGAATTGGGTTGTAATCAGCTATTACCAACAATCAAACTACTGAATATGGCTTGAATGGCATCGCCGTTCTGTAAGTATTTGCCCCTTACACCTAGCTGCTGCTTTCATTATCCACTTCAATCTTACCTTGCACCTCCACCAACCAATGCATTGTATTTTTTTAGGTTTTAATCTCGCATACAGGGGTTGGTTCAGTTTGGTGTTGCATTGTTGCTAAAATCAATAGTTATAGTAATTTTTTTTTTTTTGAATGTATCAACGGTTCTACATGTATTTGTAAAAACTATCTAACCAATGTCAGTCTAATATTCATAGTTGTCATAAAGGATTCAATTATTTATACAGAATTAAGTTCTTCACAGAAATATTTTTATTAATGCTACTTTGTGGAAGTTTATCAAAATAAAACCTTAAAAGGAAATAAATATAATAAATACTTATTATTAAAATTAGTAAAAAGATAGGGAAAAAAGAGTCAGATTTGATAGTAGCTAATTGGTCAGTTTTATTTATTTATTTAATGGGTTTAAAATATTAAATTAAAGAAATCAATTAAATAAACTAATTGAATTGAAAAACAGAAAAAAATCAAAAAAAATTTGCACACCCTGGTCAAATCAAAGGGGTGAACTGAAAATATAATCCAACAATAAAGAATAATTTAATACTTTTTAATGTCAATATAATCTAGATTATTTCTTAAAGTTGGTCATCATTACTCGTTGATTCATCAGTTGAAAGTGCTGAGCTATGCCATTGTTTTACGTATTCCATCATATTATTTCCAAACTTTGTCTGAAACCCCATTTTACATTTAATTAATATTAACATTGTGAATTTAAAATGATATATAAAACCGTGGCAAGGGAAATAAAAATATAATAAAACTTTGAGAAAATTAAAAAATTCCCAGTTCCATCTCAGAAATTAAAAAATTATTATTTAATCAAATCAAACCTGAGTTTAAAAAATGTTACTTATCAAACTCGAGCTTTCAAGAAGCAATATATATCTTCTTATATATTTAAATTTTCTGTACTATAACCTAAATCACCTTTTCAACTCTGAGTCTAACAACTTCAACGCCAAAATAAAATAAATTTCAACCAAAAGAAAGATAAGGAGAGAAACAAGGTGAGCAAAATACTTGAGTCGAGACCAGGATCTAATGTAAAACCAAAAAAAATTTTACAACAATTGGATGGGCAAAGTCAAAAAGCCATGCTGAAAGATTACAACAAGATTTGATCATGAAATGGTTCAAAAATACACATGCTTCCAATCCCTAACTATACTCAATTCGTCGTTTGTTTATACTATTACTATTCCATCTAGTCAATGCTCCGATTTGGCAAACAACCCATGTCAGACCAAAAGGTCCTTCCCCTTTGGACTGTCATTACTACTGGTTCCATGAACAATATCCTTGCCAACATCTGCAATTATTGGTACTCTCATTGTAGAGGTCGGGCCGTGTTATAGGGAACAAAAGCCACACAAATGATACCATTCCAGCTACGAATGCGATGCTAACTAGCCCTATCAATATAATGGACCAAAAAGGTAAGCAATTTGTCCAGGCATACATACTAGTACACTGAGAAAGCAAAATTATAAAGGGACTCAAGTAATAGAAACTCTAATCCGTACCTTTCCTATGTACAAACAGCACTGGCAATCCCATATAATTGCAAAATGCATGGGCAACTAAAGGAGCGACAATGTTTCCTGCAAAGAATTAATATACGTAGAATCAATGAGGCAGAATGATAGAGTGTAATGAGACAATAAACTAACCCATAGCAAAAACACCTGTATTGTTCTAGATCTGTATAACAAAATATCACAATAATAAGAACAATAACAATTAAATTTCCCTTTTATCTGCTTCTAGGTTATTTTCTACCTAGGGTCAATACTACAGCAACTGCATCCATATTTCGCCATTTTTTATCTATTCCTAATTTACAGAAAGCTGAAATGAGTAAACGAAAAAAGAAATCTCTTTCCAACACAAAAGCAAACCAGAAATGGAGTGGGACCAATACGTACTTAGGAAAAAGATCACAAAAAAGGCAATAAAATTTATCAGCGAATTAACCACCAACCTGTTCGAATGAAGAGAAATGAAGCATATGAACCGAAGATCACAGTGTAGCCAAGCTGGAGACCTGAGAAACACATCACAAGAAGCAACAATGTATTAGCATCTAAAAGACATAAAACAACATTCTTGTTCCTAAAACAAGGTTCAAAAGCTTCAAGCCAACCAAAGTTTCTACCTAAAAGACAAAAGCAATCAACCCACTCTACACTTATATTATATAAATATATATATATCGTCTTTCCTCTTAAAATAACATTCCAACCATCACATTCAAGCAGGAAAATCTAGTTTGTACCTACAACCAAGGAGGCTTTAAGCAAGCTATAGTTATGTCGGCTGTAGATCTCCATCATATGGTTCAAATGTGCTGCAAGACATTGACAAAACAGAGTTGAAACAGTTTATATGCCATTCAACTCAATATGCAATGTGGCAGAAATAGAAAGCATTATGGTTAACAAATGCAATAAATGCACAAGCACATATAATTGAGCAACACCTGCAAATATGAACAAGAACATGCAAAGTTGGATAATAAGATTTTAAAAATGGATCATTTCGTGCCAACCTTATCCTTTTTAACTTCTTTATACTGTGGTAAAAGTTAAAAAAACAGATTGTTGCACCGATACATACCAGTATATAGGCAATGAAAGCATGTCTAAGCTATTACAAATACTTAACACCCAAAGGAAAAAGATAATAAATCCTCTCATGAATGGTCAAACTGTGTTTAACAAAAAAAGGACTCACCTAAACTGAAGAAAGTAGGGCAGAGAAAAATGACATTGTATGCTTTAAATCCCCCACAAAGAAGTAAAGGGATCATACATGCTCTAAACACCAACTCCTCCGTTACTGGTGCCTGTTCATTAAAGTACCATTAAGGAAAGAAGACTGAAGAAACAGGGAACAATTTCGAAAATTTCCTTCTAATTTTCAATTATTGCTGTTCTCCTAAGAAGGATTGTTAAACATTGAAGAATAAGCAGGACATGTAACATAATATTCAATCCATTTGGAAGACTACTTTCTAGAATAAGCAAGCACAATGCAACCTTTTCAACAATAAAATATTGCAAACACACCCTATTTATAGACCTTACAATTATTTGCATTCACCCAACAGATGAAGAAATTTAAGTGGTAAGCATACTAACCACAATAAAATTCCTCCAGAATAAAACATTGGAAGCAACTGAAGACATCTGGCCCGGGAGGCTAAGAAGGGTACTTTTTATACAACCTAACAGTGGCTCTCCCTCTTGATGTCTATGCTCCTTCCACTTATTTACCAATAACATGGACTTGAATATCATAGATCCAGCATACATAAGAGAAGTCAAGAAAAGAGGAAAGACGATTGCTTGCCACTGTTCCACACATAAAATTGCATTTCAAGAACTGATTTTGAACCAGCAGATCATAAACATAAATAATAAATCCATAACAACAATGTAGGAAATATACTCCATAAGTATGATTCTTACAAAATGATCCGATCGAATGCCATAAACCCCAAATGCCTCCCCACTTGTTATCTACGCGTAATCGAACATTGTCAGAATAATAAAAAAAGGAACAAACGTGTTTTGGATATAAAAACAAATAATAACAATTTTTTAAAACGCAAAATGGATGATTTTACTTTCACATGAAAATGTTAAATGGCTTTAGTTCAATGCATGTTAACAATTCAATCGTTCGCTCATCTCTAATTATATATGAGTTCATTTTTTAGCTCAATGAATAAAGTTTCCACTTACTTCACAGAATGACAGAAATCTCAACTTAGTTCATAATTATATAATAATAAATGAGTGAAATAAAAATGAGAGACAAAGGAAAGAGGTATACCGGAAGGACGAGAGCGCAGAAAATAACGGACGCGACGGAGCAAACGGCGGCGCAAATGAACCGTCGGATCATGAAATTCTCGTAGGATTGGGGAGGCGGGAGGCGGAGGATCAGAGTAGGAGCATAAAGAATCGCAACATAAAACAGTGTCATAGCGATGCAAGCAGTCACCGCTACTGGCTTCGATAACCTACCTTCGCTCTCTTCCATGTCTGGATTCGGAGAGGCGGCAGCCAGATCACCGGAGAGAGGAAGAGAAGGTGGGAAAGAAAAGCCGGTTCCGGTTCAATATCTTCTCCGTTTGATACCCTTTCAGTGAGAAGGGGCTCCGGGTTTTGACTTGGGGCGGTTCTTGTTTGAGGGTTTTTGGGTCACTTCAAAGCCTCAAATTAAACTTGGGCCGGAAAAAACCCCTCATTAACACTTTATTTCCAGTCAGCTCCCAGGCGAAACCGTTCCAAAAAAAATTTCTTTTTTGAATTTTTACTTAATCAAATTGAATTATTCAGTTTTTTTAATTCACTTGAATAAGTTATTCGAATTTCAAGTTTGAATCGAGTTAAATTTTAGAATTTAAATAACTCGAATAATTTGAATAATCCAAATAACATATTAATATAATTGTCTCCTTGGTTCCTTCCAATTTTGAAAATAAGAAAATTAATCTAAAATATATGAAAAATTAAAAATTTTAAAAACATTTCTAAGATAATAATTCTAGGACCTAAATTAGTAAATTAATAATTTAAGTTTATCATATTAAAATATCTTTTTTTTCTCTTATTGCATTGAAAATGTTTTCAAATATATATAATTTCAAATTTATTGGCTCTAACATGAAATTAGTTATATTGTAACAAGATTTTAATTTGATACGTTTAATTTTTTTTAATTTAACTTGAACAAGATTTGATTTGACTTGACTCGAATTTCATTTTACTCGACTCGATTAAGAAAAAAATTCAAATCGAGTTAGGATGATAAAATGAGACTTGTCAACTCGATAACTCGATTAACTTTAAATTTTCACTTAATTCGAACCAACGCTCATAACTTTTTGGGTAAATTGCTCATATAATCACCCAAGTTTTAGCGTGTTCTTATTTTAGTCACCCAAATTTTTTTGTTAATTTAGTCACTCTCATTAAGTTAATTTCTTATTTTAGTCACTCCACCATTAAAATGCACTAGTTACTAGACCGAATGATGACATGACAAACTTTTGATTGGTATGACAACAAATTTAGCCCTTAACATTTTACACATTCTATTAATTTTGGTCTTAATTATTAAAAAAATCAACAAATTTAACCCAAATATTTACACATTCCTTTAGTTTAATTTTGATTTTACACATTCTATCAATTTGGTTCTAATTATAAAAAAAAAATTAAAAAGTGTCGCGTGGCACAACTCAATTAGAATGTGCCATGTGGCACTTCAATCTAATAAGAAAGTGCCATGTGACATCCATATGTAATAAAAGTAAAAATAGAGTCTAAAAAATAAATAAAAATTATAAAAAAATTTAAATAATAAAATGTAATAAAAATTATAGAAATATACCATGTGACTTTGACTGGTGTTAACGGACCGTTGATCGACTATGATCGATGTTGACCAAAGGTTTGCACGTTGAAGTGACAATCCCTAGTTACGTATGTGTTCTAGATAATATTAATAATATGAATAGACAAGATTTAGTCAATCCAAGGTCCTTGTTTGAGGAGCCTCCAAAACCCAAAATGGATGCATACCTAAAATTAAAAGTGAACAAAACTCAATTTGATTAAAAAAAAATTAAAAAAAATCGAATTTTGAATTAATCGGATTGATTTATTTGATTTTTTTCAAGTCAATTTGAATAGGTAATTTAAATTTCGAGTTTGAGTCGAATTGAATTTATAATTTGAATAACTCGAATAATTCGAATAACAAATTTGTGTAAATAACACTTTGGTCCCATCAATTTTGAAAATAAGCAAATTAGTCTTTCTCTCAACAAAAATTACAAAATAATCAAAAATAATTTTAAAATTTTAAAATATTTATAAAAATTCCAAAATTTATATTTTTAAAAAATTATAAAATTTTTAAAAAAATCTAGAGAATATATAAAGAAAGTTAAAATTTTAAAAATTTTCTAAAATAATAATTTTGGGACCTAAATAAGTTAATTAATGATTCAAGTTTATCATACTTTCTTATTTTGCTTTGAATTTTTTTCAAATATATGTAGTTTCAAATTTATATGCTCATGGATTTAGTTATACACTAACAGGATTTTAATTTGACATGTTTAATTTTTTAAAATTTAATTCTAGAATTTTCACTTGATTTGACTCAACTTGAATTTCATTTCACTCGACTCAATTCGAAAAAAACTTCAAATCGAGTTAGGGTGTTAAAATAGGATGAAAAATTGGACTAAATCAAATAAACTTCAAAACTTAGAATTGACGACTCTAGGTGAATATTTAGGTAGATGATACCAAGAGGAGAGCTATTGAGAACCAATTTGGTTGTTCAGAGTTAGTTCGGTGAGGTCAAGAGACAAACCGGACTAAATCGTCTAATTTGATAAAATGGTGACCGAGAGGTAAAATTGAACCAATTAGAAGTTTAAGATTTTTAGTTCCCTAATCCAAACACTAATCGACAACATGGAAGTCAACCAACCACTTGTGTTCATTGAATTGTTAATTGTGTATTTTTCACTATTTTACAATTTAGTCCTTCTTAGCGGTAGATAGTTAATTAGTGTAATCACCCCTTGATTATGATTTTTCATAATATAATACTTAGTGAGTAATTAGATAGACTTCCTACTTGCATGCTTGCTCCGCATTAATCACTTTGTCCCCGAACTCTCTTAGGTTCAATCATTGGAATACTCGAGATGTTCCATTGTAACACTATAAATATTAAAACTGACCTGTCATACTTGTACACTACTAGATTATTGATTGTATTTATGTTGATTCATAGCCTCGGCGCATGAATGTCGGGGCGCAGTCAATGCTTATTTACAATATGAGAGTCCTAAGGGATTTAAACTCTATATATTCTTATCCTTTAAGATTTACAATAATTACCTTGGTAACTCTAGTTTTACTAGAGTATCTCATTAGGCCACCGATGCTTCAAATAGATGGGTTTCTCCATTTATTCCACGAATCGGGCCAGTGCAAGTGGGTCAAATGAGCCCCATTTAATTAATTGACCTTCATGGGACATTCTGCCCGTATTTGTCACGGGCTTAGATTTGTGACCCATGACACTAGCACAGTGCAAGGATTTATGTTAAAAATGAATGTGTATGTTACGAAATTCAAATATAATTTTCTTATCGTTAGATTAAGTTACTATTTCGGTAGTTTTTGTATTTGGTTAACTTATAAATAGGTGAATGTACTCAAGAGGTCCCTTTATTACAGGGATCTGATCAAATTAGTCCTACTATTAAATGGATCTATTTAGTCTATGTACTATTAAAAAAAAAATTTAAAAAAAGACCAAATTGGAGTAGAGTTAACATTTGCTGTTTAAAAAGTTTCATTTACCGTTTAACAGAGTTAATATATTTTTTAAAGTTTTTATGATTTTGTAAATGAAATATTTTGTTTGGAATTAAACTACAATTAGAAAAGAAAATTTAAGATATTTTGTATACAATAAATGTAAACTTTATTACGTTTTGAATTTATTTGATTCGTTTTGATAATATAAAGACTAAATTGATACATTTAATGATAGAAAGACTAATTTGATTCAATTCGCTTATAAATATTTGTATCTTATGGACAACATTATTAATTGAAAGATAATTAGTTGTTAAGTTAACTAGAATATGGAGTTAAATTTTAGTTAAGTTGAAAATAATTTTGTAGTTGACGATGGATTCCGACAAGACAGTATTATTAGCTCCCAAAATGAGATAACAATGCAAAGAGAATTTGTACCATGTTGCCAAAATCAAAACCAATATTCTTTTTGTTTCGTAATCATTGAACTATAAGATATTGGTTAGTATTGCTGTTGCAAAATTTTGGAGGCTACAACTAACCTTTAATCATATTTTATATTTTAGAGATCGAGGGCTTTGTATATGTTTACATATAATATACGATTATTTTTTAATAAAATTATCAAAATATAAGATTACTTAGTATATTAACAGGTATTATTATAGAGTATTATTGTTTGATTTATTTTATTAAAATGTAAGAATTTTGTTAGATAAAATTACTTAAAAATACATTTTACTATATTATAATCGAAAAATTATTTTTAAATTTGTTAATGCACCAAAATTGAAACTTGTAGTATTTTATTTTACTAATAAATGAATGTAGATATCAAGTAAATTAATTTTTGGATTTTTTTTCAAATAAATAAACTAAAATTAAGGGGGGGGGAGGGTATAATAAATAGTTAAGGCTTTACTTTTGATTAAAGTGAGAAAAAAAAAAAGGGAATATATATACACTAAAACATGTTATTTGGTATAGTTTAAGGAAAATTTTGACCTAAATCTTAAAAATGGTATATTTTTTATAAACGTAATGTTTTGAACGGAGTGTAATAGATAAATTTAGTTTAGATTCTGCATAAATTTTATAATATTTTTATAATCTTATTTTTTCAAATTAATTACTAATTTGAAAAAAAAGGTAATGATATATGTGCAATCTTGCATTTATATAAAAATTGTTGATTTTGTTCAACAAAAATATAAAATATAAAAATATATTGAAAACAAAATAAATCTAAATACATCGATATTGTGCACAATAAATATAAATATTTTTAAAATTAACTATAGAAACATGTATTGTTTTTTTAGAATTTGAAGTAAGCAGCATGTATTATTAATATTAATTGTGTTATCTGTATTATTTATACTTATAGTTTATATTTTTATCAAAAAATAATAATTTATAATTAAAATTTGAAATTAGCATAATAAATTATTAGTTGAAGAATATATCAAAGAAATAGAAAATTTTTAATGAGGAAAAACATTAGTGGTAATGGAATATTAACTAATCTTATATTATCTCGAAAATAATGAAGACTTTTGACTCTTTTTATTTAAAAAATAAATAAATAATAAAATATTAATGTTAAAGTTGTTATCGGATACCTATTTAACACCGTGTTATTTCATCTCCTACCCTTAATATTTTATTTAAAAAAACATTATTGTTAATGTTGGAAGTGGTATTTTAATGGAATTGAATTGTGTAATTATCTTTAAAATGCCATAATTAATAAAAATGTAGATTCGGGAAAGGGGAAGGATGAAACTTGCCGTGTGATGAATGCAGCAGCTGAATGACTGAAACTGAGTACAGGGTGGGACGCAAGTTTTTGCTCCTACTAACGGAAAATTCACTATAATTTTCATTTAGCCAAATTTGGAACTTGCTCCGGATTTGTTTATAACTTTGAAATGACCTTGCTTTATGACTTATGTACCACTCACTGAGTCGCTTATGGTGGAGTCCCCTTTATGCCTTCTCTTCTAAAAGAATATCTCTAAATATGGTAAAACTTCCTTTGCATCTCTAAACTTTGGGAAAGGTTCTATGATATTAATCATTAAAGAAAAACAAACAATTAACAATTTCTTAGTATCTATGAAAGAAATAAAGAAAGAACGACTAGTTGAGTTTCAAGCACAAGGGGGGGCTTCCAAATATTCCAAAACTCGTACATCCTTTTTTGATGTTCAAGTTGCATAGTAAAGAAAACTTGAAAACATTGTTTATAATTCAATTCTTGGACCAATTGTGGATTCATAAATTTTTGGAGAGTTCGAAAGTGTAATTTTACCAAAAGCATTTTTAATATTTTGGGGCCCGATGAAAATCATGTTAAATGTTATAAAAGAACCTAGAACAAACAGCCAATCAAGAACCAATTCCAGGGTCCCCCAACTGAGAAATAATCATATATATATATATATATATATACTAAAACAATATGATATTGAATATAGCAAAAGCCAAAGGAGTTTCCACTCATTTCTTCCTTTTATGAATTCCCATATATTACAAATGTTTATAGTACTCTTCAACATCTATATCTAGAGAAGTAACAGTCTTTCCATTTCATACACTATAAAAAGGGTTTCTCTTCTTACTTACATTGCATCCTTCCTTCTATAGAATCATATATAACAATCCTTCTCTTCTTTTCATTCAGTGTCATCAAGAATGGGAGAGCCTCTCATTGTTGGGGGAGTAGTTGGGGATGTTCTTGATTCTTTCAATCCTAGCATTAAAATGTCAGTCACTTTCAATAACAAGCAAGTCTTTAATGGGCATGAGTTTTACCCTTCATCTGTTGCCACCAAACCTAGGGTTGAGGTTCAAGGTGGTGATTTGAGAACTTTCTTCACTCTGGTAAGTGGTTCTGCCTCACCTTCTTCTTCTTCATCACCTCTTTCCTCTCTTTCCATTTTTATAATCCCAAGTTGTTTCACACCTTGCTCTTCTATTTTTGTTGCAGGTCATGACCGACCCTGATGTCCCTGGACCTAGTGATCCTTATTTAAGGGAACACCTTCACTGGTATACAGAACCCTACCCCTCTTACCAATACATACATATATACGTGTGTGTATTCTAGGGTTAATCACCCTTCAACCCTACATTCAAACAGCAAATTACTTGCATAAATATTTTATGTGATCCCTGTCAATTTCAAAATTCTTATATCCTCATATATATGTTTAGATATGTGCCGGATAGAATATTTTAAGAAAGGAGAGTAAGATAGATATATTAATAGAGCAGTTCAGTCCATCATGCATGCCCATGAAAGAGTTCACTGTTGGGATACAGTCTAGAGAGGGTTACCAAAGTGGCTCTAAATCCAGTACTTTTTCCCACTTGCTTCCATGATCACCACCACCATAGCTGTATGGGGGACCCAAACAACTAGTGTTTGAAAAGCAAATTGCTTCAATATAATAATAGTTAAAATAACAACCACTCGTAAACTTATTGTCATGTCACGTCTTTAATCTAATCAATTACTAATTAAGAGTTGGGACAAAACCAAAGTTCATAACTTCTTCAACTCTGTAATAATCAAGTCTGCATGCGTTGATAAGATATTAATAGAGATCTTAGTTATTTGGAAAGCAACAAATAATAGATAAAACTAGAAAATAAGAGCTTGCACCGGCCAAAAAAGAAAAGAAAAAGAGCTGACAGTTTCATTTGATTTTGACCATTTAACAGGATTGTGACAGACATCCCAGGCACAACAGATGCCACATTTGGTAGGTTTGCCCTTGTAATTAATTACCTGTTGGACAAATTTAAAGAAAGATTTAACAAAAGGTAGTGATCTTTTTAACTTTTTGATCTGTGGGGCATTTTATCAAACAGGAAGGGAAGTTGTGAACTATGAGATCCCAAGGCCAGATATAGGAATCCACAGGTTTGTTTTCGTTCTTTTCAAGCAGAAACGTCGACAGGTAATCAGGTCACCTTCTTCGAGAGATAACTTCAACACCCGCGATTTCGCTGCTGAGAACGATCTTGACCTCCCTGTTGCCGCTGTTTATTTCAATGCACGAAGAGAAACTGCTGCAAGAAGACGCTGATTAAACCTTCAAAACACAAGAAAGAACGTTCCATTTGGATTCGGAAAAAAAAACTGGGATTTTATGTAAACTGTGTGATTATTCTAAGAAATGTAGTCTTGCAGTACCACTAGTCTAAATAATTTACTGCAGTGACCTTCTTCTTGAGACTGCCATGGCTTACTGAGGAGTTCAAACTTATAAGCTCTTTTTTTTTTGGTAGTGTAACTTGTTATGTGTTGCACTTGGAAACTTTTTTTTTTTTTTTTCAGTTTGTTGAGTAATATTTTTTTTCGTCTAGGGAATCGTAGGAGATATTTATACATGTTTATACTGTTACTATTACAGTTCACAATAAAGTTCACTATTTTGTCTCGGTCTTGGGGCCGATAGTACTGACATTCTTTGTCTCTGGTGTTGACATTTTCTGGGCATTCCTTGGCACTAATCTAGGGACTGACTCCTCCAGCGAGTCTCGTACCTACTAGTCATGAGCAGGGATTCATTACAGGTCTCGCCAGGGATTTAAATTGCGGTCATGGCCGCGTTTTCTGTTGCGTTGCGTTTATCGCAGTTGTGAAATTTTTTAAAATTCGCACAACTTATTGTAAAACATAATAATTATAATTATAATTATAAAAAAGTCACTTTTAATGATTTCTAGAGTGTTTTCTAACACTTATGAACTTTTATTAATATGATATGAGAACACAACTTTTATAATCATTAATTATTCTTATATTTATTTACGAATTTTCTAAGAATGTTATATTAACTAATAACAAAGTAAAAAAATAGAAAATATTAAACATTTATCATATTTAATAAGTTTGAAAGTTTTTATAGATAAAATAATTGAAAATTCATACCTAAGAGATGTCTTCAATATTTCTTGATAGCTTTGAAGATGGTGAAATTATAAACATTCTATGTTGCAAAAAGAAAAAAAAGAATAGATAAATGTATAGATTCTCATTAAATTATTCCTATTTCCTACCACTTATTCCCACTCTCATTCTACTTTCATATATATATAGTTTAACATGCTTCGATTCTTAATTATCTTTTCATAAAATATACTCCGTTCATTTATCTAAAGATATATTTTAAATGTTTTAATATCATCAAAATTAAGAACATTAACAAAAGTTTTCTTTAAAAAACATACCTTACAAATAATGATAGTGGTACGATTTAGTTTTCACCAATTAGTGGAATGACGAGAAGGATCAAATCCTTCACCTTCACTTTAAGAGCGTTCTTGACTTGATTCTCTTGGCCTTTGTCCAAAAAAAAAAATCCAAAAAAAGTAACATTTTCACCTTGGTTTTCATATAATTGATATGGAGGATATATTTGAGGAGGAGGATAAGGATACATGAGAGGTGGAGGTGTAACAGCCCGGTTTAGGGCCTAGTCGGAATAGTGGTTGCGAGACCACAAATCTGAAGTAGAAATATGTGTTTTATGATTTTTATGAGGCTTATTATATGTTTACATGATTATGTGAAAATCTCACGAGGAAATTTTATTAATTAGTGAACAATTTGTCCATTAGGACTAAATTGCAAAAAGTGGAAAATATGAGATTTTAGAAGATTTAAGTATGAAATAGCATTAGAAAAATTACTAGAGGTCCTTATTGAGCAATTAGACCATTATATGTTAAGATGGACAAAAATAGACATAGAAAGGAAAAATCTCAAGAAAAGGGCCTTAAGGGCATTTTTGTCATTTGGTTAATTAATGAGTTAAAAGGGAAAATAAGTCAAAAATGGTGTCCGTCTTCTATAAGCTTGGCCGAAAATCACAAGAGCACCATAGCTTGGGTTTCTTCAACTTCCAAGCTTGATAGTAAGTGTATCCTAGCCCCGTTTTTAATGTTCTTCGTATTTTTGAGATCCTCTTAGCTCGATTTAGCTATTTCTACCTATATTTTGAGCTAGGGTTTATGTCAAAAAAATTACCCATGTATGACATGCATGTATTTTGATGTTTTATGGAAGAACATGAAAGTTTGATGTATGATAAACATCTTTTTCTAAGTGACTTCTATGGAAAATGCATAAAATGACCAAATTGTAAAAGTTATAAAAATGGTCATACATGAGTGAATTAGTGGAAATTGGGGGCTGTTGTAGTTATGAAAATGATTCGGCTAGGCTTAAAATGCAAAGAAATTGAGTGAAAATCATTTTACGAGCCTAGGGGCAAAAATGTAAATATGAATAATTGTCCACACGGGTAGACACATGGGCGTGTGTCTAGGCCGTGTGTGACACATGGTCAGCCCCATTGGTGTGTTGATAGGCCGTGTGTCCCCTGCATCAAATTTGCGAGAATTCAATTCGTCACACGGGCCGGCACACTGGCGTGTGACTAGGCCATGTGCCCCTAAAGTGTTTGCTGACGTCATAAACATAATACCAAGGTTTTCACACACGGGTGAGGAAATGGCGTGTCTAGGCCATGTAAGGGACACGGGCCATTGACACGGGCTGGGAACATGGGCATGTGTGACCACACGGCCTGCCCACATGGGCGTGTTCCATTCCACACGGGTGTGTGACCTTGTTTTAAGCAAAAATTTTCTAAGTGCGTAAAATTTTCGGGTTTGGTTCCGAACCATTTCGAATGCATGCTTAGGGTCCCGTAGACCCCTAATAGGGATGTTATGAATATCAATGATAAGTTTTAAGTTGAAACGAAATTTTACAGCCCGATAATGTACGCTTAAGCAAGTTAAGTTCGGTAATGCCTCGTATCCGGTTCAGATGTTAAATACGGGTAAGAGATGTTACATTTAGTGGTATCAGAGCTACGGTTTAGTCGATTCTTGGACTAACATAGCATATGCGTGAGTCTAGCTATACATGTAACAACCCGATTTAGACCCTAGTCAAAACAGTGGTTTTGAGACCACAAATCTTAGGTCGAAAAAATATTTTATTATTATTTGTGATGTTTATAATATGTGATTGAGCATGTGTGAAAATTTAGTGTGAAAATTTTATCGTTTGTGTGTCAAATTATGAGAAAGGACTTAATCGCGTAGAATGCAAAAGTTGTGTGCTGATTGTTAAAGTGCTTAAATGTCATGTCTTATTAAAAGAGAGGTCCTTATGTTTTTAATAAACCATTTGGTAGTAAATGGATGGTAATGGCATGGCATTGGCTGTTATTATTAATATTCATTAAGGGCAAAATGGTAAATGGTGCATTAATGTATAATAAAATAAAACAAATAAGAAAAAGGAAGCCATTATCATATTCCTTACTGAAAATCACAAGAAAAAGAAAACAAAAAGACTAAGCTAGGGTTCGGCCATTGTTGTCTTTGATTGAGGTATGTTTCAAGCTCAGTTTTTGATAATTTCTACGTTTTTGTGATCGTTGCTTAGTGCACTATCAAACCCATGCTTTAATTTTAGAATTTAATGGTGATTTTGAGATATGCCATTGATGAATGTTTGAGCTTTGTGACAGTTGATGATGAAATACGGAAGATATGTGAAGGATGAACATGTTTTGTCTTTGAATTTTTAGTGAAATTGAGTAATTCGGGCTAAATTGAGAAAAAATGTAAATTAAAGGACTAAAATGTGAAATAAATGAAATGTGTGGGCTTGTACTAGCATGGGAAGAATTCGGCTAAGCTTATGTGAATAGAAATTTGGTGTATTTTGTGATTTGATGAATTAGAGACTAAAGTGTCGGAATGTGAAAATGTGAGGGCTATTTTGTAAAATGCCCTAAATATGTGTGTTTGGACTAAATTGAATGAATTGGTGATTGAATGAGTTAAATTTGAATGTGTATATACCAAGAAAGGAGAGATTCGGATCGAGATCGAGGCCAAGACAAAGTGATCGATTAATTGACCGTTTTATTACTGCGACGTCCGAGGTAAGTTCAGATATAGTACAAGTTATTAAATTTATTTCTATGTGATGTGAAATGAATGAATGTATAGTTATTGAATTAGAAATGATATTTATGAGATTGAGAAATGTGGCACTAAGTGTGCGTAAATGATATCGAGATGAGTTGAATAGCATTGTATGTGCGAAGTAATGAAAGCTTCGGCTTTACTGATTGGCACTGTATGTGCAATATCAAATTGAGTTCAGTTTTACATTGAGGCTCTAAGCGTGCGATGTTGTTTAAGCTTCAGCCATGAATTGGGCGCTAAGTGCACGATTAAATCGAAGAGATAATAAAGAATGTTCGGAATGTGGCATTGAGCATTGAATAGCAAAATTGATTGTAAACTGGATGATGGAAAAAGGTATGTATGAAACCTATGTGGTTGGAAAACTTGAAAGTAAATGAATGGATGGCTACGTGAGTATTGGATATGGTTGAGCTTATGTATTATGTTAAATTATCTCTGTGATGGTTTAAATTATAAGATTGGTTTGATTCAATGATTTAACTGTATTATATCACGAACTTACTAAGCTTTTGAGCTTACTGTGTGATATGTTTCTCTGTTTTACAGTGTTAGAAAAGCTAGCTCGGATTCGGGGATCATCAGCGACTTAATCACACTATCGGCTAACTATTTTAGTACTTTTGAAAAGATATGTAAATTTGAATATGGCATGTATAGGCTAGTTAATGTGGCATGTTTGAAATGTATACACTTTGCCATGTGATATGGCTCAAAAGTGAGTAATGTTTGTGTTTATTTGTGAAGCTATGGAAATGATGAATATGGTATGAATTAGAGAAGGTGGAAATGGTATATTTTATGCTTGAATTGGTTGATAAGAATGGTATTTTAAGTGTGAATTTATGGCATGATTAGATAATGTTAGATTATATGAATTGAGTTGAGAATATGATGTTTTGGATGGATTTATTTGAGTAGGATTTGCGTATGGAAATAAATGGTGTAACAGAGGATTAGTTGGTACTTGTAATGGTATGTATTGATTGCAAATGAGGCATGATTTGGTATTGGTTTAATGCATATAGGTGA
Organism: Gossypium australe; assembly: GCA_005393395.2. Classification (NCBI taxonomy): domain Eukaryota; kingdom Viridiplantae; phylum Streptophyta; class Magnoliopsida; order Malvales; family Malvaceae; genus Gossypium; species Gossypium australe. Next base: position 81,779,701 of record CM016617.1, on the reverse strand, counting down.
TTCTAAGTGTGGATGGTAATTTGGCCTTGAAAAATGGCCTATAATTGCCCACACGGTTGAGCACACGAGCGTGTGGCTCGACCGTGTCATGCAGGTATGTAATTTGGTGCAAAATAGGCTCGACCACGGGCTGGACACACGGGTGTGTGACTGGCTGTGTGGTGCAAGTTAGTGTCGACCACGGGTGAGGCACACGGGCGTGTCTCAGGCCGTGTGGACAAGTCAGTATGTATGCCCTATTTTGACATGGCTTGGACGCACGGGTATGTCCGAGGCCGTGTGCACACCGGGATGTGACCTCTGCAGTTTTGAAAAATGATTAAATTCTAAAAATTTTCGTATGTGTTCGGTTTAGTCCCGACCTCTTTCTAACAAGTATGTAAGGTCTCGTAGACCTCAATAAGGGACTATATGTTTATATTTGAATATGTTTGATTGATGAATGACTTTGTGTTGTGAACTAGATATGAACTGATTGTTCGGTAATACCTTTTAACCCTATTCCAGCGACGATTTCGGGTTAGGGGTGTTACAATACATGCCATACATATGAGTATTTACATAATGATAGTGTGACGACTCCTGAAGATTTAAATTGTGTTTTCATATAGTAAATGGATTCCAATAGAGCTGTGGCGGATGATGTAGAAAGTAACGCGTCGGATCCCGCTGAAGGGACGGTGCCGAATGAAAATGAGAATAGACCAACGACTGTAAGTCAGATAGGAGGAGAAGAGGCTAGGGAAGCCTTTCTCCACATGATGAATGCATGGTATATGGAGTTTGTTCATGTGAACCCAAATGCACAACCCCCTCCACCCCATCTATTCCTCAGCCTACCCCTGTAGCTCCCCAAGTGGTAGAAGTGGTAAGGAGAGAAAAGCCTCCGGTTGATAGAATCCGGAAACAAGGAGTCGAGAAATTTCGTGCTAGTAAAGATAATGATCCAAAAAGAGTAGAATTCTAGCTTGAAAATACCATCAGGGTATTTGATGAGTTATCTTGCACACCTGAAGAGTGCATGAAATGTGTGGTGTCTCTTTTGAGAGATTCCGCTTATCAGTGGTGGAACACCCTTGTGTCGATTGTATCAAGGGAAATGATTACATGGGAGTTTTTCCAAGAAGAGTTCCGGAAGAAGTACATTAGCCAAAGGTTTCTCGATCAGAAAAGGAAGGAATTCCTTGAACTGAAACAAGGTAGAATGACAGTAACTGAATATGAGCGTGAGTTCGTAAGGCTCAACAAATACACTCGAGAGTGTGTATATTATGTGTAAACGATTTGAGGATGGATTAAATGAAGATATCCAATTATTTGTTGGTGTCCTCGAATTAAAAAAATTTGGTGTGCTAGTGGACCGGGCTTGTAAAGATGAGGAGTTGGTTAAAGAAAAAAGAAAAGCTGAAATGGAGTCTCGTGACTCAAGAAAGAGGCAACTGAACAAGTCGTTTCAATCCTCCTCCAAGAAGTCAAGAGATTTTACTACTCGATTAGCTACTTCAGCTGGGTTTTCGAATAGAAGTAAGGGTAAACAGTACAAGGGGACTAAAGCTCAAACTACTTCAGTTGCTAGTGTTGGGAATGCTCGACCAAATAGACCAGAATGTCCATAGTGTGGCAGACGTCATTCCGGTAAGTGCCGAGCACATGAGAGAGCCTGTTTTAAGTGTGGTTCCCAAGATCATTTTATTAGAGAATGCCTTGAGATGGTCGAAAAAGAGAAAATTCAGCGCGCAAGATCGGGAAGCACTATTAGAGGGAGACAGCAGAGAAACCCGGGAAGTGGAACGAGTAGTAAGAGTACACCTAGAGAGCAGACTGCAAGATCTGAGGGTAGGGCGCCTGCGAGGACTTATGCCATTCGTGCTCGCGAAGAGGCATCATCCCTTGATATAATTATGGGTACATTTTCTCTCTATGATACTAATGTTGTTGCTTTAATTGATCCGACATCTACCCTCTCATATATTTGCATGAAATTAGTATCTTTTATGAGCATGGCTGTAGAGTCTACAGAATTTGTGATAAAAGTGTCCGATCCCTTAGGCAAAAGTGTATTAGTTGATAAGGTATGCAAAGATTGCCCATTGATGATTAGAGGTCATTATTTTAAGGCGAATCTTATGCTATTGCCATTTGATGAATTCGATATAATTCTTGGTATGGACTGGTTAACCACTCATGATGTAACAGTAAATTATGGAAAGAAATACATTGAATTGAGGTGTGAAAACGGGGACACTCTTTGTGTTGAATTAGATGAACATGACAGATCGCCTGTAGTGATCTCTTATATGTCTGCCCAGAAATATGTAGGAAAGGGATATGAATCATATCTTGCCTTTGTGATGAATGCTAAAGAGACTGAGTTAAGAATTGAATCGGTGCCGATAGTATGTGAGTATCCAGATGTATTCCCAGAAGAATTGCCAGGGTTGCCTCCGGTTAGAGAGGTTGAATTTGGCATTGAGTTAACCCTTGGTACTGCAACTATATCGATTGCTCCATACAGAATGGCTCCAACTAAGTTGATAGAATTGAAGGCACAGTTGCAAGAGTTGACGGACAAAGGTTTTGCGAGACCAAGTTATTTTCCGTGGGGTGTTCTAATATTATTTGTGAAAAAGAAATATGGTTCTATGAGGTTATGTATAGATTACCGACAGCTTAATAAGGTAACCGTGAAGAACAGGTACCCATTGCTAAGGATTGCTGATTTGTTTGACCAGTTGAAGGGAGCCACTGTGTTTTTCAAGATAGACTTGAGGTCTGGATATTATCAGTTAAGAGACAAAGACTCCGATGTACCGAAGACTGCATTTCGGACAAGCTATGGTCATTACGAGTTTTTAGTCATGCCTTTCGGTTTAACAAATGCCCCTGCTGTGTTTATGAATTTAATGAACCGCATCTTTCGGCCATATTTGGATAAATTTGTTGTGGTTTTTATTGATGATATACTGATTTATTCTCGTGATGAGAATGAGCATGCCGAGCACTTGAGGATGATTTTACAGATTTTACAAGATAATCAGTTGTATGCCAAGTTTAGCAAAAGTGAATTTTGGCTTAAAGAAGTTGGGTTTTTGGGGCACATTGTCTCGGGAGATGGAATCCGAGTTGACCCGAGCAAGATTTCAGCTATTGTTGATTGGAAACTGCCGAGGAATGTATCTGAAGTTAGAAGTTTTCTGGGCCTAGCTGGTTATTACAGACGGTTTGTCAAGGGATTTTCCATGATAGCGACTCCAATGACGAGGTTGTTATAAAAAGATGTGAAGTTTGAATGGACTAAAAAGTTCCAGCAGAGTTTCGAGAAACTAAAGGCATTGTTGACTGAGGCTCCAGTTCTAGTGCAACCTGAACCGGGAAAAGAATTTGTGATTTATAGTGATGCATCCTTGAATGGATTGGGCTGTGTGCTTATGCAAGAGGGCAAGGTGATAGTCTATGCCTCTAGACAGTTAAAACCACATGAAAAGAATTACCCGACACATGTTTTAGAGTTGGCTTCCATTATGTTTGCATTGAAGATATGGAGACACCATTTGTATGGTGAAAAATGTCGAATATTCACTGATTATAAAAGCCTAAAGTACTTGATGACTCAAAAGGAATTAAACTTAAGGCACCGAAGATGGTTAGAGTTGATAAAGGATTATGAGTTAGTAATTGACTACCATCCGGGAAAGGCGAACGCGGTCATCGATGCCTTGAGCAGGAAATCCTTGTTTGCATTGAGGGCTATGAATACACGGATGACTTTGTCAAGCGATGGTTCTATTCTAGCTGAGTTGAGGGCTAGATTGATGTTCCTCTAAGAGATTTATGAGGCTCAGAAAGATGACAGTGACTTGCAAGCCAAAAGAGTTCAGTGTGAGTCGGGTGTTGAGTCCAACTTTCGGATTAATTCTGATGGATGTTTGAAGATCAGAGACAGAGTCTGTGTACCGAGGAATGATGAGCTTATTCGGAAGATTTTGCATGAAGCACATAGTGGATGTCGATCTGTACATCCGGGCAGCACAAAAATGTATAATGACTTGAATAAATGGTATTGGTGGCTGAGTATGAAGAAAGATATTTCTGAATTTATATCGAAATGCTTGATTTGTTAGCAAGTGAAAGTTGAACACCAAGTACCTTCGGGTTACTATAGCCTATCATGGTTCCCGAGTGGAAATAGGACCGTGTTACTATAGACTTTGTAACAGGTTTGCCATTGACATTGAGCAGGAAATATGCCGTATGGGTTGTGGTAGATAGACTTACAAAGTCGGCTCATTTCATACCTATACACATTGATTATTCACTTGATAAGTTGGCGGACTTGTATGTTTCAGAGATTGTAAAACTACATGGAGTGCCTTTGTCGATTATATCAGATAGAGATCCGAGATTCACATCCCGATTTTGGAAAAAGTTGCAAGAAGCTTTAGGCACAAAGCTGAGTTTTAGTATAGCTTTCCACCCACAAACTGATGGATAGTCGGGGAGATTAATACAGATACTTGAGGATATGCTTCGGTGTTGTGTTCTTGAGTTTCAGGGCAGCTGGGAAAAGTATTTACCGCTGGTAGAGTTTGCCTACAAGAACAGTTTTTAGTCGAGTTTGAAAATGATGCCTTACGAGGCTTTGTATGGGCGTAAGTGTCGAACGCCTTTATATTGGAATGAACTCAAGGAAAATTAGATTCACGGGGTCGATCTGGTTAGAGAAATCGAAGAAAAGGTAAAAATAATCCGTGATTATTTAAAAGCTGCTTCTGATAGACAAAAATCATACTCGGACTTGAAACGAAAAGAGATCGAGTTTCAAGTTGATGATAAGGTATTCTTAAAAGTGTCACCATGGAAGAAAGTTCTCAGATTTGGCCGAAAAGGTAAATTGAGTCCGCGTTTTATTGGACCATATGAGATTACCGAGAGGATAGGGCTGGTAGCCTATGGATTGGCTTTGCCATTTGAATTGGAAAAGATTCATGATGTGTTCCACGTGTCGATGTTACGTCATTACCTATTAGATCATTCGCATGTGATTACACCGACAGAGGTTGAAATTCAACCCGTCATGACTTATGGCGAAGAACCGGTTAAAATTTTGGCACAGGAAGTCAAACAGTTAAGGAATAAAAGTATAGACCTTGTGAAAGTACAAAGACATGGGGTAGAAGAGGCTACATGGGAGCCCAAGGAGGCTATGAGAAACCAATATCCAAACCTTTTTATCAATAAGATTTTCGGGGACGAAAATCCCTAAGGGGGAGAATTGTAACAACTCGATTTAGGGCCTAGTTGGAATAGTGGTTGCGAGACCACAAATCTGAAATAGAAATATGTGTTTTATGATTTTTATGAGGCTAATGATATGTTTGCATGATTATGTGAAAATCTCATGAGGAAATTTTATTAATTAGTGAACAATTTGTCCATTAGGACTAAATTGCAAAAAGTGGAAAATATGAGATTTTAGAAGATTGAAGTATGAAATAACATTAGAAAAATTACTAGAGGTCCTTATTTAGCAATTAGACCATTATATGTTAAGATGGACAAAAATAGACATAGGAAGGAAAAATATCAAGAAAGGGGCCTTAAGGGCATTTTTGTCATTTGGTTAATTAATGAATTAAAAGGGAAAATAAGTCAAAAATGGTGTCCATCTTCTCTAAGCTTGGCCGAAAATCACAATAGCACCATAGCTAGGGTTTCTTCAACTTCCAAGCTTGATAGTAAGTGCATCCTAGCCTTGTTTTTAATGTTCTTCGTATTTTTGAGATCCTCGTAGCTCGATTTAGCTATTTCTAGCTATATTTTGAGCTAGGGTTTATGTTAAAAAATTTACCCATGTATGACATGCATGTATTTTGATGTTTTATGTAAGAATATGAAAGTTTGATGTAAACATCTTTTTCTAAGTGATTTCTATGGAAAATGCATAAAAGGACCAAATTGTAAAAGTTATGAAAATTGGGGGCTGTTGTAGTTATGAAAATGATTCGGCTAGGCTTAAAACACAAAGAAATTGAGTGAAAATCATTTTACGAGCCTAGGGGCAAAAGTGTAAATATGTAAAAGTTAAGGGGCAAAATTGTAATTTTTCCAAAGTATGATTCATGGGTTAATTTAGTCAATGTGAGTATTAAACAAATGAAATTGTTATTATAGATCAAGAAACACGAATTCAGACTGAAACCGAGGCAAGAACAAGGTTGTGGACTAAATCGAACAACTATACGCATTTTGAGTACCGAGGTAAGTTTGAGTGAAATTAAAGCTACATAATGTTTTTATATTTTTGATTGCTTGATATTATGGCAAATGAATATTATTTTTATGAAAATCGACTAATGATGCCTTTATAAGAACACGATGAGAATATGCTAAGTTGAAGTCCTGGTTGAATATTCGGAATAACAAGGATACCTATGCCACAACATGAGATAAGGAAGGTCCCGTATAAGACCATGTCTGGGACATGGCATCGGCACCGAATAAGGAAGGTCCCGTATAAGACCATGTCTGGGACATGGCCTCGGCACGAAAGGAAGATCTCATGTAAGACCATGTCTGGGACATGGCATCGACATCTATATACGATCTCGTATAAGTCAATATCTGGGATATGGTATCGACATCGAGACAAGATATCCCGTGTAAGACCATATCTGGGATATGGCATCAGCATCAAGAGGTGATCCCATGTAAGACCATATCTGGGATATGGCATTGGCATCGTGATACATGTATGATGAGATTGAGTATCCTCTGATATTCCGAGTAGTTCAACGGGCAAAGAGCTAAGTTTATGTACAGATGACAAAGAGCTAAGTCTATGATTAAAGAGTATAAAAGTGCTAAAGTTATGCGATGAAGTGATACATGTACCCATGAGTAACTTACAAAAAATGCATGCAATATGTGATATGTAATTTGGTAAGAGTATACATGAGTAAGTTATGTTGATGTGTTTGAGAATTTGAGTTTCATTCGATGAGATGAATGGATGCTATTATAAGTCTTAATTTGCTATTTATTTCATGCAAACTTACTAAGCTATATGCTTACCCCTCACTTTTCCCTTTTCCTTTTAGTATCGCCAAGCTAGCTCGGGGATTTTAGGACGTCAGAGTTCGGATCACACTATCAACTATTCTTTTGGTATAGTAAAGTTGATTTATTTTGAGTATGGCATGTATAGGAACTTGGTTATTTTGTTATGTCATATTTGTTAGCCAAAGTGTTGGCTATTATGGTCACTCATTCATTTTGTAAATGGCCAATGGGAATTGGTCAATACTTGTTAAGTTTTATATATATCCAATGATGAAGATATTTATGAAGTGCGAGTTCGTGTAATCGATCGAGTAAAATGTGAAGTGTATGTATGATGAATTAGTGAGTCTTTATAGTGTATTGTTGCTACATTATGTGTTGCTTGTGGTGGTATGAGTGTGCTTTTTTTTAGGGTGGCAATTGGCTTGGTAAATAGCCTTATAATTGTCCACACGGGTAGACACATGAGCGTGTGTCTAGGCCATGTGTGACACACGATCAACCCCATGGGTGTGTTGATAAGTCGTGTGTCCCCTGCATCAAATTTGCGAGAATTTAATTCGTCTCATGGGCCAGCACACAGGCGTGTGACTAGGCCGTGTACCCCTTAAGTGTTTGTTGACGTCATAAACAAAATACCAAAGTTTTCACACACGGGTGAGGACACAGGCATGTCTAGGCCGTGTGAGGGACACGGGCCATTGACACGGGCGTGCGTCTGGCCGTGTGAAAACCCCTGTAGGTTCGAAATGAAAAATAAAATCCACACGGGCTGGGAACTGAGCGTGTGTGACCACACGGCTTGCCCACACGGGCATGTTCCATTCCACACGGGCGTGTGGCCCTGTTTTAAGCAAAAATTTTCTAAGTGCGTAAAATTTTCCGGACAGACGTGTGGCCCTGTATACTTCTTCATCAAATCAACAGTTCAGATGTGATTGTATATAAAGCAAGTCACTTTCTTTGCTTCATTTAACACTTTTGCTACACTGGGCTTTTTCCCAATATCTTCAAGGCATAAATCTAAACAGTAAGTTGCACATGAGGTCCAATATAGATGTTTTCTTTTCAACATTAATTTTTTTCTAGCAGCTTTCATTGCTGCCTCATTAATTTGGACAATATAATTTTCTCCAATTTCTTCTACAACTGAATCTAACAAACTGTAGTAGAATTCAGCATCTCTACTACGAACACTTGAGACATTTACCGATTTTCAAAAAATGGTTCCTTTACTGTAATAAACAAGGAAATTAATGATATGCATTTGATTCAAAATGTTGGTCCAACTATCACACATTAGAGTTGCACCCAATTCTTTCCAATGAGTCTTTAGTCTATTTACCCAATCACGAAGGTGTTGGGAGCTTTGCACCTTGTCCAACTTCTGTTGACACTTGAATTAAGTTATCTAACCATGGAGAGCTTGCTAATTGAAAAGGAAGTCTTTCATATATTAAAAATTTAGATACCGCTTCACCTATCTTCCTTCGAAAAGTCTTTAAAAAAGAGTCACTGATCTTTGGTTGCTTTGAACTTTTGCTTCTAGCCAATTCAGGTATAGCTCCTCTTAAGGTAAACTCAGACTCACTTGGGATGGATTTACTTGTTTTTTCTCTATGATATTCTCTATTGGGTCCATGAGAAGATCGCCCTTCTTCATAAATGTTATTCCAATCACCAGTACTTCGTTTGAATTCCTCCCTTCTATGCCACTCGTTTTGTGATTGGATACTTTCTCGAGTTGCTTGCCTTATAGCAGAAACCTCATCAATGAATTCCTCGTGTTCATCCTCCTCTCCTCTTAATTCAGATGAGAATTCATCTGTTCTCCTCTTTTTGTCTATTTTCTTTGTGTTGCTTTTTTTTCAGAATATTCATCATACTTTCTCTAATGACACCTGTTAATAAAATAAAAATAATTCACACTTTATATTATTATCAATTATATATAATATTTATTGATAAATTTACAATAACATTTAAAAATAATAATAAAGTATCACATACCAGTAACATTAGGGCATGGTGCAACATTGCCGGTTTTATGAGCAATGTGCTCTTTAAAAATCGTGTTATTCCTCCTTTCACAACTTTACCACAAAGTTTACATACGACATTTCCTTTTGTATTTGGCACTGGAGTTCCAAAGTGCCAACCTATATCATTATTTGGTGCACCTTCCAATCCTTTAGTCGGGAACTCTTCACTTGGTGGCATGCTTTATTTTTGTTTATATATAAGAAACATAAAATTATATTTAGAAATATAAGCAACTCATTACTTATATTATCAACAATATAATACAAAAAAAGTAAACATCATTAACATGGAAAAAATAAATTTATTGTATAATCCATAATTTATTTATTTTTTTAAAAACAACAATACACCATAACCCATTATTACTTGGTTCCAAAGTTTTTTGTATAAATAGTTTGTTTTGTTCCATCTTAATAAAATTTAAATTCAAATTGGATCAAATTTAAAAATTCAAGTTTTTCATATTATGCAAACTAAAATCAATAGAGATTTATCTAATGTTGAATTGAAGTCATCTATCGGATTTGATGAAGAAAAATACGATGAATTAATTTGTCTTGATTTTTTTACCTTTTATAATTCAAGTCATAAGTGATGGAGGCTATACTTTTTTCATTAATTTTGTGTGTAACCTTAAGCAAACCCCAAGCAACAGAGGTTATAATTTTTCATTAATTTTATGTGTAACCCTAAACAAACCCTGAGTAATGAAAGTTATGAAATTTTAAAATAATAATAATAAATAATAAATAATTATCATTATAAATTATAATTATAATATTAATTAAAAAATAACATATAAAGTAAAATTATAAATCTGATAAGATTGAAGCTTTCATATTAAAAAATATAATAAGATGATTGTCGTCAAAGTAATTTTTATTTTAGTAAGATCTCTCCAAACAATTCTAACTCATTAATCTCCAATTTTTTTAGTGATTGTTTTAGATACTATTTGATTTCACCGTAAACATTATAATTTTAAAAACTTCAATTTCATTTAATTTGATTTTCATATAAAATTTTAATAAATATATTTTTATATAAATCCTTTTTTTGTGTGGCATAACTACATTTTGAATGTTTTATAATTTAATATGAAGAAAAATAATTCATTTGGTTGACCCGTTGTGTCTATCAATTTCATAATCAATTGCTTTATTTTATTTCCAATTAACTTCAATTGGTAAAATCTTATAAAATCTTAAGTTAATATATGGTAAAATTATAATTTCTTCCTAGAAAATGTCAAAATTTCAATTTAATCCTTTTGAGAATTATCAAGATACAAATCAATACAAAATCACATTTTAACGCTAATAAAAATATAAAACTTAAATCTAAATCGATATTTTTAGTTGTAGTGTAGGATGGTTTAAGGGGCTTTTAGAAGTTAATTGTTGGGTTGGATATAGAGAATGGGCAGCACACAAGAGACCAAACAAAAATTAAAATAGACACCAAATCTTACAAAAATCAAATATAAATCCACAAGCCCCAAAAAAATAAAAAAAATCTTATAATATAAAAAAACAAATGGCTGGATAGCTGGTAGAAAAAAATCAAGCATTAGGTAGGCCATCAGCTCTCAACTTCAAGTCTCCACCGACAACAATAAATTCAAAAAAAAAAAAAAACATTAGGAACCCCCAAAATTAACCCTAAAACCCATTCAAAGCATCCATCCTTCCAAAACCTTTCCCCTTTTCCCTAACTATTTCTCATCAGTCATCCCTAACCTAAAGAACATATTTGTAGATTCAAGACTTGTTTGTTACTAATCTATCTACTGCTTCTCGAGCATGTTACAAATTACAACAATATTTGCATTTTACAACAAAAACAAGCAAGAATCAAGACAAAAAATTTCAGGTACTTACTTGAAAATTATGAATCTCCGAATGTGCAAGTGATCAGGGTTTGCTTCTCGGGTTCAATGGTAGCTCTACTGTGTTGTGATTTTGTTTGGTTTGGTTTGGAGTTTAGACTCTAAACTGAAATATGAGAATTTCATATTTTTTTTTGTTGCTTTTGATTGCTTTTTTCTGTTGTATTTGGACTTCTTTTACTTTTTTTGATTGAAAACTATTTGATTTTGCAGGTGAGAAATATTTTCCCTTTTGTCTCATTGTATTTATGTTGATTTTTTTAGAGGAGTTGGATTTTTTTTAATTTTACTGTAACGAAAAATAACGGGAATAGAGGCCCGTTATTGCCGCAATTGGCCATTACCAGTTAAATTGCGGCTGCGGTTCACCGCTATTGGCATGACTCCGCTTCACACCGCTATTTAAATCCCTAGGGCTCGCGATCCCTTCTGCGAACATAGCCTGCAACCTCATTCCTGCGGGGCTTACACAAGCTTTCCTTGCGAGCTTACCGTGCGAGCTATCTTTGCGAACATCTAGCATTCTAGCGGGGTCCCTAGTGAACTATGCCTATAGGCGAGTATTCTTCTTCCGGGTCGGGTCTATCTGGGTCGGAGATCCAAATCCTATTGGGTTATTTTGGCTGGCGGTTCCCAAATCCTAACAATCCAATCCCCCCATAGTGGGTCTAAGGGATGTTACAAAGTGGCGGGCCTTAGGTCCATTTTAAACGCAGCTTGCTATGTAACATCCGGGATTTAGGGGCTTTATATTTACTTTATATCTATGTGTTTAGTATGCTTTGTATGTTGTTTGAGTGTGTTTGGGGTCCCCGGGAAGGCCCGGAGTTAAGTTGGAACCTTGGCCAAAATTTCAATTTTGGGCACTTTAGGAGGGAAGCTGACCGGGGCAGGACTTAAGGGTTATTGCTTGTGGTTGTTGACACAAGAATTTAAATGGTAAAGTGGCAAGGAGGCACCACTTAAGGTGCAGGTAAGTGACGCCTCAGGGGGAGCAGTGAGGGAACAGGTTCGATTCACGTCGTCAGCAATGTGGAATTTTATTTTTTGCTCATGCGCCTAAGAAGCTTGGATGATGGATTCGGTTAGGAGCCTTGAAAAGTGGGGGTGGGCTTAGTCAAATATTTCAAAAGGATGGACAAGAGTAAAAAGAAGATTTTGAATAATTCAAATTGATTCAAATGTGTGACCAAGAGTGAAGTTAGGAGAAATTTGGGGGATTTGATGTTGGAGAGGTTGGTGGCCGAATTTTTGGGTGCTTGCTGTAGGGGGAAGAAGTTGATTTTGGGTTGTTGATGGGTGTGCCGAAAGTTGGTAGGGGTTCTAAGTTTTCTTTGTTCTTTTGTAGTGTATTCGGTCACTAGGGAAGTAGATGGTGCCGACTTTGGTAGGTTCTCTTGAAGCTCCTTCGTTCTTTTTGGGTTCTTAATTCCTATATGCTGAAAGTGCCTAGCCAATTTCCATTTCTCATTTCCTATGACCAATAGCCGAAAGTGAGGAGACCATTAGTACATCTTTTCTTGATCTTTTCTTTTTCTCCCTACTCATCCTCTTAAACTCCACAACCGAAAGTACCACATCATTCCCTTGCAATCGTTTGTTCTCTTCTTCTCTTTTATTCTTCTTTGGTTCATATTCTTTGCTCGTCTCTTGATCACCTTGAACCGAAACAATCTTATAGGTCCCTATCTTGGCATTTATTTTCTTGAAACCAAAAGCCGAAATCCACTCTCTCTTCTTTCTCTTTATGTTGATTATCATTTTCTTTTTCTTTTTGCCGAATCTCCTTGTGTGTGCATCTTATTAATTCATTGTTATCTTAGAAGATTGCCGTCACTTCTCCTCTCAATTTTCTCAATCGGATTCTTCTTAAGTTGTGGTAAGTGTTCTCTTTTCCTTTCAATTCTCTCTTCTCTCTTTTGGTTGCCGAATCAAAGGCATTAATCTTGTTCCATGGGTATGTTGGCCTAATATAGGAAGGGCTTGGTTTTTGTTTTTCTTCTGCATTTGGCCAGCGTTTGAAGGGTCTTTGGGGACAATCAGATTCGATCAATCAGGGTAAGAGGTTTTATACCATTCGTTTGGCCGAAGGCCACTTCTTCTAACCCATATCTTGGAGGGCCGATTCTAATGTGGAGTTTGTGTAGGGACTTCAGTGATCTATTAATTCAAGTGTAGTAACCTCTAGGTTCTGTCGATTTTGGTAAGGACTTCTTCGTCTAGAGCATTTATTTTTGCTTTTATCTTATTCAATGGCTTAACTCGGTCTTCTGACCAAGATATCTTTTATGGAATCAAATACCAGTCAAGCAAAGGAGGGGGTTGGACCTGTAATCCCAGCCCCTAAGTTCAAAAAGCGTGCAGTGTCTGCCGTTCGTGACTTTCCATCGGGTTATGGGCCGGCTTCAGAAAGGGATAAGCAGATCGCTGTGATCCCTACGAGTGAGGACGTTAGCGAGATCGATAGTTTAGTTCTTCGAGTTTACAGGTGTGTAATTACCATACTACTCCTTTTTGTATAAATCGTGTATGTGTTATGTTTGAAAGCCGAAAATCTCGACAATGGTGATTGAGTTACCCATGTTGGGTAAAATCGAACCCTCAGGTCAGTGTATTTTGATTAAGCCTTATAATTAATGTTAATAGCAGGATTGTGTGTATACTCTAAATATTGCATTTATGACACCATATGACCTGTTTATTATACTATGTTGCATGTGCATGGGATTTGGGATATTAATGTTATGAAGGGGAAGTGTGTATCGGTGACACTGTCACACTAAATGATGGCTCGGTGCCTCATTATCGTATCGGTGACTTGGTCACATGGTTATCGGTGGCTAGACCACATTATATTGACTTTGAGCAGTGTGACTGTCAGCATGACTGCCAAAGAGGAGTGTAGAGGATGGAGGGTTGATTGTAGAAATCCCCACAGGTGTGTTGAGGATGGACATATGGAGCAGAGTGTAGAGGATGGAAAATTAGGCTGGGTTGGGTTATCATGTTGATTATTTGGTTATGCTGTAATGATTGGGCTTCGGCCGATGGTGTTTTGGGGCTCAGGCCCACTTGTGGATTATGTGGACTAATTGCACACTGAGTCTTGTGACTCACTCTTTTTGCTTAAACAATTTGCAGGTAACTCTTAGTTCTTTGGACTGGGCTGGAATAGACTCGAGGTGGGCATGCATGGGTTATTCTATTAAACTTTATTTATTTATCATTTGCTACTTTTGGGGATTTTTGATTTGTAATAAGGCTACTTCAAATTTGGTAATTTTCTTTTGGATTTTAATTTTTGGACACATTGATTACAAACTACCTGATGGGACGTTTTTACAAAATACAAACTGAAGTTTTCTTTACAACCTGTCAAACAACATTTCTTATAAAAAGGGATTTTGTTAATAATCTAATAATCGAATAATCGATAAGTGTTTTCAAATGTCACCTAATTGCAAGGCTTGGCTAATTAAATTTATAACTTAAATGAATAACGGGTTCTCAACTGAGCCACGAAACTTGAGATTTTAAAAATGACTTAGAATTCTTCTAAAGCTTGTGAAACTTTCTAAACTCTTTCTTAGTGAGATGCCAGATCCGGTCGTGGTGTTTGGGGTGTTACAATTTGGTATCAGAGCCAGGTTTAAAAAGCTCGGCCTTGGTTTTTGGGCTCAAAACGTTTTCCAAATTTCGTATTTAAAAGAAGAAAATATATATGAATCTGTTTTTTGAAGTATGGCACCCGAGTTTCCGGCCCAAGTCTGCCAGGTAAGTTTTCTGATTGTTAAGTGATTTGTATAAAGTGGATGTATTATGTGAATATGTTGCTATGGATGATGGAATTAAGAAACTTTACTGTAGAAATGAAAACCTCTAGGTATACATGTGCTTGCGGAAAAACTACTTATAACTCTATCTTCATAAAACTACTCGTTAATAAACAGTGAAAAGAAATACTGAAGCATAAAATTTTGTAATCAGGGTGCGACAGAGACATGAGTGGTAGAGGACGTGAACGTGTTACACGCGGCCGTGGGAGAGGCCGGGGTGCTGAGGTTGAACTCTCAAAAGCGAGAAATGAGCCTGAGGGCGAAGCGCCAGCATCACCTGTGGCAGAAGCGGGATCGCAAGACAGAATTGGTAGAGATGATGCCCTGTCTCAAGCAATGCTGCGTGTGTTGGAGCGAGTGGCTGGGGCAAGCATTGGAACAGCAACTCGGAAGTCCATCCCTGAGCGACTCCGAGCTAATGGAGCTGAAATGTTTAGGGGTATCTCTGGGGTAGCTCCAAATGTGGCTGAGTATTGGCTAGAGGCAGTCGAGAGAATTATGGATGATTTGGACTGCACGGCAGAGGAGAAGCTGAAGGGCGCGGTGTCTCTACTTCGGGACGAGGCATATCAGTGGTGGCTCACTGTGAGAGAGGGTACTCCGGCGGACCGAGTTGATTGGCATTTCTTTAAGATGACATTCTAAGAGAAGTACGTTGGGGCCAGTTATGTGGATGCTCAGAGGAAAGCATTCTTGAATTTGCTGCAAGGGGGTAAATCGGTAGCTGAGTATGAGGCAGAATTTCTGCGATTGAGCCGGTACGCTCGAGGGATAGTTGCAACCGATTATGAGCGTTGCGTGCGGTTCAAAAATGGGCTGCGAGACGAGCTGCAAGTGTTGATAGCTCCACAGGGGGAGAGGGATTTTGCTATCTTGGTGGAAAAGGCTAAAATAGCGGAGGAGGTAAAACAGACTGAGAAGCAAAATAAAGACAAGGATAGAGGCAGAAATAAGAGGAGTTATGGACCGTCAGGGTCTTCTAGGGCTTTCTAAAAGAGGCTTAAGGTTGATGGACCGAGTCGTGTTGCAACGCCAGCTGCTGTTGGGCAATTTCGACAGTGTGCTCAGTGTGGGAGATCACATGCAGGAGAGTGCTGTGGAAGAGATAGGGTATGTTTCAAGTGTGGGTCAAAGGATCATCTGATCAGGAATTGTCCGCTAGAAATGACCAGGGCTCGGATGGTAGGTCAAGGGTATGTGCAGCTAGGAAGGGGTGGACAGCAGATGCCGAGAGGTCATGGTCCGAACAGAGGAGGGAATGGTTCTGGTCGGGGATGTGGAGCACCGGGCAGAGGTGCTGGAAATTCAGAGGCAAGACAGCCAGGGTTAGTTTATGCAGCCAGACGCCGAGAAGAGGGTGATGCACCAAACGCATGCCTATGTTGCTAGTGTGGTGTCTGGAACCTTGAACATGAACTCTGAAACTACTTTTAGGGAGATGACTGTACTTAGTCCTTTAGGACAAACTGTAGTGGTAAACAAACTTTTTAGAAGTGTGCCTCTAGAAGTACAAGGGTTGGTTTTCCCGGCTGATTTGATGGAACTACCATTCGGGGAATTCGATTTGATCTTAGGCATGGATTGGTTGGTAAGATATCGAGCAAACTTGGATTGTGCTGCTAAGTGCATGGTGTTAAGGACTCCCGAGGATGATGAAGTTCTAGTGATAGGCGAAAGGAGAGACTACTTGTCCAATGTAGTGTCTGCTCTTAAGGCAGAAAGAATGGTGAGAAAAAGGTGTGTGGCTTTCTTAACTTTTGTCAGTGCATTGGATGCAAAGGAAGTGACCGTGAATAGGGTGTGTGGCTTTCTTAACTTTTGTCAGTGCATTGGATGCAAAAGAAGTGACCGTGAATGAGGTTAGAACAGTAAAGGAATTTGTAGATGTCTTTCCTGAAGAGCTTCCAGGGTTGCCTCCGGATCGTGAGGTGGAGTTCGGAATTGAGCTACTTCCAGGTACGGCTCCGGTGTCCATTGCCCCTTATAGGATGGCGCCAAAGGAGCTAGTTGAACTTAAAGCTCAGGTCCAAGAGTTGTTAGATCGTGGTTTTATCCGACCCAGTGTATCAACATGGGGAATGCCGGTGCTATCTATGAAGAAGAAAGACGGGTCCATACGAATGTGCATTGACTACCGCCAGTTGAATAAGTTGACCATCAAGAACAAGTATCCGCTGCCGAGGATAGATGACCTGTTTGATCAGCTCAGAGGGGCTTCGATCTTTTCAAAGATAGATTTGAGGTCGGGAAATCATCAGCTTAAGGTCAGGGAAGCGGATATTCACAAGACGGCTTTCTAGACTCGCTATGGCCACTACAAGTTCCTGGTGATGCCGTTTGGATTGACAAATGCACCAGCTGCGTTCATGGATATGATGAACCGGGTTTTTCCACCCTATCTGGACCGGTTCGTCGTAGTGTTCATAGACGACATTCTGGTGTATTCCAAGACTGAAGAGGAACACGATGCGCATCTTCGGGTGGTTCTACAGATTTTAAAGGAGAAGCAGCTGTACGCCAAATTTAGCAAGTGTGAGTTTTGGTTTAAGGAAGTTACCTTTCTGGGTCATGTGGTATCTGCAGAAGGGATTAGGGTTGATCCCCGGAAGATTGAAGCTGTGTTGGATTGGAAACCGCCTAAGTCTGTGGCAGAAATTTGGAGTTTCCTTGGTCTGGCTGGGTATTACTGAAGGTTCATTGATGGGTTCTCATTGATTGCGGCACCATTAACCAAGTTGTTGCGGAAAGGGGTACCATTTGTTTGGACTGGTAAGCAACAGGAAAGCTTTGAGAAGCTGAAGAGGATTTTGACAGAGGCTCCGGTGTTGATTCAGCCTGAGGCCTAAAAAGAGTTCGTGGTTTATTATGATGCTTCTCACACGAGGTTAGGATGTGTGTTAATGCAGGATGGGAAGGTTGCTACGTATGCATCTCGGCAGTTAAGATCACATGAGATTAATTATCCCATACATGATTTGGAGTTGGCTGCGGTAGTTTTCGATCTGAAGATTTGGAGACGTTATTTGTATGGAGAGAAGTCCGTTATCTACACCGACCACAAGAGTTTGAAATATCTTCTAACTCAGAAGGACTTGAATTTAAGGTAGCGAAGGAGGATTGAGCTGTTGAAAGATTATGACTGCTCGATCGAATATCATCCGGGTAGGGCTAATGTGGTGGCAGATGCGTTAAGCCGGAAGGTAATATCAGACTTGAGAGCGATGTTCGACCATCTCTGTTTATATGATGATGGAAGTCTATTAGCTGAACTTCAAGTGAAGCCGACGTGGGTAAATCAGAATAAAGAAAAACAGTTATCGGATGATGTCTTGAGCGCTCGACTTCTGCAAGTACAGAATGGTGGGGTAGAAGATTACAGTTTGAACGGTGATGGGGTTTTGTGTTTTCATGAGAAGGTTTGCATGCCAAAGGATGTGGAGTTGAGGCAGATGATTCTTCAGGAAGCGCATAGTAACCCTTACGCTATGCACCCTGGAGGGAATATGATGTACCGGGATCTGCGTGAACAGTTCTGGTGGCCTGGTTTGAAGCGGGAAGTTACGGAGTTTGTGGGAAAGTGTTTAACGTGTCAGCAGGTAAAAGCCGAGCATCAGTTGCCTTCGGGGTTATTGCAGCCGGTGAAGATTCCACGGTGGAAATGGGAGAGGATCACTATGGACTTTGTTAGTGGGCTACCTCTTACGCTTACTAAGAAGGATTCGGTATGGGCGATTGTTGATCGGCTGACGAAGTTCACTCATTTCATACCTATTCGTTTCGACTATTCTCTTCAGAGGTTGGCTAAGTTGTATGTGGCAGAAATTGTGAGGTTGCATGGGGTACCAGTGTCGATCATATCAGATAGAGACCCTAGGTTTACGTCGCGATTCTGGAGGGCACTGCATCAGGCATTGGGTACAAGAATGGACTTCAGGACAACTTTTCATCCACAAACTGATGGTCAGTCTGAGAGAGTAATTCAGATCTTGGAGGATATGTTGAGAGGTTGTGTCATTGACTTCAGGGGTAGTTGGGAAGAGTTCTTACCGTTGGCAGAGTTCGCATACAACAGCAGCTACCAATCTAGTATTCAGATGGCACCCTATGAAGCGTTATATGGGCGGAGGTGTCGTACTCCTACCTGTTGGACAGAATTGGGTGAACGTCCGATTTTGGGTCCAGAATTGGTTACAGAGACAGAGGAGAAGGTTAAGTGAATTAGGGCTCGATTGAAGGAAGCGTCCGATAGGCAGAATTCATATGCAGATCTGAAGTGAAAGGAGATAGAGTTTGCAGTAGGTGGTCAGGTTTTCTTGAAAGTTTCACCTTGGAAGAAGGTGATAAGGTTTGGACAGAAGGGTAAGCTAAGTCTTAGGTTTATCGGGCCTTATCGGGTTTTGAAACGTGTGGGACTAGTGGCGTATCAACTAGAGTTACCTTCAGAATTGAAACAGATACATGATGTGTTCCATGTTTCAATGTTAAAACGCTACCGATCGGATCCGTCTCACGTCGTGCCAGTGGAGGAAATTGACGTAAGGCCAGACTTGTCTTATGAGGAGGAATGAATTCTGATCTTGGAACGAGACGTCAAGGTGCTAAGAAGGAAATCAGTTCCTCTGGTCAAAGTGTTGTGGCAGAATCACAGTATGGAAGAGGCGATGTGGGAGCCTGAGGATGTTATACGTCAGCAGTACCCTTATCTCTTTTGACCAGGTAATTTCGAGGCTGAAATTTCTTTAAGGGGGTAGAACTGTAACATCCGAGATTTAGGGGATTTGCATTTACTTTGTATCTGTGTGTTTGGTATGCTTTGTATGTTGTTTGAGTGTGTTTGGGGTCCCCGGGAAGGCCCGGGGTTAAGTCAGAACCTTGGCCAAAATTTCAATTTTGGGCACTTTAGGAGGGAAGCTGACCGGGGCAAGACTTAAGGGTTATTGCTTGTGGTTGTTGACACAAGAATTTAAATGGTAAAGTGGCAAGGAGGCGCCACTTAAGGTACAGGTAAGTGACGCCTCAGGGGGAGCAGTGAGGGAACAGGTTCGATTTGCGTCGTCAGCAATATGGAATTTTATTTTTTGCTCCTGCGCCTAAGGAGCTTGGATGATGGATTCGGTTAGGAGCCTTGAAAAGTGGAGGTGGACTTAGTCAAATATTTCAAAAGGATGGACAAGAGTAAAAAGGGGATTTTGAATAATTCAAATTGATTCAAATGTTTGACCAAGAGTGAAGTTAGGAGAAATTTGGGGGATTTGATGTTGGTGAGGTTGGTGGCCGAATTTTTGGGTGCTTGATGTAGGGGGAAGAAGTCGGTTTTGGGTTGTTGATGGGTGTGCCGAAAGTTGGTAGGGGTTCTAAGTTTTCTTTGTTCTTTTGTAGTGTATTCGGTCACTAGGGAAGTAGATAGTGCCGACTTTGGTAGGTTCTCTTGAAGCTCCTTCGTTCTTTTTGGGTTCTTAGTTCCTATATGCCGAAAGTGCCTAGCCAATTTCCATTTCTCATTTCCTATGACCAATAGCCAAAAGTGAGGAGACCATTAGTGCATCTTTTCTTTTTCTCCCTACTCATCCTCTTAAACTCCACAACCGAAAGCACCACATCATTCCCTTGCAATCGTTTGTTCTCTTCTTCTCTTTTATTCTTCTTTGGTTCATATTCTTTGCTCGTCTCCTGATCACCTTGAACCGAAACAATCTTATAGGTCCCTATCTTGGCATTCATCTTCTTGAAACCAAAAGCCGAAATCCACTCTCTCTTCTTTCTCTTTGTGTTGATTCTCATTTTCTTTTTCTTTTGGCCAAATCTCCTTGTGTGTGCATCTTATTAATTAATTGTTATCTCAGAAGATTGCCGTCACTTCTCCTCTCAATCTTCTCAATCGGATTCTTCTTAAGTTGTGGTAAGTGTTCTCTTTTCCTTTCAATTCTCTCTTCTCTCTTTTGGTTGCCGAATCAAAGGCATTAATCCTGTTCCATGGGTATGTTGGCCGAATATAGGAAGGGCTTGGTTTTTGTTTGTCTTCTGCATTTGGCCAGCGTTTGAAGGGTTTTTGGGGACAATCAGATTCGGTCAATCAGGGTAAGAGGTTTTATACCATTCGTTTGGCCGAAGGCCACTTCTTCTAACCCATATCTTGGAGGGCCGATTCTAACGTGGAGTTTGTGTAGGGACTTCAGTGATCTATTAATTCAAGTGTAGTAACCTCCAGTTTCTGTCGATTTTGGTAAGGACTTGTTAGTCTAGAGCATATATTTTCGCTTTTATCTTATTCAATGGCTTAACTCGGTCTTCTGACCAAGATATCTTTTATGGAATCAAATACCAGTCAAGCAAAGGAGGGGGTTGGACTCGTAATCCCAGCCCCTAAGTTCAAAAAGCGTGAGGTGTCTGCCGTTCGTGACTTTCCACCGGGTTGTAGGCCGGCTTCAGAAAGGGATAAGCAGATCGCTGTGATCCCTACGAGTGAGGACATTAGCAAGATCGATAGTTTAGTTCTTCGGGTTTACAGGTGTGTAATTACCACACTACTCCTTTTTGTATAAATCGTGTATGTGTTATGTTTGAAAGCCAAAAATCTCGGCAATGGTGATTGAGTTACCCATGTTGGGTAAAACCGAACCCTCAGGTCAGTGTATTTTGATTAAGCCTTATAATTAATGTTGATAGCAGGATTGTGTGTATACTCTAAATATTGCATTTATGACACCATATGACCTGTTTATTATACTATGTTGCATGTGCATGGGATTTGGGATATTAATGTTATGAAGGGGAAGTGTGTATCGGTGAGACTGTCACACTAAATGATGGCTCGGTGCCTCATTATCGTATCGGTGACTTGGTCACATGGTTATCGGTGGCTAGACCTCGTTATATTGACTTTGAGCAGTGTGACTGTCAGCATGACTGCCAAAGAGGAGTGTAGAGGATGGAGGGTTGATTGTAGAAATCCCCACAGGTGTGTTGAGGAGGACATATGGAGCAGAGTGTAGAGGATGGAAAATTAGGCTGGATTGGGTTATCATGTTGATTATTTGGTTATGCTCTAATGATTGGGCTTCGACCGATGGTGTTTTGGGGCTCAGGCCCACTTGTGGATTATGTGGACTAATTGCACACTGAGTCTTGTGACTCACTCTTTTTGCTTAAACAACTTGCAGGTAACTCTTAGTTCTTTTGACTGGGCTGGAATGGACTCGAGGTGGCCATGCATGGGTTTTTCTATTAAAATTTATTTATTTATCGTTTGCTACTTTTGGGGATTTTTGATTTGTAATAAGGCTACTTCAAATTTGGTAATTTTCTTTTGGATTTTAATTTTTGGACACATTGATTACAAACTACCTGATGGGACGTTTTTATAAAATACAAACTGAAGTTTTCTTTACAACCTGTGAAACAACATTTCATATAAAAAGGGATTTTGTTAATAATCTAATAATCGAATAATCGATAAGTGTTTTCAAATGTCACCTAATTGCAAGGCTTGGCTAATTAAATTTATAACTCAAATGAATAACAGGTTCTCAACTGAGCCACGAAACTTGAGATTTTAAAAATGACTTAGAATTCTTCTGAAGCTCGTGAAACTTTCTAAACTCTTTCCTAGTGACATGCCAGATCCGGTCGTGGTGTTTGGGCCGGGCTTGGGGTGTTACATACTAGGTATGCCGTGGGCTATAGTGCATAACAATTGCCTTGCCATGTGTGAATTCGGATATTGGGTGTGCACATCTGATCATTGAGAGACGAACCGTTTCTTCTTGCTCACATCTGGGTCGTTGGTCCATTTTTTAGCCATCCGAACAGTTTAAAGAACCTCTCTTTAAAAGGGGATCTTAGGGGTTTTAGGTTTCTTCACTGTTTGGCACTTTCTACAAATTGGGATCAAGGTAATTTTCACAAATCTTATCTGCTTCTTAGTTTCCATTTCTGATTTCTTTTTACTCAAAACATGGTGAAGATGAGAGGAACCCATAACGTCTCGTTCTGTCCAGCTCTAGTCGTTGTGACTGAAAAGCCCTATGTCTGCACCACCGCGCAGGAGGAAATGAAGTGGACTCTAGCTGTGGGGGGAATCCAACTTCCCCACTTTGCCTATGAATTTTCCATTCCTTCGAGGCTACACCGTGTGTGTGAGGCAATGAGGGATAGTTTCCTTCTCCCGTTGCATGTTCTAGAGGCGGGATTCTGCCCCCCTGTATCTCTTATTCTACAATCTCTTCAAGGATTACCGCCTCGCTCCTGGCCAATTATTTGGTTTTTCTTAGTGGCTAGCCATGGCGTACTTTCTTAATAGCTGCCAACGTAGCGAAGTGCCAATGCTCTTTGTCTTCCAGCACCTGTACTAGTTGAAAGGGACTAATGTGGGGGAATCTGCGGGGTTCTACTACTTTTCCCTTTATCAAAAGGCGCAAATGATTATACGAAATCAGTGCAAGAATCTTCGCTTGAAATGGGGGACGTATATCCAAATCTGCAGCATACTTGGCGAAGACTTTGGGTTCCCAACCAGGTGGTCCTCCCCTAGTGAAGACATGCGCTCCTTCCAGAAGAGTCTTACCATTGATGAGGTTGTCGCGCAATTTTAGAGGCACTAGAGGCAATTTTGACTGTAAGGAATGTCTTCAGATTCTACCTGGAGGATCTCAGCCTAAATGGTTGGAAGGATGGCGACAAACTAAGAGGTCACACTGTAGTTGGTGGGAAATCAGCGATGAGTAGTTGGCCTCACGATTCCCTTGATTAACTGGGCATGATATTGACGGGGCGTTTGGAGGAGCCTACGAACTTCTTCTACCATTATTGTGGGATGTTGTTCCGTCCCTTTGCCTTTCCTGAGGTTCGAGCAATAGGAGAGCGTTAGAGGAGGTACTGACTTGTTAATTACTTCTACTGATCCTAAGGTTGTTAATGGTGCAGGGGGTAATCAGGGCTACGAGGATAATTCTAGTGATAGTGACAGCATCTCGCGTGAGCTTAATAAAGTTATGAATATCAATGCTTTGATAGGTAGTGGTTGCAAGAGGCGCAAGACTTTTGCTGGGGCCGCGCGTATCAATCCTTCCAACATGGAAGAGGGGAGTGGTGCTCCACTAGAGTATCGCAGAAAAAGGAGAGCTGATCGCGGAGGCCCTGTTGCTGCGATCACTCGCATCCATTCTTCCCTTGTGGCGAGCTTGCCAACTATTTCCAAAGCGAACTCACTCATTACCATTAATGAGGACACCCCCTCCCCCTGCTCCTGAGAATTCTCCAATGACTCCTGGGATCAAAAGAGTGCCTGTTAAGGCTGGAGAGGACTTCTCTTCATCTCTACGCCGCTTACTATTTGAAGTTGGCGCTCTTGGTCTGAGGTACATGGAGGTTCGTAATAAGGAGCTTGCGGATACCAAGGCTGAGTTGAAGAGGGTGCGCGAGTTGTATCATAAGGTGAGGGAAGAGAGTGAGATGATAAATGAGAAACAAGGAGTCCTCAATGAGTGCCATGCGACTATGGAGATGAAGACAAAGGAGTGTGGAGATGAGCTCGCGACAGAGAAAGAGAGATGTATAACTACAGAGGTGGAGCTGAGGCGGGTCACTGTAAGGTACACAGAGCTGGAAAGGATTATTAGGGAGTGTCAGGAATAGGTGGATAGTACCCTTCAAAAGCAAGATGAGGCTCTGACAGCTTTCAAGCAACAAACATCCTAGAACATCCTCGACTCCCTTCAGAAGTTCAAGGAGAACCTACTTCTTCATGCCCAGGTTGCTTGTGGCCCTTTTGATGTTCACAAGGTGGATTTTGATGCACTTGCTGATGTGGACATGAGCAGCCTAGGATTGATGTTTTCAATCCTTCTGGGTCTACTTAGGACTCCTTCGTGGTTACTTGGAAGGGTGAGCTCTTTATTGAGGAGGGGGAGGGCTTTGCCACTGTGGACATGGCTCCATCTATTGTTGGTGGTGCTGTGAACTTGGTTCCTCCTTTGGCAACTGAGGGTGTTATTGTTGCTTCCTCAGCTGTTGAGGGTGTCGTTCCTGTCAATAAAGACCAGGGTGTTGAGGGGTTGATGATGTAATGGAACAATAATCATGTATTCTTGTTTTTCTTGAATAAATAAGTATTTGTTTTTATTTCTTGTTGGTTTTCTTTCTGTTGTTTGCATTCTTCGTATCATGTAGTATGCTTTGATAATGTGTTGAGGATGTGGGTCTACAAACTATTATTTACTTAAAGAAGATTTTTTTATAACCTATCGAGTTGTTTCATACTTGAAAAGTTTTTAGAATTTTTCGTCTGCGAACCTTGATTGTATAGCTGGGAGCTTTTCTCTCGCTAACTGTTTTAGAGTTTGCGGCTTTTCGTCTGCGAGCTTTGGTCTCGCTAACTATTTTGGAGGTCGCAACTCTTCGCCTACGAGCCTTGATTTTACATCACTAACTGTTTTGGAAGTTATGGTTCTTCGCCTGTGAGCCTTGGTTTTACAGTTAGGAGCTTTGCTCTCATTAATTGTTTTGGAGGTTGCGACTTTTTGCTTGTAAGCCCTGATTTTACAGTTGGGAGCTTTGCTCTCGCTAACTATTTTAGAGGTCACGACTCTTCGCCTATGAACCTTGATTTTATAGCTGGGAACTTTGCTCTTGCTAACTGTTTTGGAGGTCACGGCTCTTCACCTGCGAGCCTTAATTTTACAGCTGGGATGTAACACCCTTTACCTGTATGCAAGCCGGAACAGGGTTTGAGGTATTACCTAACTAATCTTGCTTAAACATCTTAAAAAGGGTTATAAAATTTCATTCAAACCCATTTCTTGCCCTTTCTCAGCCTTCATGGCCCTAAACATGCCTCCAAGAGGTTTCGGGATCTAACCGGTGACTTTTACGGACTTGGAAGGCTTTTCATCAAAATAGGGGCCACACGCCCGTGTTGAACTAGGGACACGCCTGTATGCCCCTAAGACATGCCCGTGTCTTTCACCCGTGGTCGACACTGACTAATTTCACACGGCCTTGACACGCCCGTGGCCCTGGTCCATGTGCCAAACCTTGTCATTCTGACTTATCCACACGACCTATACACATGTCCGTGTGCTTCAGTAGTGTGACGGTTTAAATCCCAAGTGCAAAGTGCAGAGTTCACACGGCCTGGGCATCCGCCCATGTGCTAGCTGTTCCTTCCACACGGTCTAGACACACGCCCGTGTGTCTACCCTTATGGACAATAGCAGGCTATATACCAAGCCCTTGCCACCCTAGGCTACACACATACATATTCCAATTCAAACCAATACAACTCCTATCCCAATGGAACATCTAAGAACTCATTCCAATATAAAATAAAATCAAAGGTATCTCTAGGAGCTCAAAAATCAATATATACAAAAGGACATGTACTTCATGAAATTCATCTTCATTAAGCAATAGAACTTGCCAAGTGTTTGCCTAACTTATAAGGCCATTTACCAAAAATGACTTTTATAACTTACATAGTCAACACTTTGACTAACAATTACAACTTAACAAAATACCTAAGTCCTCTACATGCCATACTCAAAATAAGTCTAAATTGTTATACCAAAGTGATGACGATAGTGTGATTCCCGAATTCCAACGTCCACGTTCCTCGAGTTATCTTGGCAATACTACAAGGAAGAAGGGCAATGAGAGGGGTAAGCATAATGCTTAGTAAGTTTGCATGGAAATAAATAGCAATAATAAGCTCATATTATAATCCATACATGGCATTAACTAACCATACACAAGTCATAGGCTCCTGGCCATACTTACTTACAATTGCCCTTAGTTAGCACATACCGTGCCACACATCGTAATTGTTTCTTCGTGACTCATTCACGAGTACCTGTATTCACTCATTCACATGACTTTAGTGCAATTCTCATTTCTACTTCTAAACTCATCTACTTATCCCATTAATCACTAGGGATAGTCAAATACTCATAATGGAGGTACGAAGCCAATGCCACATCCCCGAGGTGGTCTTATATGGAGTCACTCCTAAATGCCAATGCCATATCCCGGATATGGTCTTATATGGACTTTCACATCAAGTATCGATGCCATATCCTGGATACGGTCTTATACGATTCTCATATCCATTACCGAAGCCATATCCCTGATATGGTCTTTTATGGGATTTCAACTCGGTGCCAAGGCCATGTCCCGGACATGGTCTTATATGGGACCTTATCTATTTCATATCTTGATGATAGCATTTTCATATTCAATATAGCCCACTAGGACCTCAACATCTCATTCAACATTAATTTAGTAGAGCATCATGCATCAATAGGGTACCAAGCATTCTCAATTATGCTAACATAATTATTGCATTAATCACATACAAACTTACCTCGATTTCAAAATAAGCTAACTTGTCGGCTTAGTCCAAGACTTTGTTCTTTCTCCGATGGACGCGAATTCTCGATTCTTCTTACTCTATAATAGCAATTTAGCTCATTTTAATCACCACATTAATGAGAGCATTTCAATAATCATGCTTAGGCAAAATTATTATTTTGCCCCTAGATTTTGGCAAAATGACCACTTTGCCCCTAGGCTCAGAAATTAATTCTAATCACATTTTTACCTTCAACAAGCCTAGGTGAACATTTAATACTCTTATAGCTATCATAAAAACTCAACATTTCACATAATTACTACAAATTTGTAACCTTTTCATCAAGGTCCAATTAGGTGTTTTCAAGACAACACCTTTCACAAAAGTTGTTCATCTAACAACTAAGACTCAATTTCTTCCATAAAAATGCAGCAAATAACTATGATAGCTCTCATGGAAAAACTCTAAACTTTTCACCATAATGCAAAATAGTCCCCTCATTTGAAAGCTTAAGCCTTAAGGGTCTCAAAAGTACAATTATTTTCAAGAAAAGATCACTAGATCACTTACTTGAATGAATGAGAGCTTGCTGAAATTTTGAGCTTTCAAAAATCCCTATTTGCTTGCTATTTTTGGTGGAGAAGGATGAGCAAAAAGATGGACATCATCTTTTCTTTATTCTAATTTTAAACTAACAATTTAGTCCACCAAACACCACCAACTTTGACCAACTTGGTCAATTCTTGTCCCCTATGAAGTCTATGGCCGACCAAGCCAATATTGGGGGTCTAATTGTCTTTTTAAGACCTCCAATTGTCAATCTATGGATATTTGGTACCTTTAGCTTATAGAATGGAACTTTCGCACTTTATGCGTTTTAGTCCTTTTTCGCCATTAAACATGAAATCGTTAAAATTAAAGCACCAAAATTTTCATGCACCTATATTAACATGCTCTGACTCATAATATAATCATGAAAATAAATTTTTCTAATCTCGAATTAGTGATCCCGAGATCACTATTCTGACTAGCCCTTAAATCAGGCTGTTACATGGGAACTTTGATCTCGCTAACTGTTTTAGAGGTCGTGGCTCTTCGCCTGTGAACCTTGATTTTACAGCTGTGAGCTTTGGTCTAGCTAACTATTTTGGAGGTTGCGGCTCTTTACTTGCGAACCTTAATTTTGTCGACGATAGTTTTTTAGAATGGAATTTTATTCATAGGATGGATATTCATACATATTACTTTTTGAGGTGTTGGGCATTCCAAGTTTGCAGTAATATCGTGCCTTCCATTCTTGGCAACTTATACACTCCATAGCCTATCTTCTTTACCACTTTGTATGGTCCCTCCCAGCTCGAAGCCATTTTTCCTCGTTCGGAAGTGGGTAAGCTAGCTTCAGTGTTTCTCAGTATAAGGTCACTTACTTGAAACTAGTTTCCTTTAACCTTGGAGTTATAGTAGCAAGCTACTTGTTGAGCACGGACTGCATTTCTAATTTTAGCCGTTTATCTGAACTCATCAACTAAGTCCAGGTTGAGTCTTAGGGCCTCATGGTCAGCTTCTTCATTGAAGTGATGTGTTCTATGTGATCTTAGACCTATCTTTGTGGGGATTATGGTTTCTAAACCATAAATGAGTAAGAAGGCCGTTTCACCTATTGCGGTGTGGGGCGTGGTTCGCAATACCCACAAGATTCCTAGTAGCTCTTCCAATGAAGCCCCTTTTAGTTTGCCCACCTTCTTTTTGAGAGCCGTTAGAATTTTCTTGTTTATAACCTCCATTTGGGCATTGGTATGTGGGGTCTTCACCGAGCTTTGAGCCAAGGATATCTGAAGGTCTGTGCAAAATTTCTTGAATTTCTCTGGAAACTATGTATCGTTGTTTGTGATAACAGTGCGAGGTATTCTGAATCTGCAGACAACCAACTTCCACATGAATAACTCCACTTGCTTCTCTATTATAGTTGCCAGAGCTTCTACTTCGATCCACTTGGTAAAGTAGTCTACAACTATTATAATGAACGTTTTCTGTGTCGTGACTATGGGGAATGGTCTGAAGATATCGACCCCCCGTATTGCAAAAGGCTAGGGTCCTGTTATGATTTGTAGGGGTTCTGCTGGTTGTCATTGTATTCTGGCATTTCTTTGGTCGGAATCACATTTGCGGACCATATGTTGGGTGTCCTCGTAGATAGTAGGCCAATAATACCCTGCCTAAGTATGTTTTGCGCTAGAAATCTACTTCCCAGGTGATCGCCACAAATGCCCTAATGGATTTCTCTCAAGACATACTCACCTTCCGAGGGAGAAAGACATCACAGTAATGGGTGCGAAAACCCTTTTATATATAGCACACCCTCTAGGAGGGTGTATATATCAAAAGGCGGACAAAACATGTTGTTCCAACTTAGCATGGAATAAGTTTGCAATGAACAGATATGTAATTTTCATGCAAGGATTTCAACAAGTATTCATAATTCATATCGATGACGTACCTTGCCACCTTGCGTTGTTGTTTTGTGAGCTCTTTTCAGTATTGGCTTTTCTTTTTACTTTATAGCGTGTGGATTATAGGGGTTATCCATTTTTCTTCTTGGGTCGTAGAGAGCACTTAAGGGGCACCGTAGCTCTGTGCTTCTTTGTGTTAGAGTAGGATTTTTCCTTTCTATTCAATGGTGATGAAGGGCGCTAACTTTGACAGAGCATTTGTGCATGTGTCGTCGTTCCTTGGGAGTTGCCTAACCTCGACTTTGTTGAACCTCGCCAGTAATTGGATTGCCATGCTGTGATACTATTTTAGTGTTACTTTTTTCACCTTGTACTTGCCATGTATTTGCTTCACCATGAGCTGGGAGTTAGTGTGTATGGTCAAGTTCCTAGTGCCAAATTGGTGCACTAATTGTAGTCCAGAGATCAACACTTCATACTCAGCAGTGTTGTTCGATGCTTGGAATCTAGACGATAGCCCATATTTCCACTTATTTTCCTCTAGGTCTATCATGAGCACGCCTACCCCTGATCCTATTTTGGCCGCCGAGCTGTTGACGTAAACCATCCATGTAACAAGAACGAAGAGCCGATTAAGATTTTGGCACGAAAAGTCAAACAGTTAAGGAATAAAAGGATAGCTCTTGTGAAGGTACTATGGCAAAGACATGGGGTAGAAGAGGCTACATGGGAGCCCGAGGAGACTATGAGAAACCAATATCCTAACCTTTTTACAGGTAAGATTTTCGGGGACGAAAATCCCTAAAGAGGGAGAATTGTAACAGCCTGATTTAGGGCCTAGTCAGAATAGTGGTTACGAGACCAAAACTCCGAGGTAGAAATATGTTTTTATGGCTTTTATGAGGTCTATAGCATTCTTGCATGATTGTGTGAAAATTTAATGAAGAAATTTTATAAATTAGTGAACAATTTGTCTATTAGGACTAAATTGCAAAGATTGGAAAATGTGAGATTCTAGAATATTTAAGTATGAAACAACATTATAAAAATTATTAGAAGTCCTTTTTTAGCAATTAGACCAATATATGTCAAGATGGACAAAAATAGACATGAGAAGGAAAAATCTCAAGACAGGGGCCTTAAGGGCATTTTTGTCATTTGGTTAATAAAAGAATAAAAAGGGAAAATAAGCTAAAAATATTGTCCATCTTCATCCTCCATACCCGAAAATTACAAGGACACCATAGCTAGGGTTTCTTCAACTTTCAAGCTTGATTGTAAATACCTCCTAGCCCTGTTTTTAATGTTCTTCGTATTTTTGATATCCTCGTAGCTCGATTAGGCTATTTCTAGCTATATTTTGAGGTAGGGTTTATGTTTAAAAATTTACCCATACATGACATGCAAAGTATTTTGATGATTTATGGAAGAATATGAAAGTTTAAACATCTTATTCTAAGTGATTTTCATGGGAAATTCATAAAAATGACTAAATTGTAAAAGTTAAGAAAATGGTAATACATGAGTGAATTAGTGGAAATTGGGGGCTGTTGTAGTTAAGAAAATGATTCGACTAGGCCTAAAATACAAAGAAATTGAATGAAAATATTTTACGAGCCTAGGGGAAAAGTGTAAATATGTAAAAGTTTAGGGGCAAAATTGTAATTTTGCCAAAGTATGATTCATGGGTTAATTTAGTTAATGTGAGTATTAAATAAATGAAATTTTTATTATAGATCAAGAAACACGAAGCCTGGACCTAAACCGAGGCAAGGACAAAGTCGTGGACTAAATTGAACAATTCCACATATATTTTGGTATCGAAGTAAGTTTGTGTGAAATTAAAGCTACACAATGTTTTTATATTTTTAATTGCTTGATATTATGAGAAATGAATATTATTTCTATGAAATCGACTAATGATGTCTCGGTGAGAGTATGATGAAAATATGTTAAGTTGAAGCCCCGGTTGAACATTCGGAATAGCAAGGATGCCAGTGTCACAACATGAGATAAGGAAGGTCTCGTATAAGACCATGTCTGGGACATGGAATCGGCACCAAATAAAGAAGGTCCCGTATAAGACCATGTCTGGGACATGGCATCGACACCAAATAATGAAGGTCCCGTATATGACCAAGTCTGGGACATAGCATCGACACCAAATAAAGGAGGTCCTGTATAAGACCATGTTTGGGACATGGCCTCGGCATTGGAGAAAGATCTCGTGTAAGACCATGCCTAGGACATGGCATTGACTTCAATATATGATCTCGTATAAGACCATATCTAGGATATGGCATCGGGATTGAGAGGTGATCCCATGTAAGACCATATCTGGGATATGGTATTGGCATCGTGATACATGTACGATGAGATTGAGTATCCTTTGATATTCCAAGTAGTTCAACAGGTAAAGAGTTAAATGTATGTTAAAGATGACAATGAGTTAAGTTTATGTTCAAGATAGCATAAGTGCTAAATTATGTGATGAAGTGATACAAGTAACCATGAGTAACTTACGAGAAATGAATGCAAAATTGTGATATGTGATTTGGTAAGAGTATGCATGAGTAAGTTATGTTGATGTGCTTGAAAACTTGTGTATTATTTAATGTGATGAATGGATGTTATCATGAGTTCTATGTGTTTTTTATTTCATGCAAACTTACTAAGCTTCATGCTTACCCTTCTCTTTTCCCTTTTCCTTGTAGTATCGCCAAGCTAACTCAGGGACCGTAGGACGTCGGAGTTTGGATCACACTATCAACTATGCTTTTGCTATAGTAAAGTTGATTTATTTTGGGTATGGCATGTATAGGAACTTGGTCATTTTGTTATGTCATATTTGTTAGCCAAAGTGTTGGCTATTATTGTTACTCATTCATTTTGTAAATGGCCATTGGGAATTGGCCAATACTTGTTAAGTTTTATATATATTCAATGATGATGAGATTCATGAAGTGCAAGTTCGTGCAATTGATTAAGTAAAGTGTGAAGTGTATGCATGATGAATTAGTGATTTTTCATAGTGTATTATTGCTATGTGATGTGTTACTTGTGATGTTATAAGTGTGTTTACTTTTAAGGGTGGCAATTGACTTGGTAAATAGCCTTATAATTGTCCACACGGGTAGACACACGGGCATGTGTCTAGGCCATGTGTCCCCTGCATCAAAATTGTGAAAATTCAGTTCGTCACATGGGCCAGCACACCGGTGTGTGACTAGGCCGTGTGCCCCTAATTGTTTGCTGATGTCATAAAGAGAATACCAAGGTTTTGACACACGGGAGAGGACACGGGCGTGTCTTGGCCGTGTGAGGGACACAGGCCATAGACACGGGCGTGTCCCAAGCCGTGTGGAAACCCGTATTGGTTCGAAATGAAAAATAAAATCCACACGGGTTAGGAACATGGGCGTGTGTGACCACACAGCTTGCCCACACGGGCGCGTTCCATTCCACACGGGTGTGTGGCCCTGTTTTAAGCAAAAAATTTCTAAGTGTGCAAAAGTTTCCAGTTTAGTCTCGAACCATACCGTATGTATGTTTAGAGTAACACCCCTTACCCGTGTCCGACGCCGAGACAAGATATGAGGCATTGCCAGACTTAAACATAAACATTTATACAAAATCAGGCTATAAAATTTCATTCAATTTAAAAGTACTCATTCACATGCAAATCATCCCTTATATGGGCCCACGAGGCCCAAAATAATCATTGGGAACTGTTCGGGACTAAACTGAGAACTTAGGAAGCTTTAAGAAGACTTAGAAAATTTTTCATTAAAATAGGGGTTACACGCCCGTGTGGGTAGATCGTGTGGTCACACACGCCCATGTCCTCAGCCCGTGTAACTCTCTGTTAATGATGTCATCAACAAAATA
Source organism: Gossypium australe (assembly GCA_005393395.2). NCBI lineage: Eukaryota > Viridiplantae > Streptophyta > Magnoliopsida > Malvales > Malvaceae > Gossypium > Gossypium australe. The sequence continues at coordinate 81,746,194 of CM016617.1, read as the reverse complement.
GGGTCACACGGCCAAGTCACACGCCCGTGTGCTTAGGCCGTGTGGCGAATTAAATTTCAAAAAAAAGTAGATGCAGACTTCACACGTCCTGGGCACACGCCTATGTCCCGGGGCCATGTCCTCCACACGGCTGAGACACACGGCCGTGTCTCTGCCCGTGTGGCCAAGAAAATAGCTATTTACCAAACCATTTGGCACCTTCATTTGCACATACTTAAACACAACCTCAATGGCATCTTTCATGGCATAATTGAGCACTTAAACATCATCAAACAAGTCATGATCATATCAAATTCATATAATCTTATTCATGCATAAGGCACCATACTTTGCCTAGCTTAAATTTATCAAACTTTCATGCCATGATTATCATCAACACATCCTAAATCCATCCATACCAAACACACATAACCACATTACATGAAACCTTTAGTATAAGCACACACATATAAATAGGCATTACAACTCATTAACCAATATGAGCCACATCTCGTGGCCATATACAAAATGAATTATATTACCATTATGAACCAACACGTTTGGCCAAATCAAATGACACATACACAATTTACTAAGTCCCTATACATGCCATAACTTAAGAGGTCTGTATTCACTTTTACCCCACGATGATAGCTTGATAGTGTGATAGCATCTCCAGCGATCTCCAACTCGAGCTAGCATAAAACCGTATAAGATATGAGAAAGGAAGGGGAGTAAGCTACAATGCTTAGTAAGTTTGTATGCAAATAACAATCAACTTATTAACTTGTTTTTCACCAATTCTCACAATATGTTCTCTAGGTAATACAATCATAATTGCATAAAATTTCATAATTCATTTATGTTCATCTTGAGCTGTCTACTTGAGTTATAGTCACTAAATTATTTTTATCCGGAGCTACGGAACTCCAAATTAAGATCCACTAATTTCATTGAAACTAGACTAACATATCTTCTTACCATAAAATTTCCAGAATTTTTGTTTCAGCCAATAGTACAGTTTATTCTTTAAAGTCTCCCCTGTTTCGCTGTCTGATAGTTCTGACCCCTCTTCACTAAAAAATTATTTTATCGTGGTACAGAACTTGAATGACATTCCTTTTTATTTATATTGAAAATAAACTCATTAAGAAATTCAAGAATATAGATTTTACCCCTTGATTATTTTTTTACCATTTCTAATGAATTTCCCAAGTCAGAACAGGGGGTTGCGAAATCACTCTGACCCTGTCTTATAAAAATTCAAATATCTGATAATATGAAATTCGTTTGCTTACAACGTTTCTTTTATGAGAAAATAGACTCAATAAAATTTAATTTCATATCTTATTCAACTTCTAATTCAATTTCCACCATTTTTGGTGAATTTTCAAAGTGATACAACTGCTGCTATCTAAACTGTTTTATAGCTAATTTTACTCTATCATGTTTTCTTTGTATTAATTCCCATTTACACACATATAACACTAAATTATATCCATAGTTAGCCATGCCAATTGTTAGTCATCATCAAATATTTACAAGCCATTCATTGGCCAATTTAACCTATACATCAACAACAAAGACTTGAACATTTCATCTCTCAATTTAATTTGGATTAAAAGCCTCGCATATGATCATCAATCACATTTCCCACATATTCATACATCATAAGCATGGACTTATAATCACAAGGTCATTCTCATAGGTATAACTTACTCGTTTACCTTCTTACCAAAATTCGATCACATCCCGAGCACATTGCTCATAAGTGTATACATACATATACTTGCATTTAATTGTCACATATTGACACTCATTTACACTTTAGTCATTTTCTCATCATTAACATAAACGTTACTTCTTTATCTTGTTGAACCACTTGGAATATCGAAGGATACTCTGAAATTGTCATACGCGTAGGAAGATGCCAATGCCATATCCCAGATATGGTCTTATACGGGATCTCATATCGATGTCGATGCCATATCCCAGATATGGTCTTATACGAGATCGTATATCGATGCCATGTCCCAGACATGGTCTTACATGATTTTCATACCGAAGCCAGGTCCCAGATGTGGTCTTACACAGGATTACTACTCGATGCCGATGCCATATTCCAGATATGGTCTTACACGGGATCTCAATTTGGTGCCGAGGCCATATCCCAGATATGGTCTTATACGGGACCTTGTTAATCTAATTTTGTGACAAGGTAACCTTTTTATTCCTAAGGTTCAACCGGGATTCTCATTCTTCGATTCTTCGCTAAATCATCATCAATCGAATCCGTAGAAACATATATATACAATTCATGCAATATAAAAATATTAAATACATAATATAATGTTGTATTATTTACACATGAACTGACCTCGATACCAAAATGGCAAAAAGAGACCTAACCGTCAGTTACTCGTTTTTCCCCCGTTCTAAGTCCGAACCTCATTTCTTTGATCTATAACATCACATTTAGCTTATTTATTAGTCACATTATTCATTGTGACCCAAAAATATACTATGGCAAAATTACATTTTTGCCCCTAAACTTTGTCATATTTACACTTTTGCCCCTAGGCTCGTAAAATGATTTTTATTCAATTCCTTGTATTTTAGGCCTAGCTGAACCATTTTCATAACTATAGCAGTCCACAATTTGCATTCATTCACACATTTTCATACATTTTTCAACTTTTTACAAACTAGTCATTTTATGCGATTTCATCGAAAATCACTTAGTAAAAGTCGTTTACTACACACCGAGCATTCATATTCTACCATTAGACATCAAAGCACATGCATTTTATCCATGGGTAAATTTTTCAACACAAACCCTAGCTCAAAATAATGGTAGAAATAGCTAAACCGAGTTACGGGGATCTAAAAAATGTAAAGAACATTAAAAACGGGGCTTGGATGCACTTACTATTGAGCTTGAAAGCTTGAAAACCCTAGTTATGGCTTCCCCCATGCTAAATTCGGCCAAGCAAGAAGATGGACAAGGGTTTTTGGCTTTTATTTTGTCTTTTAGTCCATTTAATTATCAAATTACCAAAATGCCCCTAACTTAAAAATATCCTATTTCACTTATCTCATGTCCATTTTTGTCCAACAATTTAACCAATGGTCTAATTACCATTTAAGGACCTACAATATAAAATTTCATAGAAATTGGACACTTTTAACACGTGGAACTCAACTTTTGCACTATTTACAATTTAGTCCTTTTGACTAAATTGAGTGCCCAAACGTCAAAATTTTTGAATGAAATTTTTATGAAATCTTTTCATGAAATTGTAGACCATAAAAATATAATAAAAATAAGATTTTCCTTGTCAGATTTGTGGCCTCAAAACCACTTCAGATTAGGCCCAAAATTGGGCTGTTACATTTAGGGTCTCGTAGACCCATAATAGGGACATTAAGAATATGAATGAAAAAGGTTTAAGTTGAAATGAAAATCTATGGCCTGATGTTATATGTTTGAGCAAGTTAAGTTCGGTAATGCCTCGTATCTGGTTCCAACATTGAATACAGATAAGGGGCGTTACATTTAGTAGTATTAGAGTTATGGTTTAGTCGATTCTCGGACTAATGTAGCGTATGCGTGAGTCTAGCTATACATGCCATACGTATGAGTATTTACATAATGATAGTGTGACGACTCCTGACGATTTAAATTGTGTTTTTATATTGGAAATGGATCTCGATAGAGCTGTGGCGGATGATGTAGAAAGTAACACGCCGGTCCCCGCCCAAGGGATGGTGCTGAGTGAGAATGAGAATAGACCAGCGAATGTAACTCAGAGAGGAGGAGAAGAGGCTAGGGAAGCCTTTTTCACCACATGATGAATGCTTGGTATACAGAGTTCGTTCGTACGAACCCGAATGCTCAAACCCCTCCACCCCCACCTATTCCTTAGTCTACCCCTGTAGCTCCCCAAGTTGTGGAAGTAGTAAGAAGAGAAAAGCCTCCGATTGATAGAATCCGGAAACAAGGAGCAGAGGAATTTCGAGCTAGTAAAGATGATGATCTAGAAAGAGCAGAATTTTGGCTTGAAAATACCCTTAGAGTATTTGATGAGTTATCCTGCACAGCTGAAGAGTGCATGAAATGTGTGGTGTCCCTTTTGAGAGATTCCGCTTATCAGTGGTGGACCACCCTTGTGTCTGTTGTACCAAGGGAGAGAGTTAATTGGGAGTTTTTCCAAGAAGAATTTTGGAAGAAGTACATTAGCCAAATGTTTACCGCCCAGAAAAGAAAGGAATTTCTTGAATTAAAATAGGGTCGGATGATAGTAACCGAGTATGAGTGTGAGTTCATAAGACTTAGCAAATACGCTCGAGAGTGTGTATTCACTGAAGCCATTATGTGTAAAAGGTTTGAGGACGGATTAAATGAAGATATCCGATTATTTGTTGGGGTCCTAGAATTGAAGGAATTTGTTGTGCTAGTGGACAGGGCTCGTGACTCAAGAAAGAGACAATTGAACAAGCCATTTCAATCTTCATCCAAGAAGTCGAGAGACTTCACTACTCGATTAGCTATTTCAGTTGGGTTTTCAATTAGAAGTAAGGGTAAACAGTACTCAGGGTCTAAAGCTCAGACCACTTCAGTTGCTAGTGTTGGGAACGCTCGACCAAATAGACCGGAATGTCCACAGTGTGGCAGACGTCACCCCGGTGAGTGCCGAGCACATGAGAGAGCCTGTTGTAAGTGTGGTTCCCAAGATCATTTTATTAGAGAATGCCCTAAGATGGTCAAAAAAGAGAAAATTCAGAGTGCAAGATCGGGGAAGCACTACTAGAGGGAGACAGCAGAGAAACTCGAGAAGTGGAACTAGTAGTAAGAGTACACCCAGAGAGTAGACTGCAAGATCTGAGGGTAGAGCGTCTGCGAGGACTTATGCCATTCGCGCTCGTGAAGAGGCATCATCCCCTGATGTAATTACGGGTACATTTTCTCTCCATGATAATCATGTTGTTGCTTTAATTGATCCGGGATCTACCCACTCATATATTTGCATGAAATTAGTATCTAGTATGAGCATGCCTGTAGAGTCTACAAAATTCGTGATAAAGGTGTCCAATCCCTTAGGCAAATGTGTATTAGTTGATAAGGTATGCAAAGATTGTCCATTGATGATTAGAGGTCATTATTTTAAGGCGAATCTCATGCTATTTCCATGTGATGAATTCGATATAATTCTTGGTATGGACTGGTTAACTGCTAATGATGTGACAGTAAATTGTGGAAAGAAATACATTGAATTGAGATGTGAAAACGGGGACACTCTTCGTGTTGAATCAAATGAACATGACAGATCACCTGAAGTGATTTCTCATATTTCTGCCCAGAAATATGTAAGAAAGGGATATGAAACTTATCTTGCCTTTGTGATGAATGCCAAAGAGACTGAGTTAAGAATTGAATCAGTACGGATAGTATGTGAGTATTCAAATGTATTCCCAGAAGAATTGCCAGGGTTGCCCTCAGTTAGGGAGATTGAATTTGGCATCAAGTTAGCCCTTGGTATTGCACCTATATCGATTGCTCCATACAGAATGGCTCCAACTGAGTTGAAAGAATTGAAGGCACAGCTACAAGAGTTGACGGACAAAGGCTTTGCAAGATCGAGTTATTCTCTGTGGGGTGCTCCAGTATTATTTGTGAAAAAGAAAGATGGTTCCATGAGATTATGTATAGATTATAGGCAGCTTAATAAGGTAACCGTGAAGAACAAGTACCCGTTGCCAAGAATCGATGATTTGTTTGATCAATTGAAGGGAGCCACTGTGTTTTCCAAGATAGATTTGAGGTCGGGATACTACCAATTGAGAGTCAAAGACTCAGATGTGCCGAAAATTGCATTTCGGACAAGGTATAGTCACTATGAGTTTTTAGTCATGCCTTTCAGTTTAACAAATGCCCCTACTGTGTTTATGGATTTAATGAACTGTATCTTTCGGCCATACTTGGATAAATTTGTTGTGGTTTTTATTGATGATATATTAATTTATTCTCGTGATGAGAATGAGCACACCGAGCACTTGAGGACGGTTTTACAAATTTTACGAGATAATCAATTGTATGTGAAGTTTAGCAAAAGTGAATTTTGGCTCAAAGAAGTTGGATTTTTGGGGCACATTGTCTCGGGAGATGGAATCTGTGTTGACCCGAGCAAGATTTCAGCTATTGTTGATTGGAAACCGCTGAGAAATGTATCAAAGGTTAGAAGTTTTATGGGCCTAGCTGGCTATTACAGACGGTTTTTCAAGGGATTTTCCATGATAGCGGCTCCAATGATGAGGTTGTTACAAAAAGATGTGAAGTTTGAATGGACAGAAAGGTGCCAACAGAGTTTCGAGAAACTAAAGGCACTATTGATTGAGGCTCTAGCTCTAGTGCAACTGAACCATAAAAAGAATTTGTGGTTTATAGTGATGCATCCTTGAATGGATTAGGTTGTGTACTTATGCAAGAGGGCAAGGTGAGAGCATATGCCTCTCGACAGTTAAAGTCGCATGGAAAGAATTACCCGACACATGATTTAGAGTTGGCTGCCATTGTGTTTGCATTGAAGATATGGAGACACCATTTGTATGGTGAAAAATGTCGGATATTCACCGATCATAAAAGCCTAAAGTACTTGATAACTCAAAAGGAATTGAGTTTAAGTCAACGAAGATGGTTAGAGCTGATAAAGGACTATGAGCTAGTGATTGACTACCACCCGAGAAAGGCAAATGTAGTCGCCGATGCCTTGAGCAAGAAATCCTTGTTTGCATTGAGTGCAATGAATACACGGATGACTTTGTCAGATGATGGTTCTATCCTAGCTGAATTGAGAGCTAGACCGATGTTTCTCCAAGAGATTTGTGAAGCTCAGAAAGGTGACAGCGACTTGCAAGCCAAAAGAGTTTAGTGTGAGTCAGGTGTTAAATCAGATTTTCAGATTAATTCTGATGGATGTTTGATGTTCCGAGATAGAGTCTATGTACCAATAGATGATTAGCTCATTCGAAAAATTTTACACGAGGTACATAGTGGATGTTTATCTGTAAATTTGGGCAGCAAAAAATGTATAATGACTTGAAGAAATGGTATTGGTGGCCGAGTATGAAGAAAGATATTTTTGAGTTTGCATCAAAATTCTTGATTTGTTAGCAAGTGAAGGCTGAACTCCAAGTACCTTCGGGTTTACTTCAGCCTATTATGGTTCCTGAGTGGAAATGGGACCATATTACAATAGACTTTGTGACGGGTTTGCCGTTGACACCGAGCAAGAAAGATGCAGTATGGGTTGTGGTAGATAGACTTACGAAGTCGGCCCATTTCATACCTGTATGAATCGATTATTCACTTGATAAGTTGGCGGACTTGTATGTTTTAGAGATTGTAAGACTACATGGAGTTCCTTTGTCGATTATATCGGTTAGAGATCCTAGATTCACATCCCGATTTTGGAAAAAGTTGTAAGAAGCTTTGGGCACAAAGTTGAGTTTTAGTACAACTTTTCACCCACAAACTGATGGACAGTCGGAGAGATTAATACAGATACTTGAGGATATGCTCTGGTGTTGTGTTCTTGAGTTTCAGGAAAGCTGGGAAAAGTACTTACTGTTGGTAGAGTTTGCGTATAATAATAGTTTTCAGTCGAGTTTGAGAATGATGCCTTGTGAGGCATTGTATGGGCGGAAGTGTCGAACGCCATTGTATTGGACAAAACTCAAAGAAAATCAAATTCACGGGGTCGATTTGGTTACAGAAATCGAAAATAAGGTAAAAATATTTCGTGATTGTTTAAAAGGTGCTTTGGATAGACAAAAATCCTACTCGGACTTGAAATGGAAAGAGATCAAATTTCAAGTTGGTGATAAGGTATTCTTGAAAGTGTCACAATGGAAGAAAGTTCTCAGATTTGGTCGTAAAGGCAAATTGAGTCCGCGTTTTATCGGACCAGATGAGATTACCGAGAGGATAGGACCAGTAGCTTATCGATTGGCTTTGCCATTTGAGTTGGAAAAGATTCATGATGTGTTTCACATGTCTATGTTACGTCATTTCTGATCAGATCCTTAGCATGTGATTACACCGACAGAGGTTGAAATTCAACCCGACATGACTTATGGCGAAGAGCAGGTTAAGATTTTGGCACGAAAAGTCAAACAGTTAAGGAATAAATGTATAGCTCTTGTGAAGGAGACATGGGGTAGAAGAGGCTACATGGGAGCCCGAGGAGACTATGAGAAACCAATATCCTAACCTTTTTACAGGTAAGATTTTCGGGGACGAAAATCCCTAAAGAGGGAGAATTGTAACAGCCTGATTTAGGGCCTAGTCAGAATAGTGGTTACGAGACCAAAACTCTGAGGTAGAAATATGTTTTTATGGCTTTTATGAGGTCTATAGCATTCTTGCATGATTGTGTGAAAATTTAATGAAGAAATTTTATAAATTAGTGAACAATTTGTCTATTAGGACTAAATTGCAAAGATTTGAAAATATGAGATTCTAGAATATTTAAGTATGAAATAGCATTATAAAAATTATTAGAAGTCCTTTTTTAGCAATTATACCAATATATGTCAAGATGGACAAAAATAGACATGGGAAGGAAAAATCTCAAGACAGGGGCCTTAAGGGCATTTTTGTCATTTGGTTAATAAAAGAATAAAAAGGGAAAATAAGCTAAAAATATTGTCCATCTTCATCCTCCATACCCGAAAATTACAAGGACACCATAGCTAGGGTTTCTTCAACTTTCAAGCTTGATTGTAAGTACCTCCTAGCCACGTTTTTAATGTTCTTCGTATTTTTAATATCCTCGTAGCTCGATTTAGCTATTTCTAGCTATATTTTGAGGTAGAGTTTATGTTTAAAAATTTACCCATACATGACATGCATGTATTTTGATGATTTACGGAAGAATATGAAAGTTTAGTGTATGATAAACATCTTATTCTAAGTGATTTTCATGGGAAAGTCATAAAAAGGACTAAATTGTAAAAGTTAAGAAAATGGTCATACATGAGTGAATTAGTGGAAATTGGGGGCTGTTGTAGTTAAAAAAAATGATTCAGCTAGGCTTAAAATACAAAGAAATTGAATGAAAATCATTTTACGAGCCAAGGGCAAAAGTGTAAATATGTAAAAATTTAGGGGCAAAATTGTAAATTTGCCAAAGTATGATTCATGGGTTAATTTAGTCGATGTGAGGTATTAAACAAGTGAAATTATTATTATAGATCAAGAAACACGAAGCCCGGACTGAAACCGAGGCAAGAACAAGGTCGTGGACTAAATTGAACAATTCTACATATATTTTGGTACCGAGGTAAGTTTGTGTGAAATTAAAGCTACATAATGTCTTTATATTTTTAATTGCTTGATATTATGAGAAATGAATATTATTTCTATGAAATCGACTAATGATGTCTCGATGGGAGTATGATGAAAATATGTTAAGTTGAAGCATCAGTTGAACATTCGGAATAGCAAGGATACCAGTGTAACAACATGAGATAAGGAAGGCCCTGTATAAGACCATGTTTGGGACATGGCGTCGGCACCAAATAAAGAAGGTCCCCTATAAGACCATGTCTGGGACATGGCATCGGCACCAAATAAAGAAGGTCCTGTATAAGACCATGTCTGGGACATAGCATCGGCACCAAATAAAGGAGGTCCCGTATAAGACCATGTCTGGGACATGGCCTCGGCACTGGAGAAAGATCTCGTGTAAGATTAAGTCTAGGACATGGCATCAACATCGATATACGATCTCGTATAATATCATATCTGAGATATGGCATCGACATTGAGACATGAGATCTCGTGTAAGACCATATCTGGGATATGGCATCGGCATCGAGAGGTGATCCCATATAAGACCATATCTGGGATATGGCATTGGCATCGTGATACATGTATGATGAGATTGAGTATCCTTTGATATTCCATGTAGTTCAACAGTTAAAGAGTTAAATGTATGTTAAAGATGACAATGAGTTAAGTTTATGTTCAAGATAGCGTAAGTGCTAAATTATGTGATGAAGTGATATAGGTACCCAAGAGAAACTTATGAGAAATGAATGCAAAATTGTGATATGTGATTTGGTAAGAGTATGCATGAGAAATTTATGTTGATGTGCTTGAGAACCTGTGTATTGTTTAATGTGATAAATGGATGTTATCGTGAGTTCTATGTGCTATTTATTTCATGCAAACTTACTAAGCTTCATGCTTACCCTTCTCTTTTCCCTTTTCCTTGCAGTATTGCCAAGCTAACTCGGGGATCGTAGGACGTTAGAGTTCGGATCACACTATCAACTATGCTTTTGGTATAGTAAAGTTGATTTATTTTGGGTATGGCATTTATAAGAACTTGGTCATTTTGTTATGTCATATTTGTTAGCCAAAGTGTTGGCTATTATTGTTACTCATTCATTTTGTAAATGGCCAATGGGAATTGCCCAATACTTGTTAAGTTTTATATATATTCAATGATGATGAGATTCATGAAGTGCTAGTTCGTGCAATATGCATGATGAATTAATGATTGTTCATAGCGTATTATTGCTATGTTATGTGTTACTTGTGATGTTATAAGTGTGTTTACTTTTATGGGTGGCAATTGGCTTGGAAAATAGGCCGTGTGTGACACACGGTCAGCCCCATGGGTGTGTTGATAGGCCGTGTGTTCCCTGCATCAAAATTGTGAAAAATTCAGTTCGTCACACGAGCGTGTGACTTGGCCGTGTGCCCCTAAGTGTTTGTTTACGTCATAAACAGAATACCATGGTTTTCACACACGGGCGAGGACACGGGCGTGTATTGGTCGTGTAAGGGACACGGACTATAGACACGAGCGTGTGCCAGGTCGTGTGAAAACCCCTGTAGGTTTGAAATGAAAAATAAAATTCACACGGGTTAGGAACGTGGGCGTTTGTGTTACACCCCTAGACCCGGCCTAAAGTTAGGCCCGAATCTGGTGATGTCACATCAAAGGGATCATTTAAAACGACTTTGCTAAGTTAAAATTTTAAGGCCTAAAAGCCTAAAATCCTTGAATCTTGTTAAGTAATGATAAGAGCCCATGTTTAAATTTAAGAAATTTATCCAGGTTCAACAATTAAGTAAACAGTTGAAACAAAAACAACAAAACTCAAAATCTAAAGTCAAATCAGAGTACAATGCCTTATTACCCAATGGAAACAAAGTAATTTAAAACTAAATCTTTCAAAACAAATTAAGAACTGCTTGCAGTGTGGCCACCTCTGAGTCCTCTTCCACGTCGAGCCATCTACTGAGGATCACCTAAAACATTTAATAAAAAGGGTGTAAGTTTCGAAACTCGGTGTGTACGACTCTTGGTAATCCAATCAACATACAATTATTACATTGGGCCTAAGCCCTATAAAAAACGGTGGTCTTGGGCCTTAGCCCACAATGACCTCATATCACATCAGTACCACATGAATGCAATGCACCCATCCCAAATCCAACCCTGCACTCCATTTCCCTTCCAACCCTACACTCCTGTGGGGATATAAATATCAACCCACCCATCCCTATACTCCAAAGGTAGCACCAACAGCGGCACTACTCAACTTGCAGCAAGACTGCTAAGCATATAATGGGCTTAAAGCCACTGGTGGATCCACGGTCGTCAAGCGACTATGCGATCCTCACATATCTTCCTCCGTATCATCAAACCCACCCAAATGCAACATATATTTCATGAATGCGACATACACAATTTCACACAATAAGCACTTAGGGGTATCTTAGTCATTTCACTATCCAGGGGTATTTTCATAATTCTACCTTACAAGGATATTTAGGTAATTTTGCAAAAAAGGGTATTTTGGAAATTTTGTAAATCAGGGATATTTTGGTAATTCTGCAAATCAAGGGTATTCTGGTAATTTTACAAATCAGGGGTATTTTAGTAATTTTACAAATCTAAGGATATTTTGGAAATTTTCAAACTAAGGGTTTTTTGGTAATTTTCAAATCAGGGGTATTTTGGTCCCTCTCGAGTTTTAGTTATGAACTTTGGCCCATTAACAAGTTCTTGTGGCTAAAGTGAACAGACACTACGCACCAGGTAGGATTCCAGAGAAGAGGAGGTGGATGCTAGGACCGCTTAAGTACCAAGCTCTCCCTAGATCAAATCCTAGACATGCATATGTCCATTGCCACACCCTAACCCAGTGACTTGTCCCTGGACATGTTGATTATTAAGTTAAGTCTTATGCGGTTTAAAAGTTGTCTAGAACTAGGCCTAAAGTCCATTAAACCCTAGCATACTTGTCTACATCCCCATAAAGCCCATCAAGCCCATTTCACGTTCATATAGCCCATTAAGCCCAAATCACATCCTTATGGCCTATTAGGCCCAGATCTCATTCATATGGCCTATTAGGCCCAAAACAATTCTAGATCATGTAACATGCATGACTAACTTAATTCATATAACCAAATCAATCAATTTCATCAAACTTAGCCTCAGGGCCCACCGGGCCCATTTAGCCACTTTCGGCTTTTCGACATTGCCGATATCGTGTGTGTGTAGTGTTTGTACACACCAGGTAATAGCACATGCTGTGATTTCCTCTTAGTCACGAACCTACATTCGATATTACTTAACAATTAATCATAGGCTAAATACAAACTTTATAAAAAACTGAAGCCTCACCGTAACCTTACCGTGTGCGACAAGCCTTAATAGCTCCTTTCTTTAACACCAACCGCGATTAGACCCTAGATCTGTACCAACTTAATCATTAGAGCCTAAGTAATAGATGACTTGCATCCAACACAAGTCACTCTCACAACATATATGACCATTCGACCAACCCTTAAACCGAAGTAAAGAACACTTACCCAAAACCTGAAATGCAACAAGAGTGAAATGGTAACGACTTTGGAGGGAAGAGACTGATGCTAAATCCCAAGAATCAATCGACCAAAGCTGAAGAAAAATACAGAGGAGATTCGGCCAAGGTGTATTCGGCCTAAAAATCAGAGTGGTGCAAAGGGATATTCGACACCTAAATGCAAGGTAAAGGAAGAAGATGAAATCACAAAAATCAAAGAAGAACCTTGAGGGAGAATAGAGGCTATTCGGTTTGCCAAGGAAGAAGAGAAGAATCAGCTTAGAAGCAAGAATAAAGGTTTAGAAGGTAGGAGAAGAGTGAAGAATCAGCAACAAGGCAAGGTATTTTCGGTTGTGGAAAAATAAGGTTTCGGCAAGAAAAAAAAAAGAATGGAAAATTCGGCATTACCTAGGACCCCAGAATCGACACACACACATTTATATAGCCTATAGCCGGAACTTAGCCACTCCTAAAGTCCAATTCGGCACCACTTCATCCACTGCTCATATCCTAATTTTTCTCCATGATATCTCCCTTATCCTTCTCCTAAATTCTCTCTACTGATCACTTCTCCTTAAAGTCCCTCTACACGCCACTTCCAACCTTCTAGAAGCCTAAAATTAAACTCCAAAATAAAGCTAAGCTAGCACTCGAACCTCAGACCTTCTTGCATGCATATGTCGCCACCTCTCTACACCTTAGTGGCTTCACTTAGCCACTTCACCATAGGTTTCTTTGTACCATTTTTCACTTATTTTTATTTAAAAGCCCACTACTCACAACCGTGATTCCTTAATTAATTAAATTAAGAATCCTCCACCACAAAACTCGAACCCAGAGCTTCTCCAACACACCTAGACACTCCAAATTCATTAAACCTTTAAAGCCGTCATGTCATTTGTCATTTTCTTGCTCACTTAAAAATTTTATGAGACCCAAAGCCCAATAGGCCTAATTCTACTAGGCCCAAATTCGGGGCGTTACAGTTTGTGACCACAAGGGCGTGTGGCCCTGTTTTAAGCAAAAATTTTCTAAGTGTGCAAAAGTTTCTAGTTTAGTCCCGAACCATTTTGTATGTATGTTTAGGGTCTCGTAGACCCATAATAGGGACATTAAGAATTTGAATGAAAAAGTTTTAAGTTGAAACGAAAATTTATGGCCCAATGTTATATGTTTGAATAAGTTAAGTTCGGTAATGCCTCGTATCCAGTTTCGACGTTGAATATGGGTAAGGGGTATTACAATCCAACCTTTCGATTTATCTATTGTTCGCGTAATTCCTGGGGGTGTGTTTACTGTTGTGTCTTCACTTCTTTCGAACGAGCATTCTACCGTGAAATTTTCCAACACCTGCCCTTTTATCACCGTTCACGGGTTAAAATCTATCCCGAACTTTACGAGTTCAATTCCCCATTTCGTTATCCTCCCCAGGGTGTCTGCCTTGGTGAACACCTCATTCATTGGTTGGTCGGTGACTACAACAAATGGGTGGGCCTAGAAGTATGGTCGTAGCTTGCGAGCTACAATGATTAGAGCATAGATGTATTCTTCTATTTTTGTGTACCTAAGCTCGCCATGCTGAAGCACCTTGCTGACATACTACACCAAAAATTGAAAGGTACCTTCAGACTTGACTAAGATGGCCACGATTGTCTCTTCTGAGGCTTCTAAGTACATGTATAGTGTTTCTCTAGTTTGAGGTAACTTTAGAAGTGGGGGGAAGTAAGGTACTGTTTCAATTATTCGAAAATGGTTTGGCATTTTTTGGTCCATGAGAAGGGTATCCTTAGAGCTCTGAAAAAAGAGAGGCACTTGTCTGCCATTCTGGAGAAAAATCTGTTCAATGCCACCACCCTACCCATGAGGCATTGGATTTCTTTTATAGTTTGCAGGAGGCATGTCCATAATGGCCTGGATTTTTTTTGGATTCGCCACTATTCCTCTTTCTGATATCATGAAATCCAGGAACTTGCGGGCTCGCACACCGAAGGCACCTTTCTTTGGATTAAGCTTTATGTTGTGGGCCCTCAATCTCGTGAACGTATCGAAAAGGTTTCGTACATGTTTCTCCATGGATTCGTTTTTTCCCAGCATGTCATTTACGTGCACCTTCAAGCTGCAACCTATCTACTCCTTGAATATATTGTTTACCAACCTTTGGTAAGTTGCACCTGCGTTTTTGAGTCCAAATGGCATGACTTGGTAACAGAAGAGATCCTCTTCGGTGATGAAAGTTGTCTTTTTTTAGTCAACAAAGTTCAGTAGGATCTAATTGTAGCTCGAAAAGGCGTCCATGAAGCTCATAAACTTTTGGCCAGAGGAGGCGTCAACTAGACGATCTATCGACGGTTAGGGGAAGCTATCCTTAGGGCATGCTTTGTTCAGGTTGGTGAAGTCGATGCACATCCTCCATTTTCCTGTCGTCTTTTTTACCATTACCACATTCGAGATCCAACCCTGATACTCCACCTTCTTGATAAATTGGTGACCAACAACTTGGAAACCTCCTACCTCACTGCCTCTATTATCTGTGGTGCGAATTTTCTCTTTTTCTACTTTACAGGCTTCGCTTTTGGGAGCACATTCAACTTATTAACTATTACCCACGGATCCACGCCTGGCATATCCATTGCAGACCATGCAAAGACGTTCAAATTCCCTCTCAGGCATTTGACTAATATCATCTTTTCTTTCTCGTTTAACGCCGACGAGATCTTAACTGTTTTTTCTTTATTGTCGCAGATAGTTGTAAGGCCTTGGTGTGCTCTACTACCTCAGGTTTCTTACCCTTATGTTCTTCTCTTATATCTAGATCGCCTAAGTTGATAATTTAACTTGGTGAACTCTGTTTCTCAGTCATAGGCTGTCTTGCCCGTTTAACGGACAGTATGTGACATTGCCTCACCATGCGCTAGTTGGATCACAAGATGTTGACGCTGGTACTTGTCAGGAATTTGATATTCATACAAAAGGTTGCCATCATCATCTTCGCCATCCTCATGATTGGTCTTCCAAAGATGGTGTTATATGCCATCGGGTGGTCGACCACATAGAATCGGACACACACTGTGGTTGTATGTTTGTCGTCACCTAAGGTTACCGGCAACGTGAGAGCGCCTTTTACCTTAAAAATGTGGTTCACGAAGCTGTACAAGGGGCTGGTCGCGGACAAGGACTGTTCTTTTAAACCCATTTTCTTATATGTTTCCCAAGATAGGAATTTCATTACGCTACCGCTATTGACAAGTATCCTTTTAATTTTGAAGCCTATGACCGCAACCGATACCACCATTAGGTTGTTTCTTTCCTCGTCACGGATTAGCTCATTATCGTCGCTTTCGAACTCCACATTCTATTTTTCCTTCTGTCTCGACCTCTTTGGGGCACTGAGTGACATCACACCTCTCATGTCTGCTCACCGTTTTACGCTTGACTGCATCCATTCGTTGTTGGTGCCTACGATTACATGAATGGTGCTTCGCACCCTTTGTTTACCCTTTGGATCTGGTCTTTGCGAGCTTTGGCCTTGCTTCGGACTTCCTCGATTTATGAACTTAACAAGTTCATCATTCTGGACCGCTTCCTCTATGGCGTCCTTTAGTGTGAAATAGTCTTCAGTCTTATGCCTCAAGTCATCATGGAAGGCATACCGGTCTTTAGAATTTGTCCTCCTATCGGTATTTCGCACTGGGGGTGGTTTGGGAAGGATGCCTAGGCTCTTTACTTGGTTGAGGATGCAAGATCATGTGGCATTCAACGGGGTGTAAGGTTCAAACCTGCCCTGGGGTGGTAACACCTCACGTGTTCTTGTTAGGGAACCTGCGTGTTTTTAAGTGTGTCGCCTTGGGCTAAGGTCCAGTTCGGCCTGTCAATCTTGACCTGCAGGGACTGTTTGATGGAAGATTGCCTAGCGCGTTGTCCCTCTCTACTCCTGGGTTGTCTATCTTCCCTTTGGAAATTGGCCCATGACACTCTCTTAATTTCTTCCGCCTCTGCGAACTTATAGGCCCGCTCGTATAGGGTGGCTAGGCTTTGTGATCTGTTGTTTGTGAACGAGTATTGTACATGGTCATTCTGCACTCCTATAATGAAGGCATCTATCGCCCAGTAATCTTCCAAGTTTTTTGTGTTGAGTATAGCTACATGGAACCTCTTTACACAATCTTGAAGGAATTCACCCTCCCGCTGCTTTACGAACATCAACCCTATGGGTGTGTTCATGATTGCTCGATGGGCCCTAAACCTTCCCAAGAACATTTTCCCCAATTGCGAGCAGTTGTGTACTGAGCCTTGCGGGAGGGAGAAATACCAGTCTTGTCACTTGCCTTCAGCGTTGTAGAGAAGGCCTTGCATTTGGCTGTGTCTGATGCCCCCAACAAGTTCATATAGTCATTATACTACATTAGATGGGCTCGTGGGTCTCTTATTTGTTCAAACATATCCTTAGGTACCTTGAAATTGCAGGGCAAGCCCTCTGACGCGATTTCAGGGGCCAATGGGTTGTTGGAGTAGAATAACCAATCCATGTCTCATGACTTACGGTGCAAGGCTCGCACGTTACGATGAAGCCCATCCATATCATTCAGCCACTCCTTCACCTGGGTACTCGGGGTTTCATCTTGGGTATTAACATTTCTCTGGGACCCTTAGTTATCAGCTTGTGCCTTTCTGCGTAGTTCCTCATTCTGCCCTAGTAACTCCTACTGGAAGGTTTGCTGTTCTACAAATTGTGCTTCTTCTGCAGCCATTTGTTCCCTCATGAACATCATCTACTCCTGGAGGGCTAAGAATTGTGGTGGGGGTGGTTTCTAGTTGAGGGAAGAGGGTATTCCCTAGCTCGATGAGAGATTAAGGTCCAGTGAAGGAGACAACCTTTAGTAAATTGCATTGTTGAGGTTTTCGGGTCTGTCAATGAACCAAGTGGCGAACAAGTTTATCTCATCATGTTGGGGGTTGGAACCCGACGCTTCTACTTGATCGGAAAAGGGGATAAAAGGAAAAGTCTCATTTGAGTGAGTCATTTTTTTTTTAGTTAAAGAGAACTAAATCAAACTGGAGAAAATCTGTTGGTCAGAAATAGTCCACACCCACTGCACCAATTGTTGAGTAATTTTTTTCTCATATTGTATTAAGGGAAACACATGGGGTATTTATATGTTCCTACTACTGCTATTACAGCTCACAATAGGGCCCACAATTTTGTCTCGGTCTTAGGGCAGATGGTACTGAAATTTCCTCTCCCTGGTGCTGGCATCCCTTGGCTTATTGGATGCGTGTCTGCGGAGCACACAGTCCTTTCTGATCCAGG
Organism: Gossypium australe; assembly: GCA_005393395.2. Taxonomy (NCBI): domain Eukaryota; kingdom Viridiplantae; phylum Streptophyta; class Magnoliopsida; order Malvales; family Malvaceae; genus Gossypium; species Gossypium australe. The sequence goes on along the minus strand of CM016617.1, from coordinate 81,728,019 downwards.
GACTGACTCCTTCAGTGAGCCTCGTGCCTGCTAGTCACGGGTGGGGGGATCCCTTGTAGGGCTCGCGATCCCTTCTGCAGACATAACTTGCAACCTCATTCCTACGAGGCTTAAGCGAGCTCTCCTCACGAGCTTTTCATGCGAGCTATCTTTGCGAACATCTAGCATTCCAAGGGTGTCCCCAGCGAACTATACCTATAGGTGAGCATTCTTCTTCTGGGTTGGGTCCATCCGGGTCGGAGATCCGGATCTTATTAGGTCATTTGGGCTAGCGGTTCCCAAATCCTAGCACAATTCATGAATTAGTGTTTTAATTTCCATAGTTGTTTAATAATATCTGTGTTAAACTATAAAAAGGAAGAAGCAGTAAAAGGCTAAAACAATGCAGATTCAACTCTAAACCTTTTCCATGTTTTATATCACTAACTGAATCCAAATTTCTTATAAGTGAAAGTACATTGGCATTTAAAACTAAAACACGTAAATGATAAATCCAACCGTGAGTCGAGGATACGTAGTGATGTCAATATTGAATTGATTCATTACGTATTTTGAATTTATTCGTTACAGAGAGTTTTCATATTTGCTAAATTAGTTATTCTCAGAATATATATATATATATATATTGAAGTCGGTTAAAATATGCCATAAGTCTTTGTATTTATTAAAAATTTGGAATCTAGTCTTTGTGTTTTTGTTTTCAAAAATTTAGCTCATCCACGTTTCACTGTTAATATTATTAATTGTTTTTTGTTAAATTCAAGTTTATTACAACATTATTTTACAAGCTACCAAGCGGCTAATTTTTTAAATTTCAAAAATTTTCAACGATAAATTTAATAAAAAACATTAACAATGTTACATGCAATTTGAAAATTGAAAAATAGTGTGACTAAATTTTTGAAAATTAAATGACAAAGACTAAGTTCCAAATTTTCAAAAAATACAAGGAGTCATGATATGTTTATCCTTTAAAGTTATTATTTTATCCATTATTTGACTTTAAAATGTAATAATATATTAAGAATTACATCTTAAAATAAATTAATGAAATATTCATTTATTATTTATCTATATTATATATTATTACAAAGTAGTAAATAAATATTTTTGTTGACGTTATAATTTTTTTACATTTAGCATTTTAGATTGTTATGGTATATCTAATTGTCAACCTGAAACCCGAATATAACCAGAGTTACCAACTTGCGACCTGAATTTAGGCCCTACCAAGTAGCTACATTGAGGGGCTAGGGCGTGATCTCGCGAGCCCAATTCCCATGTCCCTGGATGTTCGCAAGCACAAGGTACGAAGCCAAACGAGTGAATTGAGGAACACCTAGAATAGTGAACACGTGTTAAATCTAGGATAATATGTATATCGAAATGCATGGAGCCTACTTAGAACATCAATTCCATGAACAGTAACCATGCCATATAAATACTCGATTCTCCCCACCAAGAGGACACATAGTAAAAACACTCAACAATTTGGTGCGGTGAGTGTGGACAGACTTTTGACCAACATATTTCCTTTTAGTTTGAAAATCCAAAATGGCTCACCTAAATGAAAATTCCCCCATTAACTTCTCATTCGGGCAAACTGGAGCTTCGGGTTCAGGTGGTCAACCTGTCAAGGCATATTTCTTCAGCACCTAGCAGCATAAACCAATCTCTAATTTTGTTTCTGAGTCGAAGGTTGCATTTAACTAAAAGAATGACATGAACGATCTTTAACACGGTGCTCAATGAACCCTCATATGAAGCATGCACCTTACTTTTTCCAACATTTTCCCGAATGACGCTTACTACAATATTTAAAAATAAAAAAATTCTTGTTTGAACTAATAGAACTTCTAATACTTAGCTTTAACAACATTTTATTGTGGTCTATAGTCTCTGGCCTACTTAAATGGTTGTGAATTTGGGCTAGTAGAACTAGACTTCCTTTTATTCTGTACTTTATTCTTTTTCTTTCTCTTGCGTTTCAACCACTTACACCCTTCTAATATCTTGTTCTTCTCAACCGTAGTCTCGAAAACCCTTTCTAAAACTCCCAACGTTGCTTGCATCATCTCTAGTCTCTTGATTTCCTATGTTAGTGGTAGACGCATTAACGATGCCATTTGTCTCAAGGTCAGGCACAAGTTCTTAATAAAAAACTAAAGAATAATCTTGAGCTACTAAACATTGCGCCCTCGAAAATCACATACCACGAGTTCGCATACCTCAGGTTTTCATATTTCTTTCTTGAGTATAAATTTTTATGTTAATCTATGGTTAAAAAATAAAACGTCTAATTATTTCCTGAGTATTTACAGTATAAAGTTTTCAGTTCTAATATATAATTTTAAACAATACAATCTTAATATTTATCTACAATTTAGCAGTAACACTACTAACTTAGAAACGACATCAGAATTCTCATATTTAAGTTTTAAAAATCTTGTGAAAATTTTCTTATGGCATGGTCCCCAAAATACCCCTTTCAAATATGCATACAGACTCAAAACAAAAACCTACGGTCTGAGTTTTGAACTGGGCTTTGATACCACTAATTGTAACACCCCAAACCCGGCCCAGTCGTTATGGCCGAATTCGGAAAGCTACATTGGCCACCAGAATGACCCAGAAAAACTTTCTTGATTTCAGATGTATTTTTTAAAAACCATTTGTGCAGTTCGTTCAAAACTAGTAAAATCAAATGTTCAACTTTATTTTCAATCTCATTTCAAAAAAACCATTTGTCCATGAAAATGGTCGAAATAAACTTTTAAAGTTTTAAAAAAAATTAAACTATTGGCTTACTAATCCAAAACAAATGAAATATAATGTTTATTTTAATTCGATAAAAAACGTGCAAATTTCAGGAATCGAAATAAATAATATCTCAATTGTAAACTTTCAATCATTTATTTGAAAGCTATTTCAGATTTTCAATCATATTTCTAAATCATTTGTCTTTTTATTCAAAATTAGAGAACTTGGTATTCATCATTATTTCGGAAATAAAAACAAATTAACTTCATAAATCAAATGTCTTTAGAAAATTCATTTGTAAACATTAATAATTTTGAAAACTAAGTCTAATTTTATTAAAAACTCATTTTTCAGAAATGCAACAGAAAAATGTGTTATTAACAGATTCTATTTTAAAAACCGAGTTTCAAGCGAAATCTTATGAAATACTAATTTATGCATTTTTTAAAGCTTAATGTCATGTAAGTAATTTATGCAAATCAGAATGAAAAATGCCCATAATAAAGTTTCATGCCACGGTCCATACACAAACTTATTACAAACCCAAAATATCGAAATAATATTTAATTACTTTAATTTAAAAAGACTTCCAAGAAACTCCTTGAAATGCCGTCGTCAAATCTTAACCTTAGGGTTATCTATAAAATCAGAAAACTAAAGGGGGTGAGCTATAAAGCTTAATGTGAGATTAACATAAACACAATCAAATACATATAAACATATACATTATACAATCACAATAATCGTACCAGTTTCATATAACTCAATATTTCACACTTATACTATGCATGATCAGGTCAATGTACATTTTGTAAAACAATGCAGATTTTGTGAAAACGGTCCTTCCTATCTCTGCTACACATCATAATCGAGTTTTTCCCAGAACTCGTCCATCCAACACACCAAATTGTGAACAATGTCATCAAAATCACAAATAAACTACCAATCATCAATATCGTGGACAAGCCACCAAAATCGTAGATATATTGCCAAATAATCAAAATCATGAACAGTTTTACATTAATGCAAATAAACTACTACATACTTTCAGCTTTCACACATCCCACCTCAAGCATGTGATATGGCCAAAATCACTCAAATCATATAGGCATGTTTAACATGCAAATCTTATATGTACATATGGTACCAAAATTTCACAATTTATTTTCATGTGAACATTACGTATGTCATATAATCATATAACATGAGAATGAGATGTACATATTTTTCAAATTAATAATAAGCATCAATATTACACAACATGCTTTTCACAACATATACGGTTTGGGAAAATACTTAATTGACAAAATCCATATCGATGGTTTATCTCTCTTTATGGATACATAAAGTATCCTTATCAATAAGATTATTTAAATAACAACATTTTTATCAATATAATACCAAGACTTAATTTAGTTTCGTGTTAAAACCCACACCTGATCGTAGATTCAATGTGCAACAACTCTCTAAAACGCCTACACATGGATCTAACCATTAGATTACCTATTCAATCAACAAATGATGATCTTATGTTAATAAAAATCGTTAATAAGGTTGGTACGTTAGTTGGTATCAATTTTCCTATTAACACTTACCCTTAGAAAAATAATCACTTGGTTTAGTGATTTTGATTCCTACTTTAATGATCTCTCAAGTTGGTGTCGATTGGCCTTTCAATAAACAAGACATACGAGATGTTAGTATTTGAGAGAGTAAATCACTAAGGCCCTCAAAAGCATTCGACCAAGGGAAGAAAATAGGGAGAAGAAAAATATTTCTACACCTCCCTTACACTTACATTATCACGATTTAAACAGAAGGATTGACGGATCGTATTGATCATGAATTAGTGGGGAAAGAATGATTTAAAAAGGAGGATTATTTGAAAATAAATCCAAGAAAATAGAGTTTAGAATTAAGAATAAAACAAAATAATTAGTGCAGAATTTTTTTGACTACTAAAAAGAATAATGAATAATTGAAAATGAAGAAGAAGGGAGAAAAAGTCTCCACCGTTGATGGTGGTGCTACGACAGCAACAATGACATAGTGGTGGTCCCGCATCAAAGACAGGGGTTTGACAGGGGAGAAAGAATAAGGGTTATGGTTTCGACCACTCTTTCAAAGAAGAAGAGAGGAGAAAAGAAAAAATATCAAAAAAGAGGGCGAAGATGAGCGGTGGCTCGCTGAGGTTGACACGGTGGATGAGGGTGCCACTGAGTGCAGCGGTGGAGAAAATGGAATAGAGGAGTAGCTACAATGTGGAGGTTCGGTGGTGATGATGGTGGTTCGAGGTAAAGGTGTGGTGGGGGAGAGGAGGAAAAATAATACAAATGGTGGTTGATGGCTAAAAAAAGAAAAGAAAAAATGGAGGAAATAGGGAGGAGAAAAAGAGGGGGTGTCAAAAATGAAGAGGAAGGAAAAAAAAGATGAACATCAAAAGGTGTAATTCACCTTGTCCAGGTTCAATGTGTGTCACAAAAGGTAAGGGTGAAGAAAATAGGCATGTTGAGGGGACAAAGGAGTAAAAAAGGCATCATAGGAGTGAAAAAGGGGATTTTAAGAGGGAAAGTTGACTAGTTAAAAGAGGAAAGAATCTTTCTTTGCATGGTAACTAGGAGTGGACGGTTATGGAAGATTTTTCCCATGTAAAAGTTGCCAAAAAATTAAATAAAATATGGAGAGTGTGGAGACTTGAGCTTAGGACCCTTAGGAAATTATTTAAGCTCGTAAGCACAAAGCAACTTATTTTTTTGTTCACAAACTACAACATTTATTTAAAAAAACATGTTATGACCTTTGCTAAGGTCCGAAGCAAATTACACCATATAGAAACTATTGTGAAGAAAGGGATTTGAACACAAATAATTAAGGACAGCTCCACCACTATTCAATCACTAAAAAAAAATTCAGGCGTGACCACTCTTGGTGCATTAACCCAATTTCTACTAACCTGGTTTTTGGGATGTGACACCTTTGGCTCTAGAAGTAGTAGTATGTTAACCAATTGATTTCAAGGTCCTAAAGGACATGTTTGGAGAAAAGAGGGATCCCTGAGCTCATCTCATGTAGTACAATGACTACATGAATGTGTTGGGGGCTTCAGATCCTGTGAGATGTAAGGCTTTCTCCATGACGCTTAAGGGGAGTGTGAAAGATTGGTACTTATCTATCCTGAGGGATCTATTTGAAGTTTTTATCAACTAGGTCATATGTTTTTGGGACAGTTCAGATCACATAGAACAATCATGAGCACTCTAATAGGCTTAATGTTTGTGAAGTAGAGGGAAGGAGAGTCCCGACAGGATTACGTAAAATGTTTCCATGCGGCAACGCTGAACACAAAAAACCTTGAAGATCAGTGGGCCATTGATGCTTTTATTATGGGAGTACAGAATAAGCATGTACAATATTCATTCACTGCCAATAGACCCCATAGTTTGGTAGATTTGTATAAGAGGACCCACAAGTTCGTAAAGGCAAAAGAGATAAGAAGAACGACATGTAGCACCGTCCAGGGGAAGATAGACAATTTAGAAACAGAGATAGGGCTCGCAAAAGACAAGGTCCACCTCATCAGTCTTTGCGTATGCAAAATGAGAGGCTGCAGAGATCACAATCACAAAATGAGCGACATAGGGCATCTTAGAGAGCCCACCCAGAGCGCACAAGAAAGTACATCCCCTAGGGTAGGTTTGAAGTTTATACCCCCTAAATACTACTTGTGCTTATATTCTGAATCAGGTAAAGAGATATATGTGCTTTCCCTAATGATGGGAAACAATAGACTGAAGACTGTTTTTATTTGAATGACGCTATTGAAGAGGTAGTGAGAAATGGCGAGCTCGTAGAGTTTGTGGCTCAAGGTACTACCCAACAGAGCCAAAGTTTGCGTGTTGAAACCAAGGGAAAACAGAAGGTGAGGGGTACGGTACATGTAATTATGGGCACAAATGAGGATTGGACGACTTCCAACACTAAGAGGAAGGCTTACATGATGAGTGTGGTGTCAGTTAATGCACCTAAGAAATAGTGCCAGCAAGTTAAGTGAAGTGTTGAATTTAGTAACGAAGATAAAAGGTTGGTCTTTGATGAGAAGTGAATTATCCCATGGTTATTTCTGCAACGATTGCGGGTTTTGAGTATGACCAATTTTTTGTAGTGGATCACCCCATGGCTTACAATGATATTTTTAGACCCCCCATTATGAGAATGGCGAAGACGATGGTGGCAACATTTTGTATGAAGATAAAATTCCCTACGTGATCAGGAGTAAGGTACATGCTGGATCAAAGAACAGTTAGGCAGTGGCAAAAGAGGTCATAGAAACTCTACAATTATTTTATGATGATGTAGAAAATGGGAAGTGGAGAATGTACATCGACTTCACCAATCTTAACAAGGCCTGCCCTAAAGATGGTTTACCCCTGCCTTTGATTGATAGACTAGTCAATGCGTCCTCGGGTAGTAAATTCTTGAGTTTTATAGACGCTTTCTCTAGATATAATTAGATAGGCATGACACGAAAAGACCAGTAGAAGACAACTTTTATTACTGAAGAATGGCTATTCTGCTACCGTTTTTTGTCTTTTGGTTTGAAAAATGCAAACTCGACCTACCAAAGGCTGGTGAACAAGATTTTTAGGGAGTAAATCGGGTGAAGCATTGAGGTCTATGTTGATGATATACTGGTAAAGGGTTCTACTTTAGTGAGCATGTTCAGAACTTGATTGAAGCGTTTGTTGTGTTGCGAGCTTATAACATGAGGTTAAATCCAGACAAGTGTGCTTTCGATGTCAAGGCTGGTAAGTTCTTGGGTGTCATGATTTTAGAAAGAGGAATCAAGATGAGCCTAGAAAAAATCTGTGCCATCCTGGATATGCCCCATTTGAAGACGATAAAGGATGTACAACATTTGACAGGAAGGGTGGTCACGCTTAATAGGTTTGTCTCAAGAATGGTAGATAAATCTTTACCTTTTTTAAGGCTTTGCGCAGTTTTTTTTTTGTGGACTAAAGAGTGTTAAGTGGCCTTTGAAAAGCTTAAATTGTAACTCACGTCCCTATCGCTTTTGATATCACCACTAATGGGAGAAACCTTTTACTTGTAACACCCCAAACCCGGCCTAGACGTTACGACCGGATCTGACATGTCACATCGAAGTGTTGATTTGAAAACCGATCTTGTCGATGAAAATTCGTGAATAAAGTTTTAAATCCTTTTTAAAAACTAATTGTTATTGAAAAAGTTGGGGTTGTAAAATCAAAACTTGTTAATCACTTGTTGATCATATCATTTATTACAAGTTTATTAACCTGGATTAATAACCGCAGAAGCTTTTCTAATTGTAAACTTTAAGATTTAAAATGCGTGATTTTCTTTGGAAACAGTTATTATTTTGAAAACTTGTTCTCCTATCCTATCAGATTGAATAATTAGACAAAAGCTCAATTAAAAATAAAAAATGAACCCTTAAATGGCCTTATTACACCAACAAAAAAACCAAACCTGAATTTTGATCTAAATAAAGTCAAAATCGAATAACAGTAGTCATGTGGCCACCTCCAAGCCCCTCACGGCTTGAAATCAGCTATGATTGTGGATTACCTGTACTGTTAAAGTAAAGGGGTGAGTTTGGAAAAACTCAGTGTGCAATCCCCTAACAGACAAACAGTAAACAATATATGCAGTGCAGACTGGCCTGAACCCTACTCAGTAGTAGTACAGTCTGGGCCTTAGCTCCATACAGTAATAGTGTGGGCCTAAGCCCAAATAATATCAGTAAAGAGCAGAAATGCAACCCAACCCAGTCCAGCCAACACACCACCCGTACCAACCAACACACCATGTGGGGACTAAGTTAACCCACCCAGCCAACACACCAATATCGCAGCATAACTACTAATATTAACGCAGCAAAGCTGCTAATAACAGTAAACGTGGCCAAGCCACTAAAATCAGAATACGTGGCGAAGCCACTAGAACAATAATAATGTGGTAAAGCCACTAGTACAGTACTTCCTCCAAATCAGAATCCCAACCCCAATGTAGAATGTCGTGTCATAATTATTATGTGTATGCAGTATGTCATATTTATAACCAGTCATATAGAGATCATACACACATCACTAAACTACCACTAGGGGTATAATGGTCCTTTTTTCGGTTAGGGGTAAAACAGTAATTTCACCCCTCAGGGGTATTTCGGTAATTTTACCCTACAAAGGTATTTTGGTAATTCTACCCTACAATGGTATTTCGGTCATTTTACTCATTAGGGTTTCGGTACAGTTTACTACCTTTCCAAAGGCCTACAGTCGTCTCGAACGACTCGGATAACCTATATGGCCAAAACAGTGTAGTTGGGCCAAATGCCCAATACTCGGCTCATGTGGGCCCACACACTCGTATGGCCCGTTCAGCCCAAATTCTGTCACGGCTATACGAGCTTCCCAGCCCAATCCATTATTATTCGTTTATCATGGATTTTACCCTATTCAGCCCATGTTCATGGACTCGGTTCACCATACGCGCGATCGTACGTTCGTGTGGCGTCATATGCTATATTTTCGGCTTTTCGGCATTTTGTCGATCTACAGTAACACAGGGGTGTGAGTACACACCATTTTACTTCGTTTAACAATAACAATACTGGGTGTACGATTACACACTGATTTTTCGTAAACTCACCCGTTTTTAACCTTTCAAGTAATCCCCAGTGTTAGACAGCTCGGAGTTGCGAGGGACTCGGAGGTGACCACACAACTACGGTTGTTATGCTTTGGACTTTATATATGTTTTAAATTCCATTTTGGGTTTTAATTTCTGTAATAAGGCCTCTCTGGATTTAATTCTGAATTTGAGATTTTACTTACGTTTTATATCTGCTAGACGTAGACGAGTTTTCAACCCAATTACTATTTTTAAAAACATACATTTTAAACTTCTTTACCTAAAATTAGCTTCCACAACTAAAAGAGGTTTTTAACGGAGTTAATAACATTTTTTAAAAGTGATTAACTTTTCAAGGAACCATGTTTTGAAATTGAACGAACACAAACTGAGACATTAGTTTTTAAATATTAAGGAGGGTTTTCAATGAAAACATGGTTTTCGAAAAACACTTCAATGTGACACACCAGATTCGGGCCTAACTTCTGGGCCGGGTTTGGGGTGTTACATTTAGTGGTATCAGAGTGAGGTTGCAAAACTCGGCTGTGGATTGAGTATTAAAATTGAATTTGTAAAAGAACTGTTTCAAAAGATTTGAAGTATGTGAAATGGTTTACTGAATATTTTCCTAAAAGTGTGGCTTACCGAGTCTCCGGCGCCAAATTTGTAAGTTTTCTGAATACTTTTGTCTGTTTAAAAATTGAAATACAGTGAGTTAGAAATATTGTGGTTTCTTTAGATATTGGAGTGTATTTTTAGTATTTATTCTGTGTGTGTTTGGAAAGGTTGGATGTGATGTTCTAGATAAAGAAATTGTAACCTATCTGCTACGATAGGTGGATGTTTTGGATGTGTGTTAAAGACGTTGGGATTAGATTGCGCAGCGGTAGGTAGTGGGGTAGTTGTTACACAACTACCTTGTTAGCTGAAAATTTCGGGGCCGAAATTTCTTTAAGGGGGTAGAGTTGTAACACTCTAAATTTGGGCCTAGTAGGATTGGGCCTTGTGCGTGGGAGCCGCTAGGAGACTTTACATAAAAGTTTATTTGTGCAAAATACATCACAAATTGCTTGTTTGCTTTAATGGCTAAGTGATTAGGAGTGCTTGGGAGTGTTGGAGAATTCTTGGGTTCAAACTTGGGCTTTAGCAAAAATTTATGTTTTCTCTTAAAGAAGCCTTGATGTTAGTGCTTTAAGAATATTTTTGGGATGAATTTATATCATAAGGAGCAATGTAGTCTAGTGGTTGAGGCGTCATGGTGTGGCAAGGGATCTTGAGTTCTAATCGCATGGGATGCAAAGGGGATTTTATTTTATTTCCATGAGGTGAGAGAGGTAGAGTTGGATTAAAACTCTCTTGAGGTGGTTGTTGACTTGGTCTTGGATGAATTTGTTGGAGAGTTTGAATTGGTCTTGTGAATTGGTTGAGGAGGATATCAAGGAGGGATAAGGGGAGAGGATCATGGAGATTTTCAAGGAGTTTGAGATTGGGGGAAATTATAGCCAAATTGGGGAACCAGTTGGTGCCAAATTCGGCTAAGGGGTTTGGGGATGTGCATTTTTGGCATTTGGTTTTTGAATAGGTGCCGAATTGGTATTTTTGTTCTACTCAAAATAGCCGATTTTGAGTGTGACTATTTGGGGAGTCTTTTTACTTCTCTCTTTCTTTCGATGCCTTTCTCTTCTCTTCTTGTTTTCGGCATTACTCTTGTGGTATTTGGCCAAGCCTATGTTCTTCGTCTCTCACAACCATAGTCGACTACATTAGCCCTTCTCTCCCTCTTCAACTACTTTTCTTCTACCCTTAATAACTTTCCCATTGTTGGCCGAATTTAACCTCTTTCTTATACTCTGATTCTGTCTTCATCGATTCTTTGTGGAGTTTATTTTGGTCTCTTTCCTAGCCGAACCCCCTCTTCATCTCGTTACCCATCCCTTTTCTATTTTCTTTTGATACACTCACATTTTGTTAAGCCGAATACTCTTTGCTAATCGTTTCTCTCTAACTCAACGCATTACCCAACACTTGTGTGTTACTCCTTTAGTTGGGAACCGATTCTGTGGGTTGGTTGTGGACGAGGAAGGGTCTGACAATTGTTTGAAAGTTGGGGAAATAGGTGTTTTATTGTTGGTAAGTTCATAGTAGTTGATTTAGTTTTCTGTCCATTTTTTTTGTTTTGTTTTGGATAAATAATCGTTATGATGTTTTAATCTAGGTGCGAGGTTATTTGGGGTGCTGTTCGTTTCACGAGCAGGTGTGTAACCACACTCCTTTTGAGTATGGAGGTACTTGAGGCTTTTATGGTCTATGTAAATAATAGACCTCTCACTGTATAAGTAATGCCTCCAAATCTTCAGTGCGAATACCACCGCAGCTAACTCCAAGTCGTGGGTGGGGTAATTCACCTCGTGAGGTTTAAACTGACGAGTCGCGTATGCAACCACCATACCCTCTTGCATCAACACACAACCTAATTCAGTGTACGACACATCACTGTAGACAGTGAATTCCTTTCCAGACTCTGGTTGTATTAACACAGGGGCATCAGTCAGAACTTTCTTCAGTTTCTCAAAACTCTCTCGCTGCTTATCAGTCTAATTAAACGGTACCCCTTTACGCAGTAACTTAGTCAGAGGTGCATCAATCAGTGAAAACCCCTCAACAAACCGTCTATAATACCTAGCCAGACCAAGAAAGCGTCGAATCTCAGATACATTCTTTGATGGTTTCCAATTCAATACAACTTCAATTTTTCGAGGATCAACCCTAATCCCCTCGGCAGACACCACGTAACCCAAAAATGTCACTTCTCTCAACCAGAACTCACACTTCCTAAACTTTGTGTATAGCTGCTTTTCCCTCAGAATCTGCAACACAATTCGAAGATGTGCATCGTGATCCTCCTCGGTTCTTGAATACACCAGGATGTCGTCTATAAACACCACCGTGAACCGATCCGAATAGGGCTGGAATACTCGGTTCATCATATCCATGAAAGCAACTGGTGCATTCGTCAACCCAAACGGCATTACTAGGAACTCATAATGACCATAACGAGTCCTAAACACAGTCTTATACACATCCGCCTCCTTAACCCTTAGCTGATGGTACCCAAATCGAAGATCTATCTTGGAGAAAAACGAAGCTCCTCGTAGTTGGTCAAACAGATCATCTATCCTCGGTAAAGGGTACTTGTTCTTAATCGTCAGTTTGTTGAGTTGACGATAATTGATGCACATGCGCATGGATCCATCTTTCTTCTTCACGAATAACACTGGTGCTCCCCATGGAGACACACTCGGCCGAATGAACCCTCGGTCCAGTAGCTCTTGAATTTGAGCCTTTAACTCTACTAGCTCCTTCAGTGCCATCCTATAAGGGGCGATGGACATCGGAGCTGTTCCCGATAGGAGCTCGATACTGAATTCGACCTCACAGTCTGGGGGCAACCCAGGAAGATCTTCAGGAAATACATCCGGAAACTCTTGAATAGTTCTTACATCTCCAACAGAAGGACCTTTAGAATCAGAATTGCTAACATAAGCTAAAAACATCTCGCAACCCTTGCGAACCAATTTCTCAGCACTTAATGCTGAGATTACATTAGACAAATAATCTCTTTGCTCCCCTATCACAACCACCTCCTTATCCTCAGAAGACTTCAACACCATACGCTTAGCAGCACAATCCAAATTCGTACGGTATTTCACTAGCCAATCCATGCCTAATATAAGATTGAATTCACCAAACGACAGTTCCATCAAATCCGCTGGAAATACAATGCCTTGGACCTCTAGGGGCACGTCTCTGAACAACTTATTCACCCTAATTGACTGTCCTAGTGGACTTAACACAGTCATCTCCCTATCAGTAATTTCAAACAGAAAACCCAGCGTCCCAGACATAGTGCATGCAACATATGAGTGTATAGACCCAATGTCAATTAAAGTAGTGTATGGTACATTATAAATTAGGAACGTACCAGTTGTGACATCTGGGGCGTCGCCATCCTTTTGGCGACGAGCACCATAGACCAAAGTTGGCTATCTCACCTCAGTGTTACCAGCACCTCTACCCGGTGCTCCACGACCCTTTCCCAAACCATTTCCTCCTCTAGCCTGACCACGGCCTCTCGGTGGCTGCTGACCACCTCTCCCTGGCTGGACATGGCCCTGACCTGCGGCTTGCATCTTAATTGGCCTCTGAGTACAGTTCTTGACCTGATAATCCATGGACCCACATCTAAAACACGTCCCAGTTCATTTCCAGCACTCACCCTGGTGAGTTCTCCCACAATCTGTGTAAGGCTGCGGTCTAACCATAGTAATAGGGACTGCTGGAACTGACCCATCAAACCTGACCTTCTTTATAGGCCTTCCAGAAGAACTCGAGGAGGATCGTAATACACATATTCGAATTGTGAAAACAGTAATTGGCTTGAAAACTCGTCTACGTCTAGCAGATATAAAACGTAACAAAATCCTAAATTCAGAATTAAATCCAGAGAGGCTTTATTACAGAAATTAAAACCCAAACAAAATTTAAAACATATATAAAGTCCAATGGATAACAACTGCAATTGTGTGGTCACCTCCGAGTCCCTCGTAGCTCCAAGCCGTCTAATGCTGGGGATTACCTGAAAGGTTAAAAACGGGGTGAGTTTACGAAAACTCAGTGTGTAATCCCCTTATTAGAGTAATAGTCAGTACAAAGCCCTTTAACATTAACAGTACAGTCCAGTTCAGAGCATACGTGGGCTAAAGCCCACTACAATATCATTCAGGTCACAGCCCATAACAGAATCAATTGGGCCCAACCCAAACCAATAACAGAACAAGTGGGCCTAAGCCCAGTGTAGTGAATATCTCATAAACAGATATGCAACAGTATGAGGATGCATCCCACCCCAATCCAGCCAGCACATCACCCGTACCAGCCCTACACTCCTGTAGGGATAAAATTGACCCACCCAGCCAACACACCAAGCTTAGCACTGGTTGTGGCACTAAGTCAACAAAACGGCTCGGCGCCGTGGACAAAATCGCTAAAAGCTATAAACAGAATGGTTATAAACCATAATCAGGATGGCACAAAGCCATAATCAAGATGGCACAAAGCTATCAGTAACTGTAATAAGTTTGGGACATAGCCATCAGCGACGATAATATGACCGGCACACAGCTCTAGGTAATTATGATCGACACATAGTCATCAATATATATGTTAGGCACATAGCCACGGATAAATACGATTGGCACAAAGCCATAATCAAGATAGCACAGAGCCATCTTTAGGTTAGCACAGAGCCATAATCAGATTACGCGGCTTTAAGCCGTCCGTCGGTCCACAGTCATCTCATGCAGCCCGTGTGAACTTAACAGATCAATACTAGATCCACAGTCATCTCATACGACCCGTGCGACCCTATCAGAACTTCCTCCGTATCAATGAACCAACCCCATGCAATATGTCGTGTATTTCATGCTCAATCATTACATGTGTAAGCAAAACGACCATGCCCAGTAATAGTCATTTAGACATATATTAAAAGCATATCGGTCACATGGCCACAGTCAAGTCAGTTTAAACACAGTCATACGATCACAATCAAATCAGTCAAATTCATAGTCTAAGTTAGCCATTTACCCACAAGGGTAAATTAGTCATTTTACCCTATAAGGGTATTTCGATAATCCTACCCTTCAGGGGTACTTCAGTAATTCTAACCTATAGGGGTATTTCAGTAATCCTACCCTACAAGGGTATTTTGGTATTCCTACCCTACAAGGGTATTTCAATAATTTCAGCAAATCGGGGGTATTTTGGTAATTTCACAAATCGAGGGTATTTTAATAATTTCACAAATTGAGGGTATTTCAGTAATTTCAAAAATCAGGGGTATTTAGGTAATTTTACAAATTGGGGTAGTTTGGTAATTTTACAAACTGAGGGTATTTTGATAATTTTCACAAATCGAGGGTATTTCGATAATTTTGCAAACTGGGGGTATTTCGGTAATTTTCATAAATCAAGGTCTCAGCGACCGAATAAAAGGTACACCGTCGCCTCGAGCGACTTAAGTAACCTAAACAGTCATAACGGTGTAAATGGGCCTAAGGCCTATTACTTGGCCCAAGTGGGCCCACATGCTCGTGTGGCCTAATTAGCCTAGAAGTAACCTCGGCTATACGAACAACACAGTTTAAACCAATAGCAACCATATAACATGCATTTTATCCGTGTAGGGCCCACCAGCCCAATGGGCTCATAGGGCTCATTGCCCAAAAACGACCCTAGCCATGTGGACTACACGGCTCGGTCTAACATTTACCACAATATGCAAATTTAATCCGTGTGGGGCCCATTGGGCCCACACGGCCCATTTCGGCCCCAATGCGACCCAAAATGACCGAAGCCCATGAGAAGGCTCATGGTGGCCTCAACCATCTTACGCCCATATTCGTGGGCTCAGTCCACCACACGTGCGATCGCACGCTCGTGTGGCATCATTCGCCGGTATTTTGGCTTTTCGGCATTTTGTCGATCTACGATCAGAAGGAGTGTGGTTACACACCTACTCGTGAAACGAACTGTACCCTAAATATCCTCGCACCTAGATTAAAACATCATAACAATTATTTATCCAAAACAAAACAAAAAGAAATCGACAGAAAACTAAATCAACTATTATGGCCTTACCAACAATAAAACACATGTTTCCCCAACTTTCAAACAATTGTCAGACCCCCTCGTCTATAACCAACCCGCAGAATTGGTTCGAAACTAAAGGAGTAACACACAAGTGTTGGGTAATGCGTTGAGTCAGAGAGAAACGATCATCGAATAGTATTCGGCTTAACAAAATGTGTGTGTATCAAAAGAAAATAGAAAATAGATGGGCAACGAGATGAAGAGGGGGTTCAGCTAGGAAAGAGACCAAAAGAAACTCCACAAAGAATCGGTCAAGACAGAATCAGAGTACGAGAGAGGTTAAATTCGGCCAACAATGAGAAGGTTATTAAGAGTAGAAGAAAAGTAGTTGAAGAGGGAGAGAAGGGATAATGTAGTCGACTATGGTTGTGAGAGACAAAGAACACAGGCATGGCCAAATACCACAAGAGTAATGCCGAAAACAAGAAGAGAAGAGAAAAGCACTCGAAAGAAACAGAGAAGTAAAAAAGACTGCCCAAATAGTCACACTCAAAATCGGCTATACTTGCAAAAAGAAAGAGTAGAACAAAAATACCAATTCGGCACCTATTCAAAAATGAAATGCCGAAAATGCACATCCCCAAACCCCTTAGCCGAATTTTGCACCAACCAGTTCCCTAATTTGGCTACAACTTCCCCCAATCTCAAACTCCTTGAAAATATCCATGATCCTCTCCTCTTATCCTCCTTGATATCATCCAAGATCAAGTCAATAACCACCTCAAGAGAGTTTTAATCCAACTCTACTTCTCTCACCTCATGGAAATAAAATAAAATCCCCTTTGCATCCCATGCGATTCGAACTCAAGATCCCTTGCCACACCATGACGCCTCAACCACTAGACCAAATTGCTCCTTGTGATATAAATTCATCCCAAAAATATTCTTAAAGCCTACCCACTAACATCAAGGCTCCTTTAAAAGAAAACATAAATTTTTGCTAATGCCCAGTTTGAACCCAGGAATTCTCCAACACTCCCAAACACTCCTAATCGCTTAGCCATTAAAGCAAACAAGCAATTTGTGATATTTCTTGCACACATAAACTTTTATGTGTAGTCTCCTAACGGCTCCCATGCACAAGGCCCAATCCTACTAGTCCCAAATTCAGGGCGATACATTACTTATATTTGGCTCCCTTAGAGGAAATAATTATAGTTGTTTTGGTTAGAGTAGAAGATGTCCACCAGCTCCCAATGTACTATATTAGTAAGGTGATGTAGAATGGTGAGCTAAGGAACTCAAAAATTGAAAAGTTATTACTTATATTTTCAAGGCGTTACAACTCACAAGCTGCGCCCCTATTTCCAGGCCCATCTTGTTGTCCTCATAATAAGTCAACCTATAAAATATATATTGGTCAAAGTTGACACATCAAGAAGGATGATAAAGTAGAGCATCGAGTTAGCTGAGTTTGGTGGGGAGTACACACAGATGATGACAATAAAGAGGGGAAATATTAGTTGATTTTATAGTTGAATGTTCTTTTGAGAAGCCTATTAGTCTAACGGGTAACATAATTTATAACCTGAGATATTGTGCCATGAGTATTTTATAAAATTAAACATGTTGGATATTTGTAATCTCCTGTAAACACTAATGACCATCAATGGTATAATTCATTATCTTTATGATAATTTCTAATAAACTTATACTTTATTATAATATCCATTTTTCCATTTTGTTGCACGCAACATAGTAGTTAGTTTACTTCAGAAGGATGTAAACGCGACTGATAGCTTAAATGCATGATTAGTCTATGTTGACGGTTTCACATCAAAGATAGGATCAAGAGCAGGAGTAGTTCTAGTTGATCCTAGTGAGAGTGAATGGCAATATAGGCTATCTTTTGGTTTTCAAACATCGAACAATACAACGGAATATGAAGCTCTAATTATAGGATTGCAATTAGCTCGCCAACTTGGGGCGAGGGACCTTGTTGTACACACAGACTCCCAATTGGTGGCAAAACAGATGAGTGGTAAATATGAGGTGAATGACGTAGTTTTGAAGAAGTATCATTCAATCGCAGCACAACTGCTCGCATGATTCAACAGGGTATAGGTGAAGCAACTTTCAAGGAGGGATAACTCGCGTGTAGATGCTTTATCTAAGCTAGCGTCCTCAATTGTCATCGAGAAAAGAGGAAAAATTTTGTAAGAATATAGATACACTCTAAGCTACAACATCCCACAAATTTTTAGCTTGGATCAAGAGGAAACACGAATGACACGTTACAGGGAGAGAAAAGTCATATGGACGGGAAAGAGCTCACAAAGTTACAGCGCAAAGCTACGAGGTATGTCATTATTATACATTATGCTTACACAAAATAGATACAAACTGATAAATTACATGCTTAAGTAAAATATAGTTAGTTATCCAATTATTCAGTTATACAATCAATTAAAACAATTTATTTTGTTATAAAATAGCTAGGTATACCCTTATAAAGGATGTACTGTATAGAAAGGGGTATTCATATTTGTTGCTGCGATGCCTAGCACCTCCTGAGGCTGAATATGTGATGCAAGAAATTCACGAGGGTATCTATGGAGATCATTTGGGTAGAAGGTGTAACAATCCCTATTCAGTGATATAAAAAATAGTGGTTTTGGGACCACAATTTTGATGAGTGAGTATTATTTTATTATTATTTTTATGTTTATGGGATTATATTAGGGTCAAATTAAAATTTCATTAAGAAATTTTCGATGTTTAAATGGTTAATTAAGTAAAAAGGACTAAATCATAAAAAGTGTAAAAGTTGAGTTCTATTAGGTAAAGGGGTGAAATGGCTATGAAACCTTAAACTAATGCACTAAGATAGTAAATATACCATTATTGATGTTAGTGGAAAAATTTGGACATAATTATGTTAGTTTTAAGTTATATTATTAAAGGTAAATTAGTAATTTAATAATTAAGGTTAAAATAAACTAAGGAAAAGGTGTCATCTTCCTCACTTCTTTGTTTCAACAAAAATCTAGGGAAAGAATATCCATTGTTAAGGCTTTAAGGTTCTACTAGCCTAAATGTGTGCATGTAAGTGAATTCAGGCCCCGTTTTTAATGATTTTTATGTTTTTGAGATCATTTTAGCTTTATCTAACTAGCTTGAGGGTTAGCTTGAAAAACTGTTAAAGGTTGAGGGTTATGCCGTGGATATTTTTGAATAGGTTTTAATGTTAGCTGATAAATTATGAATCCTTTAGCTTAATCTAACTAGCTTGGGGGTTAGCTTGAAAAACTGTTAAAGGTTGAGGGCTATGTCATGGATGTTTTTGAATAGGTTTTGAGTTGATAAATTATGAATCCTTGTTGAAAAATAAACAAGTTTTGTTAAGTGATTTTGATGAATTTTGGAAATAAAGATTAAATTGTTAAAAGTATAAATGCTAGGTTTTTTTTTTTTTTGTGAAAATGTGGTAAATATGGGTTTTCAAGGTACCTTACATCTTTGATTAACATGATTTAGATTAAAATGGTTAGATTTTAATTTATAAGCTTAAGGACTAAATTGTGAAAAGTTAAAATGTTAGGGGAAAATTAGTAATTCTTCATAAATATGACAAATGGATTAAATTGAGTTCTAGAAGTATTTAATTGATTGAAACTATTTATATAGATCAAGATAAACCATGTTTGGACTTAGATCGAGGAAAAGTTAAAGCTTCAGATTAGCTCGATCTTACTTCTGCTCCCTAGTTATCGAGGTATGTTCGTATGAATTGTAATCATTTAAATGTTCTTTAAATTGAATGATTATTATGTTGCTTTGATGTAAATGAATCAATATACAAATGTATCAATGCTATGATGAGTTAACAGATACCGAGTTCTGGTTGAACCTTAGGAATTCTTAGGATACAAATGACATGTCATTAGAGATTTCATGTTTCGGGTGTTGGTCTTGAATGTCCTACTGATGGTTGAGGTCCTGCATCTGTTGCGGATTCTCTAGAACTCGTGTGAGCAACATCGTGTAGCTTACATTCTGACCCACAGGTTGTGTGAGCAGGCCCATTTCACAGCTCGTGTAAGCATCGATGTAAAGGAAAGTTTGCAGTTATATGTAAAGACACTTCGTGTGAGCTATCCCGTGTATCCAATGTAATTCTAGGTGGTTCAACGAGTAAGAAAAGGAAAAGGAAATGGTAAGTTTTCATATGGAATGAATCATGATATTATGGAAATGTTGATGAATTAAATGTTATGTTTATATATGGTAAACTTCATATATTAGGTTGATCTCATATGTATCATGAACAAGTACACTAACTTGTGAGTTTGATGTTGTTGTTTAGGCTTTTACTAAGCTTTTGGCATTGGTACTGGTTTATAGTTGTTCTATGAATTGTAGTATTGAAATGGTAAGTTACGTTTTAAGTTTATACGAGCTTACTAAGCACTGGTTGCTTACGTAGTTTCTTTCTTTTTTTTATAGATCATTGGAAGCTCGATTTGGTTGGAAGCTCGTCAGAGACCTATCACACTATCCAGCAGTTAATTCGGTAGTTTTTGAGTATTTTGACCAATGCTTATAATGGCATGTATAGGGTGATATGTAATGGTATTTTGGTGAATGTGCTAATGGTGTTTTGGCATGTATAAGTTTTGAAAGTTATGTTGGTTTGGTACCATTAGATGCTTTATCAAGTCATTTTGATTACCTTATTGTGCATGTTCATAAGGCTCTTTATGGTATGTTTTGAATGGTTAGAAGATGGTTAAATGTGATATGTTTTGGCAGGTGTTTGAATTAGGTATTTATGGTTGGAAAAATGACAAGTTTTGTTAGTCGATGTTTTGGTATATTGTGGTGCCTTTCAATGGCATATTGGTTAGGTGATTTACCATGCTTGAAATGGTATGTTTATGCAAGTTTGAATGGTGTTTGAATCCTTTCAATGTGTGCTTTAATGATTTGAAAAGTTATGCACGAAATGGTTTTTAAATGGCTTGATTTTAGGTAAATTTTTGGTTCATACGACTTGGGACACGGGCGTGTGACATAGCCGTGTGAGGCACACGGCTCGGCGACACGATCGTGTGTCATCTGAGGATTTCTTAGGGTTCAAGTAAGTGAGTTACACGGCCTAACACACGGCCTGGCACACGAGCATGTGGGGCAACTCAAAGAGTTACATGGCCTGGCGCACGGGTGTGTGACACGGCCTTATGACCCTACTTAGTGAGTTGCACAGGTGAGGACACGGGCTGGGACACGGCCATGTGTCCCTTGTTCGAAAGTTACACAGCCTAGGGTGATTCCACACGGTCGTGTGACCCATGTTTGTAAATTTTGCAACTTTTTCCTTAACTTTTCATTTTGTTTCAAATTAGTCCGAATTACTTCCAAGCTATTTCTAGGGCCTCAAGGCTCGATTTAGGGACGAAATGTATGAGAATGAATGGTTTGTGGTATATTTTAATTATTGAATGTTATGTTGTTTAAATATTTCTGATTGTACGGTAATGCTCCATAACCCTAATTCGACGATAGAGATGAGTTAGGGGTGTTACATTTATTGGTGTCAGAGCTATGGTTTAATCAATTCTCGGACTGTACATAGCATGTATGGAGTCTAGAAATACATGTCATTATATAACCTGTGATAGTGTGATAACTCCTGACTCAAATCGAACTATGTTTTCATATAGATAAAATGTCATCCAACCGAGCCAACTTTGGTGAGGTTGAAAGTAATGTGCAAGCCCCCATTCACGAAGTAGCTAGTTCTAGTAGTGGGCCCGTAGCTGAGGGCCGAGGAGATGGGGCTAAAGAAGCGTTCTTCTAGATGATGTCTAAATGGTTTTAGAGTTTGTAAGAACGAACCTGTTGGCTTAACGACCTCCACCCCCTCCCATACCCCAAATTGTCCTTGCTATACCTCAAGGTTTAAAACAATTACGTGCAAGCAAGCCTCCAATTGATAAAATCCAAAAATATGTGGTTGAAGAGTTTCAAGGTACAACCGAAGACGATCCAAAAAGCCTAGTTCTGGTTAGAAAACACTGTGAGGGTTTTCGATGAATTATCCTGTACACCTACAGAATGTTTAAAGTGTGTTGTATCGTTATTGAAAGACTCAACATATCAATGGTGGAATACCTTGATTGCGGTAGTACCTAAAGACAGTGAGAATTAGGAATTCTTTCAGACAGAGTTTAGAAAGAAACATGTTAGCTAGCGATTCCTCAACAAGAAACAGAAAGAGTTTCCAGAATTGAAACAAAGTTGTATGAAAATAGTCGAGTACAAGAGAGAATTTGTACGACTCAACAAATATGCTCGAGAGTGTATACCATCAGAGGCTGTAATGTGTACCCGGTTTGAAGATGGTCTAAATGAAGATATCAAGTTGCTAGTTTGGATTCTAGAGCTGAAAGAATTTGTGGTTTTGGTTGATAGAGTGCACAAGGCCAAGGAACTTAGTAATGAAAAAAGAAAAGAAGATTATGAGGCTGGTGATACAGGAAAACGACCTATGGGAAAGTCATTCTCATCACCATTGAAGAAATAAAAGAAATTTCACAATCATTCATTAGCCAGTAGAATTCTCGATGAGAGATAAAGAGAAGCAGCATTCGAGTTCGAGATCTTAGGCTATATCTTTGGCAAGTGTAGGTAGTGTTAGAAATAAAAAACCTGAATGTCAGTAATGCAATAGATGACAATTTAGAGAATGCAGATTGAAAGACGGATCATGCTTCAAATGCTGTTCTTATGATCATTTTCTCAGATATTGCCCTGAAAGATTAGATAAAGAGAAATCACAGAATACTCGTTCGAGTTATACGGCTTCGAGAGGAAGACCGCCCAAAAATAGTGGTAGTGCGGGTAACAGTCGGCGTGGAATGAAAGATTCTACTGTTAGATCTGAGGCACGGGCACTAGCTAGGGCTTATGCAATCCGTGCTCAAGAGGAAGATTCAACACCTGATGTGATCATTGGAACATTTTCTATCTTTGATACTAATGTTAATGCTTTGATTGACCTAGGGATCAACGCACTCATATGTATGCACAACTTTAGTGTTGAATAAGAAAACACCTATTGAGTTTACTGAATTTGTGGTTAAAGTAACGAATCTTTAGGTCAGTATGTGTTAGTTGATAAAGTTTGTAACAACTGTCCTATGATTATTCAGGATTGCAACTTTTTAACTAATTTGATATTGTTTCCATTTGACGAATTTGATGTGATTCTGGGTATGGACTGGTTAACTCTGCATGATGTTGTTGTAAACTGTAGATGAAAGCATATTCTGTTAAAGTGTCAGAACGGTGAAAGGATCTGAGTTGAATCAGATAGATTGGATGGACATCTCATGTTATCTCAGCTATGATGACACAGAAATATGTTAGAAAGGGCTGTGAAGTGTACCTAGCTTACATGTTTGATTCTAGAGTTTTGTAAGTGAAATTAGAATCAGTTTTGACTGTGTGAATTCCCAAATGTGTTTCCAAAAGAGTTACCAGGGTTACCGCCAATCAGAGAAGTTGAATTTTCCATTGAGTTAGTACCAGGAACATCTCTGATATCAATAGCTCTGTATAGAATGGCATCTAAAGAATTGAAAGAATTAAAAGCATAGTTACAAGAGTTGACAGACAGAGGTTTTGTTCGGCCTAGCTTTTCTCCTTGGGGTGCTTCTGTATTATTTGTTAAGAAAAAGGACGGATCAATGCGGTTATGCATCGATTACTGACAACTCAATAAAGTCATGATCAAGAACAAGTATCCTTTGCCACGTATTGATGATTTGTTTGATCAGCTAAAAGGTGCGACGGTATTTTCAAAGATCGGGCTTCGTTCTGGATATTATCAGTTACGGGCTAAAGACTAGGATGTGTCAAAGACTGCTTTCAGAATCAGGTACGAACATTATGAATTTCTTGTTATGCCATTTGGTTTGACCAAAGCACCTGTTGTATTTATAGATTTGATGAACAAAATATTCAGGCTGTGTAACACCCTTTACCCGTATTCAAGCCGAAACCGGGTTTGAGGCATTACCTAACTAACTTTACTTAAACGTCTTGAATAAGGTTATAAAATTTTGATTAAACCCAACCTTTGCTAAAAATCGGCCCACGAGACCCTATGCATACCTCCGAGAGGTTTCGGAATCAATCCGGGAACTTTCATGAGCGTGGGAGACTTTTCCTCAAAATAGGGGCCACACGCCCGTTTTGGTCTAGGGACACGCCCGCGTGCCCCTAAGACATGCCCGTTTCTTCCGCCCGTGGTCGATCCTGACCAAAACACACGGTCTAGACATGCCCGTGTCCCTGGTCCGTGTGTCAAACCTTGTCATTCTGACTTATCCACACGGCCTATGCACACGTCCGTGTGCTTCCGCCGTGTGACAATTTAAATCCCAAGTGCAAGGTGCAAACTTCACATGGCCTGGGCATACGCCCATGTGCTAGCCATGCCTTCCACACGGTCTAGACACACGCCCGTGTGTCTACCCAGGTGGACATTTAGCAGGCTATATATACCAAGCCCTTGCCACCCTACGTTCCACTCATACATATTCCAATTCAAAACAAGACATCTCTTATCCCAATGGCACATCTAAGAACTCATTCTAACATAAAAGGTAATCAAAAAGTATCTCTAGGAGCTCAAAAATCAAGATATACAAAAGGACATATACTTCATTAAGTGATCGCTAAAATCAGAGCTTTAAAATTTATAAAATGAATGATCAAACCTGGAAACTAACTCTAACAATGATTAAAGGCAAGTGTACCTATCGAACAGTAGTATAGCTTAGGCAAGATCAGATTGTTGAACCCAAAGGAACAAAAAGTACTAATACTAACTTTCTTTTTATTATTTAGCCTTAAAAATAAAGTGAAGTTGCTTTAATCTAAAGTAACGACTACTATGCTTAAAGACACAAGACAAAAAGAACGAATTGGAAAATAACTTGAAGGAAAACTCAGTTGAAAACGTAGGTGTTTCCCTTTATCTGAAATATTACCTTTGATTCGAAATTGACAAGAGTTGACATCCTCACTATAGATTCACTCAAATCACTCAAAGTGTTTAAGGGTTAGGAAAAGAAGCACTCATACGTCGAAACTGAAAAGTTAATCCCATAGGCTTGCCTGAAAATCAAATCTCCACCACTGTAAAATGAGATGATAAACAGATCAAAAGGTCTTTGTTAAGGTTGTAATGGGGTTAGGGTTAATGTGTGGATAAAGGCTAAAATTAGAAGGTTAGAATCGAGATTGAATTGACAAGTACCTACCTAATGAATACTGAAATAATATTTACATCAACTGATAATAATAATCCTAACAATATGAGCTTTTCTTTCGGAATATAAATTTTAACTGTATAAGCTCACCACTAATACTGGATATACTTCGATTTGATTTTTTTTTTATAATTAAGAACAAACTAATAATAATAATGGATGAATTTAACTCATGCTCTAATTTAATTCAGTAACTAATCAAATCATATCTCAATTAAAAGGTAGTTAAAAAGGAATGGTGATAACAAATACAAAGGGGTTTTTGGGTTATTAATGGGTGAGTCAATAAAAAGGGTTGTTAGGATCAACTGGGTTCACTAGGGGTTAATTTATGAAGGTAGGCTATTTAGTGGAGTAAGTGGGTTAAGTCCTAGATGCTGTTATCATCTCTGTATATCAAATCATAAATGTGGTCTCAACATGTATAAACGAGGCAAATTCTAGAATAACAGTTCAAAGTTGACACACTCATAATCAAAAGGTGAGCATGAAAAAGAATATATGCTCTATAAGGCTCACAATCTCACAAAAATTATGGGTGTTTTTACATCAATCTCATAAATTTCAAATTTCAAAGCAATATTCAAATATAGGTTAACAACCTAGCAAAAAATTTTATTCTGAAAATTAGACTTATCATGCTTAATTCTCTAGTATCTTTAAAATTTAATCATCAATGCACAATTATCAATGACTTATACTAAAACATGTCAATAAAAATCATAAATTATCAGAAATTTCATCCTAATTAGTAATATGAAAAATTTACTTAAAAACAAGACTAAATTCAGGGATTTGAGAATAATGAAAAAAGTTTGACACTTTTACCCCCACACTTAAGATGGACATTGCCCTCAATGTACAAGGATGGATAATGACAGTCAATATGCAAAATTAAAATAGAGGGGAGAAAGTAGCACCCCCTGAATTTCGGATGAGGTCCTTGGAGGATGTGGAGAATACGTGGCATTAGGTGACATATTGAATTTCTTCTGATTGTGTGTGTGTATGTGAAGTGTGTGATTTATTCTGCAAAGTCACTAGTTAACAATCTTGTTGGTGTACTAGATATGTGTTAGGGATGCTAGAATAGTTAGATAGCCAATGATAAAAGTGTGCAAAAAGAGTTCAATTAACAACTAAAAATAAAATAAAATAAAATATGAAAAAACTTTAAAATAAAGAAAAGAAAATTAAAGATAACAATTTAAGAGGACTCAGAGGTCCTCATCATTGGTTGGATCCAGTGGTGGTGAAATGTGGAGGTGCTGGCATATTTGTTGAAGAGTTGCCTCTATTCCATCAAAGAGTCGAGTATTTTCAATGAAATACTGCTCGAACTGGACGAGGCGTGCAGAGATATGTGCCAATGAGGTTGCTTCATGGGATGGCCACTGGCTCGGTATCAGTGCCTCCTGTGATGGTTGTGGGACATCATTAGTAATGTCATCATGTTCCCCTTCATCTGTGGATGTCGCTAATCGGTATTGAGGGGGGTCGATCCCTCGATAACGTTTAATCATCCTCATGTGTAGCATCGTCTGGATGCCTTGAGGTACCATGTTACCTATCAGTGTGAGGGAGGTGATTTGATCGTCGGTGTTAAGGAGGTTGAAGTGTCGAGCCAACCTCGTTACGTACGGCCCCATTGATAAAATCCCCTTCCTGTGTGGTTCTGTCTGGTGTTGAATTACACATGCGATGAAATATGCCAGGTCGAAAACATGCCCTTCTGACATGCACGATAAGTAGTAGACGTTGTGCTTGTTTACCACGCCTGTGCTTTCACGTCTTCCGGTGATGGTGTGCGCGAGAATGGCGTGAATATACCTTAGGGGTGGGGGAAGGGCTGTCGCCTTAGAGCGACTGGGGTCATAGTTGCTTGTGATGGGGCCTAGGTTGCGCCAGCAGTTGAGTGGAGTGTAGTGGAGCTGGC
This sequence comes from Gossypium australe, assembly GCA_005393395.2. Classification (NCBI taxonomy): domain Eukaryota; kingdom Viridiplantae; phylum Streptophyta; class Magnoliopsida; order Malvales; family Malvaceae; genus Gossypium; species Gossypium australe. The sequence continues at coordinate 81,700,659 of CM016617.1, read as the reverse complement.
GGTTTAACCCGGAGAGTGGATTTTCTTTTATGAATTCCGATGTATACAGTCCGAGAGCCGCACTGAATTGCGGTACGCTCAATCGACGTATTATGCCCCCTAAACGGAATTGGATGGTACCCGGGTCGTCAAACTGTCCCATCACTGTCTTGCCTAAGCTATACTACTGTTTGATTGGTACACTTGCCTTTAATCGTTGTCAAACTTAGTTTCCAGGTTTGATCATTTGTTTTATAAATCTTAAAGCTCTGATTTCAGCAATCAAGTTTTTGGCGCCGTTACCGGGGAACTAAAATATTAAGAACGCTCTATTTTTATTACTTTAGCCATTATTTTTTTATTATTTTTTGCAATTTTATTTTTATGTCAAATTTTAATTTTTGATAACTTTTCTTCCTTTCTTTCTTTTCCTAGCAAGTACCTCTAGTTTATGACTAGAAGGAACCCAAGAGGACCTTTGGTATACGACAGCGAAATCAAAGGTACCGCTCGCAGGAATCGTCGAGAAACCAGGCGAGCCCTAAATTACACAGAAATAGAGGAAGAAGGTAGATCCAATCCTACTGAAGGGATGGACGAGAATAACCCACCACCATGGGATGTGGGGAAAATAATGCTCCACGTACAATGTTTGATTTTGCGAAACCGCATTTAACAGTAGCAGAATCGAGTATTGTTAGGCCTGCTATAGCTGCTAACAATTTTGAATTAAAGCCTAACACAATACAGATGATTCAACAGTTTGTTCAATTTGATGGGTTGCAGGACGAAGATCCAAACACTCATATAGCTAACTTTTTAGAGTTCTATGATACCTTCAAAATAAATGGCGTTTCTAATGATGCCATACGCCTTCGGTTATTCCCTTTTTCATTAAGAATAAAGCCAAACAGTGGTTAAACTCGTTACCACGAGGGTCAATCACTACATGGGAACAAATGGCCGAAAAGTTTTTATTGAAATATTTCCCACCGGCCAAAACGGCTAAATTACGGAATGATATCTCTTCTTTTGTGCAGATGGATTTAGAGACATTATACGACGCATAGGAGAGATACAAAGATCTCTTGAGAAAGTGTCCACACCATGGTCTACCCTTGTGGCTACAAGTCCAAACTTTCTACAATGGTGTAAACCCCTCAACGAGGCAACTAATCGATTCAGCCGCCAGTGGAACCCTGAACAACAAAACTCCAGAAGCGGCCTATGAGTTCATTGAGGAAATGTCACTCAATATTATCAGTGGAAAGTTAACAGGACGAAACCGACAAAATAAGCCGGAGTTTTCAACATCGATGCGTTGATTATGCTATCAACATAGATGGAGACGATGAATAAAAAGATTGATAGTTTGTGTTCTTCGCAGGCACATCCAGTCATGCAGTGCGACGTAAGTGGAACCGTGGCGAATCCTGAGTACCCACCCTACCAACTGGAAGCAGAGAATGAACAGATGAACTATATAGGCAACAATGTCAGATTCAATAATAATCCTTATAGTAATACTTACAATCTAGGTTGGAGGAACCACCCAAATTTTTCATGGGGAGGTCAAGGAAATCAAAGACAACAACCTCCTCAAAACTTCCAAAATTAGCCCTATCCACAAGAGAAGAAACCAACCCTCAAAGAGATGCTGACAAAATTTTCGGCAGACACAGAAAAAAGTTTCCAAGAAACTGAGAAAACAATCAAAAGCAACAAGAGTCGAATCATGGAAATCACTAAGTCAGTCAAGGAAGTCACTAATGCAGTCGAACAACTTGCAAAGCTGATGTCAGAACGACCGCAAGGGCGTCTACCTAGTAACACGGAGATTAACCCTAAGGAGCAAATCCAAGCCATAACAGCTCAGGAGAGTATAGGGTTAGATGAACCCAATTCAATACAAGAAAACAAGCTAGACAAAGGTAAAGTTGAGGTAACACAAGAAAAGCCAAAACCAGTAATCAAAGAGTACCAACCCCGCATACCTTCTCCCGAAGCGATGAAGAGAGATGATATAGAGGAACAGTCCGGTAAGTTTCTTAAACTTTTAAAGAAATTACATATTAACTTACCGTTTCTCGAAGCTCTTTCGCAGATACCCAATTATAGAAAATTTTTAAAAGAGCTGTTGACGAACAAATGGAAACTAGACGAGGCATCGCATGTGGAGCTAAATGCAATGTGCTCAGCAATTTGACAAAATAAACTGCCACGAAAATTAAAAGATCCTGGGAGTTTTACAATTCCATGTTTAATTGGTAGTTTATCTATTGATAATGCTTTAGCTGATTTAGGGGCAAGCATCAATGTTATGCCTTATAAAATGTTTAAACAACTAGGTCTAGGGAAACCCAGACAAACTAGGATGAGCATTCAGTTAACTGATAAAACTATCAGAATTCCTAGGGGTATAATAGAAAATGTTCTAATCAAAATTGATAAATTTATATTCCCAGTAGATTTTGTTGTCTTGGACATGAATGAGGACAATTCAATTCCTTTAATTTTAGGAAGACCCTTTCTAACAACTGCTAGGACGAAAATTGATGTTGGTATAGGAGAACTCATTCTTCGTGTAGGTGACAAATCAATCAGTCTACAAGCTCTTGAGTCGACCAGGACATCAAGTGATGAAGGTGAGAAAGTAAATTCAGTTGATAATCAAATTGTTCAACTTTCACCACAGGAAACACCACAAGGCTACAAACCTGAGCCGAATCATGGGCCCTAAGCCGTACAAGCTCATAACAGTGAATTGTTAGTGGAATCTGACCCACGACAAGAACCTGTGGTAAGTGAAGGTAAGGTTGAGGTGTGCCATGATATACCAAAATCGGCAATTATAGAATACCAAACTCGTGTGCCATATCCCGATGCAATAAAGAAAGACCACACAGAGGAAGAATTCAGTGAACTCACACTTCGTGTAGACGACGAAACAATCACTCTTCAAGCTCTTGACTAAGCTAGGACATCGAGTAATAAAGGTACGAACGTTAATTCTATTGATAATCATTTGGTTCAACCTTCTTTACAGGAAGCATCACGAAATCACTTAGCTAAGCTAGATCTTAGACCTCGTGCCAACAAAGAAGAATTATATGAGGAACAAGCCTTAAGGTCGACAAACTAGAAGAGTGGAAAACACAATTTAAAGAAGAACCGGAACCACACGAAGCGAAACCAAAAGAAACCCCAGATGAACTGATAAGAACAACAAATCACATCAAAATAGAGGATTAGGTATTGTTCAATAAGGAAGACCCTCGAACCACCAATTCAGACCTCAAGGCAAACGAAGAAATCACTTTTGAGGTACTTAATGTCTTCCTATACGGCACAGTCGAGGTAAGCAATCCCAAATTCAACACTTTTGAGGTAAACACTACTCGACTTAAACTTTATATCCATAACCGAGTTGATCGCATGAGAAAGGATTTCCACCTCCTCAAACCACCATGACTGTGCGTACAACAGGTAAAGTCTAGCTTAAGACTATAAACGAGCGTTTCTCGGGAGGTAACCCGAGCACTAACCCCATTTTTACATTTTTTATTTTTTATTTTTTTATTTTTATTTTTTTCCTTTCTTTTCTTTTTACTTTTAACACCTAACCATAAACTAACAAAAGAGCAGATTTCTAGGCCACACGGCCCTACACACGGGCGTGCCCATGGTCGTGTGGAAGCTAGAGGATGAACCATGGGCGTGCCAGTAGCCGTGCACGACATAGATAAAATTTCTTTTCCCAACACGGGTGGCGATAATAGTCCATGCCTGTGCCGACGCCCCGTGTGAGGTTACTGACTTGTAAGCACGGGCTAAACACGGCTGTGCCTTCCAACCGTGCCAACATTCTGACTTATCGAACACGGGAGGAGCACGCCCGTATTAAATGACCGTGTGAAGAAAGACACGGGCGTGCCACTACACCAACGGTCGTGCCCGAACAACCTAAACGCGTCCAAAATTCAAAATCCCAAAACACGGGCTACATCTCTATTTAAACTCATTTTCCCTTTTTCTAGTTGTCTTTCATTTTCCATTTTTTATTTTTATTTTTATTTTATTTTCATTTCATTATTATTTTTACTTTATTTTATTTTATTTTCTTCTTCTTATTCTTTATGATATTTAAATTTAGCTTAGGACACAATAAAATCAGACCGGCTACTTCGAGGATTCAATTTCAAACAGTTCAAGATGCTTCCCACGTTCACCTCCAATTCTATCTGATTTCTTTTCATTCACTTCATCCAAAATTTAGGAAGTTTCACTTCTCTCCCCATCTTATGATTTTTATGATTATTTTGCTATTATCTATCTTTGTACATTGAGGACAATGTACATCTTAAGTGTAGGGGGTTAACTATAGTATTATTTGAAAATCCCTGAATTATGCCTTGTTCAAAAGTAAAGTTTCTCATATTATGATTAGAATGAAATTTCCTATGATTTATGATCTTTGTTGATATGTTTTAGAGTACGTCATTGATAATTGTGCATTGATGATTCAATTTGAAGGATACTAGAGAATCAAGCTTGATAAAGTTTATTTTTCAAAAAAAAAAAAATGGTTGTCTACCTGAATCTGAATGTTACTTTGAAGTTTGAAATTTACGAGGTTGACATCAAAATACCCATAATCTTTGTGAGATTTTGAGCCTTTTAGAGCATACATCCTTTCATGCTCACTTTTTATTATGAGGGTGTCAACATTGATTTGTTATTCTAGAACTTGCATTGATTATACTTGACGAGACCACACCTATGATTTGATATATAGAGATGATAAAGGCACCTAGGTTTTAACCCACTAACTCCACAAAAAGCCTACCTCCACAATTAACCCCTAGTGAACCCCGTTTAATCCTAACAACTCGTTTTATTGACTTACCTACTAATTTTAACCCAAAACCCTTTGTATTTGTTATCACCATTCCTTGACTACCCTTATATCGAATTTTGACTTGATTAGTTACCTAATTATATTATTTCAGTAAGTTGAATTTATCCTTTATTACTTAGTTTGTTCTTAAAAAAAAATGACGAAGTATATTCATTATTAGTTCTATGTTAGGTGAGCTTATGCATGTAAATTTTAAGTCTTGAAGAAAAAGCTCATATTAGAGTATTAGTATTACAAATTTTCATTTGATGCAATTACTTATCATTAGTTTGTGTTTCTAGTTAGGTAATTTGTCAGGTCAATCTTGATTCTAACCTTCTAATTCAACCTTTATCCATACCCTTAACCTAAGCCCCGTTACAACCCTGCTAAAGACCTTTTGATTTGTGTATCATCTCATTTTACAGTGGTGGAAATTTGATTTTCATGCAAGCCTATGGGATTAACTTTTCAGGTTCGACTCTACATCACCTGAATCAGCCAAACACCTGTGGCATCAAGCCACTGTGGTCCCAGACCACTGTAGTCCCAGACCACTTGTGACAGAGTCACAAAATATATATACGTGACGATCTCTATTATGTATACGTGGGGCCAACCCACTGTGGTCCCAGACCACGGAGACAAGTCACTAATAATCATGTGTATATGTGGTTCCAAACCACTATGGTCCCAAACCACTTGTGACAGAGTTACAGAATAGCACTTCCCCTTTCATCATCTTCCCAAAACCATTGCACATAATATCATACTGAGATGAATGCAACATACTTTCATTGTACAAAGAATAATCAATTCATACATACAGTAATTCGAAAGTATCATCATAGCGGAACTTACCCGGTGTCTCCAACCTTACCCACGAGGGTATCTTGACTATCAAAACAGTCGTTTCGGCTTTCAGCCAACATAGTTATTAACATGAATTAACTAACAAAGTGAAGTGTGAGCATTACACACCTGATTATGCGTAACACTAAACTCTCTATGTTGACGCTCTCACTAGCAGGGATAACGGCTATTGGTCTATCTCAGGCAGATTGGCCCCCTACCACAGCCTGGCAGAAAGTCTGGAACCGCCGACACCACACGACTTTTAAACCTAGGAGCAGAGGCCACGGGTCCACTCCCCTCAGACTCTTTAGACTCACCCTCCTTGGATCGGCTAGCACTCATATCCATGATAAGAGCCTTGATCAGTACTTAAAGAAAAACGTGTGGTTAAGGCAACAAAAGGGAAGAGGGAAATACAGATCCCAAAATCAAAAGAATCTCCTTACCTCTAGAACCCGAATGGTATGGTAAGGTTCGGTAATCACTAGATCTTCAGGCTTCAGACTACTAACGTTCAGCTAATGGCATTTCCCGGAGTAAACGTTCCAAACGAGAGAAGAAGAAAAGGAAAAAGGGGGTTAGCCGAAATCTAAACATCAAGCCAAATAGCCATTCAGCTATGGCCACATAAAACCGAGAGAACAAAAAGAAATGGGCAAAAGAGTCTCCCCTTGCCTTAACCAACAGAACCCGATTGTATAGACTTACTGCGGCCTACGATTCCTAGCACCTTGCTTTTTGATATTCGGCTTGAACAGAGAAATCGAATGACACACAAGAAGATTCGGCACCAGAGAAGTAATAGATAAAACTTCCAAGTTCGGCTATGGAGATCAAACGAAACGAAATTCCAACACTAACCAGAAGATTAAGGAAAGAACGATCGATTGAACAACAAGAAGAAGAAGAATAGTAGAAAGAAAATGAAGAAGAGGGAATACTACGGCTAAAAAAGACAGAAGTAGAGGAGTAGAAAGTTTTGGCTTTTGAAAAGAAAGCAAGAAAAGGTGGAAGAGATGAAATAGAGGGACACCAAATATTCGGCTAAGAGATGGAAGAGGGTTCGACTTAAAGAAACAAAGGTAGTAGAAAGAAAAGAAGAAGCGAAAGGAATGCCAAATGGTCACACTACTTTCTGCTAGTGTCAAAGGAGCACAAGAGATGAAGAGAAGAAGCTGACAAGTTCTGCACAATGAGAAATAGGGGAAACCGAATGAGAAAAAGAGAGAACTCAAGAAGACTTGCAAAAATTCGCACACACCCTTAATGACCGAAATGCTCAAATGAAAAACAATTCCTAAGACCTCTTGAACTTTCGGCACACTCACCTCACCTGGCCACAAACCGAAGTTCTCCCCCGTCAAGCTCCCCACATTTGGCCAACACCTCCCCCCATGGCCACATCCCTTGATTTCCTCCTATTTTCACTCCCCAACACTCATTCAAATTTGTTTGACCAATTCAAATTCCTTCAAGCATTCTTGTCCATCCATTTGAACACTTTGACCCATTCAACCACCAACCTTGAAGAGTCCCTGCCGAATCCACCTTCTCCCTATCCTGGCGCCAAAAATAAAGCTTCATAATGAGGGTTATGGGATTTGAACTCCTCCCCTTTAGCTCCTACAAGTGACGCCACCTCCACTAGGACACAAGCTTCTTTGTGTCAACAACTACACACAATTAAACTTAAATCCTGCTCCTACTAGCTTCCCCCCCAAAGCGCCCAAAAAGCAAAATTTTACCAAGGCTCTGGCTTGAGCCCGAGCCTCCCAGAACCCCCAAACACACCAAAATAACATGCTTAACAAGCCAAACACAAAAAATAGTGCAAAATGTAGAACCCCTAATTCTAGGATGTTACAGTTCTACCCTCCTTAAAGAAATTTCAACGATGAAATTTACCTGATCAAAAGAGGTGACAGTATTGCTATCGCATCACATCCTCTGGCTCCCATGTGGCTTCCTCTGAACCGTGATTCTGCCACAAAACTTTAACCAACGGAACTGTCTTCCTTTTCAATACTTTAACATCTCGGTCCAAGATCTAAAACTGGTTCTTCTTCAAAAGATAAATCAGGTCTTACTTCGATTTCTTCCACCGGCACTATGTGAGATGGATCCGAACGATAACGCCTTAACATTAAAACATGGAATACATCATGTATCTGCCTCAATTTCGGAGGTAACTTCAGCTGATAGACAATCAGTCCCACAAGTTTCAACACTCAATAAGGTCCGATGAACCTGGGGCTTAACTTGCCCTTTCATCTAAACCTCAGAACCTTCTTCCAAGGTGAAACTTTCAGAAAAACCTGATCACCTACTGAAAGTTCTATTTCCCTATGCTTCAGATCTGCATACAATTTCTGCCTATCGGAAGCTTCCTTCAACCAAGTCCGAATCAACTTAACCTTTTCCTTAGCTTCCGAAACCAATTTCGGACCCAACAACTGTCGCTCACCCAACTCTGTCCAGTAGGTAGGTGTACGACACTTACGACCATACAGCGCTTCATGGGGTGCCATCTGAATACTGGATTGATAGCTATTGTTGTATGCGAATTCTGCTAACGGAAAGAAATCTTCCCAACTACCCCTGAAGTCAATTACAAAACCTCTTAGCATGTCTTCTAGAATTTGAATTACCCTCTCTGACTGACCATCAGTCTGTGGATGATACGCTGTGCTGAAATCCAGTCTTGTACCCAACAATTGATGTAACACTTTCCAGAACCGCGACGTAAACCTAGGGTCTCCGTATTATATGATAGACACTGGTACCCCATGTAACCTCACAATCTCTGCTACATACAGCTTGGCTAACTTCTGCAGTGAGTAGTCAACACGAACTGGTATGAAGTGAGCGGACTTCGTCAACCGGTCGACAATTACCCATACTGAATCTTTCTTAGTAGCGTAACAGGTAGCCCACTAACAAAGTCCATCGTTATCCTCTCCCACTTCCAAAGTGGAATCTTCACTGGTTGTAGCAACCCCGAAGGCAACTGATGTTCCGCCTTCACCTGCTGACACGTCAAGCACTTACTCACAAACTTGATAACTTCTTGCTTCAGACCTAGCCACCAAAACTGTTCACGCAAATCTCGATACATTTTAATCCCTCCAGGATGCATAGCGTATGGGCTACTATGCGCTTCCTGCAGAATCCTCTGTCTTAACTCGGAATCCCTTGGCATACAAGCCTTTCCACGAAAGCACAATACCCCATCACTGCTCACACTAAAATCTTCTGTCTCACCGCCTTCTACTAGCTGACATTTAGAACTTAATGATTCATCCGACAACTACTGCTCTTTAATCTGACTTATCCATGAAGGCTTCACTTAAAGTTCAGCTAACAAGCTCCCATCCTCATACAAACTGAGATGAGCAAACATTGCCCTCAAGTCCGATATTACCTTACGGCTCAACGCATCTGTCACAACGTTAGCTTTACCCGGGTGATACTCGATCGAGTAGTCATAGTCTTTCAACAACTCAATCCACCTCCGCTGCCTTAGATCCAACTCCTTCTAGGTAAGGAGATATTTCAGGCTCTTGTGATCTGTGTAGATAATCGACTTCTCTCCATACAAGTAGTGTCTCCAAATCTTCAAAGCAAACACTACTGCAGCTAACTCTAGATCATGCGTGGGATAGTTCACTTCATGTGGTCTCAATTGCCGATACGCATACGCTACCACTTTCCCCTCTTGCATCAACACACATCCTAACCCTATGTGTGAGCATCACAATAGACAAGAAATTCTTTCCCAGCCTCAGGCTGAATCAACACTGGTGCCTCCATCAAAATTCTCTTCAACCTCTCAAAGCTTTCCTGCTGCTTATCTGACCAGACAAACGGTACCCCTTTCTGTAACAACTTGGTTAAAGGTGTAGCTATCAACGAGAACCCCTCAACAAACTTTTGTAGTACCCAGCTAACCCAAGGAAACTTCGAATCTCTGCTACTGACTTCGGTGGTTTCCAGTCCAACACAGCTTCAATCTTTTGGGGATCGACCCTAATCCCCTCAGCAGACACAACATGACCCAGAAAAGTAACTTCCCTCAACCAAAATTCATACTTGCTGAATTTGGCATACAACTGCTTCTCTATCAAAATCTACAGAACCACCCGAAGATGCGAATCATGTTTCTCTTCCGTCCTTGAATAAACCAAGATATCGTCTATGAACACTACGACAAATCGATCCAGATAGGGTTAGAATACTCAGTTCATCATGTCCATAAACGCAGCTAGTGCATTCGTCAACCCAAACGACATCACTAAAAATTCGTAGTGACCATAACGAGTTCGAAAAGCTGTCTTATGAATATCTATCTCCTTAACCTCAAGCTGATGATAACCCGACCTCAAGTCTATCTTCGAGAAGATCGAAGCGCCTCGCAATTGATCAAACAGGCCGTCAATCCCTGGCAATGGGTACTTGTTCTTAATCGTCAACTTGTTCAATTGCCTGTAGTCAATGCACATCCACATCGACCCGTCCTTTTTCTTAACAAATAACACCGGCGCTCCCCATGGTGACACACTTGGTTAGATAAAACCCCGGTCCAACAGTTCCTGAATCTGGTCTTTAAGTTCTACCAGCTCCTTCGGCGCCATCCTATACAGGGCGATGGACATCGGAGCTGTTCCCGGAAGAAGATCAATGCTGAACTCCACCTCGCGATCTGGAGGCAACCCTGGAAGCTCTTCTGGAAAAACATTTGAAAACTCTTTCACCGTTCTAACATCCTTTACAGTCAACTCTTTGGCCTCCAGAGCATTGATGAAAGCTAAGAACGCCTCACACCTTTTCTGCACCATCCTTTCGGCCTTTAGAGCAGACACCACATTGGAAAGGTAATTCCTTCTTTCGCCTATTACTAGCACCTCCTTATCCTCGGGAGTCTTCAACACCATGCGCTTAGCAGCACAATCCAAGTTTGCTCGATACTTAACTAACCAGTCCATGCCTAAGATCAAATCGAACTCGCGGAACGGCAATTCCATCAAGTCAGCCGGGAAAACAGTCTATTGCACTTCAAAGGGCACATTCCTAAAGAGTTTGTTCACCACTACAGATTGTCCTAAAGGGCTAATCACAGTCATTTCCCTAGAAGTAACCTCAGATTCTATGCTCGAAATCTTAGACACAGCACTAGCAACATAAGAATGTGTAGACCCAATATCTATCAAAGCGGTAAAGGGTACACCAAAAATAAGGAATGTACTGGTTATGACGTCTGGTGCATCACCCTCCTCTCGGTGTCTAGCTGCATAAACCAACCCAGGCTGTCTTGCATCTTTATTCCTAGCGCCTTTGCCCGGTGCTCCACGCCCTCGACCAAAACCATTTCCTCCTCTGGCTAGACGCCGACCTCCCAACGGCTGCTGACCACCTCTTCCGGCCTGAGCATAACCCTGACCAACTGGCCGTGCTCTATTTGGTTCCTGTGGGCAGTCCCTTACCAAATGACCTACAGATCCACACCTGAAGCATTCTCTGTTTCTTGCCCAACACCCCCAAATGGTAATTCCCACATCTAGCGTATGGTTGAGACTGACCAACAGCAACAAGCTTCACAACTCGACCCGGCCCATCCAACCTAGGCCTCTTTTGGAAACCCCCAGTAGATCCTAACGACCCAAAATTCCTTTTATTCCTACCCCTGTCCCTATCCTGATTCTGCTTTTTAGATCACTTTAACTCTTCGGCTATCTTTGCCTTCTCAACCAGAATGGCAAATTCTCTTTCCTTTTGCGGAGCTATCAGTACTCGCAACTCGTCCCTCAGACCATCCTCAAATCGAACACAACGCTCGTGATCAATTGCGACGATACCTCGGGCATAGCGACTTAATCACAAGAATTTCGCCTCATACTCAGCCACTGACTTATTCCCCTGGACCAAGTTCAAAAATGCCTTTCTCTGAGCATCCATGTAACTTGTCCCAAATACATTCCCTGGAATGCCGACTTAAAAAAGTCCCAGGTAATGCGGTCAGCTGTAGTACCATCCCTCACTATAAGCCACCACTGGTATGCCTCATCTCGTAGAAGAGACACTACTCCTTTCAGCTTCTCTTCTGCGGTACAATCGAGATCGTCCATGATTCGTTCAACCGCTTCCAACCAGTACTCAGCTACGTTAGGAGCCACACCAGAAATGCCCCTAAACATCTCAGCCCCATTAGCTCGGAGTTACTCAGAAATAGATTTTCGAGCTACTACTCCCATGCTTGCTACAGCAACCCGCTCCAAAACACGCAACATAGCTTGAGACACATCATCGTCTCCACCAGTTTGGTCCTGAAATCCCGCTTCCGCAATTGGTGATGCCAGCACCTCACCTTCGGCTCATGTCCTGATTCCGAAGGTTCAGCTTTAACACCCCGGCCTCTACCACGGTCGCGCATACCATGTCCACGTCCCCTAGTGCTCATGACTACCGATTCGACTTAATCTAATTATAAGTTTTATGAATTAGCATATCTTCCACTGTTTATTACTGAACAGTCTTATGAAAATAGCATTAGAAGTAGGTTTTCGCAAAAATATCTCTAAAGGTCTCTATTCTTAGAGTTGTATTTCTCTAAACTATCTATCACAATATTTTATAGGAATTCAAGCAGCAATCAGAAAACTTACAGTGCGGATTGGTGCCGGAGACTCGGGTGCCATACTTCCAAAAAATATGTATTTCACTTAAACCAACTTTTGAAAACATTTTGAACCCCAAACCCACAGCCGAGTTTTGTAAACCTAGGCTCTGATACCAAAATTGTAACACCCCAAACCCGGTCAATACATTATGACCAAATCTGGTATGTTACAAGAAAGGAGGTTTTGAAATTCTAACGAAAACATCGAAACTTAGAAAACACTTCGTTGAGTGTCGTCATCTGAAAAACGATTTAAAATTTCTTTTGCTTGTAGGTTTCGTACCGTCTTTTTATTAAATTGTTCGAAACGGTTGTAAGAAAATTTGTTTTTACAAAAGCCGAAACCAAGGAATTCATAAACGTGGCATTTGATAGCAATGTTGCGATTTTAATAAAATCTCCTTATTAATTAGTTATTTGCAAGCCGTCTTCTGTTAACACTTTGAAGACTATTTGTTTATGTTTTTAATCTTTAAAAAAAAACCCATATTTGATAGTTTATAAAATATATAATATCAGCATTAAATCAAAACCCAAATTAAAGTTATAGCAGCCTTATTACATAACAAGAACCCAAAAATTAAATTGAGTTTAAATAAAGTAACAAAGTTCACGAAGGAAGTAGTAACGCATGGCCACCTCGAATCCACCCCGGCTCCAAACCCGCGATCTAGTGATTATCTGCAAAATTAAGCAGAGGGGTGAGTCATCGAGACTCAGTGTGTAATTCCCCTTACAAAAGTAGTTTGGGCCTAAGCCCTATCAACATGGCATATCAAAGATTGGATGCAACGCAATCCTGCCCAACCTAGTTTTCCATCCTCTACATCACCTGAATCAGCCAAACACCCGTGGCATCAAGCCACTGTGGTCCTAGACCACTTGCGACAGAGTCACAAAATATATATACGTGGGGCCAACCCACTGTGGTCCCAAACCACTGAGACAAGTCATTGATAATCATGTGTATACGTGGTTCCAAACCACTGTGGTCCCAGACCACTTGTGACAGAGTTATAGAATAGCACTTCCTCTTTCATCATCTTTCCAAAACCCATGCGCATAATATCATACTGAGATGAATGCAACATACTTTCATTGTGCAAAGAATAATCAATTAGTACATACAGTAATTCGAAAGTATCATCATAGCGGAACTTACCCGGTGTCTCCAACCTTACCCACGAGGGTATCTCGACTATCAAAACAGTCGTTTCGGCTTTCAGCCAACACAGTTATTAACCTGAATTAACTAACAAAGTGAAGTGTGAGCATTACACACCTGATTATGCGTAACACTAAACTCTCTACATCGACGCTCTCACTAGCAGGGATAACGACTATTTGTCTATCTCAGGCAGATGTTAGCTCCCTACCACAGCCTGGCGGAAAGTCTCGAACCGCCGACACTGCACGACTTTTAAACCTAGGAGCAGAGGCCACGGGTCCACTCCCCTCAGACTCCTTAGACGCACCCTCCTTGGATCGGCTAGAACTCATATCCATGATAAGAGTCTTGATCAGTACTTAAAGAAAAACGTGTGGTTAAAGCAACAAAAGGGAAGAGGGGAATAGACATCCCAAAATCAAAAGAATCTCCTTATCTCTAGAACCTGAACGGTATTATAAGGTTCTGCAATCACTAGATCTTCAGGCTTCGGACTACTAACGTTCGGCTAATGGCGTTTCCCGGAGTAAACGTTCTAAATGAGAGAAGAAGAAAAGGAAAAAGGGGGTTAGCCGAAATCTAAACATCAAGCTAAATAGCCATTCGACTATGGCCACATAAAATCGAGAGAATGAAAAGAAATGGACAAAAGATTCTCCCATTACCTTAACCAACAGAACTCGATTGTATAGACTTCCTGCGACCTACGATTCCTAGCACCTTGCTTTCTGATATTCGGCTTGAACAGAGAAACCGAATGACACACAAGAAGATTCGGCACAGGAGAAGTAATAGATGAAACTTCCAAGTTCGGCTATGGAGATCACACGAAACAAAATTCCAACACTAACCAGAAGATTAAGGAAAGAACGATCGATTGAACAAGAAGAAGAAGAAGAAGAAGAAGAAGAAGAAGAAAAATAGTAGAAAGAAAGTCAGAAGATGGAATGCTACGGCTAAAAAAGACAGAAGTAGAGGAGTAGAAAGTTTTGGCTTTTGAAAAGAAAGCAAGAAAATGTGGAATAGATGAAATAGAGGGACACCAAATATTCGGCTAAGAGATGGAAGAGGGTTCGATTTAAAGAAACAAAGGTAGTAGAAAGAAAAGAAGAAGCAAAAAGAATGCCCAAATGGTCACACTACTTTCGGCTAATGTCAATGGAGCACAAGAGATGAAGAGAAGAAGCTGACAAGTTCGGCACAATGAGAAATAGGGGAAACCGAATGAGAAAAAGAGAGAACTCGAGAAGACTTGCAAAAATCCTCACACACCCTTAATAACCGAAATGCTCAAATGAAAAACAATACCGAAGACCTTTTGAACTTTCGGCACACTCACCTCACCTGGCCACAAACCGAAATTCTCCCCCTTCAAACTCCCCACATTCGGCCAACACCTCCCCCCATGGCCACATCCCTTGATTTCCTCCTATTTTCACTCCCCAGCACTCATTCAAATTGGTTTGACCAATTGAAATTCCTTCAAGCATTCTTGTCCATCCATTTGAACACTTTGACCCATTCAACCACCAACCTTAAAGAGTCCCTGCTGAATCCACCTTCTCCCTATCCTGGCTCCAAAAATAAAGCTTCATAATGAGGCTTATGGGATTCGAACTCCTCCCTTTCAGCTCCTACAAGTGACGCCACCTCCACTAGGACAAAAGCTTCTTTGTGTCAACAACTACACACAATTAAACTTAAATCCTGCTCCTACTAGCTTCCCCCCCCAAAGTGCCCAAAAAGAAAAATTTTACCAAGGCTCTGGCTTGAGCCCGAGCCTCCCAGAACCCCCAAACACACTAAAATAACATGCTTAACGAGCCAAACACAAGAAATAATGCAAAATACAGAACCCCTAATTCTAGGATGTTACACACAAGTCACAGGCTCCTTGCCATACTTACTTACAATTGCCATTATTTAGCACATACCGTGCCACACCTCGTAATCATTTCTTCGTGACTCATTCACGAGTACCTGTTTTCACTCAATCAAATGACTTCAGTAAAATTCTCATTTCTGCTTCTATACTCATCTACGTATCCCCTTAATCACTAAGGATAGTCAAAGACGCATATCCATCTTTATTCTTGTAGGTACGAAGCAAATGCCACATCCCTGAGGTGGTCCTACATGGAGTCACTTCTGTAATGGGCCTATTTCGCCCGGGCCCAATTAACCAGCCTATTAACCCATTAAAAAAACCAAAATAAAAAAAAGCATAATAAAAAATCCAATAAAATAATAGTTCAATAACAACAGTTCGGATACAAAATTACAGGCCCAATAACTTGAAACAGTCCAGTAACCAAAATAAAATTTACAGATGGCCTGACCCAAGACCAAATTTACAAACCGAACTGAGCCCAAATTTACAGGATTCGAATGGCCCAATATTGTCAGCGCTTTCCAGAAACCCTAGAGGTTTCTGGAACCCTCTAGAGCCGCAGCCTTCTCCCACGCGCGCCCCGCGTGCATCCACGCTAGCAGCATCACGCACACGCGCGCCAGCAACGCCTCCTCCATAGCTGTACCTACAAAGAAATAGAGAAGAGCAGTAAATAGAGAATACAGTAGAAGAAAAACGTGTATTTCATTTTTTTGCTATAAAAAGTCGAATATTGTACATTGAATTTTTACACACACAGAGACTGATACGCAAGAAATACTAAATCAAAAGAAAAAAAAATATTGAAAGGTGATTTTTAAAAATCTTTTCGCTTTCGTATTTTCCTTTCTTTCTCTTCCTGCATGTTTCTGTTCATATGTAAATTAAAGAAGGAAAGAATTTACCTTTGTAAAATGAACCATCGGACTGCTTTCTTCGTTGAAATCGAAGTAAAGAGGGTTGTAGGGGTTCGGAATGTCGAAACATTCGAGAGTGGTTTAAAAGGGATCGTTCAAATGGCCAGAATCTACCACTAATCGCCGATTGTTGTGGCGCTATTATGGTCAGATGCTCTTCTAGATGCGGCTAAGAGAGAGGGTTTAGATTGCGGCTGAAAACAAAAATGAAAGGGGGCTAGGGTTTAGTTCAGAAGGATTTTTGATTTGTTTTTTAATTTGGTTTTAGTTCATTAAGGAAACGACGCCGTTTGAGCTTATTTCAATAGACTTAAAACGACGCCGTGTGGAGCGACCTGATGACCCGATCTATATGCGGCTAAGATCCACGTGTTTGGGTCTCCGAGGGTATATTTGTGCATTTAGTCCCTCTCTGTTTCATTATATATTTCTTTTATTTCTTAATTAATCTCTATAATTTGTGCATCATTTCAATTTGGTCCAGTCTATGCGCTGCGTTTTAAACTATGGAAATATTTGCTGGTTTAGCCCTTGATCATTTGTGCGTATTTCAGTTTGATCCTTGATTTGGTTAAATAATTTTATTTATGTATAAATTAACTTTTTAAATTTTATCTTCTATTCAATTGAGATTTTTCTATTCTTTTATTGCTTTAAATTCATTGATTTCTTTTGGTTTTTAATAAATTGTTTTGAATTATCTTATTAATTTTAATATGTTTCAATTACTTACATTACTTTAATTATATACATTTTTATCTTCTTGCAATAATATAAATATTTATTTTTTCATTTCTCTTTTAGGCACTTGTATGATTCGAAACAGATATAATATCGAATATAAATATTTTTTACATCATTATGTTACATATATAAATGTTTACATATAAAATTTTACCAAAATTGTTTTTCGTTTCATTATTTTATGTATATATTTATATATCCATATATCTTCATTTAAATTTGTTTGTACATATATCATGTCTTTGAAATACCTCATTTAAAATTATCTCTTGTCTATTTTAAACATTAGTTATTCATAGAAATGTATATAGGTTTGCATTAAAATTTTCCTTCAATATGCATATATTATTATTATTATTATTATTATTATTATTATTATTATTATTATTATTATTATTATTATTATTATTATTATTATTATTATTACTTTAAATCTATCTCTATGTGTATTTTTTTTTCTCATAAATCTAGTTAAATAACTTATATCTTTTTAAAGCTTCAATCTTGTAACAGCCCGATTTTGACCCTAATCAGAATAGTGGTTTCGAGACCACAAATCCGAGTCAGTAAAATATTTTAATATTATTTTCTGTGTCCATGATGTGTGATTAAGCATGTGTGAAATTCCTGTGAATTAAATTGTTTGTTAGTATGCTTAATTTGAGTAAAGGACTAAATCGCGTAAATCTTAAAAGTGGCTTTCTATTTTATTAACGGCTAAATTGAGATGTCTTCTTATTGGGAAGACCTTATGTGGCAATTTAGCCACTATTTTAGATAGTGGACGACAATAAGTAATGGATATGTATATATGCTTTTTATATATATTTTTTATAAGTTAAAAGTTTATATTATATTATAAGTTATTAATTAAAGTAAAAAGAAACATGGGTTTTCATCATTTTTATTCATCCATCACCGAATAAGAAAAAGAAGAAAAAAAAGAAAGAACAAAGGTTCAAGGGTTTCGGCCATTCCAAGCTCAAATTAAGGTATATTTTGGTTTTAGATTTTGATGATTTTTATGTTTTTGAGATCGTTGCTTAGAAATCTTCAAGACCCATGCTTTAATTTTTTATTTTGATGAATATTTTGAGTTGAGCCATTGAAGATAGCTTGTTGTTTGTGTTGTTTGATGATGAAATATGAAATATATGTGTTAGATTTATAAGTTTTGTCTTTGAATTTTTGATGAATTTGAGTAATTTAGACTAAATTGCAAAAATAATTTTTTGAGGGACTAAAATGTGAAATAAACAAAATATGTGGGCTTGTATGGACACTAGGAAAATTCGGCCCTTGTATAGTGTGGTTAAATTTTGTGTATATTGTGTTTTGTGCAAAAAGGACTAAATCGTAAAAAGTGTGAAATGTTAGGGGCAAAATTGTAAATTGCCCATTTATGTGCTTTTGGACTAAATTGAATGAAAATATTTTTGACTGATCTTAGTTTGAATATGTTTAGATCAAGAACCAAAGAAATCAGACTTGATCGGGGAAAAGCGAAAATAGTTGAATAGTCAATTTTTGTCGTCCATCGATATCCGAGGTAAGTCTTTCAGCGATTAAACATTGTAAATTATATATTTTAATTATTAATATGCTGATTTAGAAATTGGGAAATTAGTATTGAGTTAGTCGAATGTGATTAATTATAAAATTAATATGTTTAAGTTTAGTTTGATTGAATTATAATATTTGAAAGTTCGAACAAAGATTATGAAATACAAGAAAAGTTCGATATATGAATTGGTTGTGAGATAGCTTTAAAAATATGATATTTGGGCTTTAAGCCTAGCAGGCTTTGTGCCAGTGAGAAATATCGGGCTTTATGCCTAGCAGGCTTTGTGCCGGTGAGAAATATCGGGCTTTATGCCTAGCAGGCTTTGTGCCGGTGAGACATATTGGGCTTTATGCCTAGCAGGCTTTATGTTGGTGAATTATTATAAGTGTATGCTTAAATAGATTCTTAATGATGTGGAATTTAAATACGGTAAATGAGCTCGATGTTCAAGTATGTGTAAGTCTATTGGTTATTGGAGATAAGGTAAATTAGTAAATTGATATTTATTACTAGTTATATGTGATACAATTGAAGAATATATGTGAATTTTAGTAAGTGTATTCGGCTTATAAATAAATAGTATGAACATTATGGAATTGATTCTAGATATGGGCATATATGTGTCTTTGTATATTTGGCCAAATAGGTATGTGCATATGTGATGTTTATTGAGCTTGTATGTTCGGACATATGTTATAATGTATTGTGTTTGTATATTCGGCCATATGCGATAAAATAATAAACCATGTGTATTCAGCCTTATAAGTGAGTAAATATAAAAATGATATTTTGGATCATGATTATTCGAACAAATAGGTATGATTGTAAACATTATTGAGATAGTGTTAATTTGAGAATGAAAAGTTAAATAAAATCTTGTTAAATGAGAAATATTAGTATTCGGCTAAGGTAAAAGTATTTGTGTTAAAATATAATATTAGCGATACAATCTGATTTGTTTGATATGTTTGATTATTCATTTGAATTGTTTAATTTGCTTAAGGCTTACTAAGCTAAGTTAGCTTACTCTGTGTGTTTTTGTTACTCTGTTTTATAGATTTTGGTTGTAAGCTACAAGCTCGGGGATCATTGTCAAAGTCATCCACACTATCGTCAACCTTCGGTACTTTTAAAAGTCTATGTTTGAACTTATGGCATGTATAGGCTGGAATATGTTTTGATTCAATAAATCTTGTCCTTGTAAATAGCCATGCGAAAATGGCTTGTTCTTAAAGTTAATGTTTAGATGTTTAAATAATTTTGGTCATGATATTTGTGTGTGGTAACTTGATATATGGATGATGGATATGTTTTGGTTGTGGATCGTTTATGATGATAATGATAATGATTCTTCAGTCATGCATTAGCTTAAATCATAAATATAGATAATGGATTTTATTAAAATTGTGGTTCGATAATGGTCATTTAAACATGTAGTTAAATGTTTAGTTAAATGTTAATAATGGAATTAGTTGTATTAATACGTGTAGTTTATGCTATGCTATGGATATTTGTCTATTTGATATAGTTACTTTGAGTCAATTTGAAATGATGGTATGCTTGCATTGGTGAGATGGTTTAGAAATGGTGAATAATGAATATAAGTATATTTGATTAGAGTATTAGACTTATATTAATAGTTCAGTGATTGGTTATGAGTATATATTTTTAAGAATGTGATTTGGGTGTACTTTTAGTATTATTTGTGCTCAATATGGTCATATGCGCATATATTTGTATCAAAAGAAGAAGTTTATTTAGTTTTGAAATGATGTTTTTATAAGTGAGTGTATGTGTATGCATGGTTAGTAAGTCGTGTGGTTAATTTATCTTAGATTAATGCGTATAACATGTGAATCGATATAGTCAAGGATTGATTAAAGAAATAAGTTGATATTGATTTGGTAACTATGTTTAGATATGGTTTTTGACATTATGAAAAATATGAGCATGGTATAATAATATGGTTTGATAGAGGCTGGATTATGATTTGATTATGAAAGTTATGATTTTTAAGACTTGATATTTGATTAAGTTTTAAACATTGATGTGATTTAATTTTTGAGTTGTTAAATGTAATGAATATCTGTATGAACTGTGTTATGATCGGTAACGCCTCGTAACCCTAATCTGACGACGGATATGGGTTAGGGGTGTTAAATTTTATTGGTATCAGAGCTATGATTTAGTCGATTCTAGGACTATCGTAGCGCGTGTGAGTCTAGCTATACATGCCATAATTTATAATGCGATAGTGTGATGACTTCTGACATTTGAAAAGTGTTTTCATATAGTAAATGGATCCCGATAGAGCCGTAGCTGATGATGTCAAGAGCGTAGCGCCTAATCCCGCTCATGGGACAGCGTCCGTTGAATCTCGATCTATCTCGAGTAGCCATGAGGGGGAGGCTAAGCAAGCCTTCTATCAAATGATGAACGACTGGTTTACTCAATATATCTGGACTAATCCGGCTGTACAACAATCTCCACCCCCGAATAATCCATCTTCGACACCTATGGTACCCTCGATGATTGATCTGAAGATTTAAAGGGCCTCCTGTAGATAAAATCAGAAAACACGGGGCCAAAGAGTTTAAAGCTAATGATGATGATGATGCTGAACGAGCTTACCTGTGGCTTGATAATACTATTCGTGTGTTGGACGAGCTATCATGTACTCCGGATGAATGCTTAAAATGTGCCATATCCTTATTACGAGACACCGCATATCACTGGTGGAATACACAAGTATCAGTGGTTATCGGTGGTTCCGAAAGAGAAAGTGATACGGGCCGGCTCGGGGTGAGTCGAAACGTATGCGGGTTGCCCAATCGTCTACGAGGAGGAATCAAGCCTTTGGAAGATAATCGGAAAATATAAATGAGTTTGCGGAAGCTTAAATAAATAAAAATAGGATTTGGTTCGGTTTTGATAAAATAAAATAAAAAATAGATAATTGGATAATTGGATGGAGATGGATAAACGAACTTAAACGAGAAGCGATTCAACACTAATAAGTGTCACCCCGGGTTCTATAATGTTTAAGGTGAAAAATGGTAATCGATGATGGAAATAGAATTACGAACTTAACTAAGAAAGATTCAACACTATATAACAGTGTCACCCTGTTTCTTATATCGTTAAGGTGGATAGATGAAGATAGGTTGATGAACGCCACACCAAATGAAATTTGGTGATAAGTTCAAACAAGTCGAAGACGCCACAAGCAAGCTTGATAAGTCTAACGAAACTTGTACAAAAATGAAGAGGAGATAAACTCACTCAAATGAACAAAGGTTCATAAAATTTCATTCATGAAAATTCTGTCTGTAACAAAATAAAAATAGCAAATATTTATAGCTTATTCTACAAGCTAACCGATTGGACAAAAACATAACTTAATTGTCTTACAAATAAAAGAAAATAGCAAGGGTTTTGTCTTCAATTGCCGTCCAAGGGGTTGACCTTCTAAGCCACTCACATGTTAATTATTTATTCCAATAGTGTGGCCATTGTTTACTAATTGAATTTGAAATTCATTCCACCATGTGTCCTCATTGCCGTCCAAGCTTATAATCCACTAAGCAATTGCACATTTTTAATTTCATGCATCCACCCTTTCATCCACTTTCTTAATTTATAATGCTCATGGATTAAAAATTCCACATGCTCTCTACCAAGCTCTTGCCGTCCAACATTCCCACAACCACCCATTTCATGTTGCTTTGTATTTAATTCATGCTCCCAGTAGCTTTTATTTGGCCGTCCATACTCCTTCTATTTTAAAAGGAATTTAAAATTTGTTTTGGCTCCATAAATCGTTCTTCATGCATCAATCCTCCATGTATGCTTCATAATTTTCCATGTGCCGTCCATACTATGTTCACAAGAAGACAAGATTTGTCTTATTATCCCATGCTTCCATTCATACACCAAGCCTCCATGCTTATATGTTCCACTAAGCACTTCTATCATGCCGTCCAACACCTTCCACAACCACTTGCACATTGAATTTCATAATTGTTTATTTCCAACATGGTTGTGCCGTCCATGCTTGGCACTTTAAAATTCATTTCATGGCTTTGCTCACTCTTTAAATATTCGGCTGAATGTTGGCTTTGTTTAATCATCCACAATATTCCATGTTTTGTATTTTGCCTTACGTGGGGATCCACAATATGCTCTCTTTTAACCCCATGTTGCCGTCCCTTACAATATTCCCAAAGCTCCATTTTCAAGCTAGCCATCCATGGCCAAATGCAACCTTGCGTATTTGCCTATAAAAACACATAACCAAACATTAATTTTGAATAAAAATTATCTTGAACAAAAGTTGAAATACTTTATTTTAAACACCAGACATATTAAAAACTATATTAACTAAACAATTTAATTAATATGAAATAACATGTAGCAAAAATAATAAATGACTGAATTAATTAATTAACTTAAACTAAATTAATTAAATTTCGTTCTAGCAATTTAATTAACTTAAACTAAGTTAACTAATTTTTATTCCAACAATTAAATAATTAGAATGAGCTAAGAGGTGAGCTAATAACGAGCTCCACAAATTAAAATTCGTGGTGCCCCGGGCGTGCCCGTATCAGAAAGTGACCTGGGAATTTTTCCAGACTGAGTTTCGTAAGAAATACATCAGCCAGAGATTTATCGATAAAAAATGTAAAGAATTTCTGGAATTGAAGCAGGGTCGTATGACTGTAACTGAGTATGAACGAAAATTTGTGAGGCTAAGTCGATATGCTCGTGAATGTGTTTCAACTGAAGCTATCATGTGTAAAAGATTCGAAGATGGTTTGAACGAAGACATCAAATTGCTGGTTGGCATACTTGAGATTAAAGAGTTCGTGGTACTTGTTGAGCGAGCCTGTAAAGCCGAAGAGCTTGGGAAAGAGAAAAGAAAAGCTGATTTTGAAGCCAAAGATTTCCGTAAAATATCACCAAGTAAGACTTTTCACTCAGTATCAAAGAAGTTCAGAGATGATTCTAGTCGACATAAAGCTACTTTGGACTTTTCTAGATGAGACCGAGATCGACTTCCTGTGAGTTCACGAGCCACTTCGATTGCCAGTGTTGGCAATGTTCAGCAGAACAGAGTTGAGTGCAATCATTGTGGTAAATGGCATTCTAGGAGTTGTAGATTACATGATCGGTCATGTTTTAAATGTGGATCGATGGATCATTTTATCTGGGAGTGCCCAATGTTAGCCGAGCAAAACACTGTTCTGAATGTGAGACCGAGCAACATGTCAGCGTGAGGCAGACCACCCAGGCATTCGGGTAATGTAAGTGGTAGTTAGAGAGGAACAAAACACAGCGGTTTGATCTGAGGCTCGTGCACTTGCTAAAGCATATGCTATACACGCTCGTGAAGATACTTCTTCCCCAGATGTTATTACCGGTACTTTCACTCTTTATGATACTAGTGTTATTGCGTTGATTGATCCTAGTTCGACTCATTCTTATGTGTGTGAAACATTAGTATCCAGTAAAACTCTGTCTATTGAGTCTACTGAGTTTGTGATTCGAGTATCAAACCTCCTGGGCCGGTGTGTAATGGTTGACAAAGTGCGTAAAAATTGCCCGTTGATGATTCGAGATTCATGTTTTCCAGCCGATTTGATGTTGTTGCCTTTTGAAGAATTTATATAATTTTGGGTATGGACTGGTTGACTTTGCATGATGTTGTTGGTAATTGTAAAAGAAAGACCATTGATTTGAGATGTCAAAACAGTGAAATTATTCAGATTGAATCTAATGATCTGAATGGGTTACCAGCAGTAATATCTTCGATGTTAGCTTGGAAGCATGTGAGAAAAGGCTATGAAGCTTACTTTGCTTATTTGATTGATAGTAAAGTGACTGAAAGGAGGATTGAATCTGTACCAGTTGTGTACAAGTATCCGGATGTATTTCCTGAAGAATTACCGGGTTTGCCACCTATCCGAGAAGTAGAGTTTGGTATTGAGTTAGTTCCGAGAACGACTCTAATTTCGATAGCTCCGTATCGGATGGCACCTATTGAATTAAAAGAGTTGAAAGCATAGTTGCAAGAGTTAACAAATAGGGGTTTTACATGATCGAGTTTCTCTCCCTGGGGTGTGCCAGTTCTATTTGTGAAAAAAAAAGATGGAACTATGCGAATGTGTATTGATTACCGACAGCTAAATAAGGTGACTATAAAGAATCAATACCCGTTGCCACGGATTGGCGACTTGTTTGATCAGCTGAAAGGGGCATCAGTGTTTTCAAAGATAGATTTGAGGTCGAGTTATTATCAGCTGCGAGTCAGAGATTCAGATGTGCCAAAGACTGCTTTCCAGATGAGGTACAGACACTATGAGTTTTTGGTTATGCCTTTCGGACTTACTAATGCACCTGCTGTTTTATAGATCTGATGAATCGAATTTTCAGACAGTATTTGGATTGGATTGTGGTAGTGCTTATAGGTAATATTCTGATCTACTCTAGAGATGAAACCGAGCATGCCGAGCATCTGAGACTTGTGCTACAAACTTTGCGAGATAAATAGTTGTACGCAAAGTTTAGTAAGTGTGAGTTCTGGTTACGTGAAGTCAGTTTTTGGGCCATGTTGTTTCAGCATTAGGTATTCGGGTTGATCCGAATAAAATATCAGCTATACTTGATTGGAAACCACCGAAAAAAATGTTTCTAAAGTGCTTAACATATCAGTTATTTGGGTTAATCTGAAATAAAATATCAAGTATTCAGGTTGATCCGAATAAAATATCGTGAGTAAGTGATTAACATGTCAGCAGGTGAAAGCGGAACATCAATTGCCGTCAGGGCTGCTACAATCGATGAAAATTCCATTATGGAAATGGGAAAGGATAATGATGGACTTTGTTAGTGGGTTACCCTTAACGCCTACTAAGAAAGATTTCGTATGGGTAATAGTGGATCCGTTGATGAAGACTGCTCATTTCCTACCTGTTCGTACGGATTATTCGTTGCAGAAATTGGCCAAGTTGTATATAGCAGAAGTCGTGAGGTTGCATGGGGTACCAGTGTCTATTATATCGGACAGGGACCCTAGGTTTACATCGCAGTTTTGGAAGGCTTTGCATGAAGTTTTGGGAACAAGGTTAAATTTTAGCACAGCGTTTCATCCGTAGACAGATGGTCAATCGGAGAGAGTAATCCAGATTCTTGAAGACATGTTAAGGGGCTGTGTGATCGACTTCAAGGGTAGTTGGGAAGATTTTCTACCTTTGGCGGAGTTTGCATACAACAACAGCTATCAATCCAGCATCCAGATGGCACCCTACGAGGCGTTGTATGGTCGTAGGTGTCGTACTCCTACTTGCTGGACTGAGCTGGGTGAATGTCAGTTATTGGGTCCTGAGTTGATTTCGGAGACGGAGGAGAAAGTTAAGGTAATTCGGGCTTGGTTAAAAGAAGCTTCGGACAGACAAAAATCGTACGCGGATCTTAAGCGTAAGGATATAGAATTTGCGGTGGGTGATTAGGTCTTTTTGAAGGTTTCACCTTGGAAGAAGATCTTTAGATTTGGGCGGAAAGGCAATTTGAGCCCTAGGTTCATCGGACCATATCGTGTACTGAAGCGTGTTGGACCAGTGGCTTATCAACTTGAGTTGCCTCCGGAGTTAAGTCAGATACATAGTGTATTCCATGTCTCTATGTTAAGACGTTATCGTTCGGATCCGTCACATATTGTACCAGTGGAGGAAGTTGAGTTAAGACATGAATTGTCTTTTGAAGAAGAACCAGTACAGATTTTAGATCGAGATGTTAAGGTGCTGAGAAGGAAGTCGGTACCGTTAGTCAAAGTTATATGGCGTAATCACAGATCAGAGGAAGCTACATGGGAGCCTGAGGATGCGATTCGGCAGCAATATCCTCAACTCTTTTAATCAGGTAAATTTCGAGGCCAAAATTTTCTTTAAGGGGGTAGAATTGTAACATCCTGAAATTCAGAAAATTATGTGTTGCATTATACCATGCGATAGGTTAGTTAAAAATATTAATTGTGCATGTTTTAAGGTCTTAAGAAGGCTCAGGGTTGAGTTAGGCCTTAGAATTTTATTTTTTTTTTGTGTTTAAGCACTTTAAGGAGAGAAGGTAAGTGGCATCAATGCTTATGGAAATAAGTGAGTAAATTGCTAGCATAAATGAGCATATGGTAAAGAGGATGTGGCGTCACATGAAGGGCTTTAGGGGAAGAGGTTCGAATCCCACTTAGTGCATATTTTGAGTATATTTTGTGTACTCCTATCCCAAGTGTCGGCCATGGTGGTATTTAAGGCAAGGAAGACTTTTTAATTATGGTAAGGTGGCTAAGGATATATGGTAAGAAGGAATGTAAGGAAAGGAGTAAAAGAAAGGAGCAAGAAGGGGGATATGTTGGCCGGTTTTAGGGAAGATGTTTTGGAAAATTTTGTTGGTCAATTTTTGATCCTATTGGTAAGGTGTACATGGTTTGGGAAGGGGTTTAGGGGTAGCCGAATTTTCATTTGTCTTTTGGTAAAATTTTGGTGCTTGTTAGGCCTAATTTCTTTTAGCATTCTTTTGTGTTCTTTTCTCCAATTTCTTCTCTCATTGCCGAAACTCCAAAGCCAATAGTGAGTATTCTTTTTCTTCTTTTCTTTCTTTGTTTTGCCAAAACCATTTAGCCATTGTGACCAAATTATTTTCGATTATTTTCCCTTCGAAAACCGAATCTAGACAAGCACTCTTTCTCCATCATTCTTTTCCTTTTCACAAAATTCTCCAACTCTTCTTTCTTCTTCTCTAATCCATATTCTCATAGTCGGATTTTCTTGTTCATTTTTCCTCCATAGCTGAACCTTTCAACCCATAATCTCTCCTTCATAATTTCTTTCTCATTTGTGTTAACATCCTCTTCTTCGATCAAATCGGTAAGTAGTTCTTTTCTCTTTTCATTTTTTCTATTCTTTCTAGCCGAATGGGTGTTTACTACCTCTATTCGGTTGTGTATCTTGTTTCTAAACTAAAATGGTATTTCCTTCTACTCCTTCACATCTTAATCACCCTCTTTTTCGTAGTGATCTAAGTGAGTGGCCAAATATCATTCTAGCCTTAAGTCAATCGGTGGAGATCGGATTCAATATCGTTAAGGTAAGGAGTTTTCTTATAGATTACTTGATATCGTTCAGTATTCGATTAGTTGGACTAAACGGTTATTATAGGGTCTAAAACACTCGTTCTTTTTCACTCGTGGATTCTTCGGATATAGTGGTAAGCCTACTCCTATCACTAAAATAACTACTTTCTCTCATAGTAGTTTTCTAATCAGGATTTTTTTCCTATGGAGGCAAGTGGTACCAATTCGAAAGGAAAAGTGATTTGTGAACTCAAAAGGAGTGGATTTGCGATTCCTACTCCTAAGTTCAAGCGTAGAGCGGTATCGGCGGTTCGAGATTTCCCACCGGGTTGTGGACCATCATCAGGTGAGAATAGACAAATTGTGGTCGTGCACGATATCAAGGGTAAGCGTTCCAATAGATCGCTTGGTTTAAATTTAGATTAATAAAAATCTCGTTCATTAGATTAATCGAGTATTATGTTGTCATAGGTGCCGACGATCAAGAGAGTTTAATACTCATCGTAATCAGGCGTGTAATCTCACACCGTAATTCCATAAAGTTATGATTCGGTAACGTGTTTGATAGTAGATTGTTATTATTATACGACTAAAATCGTAAAATTGGCATGAAATGAAAAATTGGCTTAAAGTTTGTTATTTCTAAAGATTTGTCAAAAAAATCGATGTATATGTGTAAAATTTCAAAAATGCCCCTATGGGCCAAATTACCGAAATACCCCTATGGGCCGATTTACTAGATTGCTTTAATACGCCAATTTAAAAAGTGCTATAATGGGTAGATTCACCGTAATAAAATATTGGACTTATGATTGTTGTTTATATTTGTAAATATTATGCTTTATTATGTATGTTGCATTTACATAATTTTTCATGGGATGGGAAAAATGTTGAAGAGAAGTGAAGCCCGGTGGCACTGCCACAAAAATGTTTGTTATTATGATTCACTATGATTCCGGTGGCTTGGCCACAATCAAAATATATTATAAATGGCAACTTGCCTGCGATTGGTGTGTTTGGCGGGATGGGTTGACTTGATCCCCACAGGTGTGATGGGATGGCACGGGTGGTGTGTAGCGGATGGATTACTAGGATGGGTTGGGTTGCATACATTGCACATATATATATATATGTTCTTTTATGTAAATAGGCTTCGGCCCAAGGTTATGCTTTATGGGCTTAGGCCCAAGTTTTTGCTAAACGAGTTCAAGCCCAGTGGACAACGGTAAGGGGATTATGCACTGAGTTCTAGTAACTCACCCCTTTTTCCTTAACCCTTGCAGGTAATGCTCAGTGACGTGGGACTTCGGCCATGGATGACTCGGTGGAAGCCATACTTCAGAAATGGTTTTCATTGAACTTTAGATTTCTATTCCTGTTCGTTTTATTACTTTTACTATTTTGGGTTTTTATGTTGTAATAAGGCCTCTGGAATATTTTATTTTTGCTTTATGTTTGACGTACTTATTATCTTGCTCAAATTGTTTTAAATGGGAATTTTTCTAAAAACTTAAAATGAAGATTTTTCAAAAATAGATTAACAAATGGATTTCATAACAAACCTTTACAAATATTTTAACTCAAAAATTTTCTCTCAAATTATCAACAATGTTTTCAAAAGTCATATTTTATAAGATCTCCAGTTCAAATTATCGATTAATCAATCAACCTTCGAGGCTAGTAGTACTTTATCAAATATTTCAAATCAAACTTGTTTTCTTGATTATAACAAATTAATACCTATTTTAGTATGAATAAAAAGGATTTAACATGTTTTCTCATGTGACATGTTAGATCTGGTTATAACGCATGGGCCGGGTTTGGGGTGTTACATTTTATGGTATCAGAGCCTGATTACAAAACTCGGCTGTGGTTTGGGTTCAAAAGCATCTTCCAAAGCTGTTTAAAATCTTAATTTATACACGCATATTCTAAAGGAAGTATGGCAGCACGGGTATCCGGCACCAAGTCAAGTAAGTATATGTTATCATTTTATGATTATGATTATTGTGGTACGACTGTAGAAATACTCTAGACCTTTTAGTTTTAAGAGCTGAAACTATAGAGATTGGGACTATAGGATGCATTTTACGACAACGACTCTATTTTCTATACCCCATAAAACATTGTTTAATAAACATCGAATAAAATTTTGATCCATAAGACTTGTAATCAGATTAAAACGACTTAGTAATCATGAGCGTTAGAGGACGTGGACGTGGTAGACGTGGCCGTGGTAGAGGCCGAGGCGCTAGAGTTGTATCTGAGGTATCGGGACATATGTCGAAAATAAACGCACCTGCGTCACCTGTGACTGAAGCTGGGTTACATGATCGGATGAGGACGACACTCTATCCCAAGCAATGTTGCGAGTTCTGGAAAGGGTTGCTGGGGCAAGAACTGGGTCAGCAGCTCGTGGGTCAATATCGGAGCGACTCAGATCGAATGGAGCTGAGGTTTTAGGGGTATCTCGGGTGTAGCCTCAAATGTAGCTGAGTACTGGCTTGAGGCAGTAGAGCAGATTATGGATTACCTGGATTGCACCGCTGAGCAGAAGCTGAAAGGAGTTGTGTCATTGCTAAGAGATGAGGCGTATCAGTGGTGGCTCACTATTCGGGAAGGCACTCAGGCCGATCGTATTACCTGGGATTTCTTTAAGACGACATTCCAGGGAAAGTATGTCGGGGCTAGCTATGTGGATGCCCGAAGGAAGGAATTCTTGAATCTAGTCCAATGAGGTAAGTCTGTGGCAGCATACAAGGCAAAATTTCTGCATCTTAGCCGGTATGCCCGGGGAATAGTGTCGACTGACTACGAACGTTGTGTGCGCTTTGAGGACGGGTTGCGTGATGAGTTGCGGGTACTGATAGCCCCACAGAAGGAGAGGAATTTTGCCACACCAATAGAAAAAGCCAAAATAGTTGAAGAGGTTAAACACTCGGAGAGGCAAAATCGAGACAGGGATAGGGGCAGGAACAAGAGAGACTCGGGGTACTCAGGCCCTGGTAGAGGGTTTCAGAAGAGGCCCAGGAATGAGGAGCCAGCTCGAGTTAGAGTACCAGCTGCTACCAATCAGTTACAGCCATGTGCGGATTGCGAGAAACTTCACTCTAGTGAATGCTGGAAGAGAACCGGTGATTGTTTCAAATGTGGTTCCAATGACCATCGACTTAGAGATTGCCCTCAGCAGCCTGCTCAGACTCAGGGTGTTAGTAACAATTTTGCGCAGCCAGCTAGAGGAACTCAACAGCCTCCAAGAGGCCGTGGGACAGTTCAAGGTTGTAATGGCGTAGGACGAGGTCAGGGTGCACCGGGTAGAGGTACCGGTAATAGAGGTAATGCAGAGGCGAGACAGCCAGGGTTGGTCTATGCGGTCAGACGTCGAGAGAATGGCGATGCACCTGATGTCATAACCGGTATGTTTTTCATAGCTGATGTACCTATTACTACTTTGATAGATATTGGATCCACCCATTCGTATGTTGCTTGTGCTGTGTCTGGAACCTTGAATATTAGATCTGAGATTACTACTAGAGAAACAACTGTGATTAGCCCTTTACGACAGTCGGTGGTAGTAAAGAAGTTATTTAGGGATGTGCCCTTAGAAGTTCAGGGGGAAATATTTCTGGCGGATTTGATGGAACTACCATTCGGCAAGTTCGACCTTATTCTGGGCATGGACTGGTTGGTTAAACACCGTGCGAACTTGGACTGTGCTGCAAAGCAGATGGTATTAAGAACTTCGGAGGATAAGGAAGTGATGATGATAGCTGAAAGAAGAAACTATCTGTCTAATGTGGTATATGCCTTAAAGGCAGAAAAGTTGGTGCGGAAGGGGTGTGGAGCGTTCTTAGCCTTCATCAGTGCTTTGGATGCCAAAGAGTTATCGGTAGAAAGTGTTAGAACGGTGAAAGAGTTTTCAGACGTCTTTCCCGAAGAGCTACCAGGATTGCCTCCGGATCGGGAGGTAGAGGTTGGCATTGAGCTGTTGCCAGGAATGGCTCCGGTGTCCATTGCTCCTTATAGAATGGCACCGAAGGAGTTAGCGGAGCTTAAAGCACAAATTCAGGAGTTGTTGGATCGTGGATTCATTCGACCAAGTGTGTCACCATGGAGAGCGCCGGTTTTATTCGTTAAGAGGAAAGATGGGTCGATGCATATGTGCATCAATTATAGGCAATTGAATAAGTTGGCGATCAAGAATAAGTATCCGTTGCCGAGAATTGATGATCTGTTCGATCAACTGCGAGGAGCTTCGGTCTTCTCGAAGATAGATTTGAGATTGGGTTATCACCAGTTAAAGGTCAAGGAGGTGGATATTCATAAGACTGCGTTTCGAACTCGTTATGGGCATTACGAGTTCTTAGTGATGCCATTTGGGTTGACAAATGCACTAGCTGCATTTATGGACATGATGAACCGGGTCTTTCAACCCTATCTAGATCGGTTTGTGGTGGTGTTCATAGATGACATCTTGGTGTACTCGAAGAACGAAGAAGAGCACGATTCGCATCTGCGGGTAGTATTGCAGATATTAAGGGAGAAGCAACTGTATGCCAAATTCAGTAAGTGTGAATTTTTGCTGAAGGAGGTGACCTTTTTAGGGCATGTTGTGTCTGCCGAAGGAATTAGAGTTGATCCCCGAAAGGTAGAGGCTGTATTGGACTGGAAACCACTGAAGTCAGTGGCAGAAATCCGAAGTTCTCTAGGTTTGGCTGGGTATTACAGGCGATTCGTTGAATGGTTTTCGTTGATTGCTGCACCCTTAACTAAGATGTTACGTAAGGGAGTACCGTTTGTGTGGTCAGATCAGCAGCAAGAGAGCTTTGAGAAATTGAAGAAGATTCTGACAGAAGCGCCAGTATTGATTCAACCTGAGGCTAGTAAGGAGTTTATTGTTTATTGTGATGCGTCACACACGGGCTTGGGATGTGTGTTGATGCAAGGGGGAAAAGTGGTGGCTTACGCATCTCGTCAATTAAGGCTGCATGAGGTGAACTATCCCACTCATGACTTGGAGTTAGCTGTAGTGGTGTTTGCTCTGAAGTTTTGGAGACACTATCTGTACGGTGAGAAGTCGATTATTTATACGGATCATAAGAGTCTGAAGTACCTCCTTACCCAGAAGGAGTTGAACTTAAGACAACGGAGGTGGATAGAACTATTGAAGGATTATGAATTCTCAATAGAGTATCATCCCAGAAAGGCTAACGTAGCGGCAGATGCACTGAGTCGTAAGGTGATATCAGATTTGAGAGCAATGTTCGCTCATCTCAGCCTTTATGAGGACGGTAGTTTGTTAGCCGTACTTTAGGTGAAGCCTGTTTGGGTAAGCCAGATTAAGGAAAAGCAGTTGATAGATGAAGTGTTGGGTTCTCGACTTCAATAAGTGGAAGGTGTTGAGATAGGGGATTTTGGATTGAATAGTGATGGAATATTGTGTTTTCGCGGAAGAATTTGTATGCCCAAGGATTCGGAATTTAGACAAATGATTCTGCGTGAGGTGCATAGTAGCCCATATGCTATGCACCCCGGGGAAAATAAGATGTACCGAGACCTCCGTGAGCAGTATTGGTGGCTAGGGATGAAGCGGGAGGTTACTAATTTCGTGAGTAAGTGCTTAACATGTCAGCAGGTGAAAGCGGAACATCAATTGCAGTCAGGGTTGCTACAACCGGTGAAAATTCCATTATGGAAATGGGAAAAGATAACGATAGACTTTGTTAGTGGGTTACCCTTAACGCCTACTAAGAAAGATTCTGTATGGGTAATAGTGGATTGGTTGACGAAGACTGCTCATTTCCTACCTATTCGTACGGATTATTCGTTGCAGAAATTGTCCAAGTAGTATATAGCCGAAGTCGTGAGGTTGCATGGGGTACGAGTGTCTATTATATCGGATAGGGACCCTAGGTTTACATCGCGGTTTTAGAAGGCTTTGCATGAAGCTTTGGGAACAAGGTTAAATTTCAGCACAACGTTTCATCCGCAGACAGATGGTGAGTCGGAGAGAGTAATCCAGATTCTTGAAGACATGTTAAGGGGATGTGTGATCGACTTCAAGTGTAGTTGGGAATATTTTCTACCTTTAGCGGAGTTTGCATGCAACAAAAGCTATCAATCCAGCATCCAGATGGCACCCTACGAGGCGTTGTATGGTCGTAGGTGTCATACTCCTACTTGCTGGACTGAGCTGGGTGAACGTCAGTTATTGGGTCCTGAGTTGATTTCGGAGACGGGGGAGAAAGTTAAGGTAATTCGGGCTCAGTTAAAAGAAGCTTCGGATAGACAAAAATTGTACGCGGATCTGAAGCATAAGGATGTAGAATTTGCAGTGGCTGATCAAGTCTTTTTGAAGGTTTCACCTTGGAAGAAGATCTTTAGATTTGGGCGGAAAGGCAAGTTGAGCCCTAGGTTCATCGGACCTTATCGTGTACTGAAGCGTGTTGGACCAGTGGCTTATCAACTTGAGTTACCTCCGAAGTTAAGTCAGATACATAGTGTATTCCATGTCTCTATGTTAAGACATTATCGTTCGGATCCGTCACATATTGTACCAGTGGAGGAAGTTGAGTTAAGACCTGACTTGTCTTTTGAAGAAGAGCCAGTACAGATTTTAGATCGAGATGTTAAGGTGCTGAGAAGGAAATCGGTACCGTTAGTCAAAGTTCTATGGCGTAATCACGGATCAGAGGAAGCTACATGGGATCCTGAGGACGCGATTCGACAGCATCAGGTAAATTTCGAGGCTAAAATTTTTTTTAAGGGGGGTGGAATTGTAACATCCTAAAATTCAAAAAATTATGTGTTGCATTATACCATGCGATAGGTTAGTTAAAAATATTAATTGTGTATGTTTTAAGGTCTTAAGAAGGCTCGGGGTTGAGTTGGGCCTTAGAAATTTTTATTTTTATTTTTTGTGTTTAAGCACTTTAAGGAGAGAAGGTAAGTGGCATCAATGCTTATGGAAATAAGTGAGTAAATTGCTAGCGTAAATGAGCATTTGGTAAAGAGGATGTGGTGTCTCATGAAGGGCTTTAGGGGAAGAGGTTCGAATCCAACTTGGTGCAAATTTTGAGTATATTTTTTGTACTCCTATCTCAAGTGTCGGCCATGGTGGTATTTAAGGCAAGGAAGACTTTTTAATTATGGTAAGGTGGCTAAGGATATATGGTAAGAAGGAGTGTAAGGAAAGGAGTAAAAGAAAGGAGCAAGAAGGGGGATATGTTAGTCGGTTTTAGGGAAGATGTTTTGGAAAGTTTTGTTGGTCAATTTTTGATCCTATTGGTAAGGTATACACAGTTTGGGAAGGGGTTTAGGGGTAGCCAAATTTTCATTTATCTTTTGGTAAAATTTTGGTGCTTGTTAGGCCTAATTTCTTTTAGCATTCTTTTGTGTTCTTTTCTCCAATTTCTTCTCTCATTGCCAAAACTCCAAAGCCAATAGTGAGAATTCTTTTTCTTCTTTTCTTTCTTTGTTTTGCTGAAACTATCTAGCCATTGTGACCAAATTATTTTCGATTATTTTCCCTTCGAAAACCAAATTTAGTCAAGCACTCTTTCTCCATCTTTCTTTTCTTTTTCACAAAATTCTCCAACTCTTCTTTCTTCTTCTCTAATCTATATTCTCATAGCCGAATTTTCTTGTTCATTTTTCCTCCATAGCCGAACCTTTCAACCCATAATCTCTCCTTCACAATTTCTTTCTCATTTGTGTTGACATCCTCTTCTTCTATCAAATCGGTAAGTAGTTCTTTTCTCTTTTCATTTTTCTATTCTTTCTAGCCGAATGGGTGTTTACCACTATTCTGTTGTGTATCTTGTTTCTAAACCGAAATGGTGTTTCCTTCTACTCCTTCATATCTTAATCATCCTCTTTTTCGTAGTGATCTAAGTGAGTGGTCGAATATCATTCTAGCCTTAAGTCAATTAGTGGAGATCAGATTCAATATCGTTAAGGTAAGGAGTTTCCTTATAGATTACTTGATATCGTTCATTATTCGATTAGTTGGACTAAATGGTTATTATAGGGTCTAAAACACTCGTTCTTTTTCACTCGTGGATCCTTCGGATATAGTGGTAAGCCTACTCCTATCACTAAAATAACTACTTTCTCTCATAGTAGTTTTCTAATCGGGATTTTCTCCTATGGAGGCAAGTGGTACCGATTCGAAAGGAAAAGTGATTTGTGAACTCAAAAGGAGTGGATTTGCAATTCCTACTCCTAAGTTCAAGCGTAGAGCGGTATCAGCGGTTCGAGATTTCCCACCAGGATGTGGACCATCATCCAGTGAGAATAGACAAATCGTGGTCATGCACGATATCGAGGGTAAGCGTTTCAATAGTCGCTTGGTTTAAATTTAGATTATTAAAAATCTCGTTCATTAGATTAATCGAGTATTATGTTGTCATAGGTGCCGACGATCAAGAGTGTTTAATACTCACCGTAATCAGGTGTGTAATCTCACACCGTAATTCCGTAAATTTATGATTCGGTAACGTGTTTGATAGTAGATTGTTATTATTATACGACTAAAATCGTAAAATTGGCATAAAACGAGAAATTGGCTTAAAGTTCGTTATTTCTAAAGATTTGTCAAAAAAAATCGATGTATATGTGTAAAATTTCGAAAATGCCCCTATGGGCTGAATTACCGAAATGCCCCTACGGACAGAATTACCGAAATGCCCCTATGGGCCGATTTACTAGATTACTTTAATGGGCCAATTTACAAAGTGCTATAATGGGTAGATTCACCGTAATAAAATATTGGACTTATGATTGTTATTTATATTTGTAAATATTATGCTTTATTATGTATGTTGCATTTACATAATTTTTCATGGGATGGGAAAAATGTTGAAGAGAAGTGGAGCCCGGTGGCACTGCCACAAAAATGTTTGTTATTATGATTCACTATGATTCCGGTGTCTTGGCCACAATCAAAATATATTATAAATGGCAACTTGCCTGCGATTGGTGTGTTTGGCGGGGTAGGTTGACTTGATCCCCACAGGTGTGTAGCGGATGGATTACTAGGATGGGTTGGGTTGCATACATTGCATATATATATATATATATATATGTTCTGTTATGTAAATGGGCTTCGGCCAAAGATTATGCTTTATGGGCTCAGGCCCAAGCTTTTGCTAAACGGGTTCAAGCCCAGTGGACAACGGTAAGGGGATTATGCACTGAGTTCTAGTAACTCACCCCTTTTTCCTTAATCCTTGCAGGTAATGCTCAGTGACGTGGGACTTGGGCCATGGATGACTCGGTGGAGGCCATACTTTAGAAATAGTTTTCATTGAACTTTAGATTTCTATTTCCGTTCGTTTTATTACTTTTACTATTTTGGGTTTTTATGTTGTAATAAGGCCTCTGGAATATTTTATTTTTGCTTTATGTTTGACGTACTTATTATCTTGCTCAAATTGTTTTAAATGGGAATTTTTCTAAAAACTTAAATAAAGATTTTCCAAAAATAGATTAACAAATGGATTTCATAACAAACCTTTACAAATATTTTAACTCAAAAATTTTCTCTCAAATTATCAACAATGTTTTCAAAAGTCATATTTTATAAGATCTCTAGTTCAAATTATCGATTAATCAATCAACCTTCTAGGCTAGTAGTACTTTATCAAATATTTCAAATCAAAATTATTTTATTGATTATAACAAATTAATACCTATTTTAGTATGAATATAAAGGATTTAACATGTTTTCTCAAGTGACATGTCAGATCCGGTTATGAATAAAAATGATTTAACATGTTTTCTCATGTGACATGTCAGATCCGGTTATAACGCATAGGTCGAGTTTGGGGTGTTACAAACTCAGTTAAAGTACCGTGGCAAAAGCACGGAGTTGAAGAGGAACCTTGGGAGTCAGAGGATACAATGAAAGAACGTTATCCAAACCTATTCACCGGTAAGATTTTTGGGGTCGAAACCCCCTAAATGAGGGAGAGTTGTAACAGCCTGATTTTGATCCTAATCAGAATAGTGGTTTCGGGACCACAAATCCGAGTTAGTAAAATATTTTAATATTATTTTCTGTGTCCATGATGTGTGATTAAGCATGTGTGAAATTTCTGTGAATTAATTTGTTTGTTAGTATGCTTAATTTGAGCAAAGGACTAAATTGCGTAAATCTTAAAAGTGGCTTTCTATTTTATTAATGGCTAAACTGAGATGTCTTCTTATTGGGAAGACCTTATGTGGCAATTTAGCCACTATTTTAGATAGTGGACGACAATAAGTAATGGATATGTATATATATGCTTTTTATATATATTTTTTATAAGTTAAAAGTTTATATTATATTATAAGTTATTAATTAAAGTAAAAAGAAACATGGGTTTTCATCATTTTTGTTCATCCATCACCGAATAAGAAAAAGAAAAAAAAAAGAAAGAACAAAGGTTCAAGGGTTTAGGCCATTCCAAGCTCAAATTAAGGTATATTTTGGTTTTAGATTTTGATGATTTTTATGTTTTTGAGATCGTTGCTTAGAAATCTTCAAGACCCACACTTTAATTTTTGATTTTGATGAATATTTTGAGTTGAGTCATTGAAGATAGCTTGTTGTTTGTGCTGTTTGATGATGAAATATGAAATATATGTGTTAGATTTATAAGTTTTGTCTTTGAATTTTTGATGAATTTGAGTAATTTAGATTAAATTGCAAAAATAATTTTTTGAGGGACTAAAATGTGAAATAAATGAAATGTGTGGGCTTGTATGGACACTAGGAAAATTCGGCCATTGTATAGTGTGGTTAAATTTTGTGTATTTTGTGTTTTGTGCAAAAAGGACTAAATCGTAAAAAATGTGAAATGTTATGGTAAAATTGTAATTTGCCCATTTATGTGTTTTTGGACTAAATTGAATGAAAATATGTTTGAATGAGCTTAATTTGAATATGTTTAGATCAAGAACCAAAGAAATCGGACTTGGATCGGGGAAAAGCGAAAATAGTTGAATAGTCGGTTTTTGTCGTCCGTCGATATCCGAGGTAAGTGTTTAAGCGATTAAACATTGTAAATTATATATTTTAATTATTAATATGCTGATTTGGAAATTGGGAAATTAGTATTGAGTTAGCCGAATGTGATTAATTATAAAATTAATATGTTTAAGTTTAGTTTGATTGAATTATAATATTTGAAAGTTCGAACAAAGATTATGAAATACAAGAAAAGTTCGATATATGAATTGGTTGTGAGATAGCTTAAAAAATATGATATTTGGGCTTTAAGCCTAGCAGGCTTTGTGCCGGTGAGAAATATCGGGCTTTATGCCTAGCAGGCTTTGTGCCGGTGAGAAATATCGAGCTTTATGCCTAGCAGGCTTTATGCCGGTGAATTATTATAAGTGTATGCTTAAATAGATTCTTGATGATGTGGAATTTAAATACGGTAAATGAGCTCGATGTTTAGGTATGTGTAAGTCTATTGGTTATTGGAGATAAGGTAAATTAGTAAATTGATATTTATTACTAGTTATATGTGATACAGTTGAAGAATATATGTGAATTTTAGTAAGTGTATTCAGCTTATAAATAAATAGTATGAACATTATGGAATTGATTCTAGATATGGGCATATATATGTCTTTGTATATTTGGCCAAATAGGTATGTGCATATATGATGTTTATTGAGCTTGTATGTTCGGACATATGTTATAATGTATTGTGTTTGTATAATCGGCCATATGCGATAAAATAATAAACCATGTGTATTCGGCCTTATAAGTGAGTAAATATAAAAATGATATTTTGGATCATGATTATTCAAACAAATAGGTATGATTGTAAACATTATTGAGATAGTGTTAATTTGAGAATGAAAAGTTAAATAAAATCTTGTTAAATGAGAAATATTAGTATTCGACTAAGGTAAAAGTATTTGTGTTAAAGTATAATATTAACGATACAATCTGATTTGTTTGATATGTTTGATTATTCATTTCAATTGTTTAATTTGCTTAAGGCTTACTAAGCTAAGTTAGCTTACTCTGTGTGTTTTTGTTACTCTGTTTTATAGATTTTGGTTGTAAGCTACAAGCTCGGGGATCGTCATCGAAGTCATCCACACTATCGTCAACCTTCGGTACTTTTAAAAGTCTATGTTTGAACTTATGGCATGTATAGGCTGGAATATGTTTTGATTTAATAAATCTTGTCCTTGTAAATATCCATGCGAAAATGGCTTGTTCTTAAAGTTAATGTTTAGATGTTTAAATAATTTTGGTCATGATATATGTGTGTGGTAACTTGATATATGGATGATGGATGTCTTTTGGTTGTGGATCGTTTATGATGATAATGATAATGATTCTTCAGTCATGCATTAGCTTAAATTATAAATATAGATAATGGATTTTATTTAAATTGTGGTTCGGCAATGGACATTTAAACATGTAGTTAAATGTTTAGTTAAATGTTAATAATGGAATTAGTTGTATTAATACGTGTAGTTTATGCTATGCTATGGATATTTGTCTATTTGATATAGTTACTTTGAGTCAATTTGAAATGGTATGCTTGCATTGGTGAGATGGTTTAGAAATGGTGAATAATGAACATAAGTATATTTGATTAGAGTATTATACTTATATTAATAGTTCAGTGATTGGTTATGAATATGTATTTTTAAGAATGTGATTTGCGTGTACTTTTAGTATTATTTGTGCTCAATATGGTTTAAATCAATATGGTCATATGCGCATATATTTGTATCAAAAGAAGAAGTTTATTTAGTTTTGAAATGATGTTTGTATAAGTAAGTGTAAGTGTATACATAGTTAGTATGTCGTGTGGTTAATTTATCTTAGATTAATGTGTATAACATGTGAATCGATATAGTCCGGGATTGATTAAAGAAATAAGTTGATATTGATTTGGTAACTATGTTTAGATATGGTTTTTGACATTATGAAAAATATGAGCATGGTATAATAATATGGTTTGATAGAGGCTGGATTATGATTTGATTATGAAAGTTATGATTTTTAAGACTTGATATTTGATTAAGTTTTAAACATTGATGTGATTTAATTTTTGAGTTGTTAAATGTAATGAATATCTGTATGAACTGTGTTATGACCGGTAACGCCTCGTAACCCTAATCTGGCGACGGATATGGGTTAGGGGTGTTACAAATCTTGTTCATATTTTTGTTCATTTCAAGATTTTCATCATGCATAAATTACTTATAATAAGTTTTATTGCATGTATATTTCTTATATTATTTCTATTTACCATTCTGTATACGGTTTATTTTGATTTTCTTTTTTATATGTAATTTCCAAACTTATGAATATATAACTTATAATTTGTATAATATTGGTTGCAAATGGTTTTTCCTTTGTGTTATTCATTTTTTATATATTTGTCACATTTGAATTATGTCAATTTGTTTGGTATTCTTTTTTTAAAAAAAAATTCTTTTAATTTATGGATTTTGAATGTTAATGTTGATATTTGTAAAGTATATATTGTATTACCATCGTATGTGTATTAATTTGGGTTCTTGGTATTTTCATATGATTTTGTTCCTTTATATGTTATTATTGCCATGTATTATAATTCTATGCTTGACACTATGTCTTCTTATCAAATAATGATGCAAATTCTAGGTTATATAGGCCAATTTTAGTTGTTTTTTTTATCCCAAACAAATCAAATAAAATACATTTTGATTACTCGAAAGATTTTCAAAATAAAGACAATATTCGGTATTTGAGAATTTCGAGAAATTGTGCCCTAACTTACTGGGTTCCGATTTTTCATTCAACCCAAATAACTGAATATCCTTCTTGAGTTTAAATGTACGATTTTTAAATAAAGATAAGCTTAGTTTCAAGGATTCGAAATGTTATATCCTAACTCACTGGGTATGATATTTTATTCCTTCGAAATAAGCGGGTCTCGGCATCTAGTTTAGTTCATTCAAGTTTTCCAAAACAAAAAGGATCGTATTTAAATTTTTTTTAAATTTTGACTTTAAGACACTAATCAATCAATTCGGTACCAATTTTGGGCGTTACGAGGGTGCTACTCCTTCCTCGTGCGTAACTGACTCCCGAACTCATTTTTCTTGAACTTTGTAGACCAAAAGTCATCGTTTTAAAAAATCAAAATGTTTTAACGATCAATCTCAAAGGTGACCCGATCACACCTCAAAAAAAAAAAAGATTGGTGGCGACTCCATTTTCGTTTAAAAGTCGATCTCGTTTTCCAAACAAAAAGATGGTTTCGACAACTTCTAAATGCCAATGACATATCCCGGACATGGTCTCATATGGATTTTCAAATTTAATATCGATGCCATATCCCGGATATGGTCTTATATGATTTTCATATCCATTACCGAAGCCATATCCCAGATATGGTCTT
This sequence comes from Gossypium australe, assembly GCA_005393395.2. Lineage (NCBI taxonomy): Eukaryota > Viridiplantae > Streptophyta > Magnoliopsida > Malvales > Malvaceae > Gossypium > Gossypium australe. Next base: position 81,658,439 of record CM016617.1, on the reverse strand, counting down.
ATACGGGATCTCAACTCGGTGCCGAGGCCATGTCCCGGACATGGTCTTATACAGGACCTTATCTATTTCATATCTCGATGATAGCATTTTCATATTCATTATAGTCCACTAGGAGTTCAACATCATATTCAACATCAATCACTCATTTTAGTAGAGTATCATGCATCAATATGAAACCAAGCATTCTCAATTATGCTAACATGAATGTTTCATTAATCACATACAAACTTACCTCGATTTCAAAATGAGCCAACTCATCAGTCTAGTCCGATACCTTGTTCTTTCCCCGATCAAGGCAGATTCTCGGTTCTTCTTGTTCTATAATAGCAATGTAGCTCATTTTAATCACCACATTAATGAAAGCATTTCAATAATCATACTTATGCAAAATTACTATTTTGCCCCTAGACTTTGGCAAAATGACCATTTTACCCCTAGGCTCGGAAATTAATTCTAATCACATTTCTACCTTCAACAAGCCTAGGCGAACATTTAATACGCTTATAGCTATCATCAAAACTCAACATTTCACATAATTACTACAAATTTGTAACCTTTTCATCAAGGTCCAAGTAGGTGTTTTCAAGACAACACCTTTTACAAATGTTGTTCATCTAACAACTAAGACTCAATTTCTTCCATAAAAATGCAACAAATAACTAAGATAGCTCTCATGGAAAAACTTTAAACTTTTTACCATATTGTACAATAGTCCCATCATTTGAAAGCTTAAGCTTTAAGGGTCCCTAAAGTACAACTATTTTCAAGAAAAGATCACTAGAACACTTACTTGTATGGATGAGAGCTTGCTGAAATTTTGAGCTTTCAAAAACCCCTATTTGCTTGCTATTTTCAGTGAAGTAGGATTAGCAAAAAGATGGACATCATCTTTTCTTTATTCTAATATTAAACTAACAATTTAGTCCACCAAACACCACTAACTTTGATCAACTTGGTCAATTCTTGTCTCCTATGCTAGTCTATGGCTGGCCAAGCACATATTGAGGGTCTAATTTCCTTTTAAAGACCTTCAATTGTCAATCTATGGCTATTTGGTACCTTTAGCTTATAGAATGGAACTTTCACACTTTATGCAATTTAGTCCTTTTTCGCGATTAAACATGAAATCGCTAAAATTAAAGTACCAAAATTCTCATGTACATATACCATCATGCTCTGACTCATAAAATGACATAAAAATAAATTTCTCTAATCTCGGATTAGTGATCCCAAGATCACTGTTCTGACTAACCCCTAAATCGGGTTGTTCCAGGCTGTATTTAGATAGATTTGTTATGTTCATTGTTGAAATTCTGATTTATTCTCGAGATGAATCAGAGCATGCCTAGCATTTAAGAATAATTTTACAGACTTTGTGTGAAAAAAATTATTGAATGGTTTTACAAATTCCTTGTGAAAAAAACCATTCTTAAATGCCAACTACCACGATGCTTCATTGAATGGTTTAGGTTGTGTTTTAATTCAAGAAGGCAAAGTGGTAGCTTATGCGTCGTGGTAGTTGAAAACACACGAAAATAATTATCCAACTCATGATTTAGAGCTTGCAGCTATTGTGTTTGCTTTAAAGATCTGGCAACACCATTTGTAAGGAGAAAAATGCCATATCTTCACAGATCACAAAAGCTTAAAATATTTGATGTTACAGAAAGATTTGAATTTGAGACAACATAAAATGGCTTAAACTGCTAAAAGATTATGATTTGATCATTGATTATCACCCAAGAAGAGCTAATGTCATTGCTGATGCTTTAAGTAGAAAATCTTTGTTTGCTTTGTGAGCTTTGAACACACGGTTGGCATTGATTGATGATGGTTCTATTTTAGCTTAATTAAAAACTAGACTGACGTTTTTGCAACAGATTTGTGAGGCTCAGAAAAGTGATGCTGAAATGATCACAAAACGGGAACAGATTGAGTCGACACCTTATTCGAACTTTCATATTGGTTCAGACGATAGTTTGTACTTTAGAAACATGATTTCTATTTCGAGAAATTCTGATGCTATTCAGAAGATTTTACAAGAAGCTCATAGAAGTAGCTTGTCGATACATCCTGGTAGTAATAAAATGTACGATGATTTGAAACAGATGTACTGGTGGCCAGATATGAAACGAGAGATTTCAGAATTTATATCAAAATATTTGATCTATCAGTAAGTTAAAGCCGAGCATTAGGTACCTTCTGGTTTGTTACAACTTGTGATGATTTCAATGGGAATGTATTACAATGGATTTTGTATCGAGATTGCCTTTATCTCTGAGAAAGAAAGATTTTGTATGGGTCACTGTTGATCGTTTGACGAAATCTGCACATTTCATTCCAGTGCATATAGATTATTCACTTGAGAAATTGGCAGAATTGTATGTTTCTGAGATTGTTAGACTACACGGTGTGTCAGTTTCTATTATCTCTGATAGGGATCCACGATTTACTTCTCGATTCTGGAGTAAATTAGATGAAGCGTTAGGCACTCAACTACATTTTAGTACAGTGTTTCATTCACAGATCGATGGTCTGTAACAGCCTGTTTTTGGTCAAATCAGAATAGTGTTTTCGAGACCAAAATTTCGAAGTCAAAGTATTTATTTCATTATTATTTTAATGTTTATAGCATGATTGAGTATATGTGTGAAAATTTCGTGGAGAAATTTTATCGTCTGGTTGGTCAACTCGATAAAAAGCATTAAATCGCATAAAGTGTAAAACTTGAGTTCTAATAGCTAAAGGTGTTTAATGGCTATAGAACTTTAAAGTGGAGGTCCTTAAGAGGTAATTAGACCATTAATGAGTTAGTGGTCAATTATGAGCTTGGTTTTATGGAAATTATTAAGATTTTTAAAGGTTATATTAGTAAATTAATTATTATAAGACTAATTAAATGAAATAAAAACAAATATCATCTTTTTAGTCTTCATCTTCAACCGATTCTAGGTCTTGAGAAGCCATTTTAATTCCTTTTCATTCGGCCAACCTCATATGTGCAATTAGTAAGTGATTTTTGTCCTGTTTTTAATGATTTTTATGTTTTTGTAATAGTTGAAGCTCAATCTAGCTAGCCCATACCTTTAATTTCGAAATTGTTAAAGATTTTGAGAGTTGCCATTGTTGAATCTATGTGTTCTTTGATGTTTAATGTTGAAATATGAAAGCTTGATGATAGTTTTACATGTTTTGTTAAGTGATTTTTGATGAAAATGCATAATAGGGATTAAATTGTGAAATGTGCAAATTGTGTGGTTGAAATGTGAAATAAATGAAAGTTTTGGACTGCTAGGGACCTATCTATAATTCGGCCAAGCATGGGTTGAATTGTGTGAATTTTTTGTATTTGTGAAATAGGAACTAAATTGATTAAATGCGAAAGTTTAGGGGCTAATGTGTAAAAATACCCAAATGTGTATTTTTGGATTAATTGAATGAGTAGATGAATAAATAAGTTAATTTTGAATTCATATAAATCAAGAAAGAAAGAATTTGGATTTAGATTGAAGAAAAAGCAAGGTTATCGAATAGTCGACCCGGTTCGTCAATTCTGAATACGAGGTAAGTTTGTATGTGATGATTACATTATAAATATATGTTAAAATGCTTTAATATTACATAAATTGTTAAAACGGGATTATGGATAATGTATGAATTGTGAAACTGACTTTACGGATGCTTTCAATGATGGAAACAAAAAGTGTGAAAGTCCGGTTGAACCTTAAGAATAGTTTTGGATACTATTGACAAGTCAGTAAGTGATACGTTGAGTTGGCTTCAGGCCATGATATTAGCACTTCGGGTGCGTATTCACTTTCACGGGTTTGCTCACACAAGTTGTCAGTCATTCGTTACTACTCAGTGTTGCTCACACACTGTCAGGTATCCGTAACACATGCTGATATACCCAGCCACTGGTAGAACTTAAGACCAGCACCCGAATTCACTTAGTGAGAATTTCACATAGATTTCACATAGGTCCATAGTGACATGTCACTTGTATCCTATTCTATTCCTAAAGTTCAACTGGGAAATTTTTCACATTTCGATACTTTGTCAATTGCATTCAATATTCAGCCACATCTAATAAAATATATCAAATCATAAAAACGTAAGTAAAAACGATGCATTATTTACATACAAACTTACCTCGAAAGCAAAATCGGTGAAACGGACTTATTCGTTAATTACTTGTTTTTCCCCGATCTAGATCTGAACCTTGTTTTTCTTGATCTAAAACATCACATTTAACTTATTTAATCATTATACTAATCAAATCAGCCCAAAAATCATATTTGGAAAAATTACATTTTTACCCCTAAATTTTATCATATTTACACTTTTTCCCCTAGGCTCGTAAAATGATTTTCATTCAATTTCTTTGTACTTTAATCCTAGCCGAACCATTTTCATAACTATAACAGCCCACAATTTCCATTAAAACAAACGTTTATGACATATTTTATAACTTTTACAAATTAGTCCTTTTAGGCATTTTCACCAAAAATCACTTAGTAAAAGTCATTTCTCTAACCATAAACATGCATTTTCTACCATTAAACATCAAAATACACACATATTCATCATGGGTCAAAACCCTAGACTTTAACCATATCTCAAATTAGTGGTAGAAATAGATAGATCTTGTTACGAAGGATTTCAAAAACGTAAAATTCATTAAAAACTGGACTAGAACGGACTTACAATCAAGCTTAGAAGCTTGAAAAACCCTAGAAATGGTTTCTCCATGCAAGTTCCAGCCAAGGGGTTGAAGATGGACAAAAATTGGCTTTTAATTTTGTTTTTAATTCATTTTAATAACTAAATGACTAAAATGCCCTTAATGAAAAACTTTGGAAACATGCCTAACCATGTCCATTTTTGTCCACCAACTTAAACAATGGTCTGATTACCATATAAGGACCTCCAATATAAAATTTCATAACAATTGGACACGTCCAGCATGTAGAACTCAACTTTTGAACTTTTTACAATTTAGTCCTTTTGACTAAATAGAGTGCCCAAAAGTCAAAATTTTCGAACGAAATTTTTACAAAATCGTTTTGTCAAATCGTAGACCATAAAAATATAATAAAAATAAATTTTCTTCTGTTGAATTTGTGGTCCCGAAACCACTGTTCCGACTAGGCCAAAATCAGGCTGTTACATATCGTACGAGACTCCTGAGTATCTGATTTCTATCTCGAATGGTTCAACGGGTAAACGAATGTTGTGGTTGAGAAAGAAGTTTGTACGAGGCGATACAGGTACGTGCAGAACCTATTCAAGTATTAAAGTTCGATGAGTTTGTATTTGATCATGTTTTGAGACATGAGAAAGGTTTGTAGTTAATGTGTATATGGTTTTGTCATATGTAGTTGGTTGATTTGTATTTATTCGATGTAATAAGTTATTCACATATGAGCTTACTAAGCTATGACGCTGACATCGTGTTATTTTTCTATGTTTTATAGTAAATCAAGGCTAGCTCGGATCCGAGAGTCGTCGTGAACATCATCGCACTATCAAACATCTAAGTTGGTACTTTTTAATTATACATTTATGGTATTGGCATGTATAGGCTAAATGTGGTATTTTGTTTGTGATTATAGCCATGAGATTTGGCTTGTAAATGATGTTAATGTTGATGTGTGTTTAGATATTAGAAATGGTTGTTAATGACTTTTGTAAGATGTTTATAATGCCTTGTGAGATGGGTTGTTTTGGCATGGTTGTAACCAAGACATTATGGAATTTAAAAGGGTTATTTGAATTATGGCGAATGAAAGCTTGAGAAAAGACTTATTGTGGTATGAACTTATATGTCAAATTGGTAGTTAAATAGTATGTATTACAGTGAATGAATTGATTGAGTTGAGGATGGTTTTCGATTGTGAATATTAAGTTGGTATATATATATTGTATGAATTAAGGTTAAAGATCATGTTGTTTTGGTATATATTTGAGTAAGTGAAATGGTTTTATTTTTATAGCATGAATTATGCATTTGGTTGATGATTTTGGCTGCCTAATTGTACGATGAAATGGTACCATTTTGCCTTGTATAGGTACATTGAAGTTGGGGTGGCAAATTGGCCTTGCAAATGGCCTATTTTTGTCCACAGGGGCAGAGACACGGGCATATGTCTCAGCCGTGTGTAACACACGGTCATGTTACATGGCCGTGTGTCTCCTGGTGTTGAAATTGAATTGAAGTCAGTATGCTCCACACGGTCTCACACACGGGCGTGTGATTGGCCGTGTGGTACTAGTCAGTATACCCCCAATTGGCACACGGCCTAGCACATGGGTGTGTGACTTGGCAGTGTTGCATAAGTCAGTATACCCTAAAGGTTTGGCATGGCCTAGCATACAGCCTAGCACACTAGCGTGTGTGGCCACTTCGAAGGGCACACGGGCATGTGGTTGGCCGTGTGACCCAAGTCAGTATGTATGCCCTATTTCCACACGGCCTAGGACACGGGCATGTCTGGAGCCGTGTGAGGCACACGGCCTGTTCACATGGGCGTGTGACCCTTGTATGGTTGAAAATTTTTTAAAGTTTCCAAAATTTTCACATGTTATCGGTTTAGTCCCAAACCACTTCTATAGCATGTTTAAGGCCTCGTAGTCCCTTAGAAGGGACAATGTGTTTGTGATTAAATGGTATTTGAGTATGAATGCATAAATGTATGATTTATGTATGTTAAATGATGTGTTTTGATCGATAATACCTCGTAACCCTACTCCGACGACGGATACGAATTAGAGGCATTACATTTTATTGGTATCAGAGTTACGGTTTAGTCGAATCTAGTACTAACGTAGCGTGTATGTGAGTCTAGCTATACATTCCATATATACTCTGCGATAGTGTGATGATTCCTGATAGCTTGAATTTTGTTTTCGTATAGTAATAGATCCCGAACGAGCTGTAGCTGATGATGTAGAGAGTAATGCGCTCGCTCCCGCTCAAGGGGCAGCGCCATCTGATTCTAGGCCTGTAACAAGTAGCCACGAGGGAGAGGCTAAACAAGCCTTTTTCCAAAAAATGATCGAGTGGTTCACAGAGTTCATTCAAACAAATCCGGCTACTCGACAACCTCCACCCCAACCTATTCCTCAACAAATCCTTGTTGTTCCTCAAGTAAATGTATGAGTTATGTATGTTAAGTGATGTGTATTGATCGGTAATACCTTGTAACCTACTTCAACGACGAATACGAGTTAGGGGCGTTACATGGTCAATCTGAGCGAGTATTTTATATACTTGAAGATATACTTCGATGTTGCGTTTTAGAGTTCGAAGGTAACTGAAAGAAATTTCTTCCATTGGTTGATTTTGTATACAATAACATTTATCAAGCGAACATTTAGATGGCACCGTATGAAGCTTTATATGGTCGAAAATGTCAAACTCTATTATACTGGATTAAGTTGAGGGAGAAAAAGTTATTTGGTGTTGATTTGATTAGAGAAACCGAAGAAAAAGTCAAAGTAATATGAGACAGTTTGAAAGCTACTTCTGATCGTTAGAAATCCTACGTGGATTTGAAAAGAAAAGATATAGAATTCCAAGTCAGTGACAAGGTATTTCTAAAAGTATCACCTTGGAGAAAAGTTCTTCGTTTTAGCTGAAAAGGGAAACTTAGTCCGCGATTCATCGGACCGTATAAGATCATCAAGAGGGTTGGACCAATGGCTTATCAGTTGGAGTTACCATCAGAGTTAGAGAAAATTCATAATGTGTTTCATGTATCAATGTTATGGTGGTATTGGTTAGACCATTCACATGTGATTTCACCTGTAGATATTTAAATTTAGCCATATATGTCGAATAGTGAAGAACTGATAAGAATTTTAGCTCGGGAAGTTAAAGAGCTAAGAAATAAAAGTATAGTTGTAGTTAAAGTTCTCTAGCAATGTCACAGAATCGAAGAAGCTACCTGAGAACCGAAAGAAGATATGAAAGTGCAATACCCGGACCTATTTTCTGGTAAGATTTTCGAGGACGGAAGTTCCTTTAGGGGGAGAGTTGTAACAGCCCATTTTCAGTGATATTGTAAAAAGTGATTTTGAGACCACAATTTCGACGAGCGATTTATTTATTTTTTTATTTTATATTTATGGGATTATATTAGGGTCGTATTAAAATTTCATTAAGTAATTTCGATGTTTAAGTGGTTAATTAAGTAAAAAGGACTAAATCATAAAAGTGTAAAAATTGACTTCTATTAGTTAAAAGGGTCAAATGGCTATAAAACCTTAAAATAATGGACTAAGATAGTAAATATACCATTATTGATGTTAGTGCAAAAATTTGGACACAATTATGTTAGTTTTTAAGTTATATTATTAAGGGTAAATTAGTAATTAAGGTTAAAATAAACTAAGGAAAAGGTGTCATCTTCCTCACTTCTTCTTTGTTTCAATTGAAATTGAGGGAAAGAATAGCCATTTTTAGGGCTTTAAGGTTCAACTAGCCTAAGTGAGTGCATGTAAGTGAATTCAAGCCTCATTTTTAATGATTTTTATGTTTTTGAGATCGTTTTAGCTTAATCTAGTTAGCCTAGGGGTTAATTTGTAAAACTGTTAAAGGTTGAGGGTTATGCCATGGATGTTTTTGAATAGGTTTTGATGTTAGTTGATAGATTATGAACCCTTGTTGAAAAATAAATAAGTTTTGTTAAGTGATTTTGATGAACTTTGGAAATAAGGATTAAATTATTAAAAGTATAAATACTAGGGTTTTGTTCTGAAAAGGTGGTAAATATGGATTGTTTCAAGGTCCTTTACATCTTTGATTAACATGGATTTAGATTAAAATGGTTAGATTTTAAGTTAAAAGCTTAAGGACTAAATTGTGAAAAGTTCAAAATATTAGGGGTAAATTGGTAGTTTTGCATAAATATGAAAAATGGATTAAATTGAATACTAGAAGTATTTAATTGATTAAAACTATCTATATAGATAAAGATAAGCCACGTTTGGACTTAGATCGAGGAAAAACTAAAGCTTCGGATTAGCTCGATCTTACTTCTACGCCCTAGTTGTCGAGTTAAGTTCGTATGAAATGTAATCTTTAAAATGTTGTTTAAATTGAATTATTATTATGTTGTTTTGATGTAAATGAATCGATATAGAAATGTATCAATGCTATGATGAGTTGATGGATATCGAGTCCCGATTGAACCTTAGGAATATTGGGGATTCCATGTTTCGGGTGCTGGTCTTGAATGTCCTACCGATGGTTGAGGTCCTACATCTGTTGCGGATTCTCCACAGCTCATATGAGTATTGATGTAAAGGAAAGCTTACGGTTATATGTAAAGGCACACTTCTTGTTAGCTTTCCTATGTATCTGATGTAATTCTAAATGGTTCAAAGGGTAGGAAAAGGAAAAGAAAATGGTAAGTGTGCATATGGAATGAATCATGATCTTATGGTAATGTTGATTAATTAAATGTTATGTTTATATATGGAAAACTTCATATATTATGGTTGACCTCATATGTATTATGAACAAGTACACTAACTTGTGAGTTTGATGATGTTGTTTAGGCTTTTACTAAGCTTTTGGCATTGATAATGGTTTATACTTGTTCTATGAATTGTATTATTGAAATGGTAAGTTACGTTTTAAGCTTATACGAGCTTACGAAGCACTCATTGCTTATATAGTTTCTTTCCTTTGTTTTATAGATCATCAGAAGCTCGATTTGCTTAGAAGCTCATCGGAGACCTATCACACTATCCAACAGTCAATTTGGTAGTATTTTAGTATTTTGACCAAGGTTTATAATGACATGTATAGGGTGATTTGTAATGGTATTTTGGTGAATGTGCTACTAGTGTTTTGGCATTTATAAGTTTTGAAAGTTATGTTGGTTTGGTACCATTAGATGCCTTATCAAATCATGTCATTTTGATTACCTTATTATGCATTTTTATAAGGCTCTTTATGGTATGTTTTGAATGGTTAGAAAATGGTTAAATGTGATATGTTTATGCAAGTTTAAATGGCATTTGAATCCCTTAAATGTGTACTTAAATGGTTTGAAAATTTATGCATGAAATGGTTTTGAAATGACTTGATTTTAGGTAAATTTTGGGTTCACACAGCTTAGGACACGGGTGTGTGACACAGCCGTGTGAGGCACACGGCCTGGCAACACGGTCATGTGTCATCTGAGGATTTCTTAGGGTTCAAGTCAGTGAGTTACATGGCCTAACACACGGCTTGGCACACGCACGTGTGGGGCAATTCAAAGAGTTACACGGCCTGACACACGTGCATGTGACAAGGTCGTATGACCCTACTTAATGAGTTGCACGGGTGAGGACACTAGTTGGGACATGGTCATGTGTCCCTTGTTAGAAAGTTACACAGCCTAGGGTGATTCCACATGGTCGTGTGACCCCTGTTTGTCAATTTTTGCAACTTTTCCTTAGCTTTTTGTTTTGTTTCAAATTAGTCCCGAATTGCTTCCAAGCTATTTCTAGGGCCTCAAGGCTCGATTTAGGGATGAGATGTATGAGAATGAATGGTTTATGATATATTTTAATTATTGAATGTTATGTTGTTTAAATATTTTTGATTGTATGGTAATGCTTTGTAACCCTAACCTGACGACGGAGATGGGTTAGGGGTTTTACAGAAGGTTACTGGCACAGAAAGCCTTTAGAAAAGGACATTATTGGCCGATAGTACAGAGAGATGTTAACCATTTGGTGTGAACTTGCGACTCTTGCCAGAGATATGCTCAGGTGCAACGACAACCAGAAGAGCCTCTACAAATCATGTCGATTCCTTGGCCGTTTGCGACTTGGGCAATTGACATCCTCGATTCATTCCCAATAGTTATAGCCTAGAGCAAGTTCATAGTGATAGTTGTAGACTATTTCACTAAGTGGATCGAAGCTAAAGCTCTAGCGACCATTACAGAAAGACAAATAGAATCTTTCTTTTGAAAATAAATCGTGTACAGGTTTGGCATACCACGCTTAATCATAACCGATAATGGCACACAGTTTTAGGGAAAATTTAAGAAATTTTACAATAACCTATAGATCGCCTTAGTTCAAAGTTTTGTTAAAATACCACAAACAAATGGTCAAGTCGAGGCAATGAACAAAAAGATTTTGACAACCTTGAAAAAGAAGGTGGACTAGGACAAGTGTGCTTGGTTGGAGGAACTACCATATATTATGTAGGCTCTCCGAACTTCACCTTATACAGCAATAGGGGAGACTGCATTCTCTCTTTTTTATGGCGCATAAGTGGTAATTCCTGTTTAGATTGGCATACGATCACATAGAATGATACATTTTGATGAAGATGCCAACCAATAGGCCCTAAGACTTAACCTCGATCTAATTGATGAAGTCAGAGAAGCAACGAAAGTTAGGAATCCAGCAAACGTTCAGCAGGTGGCTTGGTACTACAATTCCAGAGTTAAGAATAAGCAATTCCAAGTCGGTGACCTGATCTTGAGAAATATTGAGGTAAGTTTCTCTACATCACAACAAGGAAAGATGGCTCTCAATTGGGAGAGACCTTATAGAATCGTGTAGAAAATAAGGTATGAAGCATACAAGTTGGCCAAAATGGAAGGCGCTGTCTTACTAGGAACCTGGAATGCTCGACACTTGAAAAAAAAATACTATGTATAATTTCTTACCCTTCAATAAAGAATGTTATTGACAAATATTTGTACTTAAGTTATTCATTTGTTAACACAGCTCGCAGACCTATGCTCCTAGCTGATGTTTAAAGGTTAAATGAGTTATACTCACAACCTTCATTTATTTGAGTTAGCTTAGTCAAGCTTACTATTGCAAAAAAGCAAATGGACCTACGCTCCTAACTGATAGCTTGAGACCTACGCTCCCAGCTGATAAACTTCAACATAGCTCGAGATCCTATGCTCTTAGTTGATGTTTAAAGGTTAGATGATTTATACTCATAACCTTCACTTTTTTGAGTAAGTTGAGTCAAGCTCGCTACTTTGAAACTATTCGTGGACCTATGCTCCCAAATGATGTTTTAAGGTTAGATGAGTTATACTCACAACCTTCATTTATTTGAGTAAGTTGAGTTAAGCTCGCTACTCATGAACAACTCGCAAAACCTATGCTCCTAGCTGATAAATTGCAGACCTACGCTCTCAGTTGGTTTTTAAAGGTTAGATGAGTTATACTCACAACCTTCATTTATTTGAGTAAGCTGAGTTACGCTCACTACTCAAAAAAAAACATTTATTTCGCCTTAGCCAATGTTTAAAGGCTAGTTGAGTTAAGCTCTCAACCAAAGTTACTTAAGACCTTTTGAACCGAAATGGGTTAAGGATCACATAAGTAAAACCATTTGGATACTATAAATCAATTGAAAGCTTATGAGAGCGTGTTCAATTTTTTTTGGCAAAGTCCAGTTCCTTACTACTAACAGTACCATTATGCAATGAGTTATACAGTGTTCACAAAATGATATAATGGCATAACATTAGTAAATCTACTTTAAAAAATTTCAACTTAAAATTTTCTTTCCATACTTGAAAACATAAATACAATAGAATACAAGTTAAGGCATATCATTAGTCCCTTCAAGGTTGCTGGAGGCTTCGTTCTCTCTTGTACTTCCTTAGTCAGCTTTGATGTTATCATCTTCCTTAGTAAGGGCAACGCTAGCTTCAGCTGGATCTTAGTCCAAATAAAAATCTTCAGAATTTCTCCACTCAGACGCGAACTCATCCTACGCAACTCCAAAAGGGAAGTGGATGTCAAAATCCAGTTGGTCACTAGTGACATTGCAGAAAGCATTGAAGTCAACCTTGCGTGCATCAAAAGGCCCACCAACAACTTGAGCATGCAACAAATTATTAACTTTCAACTCGGGCAAGAAGTTGTTAAAGTTTTCAAGAGTTTCCTTTTTAAAACTTTCCAAAACTTCAGCTTGCCTCTGTTCCGAGCTCGCCATAGCAGCCTTTTGCTCTTCACCCATCTTGCTTATAGTGGCATGATGCTCTTCAACCATCTTCTTCATAGTAGCATCCAGGATTTCCTTTTCTGCCCTTTCAGCTGCGATCTCCCTAGACAACTTTTCTGCCTTGTCCTCAACGACCACCAAACATGCAACTAAATCTTTTTTCCTCCCCCACAAGTCTTGGTTTTCTTCTTTTAGCTTGGAATGGAGCTCACGGGCTCTCTCTAGGGCTTGTAGAGCATTCTGGAAAGAGCCATCAAGCTTCTTTTTGTTGACTTCAGCTCTGTTTATGCCTTCTCTCAGACCCAAACCAACCATGCTAGCCTCAGCCAGGAGAACTTGTAGGGACAAAGCTAGTTCTGGCAGAGAAGGTTTCTTCACACCACTAGATGAACCAATCGAACACATGCGATCTTTAGCTAATTTTGGCAGAGAGGTCATCAAATGGTTGGTGACATCGTTAGGGATATAAGGGAACTCCCTTGTGCTCAGGTGCGTATGCCAAGGGAACAGTTTGCCAGTCTTGCCACCTATCCTAACAAATTTTACAGGTGCACCAGCAACACCATCCTCCATGATGGTATCAAAAACACCTTCATTTAAAGGTCCTTCCATGGTTTGGGGATAAGAAGGAGGATAAGTAGAGGGTGAGTTAGTAGAAACATCAGGTGATGAACTTACATAAATAACCGCAGGTGAGCTCACATGAGAGACAGAGGGTGAGCTTGCAACAGGGGAAATAGGAGCGGCGACCACAATAGCAGAAGGTCCAGCATGGTCTGTCCTCTTTTTCCAACATCCTAATCTTGCATTATCTTCCTTTGTAACAACCAGTTTTTTTAGTGGTGTCAAAAACAGTGGTTTCAGGGACACCAAATCTGACAAGTAAGTTTGTAAATATTATTATTTAATATTTACGAGTCAAATATGGTTTTTAAAAGGTTTTTTTATTGATAATTTATGTTTTATAAACGATTTATTAAGTTTAAGTGGTAAGACTATAAAGTCAAGTGGTTTTAAAAAATGAGGTATCGGGACCTCGTTTCTATAAATCGAGCCGTAAATGTTTTTATAAATATTTACGAAGTGTCATTAAGGTTGTATTAAAGTTTCGTTAAGAAATTTTAACGTTTCGATAGTTAATTAATTAAAAAGGACTAAATTGTAAAAGATGTAAAATTTGATCACTATTTGATGTGAATGATTAAATAGCTTATTGAATAAAGAAAAAGGGAATTAAATGGTAATTAATCCATTCAAGGATTTAATGGACAATTATGGGCTTGAATTTGATGTTTATTTAATAATTAACTAAGGTTAAAATGGTAATTTGATAAATTAAATTATATTAAAGAAAAAACAATTAGGCTATCATCTTTATTTTTCATGAGTTTTGATGAAATTGAAGAATGAAGAAGCCATGGATGATAGCTTAAGCATTCGACCAAAGTCCTCCTCTGCATGTAACCTAAATTTGGGTTTATTTCTTTTACTTTTTATGTTTTTGAGGTTGTTGCAACTAGGTCTAGCTAGCCCGTACCTACGATTTTGAAAATGTTAAAGATATTTAATGTTTCCATTGATGAATCTATGTGATTTTAGTTATTAAATGATGAATTTGAAATGTTGGTTGATATTTAAAAGTATTTTGTTAAGTAATTTTGATGAATTTTCTGATTAGGGACTAAATTATTGAAATAATATAAGTAGAAGTAGTTGGGGTATTAGGGCTAGTATCAATGGCCCTAGAATTAACCACATTTTCTTTGCTGATGATGCCCTTATTTTTGTGAAAAATAAAAGCTATGATGTTGCTTTACTTAATATTTTAAAGGATTTTACTAATGTTTCAGGACAGGAGATTAATTTTAGTAAATCCATGGTTCTCTTTAGTCAAAATACTTCAAATGCTCAAAGGTAGAGTATTGGTGAATTATTAAGAATGGAAGTGGTGGAGAAATTGGAAAATTATCTTGGCCTCCCCCTTCCTATTGGTAAGAAAAAATAATTGGCATTTTAGGATATTAACAATCGTTTGTCTTGTAGAATAAATAGTTGGACAAAGAGGATGTTATCCTTTGGAGACAAAGAAATCTTCATTAAGACAATTTTTGAGTCTTTACCAAATTATGCAATGTCAGTGTTCCTTGCCCCCAAAGGTGTTATTGAAGAAATGCAAACAAAGATCAATAGAGTTTGGTGGTCCGGCAAAGGTCGGGGTAAATTTTGGACTATGCTCTCTTGGAAGAAATTGTGTTATCCAAAGGGTATGTGTAACAGCCCGATTTAGGGGCTAGTCGAAATAGTGGTTTCAAAACCACTAATCTGAGGGTGGAAAAATTATTTTAATGTTATTTTATGAGTTATAGCATGATTACATCTAAATCGCATAAAGTGTGAAAGTTCTATTTTACAAGCTAGAGGTGTCTAATAGCTATAGAATATTAATTGGAGGTCCTTGAAGTGCAAATTAACCCGTCTAGTAATGGTTGACCGGCCATAGGGAACAAAAAGATGTCAAAATTTATCAAGTTGGTGGATTAGGTGGTAAATTGTCTAGAAATAAAATAAAAGAAAGAAAGAAAAGATATCATCTTTTCTTCTCTTCTTCTCCATCGAAAATTAGCAGTAAAAATAAGGGTTTGAGAGCTCAAAACTTTCAGCAAGCTTTTCTCCTTACAAGTGTTTTGATGGTCATTTCTTGATAATATTTGTACTTTTGGAACCCCTAAAACCTAAGCTAGCTAAAGAGGGGACTATTTTGCAAAATGGTTGAAAGTTTAGAGTTTTTCCATGTGAGCATTGAAGTTGTTTGCTGCATTTTTATGGAATAAAATGAGTCTTAGTTGTTAGATAAACAACTTTTGTGAAAGGTGTTACTATGAAAGCACCTAAAAGGTCCTTTTTGTAAAGGTTGTAAAATGTGTGCTAAATGTGTGAAATAATGAGTATTGAGGGTTGCCATAGGAGTAATAAATGTTCATCTAGGCTTGTAAAAGGAGGAAATTCGATTAGAATTAATTTACGAGCCTAGGGGTAAAATCGTTATTTTGTGAAAGTTTAAGGGCAAAATGGTAATTTTGCCAAAATGTGATTATTGGAATGTATTGATTAATGTGGCAATTAAATAAGCTAATTTGTTATTATAGATCAAGAAGAACGAATAATTAACCTTGACCGAGGAAAGGGCAAGGTATCGGACTAGATCGACAATTTGGCCTATTTTGAAATTGAGGTAAGTTTGTGTGTAATAAGTTCAACATCATGCTAGTATGATTTAAAATGTTTGATAATTGTGAAGATATATAATATTTCTATGAATTTGAGTAATGATGTTGAATGAGAAAATGATGAGAATTGTGATGTCGAAGTCCCGATTGAACTTTAATAAATGAGAGAATCATATCAATAAGACTTGAAATGGGTAAGGTCCCGTATAAGACCATGTCTGGGACATGGCCTCGATACCGAATTGAGATCCCGTATAAGACCATATCTGGGATATGGCATCAGCATCGAAAATGAGAATCGTATAAGACCATATCTGGGATATGGCATTGACAATCGATATGAGATCCCGTATAAGACCATATCTGGGATATGGCATCAGCATCTAGAGGTGACCCCATGTAAGACCACATCTGGGATGTGGCATTGGTGTCGCATTTATGTGAATAATGATAATATGTAATTTCGAGTATTCCAAGTGAAATCAATGGGTAAATAGCTAAGCTTATAATAGAGATGAGATTATTGCTAAAGCTATGTGATGAAGTGATACAAGTACATATGAGTAATTCACGAGAAATGTTTACGATATGAGACATGGTATGTAATTGGTAAGAGTAAGCATGAGTAAGTTATGGCAATGAGCTTAAGACTTTGTGTTTTATTCAATGTAATGGATGGATGACATTATGGGCCTTTATGTTGTTATTTATTTCATGCAAACTTACTAAGCTTTATGCTTACCCCTCTCATTTCCCTTTTCCTTGTAGTATTGCCAAGCTAGCTCGGGAATTCGTGGAATATCGGAGTTTGGAAATCACACTATCAACTTCTTTTTGGTATAGCAAAGTTAGATTTATTTTGAGTATGGCATGTATAGGACTTAGTCATTTTGTTATGCCATATTTGTTAGCCAAAATGCTGGCTATTAATGTTGTTCAATTCATTTTGTAAATGGTCATTAGAAATTGGCCAATACTTGACAAGTTCATATATTCAAAGATGGTGAAATTCATGAAGTGCATGATTGTGTGGATGTTTTGATTTTGAGTTCTTAGAAGTGCCTTATGGTCATAATATATGTTGAATTGAATTGGTATAAGTATGGTTGCTTTGTAGGGTAGCATTTGGCTTGGTAGATAGCCTTTCAAATGTTCACACGAGTAGACACATGGGCATGTGTCTACGCCGTGTGTGACACACGGTCAGCCCCATGGGCGCGTTGATTGGCCGTGTATCCCCATGCATGCTAGGTTGGCAAGTCAATATGCTCAGTAGTAAACACACGGGCAGAGACACGACCGTGTGTCTCGACCGTGTGGGAAACACAGCCTAAGCCACGGGCATGTGCCCAGGCGTGTGAAGTTTGCACCTGAAATTAGGAATTTAATTCGACACACGGTCTAAGGACACGGGTGTGTGCCTTGGCCGTGTGACCTTATTAAGGTGATGACGTCATAAACAGAATGCCAAGGTTTTTGCACACAGGCTAAGACACGGGCGTGTCGTGGCCATGTCAGGGACACGGGCGTGTGTCTGGCCGTGTGAAAACCTCTGTAGGTTCGAATTGGAAAATGAATCCACACAGGTGTGGAACATAGGCATGTGATATGCCACACGAGCGTGCTCTTCCCTTCACATGGGCGTGTGGCCCTGTTTCTTGTCAAATTTGTCTAAGTGATCAAAAGTTTTAGGTTTGGTCCCGAATCATCCTAGGTACAAGTTTAGGGTCTCGTAGACCTATAATAAGGACATTAAGGTCTTGAATGAAAAGTTTTAATTTGATAGGAAATTTTATGAATCGATGTTGCATGATAGAGCAAGTTAAGTTCGGTAATGCCTCGTACCCGGTTCAAGTGTTGAATACGAGTAAGGGGTGTTACAGTATGGGAAGGCTCGATTTTAGAGAATTTCATCTTTTTAATTTGGCACTTCTTGGAAAACAAGTCTGGAGGCTTATTAACAATAAAGATACTCTTTGTTATCAAGTGTTTAGCTCCAAGTATTTTCCGGATGGAAATATTTTCAACTTTAAAAAAGTCGACAGAGCTTCGTTTACTTGGAGAAGTATTGCTACTGCAGCTAGTGTCCTCAAGAGTGGTTTTGGGTGGCAAGTCGGATGCGATGACCGCATTAATACCCATACTGATAATTGGGGGTTGGAGGGCTTAAATGGGGAAGCTGTGAAGCCATATATGATAAATCCTAATGAAAACAGTGTTAGAGATCTTTGGCATAGGGAAAGTAGATGATGGAATAGTGTAGAGTCTGGGAAATCTATGGCCAAGATCTTAGGGAGAAAATTTGCAACTTACCAATTGGGGATGAGAATCACAGTAACAGAATGGTGTGGTTTCACAATTCATTAGGAAATTACATTTCAAAGCATGCTTACTCCTGGCTTCTTTTGAAGCAAATTGGATTTGGCCCTCACAGGTTTTTTTGGAGAGCGGTTTGGAAACTTGACACACTCTCTAAGATTTGTGTGTTCACTTGGAGAGTGGGTAATGAGATTCTTCCTACTAACGTCAAACTTGGTTCTATTCACCATGGCTTTAGTTATAATTGTCCAAGGTGTGGCACTGATTATGAAACCCTCGTTCATGCTCTTAAAGATTATACGAGCTCGAGGGCCACCTTAATGCTAGGAGGTTTGGATAGCAGTGTTATTTCTAAGGAGTACGATAGATGTATTGATTGGCTTGAAGATATGATGAGAATGCTTGATAAAAAAGCCATGGCAGACTTTATGACTATCCTGTGGAACTGTTGGAACAGTAGAAACAACCGTGTTTTCAATGGCAAGGAAGAGGAGCCGAAAGATATTTGGAGTAAGGCCAGTATGCTCAGTAAAGAATTTCACATCCATAATCGCTTAAAGATGCCTATACTATCTACCCAGCTCGAAGGAAAAAAATGGATTAAACCTTTAAAAGATTGCATTAAAATTAACTTTGATGCTTCTATTGACATTAACAGAACCGGATATGGGGTAATTATTAGGAATGAGGATGGTTTTGTTTTAGGCAGTGGTGGAGGCTTTAAAGATGGGCAGCTATTGACTGAGGAGGCTGAATGGCATGCTTTTGATGAAAGCATTAAGATTGCATGTCATCTTAATATTAAAGGTGATGTGCTATTTGAGCCGGATTGTGTAGGGTTGGTCAACAAAATAAATGGCCAAAATAAGGACCTAGCAATAATTGGTGAAAGGATTAAGGATAGCCTCAAGGCCTATGTTAATTTTCGGTCTGCTACTTGTGTCTGGACTAGTCGACATTGTAACACTGTGGCTGATTTTATTTGTAAAAAAATGTGTGCGGATGCTTGTTACTGTTTTTTTTATATGGATTATCCTGCAGAAATTCATAATGCTATAATCTGTGATGCTATTTAAATAAATTCTGATCCGACTCTTGTAGTTGTTTTTCCTCAAAAAATAAAAATAAAAGTACAAGTAGTTGTTGTGAAATTATTTAAAAAATGGGTTGTTTTTTATGCCATGAATATTCGACTAGTGGGAAATTTCAATAAAAATGGTTAATTTGCATGTTTTAGGCTCAGAGACTAAATTGCATAAAAGTAAAATTTTAGGGACAATTTTGTAAAAATGTCAAAAATGACTAAATTGCATAAAATACATTGTTTTACGGTCTAAATTAACACATTGAATGAAATTATTAATTTAGATCAAGATTGAGTGGAAAATCGAGGAGAATGAAAAATTACCAAATAGCCCCTATACTTTGACATTTCTACTATTTGGCTAGGTAAGTTCGTATGGTTTAAAATTTTAATATCTATATTAATTGTTGAATTGTATAACATGATACAATAAGTATTTATTCAATTGGTGATAATGAATGATTATTTGAGAAATATTATTGAAAATTGATGTTCGAATTAGATTGAATATGGGATAAAGTACAGTCGTGATTTGGTGTGTTACAGGGGATTGGAGTCAGTTTACTCGGGTAATATTCATATTACCCGAGTAAACCGGGGTTTAGAATTTGTTGCGAACTCTTGTGTTATACTCTCTGTTTCGTGTGTTGGTTGGATTAGCTCTTATGAGCATTGGTGTGTTGGTTGGATTAGCTCTCATGAGCATTGGTGTGTTAGAGGGATGGGCTCGTGTGAGCATCTGGTGTGTTTGGTTGGACTATCGATGTACTCTTATCCGTAAGTTGTTCTTCGAATGGAAAATCTTGGTAAGGTAATCTATATAATGAATTTGAAAGATTTGTTATTTATTGAATATTGATCTGAACATAAATGAATTCAACAGTTGAGACCGTGGATGATGCTTAGGTTTATGTTAAACTTAAGGATACATTATATCATGTTTAATATTAAAGATATACATTGAAATGGTAAATGAAAAAAATGAGAATATGCTTATGTTCATGAGAAGGTGGTATGATTCAAAAGGTGTATTTTCTTATAAAATGGTTTATCATGTGATTGACCCCAAATGAGTTGTATACATAAATGCACTAACTTGTGTATTAATGATGGTGATTAGGCTTATGTCAAGCTTGAGACTATGATTGATGTTTATGCTTATGTCTTGTATTATACAAATGAAACGGGTAAGAAAAGGTAATGTAATGGTAAGTTCATTATTGAAATATGATATGAAGAAAAAGGGATTGATGAATTGAAAAATGTACTTATATATGAGAACTTACCTATAATGTGAATAAATACACTAATTAGTAAATTGATGTTGTTATTTAAGTTTATGCTTAGCAAATGGAATGGAAAGTAAGTAAACAAAATAATTCATAGTTTTATGAAAATGTTAAAGATAGTGTATATTTTTTTATAAAATCCTATTTAGGAATGAAAAATATATATGATGTTGATAAACTTACTCATTTATGAGTTGATGGTTATGTAGTTGATAAATCTTGAGGCACTGGTATAGGTTTATATTTAATCTACAAATTTCATTATTGAAATGGAATGTTATGTTTAAATTTTATACGATTTGACTAAGCATTCATTGCTTACGTAGTTGTTTTTCCCTTAATTTACAGATTATCGAAAGCTCGATCAAGTTGGAAGCTTGCCGGAGATCTATCACACTACCTAGCAGTAATATCGGTAAATTTTAACATTTTAGGTCATGTTATAATGGCATGTATAGGTGGACTTATGTTTAAGGTTTAGTTAATGTTTATGACTCGTAATGTTGTTTTGAAGTGCGAAATTAATGGTATTTTCATACCTTGGTGGTTGGTATGTTTGTGGTACTTTGATGCTAAATGGTTGATGTTTATTTGGTCAAGTTGATGGAAGGTTTTATGACCAAACTTGGTATGTGATGATGATGTTTCATTGAGGTCATTTGAGGTAAGTTTCGGTATGGAAATAGATTAGATATAAATGCCAAATGAATGATCAATTATGCATATGTTTTGGGTGAATTTGATGAATTGTGTTTGAGGTGCTTTAATGGCATATTGAAAGTGGTCTTATTATGTATATTTTTTGTATGTTTTGGTGCTTTATTCATAGATGCTTTTGGCTTGTAGGTTCAAGGTTGGTTTGGGTGAAAGGAATAGTTTGAAATTGGCCTATTTTTTGTCCACATGGCCTAATACACGGGCATGTGTCTCAGCCGTGTGTCACTCGACATGACCGTGTGCCCTCTATAGGCTTTTAAAGGTTGCATTTTGAGAGTTACACGGTCTGACACCCGGGCATGTAGCTTGGCCGTGTGACCCAAGTCAGTGCGTTACACGAGCATAGACACAGGCTGGGACTCGGTCGTGTGTCTCTATTTCAAATGTCACACGGCCTGAGATATGGACATGAGTCTCAGCCGTGTGAACCACACAGCCTAGTCACACGGCCGTGTGACCCCTGTAGTATAAATTTTTCTAACTTTTTCATAAACTTTCTAAATGTTTCTAATTTAGTCTCGGACTATTTTTGTTGTATTTTTTTAGGGCCTCGAAGACTCGATTAAGGGACATTATGAATGTATTTGAATGAAATCAGAATATGTATCGCTTTGATGTATGAATTGAATGATTTACTATTTCGTTTGTTCGGTAGTGCTCTGTAACCCTCTTCCCGCGATGGATATGAGTTAGAGGTGTTACATCTTTCTCCTCGCTACTTAACACAACATTAGCAGCCCTTGTATTAGTCCTGCGCTTCTTGTGCATGTCCAACATAGAAGCTCGCACGTCCATATATTAGTCGAATTCGCGCGACAAACTAGTAGTCTCCTCCAACTGTCCTCACTGTCGTGAGCTGTGCTCGCACACCAACAATTTTAAGATCAGCAGTAGCAGTAAGCAAGTTAGGGTTCACACCACTTTCCAAATGTGACAAAGGTAGTGAGAACCAAGAATGAGGCCTCATTTTACAATAACTATAGAAACAATTTCTTGGTTCTTCTTTGTATCCCAACAGAACCAGTCCCAAGTCATCTTTGGCCCTATATGGCCACATGAACCTCTCAGACTGCACCCTAATAGCATCAGCTACTTCGTTATCATCACTTGGTTTCCATCCGTTGGGCTAAAATTTTCTAGACAAAATCAAAATATATTCCTCGCAGTTAAAACATCCTCCAAATCTATAACACGACCCTTACGAAGCCTCTTAAATTGCGCCTAACCCTCTCTAGTCATAATGTCCCGCTGAATTAAACATGCGTCCTTACTTGGCGAGGACCACTCTATGGGAGAATCGCAACCATCGACAAGCTTGCACTTTACCCTAATGCACTTCCCCCAATTCAAGCAAAGGTCAGAGCACTTGTTGGAAATGATAGATTTCACATCTTTGCGAGGGGTGAAGTAGTAGACACCTGATGAACTCCCTCGATTTTCGGCCTTCAGTTGGTACAGGTTTTGGAATATAGTTAACAATGGTACTTCATCATGGCGACAATAGTCGATGAAATAGGCCATCGCAATCCACTAGAAGAACCTAGACAACTGGCCAGGTGCGATCCCATAATTTTCAAGTAGGTGACAGAAGAAATGGGGAAGAGGCAAATGAAACTCAGCCTCTATTACGTTGAGGGGAAGAAGAAAATTATTGTCGTTGGTGTTGCTCAGGCGATGCGAGCCCTCAAGAACTGAAAATTGATATGCAAAATTGGGAATTTTAATCCTTCACACTTCTAGGGTTCGAAATATTTCCACCATGTTTGTAGTACAGGTGTAGAAATTAGCCTCGACTGGAACCCTGCCGCACGCCATTACGGTGGATAACTCAGAATTATCTGGCGACTACTACCTCCCCTAGTTCTAGGCATGATTGTAACAGAAGAAGAAAGAATACCCAGAGTAGAAAAATTCGCAAAACTTTACCTTAAAGAAAACGTTCCTCGTCGAATGTAGCAGTTGAAAGTGTTTGAAGCAATAATTTTTAGGGCTTCATAAACCCCATTTTAAAGAATTTTTTCCCTCATGCTTTTGCGATTCAAATAAAAAAGGTCAAAGAAATGGTAAGATCTGAATGGATATAATCCCCTCGTACACGTGGCAAGGTAAACATTAGGCACTAGGGACCAATGTGTGTTTGGTAAGCCATTACAATTTAAAATGCCATTTCTAAGAAGTGTCACTTTATAACTCTTCTTAAAACCACCGGGAGTGGACTATATTGTTATAGTATATCCGATTGCCAACCTAAAACTCGGATATAACCCGGGTTATCGACCCGCGACCTGAGTTTAGGTACCACCAAGTAGCTACGTTGAGGGGCTCGTGGGGAGAGCTCGAGTGTGATCTCGCAAACCCAGTTCGCATGTCTCTGGGTGTTCGTAAGCACAGGGTACAAAGCCAAACAAGTGAACTAGCAAACACCCGAAACACGTGTTAAGTCTAGGATAGTATATGTGTTGATATGCATAGAGCCTACCTAGAACGTTAATTCCATGAACAATAATCATGCCATATAAATACCCGATTCTCCTCACCAAGAGGACACACAACAACCACACTCAACATAGATAATTGACACATGTTCATAATTTTTTGAAAAGAATTCCCAAATATCTAAAAGAATATATCTAAACATTACTATTAATAACAAAACCGTCTCAGAACAAATTCTGTTACTTCTAACACACCATTTTTTAAACCAATATAATATAGGTTCTTTTAAAAAATAAATATAATCTAGTATAACTACAATACATCAAACATCATGTACGAATATGCTTCATCATAATAAACAAGACTTTTTAAATCAATAAATAATAAAGTTTTTATCTGTTTTAAATTTAAAGGCTTAACCCATAGTAAATTAATCTAATATATTGATTAATTTAATTAATAAATATATTTTATTCTTAATATATTTAGTAAATAATTACCTTAAAAATAAATAATTAAAAAGGCTTTAACTATTTTAAGTTTAAATTATTATATGATTATAATTTATTTTATATTTGAGCTAGATCTTTGCACTAAAAACATACATTTCATCAGATCCGAAAGATCTATTTCTAATTTTTTATCCAAACTCATTAATACGTACTTTTTTTTGCATTCGTTAAATTTGTCTGACAATATAAACTTTCTAACTGTTGATCTTTAGGGACAAAAATAAATTTATGAGAAATTAATGAAGGCTTCAAGGCGTGTATTAATCCCACTTTCTTTAAGGTTGTATTCGTCCTCATCTATATTTTGGCATGCAAAAGAGTTACTAGCAAATGAACCTCGAGGATACAATGAATCCCAATCGCTGTCAACATTTTGCACTGATGGATCCACTGAACATTGAGTGCTGCACAGCAAGAGTGTCAATTTCTATAAAGAACTTCTGCACTTATTCTTTATATAACAATCTAGAAATATTATAAGATGGAGGAGAATAGAAAGAAACTTTTTTGTCAACTTTTGATGTGTTTTTTGGTATATCAAACAAATGAAATTTGACTCCTATTATAGGAGTTCTCGTATTTCTTCATAGAGATGTAATTATCCAAATGGATAGTCACATCTTTTAGTAATAGACATAATGATTCAATAGATATCTACTTTAATAATTATGACTCTTTGTTAATAACCAAACAACATAACTTTCAGTTACAAGAGATGTAATTCGTCACACTGAATAGTGACAACTCTTGGTTAATAACCAAGTGACACAACCCTTTATATTTAAGAGACATAACCTATCACTATAAATAGTGACAATTTTTCATTAATAACAAAGTGATATAACTTTTGGTTACTTCTAACTTTTCTTTCGCAACTACTAGAACATTATAAATATTTTCAACATGTTCAAACAGGAACACACACACACACACATATATGTAACACCCCATACCCGACCCAGTTGTCGGATCTGAGCTATGATCAATTATACACAATGCAACCATTTACACATGCAGATAAGTATATTACACATTCATAATATGTTACATAATCATTTTCGAGTCTTATGTGAGTTTACGAAATCTCTTTTTCTAACCTGAGGTCGATTTAGGACCAAATTGTAAATTTTGCAAAATACTGAGTTGATGTCGTGATTTCGAGGGTTTCTCGTAGCTACACAACTCACTTATTTGAACTCGTCGTGCCGTTAAGGGTCCAATGTCGCGACATGATTGTTGTTGGAAAAAATATGGTTCGAAAATGGTTTTCTTGCACAATGAAAAATAAAAATTTTGATAATCGAGTCAATTTGTGATATTTATAGCAATAAACTTTTTACTGAAACTACACATGTGTTTTCGGCTAGAGGATTCCTTTTCATTCTTGTCTTTCAATCGAACGACCTTTTCTGCTATTCTTATACCATGAACTACTTCGAGTGTAGACTCGAACAAATTTGAATCAAATACAAAACCATAAATTATTTACTTTACTTTTAGTAGGAAAACAAATCACTTTTTAATAGAAACCAGTAGAATTGTTATTTTAGAAAATAGATTTTATACTTAGAAAATAAATTCTCACTATTTTCGGGAAGAATAACAATATCTCAAAATATGTGTATTTAGCTCTACCGGTGCCATTTATTTATGGGGAGAAGAGATGAAACCCTTGTTGAATTTTAGAAGTCGGTTTCAATAGAAAAATGAACTCCTAGTCTAACTAGGATTAGGGGCCCTAGAATTAACATGAGGGGATTTTTGGCCTCTCTTGTATCGAGTCCAATTATAAGTACTTCTTAAACTTTTAACCCAATACTTGAGTATATGTTTAATTGCTTGTCAGTGTCTTGGTCCTAAATTTGCCTGATATTAACTCGCTAACCCCATTGAGAAACAGATATTTAGACGTGTGCGTTGTTGGATTTGATGCCCTAAGTGTAGTACTTTTGTCTAAGTACACTTGTAATTTTTTCAAATAAATTGGTTAATAAAAATATTTCATTGATTACATTAATATGCTTTGTATAATTGTCCTCACATGATTTTTTTGATGCAAAACAAAATGGAAGCACATATTTCTCATTGGTTGTCTAATATTTAAACTAATACTATCACATCCTAAAATTTGGCCTAGTAGTTTCGAGTTAGTGAACCGGGTTTGTCGATTTGGGTCGAGATTAGTTTTGGAAATTAGAGCAAAAATTAGGTTTGAAAATTCAAAATTTAGTAACCAAAAGATATTTTCCTTAAAACAACTTCCAAAAATAAAAATTAATTTTAAGAGAATCGAGAGAAAGGCTTTTAATTTAGAAAAAAAGGGATAAAATTGGGCCAAAATTGGGAGTTTCCCACAAGCAATTTGACCAAAAATTAAAA
This sequence comes from Gossypium australe, assembly GCA_005393395.2. Lineage (NCBI taxonomy): Eukaryota > Viridiplantae > Streptophyta > Magnoliopsida > Malvales > Malvaceae > Gossypium > Gossypium australe. The sequence continues at coordinate 81,631,488 of CM016617.1, read as the reverse complement.
GAGTTGGGATTTTGCAGACCTTTTAAGCGTGAACCACCATTCCAGATTATCATGGACATGAATACGATTTATAAAGGGAAAAATATCCACTTTAATTCTATCAAGGGAGTTTAAGCCAAACACCAAATCATAATCATATCCATGATAATCTAGAATCACCATGTGTTGTGCTGGTAAATCGAGACATGAAGGTTGGGACTAAGGTGTTGTCGACAATCCAGTTAGCTGAGGATGTTTCGTACGGGAAAAACATTGACTTGGTAAATAAAAATGCTACGGAAGCCCCTTTGGGAATGATAGTGGAGTAAAAAATCAATATGAAGCCTGTTGGGTTACTAGTAGAACTACCACTTATGGGAGAGATGGGTTATGCATTGGACTTTGGGAGGAAAGTAAATATGCAAATTGGACAAGAGCGAGTAAATGCTACGAGTAAGGTACATTTCAAACATTGTGGTAGTGTTTTACATTCTAACTTAGCATTGGCTTGGAAAAAACATAGGGGCCCTTTCAAAGTCATGAAGCAGGAAAGCCAAGAGGCTCTAGGCATGCTGAAGCCTAGTTGTGCAGATCAACGGGATCCCGATCGAGGCAAGTCATAATGTGGCGAAGTAAGAGCAGTGGACTCTTATGAGCGAAATGTACCAACGAGTGGAACGGTTTGAGCCAAAAGGCGATGGAAGTCGAGGAAAAAGTTTCGAAGGGCGAGACTAACTGATATAGAGACTGGTCAAGAAAGGGCCAAAGTGTCGAGAAAGTTCCAAGGTGAATCAAGTCAGTGCTATTCCGAGGGCGTTGCAAGAATGGGTGGGGGAGAATGTCACGGGCCAAGGTTTAAAGCTCATGACCATTGCGCAAAAGATGTCCCACAAAGGTCTATCGATTAGATGGGGCTCACTTAGCCCACAAGAATTGGTTCGATTCAAAGAACTTATGGAGAAGTATGTCTATTTGAAGCTTGAGTGGCCCAATGAAACAAATTTGGAAAATTAGGCTACCTTGGTAAAAAGGGAAATTAATCTTAGTGAGGGATAGGTTTCATCTCGTACGTCAATGTAAATTTAGCTAGACTGTTGGATTTGGTGGAGCTCAACTATAAATAGAGTGTAACATCTTGAATTTTTGGGCCTATGCGTTTAATGGGTGAACATGTGTAATGAGTTAATTTAAGTGTTAGGGGTCGAAATTGGGCTCAGGCTTAGGCAGAGGCCTTGGTTAAATTATCTATTTGGGCATTATAGGGTTTAAAAGGTAGTATCTGTGTTTAAAACATCAAAATGGGCTTGTGGCCCAGTGGTCAGTGGCGCCACTTAGGAAGCAAGGAGGTGACGCCACACAAGGGAATAAGGGGCCCAAATTTAAGTTTTATGGAGCCCAATTCTTTTAGTTTAAGTTAGCTAATTTTCGGCATTTGGGTTAGGTGGAGTGGATGGCAACAAGGCTCAAAAATAGGAGGATTTATATGAATAAGATAATGTAGATATTATAGTTGATAATATGGAAGATAAAAGGAGAAAAGATAGGAGCTATCTACAAGGCTAGGAGTTAGCCGAAATTTCTATAAATAGGGAGGGTTCTCTTCTTTATTTTGCGACATTTAGGGTTTCCACCTTTTCTTTCTCTTCTTTCTTCTAAAAGCCAAAAACTCCATTATTCTTTTCTCTTCTTTCTTCTAAAAGCCGAAAACTCCATTATTCTCTTCTTTCTTCTAAAAGACGAAAACTCCATTATTCTCTTCTTTCTTCTAAAAGCTGAAAACTCCATTATTCTCTTCTTTCTTCTAAAAGCCGAAAACTCCATTACTCTCTTCTTTCTTCTAAAAGCCGAAAACTCCATTATTCTCTTCTTTCTTCTAAAATCCAAAAACTCCATTAGTCTCTTCATTCTTCTAAAAGCCGAAAACTCCATTACTCTCTTCTTTCTTCTAAAAGCCGAAAACTCCATTATTCTCTTCTTTCTTCTAAAAGCTGAAAACTCCATTATTCTCTTCTTTCTTCTAAAAGTCGAAAACTCCATCATTCTCTTCTTTCTTCTAAAAGTCGAAAACTCCATTATTCTCTTCTCTTCTTTCTTCTAAAAGCTGAAATCCTCTGGGAGTAGCTGAATCTTCTCTAGTAAGTAGATCTCTTAGATCTAAAAGCCGGAAACACTAGTCCTTGAATCTCATATCTCTTTTTGGGATTTCAAGGCAGATAGCGGTGGTGTTGGCTACGAATAGCGTCGACTTAGAGGGTCTCGTTATAACGGTAATCAGGTGTGTAGATCTCTAAAACACTAATTAATCTGTACTAAATCTATGTTATAGGCTAAAAGCCGGAAAGTGTGTAGATCCTTATCACATAAGTTTTATTTTGTATTATACCTGTTAGGGGCTGAAAAGCCGGAAAATGAGGCTGTATAAACAGTCGTGTGTAGATCTCTAGCACACTAATAATCTGTATGAATATATATATGTTTATGTTATGGGCTAAAAGCCGGAAAATGGGCTGTGTAAACGGTCGCGATACCCAAAAGGGTAGGCAAAGGATGCCAGGTATGTAACCATAGAAACTTCTCTATGTGTATCGATGTATGTGAAAGACTGTAATCTCTTAGGTAGTATATTGTCTGATTTTGCATGAATGTATGCATGGGATGGGTTTGATATGAAAAGGGGAAGAGCATGATTGGTCACATAGTGATCGGTGGTAGAAAACCCACGTAATGAAATGATTGGTCACATGGTGATCGGTGGTAGAAAACCCAAGTAATGAAATGTTAAGGTCACATAGTGATCGGTGGTAGAAAACCCATGTAATGAAATGTTAGGTCACTTGGTGATCGATGGTAGAAAACCACGTTAAAATTCCTGATTGATAGGAATAGGCAGTACGGCTGTCGTTTTGGTGTTTAGCGGATGGAGGGTTGATTGTAGAAATCCCCAATGTGTGATGGTTGGTACGGGTTAGTGTGTAGAGGATGGAATTCTAGGATGGGTTGGGCTTTGCATCATTTATTATCTGTCATGTGATTATGATTGTTGCCATTGTGTATGGGCCAGGGCTCATAATGTGTTTGTGGGCCCAAGCCTTTTATGTGTTTTCGGGATTTACACACTGAGTCTTGGTGACTCACCCTATTATTTTTCTCTAACTTTTCAGATGAGCAGTAGATCGTGGACATGGGAGCCGAGACGGACTCGAGGGGCCATCAAGTTTTTATTTTTATAGATTATTTCGGCTTTTCTTTAAGTTTTAATTTTTGGAATATTTCTGTAGTAAGGCCCCATAGTTTATATTTCACTGCTTAATTTTTAATATTTGCAACTTATGAAATTTTGTCAAAAGGTTTAATTATTCAAAATAATAATAATACAAGTTTTTTTTCAAAAGGTCACCTATTTATTCAAATATTGTCTAATTAACTTACGATTTCCAAAACCAATGAAGCAAAAGTTTTTAATGTACAACCCGTAGCAGGCCAGATCCGGTCGAAACGCATGGGCCGGGTTTGGGGTGTTACAATTTGGTATCAGAGCCCAGTTCAAAACTCGGGCTGTGAAATGGGTTTAGCAATGTTTTGTAAAGTGATGTGAATTTGAAAAAAAATGTGTCCTTGTTGAAGATATGGCCTTCGAGTCTACCGGCACCCAATCCACGCAGGTAAGTATTCTAAACTCTTGTTGTGATATACATGTGGGCTTAATGGGCTTGAGGGACGTAGGCTAGAATATTAGACATTGATGGACTTTAGGTTTAGTTTAAATCACTCTTTAAATTCATAAGACTTAATCAATCCAAACAAACCCGTGAACAAGTCACTGGGTTAGGGTGTGGCAATAGGCATACGCATGTCTAGGATTGGATTCAAGGAGAGCTTGGTACTTAAGCAGTCCTAGTGACTCACCTCCTCTTAGCTGTAACCCTACCTGGTGCGTAGTGATTGTTCACCTTAGCCATGAGGATTTGTTGACAGACCAAAATCTATAATTAAAACCCGAAAGGGACCAGCCACCCTATTTCACAATCAAAATACCCCTAAGTTTTGTAAAACTTCCAAAATACACTTGATTTGTGAAAATTTCCCAGAATACCCCAGAATTGTAAAACTACCAAAATTTGAGAAATTATCGAAACACTCCAGTTGGCAAAATTTCCAAAATACCTTTGGTTTGTGAAAATTTTCAAAACGACCGTGATTTTATGAAATACCCATGTTTTGCAAATTTACCCGAAAACCCCTATATTTATAAGAGTAACCAGGTTTGCGAAATTAAATTTTCCAAAGTACTCCTGCTTTACAAAAAAAAATAAACAACAACAACAACATCAAAATATCTCTATTTCGGGAACAAAACCAAGATACCCCATTTTGAGGAAATTACCAAAATACCCTCGTTTTGTTTAAAAAAACTTGTTTTCCAAAAATACCCTTGCTTTAAAAAAATATGTACCAAAGTACCTCTAATTCGAAGAAAATCACCAAGATACTTTATTTTGGAAAATACCCTGTAGGGCAAAACTACGGAAAAACCCCTGGGTAGTGAAATGACGAAAATACTCTTTAAGTGAGGAATGTGAGTTCACGGATGTTATATGTATGTTGGTGTGTGATGATTGAATGTATGTGCTTCTTAGAACTAGGAGATGTGAACTTTAGACTGAATTGTAGATATAACTGCGAATTTGAAAGAACTACCTTTAAAACTACTATTCATAAGACTGTTCTGGGTTAATCAGTGGAAGAAAACTAATAATTCATAAAATTCTAATCAGATAAAAGTGAATCGGTAGAATGAGTACAAGGGGACGAGGACGCTCTAGATGCGAATATCGGTGCGTCCTCTACCATAGTATACTAAGTGTTTCTTTTGGCTTTAGAATTAGAGTGCACAGCGAAAGCGTAGTGGTGAGACTTCGGTAGTACGATTAATAGTTAGTTGGAAATTTCGAGGATGAAATTTCTTTAAGGGGGTAGAACTGTAACATCCTGAATTTTTGGGCCTATGCGTTTAATGGGTGAACATGTGTAATGAGTTAATTTAAGTGTTAGGGGTCCAAATTGGGCTCAGGCTTAGGCAGAGGCCTTTGTTAAAATTATCTGTTTAGGCATTACAGGGTTTAAAAGGTAGTATCTGTGTTTAAAACATCAAAATGGGCTTGTGGCCCAATGGTCAGTGGCGCCACTTAGAAAGCAAAGAGGTGACGCCACACAAGGGAATGAGGGGCCCAAATTTAAGTTTCATGGAGCCCAATTCTTTTAGTTTAAGTTAGCTAATTTTTGGCATTTGGGTTAGGTGGAGTGGATGGCAACAAGGCTCAAAAATAGGAGGATTTATATGAATAAGATAATGTAGATATTATAGTTGATAATATGGAAGATAAAAGGAGAAAAGATAGGAGCTATCTACAAGGCTAGGAGTTAGCTGAAATTTCTATAAATAGGGAGGGTTCTCTTCTTTATTTTGTGACATTTAGGGTTTCCACCTTTTCTTTCTCATCTTTCTTCTAAAAGCCGAAAACTCCATTATTCTCTTCTTTCTTCTAAAAGCTGAAAACTCTATTACTCTCTTCTTTCTTCTAAAAGCCGAAAACTCCATTACTCTCTTCTTTCTTCTAAAAGCCGAAAACTCTATTACTCTCTTCTTTCTTCTAAAAGCCGAAAACTCCATTACTCTCTTCTTCCTTCTAAAAGCCGAAAACTCCATTATTCTCTTCTTTCTTCTAAAAGCCGAAAACTCCATTATTCTCTTCTTTCTTCTAAAAGCCGAAAACGCCATTACTCTCTTCTTCCTTCTAAAAGCCGAAAACTCCATTATTCTCTTCTTCTTTCTAAAAGCCGAAAACTCCATTATTCTCTTCTTTCTTCTAAAAGCCGAAAACTCTATTATTCTCTTCTTTCTTCTAAAAGCCGAAAACTCCATTATTCTCTTCTTTCTTCTAAAAGCCGAAAACTCCATTATTCTCTTCTCTTCGTTCTTCTAAAAGCCGGAATCCTCTAGGAGTAGCCGAATCTTCTCTAGTAAGTAGATCTCTTAGATCTAAAAGCCGGAAACACTAGTCCCAGAATCTCATATCTCTTTTCGGGATTTCAAGGCAGATAGCGGTGGTGTTGGCTACGAATAGCGTCGACTTAGAGGGTCTCGTTATAACGATAATCAGGTGTGTAGATCTCTAAAACACTAATTATTCTGTACTAAATCTATGTTATGGGCTAAAAGCCGGAAAGTGTGTAGATCCTTATCACATAAGTTTTGTCACATCCTGAAATTGGGCCTAGTAGGATTGGGCCCAATGGGCCTTAGGCGTAGTAGCGTTTAAAATTGTAGAGAACGGTATTAATGCAAGTTAGACTTATAAAGTAAGTGATTTTGGAAGGTTAGAGGGCTTCTAGGAAGTCCCGGGATCAAATTTTGGCTTTAGGGAAATTTTGGTTTTAGGCGGAAAAACCCTGGAAGTTGGCAGGTTGACCTTAAGAATAAAAAGTGGAGGAAAATGACACAGGTGGAGTGTGTGGTGTAGTGGCAAAGTGATGCCACATAAGGGGCAAGGGGGTGACGCCACAAGGAAGGAAGGAGGTCCAAGGTTCAAGTCTCGGCTCTTGCATTTTGGTTTCTTTTTACTTGGATCTTAGAATTTGGGCCATAGTTTATATTTAGTTGCGCATGGTTTAAGACATAAGAGGAGCTTGTGGCCAAGTGGTTAGCAGCATGGATTATGCTACGAGGAGCCTAGGGTCAAATCTCATGAGAAGCAAGGGAGTATTTATTTTGCGGATTGGACGGCAAGAGTTTCAGTTGAATTTAAACTCTACTGGCGAAGGGATCCCACATCGGAAAGACATAAAGAATGAAGGTGAAGAGCTAGCTATATAAAGAGCATCCTAGGAGGAGAGTAAACACATCTTGGCGGGTGTTTGGGCACAAGAGTGGTCGCAGCGCGGTTTAGCACTAGAGTTCTAGCAGATGTGTACTTCTCTACTCTAGTTGTAGAGCGGCAAATGCCGAAGTGCCGGTCACGGCAATAGTAGCCACACGAGCGTCCGAGCACACGTGTGGGGCTTCGACGCGGTAGTTAAGGCCATCAGTAGTATTCTTGTGGGTTGGGGCTGCTTGGGCCACAATGGGCCAAAGTGGGCCCAATGGGCCCGTGGGCCCATATGAGTAAATTGTATGATGATATAGTATATAGTCAACTAGACTAGGTGGAACTTATATACGTGGCTAGATTTGTGCTAGGTAGGCCACACGAGCGTGTGGGCCCGAATGGGCCGAAATGGGTCTTAGGCCCAATAGTCCGGTAACGATCGGAAATGGCAGTTGAGTCGCTCGTGGCGACATTGGGCCTATGGAAAGGCCATTGTAGGTGCGAATTTACGAAAATACCCTTGGTGGGTAAATTACGAAAATACCCTTGGTGGGTAAATTACGGAAATACCCTTGGTAGGTAAAATTACCGTTATACCCTTAGAGGTTGATTAGCTTTATTATGTTGTATTGGTTATTCTGATTATGATGGTAATTCGTTTCGTACGTTATATTTGATATATGATTTGCATACATGCCATACTGCATACACGAATTATTATGTCATGACATGTTGCATGGGCTTGGGATATGATATTGAATAAGATGAGCAAGTGTAAAGGGGAAGTGTTCCGGTGGTTTTACCACATTATTCAGTGACTTATGTCACAATATTACGATTCGGTGACGTTGTCACATTATTCGGTGGCTATGCCACGTATTAAGGGCGATGAGCAGTTGACTGCAGCGACTGCCTTCGAGGGTGTGTAGCGGATGGAGTGTCGATTTAGTAATCCCCTGGTGTGTGCGGCAGGATACGGGGGTGTGTAGCGGATGGACACTAGGTTGGGTTGGGGTTCATTTTGCATAATCATGTGTGGTATATGGATTTATGTGGATTTGGGGCCAAGCCCATTTGTGGAATCATGTGGATTAATTGCATTGCACTCATTCTTGATATGCCATGACATTGGGCTAATATAGTACTGTGGGCTTAGGCCCAGTTATCGTGGTAAGGGGTATTACACGCTGAGTCTCGATGACTCACCCCCTCTTTTTAAATGTTTCAGGTAACCATTAGATCGCGGATTTGGGGAGCCGAGGCAGACTTGTGGTGGCCCTGCAATGTTTTCCGTAAACTCGTTTCTTTTATTTAAACTTACTATTAATTTTGGGATTTTGTTATGTAATAAGGCCTTTGCTATTTTATTTGGTTTTAGCTTTCAATTTGGTTACTGTTTATTATTAAATGTTCAATATGGGATTTTCCTAAAATGATAATAAACCGTTTTTATTCAAAATTTCTTAAGCTCGATTTTCACAACAAATACAATTTTATTCAAATTAATAACAACTTTGTAAAATGGGCATGGAAATGAATCGGCTTTTATAAACAAACCACAGAATGCGGAGTTGCAAAAAGAATACGAACTTTTTAACGAACGCACAGTTTTTTTTAGACATTCCTTTCATGTGACATGCCAGATCCGGTCGTAACGTCTAGGCCGGGTTTGGGGTGTTACAATTATGGTATCAGAGCCTAGGTTCAAAAACTCGGCTGTGGGTTTGGGTTCAAAAATGTTTTCAAAGGATGGTTTGGAAAATGGTTTAGAAAAATATATATCTGTTTTCTAGAAGTATGGCACCCGAGTCTCCGGCACCAAATTCGTAAGTTTCCTTTTTACTATATTCTATTATATGCTGAATGATTGTATTTACTCTGCGATGTGTGGATGTGATGCTTGAATATAGGAATTGTATGTATGTGTGGAAAATATCTGTTTGCTCCGGTGTTAGATAGTTGGTTATGTGAAGGGGTTCCAAGATTTAGTTAGAAAGGGTATTAGTGTTATTAGAATCAGAGTATGCAGCGTGGGCATAGTGTTGTAAGTTAGGATGTACGACTGTTAGTTAGTTGGAAATTTCGAGGACGAAATTTCTTTAAGAAGGGTAGATTTGTAACATCTTGAAATTGGGTCTAGTAGGATTGGGCCCAATAGGCCTTAGGCGTAGTAGCATTTAAAATTGTAGAGAACGGTATTAATGCAAGTTAGACTTATAAGGTAAGTGATTTTGGAAGGTTAGAGGGCTTCTAGGAAGTCCCGGGATCAAATTTAGGCTTTAGGGAAATTTTGGTTTTAGGCGGAAAAAACCTTGGAAGTTGGCAGGTAGGCCTTAAGAAAAAAAAGTGGAGGAAAGTGACACAAGTGGAGTGTGCGGTGTAGTGGCAAAGTGATGCCACATAAGGGGCAAGGGGGTGACGCCACAAGGAAGGAAGGAGGTCCAAGGTTCAAGTCTTGGCTCTTGTATTTTGGTTTCTTTTTACTTGGATATTAGAATTTGGGCCATAGTTTATATTTAGTTGCGCATGGTTTAAGACATAAGTGGAGCTTGTGGCCAAGTGGTTAGCAGCGTGGATTATGCTACGAGGAGCCTGGGTTCGAATCTCATGAGAAGCAAGGGAGTATTTATTTTGCGAATTGGACGGCAAGAGTTTCAGTTGAATTTAAACTCTACTGGCGAAGGGATCCCACATCGGAAAGACATAAAGAATGAAGGTGAAGAGCTAGCTATATAAAGAGCATCCTAGGAGGACAGTAAACACATCTTGGAGGGTGTTTGGGCACAGGAGTGGTCGCAGCGCGGTTTAGCACCAGAGTCCTAGCAGGTGTGTACTTCTCTACTCTAGTTGTAGAGCGGCAAATGCCGAAGTGCCGATCACGGCAATAGTAGCCACACGAGCGTGCGAACGCACGTGTGGGGCTTCGACGCGATAGTTGAGGCCATCAGTAGTATTCTTGTGGGTTGGGGCTGCTTGGGCCACGATGGGCCGAAGTGGGCCCAATGGGCCCGTGGGCCCAATGGGCCCGTGGGCCCATATGAGTAAATTGTATGATGATATAGTATATAGTGAACTAGACTAGGTGGAACTTATATACGTGGCTAGATTTGTGCTAGGTGGGCCACACGAGCGTGTGGGCCCGAATGAGCCGAAATGGGTCTTAGGCCCAATAGTCCGGTAACGACAGGAAATGGCAGTTGAGTCACTCGTGGCGACATTGGGCCTATGGAAAGGCTATTACAGGTGCGAATTTACAAAAATACCCTTGGTGGGTAAATTACGAAAATACCCTTGGTGGGTAAATTACGGAATTACCCTTGGTAGGTAAAATTACCGTTATACCCTTAGAGGTTGATTAGCTTGATTATGTTGTATTGGTTATTCTGATTATGATGGTAATTCATTTCGTACGTTATATTTGATATATGATTTGCATACATGCCATACTGCATACACGAATTATTATGTCATGACATGTTGCATGGGCTTGGGATATGATATTGAATAAGATGAGCAAGTGTAAAGGGAAAGTGTTCCGGTGGTTTTACCATATTATTCGGTGACTCATGTCACAGTATTACGATTCGGTGACGTTGTCACATTATCCGGTGGCTATGCCACTTATTAATGGCGATGAGCAGTTGACTGCAGCGACTGCCTTCGAGGGTGTGTAGCGGATGGAGGGTCAATTTAGTAATCCCCTGGTGTGTGCGGCAGGATACGGTGATGTGTAGCGGATGGACACTAGGTTGGGTTGGGGTTCATTTTGCATAATCATGTGTGGTATGTGGGTTTATGTGGATTTGGGGCCAAGCCCATTTGTGGAATCATGTGGATTAATTGCATTGGACTCATTCTTGATATGCCATGACATTGGGCTAATATAGTACTGTGGGCTTAGGCCCAATTATCGTGGTAAGGGGAATTACACGCTGAGTCTCGATGACTCACCCCCTCTTTTTAGGTAATCATTAGATCGCGGATTTGGGAAGCCGAGGCAGACTTGTGGTGGCCCTGTAATGTTTTCTGTAAACTCGTTTCTTTTATTTAAACTTACTATTAATTTTGGGATTTTGTTATGTAATAAGGCCTTTGCTATTTTATTTGGTTTTAGCTTTCAATTTGGTTACTGTTTATTATTAAATGTTCAATATGGGATTTTCCTAAAATGATAATAAACCGTTTTTATTCAAAATTTCTTAAGCTCGATTTTCACAACAAATACAATTTTATTCAAATTAATAACAACTTTGTAAAATGGGCATCGAAATGAATCGGCTTTTATAAACAAACCACAGAACGCGGAGTTGCAAAAAGAATACGAACTTTTTAACGAACGCACAGTTTTTTTTTTTTAGACATTCCTTTTATGTGACATGTCAGATCCGGTCGTAACGTCTAGGCCGGGTTTGGGGTGTTACAATTATGGTATCAGAGCCTAGGTTCAAAAACTCGGCTGTGGGTTTGGGTTCAAAAATGTTTTCAAAGGATGGTTTGGAAAATGGTTTAAAAAAATATATATCTGTTTTCTAGAAGTATGGCACCCGAGTCTCCGGCACCAAATCCGTAAGTTTCCTTTTTACTATATTCTATTATATGCTGAATGATTGTATTTATTCTGCGATGTGTGGATGTAATGCTTGAATATAGGAATTGTATGTATGTGTGGAAAATATCTGTTTGCTCCGGTGTTAGATAGTTGGTTATGTGAAGGGGTTCCAAGATTTAGTTAGAAAGGGTATTAGTGTTATTAGAATCAGAGTGCGCAGCGTGGGCTTAGTGTTGTAAGTTAGGATGTACGACTGTTAGTTAGTTGGAAATTTCGAGGACGAAATTTCTTTAAGAAGGGTAGATTTGTAACATCCTGAAATTGGGCCTAGTAGGATTGGGCCCAATGGGCCTTAGGCGTAGTAGCGTTTAAAATTATAGAGAACGGTATTAATGCAAGTTAGACTTATAAGGTAAGTGATTTTGGAAGGTTAGAGGGCTTCTAGGAAGTCTCGGGATCAAATTTAGGCTTTAGGGAAATTTTGGTTTTAGGCGGAAAAAACCCTAGAAGTTGGCAGGTAGGCCTTAAGAATAAAAAGTGGAGGAAAATGACACAAGTGGAGTTTGCGGTGTAGTGGCAAAGTGATGCCACATAAGGGGCAAGGGGGTGACGCCACAAGGAAGGAAGGAGGCCCAAGGTTCAAGTCTTGGCTCTTGCATTTTGGTTTCTTTTTACTTGGATCTTAGAATTTGGGCCATAGTTTATATTTAGTTGCGCATGGTTTAAGACATAAGAGGAGCTTGTGGCCAAGTGGTTAGCAGCGTGGATTATGCTACGAGGAGCCTAGGTTCGAATCTCATGAGAAGCAAGGGATTATTTATTTTGCGAATTGGACGGCAAGAGTTTCAGTTGAATTTAAACTCTACTGGCGAAGGGATCCCACATCGGAAAGACATAAAGAATAAAGGTGAAGAGCTAGCTCTATAAAGAGCATCCTAGGAGGAGAGTAAACACATCTTGGAGGGCGTTTGGGCATAGGAGTGGTCGTAGCGCGGTTTAGCACCAAAGTCCTAGCAGGTGTGTACTTCTCTACTCTAGTTGTAGAGCGGCAAATGCCGAAGTGCCGGTCACGGCAATAGTAGCCACAAGAGTGTGCGAGCGCACGTGTGGGGATTCGACGCAATAGTTGAGGCCATCAGTAGTATTCTTGTGGGTTGGGGCTGCTTGGGCCATGATGGGCCGAAGTGGGCCCGTGGGCCCATATGGGTAAATTGTATGATGATATAGTATATAGTGAACTAGACTAGGTGGAACTTATATACGTGGCTAGATTTGTGCTAGGTGGGCCACACGAGCGTGTGGGCCCGAATGGGCCGAAATGGGTCTTAGGCCCAATAGTCCGGTAACGACCGGAAATGGCAGTTGAGTCGCTCGTGGCGACATTGGGCCTATGGAAAGGCCATTGCAGGTGTGAATTTACGAAAATACACTTGGTGGGTAAATTACGAAAATACCCTTGGTGGGTAAATTACGGAATTACCCTTGGTAGGTAAAATTACCGTTATACCCTTAGAGGTTGATTAGCTTTATTATGTTGTATTGGTTATTCTGATTATGATGGTAATTCGTTTCGTACGTTATATTTGATATATGATTTGCATACATGCCATACTGCATACACGAATTATTATGTCATGACATGTTGCATGGGCTTGGGATATGATATTGAATAAGATGAGCAAGTGTAAAGGGGAAGTGTTCCAGTGGTTTTACCACATTATTCGGTGACTCATGTCACAATATTACGATTCGGTGACGTTGTCACATTATCCGGTGGCTATGCCACGTATTAAGGGCGATGAGCAGTTGACTGCAGCGACTGCCTTCGAGGGTGTGTAGCGGATGGAGGGTCGATTTAGTAACCCCCTGGTGTGTGCCACAGGATACGGGGGTGTGTAGCGGATGGACACTAGGTTGGGTTGGGGTTCATTTTGCATAATCATGTGTGGTATGTGGATTTATGTGGATTTGGGGCCAAGCCCATTTGTGGAATCATGTGGATTAATTGCATTGCACTCATTCTTGATATGCCATGATATTGGGCTAATATAGTACTGTGGGCTTAGGCCCAGTTATCGTGGTAAGGGGAATTACACGCTGAGTCTCGATGACTCACCCCCTCTTTTTAAATGTTTCAGGTAATCATTAGATCGCGGATTTGGGGAGCCGAGGCAGACTTGTGGTGGCCCTGCAATGTTTTCCATAAACTCGTTTCTTTTATTTAAACTTACTATTAATTTTGGGATTTTGTTATGTAATAAGGCCTTTGGTATTTTATTTGGTTTTAGCTTTCAATTTGGTTACTGTTTATTATTAAATGTTCAATATGGGATTTTCCTAAAATGATAATAAACCGTTTTTATTCAAAATTTCTTAAGCTCGATTTTCACAACCAATACAATTTTATTCAAATTAATAACAACTTTGTAAAATGGGCATGGAAATGAATCGGCTTTTATAAACAAACCACAGAACGCGGAGTTGTAAAAAGAATACGAACTTTTTAACGAACGCACAATTTTTTTTAGACATTCCTTTCATGTGACATGCCAGATCCGGTCGTAACGTCTAGGCCGGGTTTGGGGTGTTACAAGTTTTATTTTGTATTATACCTGTTAGGGGTTGAAAAGCCGGAAAATGAGGCTGTATGAACAGTCGTGTGTAGATCTCTAGCACACTAATAATCTGTATGAATATATATGTGTTTATTTTATGGGCTAAAAGCCGGAAAATGGGCTGTGTAAACAGTCGCGATACCCAGAAAGGGTAGGCAAAGGATGCCAGGTATGTAACCATAGAAACTTCTCTATGTGTATCGATGTATGTGAAAGACTGTAATCTCTTAGGTAGTATATTGTCTGATTTTGCATGAATGTATGCATGGGATGGGTTTGATATGAAAAGGGGAAGAGCATGATTGGTCACATAGTGGTCGGTGGTAGAAAACCCACGTAATGAAATGATTGGTCACATGGTGATTGGTGGTAGAAAACCCACGTAATGAAATGTTAAGGTCACATAGTGATCGGTGGTAGAAAACCCACGTAATGAAATGTTAGGTCACTTGGTGATCGGTGGTAGAAAACCATGTTAAAATTCCTGATTGATAGGAATAGGCAGTACGGCTGTCGTTTTGGTGTGTAGCGGATGGAGGGTTGATTGTAGAAATCCCCAAGGTGTGATGGTTGGTACGAGTTGGTGTGTAGAGGATAGAATTCTAGGATGGGTTGGGCTTTGCATCATTTATCATCTGTCATGTGATTATGATTGTTGCCATTGTGTATGGGCCAAGGCTCATAATGTGTTTGTGGGCCCAAGCCTTTTATGTGTTTTCGGGATTTACACACTGAGTCTTGGTGACTCACCCTATTATTTTTCCCTAACTTTTCAGATGAGCAGTAGATCGTGGACATGGGAGGCGAGACAGACTCGAGGGGCCATCAAGTTTTTATTTTTATAGATTATTCCGGCTTTTCTTTAAGTTTTAATTTTTGGAATATTTATGTAGTAAGGCCCCATAGTTTATATTTCACTGCTTAATTTTTAATATTTGCAACTTATGAAATTTTGTCAAAAGGTTTAATTATTCAAAATAATAATAATACAAGTTTTTTTTCAAAAGGTCACCTATTTATTCAAATATTGTCTAATTAACTTACGATTTTCGAAACCAACGAAGCAAAAGTTTTCAATGTACAACCCGTAGCACGCCAGATCCGGTCGAAATGCATGGGCCGGGTTTGGGGTGTTACATAGAGAGTCTCCCCCTCAGTTGTAAATCACCCATTGTATCTATTGTATTCCATTTTTTAGTAGTAAATACTAAGTTGAGAGTATTTACTCAAACACTTATCATGCATTGTTTTTCTGTGTTTATTTTGTTCTTTTGAGCATTCTTTTGGCTTGAGTTGCTTCCACTATATAAATTAGTGTCTTGGAAGAATTCTGCGAGAATCCTCACTTTGCAGAAGTTAAGTTGACTTTGGCGCATTGAGTCGAAGGAATCGCCTAAGGCCGTACGAATTGTGAGAATGAAAGTCTAGCCCCATGACAGTAACACCAAGGTTTTTTTTTCTATTTTATAAAAAAGATTCCTTGTCAGTTTTGGTCCTTCTAATATGCTTAAATTTAAGATTTAATCTTTATACTTTAATTTTGACATAATTTGGTTTCCATATTAATATAATGTTATTAATTAGTTCAAATAGTTAATATTTTTAAATTTTCAATTAATCTATTACATGATTATATGTAATTTGAAAGTGGATTTATGAATCTAAAAATGAGGGGATTAAATTATTGATAATAAAAGTAGGAGAACTAAATTCCAAAGGTACAAAGTGTAGAGACTTAGAGTCATGATTTTTTGAATCAAACTAAATCAGTTGGCGTGTTGGTTCGAAGAGATAAATCAGACCAGTTGATCCACAAACCAATACAGAACGATTAAACTAAGCTAAAAAATCGATTAAACAAATATTTTATTTTTAAATTATTTTATTTTTAATAATTTATTTAATCGAATCATACGAAGCAGTGGCCTGACCAATTCGACCATTGATCTGGTTCTGAAAACCTTGCTTAAAGTATATTTTAATTTGTAAAATTTTACTCTAATTTGACACAAAGAAATAATCAACCTAGTGTGAAGTGTAGGTAGACGATAGTGATTATGGGCTATTAATGTAAGGTAAACAATAATATGATGTTTGTCAAAAACAAAATATCATCTTTAATTGGATTTATACAAATATTTGTAAGAGATTAAAAATTTAAGGATAAAAATATTTCAACGGAGGGATCCACTTACATTAATGTAAAATTTTAGTGGTTTTATATTATTTTGTAATTTTTTATACGATTAATATTCTAACAGTCCAACTATTGAATTTATTAATATATTTGTACTTATCATGCATGTCATTTTTTTACCTATTTGATATCTTTATCACATCGATTTAAAACATTGTCTATATTAATATATATTTAATGGTTGAAAGTTTTTTTTTACACAAAATGAATAGTTAGAAATTTTTAATTTAATTTACGTTGAACTTGACATGCATGATTTACATGAATGGAGTATAAAATATGACCGTTGGATTGTTAAAATATTAATTACGTAAAAAATACAAAAAGTTTAATAGACCCTTATTTAGAAGTACATTTTATATAAAAATAGTATACTCGGTTTAGTTTTTTTAAAATGTTTTAGATTTGTATTTTTCATTTTCATTTTAAAAAATTAATTTTTTATTTTTTATTTTCTAAAAAATAAAAAACAGTTTGATATAAAAATGTATTTTCAATAATGAAAACATAAAAAATATGTTTTGTACCTATTTTGCTATAATAGAAAATATAAGACATAAGTTAAGACTTGTTTAAAGTAGTGATTAAAATTCTTAAATGGCACCAAGTTGACATGGGTTCAAACCTTGTCATCGGCTAATATTGTAATAATAATAAAAACACAATAAATAAAATAAATTTGAATTAGAGTAAATCCATTTAAAATTAAAAAAAACTCTTTATTATTTTCTAATTTTGCTTTTATATGAGTTTGAACTAAAGTCAATCTATTTTCTTCAACTTGTTTAATTTTACAAAATATTTTTAGTGAAAACAATGGGAATAACTTTCTACTATTTTCTTATTTTCATTTTCTAAAAATCATTTCTAAAATTTTAAATAAATTTTTTTTTTAAATCTGGAAATATGTAGGATTTAAAGATGCAATGAATTGTAAAAAAAAGCTAGAATTTGATACTATAGTTTTAGAGTGGAGCGAGATATCCATATCAATTTGAATATTTTCATACAAAATGGTAATCCAATATATAAAAAGCTCCTTTTTCAAATATATTAAATTAATTCAAAATTGTGATTATTTTTAAAAATATCGTATAGTCATAATTTTAAAAAATAAATAATGAATTTTAAGATTCTTTTAGCATTTTCTGTTATTTTTATTTTTTTTAATTATTGTTAAGAAATATTCTAAAATATTAAAATAATATTTTAGTTATAATTTAAGGATTAAATTAATTATTAACCCTTTAAATTAATATTGCACCTCATACTTTCATTAAAGGGTAACAAAAGTTAGCAAACAAATGACTAATATGTAACAATTGGATAATATTAATATATTGTTTTAAAAATTAAATAATCAAAATATAATTTAAAACCAAATTTAAGGACTGTTAAATGTACTATTGGCAGTCCACTTGGATGCGTTGCTTTGTGGTCTCAGGTCATTTCTTCAAAGTTGGGCTTGGTCGGTTCAATTTATGTGACTCATAAAACCAAAAAAATATGATTAAAATAAGCAGTAAGCCACCCAAAAGTTCAACCAAAGCATTGACATTTATTGTTTATAAATAAATGTTTATAAATTGAAATTCAAAACAGGCTCTAATTGCAGCCATTGGACAGTCAAATTACGCTCACCTCAGATTAATTGACATAAGAAATCATTCAAGCTCTATCATTACATGGAGGTTTAACACTTTACCAAAAAGCCTTCACCTTTACACTTCATCCATGAAAAAAAGCAATGTCCTTTTCAGGGATTATAGTAAAAAGACCAGAAAATATCAGCCATTAAACATATCATGTCAAACAAGTTATATTAGGTTGTGAAGTACCAAACGTTTCTTCTTCAGATCTCTTTGGTCTTTTCGTTGTTGTTCTCTGCAGACTTTTCTAACACATTTGGGTGATTGTTGTTTTTTTTTTGGGGGGGGGGGGGGGGTTAGTTCAAAGAGACCCAAAGATGGCAGCAGGTGTTAATAGGAAAATATCAGCCGCTTCAGCAAGAGCTCACACTAGAAGAGCCAAGCAAAACGCTTCTTTCAAGCTTCCTTCAGGTGGGTTTTCCATTCTCCTTAAAATCTACCTTTTATTTGATCTAATTTGGGTTATATTACAATTTTAGAATTCCAACAGTTTTCTTTTTTATCTGGGTTACTTTGCTTTTGTTCTTACAAAGCATAAGAAAGTTGAAATATTTGGATCTTACAGATTCTTAACATATTGACTCATTTGAGGGTAGTAAAATCTTTGGAATTTTGTCTCTCTTTGTTTCTGCTGAGATTGTATGAATATCAGTCATTTGCCTTCACTCACTCTGTCTTTGAGTCAAGCCTTGAACTTTGATCTTGGCTTGATGTAAAAATGAGTTCCAATTATCTTTTGGATAGAGAGGAGCGAGTGTGAGTTAGACTGATGATATTGCTCTATAGGTGAAAACAGAAAGGTGCACTTTAAATTAAAACACATGAGGTATCCCAGGTGGCTGATGAACAGCCTATAATGGGATTTCTTTATATTGATTAACTGCCATTTATTTTAAATTCATTTCTCCAATTATTATGGACTGTTTGACTTGTGCAGGGATTTGCACAAAGATGCTATTGGTCTTGTTTGCTGGGATATTGGCATGGGCTTATCAGGCTATTCAGCCGCCAATACCAAAGACATGTGGCTCTCCCTATGGTCCACTGGTCACGGCATCAAGAATAAAACTCAAGGATGGAAGGTATTTGGCCTACAAAGAGCATGGTGTTCCCCGAGATGCAGCAAAGTATAAAATTGTCTATGTCCATGGCTTTGATTCTTGTAGACATGATGCTGTTGTTGCCAATACCTTGTCAGCGGTACTTATTTGTTCTTTTTTCTTCTTGTTTCGGATACTCATAGTCATATGAACTTTCAGCTATGACATGTTGACATAAGTGTCATTGGACTTTGCTCTTTGTTCCTACCAGGAAATTGTTGAAGCTCTCAGGGTCTATATCGTGTCTTTTGACAGACCAGGTTATGGAGAGAGTGACCCTAATCCAAAACGAACGGTTCAGAGCTTGCCTTTGGATATAGAAGAGCTTGCTGATCAATTGGGATTAGGAACCAAGTTTTATGTAATTGGATTTTCTATGGGGGGACAGGTTATTTGGAGCTGCCTCAAGTACATCCCACACAGGTATTGTTTTCACTGAACTACTTGAATGCAAGAAACAAAGAAATAACATACGATATCTGTTCTGTTGTCGGTATACTGCTTGTGTTTTTGACATCTGTTCAATCATGTGAGGGACTTTTTGCAACTAACAGGTTAGCTGGGGCAGCATTGTTAGCTCCAGTTGTTAACTACTGGTGGCCTGGTTTTCCTGCAAGCTTAGTTACGGAAGCATATCAGCAACAGTTACCCCAAGACCAGTGGGCCGTCCGTGTGAGTCACTATGCTCCCTGGCTTACCTACTGGTGGAACACTCAAAAATGGTTCCCTAGTTCTAGCGTTGTTGCTCACAGTACCGATATTCTTAATAGTGAGGACAAAAAACTCTTGCCCGAGATAGTCTCTACTAGGAACTACGCGGTACGTGTTTCTTTCTGCTACAAAGTTGCTTGCACTTGCGTAGTGACTTGTATTCGAGATGTGAATAGTTGTTTTTGCCGATTGTGGTGGTTTGGTCATGGGAATCTGTTGGCATACTAAAGATTTTGTTGTAGTAAATGATTATGGTGGGTTACTGGTGGTTCTTTTACTGGTCTGTGGTCGTAGTAGTAATTTGCTATTATTGCTGAATGCCATCATAATTTGTCTTGTCCTCCCCTCAGGCAGTAGTAAGACAGCAAGGTGAATACGAGTCTCTGCATCGTGACATGATGATCGGATTTGGAACATGGGAATTCTCTCCCATGGATCTGGACAACCCATTTCCTAACAACAAGGGATCGGTGCACATGTGGCATGGAGATGAAGATAAGATAGTGCCGGTTATACTGCAACGCTACATTGCTCAACAACTCCCATGGATTCACTACTACGAACTACCAGGTGCTGGACATATGTTTCCACACGCTCCAGGGATGTCGGATAATATAGTGAAGGTTTTGGTCGGAGAGTAGTAGTCTGCATTTATATGTGGAATTTCCCTTTATTCCAACCAACATTGATACTGCAAACCTCTCTATATGGATTGAATTCGACAATTATACAAGAGAAATGCGAAGGTGTTGTTTAGTTTTAAGGTATTGTTTGTTTGACAGAATATTTTGTAGAGAAAATTTTCAGTATTTTACCATGTTTGGTTCAGGAAAATATGTTACTCCTCAACTTGAAAGAGCGTGTTTTCCTGACATTTTACAAACTCATCACTGTTTGCTCCTCGTGTTTGTTTTTTTCCTTCCTCAAATGAAATATATATCTTCTTCAACAATTCTTCTCTCCTTCTCTGACTGTTTCTTCTCCATATTTGCTATATGGTGGATGAAACTTTATTCTTCTCTTTAATTTCCCTTAAATTTGTTTTAAAAATCATTAAAAAGTCTATTTTTTTTCCTAAAATTATAAACAAAAATTAGAATTTTGAAAAAAAAAATTAAAATAGAATATTGAAAAATTATAAAATTATAAAAAATTGCAAAAAAATTATTAAATATTGAAAAACATAGAATTTTAAAAAATTATAACAAAAAAGAAATTGCAAAAAAATAAAAAATTATGAAAATATAATAAGTTATTTTTTCTATGGATCCATGTTTGAGATTGATCAACTTATCGATATCATCAATACAAGCAACGCTCAATGGAAACATGGTGCAATCATTAAGGATCCTGAATTTCTCCCCTTTGATCTTAACTCAATTTTGATTCTTTTTCTCGACAATCAACTCTTTGTAGTATGTTAGTGACCCATGTAAACTCTTTTTCATAATTTTATATAATTTTTAATATTTTCGTAATTTTATATTATTTTTAATAAATTTTATAATTTTTTAAAAATTCTATTTTTTATAATATTTAAAAAATCTATTTTCTATTCTTAAATAATTTCTATTATTTTCTTTTTATCACTTTTATAAATTTTATAAATTCTAATTTTTTAAAATTTTCGAAAAATCTATAATTTCTTTATATTTTAGAATTTTTTTAAGAATTTTAAGAACTTATTAGAATTCTTTATGATTTTTTTACAATTTTTTATTTTCCAAACAAATTTAAGGAAAATTACCAAATTTTATCACGTGGGATGTGCCACGTGGCAAAGTTAAGAGAAGTTAGGGGCTTACATGAAAATTGATTTTTTGAGGGCTTAATTGATTGCTTAAATTCGATTAAGGGCTCAATTGAATGTTGGTTTCAATTGAGGGCTAAGTTGATAACCAATACTCTAATTAAACCTAGAGATTTCGCCCTACAAATCAACGGAGAAGAGCTTTTGCAACTAAAGCAAAAAGAAAAAGGGATAATGGATCCCCTTGTCTAATACTCGGTGCATATAAAACTTTCTAGATATGCTTCTATTGGTTAAAACTGACATCTTTGATGTGCCTACACACTCTAAAATCCAACAACGCCACCTACAACCAAAACCCATACAATCCAATACATAATCCAAAAAGTCCCATTTGACACAATCATATGCCCGCACAAAGTCTAGTTTAATCAGAATCCCCCTAACCACATTCTTCTACTTCTGCTCTCTAATTGAATCCACAGCTTCATTTGCTAATAGTATACCATCCATAATTTGCCTACTTTTTATGAAAGCACTTTGAGTAACACTAACTAATTCACCAATGACCCCCTGAAGTCTCCTCCTCGTCAACACCTTTGATAAATTTTATAAAGTGAACTCACCAGGCTGATTAGAAGATAGCCTTTTACTGACAATAGGGATGAACCTTTTCGGATATGCACAATAAATGTGGAGTTGCAATCCCTCGACAACTTACCAATCCCATAAAAATTCTGTAAAAAAGTCAAAACATCCTCCTTGACAAAGCTCCAACATGTCTTATAGAATTCAAAATTAAATTCGTCCGATCCCGGAGATTTTGACCCTCACAACTCTACTTCCACAAAAGGTCTTTTTATAAAATCTTTCTCACTAGCTTGAAGTTTGTTAAAATCCTATCCCAAACTAAAATTCCATCTTCGTGGTCTCGAGTTTTCAGTGAAATCGAAACAATAGTTTTGAGACAACAAATCTGACATGAAAATATTTATTTTATTATTATTTTAATGTCTACAACATGCTAGTATTATCGTATAAAAATTTCATTAAGAAATTTTACCGTTTGCACGCTTAATTTGGTAAAAATGACTAATTTGCAGAAGGTGCAAAACTTGAGTTCTGTAAGCTAAAGGGATTTAATAGCTATGAAATTATATGTTTAGAGGGTTTATGTTGTAAATAAACCATTGATATTTTGAGTGGACAATTATGGCCATTAAGAATGAAATTTTAAAGGTTTAATTATAAAGTTATTCTAGTAAATTAATAAATACATGTTAGTAAAATAATTAAAAAACAAAGTTATCATCTTTCTATGTTCATCTTCAACAGAAATTAGGCTTAAGAAAAGCCATTAAAGAAGATTTAACATTCGACCATCTCTCATAACTTGCATGGTATGATTTTTCGTCCCATTTTTAATGATTTTTATGTTTTTTGAATCGTTGTAGTTTAATCTAGCTAGCCGAGGGACTAATTTACAAAACTGTAATAAGACTAGGGTTTTTCCATGAATGAATACATGTTCTTGTGATGTTTAATGGAAAAAAATGAACCTTTGTTGTTAGATAAACAACTTTTGTAAAGTGAATTTTGTTGAAAATGTCAATTAGGGATTAAATTGGAAAATGTAAAATATTCATAGTGTAATTTGTGAAATAATGAATTGTATGAGTTGATAGGGTCCTATATGAAATTCGACTAGCATGGGTTAGTGGTGAAATTGCATGAATTTCATTTTATGATCTTAGAGACTAAATTGTAATGAAATCAAAATTGGTAAAAACGTAATTTTGCAAAAATATAAATTTGGATTGAATTTAATAGAATGGTTATTAAATAAATTGAATTTATTCATTTAGATCAAGATAAACCTCGCACAACTTTAGATCGGGGCAAAGATAATGTTTCGGATTAATCGACTCCGTATCTACGTTTTATCATTGAGGTAAGTTCGTGTAATTGCATAATGTCTATATGTTTTTTATTGAATTACATATGTGTTGTGGACTGCCTTGTAAACAATTGTTGCATATCCAACGATGTTACGTCGACTACCGAACCCCGTTTGAACCTTAAGAATTCGTAAGATACAAATGACATGTTATTAGGGTTTACATGTTTCGGGTGTTGGTCTTAAATGTCCTACCGGTGCCTGAGTTTCGGCATTTGTTGTAAATACTTGAAAGCTTGTGGAGCATCACCGTGTAGTTACGTTCCAACCCATAGCTCATGTGAGCAGGCCCATTTCACAGCTCGTGCACTCTTTTCACAGCTCGTGTGAGCATATATGTAAAGGAAATGACAGCTTACAGTTTTATTTTTAGCACTCTTCGTGTGAGCTATCCCGTGTATCCAACGATATTCTAATCGGTTCAACGGGCATGATTTTGAAAGGAAATGGTAAGAGTTCAATATGAACTAAGGCAAGTACATATATGAATTTCATTGAATTGGTGATACATGGAAAATATGTAAGTTGAGATGGATGACAAATCCAAATGATTCATGTTTAATTTTAATGGTCATCCATGTTAAATTGCCTATGATTTATGTTCAAATATACTAACATGTTTGTGTTGATGCTTAGGCTTTGGCCAAGCTATTGGTTGGATTATGCCATGCTAAGTTTTAATGTTATGTAATGAAAAGGTAAGTTAAGTTTTATGTTATACAAACTTACTAAGCATTTTATGCTTACTTTGTGTTATTTTCCATGTCTTTTAGTGAATTAGAAGCTCGTTTGAGTTGGAATCTTGTTGGAGAATTATCACACTATCCATCGGCTATATCGGTAGATTGTGATGTTTTTAAGTCATGGTTATAATGACATGTATAAGTGTTTTGTGCTTTGTGATATAGCCACTATGTTGGCTCGTAAATATGGTATTTTGGCTGATGGATAGGTTGCTACGTTGGCATGTATATATGGTTTATAATTGTTGATATTTTGGGCATCTTGGTGCTTAAATTGTCAAAGTTGGAATGGTAAATAACATGCACGCTTTGAATGGTTCTTTTGATATGCTTGGATGTGGTCATTGTGGTATGTTTGGATGTGTTTGTCATAGGGTCAATTTTTCTAAGGTTTAGTGATATTAAATGTTGAATGGTCAAATTGGTATATGGAGTGTGATTTTGGTATGTGAACATTGTGGGAAGTTTTGGCATAGACTTAGTTACAAGTTGGTTGATTTATGGCTAAATTATGCAAATGTATAATACATGTTTGGTTGTTGTGATTGAGGTGCCTTTTGGGCATATTGGTTGTATGAACAAATACCATATTGATCTAGCATGTTAATGCATGGTTTAGGTACACTATGAATGCTTGATCATATGTGAAAAAGGGTTATAGGTGTGTGCATGCTTGGGTGAGAAAATGGCTTTGAAATGGCCTATTTTTCATCCATACAGCCTAAGACACGGGCGTGTGTCTTAGCCGTGTGACCCTTGCAGTATAAAAATTTGTAACTTTTTCCTAAAAGTTCTATACGTTTTCGATTTCGTCCCCATTCATTTTTAAATTATTTTTAGGGCCTCAAGGGATCATATAAGGGACAATATGTGTGAGTTTGATTGATATTGCTATGATTTATGTTATGTTTTGAATCTTTTGATTAATTGAATATTTTGAGATGTAAACTTTCGATAATGCTTTATAAGCCTATTCCGACGACAAAAACGGGTTAGGGGTGTTACATTTATTGGTATCAGAGCTATGGTTTAGTCGATTCTCAGACTGAACGTAGTGCGTGTGAGTCTAGAAATACATGTCATTATATAACTTGTGATAGTGTGACAACTCTTGACTCATTTTGAAATATGTTTTCATATAGTAATGACATCCAACCAAGCCGACCCCAATAAAGTTGAGAGTAATGTACAAGCCTCCGTTCATGAAGCAGCGTCGAGCGGTACAAGGCCCGTATTTGAGGGTCGAGGAGGAGAGGCTAACGAAGCCTTCTTCCAGATGATGAATGAATGGTTTACCGAGTTTGTACGAATAAATCCGGTTGCTCAATGACCTCCAACACCACCTGTTCCCCAACTTGTCCCCGAAATTCCTCAAGGTTTGGATCCTTTGCGAGTTAATAAGACGCCAGTTGATAAAATTCGTAAATATGGGGCTGAAGAATTTAGAGTTACTGCTAAAGATGATCCTGAGAGAGTGGAGTTCTGGTTAGAAAACACGATTAGGTTTTTGACGAGTTATCTTATTTACCGGCAGAGTGTGTTAAATGTGATGTATATTTATTGAAAGACTTAGCTTACAAATGGTGGAACACAATGATTTCAGTTATGCCAAGAGAGCGTATAAATTTGGAATTCTTCCAAACCAAGTTTCGAAAGAAATATATAAGTCAGAGATTTCTTGATCAGAAACGCAAGGAATTCCTTGAGCTTAAACAGGGCTGTATGTTTGTGCCTAAATTCGAAAGAGAATTTGTCAGATTAAGCAAATATGCCCGGGAATGTATTCCAACCGAGGTTGCTATGTGTAAGCGGTTCGATGAAGGTTTAAATGAAGATATAAAGATTTTAGTTGGGATACTTGAATTAAAAGAATTTGTTGTTTTAGTTGATCGAGCACATAAAGCCGAAGAGCTTAGCAAAGAAAAGAGAAAAGCTAATTTTGAAGTTAGAGATTCGAGAAAGAGATCAACTGGAAAGTCATATTAGTCATCATCGAAGAGATCAAAGGAACATCACAACCATTCTACAACTTCAGTGGGGTATTCTAGTAGAGATAGAGGTAAACGGCATTCGATTCCAAAGCCTCAGGTTACGTCTGTAGCAAGTGTGCGTAGTGTCAGGGACAACATGCTCAAATGGAAGCAATGTAATAGACGACACTTCGGTGACTGTAGATTGAAGAATAAGGCATGTTTCAAGTGTGGTTCATTTGAGCATTATCTTAGAGATTTCCCAGAGAAGTCAGAGAAAGAAAAAGTTCAGACTAATCGACTGAGCAACACTGCTACGAGTGGTAGACCACCTCGTAATCTTGGAAATACGAGTAATAGCCGTGTTGGAACAAAAGAATTTGCTGTAAGATCTTAGGCACGAGCACCAGTTAGAG
This sequence comes from Gossypium australe, assembly GCA_005393395.2. Lineage (NCBI taxonomy): Eukaryota > Viridiplantae > Streptophyta > Magnoliopsida > Malvales > Malvaceae > Gossypium > Gossypium australe. Next base: position 81,604,986 of record CM016617.1, on the reverse strand, counting down.
CTTATGCTATTAGTGCATGAGAGGATGCTTTAGCGCCAGATGTTATTACTGGTACTTTTTCTATCTTTGATACTAATGTTACTACTTTGGTTGATCTGGGATCAACCTATTTGTATGTATGCACGAATTTAGTATCAAGTAAGAATTTACCTATTGAGTCCACTGAATTAATGGTTAAAGTGTCGAACCCCTTAGGTCAATATGTGCTAGTTGATAAGGTTTGCAAGAACTTTCCTTTGATGATTCGGGGTTATAACTTTTCGGCTAATTTGATGCTATTGCCATTTGATGAGTTTGACGTGATTTTGGGCATGGATTGGCTGACTCTGCATGATGCTATAGTGAAATGTAGACAAAAGCTTATTGTATTAAAGTGTCAGAAGGGTATAAGCTTCAGATTGAATCAGATAGTTTGACTGGTTTGCCTATTGTTATTTCGGTTATATCAGCACAGAGATATGTGAGAAAAGGCTGTGATGCATACCTTGCATATGTATTTGATTCTAGTGTTCCTGAGTTAAAACTAAAACCGGTTCCAGTGGTTTGTGAGTATCCAGATGTGTTTTCAGAGGAGTTACTCAGGTTGCTGCCGATTAGAGAAGTTGAAGTTGCCATTGAGTTAGTACTAGGAACCTCACCGATATCAATAGTTCCTTACAGAATGGCTCCTACTAAGTTGAAAGAGCTGAAAACGCAGTTTCTAGAGTTGACAGAGAGGGGTTTTGCTCGACCCAAATTTTCACCTTGGGGTGCACCTATTTTATTCGTTAAGAAAAAAGGACGAATCAATGAAATTATGTATTGACTACCGCCAACTCAACAAAGTTACAACCAAGAATAAGTATTTATTGCCGCGAATTGACAATCTGTTTGATTGGTTGAAAGGTGCAACAGTATTTTCAAAGATTGATCTTTGTTATGGCTACTATCAACTACGAGTTAAAGATTCTGATGTACCAAAAACTCCGTTTAAGACTAGGTACAGACATTATGAATTTCTTGTGATGCCATTTGGTTTAACTAATGCATCTGTAGTATTTATGGATTTGATGAACATAATTTTCAGACCGTATTTAGATCAAATTGTTGTGGTATTCATCGATTATGTCTTGATTTACTCTCGAGATGAGATTGAGCATGCCGAGCATTTGAGAATTGTATTGTGAACTTTGCGTGAAAAGCAGTTATTTGCCAAGTTTAGCAAATGTGAATTTTGGCTCCGAAAAGTCGATTTTTTGGGACATATTATATCAGTTGAGGGCATCAGAGTTGATCCGAGCAAAATTTCAGCTGTTGTTGACTGGAAACCTCCGAGAAATGTATCTGAGGTTAGAAGTTTTTTGGGTTTAGCCTGGTATTACAGAAGAATATTTAAGGGATTCTAGATGATTGTTACGCCGATGATGAGATTATTGCAAAAAGATATGAAATTCGAGTGGTCTGAGAGATGCCAGTAAAGCTTCATTCAGTTGAAAGTGTTATTAACCGAGGCACCGATGTTAGTTCAACCTAAATCGGGTAATGAATTTGTGATTTTTAGCGGTGCATCTTTAAATGGTTTAGGCTGTGTTTTGATGCAGGAAGGCAAAGTGATAACTTATTCTTCTAGGCAGTTAAAGTCATATGAAAAGAATTATCCGACGCACGATTTAGAACTGACAGCTATTGTGTTTGCATTGAAAATTTGGCGATGCCATTTGTATAATGAACAATGTCATATATTTACAAATCATAAAAATTTGAAGTATTTAATGTCGCAGAAAGATTTGAATCTGAGACAGCGCTGATGGCTTGATTTATTGAAAGACTACGATTTGATCATTGATTATCATTTGGGTAAAACGAATGTAGTTGTTGATGCTCTGAGTAGAAAGTCTTTATTTGCTTTGCGAGTTTTGAATACACGATTGATGTTGTCTGATGATGGTTCAATTTTAGCTGAATTGAAAGCTAGACTGACATTTTTACAACAGATTTACGAGGCTCAGAAATGTGATGATGTGTTATTAGCTAAACGGAAACAGAGTGAGTCGACACATGATTCAGATTTTCAAATTGGATCCAATGATTGTTTACTTTTTAGAGGCAAAATTTGCATACCGAGGAATTTAGAGCTCGTTCAGAAGATTTTGCATGAATCTCATATTGGTAGCTTGTTTGTTCATCTTAGTAGTAATAAAATGTACGGTGATTTGAAACAAATGTACTGGTGGTCGAGTATAAAACAAGAGATTCTGACTTTGTATCGAAATGTTTAGTATGTCAGCAAGTTAAAGCTGAACATCAAGTACCTTTTGGTTTGTTACAGCTAGTAATGATACCGGAATGGAAATGGAAGCGAGTCGCGATAGACTTTGTATCGAGATTACCCTTGTCTTTGAGAAAGAAAGATGCAATTTGGGTTGTTGTTGACCGTCTGATGAAGTCTACACATTTTATTCTGATTTGTACATATCATTCTCTTGAGAGATTAGTCGAACTATATGTTGCTGAGATTGCCAGATTGCACAATATGCCAGTTTCCATTATTTTAGATAGAGATCAGCGTTGTACATCACGATTTTGGAGCAAGTTACAAGAGGCTTTAGGTACACGTTTACATTTTAGCACTGCATTTCATCCACAGACCGATGGTTAGTCCGAGTGAGTAATTCAGATACTCGAGGATATGCTTTGATGTTGCATGTTAGAATTCGAATGTAATTGGGAAAAATATTTACTGTAACACCCCAAACCCGACCCAAACGCTACGACCAGAACTGGTATACTGCGGGTTGTACATTGAAAACTTTTGCTTTGTTGGTTTTTGGAAATCATAAGTTAATTAGACAATATTTGAATACATCGATACACATAGAGAAGTTTCTATGATTACGTACCTGGCATCCCTTACCTACCCTTTTTGGGTAATCCGACTATCTATACAGCCTTTTTCCGGCTTTTAGCCCATAACATATATTTAGTTCAGATTACTATTCAGCCTTTTTCCGGATTTTAGCCCATAACATACATAATACAGTTTAATTAGTGTGTTAGAGATCTACACACCTGATTATCGTTAGAACAAGACTTTCTACGTTGACGTTATCCGTAGTCAACACAGCTACTATCTGCCTAAGGTGTTGTTCAGAGGCTGGTAATGAAACATTAGGTTAAGGCACAACTAACGAAAAGAAAACGGTTGATCATCTTAAGGAGAATTGAAATCCTTACCTTGAAATCCCGAAAATAATATGACTCGAATGCTACCAATTTCTGGCTTAGAACCCTAGGCGATTAGATCTCCTTCAAATCCCGGAATGCCGCCCAAAAGAAGAGAACACGAGAATAGAAAGAAACGTTAAACTAAAGATGGCCCTAACCATCAACTAACCATTCGACTTTGGCTTAAAAAGCCGAAAAGAATAACAAGAATAATAGCACTAGTCAACACTTACCTCTATAGGAAATTCGGCAACTCCTAGGAGTTTTTGGCTTTTGAGAAGATAAAGAAGAGAAGATAATAAGAAGGAATCTAAGTAGTTTTGGCTTTTAGTTGAAGGAATCGGCAAAAGAATAGGGAGTGTTTGGCTATGGAGATGAGAAGAGAGTTCAGGGTTTCGGCTTTTGAAAGAAAACAAAAGAAAAGAAATTGCAGAGGAAGACTGAGAATTTTGGCACAAAGAATGAAGAAAAAAGTAGGGTTGAACTGCCGGAATTGATGAGATCTCACCCCTATTTATAGAGAATTTTGGCACTTACTTAAAAACCTGAAAGTGCCCTTCCTGATATCTAATAGTTAAGCCAATAGTAGGGGAAATTTCGGCACCCCTTTGCCATATCAGAAAGCGATTTCTCCTCCCCTTCAGAGTCAAAATTTCGGCCACCACCTAGCCTTGCAGATAAATCCTATCTTTTCTCATCTGACTACTCATCCACAGTGTCATGGATAACTCCACCTCTTCCTTCCTTTATCAGCACATTATCCACCTTATTATCACATTAGATAAATTCCTAAATTTAAGCATCATTGCCGAACTCCACTACTGCTCTTATAAATGCTGAAAATATTTAAAATAAAAGGTACCAGGCGACTCGAACCTTTGGACCTTCAATTGACGCCAACTCTCTTCCCTCTTGGTGGCGCCATTTTGCCACTGGGCCACAAGCCCATTTATGTTTTAAAACGCAACTAATATCTGTTATGCCCTAACTTAGCAAGCTTTCCACTAAAGTGTTCAAACAAGAATTTTAACTACAGCCTCGGCCCAAACCTGAACCCAATTTGGACCCCTAATCCTCAAATTAACTCATTACACATATTCACCCATTAAACGCATAGGCCCAAAAATTCAGGATGTTACAGTTCTACCCCCTTAAAGAAATTTCGTCCTTAGAATTTCCAACTAAGTATTAATCGTACTACCCAAGTCTCACCACTATGCTTTCGCTGCGCACTCTAATTCTAAAGCCAAAAGAAACACTTAGTATACTATGGTAGAGTACGCACCGACATTCGCATCTAGAGCGTCCTCGTCCCCTTGGCGACGTGCTGCATAGACCAAAGCTGGTTGCCTCGCCTCAGCATAACCTGCACCTTCACGACCATGTCCTGTGCCATTTCCACCATTGACTTGACCACGGCCCCTTGGTGGTTGTTGGCCTCCTCTTCCTAGCGGTGCATTCTCTTGATCTGTGGGCCCTTCACTGCCCCGTTGCTGCGGATAATTTCTAACTTGGTGGTCCGTAGATCCACACCTAAACACTTCCCAGTGCCTGCCCAACACTCACCGGCATGAAATTTGCCACATCGAGCACACTTCTGTGTCTAACTAGCAGCAGCAGGTCTCTCATCCCGACTCGGCCCGTCTGACCTAGGCCTTTTCTGAGTACGCCCAGCTGCCCCTGACAATCCAAAATCCCTCTTACTTCCGTCCCTATCTCTATCCCGATTTAGTTTCTCCGTTCGCTTAACCTCCTCAGCTATCTTAGCCTTTTTCACAAGCACAGCGAATTCCCTCTCCCGCTGTGGGGCTATCAAAACGCGCAAATCATCCCTCAAACCATATTCAAACCGAATGCAATGTTCATGTTCCATGGCCATAATCCCTCGGGCATATCGGCTAAGGAGTAAGAATTCAGCTTCATACGCAGCCACTGACCTACTCCTTTGAACCAGATTCAGAAATGCTCTGCGTTGCGCATCCACATAACTCGATCCAATGTACTTATTCTGAAACGCCATTTGGAAGAGATCCCAGGTGATACGGTCAGCCACTGCACCATCCTTAACCGTAAGCCACCAGTGATATGCTTCGTCCCGCAGGAGAGATACAACCCCTTTCAACTTCTCCTCCTTCGTGAAATCCAAATCATCCATTATGCGTTCCACTGCCTCCAACCAATACTCAGCGGAACTCGGGGCTACATCAGAAATTACCCTAAACACTTCTGCCCCATTGGCTCTACGTCGCTCCGGCACAGATTTCCGGGCTCCTGTGCCCATGCCTACCCCAGCAACCCTTTCTAAAACCCTTAACATCGCCTGAGATACCGTGTCATCTCTGGCAGTCTGATCCTGAAATTCCTCCTCCTCAGCTGGTGGCATCTCGTTTCCAGATCCATGGCCAGATCCTACTGGTTCCGATACCATCGTCCTACCCCTACCATGTCCACGCGGCGGACGTCCTCGACCCCTTGTACTCATTCTACCACTTCGCGTTTATCTAATTAGAAATTTTATGAATTATTAGTTTTCTTCCACTGATTAACCACGAACAGTCTTATGAATAGTAGTTTAAGAGTAGTTCTTTCGGATTCACAATTGTATCTACAATTCAATCTCAAGTCTGCATCTCTTAGTTCTAGGAAGCACATACATTCAATCATCAAACAACAACATACAAGTAACATCCATGAACTTACATTCATCATGTTGGGGTATCTTCGTCATTTCACCACCCAGGGGTATTTTCATAATTTATCCTACAGGGGTATTTTCGTAATTTTCCAAAATAGGGTTCCTTGGTAATTTTATGAAATAAGGGTATTTTGGTAATTTTGCAATCCGGGGTATTTCGGTAATTTTGCAATCCAAGGGTATTTTGGTCATTTCACAAATCAGGGGTAATTTGGTAATTTTACAAATCAGGGATATTTTGCTGCTGTTGTTTTTTTTTTTAAAACAGGGGTACTTTGGAAAATCTAGTTTCGCAATCCGGGTTACTCTCGTAAATATAGGGTTTCGGGTAAATTTGCAAAACATAGGTATTTTATAAAATCACGGTTGTTTTGGAAATCTTCACAAATCAAGTGTATTTCTTTGGAAATTTTACAAAACTTGGGGGTCTTTTTTTTTATTGTGAAATAGGGTGGCTGGTCCCTTTCGGGTTTTAATTATAAAGTTTGGCCCATCAACAAGTCCTCGCGACTAAGGTGAACAGTCACTACGCACCAGGTAGGATTCTAGTGAAGAGGAGGTGAGTCACTAGGACTGCTTAAATACCAAGCTCTCCCTGAATCCAATCCTATACATGCGCATGCCTGTTGCCACACCCTATCCCATCGACTCGTTCACGGGTTTGTTTAGTTGGATTAAGTCTTATGGAATTGAAGAGTTGTTTAACTAAGCCTAAGGTCCATCAATACTATCATACTAGTCTACGACCATAAAGCCCATCAACCCAACAAGTATATCACATCAAGGGTTAGAATACTTACCTGCGTGGATCGGGTGCCGGTAGACTCGAAGGCCATATCTTCTTCCAGAATTTTTTTTTCAAATTCACGTCAACTTTACAAAACATTACTAGGCCCATCTCACAGCCCGAGTTTTGAACTGGGCTCTGATACCAAAATGTAACACCCCAAACCCGGCCCAAACACTACGACCAGATTTGGTATGCTACGGGTTGTACATTGAAAACTTTTGCTTTGTTGGTTTTTGGAAATCATAAGTTAATTAGAGAATATTTGAATAAATAAGTGACATTTGAAAAGAAAACCTTGTATTATTATTATTCCGTATAATTAAACCATTGACATAATTTCAGGAGTTGCAAATAATAAAAACTACTTAGATGAATATAAACTATTGAGCCTTATTACATAAATATTCCCAAAATAATAAATAAAAGAAAAACTAAAAAAATAATTTATGGAAATAAAAACTTGATGGCCCCTCGAGTCCGTCTCGGCTCCCATGTCCACGATCTACTACTCATCTGAAAGAGTAGAAAAAAAATAATAGGGTGAGTCACCAAGACTCAGTGTGCAAATCCCGAAACACATAAGGGGCTTGGGCCCACAGACACATTATGGGCCTTAGCCCGTACACAATGGCAACAATCATAATTACATGATAAATAATAAATGATGAATGACCCAACCCAAACCTAGAAATCCATCATCTACACACCAACCCGTACCAACTATCACACCTTGGGGATTTCTACAATCAACCCGCCAACCGCTACACACCATATCGACAGCTGTGCTGCCTGTCTTAAAGACCGATCACTGTGTGACCTATGTGGCAAAGCCACCGATCGCCATGCGACCTTAATAATACATTGTAGCATTTCGACAGCTGAGCTGCCTGTCATAAAGACCGATCACTATGTGACCTATGTGGCAAAGCCACCGATCGCTATGCGACCTTCTTCCCCTTCATCATATCCATCCCATCCCATGCATACATACATGCAAAATCAAGCAATGTATTACCTAAGAGATTTCAGTTTATCGCATACATCGATACACATAGAGAAGTTTCTATGATTACGTACCTGGCATCCCTTGCCTATCTTTTTTGGGTAATCTGACTGTCTATACAGCCTTTTTCCTGCTTTTAGCCCATAACATATATTTAGTTCAAATTACTATTCAGCCTTTTTCCGGCTTTTAGCCCATAACATACATAATACAGTTTAATTAGTGTGTTAGAGATCTACACACCTGATTATCGTTAGAACAAGACTTTATACGTTGATGCTATCCGTAGTCAACACAGTTGCTATCTGCCTAAGGTGTTGTTCAGAGGCTGGTAACGAAACATTAGGTTAAGGCACGACTAACGAAAAGAAAACGGTTGATCATCTTAAGGAGAATTGAAATCCTTACCTTGAAATCCCGAAAATAATATGATTCGAATGCTACCAATTTCTGGCTTAAAACCCTAGGCAATTAGATCTCTTTCAAATCCCAGAATGCCGCCCAAAAGAAGAAAACACGAGATCAGAAAGAAAATGTTAAACTAAAAATGGCCCTAACCATCAACTAACCATTCGACTTTGGCTTAAAAAGCCGAAAGGAATAACAAGAATAATAGCACTAGTCGACACTTACCTCTATAGGAAATTCGGCAACTCCTAGGAGTTTTCAGCTTTTGAGAAGATCAAGAAGGGAAGATAATAAGAAGGAATCTAAGTAGTTTCGGCTTTTAGTTGAAGGAATCGGCGAAAGAATAGGGAGTGTTCGGCTATGGAGATGAGAAGAGAGTTCAGGGTTTCGACTTTTGAAAGAAAACAAAAGAAAAGAAATTACAGAGGAAGACTGAGAATTTTGGCACAAAGAATGAAGAAAAAAGTAGGGTTGAACTGCCGGAATTGATGAGATCTCACCCCTGTTTAAAGAGAATTTTGACACTTACTTAAAAACCCGAATGTGCCCTTCCTGATATCTAATAGTTAAGCCAATAGTAGGGGAAATTTCGGCACCCCTTTGCCATATCAGAAACTGATTTCTCCTCCCCTTCAGAGTCAAAATTTCGGCCACCACCTAGCCTTGCAGATAAATCCTATCTTTTCTCCTTATCCTCATCTGACTACTCATCCATAGTGTCATGGATAACTCCACCTCTTCCTTCCTTTATCAGCACATTATCCACCTTATTATCACATTAAATAAATTCCTAAATTTAAGCATCATTACCGAACTCTACTACTGCTCTTATAAATACCGAAAATATTTAAAATAAATGGTACCAGGCGACTCGAACCTTGGACCTTCAATTGACGCCAACTCTCTTCCCTCTTGGTGGCGCCATTTTGCCACTGGGCCACAAGCCCATTTGTGTTTTAAAACACAACTAATATCTGTTATGCCCTAACTTAGCAAGCTTTCCACTAAAGTGTTCAAACAAGAATTTTAACTACAGCCTCGGGACTAATATCTGTTATGCCCTAACTTAGCAAGCTTTCCACTAAAGTGTTCAAACAAGAATTTTAACTACAACCTCGGCCCAAACCTGAGCCCAATTTGGACCCCTAATCCTCAAATTAACTCATTACACATATTCACCCATTAAACGCATAGGCCCAAAAATTCAGGATGTTACATTTACCGTTAGTTGAATTAGCATACAATAACAGTTATCAATCGAGTATAAAGATGGCATCGTACGAAGCTTTATATAGCCATAAATGCCGAACTCCATTGTATTAGACTATGCTCAGTGAGAAAGAAATTCACGGGGTTGATTTGATTTGAGAAATAGAAGAAAAAGTGAAAGTAATCCTTGATAGTTTGAAAGCAGCTTCAGATCGACAGAAATCGTATGCGGATTTGAAACGTAAAGACATTCAATTTCAAGTCAGCGATAAATTGTTCTCGAAAGTATCGCCCTGGAAGAAAATTCTTCGTTTCTGTTGTAAAGGAAAGCTAAGTCCACAATTTATTGGGCCGTATGAGATATTGAAAGAATCGGGCCAATGGATTATCATTTAAATTTGTTGCCGGAGTTAGAAAAGATTTATAATTTTTTTCACGTATCAATGTTACGATAGTACTGATCAGACCCTTCCCATATTATTTCACCAGTGGATGTTGAGATTCAGCCTGATATGTTGTATAGCGAAGAACCGATCATAATCTTAGCTAGAGAGATTAAAGAATTGAGAAATAAAAACATAGCTTTAGTAAAGGTTCTTTGGCAATGATATAGTATAGAGGAGGCCCCAAAAAAAGCTATGAGAAAACAATATTCGAACCTCTTATCTGGTAAGATTTTAAGGGACAAAAATTTGACCATTGAAGAAGCTTTAACATTCGGCTATCTCTCATAGCTTGCATGGTATGATTTTTCGTCCTGTTTTTAATGATTTTTATGTTTTTGGAGTCATTGTAGCTTAATCTAGCTAGCTCAAGGACTAGTTTGCAAAATTGTGATAAGACTAGGGTTTTTCCATGAATGGATACATGTTGTTGTGATGTTTAATGGAAGAAAAATGAACCTTTGTTGTTAGATAAACAACTTTTGTAAAGTGAATTTTGTTGAAAATGTCAATTAGGGATTAAATTAGAAAATGTGAAATATTCATGGTGTAATTTGCGAAATAATGAATTGTATGAGTTGATAGGGACTTATATGAAATTCGGCTAGCATGGGTTAATGGTGAAATTCCATGAATTTCATTTTATGAGCTTAGGGACTAAATTGTAATGAAATCAAAACTATAGGGAAAAAGTGTAATTTTACAAAAATATGAATTTGGATTGAATTCAATAGAATGATTATTAAATGAATTGAATTTATTCATTTAGATCAAGATAAACCTTGTACGGCTTTAGATCAGGGCAAAGATAATGTTTCGGATTAATCGACTCCGTATCTACGTTTTATCGTCGAGGTAAGTTCGTGTAATTGCATAATGTTTATATGCTTTTTATTGAATTACATATGTGTTGTGGACTGCCATGTAAACAATTGTTGCATATCCAACGATGTTACGATGACTACCAAGCCCCATTTGAACATTAGGAATTCGTAGGATACAAATGACATATCATTAGGGTTTACATGTTTCAGGTGCTGGTCTTGAATGTCCTACCGGTGGTTGAGTTCTGGCATTTGTTGTAGATACTCGACAGCTTGTGGAGCAGCATCATGTAGTTATGTTCCGACCCACAACTCATGTGAGCAGGCCCATGTCATAGCTCGTGTGAGCATATATGTAAAGGAAATGATGGTTTATTTTTTATGTTTAGCACACTTCGTGTGAGCTATCCCATGTATCAAACGGTATTCTAATCGGTTCAACGGTCATGATTTTGAAAGGAAATGGCAAGAGTTCAATATGTACATATATGAATTTCATTGAATTGGTGAAACATGGAAAATATGTATGTTGAGATGGATGACAAGTCCAAATGATTCATGTTTAAGTTTAATGGTCTTCCATGTTAAATTGCCTATGATTTATGTTCAAGTATGCTAACATGTTTGTGTTGATGCTTAGGCTTTGGCCAAGCTATTGGTTGGTTATGCCATCTAAGTTTTAATGTTATGTAATGAAACGGTAAGTTAAGTTTTATGTTATACAAACTTACTAAGCATTGTATGCTTACTTTGTGTTATTTTCCATGTCTTTTAGTGAATCAGAAGCTTGTTCGGGTTGGAATCTTGTCGGAGAACTATCACACCATCCATCAGCTATATCAGTAGATTGTGATGTTTTTAAGTCATGATTATAATGGCATGTATAGGTGTTTTGTGTTTAGTGATATAGCCATTATGTTGGCTTCTAAATATGGTATTTTGGCTGATGAATTGGTTGTTATGTTGGCATGTATATATGATTTATAATTGTTGATATTTTCGGTATCTTGGTGCTGGAATGGTGAGAGTTGGAATGGTAAATAAAATGCATGCTATGAATGGTTCTTTTGATATTCTTGGATGTGGTCATTGTGGTATGTTTGGATGTGTTTGTCATATGGTCAATTTTTCTAAGGTTTAGTGATGTTAAATGTTGAATGGTCAAATTGGTATAAGGAGTTTGATTTTGTTATGTGAACATGGTGGTAAGTTTTGGCATATACTTAGTTACAAGTTGGTTGATTTATAGCTAAACTATGCAAATGTATAATACATGTTTGGTTGTTGTGATTGAGGTGCCTTTTGGGCATATTGGTTGTACGAACAAATACCATATTGATCTAGCGTGTTTATGCATGGTTTAGGTACGCTTTGAATGCTTGATTATATGTGAAAAAAGGGTTGTAGGTGTGTGCATGCTTGGGTGAGAAAAATGGCTTGGAAATGACCTATTTTTCATCTACACGGCCTAAGACACGAGTGTTTGTCTCAGCCGTGTGTGACAGACGGCCATGCGACACGGCCGTGTGTTCCTTGTAATTTACAAAGGGTTGCAAGTAAGGCAGTTACACGACCTGGCACACAGCGTGTGAGGCCACTTCGAGAGTTACACGGCTTGGGACACGGGAGTGTGGTTTAGCCGCATGACCCAGGTCAGAGAGTTACACAACCTGGGACATGACCGTGTGTCCCTACTTTGAATGCCCACATGGCCGGAGACACGGGCATGTGTCTCAGCCGTGTGAGTCACACGACTTGACCACACGGCCGTGTGACCCCTGTAGTATGAAAATTTGTAACTTTTTCTTAAAAATTCTATACATTTCCAATTTACTCCTGATTTGGTTCTAAAGTGTTTTTAGGGCATCGAGGGCTTGTATAAGGGTCAATACGTGTGATTTTGATTGATATTGGTATGATTTATGTTATGTTTTGAATCTTTTGATTAATTGAATGTTTTAAGATGTAAACTTTCAGTAATGCTTCGTAACCCTATTTTAGGGACGGATACGAGTTAGGGGTGTTACAATTTAGATTTGAAATGATTTTCAAAAACCCATACAATCTTCTCTTTAATCACTCTTGGTTCAGAACAACAGTTGTAACACCCCTTACCCGTGTCCGACGTCGAGACCAGATACGAGGCATTACTATGCTAACCTTGCTTGGACATGAAATAATGGGCTATAAAATTTCATTTAGACCCATCTCTTGCGTATTATCGGCCTACGAGGCCCTAAACATACCTCCGAGAGATTTCGGGATTTAACCGGGAAATTTTATGAACTTGGAAAACTTTTCATCGAAATAGGGGCCACACGCCCGTGTTGGTCTAGGGACACGCCTGTGTGCCCCTAAGACATGCCCGTGTCTTCCACCGTGGTCGACACTGACTTAATTCACACAGCCGGACACACGCATGTGTCCCTGGCTCGTGTCCCTCACATGGCCTCGACACGCTCGTGTCTCAGCCCGTGTGCCAAAACCTTGGCATTCTGACTATGACGTCATCATCTCACTATGGTCACATGGCCAAGGCACAAGCAGTGTCCTTAGCCTGTGTGTCGAATTAAATTCTACAATTAATGTGCAGACTTCACCGGGCTGGGCACATGCCCATGTCCTAGGCCGTGTCTCCCACACGGCTGAGACACACGGCCGTGTCTCTACCCATGCGTTTACTACAAGGCATATTGACTTGAAATTCAAGCATGCAAGGGACACACGGTCGATCCACACGCCCATAGGGCTGACCGTGTATCACACACTGCCTAGACACACGCCCGTATGTCTACCCATGTGGACAATTAAATGGCTATCTACCAAGCCCTTTTTGCCACCCTACATTGCACACATACATACACCAATTCAATTCTACATAATTCATAACCAAAAGGCACATCTAAATACTCAATTCAACATCCATACACAATGGCATACACTTCAAGAAAATCACTTTCATTAAGCATAAGAGGTTGCCAAGTATCGGCCTAACTTAATAGACCATTACAAAAAGACTTTGATTCCTTACAGAGCCAACACTTTTGCCAACAATTATGACCTAACAAAATACTCGAGTCCTATACATGCCATAATCAAAATAAGTCTAAATTATTATACCAAAGTGATGTCGATAGTGTGATTTCCGAACTCCTACGTCCACGTTCCTCGAGTTATCTTGGCAATACTACAAGGAAAAATGGCAATAAAAGGGGGTAAGCACAAAGCTTAGTAAGTTTGCATGGAAATAAATAGCACCAATAAGATCATAATATAATCCGTCCATGGCATTAACTAACCATACACAAGTCATAGGCTTCTTGCCATACTTACTTACAATTACTCTTATTTAGCACATACCGTGCCACATATCGTAATCGTTCCTTCGTGACTCATTCAAGAGTACCTGTAATCACTCATTCACATGACTTTAGTACAATTCTCATCTCTACTTCTAAACTCATCCACTTGTCCCATTAATCACTAGGGATAGTCAAAGACACATATTAATCGTCAGTCATGTAGGTATGAAGCCAATGCCATATCCCCGAGGTGGTCTTATATGGATTCACTTCTAAATGCCAATGCCATATCCTGGATATGGTCTTATATGGACTTACACATCAAGTATCGATGACATATCACGGATATGGTCTTATATGATTCTCATATTCATTACCAAAGCCATATTCCAGATATGGTCTTATACGGAATCTCAACTCGGTGCCGAGGCCATGTCTCGGACATGGTCTTATACGGGACCTTATTTATTTCATATCTCGATGATAACATTTTCATATTCAATATGGTCCACTAGGACTTCAACATCTCATTCCACATTACTACTCAATTTAGTAGAGCATCATGCATCAATATAATGCCAAGCATTCTCAAACATGCTAACATAGATGTTGAATCTATCACATATAAACATACCTCAATTTCAAAATGAGCTAACTCGATGGTATAGTCCGAGACTTTGTTCTTTCCCCGATCGAGGTGGGTTCTCGGTTCTTCTTGCTCTATAACAGAAATTTAGCTCATTTTAATCATCACATTAATAAAAGCATTTCAATAATCATGCTTTGGCAAAATTACTATTTTCCCCTAGACTTTGGCAAAATGATCGTTTTGCCCCTAGGCTCGAAATTAAATTCTAATCATATTTTTACCTTCAACAAGCCTAGGTGAACATTTAATACTCTTATAGCTATCATCAAAACTCAACATTTCACATACTTACTACAAATTTTATAACCTTTACAACAAGGTAAAATTAGGTGTTTTCAATACAACACCTTTCACAAGAGTTGTTCATCTAACAACTAAGACTCATTTTCCTCCATGAAAATGCAGCAAATAACAATGATAGCTCTCATGGAAAAACTCTAAACTCTTCATCATATTGCACATTAGTCCTCTCATTTGAAAGCTTAAGCTTTAGGGGTTTCAAAAGTACAACTATTTTCAAGAAAAGATCACTAGAACACTTACTAGAATGGAGGAGAGCTTGCTGAAAATTTTTGAGCTTTCAAACCCCTATTTTGCTTACAAATTTCGATGGAGAGGATAGAGAGAAAAGATGATAGCTTTTCTTTCTTTATTCTAATATTAAACTAGTCAATTTGGTCACCAACTATTACCAACTTTAACCAACATTGTCCATCTTTGTCTCCTATGGCCGGCCATGCTAATATTGGGGGTCTAATTGCCTTTTAAAGACCTCCAATTATCAATCTATGGCTATTTGGTACCTTTAGCTAATAGAATGGAACTTTCGCACTTAATGCGATTTAGCCCTTTTTCGCGATTAATTAAGAAATCGCTAAAATTAAAGTACCAAAATTCTCATGTACATATACCATCATGCTCTGACTCATAAAATGACATGAAAATAAATTTCTCAAATCTCAGATTAGTGATCCCGAGATCACTGTTCCGACTAGCCCCTAAATCGAGCTGTTACACCAATAGTTACATTTTTTTATTCCTACCAAAGTATTCCTCCCCGCCCTAATCTTTATCTTCCTATGGAAAAAAGTAGTATTAGGATCCCTTACTTTAAGTCATAAGTTTCTTTACTTTTGACACCAAATAAATTCATAAAGTCTAAAGGCTTTCTAGAACATAGACGTAACCTTCTTTATTTCCTCTGTTTCAACTATTGTGATGGAATTATTAACACACCTCCAATCCAAATTTTCAATTACCTTTTCTAATGTGAACAACTTCTTTTACATGTTTCCAAATTCTTGTTGATTCCATTTCTTTAAGAATTATTTTGAACTTCTCTTCTTGTGGAAAAACCCATTTCTATTACTCTAAGCTCTTACTTGATTCATCTAGGATTCTTTAATCGTTTCCAAGTTCACCATATCTTCAAAGCAACAATTTAATACCTTAAAGGGACAAGAACCCCAATCCACTTTGATCGCTTGTCAGAGTTTTAAAATTTATAAAAAGAATGATCGAACCTAGAAACTAACTATGACAATGATTTTTGAGGCAAGCGTACCTATCGAACAGTAGTATAGTTAAGGCAAGACAGGAATGTCGAACCCAAAGGAACCAAAAGTACTAATACTAACTCTCTTTTTTATTATTTAGCCTAATAATAAAGGGATTTATTTATCTAATCTAAATTAATTAACTACTAAACTAAAGATTCAAAGACAAAGAGAAAGAGTTTGGGAAAATAACTTGAGAGAAACCAATTGATTAAAACGACACCCAAGGAAGAATCCACCTAGACTTCACTTGTTATCTAACTCTGAACCAGACGATTTATTCACTTGACTTGATCCGTAAGATTCCCTAATGTATATTAAACCCTCTCTCGAAGCGAATAAAGTCCAACCCTAGGTTGATTAATTGAAATCTCTTTCTAATTAAAACCCCTAGAATCGAATTAACTCGATCTATGGACTCTCATATTAGGTTTCACCCTAATCCAGAAAAATCTCGTCACCCTATCTTTAGGCGCGATCAACTCCGCTTAATTATGCTAGATCTACTCATAGGCAGGGACTTTTGCTCTCCACCTAAGCACATCATACTTCAATTAATATCCCGGAAATATCAACACAAGAATTAAGAACACATAATTAAGAACAAGTCAAATATTTATCATATAGTTCAGCAAACGATAACAAGATTCATCTTAGGTTTAATCTCCCTCAGGTATCTGAGGGTTTAGTTTATAACAATAAAAGAAAACATCTCAAAAGAAAGGATAAAGCGAAACATAAGAAATCCCTAAAACCCCCTGAAGTAATTAAAGGAGAGATCCTCTGTCTTGAGTATAACTCCGGCTTCTTGAGATGGATCAAATGGCTATCTTCGAGTGATTTCCACAAATCTGACCTTTTTGGCTCGGCTCCTTAGCCTAGCTAACCGCCCCCTTCTAGGTTATACTTAGGGTGTTTATATAGGCTTTTGAGATAGATTTCTTTGCCTCTAAGTATCCTTTTTCGAGTGAAATTGCTCTTTTCCACGACAGGGACACGGCCATGGCACACGCCCGTGTGAGTCGTCTTTAGGCCGTGTTCGGACTTTTAATGAGGCACGACCGTCTGGTCTTGGGCCTAGGCCATGTTGATTTCTATTTTGGCCCAATTTGGTCCATTTTAAGCCCGTTTCTCGTTCTTTTCATCCTCGGGTGCTTTCCTGAGTATAAAACATGAAAAGAAAGGATTAAGAGCACCTTTGTACATAAATCAAAGGACAAACCATCCAAAAGCACGCTAAATGTGGGCTTAAAATATGTTACTTTTACGGTTTATCAAATACCCCCATACTTAAGCTTTTGCTTGTCCTCAAGCAAAATTCTCAAGTCACGATTAAAACAAACTTCCTTGATTCATAATATTCATCAATCATGCTTGTTCATAATTCAAAGATAATTCATACATCAAAGTCATAATTTTTATAGTATGAAAACATAGATGTTTCCCTTTACCTGAATAATTACCTTTGATTCAAAATCGATAGGAATTGACATCATCACTAAAGATTGACTCAAACCACTCGAAATGTTTAAGGTTCAGAATTAAGCACTCAAAAGTTGAACATGAAAAGTTAATCCCATAGGCTTGCATGAAAATCAAATCTCCACCACTAAAATATGAGATGATACACAAATCAAAAGGTCTTTACAGGGTAGTAACGGGGCTTGGGTTAAAGGTGTGGATACAGGCTGAATTAGAAGGTTAGAATCAAGATTGACTTGACAAATTACCTAACTAGAAATAACAGACTAATAATGAATAATTACATCAATTGGAAACTTGTACTACTAATAATAATACTCTGATATGAGCTTCTTCTTCAATAATTGGAATTTAACGTATAAGCTAACCTAATCACAAAACTAATAGTAACTATTCTTCAATTTTTTTATTTTTTATTTTTAGAACAAGTTAAATAATGAATTCAACTACTGAAATAATATGATTAGGCAACCGATCAAATAAAATCTCAATATAAGGGTAGTAAAAAAGAATGGTGATAACAAATACAAAGGGTTTTAGGTTAATATTAGTAGGTGAGTTAATAAAAAGGGTTGTTAGGATCAACGGGGTTCACTAGGGGTTAATTATGAAGGTAGGCTTTTAGTGGAGTGAGTGGGTTAAAACCTAGGTGCCTTTATCATATCTGTATATCAAATCAAAGGTGTGGTCTCGACATGTATAATCGATGTAAGTTCTAGAATAACAAATCAATGTTGACACACTCATAATCAATAAAGTGAGCACGAAAAAGAATATATGCTCTTATAAGGTTCAAAAGCTTACAGAAAATTATGGGTTTTTGATATCAACCTTGTAAATTTGAAACTTCAAGGTAATAATTAGATTCAGGTAGACAACCTAAAAAATTTTAATTCTGAAAAATATACTTATCATGTTTGATTCTCTAGTATCCTTCAAATTTAATCATCAATGCACAATTATCAATGACTTAATCCAAAACATATCAATAAAGATCATAAATCAAAGGAAATCATAATATGAGAAAATTACTTTAGAACAAGGCATAATTCAGGGATTTTCAAATAGTACTATACTTAACCCCCTCACACTTAAGTTGTACATTGCCCTCAATGTACAAAGATATATGCATTTTAAGAGAGAGAGGGAGGTGAGACTTCCTGAATTTGGATGTTTCTTGGAGTTGGAAGTCGATAGGGGTGGTGGCTGCTACCGAGCTCTGCGCTAGATGAAGAAATTGAGGAGCTCGTAGAGAATTAGCCAGGGATTATTAAGACACATTTAACATAAACTAAATATATAATTAAAGACAAGAAAGATAAAAAGAAAGAAAATAGAAGTGTAAATAAAATTAAAATGAAAGATGAATGGATCGAAAAGTCTTTATTGTTAGATGGTTCGCGAGGTGGGTGTGACCACTAAGGCTGCGGAGGTGCTGGCGGTGGCGGAAGTGGCGTGATTCCCAAGTAGCCTTTAGAACCTCTAAGGCTGCATTGAGGTGGTGGTTGTGGTTCTGGTGTGATTCCCTAGCAGCCTTTTGAACCTGACACTAAGAAACTAAAGTAAAATAAACTAAATTAAGCATAAGATTTTCAAAGAGAAGGAAAAATAAAGGAGAAGATAAAAGTAAAAAAAAAAAAAAAGATAAATGGTCTCAAAGACCCTTGGCTTGTCGAGTGGATGAAGTGGCCGGCATGAACTTATGTAAATCAGTCTCCATGAGGGAGACTGTGCTGGGATCCTTCCATTTCTTCGACATGGCCAAAAGATTGAGAAGAATGCTATGAAAACAAAGAATGCTGAGAATGGAAGATGTAGAAGGGTGTAAGGGAGGAAGAAGGGTGAGAAATAGGTGAGAAGAGGGAGGGGTGGGTGGTTTAAATAGAATTTTCAAGTCAGGTACATTCACACGCCCGTATTTTATGAGCGTGGCGTCTCACATGGCCATATCGCATGGCCGTGGTGGTCTTCGTTCATTTCTCCCATGCCCGTGCTCTGTTTGCCACGCCCGTGTCTTATCAGACAGTATCGACCACGCCCGCATCGCACGACCGTGGGGTTTTGTCAGTACCCGTGGTGTGGTGGTTGGAGTCCGTGACTCGAAGATTTTATTTTCTCTAACATGTACCGTTTCTGCCATGTCAGTACGGAGATTCTTGAGGTCCACACGGCCATGGCCACGGTCGTGTGCAAGGTCGTGTGGCCTAGAAATCTGCACTTAGTTAGTTTATAGTTAGGTGCTAAAAAGGAAAATAAAAGAAAGAATAAAATGTAAAAACTGTAATGGTGTTAGTAGTCAGGTTGCCTCCTGAGAAGCGCTCGTTTAGAGTCTTAAGCTAGACTCTCCTCTCCTTTGTATATTCATGGTGGTTTGAGGAGTTGAAAGTCCTTCCTCGTGCTGGCAGTTTCATTATCATGATAGAGTGTAAGACGGGTAGCGTTTATTTTGAAAGTGCCAAACATAGGGTTACTTACCTCGATTGTTCCGTATGGAAAAACATCGACTACCTTGAAAGGGATTTCCTTGCTGGTGTTAGGGTCAAGAGGGGACTCTCGTGGATCTGCTTTATTTAACAATACCTGATCTCCAATTTTAAACTTGTTTGTCTCGTAGGGTGGCCTTGGTTCTACTTTGTGTATCCCTAGTGCTTCTTTAAGATGCTTCTTCCACTCTTCTAGTTCCTCGATCTGAATCGTTTGTTCTTCATGGGTTATTTCTTTGTTGGCACAGGGTCTAGGATCAGATTCAGTTGTGTTCTTTCATGGTGCTTCCTGAAAAGAAGGGTTAACCGAATGGTTATCAATAGAATTTACTTTCTCACCTTGGTTGTTCGATGTCCTAGCTGAATCGAGGGCTTGAAGAGTGACTGTCTCCTCACCTACACAGAGTATGAGTTCACCTGCGTCGACATCAATTTTAGTTCTGGCAGTTGCTAAAAATGGTCGTCCTGAAATTAGAGGGATCGTCTTGTCCTCATCCATTTCTAAAACGACAAAGTCTATTGGGAATACGAATTTATCTATTTTTACAAGTACATCTTCAATTATACCCCTAGGAACTCTAATAGTTTTATCAGCTAGTTGAATTCTCATCCTAGTTTGTTTGGGTTTCCCTAGACCTAGTTGTTTAAAAAATTTATAAGGCATGACATTTATGCTTGCCCCTAAATCAGCTAACGCATTATCAATACTTAAACTACCAATTAAGCATGGAATTGTAAAACTCCCTGGATCTTTCAATTTCTGTGGTAGTTTATTTTGCAACATTGTTGAGCACACTGCGTTCAGTTCCACATGTGATTCCTCGTCTATCTTTCACTTATTTGTCAATAGCTTCTTTAAAACTCCGACTGCTTTGGCTGGCCTTGTCCTTGTAACTTGCCACTGATAGTTATTCAGTGACATCTCCTCTATAAACTCGTAGGCTGCTTCAGGACTTTTGTTGTTCAGGGTTCCGCCGGCAGCTGAATCGATTAGTTGCCGTGTTGAGGGGTTCACACTGTTGTAAAAAGTTTGGACCTGTAGCCACAAAGGTAATCCGTGGTGTGGGCACCTTCTCAACAAATCGTTGAATCTCTCCCATGCGTCGTAAAGTGTCTCTAAATCCATATGCACAAAAGAAGAGATATCATTCCTTAACTTGGCCGTTCCGGCGGAAAATATTTCAATAAAATTTTTTCGGTCATTTGGTCCCATGTAGTGATTGATCCTCGTGGAAGAGAATGTAACCACTGTTTGGCTTTATTCCTCAGGGAAAAGGGAAATAACTGAAGATGGATGACATCATCAGGAACACCATTTATCTTGAAGGTATCACAGAATTCTAGAAAATTTGCTAAGTGTGTGTTAGGATCCTCATCCTGCAAACCATCAAACTGAACAAACTGTTGTATCATCTGTATAGTGTTAGGTTTCAGTTCAAAATTATTTGCAGCAATAGTAGGCCTAACAATACTAGACTCAGTTCCTGTTAAACTAGGTTTAGCATAATCATACATAGTGCATGGAGCATGATGTTCGGCCATCTCTGGAGGTGGCGGATTATTCTCTGCCATCTCTTCTGTAGTATTAATTTCAGCTTCTTTCTCTTCTTCTATGTAGTTTAAGCTTCGCCTTATCTCTCTGCGATTTCTGCAAACGGTACCTTCAATATCACTATCGTAAAGTAAGGGTCCTGTCGGGTTCCTTCTAGTCATAAACTAAAGGTACCTGAAAGGAGTGAAAGAAGAAAATTTAGAAAAAATAAAATAAATTCTAATTGCAAAAATAAAAATAAAAATAAATATGGCTAAAGTAATAAAAATTGAGCTTTCTTAATATTTCAGTTCCTCGGCAACGGCGCCAAAAACATGATCGCTTGTCAGAGTCTTAAAATTTATAAAAAGAATGATCGAACCTAGAAACTAACTATGACAACAATTTTTGAGGCAAGCGCACCTATCGAACAATAGTATAGTTAAGGCAAGACCGGAATGTCGAACCCAAAAGAACCAAAAGTACTAATACTAACTCTCTTTTTTATTATTTAGCCTAAGAATAAAGGGATTTATTTATCTAATCTAAATTAATTAACTACTAAACTAAAGATGCAAAGACAAAGAGAAAGAGTTTGGGAAAATAAATTGAGAGAAACCAATTGATTAAAACGACACCCAAGGAATAATCCACCTAGACTTCATGTAGCACCCCAAACCCGGCCTAGACGTTACGACCGAATCTGGCATGTCATATGAAACTCGTAATCGTTTAAAAAAATTTTTTGAATCTCTTCTGTAAACTCTGAGTTAGGTTGTGGTTTGGAATCTCCGTGTTCATTCTTGAAAACTTGTAATTAATTATAAAAACTTCCTTTATTGTGGGAAAAAGTCAGATTTTAAACTATTGTGGTTAGGTGACATTTGAAAACACTTAATGTTATTTTAAGAAACCCGAAACGTTGTCCATTATCGATTGTAAGCCATTTGTTAAGTTTTGGAAAATAATCGTTCATAATTTATTAGGAAAATACCATATCACTTAAATTATAAATCAGAGTGTTAAAGAAAAAAAAAACCAAATTAAAGTACCAGTGGCCTTATTACAAAATAAAACCCCGAAGATTTAGGGAAAATAAAGTTCCATTTTTGAATTAAGTAATAAAACCGTGCATGGCCACCTTGTGCCCCTCTCCAGCCCGGTCTATTGCACTAAGTGCTACCTGAAATGATGTTAAACAACAGAGTGAGTCACAAGACTCAGTGTGCAACACTCATGCACCATCAACTTGGGCCTTAGCTCTATAGAAAGAGTAGCAGAACAACATGTATCCAAAATGATGCAGAACCCAATCCCAACCTAAGTTTCCAACTGCTACACACCACCCGTACTTGCCAATCACACCAATGGGGATTTCTACAATCAACCCTCACCGCTACACACCATCGATGGCAGTCATGCTGCAGTTAGCTGCTCATCGTCAGAATCGTGACATAGTCACCAGAACAGATCGTGGCAGAGCCACTACATCAGATCGTGGCAGAGCCACCAGAACGCTTCCCCTTTAATAACATATTCCCAACCCCATGCAAGCATAAAATACAGATGTATGGATGCAACAGGTTTCAGCATGCATGTACAGAATACTCATAACATAGGTTGAAATATTTCATCATAACTGCTTACTTTATCAGAACAGAAGTCACTAACCTGATGTTTCGCATACACCCTCCATGGGTAACCCCAAAAACCGATCCCGAGGTTTTGGCATTTAACAGGATATATATACATATATACATACAAATCAACAAACAAAGCTATGGTGTGAGAGGTTACACACCTGATTACATGCAACACTAAGCTATCTATGACGCTGCTATCACTAGCTGGAATCACGGCTATCTGTCTACTATTTTGCTCAGAGGCTGGCCCACAACCTGGTGGCCAATCACGAACAGCCGACACCGCTTGTCTTGAACTTAGGGGTCGAACCCGAAGGATTGCTTCCCTCCCCAAACTGCGTATTTCTTGCATCTATCAAAAGCCTCGTCAATAACTCACTACGAGAGATATGATTTTGAGTAACCACCCAACTAAGTTAAGGCGACGAATAATAGATAATCGATTACTAAAAATATTAGGAGGAATCTTCTTACCTAATTCGATTGGATCCAGAAGTTTGAATACTTGGATTAGAACGTTGATCGCACCTAAAAAAATACCCGAACGAGATTCGATTGAAAGGAGAATAGGTTAAAGGAGGTGGCCTTTCGGCCAAACAGGGAACACGAGCCCCCTTTCACCATTCGGCCAAAATACCACATCATCTACCTACCTTCGATTATCTTCAGGATTCGGCACCCACAGTCAAGACAGAGAAGATTCGGCTACAAGGGAAAAAGAGTGAAAAACAAAACCCCAAAGAGAGATTAAGAAAAGATTCGGCCTAGAGTAAAGGTGAGAAAGACAAGAAGTAACAGAAAAGAAACAACAAAGGACTTACCAATACCAGAGGTGATGATTCGGCTATGAACCAAAATGGAGGAGAATAGAATGCAAAAGCCGAAAATGAAACCGAAAGAGCTTTGATGGAGGCTTAGGAGTTTCGGCACACTAAACAACACCAAAGAGAGAAGAAGATCGAGAGAAAAGAATGATAAGGAAAAAAGTAGGAAGAGAAGAACAGTGCTTTCGGTTTAAAGAAAGAAAATGGGAAAAGAAGAACCTGAAAATCGTAAGAGTCAACAACTGTGTTTTCGATTATGGAGTTTTTGAGAAAGGGGTAGAAAAAGAAAATGAAAAGAAATGTGCAACCATGATATCCTAGTTTCGGCTATAGGTCATAAAAGAATAAAAGAGTGGGAATTGTTCAAGCAAATTTCAGCAAAAGAGGAGGAAGAGAAGAACAGTGCTTTCGGTTTAAAGAATGAAAATGGGAAGAGAAGAACCTGAAAATCGTAAGAGTCAACAACTGTGTTTTCGGTTATGGAGTTTTTGAGAAAGGGGTAGAAAATGAAAATGAAAAGAAATGTGCAACCTTGATATCCTAGTTTCGGCTATAGGTCATAAAAGAATAAAAGAGTGGGAATTGTTCAAGCAAATTTCGGCAAAAGAGAATGGGTAACTTAGAATGAAAAGCACACTCACAAATGCCGAAAATCTACACACACAAGCTACCTAATACCACCAAAATTCGGCAATCACTCCTAATACCCAAAACTGAATGCTCCCCTCCTCTCGCACTCCTCAAAATTTCGGCTAGCACTCCCCCACTATGCCGCCCCTTCATTCTCTCCTTGCTTTCCTCTTTTCCACTCATTCAAACCAGTTTGAAATATTCAAACTCCTCAAATTTCTCTCCACCATTCATTTAAAATACTTGACCAAGTCTTATCTCTCTCCTCCAGAGTTTAATTGCCATCCAACCACCTCCCTAGCCTGAGCCCAAAAATAATATTCCCTTGCTGTTTGAGTGATTCGAACCTTCACCCTCTCAACTCCTTGTGACGCCATTTCCTTGTATGCTAAGTGGCGTTCCCTTACCACTCCTGTACTGCATTTCCTTGTGACACTAAACGCAACTAAAATCCCTAATGTCCTACTCCTATTTGGCTATCCTCTAAAAGTGCCAAAACTAAAATTTTACCAAGGCTTCGGCTTAACCCCGAGCCTTCCTGAGGCCCCCAAACGCAACCAAACAACAAGCATAACACCTCGATACGCAGAAAACATAAAAGATGCAAAGCCCCTAAATCCCGAATGTTACAGTTCTACCCCCTTAAAGAAATTTTTGCCCTGAAATTTACCTGATCAAAAGAGATGAGGGTACTGCTGTCGCATAACATCCTCTGGCTCCCATGTCGCTTCCTCTGCTGCGTGGTTCCGCCACAAAACCTTGACCAAAGGAACTGACTTCCTTCTCAACACCTTTACATCTCGATCCAAGGTTTGCACTGGCTCTTCCTCGAAGGACAAGTCTGATCTTACCTCAATTTCTTCCACTGGCACAATGTGCAATGGATCAGAACAATAACATCTTAGCACCGAAACATGGAACACATCATGTATCTGCTTCAACTCTGAAGGTAATTCTAGTTGATACGCCACCGGTCCAACATGTTTCAAAACTTGATAAGGCCCGATAAACCTAGGACTGAACTTGCCCTTACGCCCAAATCTCATCACCTTCTTCCACGGTGAGACCTTCAAGAAAACTCGGTCACCCACTGCAAACTCCAACTCCTTTCACTTCAGATCTGCATATGACTTCTGCCGGTTGGACGCTTCTTTTAACTGAGTCTGAATTAACTTAACTTTCTCCTCTGTCTCTGAAACCAGTTCTGGACCCAACATCTGACGCTCACCCAACTCTGTCCAACAAGTAGGAGTACGACACCTTCGTCCGTACAATGCTTCATAGGGCGCCATCCGAATACTAGATTGGTAGCTGTTGTTGTACGCGAATTCTGCCAAAGGTAAATACTCTTCCCAACTACCTCTGAAATCGATGAGACAACCTCTTAACATATCTTCCAAGATCTGGATTACTCTCTCAGACTGACCGTCAGTCTGCGGATGAAAAGTTGTGCTGAAGTCTAACCTTGTCCCCAATGCTTGATGCAATGCCCTCCAAAAACGTGACGTAAACCTAGGGTCTCTATCTGATATGATCGACACTGGTACCCCATGCAGTCTCACAACCTCTGCCACATACAGCTTTGCCAACCTCTGTAGAGAATAGTCGACACGAACAGGTATGAAATGAGCGGACTTCGTCAATCGATCAACATTACTAGGATGCATAGCGTATGGGCTACTATGCGCTTCCTGAGGAATCATCTGTCTCAACTCCACATCCTTTGGTACGCAAACCCTTTTTCGGTAACACAAAACCCCATCACTGTTCAAACTATAATCCTCTACCCCACCATTCTGCACTTGCTAGAGTCGAGCACTCAAGACATCGTCTAACAACTGCTTCTCTTTAATTTGGCTTGTCCACGTCGGTTTCACTTGAAGTTCAGCTAACAAACTCCCATCATCATACAAGCTGAGATGGGCAAACATTGCCTTCAATTTCGCTATCACCTTCCGACTCAGCGCATCTGCCACCACGTTAGCCTTACCCAGATGATATTCGATCGAGCAGTCATAATCCTTCAATAGTTCAATCCACCTACGTTGTCTTAGATTCAACTCCTTCTGGGTAATGAGGTACTTCAGACTCTTATGATCGGTGTATATAATGGACTTCTCTCCATACAGGTAGTGTCTCTAGATCTTTAGAGTGAACACTACCGCAGCCAATTCTAGATCATGCACTGGATAGTTTTTCTCATGCGGTCTTAATTACCGAGACGCATACGCTACAACTTTCCCATCTTGCATTAACACACATCCTAGCCCCGTGTGTGAAGCATCAAAGTAGATGGTAAACTCTTTCCCCGCCTCTGGCTGAGTTAACAACGGCGCTTCTGTCAAAATCTTCTTCAACTTCTCAAAACTTTCCTGCTGTTCAACTGCCCAAACAAATGGTACCTCTTTCCGTAATAACTTGGTTAATGGTGCCGCAATCAAAGAGAATCCTTCCACAAACCTTCTGTAATACCCGGCTAATCCCAAGAAACTTCGAATTTCCGCCACAGACTTTGACGGTTTCCAGTCCAACACAGCTTCTACCTTCAGGGGGTTAACGCTAATTCTTTCTGCAGAGACCACATGCCCTAAGAAAGTCACTTCCCTTAACCAAAACTCACATTTGTTGAATTTGGCATATAGCTGTCTTTCCCTCAAAATCTGCAAGACCACTCGAAGATACGCATCATGCTCCTCTTCTGATTTAGAATAAACTAGGATATCGTTTATGAAAACCACAACAAACTGGTCTAGGTAAGGTTGGAACACTCGGTTCATCATGTCCATAAACGACGCTGGTGCATTCGTCAACCCGAATGGCATCACCAAAAACTCATAATGATCGTAGTGGGTTCGAAATGCCGTTTTATGAATATCCACTTCTTTGACCTTTAACTGATGATACCCAGACCTTAAATCTATCTTTGAAAAGACTATAGCCCCTTTGAGCTGATCGAACAGATCGTCGATTCTCGGCAGCGGGTACTTGTTCTTTATTGTCAACTTATTCAGCTGGCGGTAGTCAATGCACATACGCATGGACTCATCCTTCTTCTTCACAAATAGGACTGGCGCTTCCCACGGAGACACGCTCGATCGGATGAGACCACGATCCAACAGTTTCTGAATCTGAGCTTTGAGTTCTACCAGCTCCTTCGGCGCCATTCTGTAAGGGGCGATGGACACCGAAGCCGTTCCTGGAAGTAGCTCAATTCCAAACTCCACTTCACGATCCGGAGGTAACCCTGACAGCTCCTTAGGAAAGACGTCCACGAAATCCTTTACTGTTCTAACCTCATTAACAGTCACTTCCTTTGCGTCCAATGCACTAATAAAAGCTAGGAATGCATTGCATCCTTTTCGAATCATCTTAACAGCCTTCAACGCAAAAACCACGTTGGACAAATAGTTCCTTCTTTCCCCTATCACAACCGCCTCTTCGTTTCCCGGGGTACTCAACACCATGCGCTTAGTCTCGCAATCCAGCTTAGCACGATGTTTAACCAACCAATCCATTCCCAAGATGAGATCAACCTCCCCAAATGGTAATTCCAGTAAGTCTGTCGGGAATACTACTCCTTGAGTCTCTAGAGGTACATTCCTAAATAGTTTGTCCACTATCATGGATTGTCCTAGCAGGCTAACCATAGTCATCTTCCTAGAAGTTATCTCAGATTCTATACATAAAGTCTCAGATACCGAGCACGCAACACAAGAGTGGGTTGATCCAATATCAATCAAAGCAAGAAATGGATTATCAGCGATAAGAAACATACCAGTTATAACGTCCAGTGCATCACTATCCTCCCGCCGACGAGCTGCATAGACTAGGCCCGGCTGTCTTGCGTCTGTATTACCAGCACCCCTACTAGGTGCTCCACCACCCCGACCGAACCCATTTCCTCCTCTGACTGGGCCACAACCCCTTGGTAATGGCTGACCACCCCTAATAAACTGATCAGAACCTCGTCCAGCTGGCTGTACCTGATCCACCTGTGGACAGTCTTTCACCATATGGTTCATAGATCCACACCTGAAACATCCACCAGTTCTCCTTCTGCACTCCCCGAAATGCACCTTCCCACACAAATAGCATGATCGATTCTGACCCCCTGTAGCAGATGTCGGAACACGAGTTGGCCCATCAAACCTAGGCCTTTTTTGAAAACCCCCAGATGGTCCCGACGACCCAAAACTTCTCTTATTCTTACCCTGATCCTTATCTTTATTCTGCTTCTCAGTCCGCTTTACCTCTTCGGCTATTTTAACTTTCTCAACCAGAATGGAAAAGTCCCTTTCTCGCTGCAGTGCTATCAATACTCTTAACTCATCCCGTAGTCCATCTTCGAACCGTACGCAGTGTTCATATTCAGCCGCCACAATACCTCGAGCGTAACGACTCAAGCGCAGAAATTCTGCCTCATATTCAGACACAGATTTGCTCCCCTGAACCAAATTCAAAAAGGCCTTCCTCTGGGCATCCACGTAGCTGGCCCCGACGTACTTTCCCTGAAATGACACCTTAAAGAAATCCCAGTCAATCCGGTCTGCTGGAGTACCCTCTTTTACCGTAAGCCACCACTGATAAGTCTCGTCTCGAAGAAGAGACACCACCCCTTTCAACTTCTCCTCTACCGTGAAGCCAAGATCATCCATTATGCGCTCACTTGCCTCTAACCAATACTCAGCTGTATTAGGGGCTACGCTAGAAACGCCCCTAAACATTTCCACTCCACTGGCTCGAAGTCGTTCAGACACAGATTTTCGAGCCCCAATACCCATGCTTGCCCCAGCAACTCTCTCCAAGACCCGTAACATAGCCTGAGACACTGCCACATCCCCGCCTGTTTGATCCTGAAATTCTGCCTCTACCGCTGGCGGTACTGGTATCTCACTACCCGACCCATGACCAGATCCCACTGGTTCCGACACAGTGATCCTACCCCTTCCACGACCACGTACATTACGTCCACGTCCTCTACTACTCATCTCTATAATATCCTCTTATCTGATTAAAAATTTTACGTATTAGCATCTCTTTTCACTGTTTATTAGCGAGAAATTTTATGAAAATATAATTACAAGTAGTTTCCATGTTGCACATGCTCTGCCACATATTCTCATAACATATGCACTTCATGCAACTCCTTTACTAATCAGAAACCTTACCTTGCGGACTTGGGCCGGAGACTCAGGTGCCATGCTGGAAAAAATATGTATTTCATTTTGTATTTATTTATTTTTTTCGAAAATGTTTTGAACCCAAAACCCAAAGCCGAGGTTTTGAACCTGGCTCTGATACTAATTTGTAACACTCCAAACCCAAGACGTTACGACCGGATCTGGCATGTCACATATGAAACTCGTAATCGTTTAAAAAAAATTTCGAATCTCTTCTGTAAACTCCGAGTTAGGTTGGTGGTTTGGAATCTCCGTGTTCATTCTTGAAAACTTGTAATTAATTATAATAAACTTCCTTTATTGTGGGAAAAAGTCAAATTTTAAACTAATGTGGTTAGGTGACATTTGAAAACACTTAATGTTATTTTAAGAAACCTGAAACATTGTCCATTATCGATTGTAAGCCATTTATTAAGTTTTGGAAAATAATCGTTCATAATTTATTAGGAAAATACCATATCACTTAAATCAGAAATCAGAGCGTTAAAGAAAAAAAAACCAAATTAAAATAGCAGTGGCCTTATTACAAAATAAAACCTCGAAGATTTAGGGAAAATAAAGTTCCATTTTTGAATTAAGAAATAAAACCGTGCATGGCCACCTTGTGCCCCTCTCCAGCCCGGTCCATAGCACTAAGTGCTACCTGAAATGATGTTAAACAACAGAGTGAGTCGCAAGACTCAGTGTGCAACACTCATGCACCATCAAATTGGGCCTTAGCCCTACAGAACAGAGTAGCAGAACAACATGTATCCAAAATGATGCAGAACCCAA
Source organism: Gossypium australe (assembly GCA_005393395.2). Taxonomy (NCBI): domain Eukaryota; kingdom Viridiplantae; phylum Streptophyta; class Magnoliopsida; order Malvales; family Malvaceae; genus Gossypium; species Gossypium australe. Next base: position 81,574,356 of record CM016617.1, on the reverse strand, counting down.
TCCCAACCTAAGTTTCCATCCGCAACACACCATCCGTACCTGCCAATCACACCAATTGGGATTTCTACAATCAACCCTCACCGCTACACACCATCGATGGCAGTCATGCTGCAGTTAGCTGCTCATCGTCAGAATCGTGACATAGTCACCAGAACAGATCGTGGCAGAGCCACTACATCAGATCGTGGCAGAGCCACCAGAACACTTCCCCTTTAATAACATATTCCCAACCCCATGCAAGCATAAAATACAGATGTATGGATGCAACAGGTTTCAGCATGCATGTATAGAATACTCATAACATAGGTTGAAATATTTCATCATGACCGCTTACTTTATCAGAACAGAAGTCACTAACCTGATGTTTCGCATACACCCTCCATGGGTAACCCTAAAAATTGATCCCGAGGTTTCAGCATTTAACAGGATATATATACATATATACATACAAATCAACAAACAAAGCCATGGTGTGAGAGGTTACACACCTGATTACGTGTAACACTAAGCTATCTATGACGCCGCTATCACTAGCTGGAATCACGGCTTTCTGTCTACTATTCTGCTCGGAGGCTGGCCCACAATCTAGTGGCCAATCACGAACAGCCGACACCGCTCGCTTCTTGAACTTAGGGGTCGAACCCGAAGGTTTGCTTCCCTCCCCAAACTGCGTATTTCTTGCATCCATCAAAAGCCTCGTCAATAACTCACTACGAGAGATACGATTTTGAGTAACCACCCAACTAAGTTAAGGCGACGAATAAGAGATAATCGATTACTAAAACAATTATGAGGAATCTTCTTACCTAATTCGATTGGATCTAGAAGTTTGAAGACTTGGATTAGAACGTTGATTGCACCTAAACAAATACCTGAATGAGATTCGATTGAAAGGAGAATAGGTTAAAGGAGGTGGCCTTTCAGCCAAACAGGGAACATGAGCCCCTCTTTCACCATTCGGCCAAAATACCACATCATTTACCTACCTTCGATTATCTTCAGGATTCGGCACCCACAGTCAAGACAGGGAAGATTCGGCTACAAGGGAAAAAGAGTGAAAAACAAAACCCCAAAGAGAGATTAAGAAAAGATTCGGCCTAGAGTAAAGGTGAGAAAGACAAGAAGTAACAGAAAAGAAACAACAAAGGACTTACCAATACCAGAGGTGATGATTCGGCTATGAACCAAAATGGAGGAGAATAGAATGCAAAAGCCGAAAATGAAACTGAAAGAGCTTTGATGGAGGCTTAGGAGTTTCGGCACACTAAACAACACCAAAGAGAGAAGAAGATCGAGAGAAAAGAATGATAAGGAAAAGAATAGGAAGAGAAGAACAGTGCTTTCGGTTTAAAGAAAGAAAATGGGAAGAGAAGAATCTGAAAATCGTAAGAGTCAACAACTGTGTTTTCAGTTATGGAGTTTTTGAGAAAGGGGTAGAAAATGAAAATGAAAAGAAATGTGCAACCTTGATATCCTAGTTTTGGCTATAGGTCATAAAAGAATAAAAGAGTGGGAATTGTTCAAGCAAATTTCAGCAAAAGAGAATGGGTAACTTAGAATGAAAAGCACACTCACAAATGCCGAAAATCTACACACACAAGCTACCTAATACCACCAAAATTCGGCAATCACTCCTAATACCTAAAACCGAATGCTCCCCTCCTCTCACACTCCTCAAAATTTCGGCTAGCACTCCCCCACTCTGCCGCCCCTTCATTCTTTCCTTGCTTTCCTCTTTTCCACTCATTCAAACCCGTTTGAAATATTCAAACTCCTCAAATTTCTCTCCACCATTCATTTAAAATACTTGACCAAGTCTTACCTCTCTCCTCCAGAATTTAATTGCCATCCAACCACCTCCCTAGCCTGAGCCCAAAAATAATATTCCCTTGCTGCTTGAGTGATTCGAACCTTCACCCTCTCAACTCCTTGTGACGCCATTTCCTTGCATGCTAAGTGGCGTTCCCTTGCCACTCCTCCACTGCATTTCCTTGTGACACTAAACGCAACTAAAATCCCTAATGTCCTACTCCTATTTGGCTATCTTCTAAAAGTGCCAAAACTAAAATTTTACCAAGGCTTCGGCTTAACCCCGAGCCTTCCCGAGGCCCCCAAACACAACCAAACAACAAGCATAACACCTCGATACGCAGAAAACATAAAAGATGCAAAGCCCTTAAATCCCGAATGTTACACTTCACTTGTTATCTAACTCTGAACCAGACGATTTATTCACTTGACTTGATCTGTAAGATTCCCTAATGTATATTAAACCCTCTCTCGAAGCGAATAACGTCTAACCCTAGGTTGATTAATTGAAATCTCTTTCTAATTAAAACCCCTAGAATCGCATTAACTCGATCTATGGACTCCCATATTAGGTTTCACCCTAATCCGGCAAAATCTCGTCACCTTATCTCTAGGCACGCAATCAACTCCGCTTAATTATGCTAGATCTACTCTTAGGCAGGGACTTTTGCTCCTCCACCTAAGCACATCATACTTGAATTAATATCTTGGAAATATCAACACAAGAATTAAGAACACATAATCAAGAACAAGTCAAATATTTATCATATAGTTCAGCAAACGATAACAAGATTCATCTTAGGTTTAATCCTCCTCAGGTATCTGAGGATTTAGTTCATAACAATAAAAGAAAACATCTCAAAAGAAAGGATAAAACAAAACATAAGAAATCCCAAAATCCCCCTGAAGGAATTGAAGGAGAGATCCTCTGTCTTGAGTATAACTCCGGCTTCTTGAGATGGATCAACTGGCTATCTTCGAGTGATTTCCACAAATCTGACCTTTCTGGCTCGGCTCCTTAGCCTAGCTAACCGCCCCCTTCTAGGTTATACTTAGGGTGTTTATATTGGCTTTTGAGATAGGTTTCTTTGCCCATAAGTATCCTTTTCAGAGTGAAATTGCTCTTTTCCACGACAGGGACACGGCTATGGCACACACCCGTGTGAGTCGTCTTTAGGCCGTGTTGGAACTTTTAATGAGGCACGGCCGTGTGGTCTTGGGCCCAGGCCGTGTCGATTTCTATTTTGGCCTAATTTGGTCCGTTTTAAGCCCATTTCTCGTTCTTTTCATCCTCGGGTGCTTTCTTGAGTATAAAACATGAAAAGAAAGGATTAAGAGCACCTTTTTACATAAATCAAAGGACAAATCATCCAAAAACATGCTAAATGTGGGCTTAAAATATGTTACTTTTACAGTTTATCACACTTCATGTAAAGATAGCAATAGCGGAAAATGATCGAATAGTATACCTTTCAGAACCATCCACTTTAGATCTTTGAAATGACTCACCCAACATGGAAACAAGAAAATGATCCAATTGTCTAAATCTATTACCCGGACCAAACCACAGGAAACTCTTTCCAATCATCGATGCATCAATTAATTCTGATTGCTCAATGAACTCATTAAAAGCCTCCACTCCTCTAAGATCTTCCCTACATCCTCTTCTTTCTTCCCATGATCTAACTGAGTTAAAATCCCCCTTAAACACTAATTCTCGTTGACAATATCCATAAAACTTCTCAATTCCACACACAGTTCTTTTTTATCCTCACTACCACAAGGAGCATAAATAGTTGCAATAACTATTTCGAAATTTAACTCGCACCATCTACCAAGGGCCATAATGAAAAATTGATATACCCATTTATCAATAACCTCAAACTTAACCCTTGCCTATATGAGAATTATACCCCTTAATTTTCCACGAGATGGAGAAAAAATAAAATCAAAATAAAAATTCGACCTTACCTTATCCACCCAACTTGAAGTGATCACTTTTAAGTTAGGCTCTTGGATTAACATCATTTAAAACTTGATGCTTCAGAATAATTTTCTTCAATAAATGCATGTAGCACTCAGAAAATTTGATATGATCATGGCATAATTTCATGCTAGAATATTGAGAAAATTTGTGAGAATTTATGGAATGAGTCGGATGAGAAATTGTATGAAAGAAATTTGATAATGGAGATGGAAACATATGAAAAGAATCAGAAAAGTGAATATATGACAAAAAATTCCAAATTGCAAATTTTGAAAAGTATGAGGACTAATGTGCAAAATTATCCAAATATGAAAATATTGATTCTTATGTATTATTTGACACAAAATGGATTGGAATGTGATTTTTTGTGATGAAAATCCTTTTTCGGACTAAATTGGAAAATTCAAATAGTATAAGGATTAAATGTAATTTTTTTAATTTATTAGGAAAAGAGAGAAAGTGTGGTATTCATTACTCATGGAGTGATTTATAAACTTAAATTGGTCTAATATAGAATTTGAAGAATCTTTACAAAGGACAAAATAGGTAAAATTACAATTTTTCAATTTTTCCGTAAAAGAGTAATTTGGTAAATTACCGAGACTTTAATGATGGAAATAAAATTTTAACATTTTAATATGATATTTGATATTTTAAATTATTTTGGATCCTTTGAAACGTCGTTTTAAAGAAATGAGCCTTAAAGTGACATAAATTAAACTTTAAATAGATGGGCTGGTGCCCATTTGTCGACAATTTTAATTGGGGAATGAAACCCTATCACCTTATTTTTCTTCCTCTTTAGCTGCCAACAAGCTCCCATGGCTTCCATTTTTCTCCTCTTTATTTCCTTGCTTATTTCTTCAAGATCTTCCAAAATTTACACTACCTACATTGAGATTTTGTTAAAATTTTCATGTAATCAACCTCCTAAGCTCAGCTCTTCCATCAATTTCATCATTCCCATCCTAGGGTTTATGGAGCTTTTGGGAGAGAAGATGAAGCTAGTGTGAGAAAGCTTCAACAATGGTAAGAAATGGTTTCCTATATCTCAATTAGTTTGATAATTGTTGAGAAATGATATGAAAAATTTTAGAAAGAATTTATGTTAATATTTGATATATTTTTTATTGTATGGAATTGGGGAAATGTTGGTTCATGGAGTTTCAAGCTTAATTTATGGTAATTGGTGTTCATGGGAGCTTGATTAAGTGTTAGGAAGCGATAGTCATCTTTCTCCTAAGTTAGTAAACTTAGGGTTTTTGTAATCAATATTATAATTAAGTATTTAATGGGGCTAATATTAGTGTGAAATTCCATGGCCTTAATATATAAAATAACACAATAAAATGTGAAGTTGTAATTATATAGACATGAAGTGCTTAAGAATTGAAATTATGACATAAGAATTTTGGGGTGCCATGGAAGTATTGGTTGACATATATGAACCATGTCATGATTATGGAAAGATTAGATAAGACTAGTATGGCCAAAAACATGTCAAATTGCAAAGTTTGATAAAGCTTTGTCAAGATGAAGCTAGTGTGAGAAAGCTTCAACAATGGTAAGAAATGGTTTCCTATATCTCTATTAGTTTGATAATTGTTGAGAAATGATATGAAAAAGTTTAGAAAGAATTTATGTTAATATTTGATATATTTTTTATTGTATGGAATTGGGGAAATGTTGGTTCATGGAGTTTCAAGCTTAATTTATGGTAATTGGTGTTCATGGGAGCTTGATTAAGTGTTAGGAAGCGATAGTCATCTTTCTCCTAAGTTAGTAAACTTAGGGTTTTTGTAATCAATATTATAATTAAGTATTTAATGGGGCTAATATTAGTGTGAAATTCCATGGCCTTAATATATAAAATAACACAATAAAATGTGAAGTTGTAATTATATAGACATGAAGTGCTTAAGAATTGAAATTATGACATAAGAATTTTGGGGTGCCATGGAAGTATTGGTTGACATATATGAACCATGTCACGATTATGGAAAGATTAGATAAGACTAGTATGGCCAAAAACATGTCAAATTGCAAAGTTTGATAAAGCTTTGTCAAGATGAAGCTAGTGTGAGAAAGCTTCAACAATGGTAACAAGTGGTTTCCTATATCTCTATTAGTTTGATAATTGTTGAGAAATGATATGAAAAAGTTTAGAAAGAATTTATGTTAATATTTGATATATTTTTTATTGTATGGAATTGGGGAAATGTTGGTTCATGAAGTTTCAAGCTTAATTTATGGTAATAGGTGTTCATGGGAGCTTGATTAAATGTTAGGATGCGATAGTCATCTTTCTCCTAAGTTAGTAAACCTAGGGTTTTTGTAATTAATATTACAATTAAGTATTTAATGGGGCTAATATTAGTGTGAAATTCCATGGCCTTAATATATAAAATAACACATTAAAATGTGAAGTTGTAATTATATAGACATGAAGTGCTTAAGAATTGAAATTATGACATAAGAATTTTGGGGTGCCATGGAAGTATTGGTTGACATATATGAACCACGTCACGATTATGGAAAGATTAGATAAGACTAGTATGGCCAAAAACATGTCAAATTGCAAAGTTTGATAAAGCTTTGTCAAGATGAAGCTAGTGTGAGAAAGCTTCAATAATGGTAAGAAATGGTTTCCTATATCTCTATTAGTTTGATAATTGTTGAGAAATGATATGAAAAAGTTTAGAAAGAATTTATGTTAATATTTGATATATTTTTTATTGTATGGAATTGGGGAAATGTTGGTTCATGGAGTTTCAAGCTTAATTGATGGTAATTGGTGTTCATGGGAGCTTGATTACGTGCTAGGAAGCGATAGTCATCTTTCTCCTAAGTTAGTAAACTTAGGGTTTTTGTAATTAATATTATAATTAAGTATTTAATGGGGCTAATATTAGTGTGAAATTCCATGGCCTTAATATATAAAATAACACATTAAAATGTGAAGTTGTAATTATATAGAAATGAAGTGCTTAAGAATTGAAATTATGACATAAGAATTTTGGGGTGCCATGGAAGTATTGGTGGACATATATGAACCATGTCACTATTATGGAAAGATTAGATAAGACTAGTATGGCCAAAAACATGTCAAATTGCAAAGTCTTGTTTTAAGTCGTCAAGTGTCAATACAAGCTTAAAATACTAAAACGACTGAAAGATTATGAAATTATTTTGTAAATACTTATTTTATATTTAATTTAATTTATTAAAATTATATCGACTATAATATTGTCAATTCATTTTTGTATGCTTGAAAAATATGGTTTCGAACAAGTAAAGTTCGACTATGTTGAATGATGTTAGAATTCAAATTATTGGCATGAAAACAACTTCCAAAAAGAACCTTGTAAGATGTCTCTATATGGAGATAAAAATGATAGCTTTGAAATCTTGTGTAGTTGCATAATGTCATGATTTAAATTATCAATTTGTAATATATTGGTTTATGCCATGAATACTAATACAGAGTTATAATTTGATTTAATACGTGAGTTTACTGATATTTTGAAAACCTTGAAACAAGGCCTTGGTAGCTTATATAAATAACTAGGATATGATTGAGATGTCAATAATTGACTCCTATTTTTACTTCGATACTCTTGTTACTAGCACCACTTCGATGCTCCTATTACTAGCACTTTGGTGCTTTTGTTCCTAGAATTTCGGTGTGATTTTGATCTGGTGTTTGGATACCTGCGCTTCGACACTCCTATTATTGTAATTCCAGATAACTTGTCCCTAGTATCCTTTCTTTATTTTTCTAGGCTTACTAAGGGCTGAACTTAAACCGGTATTGTCATTGTATGAATGAATTCTTGAAATTGTTAGATGCTATTAACATTATTTTTAAATATTTTATAAACCATTGTACGAAGTTGTTAAGAACTGAATGGAGAAGCAAACCTATAAAAAAGTTGTGTGAAAAAACAAATTGCAGTCTATTTGAAAGCCTTAATGCGTTATTAATGTGCGTTAACAATTGTGTAAGTCCTTGAGATGAAAGTTGAATTGAAAGGCAAGATTCATAAATGAATCAAATGTTAAAATTGGGAACTCATGCATAATGGGAATCGTTAATAAATCATCAACCTATAAGTTGAGGCTTAACTTACAAACTCACATGAAAGGATTAAAATTGTGACAATGTGGCTTAAAATAAACTTAAAATGACGATTCTTCTAAAGGGGCTCAAGGTTAATAAAGACTTAAGATTATCCTTGTTACATATTGAACTTTATAGTTCATGCTTTAGTTTTTTAAAATGCATAGATTTGGACTTGTTGAGAAGTTTTTATGATAGCTAGGGAACACCGCATCTAGACCTGTTCATGGGTCAAGTTACCCAGCCAAGCCCGAAGGCCTGCCTGAAATTTGGGAGGGTCTGGATAAAAACATTAGGCCCAAAAAATGGGCTTCGGCAAAAAAAATTATGCCCATTTAAAATATGGGTTGAGCTCAATTTTGAATATTCAAGGCTCAAGCCAAGCACGAACCAATTTGTTTTTAAGTTTATAATACTTTGTGTTATGTTATTTTTTATATTTATGTAATTTATAACACATTAAAAAAACCTTATACTAATATATAATGCTACTCTAATGTAAACATTAAAATAATGTTAAGATGAATATATAAAAATTTCAACAAATAAAAATTAAAATTATTAAATAATAAAATAATATAAAAAATTTTAAAAATATATATAAATAATATGGGCATGTAACGCCCTAAAACTTATGTTAATGTTTTGGTGAAATATTAAGACACAATTGTGTATTTGCTTTAGTGGTTAAGTGTTCTGAGAGTGTCTGAGAAGTCTTGGGTTCAAGCCTTTCTTGGGCAAATTTTGGGTTTTTATGGAATAAAGCCTTACCTTTGGTTATTAGGCTTATAGGTATTTATTTGTAAGAACATGTTAGAATGGGTCTGCTGGTCTTGTGGTTAAGAGATGTGTCAAGGTACTGAATGTTCAGTGTTCAAATCCCAAATCTGATCATATTCTTCTCTTTCGAAAAATATTCGGTTCTCTCTGCAGTTTTTGGAGTTCTTTCCCCTTTCTTTGGTTGCCAAAATTTTGTTCCCTCACACCCCTCTCTTTCTCGAATTCTTTTCCACACTGTCTTTTGACGTTACACATCTATCTGCGATCGTTCGGTAAGTTTACCTCTCTTAAGGCTTAATGTTACTTTTGGGTTAATCTTGATAAGGGGAAATTGTGTGTTGTTGTTGGTAGGCGAAGAACAATTTCTGGTTGGGATTTCCGTAGCAGAATAAGCAATCAAAGTTATGGTTCAGCAACGGTAAGTTTTGTGTGTGGAAAATATTGTCTATAGGGTGCGTTTGATTAGGGGCTGTCTGAATCTCGTATTTTCGTATTTGATTAAGGACTTTGGTTGGTCAATTATAGGTTTCTGGAGTGCTCGGGGATCATTTAGCATCAATCGGAACTAGGTGTGTACCCAGAAACATAGAAAACGAGAATCGGCGAAAGTCAAAAAATGATTCTGTTGACGCCACACGGCCGTGTACAAGGCTGTGGGCCACAACACAGCCGTGTGATCAACGAGGCCAGCCCGTGCGTAAAGGACACGGCTGTGTGATGGCTACGTGAGGCTGTGTGTGAGACACGGGCTGGACCAATTGGGCCATGTGGGCCCACACGGGCTTGTAGAATTCTGGGCTAGACCATGTGATCCACACGGCCAGGGCCAATTTGGGCCAAGTGGGCCACACGGGCATGTGGGCCTACACAGGCAGGCCACATGGACGTGTAAGCCCATTTTTCTGAAATGATCTGTAAGGTTGCAAGGGTTTCCCAAGTCGACTGTGGACCTACTGTAGGGTCGGTAAGCGTTACTTAGACCCCTATTTACATGATCTGATTATATGGTGTCTGACTGAGCATGATATCTGTACTGAACTGAATGTATGATCGGTTATTTGTATGTTGCATGTCATATTTGGTATGTTGCCTTGCATCAGGGAGGGTTAATGATATTGGAGGAAGTATCTCAAAAGGCTATTAAGCCTGTTACCTAGCAGCTCAGCTACAATTATCTGATTATGTGTCGCATTTCGGTACAGCATGGCATGTAGGGATGGGTGGGTTGATTTTATCCTCACATGGTGTGTAGGGTTGGTCGGAGATGATGTGTAGAGGATAGTATTATGCTGTAAATATATGACTGTTTTCTGGTATTATGCTGTGTGTATGTTTTCTGTGGGGATTACACACTGAGTTTGTGAAAACTCATCTTTTCTCTGTTTAATCTGCTCAAGTAATCCCCAACATTAGACAGATTGCTGCAGCGGAGGACTCGACGGTGACCACTGCTTTTGCTTCACGATAGATTCACGATTTTTATACTTATTTATGGTTTTAATTATATCTGGGAAAAGTTTTTGTAATTATGGCCATTACGGATTTTTGTTTAAATTTAGTATTTGAAATGTTTTATGGTTTTTATTGCTAGAAGTAGGAAAGAGAGGGTTTTCAAAAGAAGCAAATGTTTTACCAAAACACCATGATTACGCAAACTGTTTTAAATGCTTTCGCAAAGTATAAATATTTTGGAAAACAGACAGCGCTTCGGAAACGAATGACACTATTTAGAATTAACATAAAATAATGATTTTTTTTAAAAAGGAGAAATGGTTTAAGCGTGGCTACGGATTCAAAAGCACTATCATGTGATATCGCCAGATTCGGCCATAACATCTAGGCTGGGTTTGGGATGTTACAGGGTGGGTCTAAAATGGGCTTGGGTTAGTCTTTTGCAAATATGGACGAGCTTGAATAAAATTTTAGGCCCATGATTTTAATGAAATTAGTATTGGGTTGAGAAAATTATTTTATTTAAATTAATTTAATAAATAATGCCAATTTTTAGAAAAATAAAAACATGTACTGGGTTGGATTAAATTATAAAGTGGTTGGTTAAAATTCTAGAAAATATGTATAATTAGGGGTGTTCAAAAGATCGATTCGGTTAATACCCCAACCAAATTACTCGAAATATAAAAAAATTTAACCGTTAACCTAACTGAATTTTTTTTTCAAATGCATTAATCGAATCGAAATATTTTGGTTAATTCGATCAGTTAACCGAATTAACCAAAATTTATATGTTTTTGTCTTTTGGTTAAAATAAGTATAAAACATATAAAAAATACATTGCTAATGTTCATTTTCTTTTTTTTAATAGTTCAAAAACTATATCATATATAATATATATTATTTATTTCGATTAATATAAAAAATAATAGTTCAAAAATACATTTCTAATATAAAATATATTATATATAATATATTTATTTATTTCGGTTAATTGGTTAATTTGGCTAATTACCCAGTTTCGAAACGAATTAACCTATAATCGGAATTCCAAAAAATCATTAACCGACCTCTAATCGAACTAAATTCGGCCACCAACTGATTAACTGAATTAGATTGGTTCGGTTGGTTAATTTGGTTTTAATCGAATTGTGGACACCCTTACGTATAATTAGACCAAATATAAGAGAGACCCGAATCTCTATCATAATATATATGAGGGAAAGCATAGCCTATTGGTGCCTCTCTCTCCTAGTTCAGGTAAGGGATTATTTTTATCTTAAATAGGCATTAAATGCATTCTACTAAATCAACTAAGGTTTCATTTCATCTTCCTAAATAGATGGAACTGGTAGGGCTAAAAAAATAACTAAAACACAATTTTGAGATATTATTATTCTATAGAAAATAGTGAGAATTTATTTCTAAGTATAAATTATATTTTTCAAGAATAACAATTTTATCGGTTTTAATAGAAGAGATATTTACTTTCCTATTGAAAGTAAATAAAATATTTTTGGTTCTGTAACGCCCCAAATTTTCTCAATTTCGGCTTTTATAAATTTGTTACAAATATCTGTCTGCTTCAGTGGTTATGTGTTCTGGGAGTGTCTGAGAAGTCTTGGGTTCAAGCCTTGACTTGAACATAATTTTATGTTTCTAAATGAATAAAGCCTTACTTTTGTCCAGTAGGCTTAAGTTTTAGTGTTAGTAAGTTTATGTCAGAATGTGCCTGCTGGTCTAGTGGTTAAGAGGAGTGTTGGGATGGAAAATGTCTTGTGTTCGAGTTGCGACATGAGCATTATTTTTGCTATTAGGGCCATGTAAGAGTTTGAAGTGTAGTGAAATGTGGAGAATTAGAGTTTTAGTGGGAAGTGAGGGAGAAAAACATGGGAATTGGGTGGTTGTTGTAATACTTAGTCTTCTCCATTTGAATCTTCCTGTAATGCCCTAATTTTATTATTTCGGCTTTTGTAATTTTGAAACATAAATATTTGTCTGCTTGAGTGGTTAAGTATTCTGGGTGTGTGTGGGAGGTCCCAAGTTCAAGCCTTGACTTGGGCAAATTTTGGTATTTTTATGAATAAAGCCCAAACTCTGGTTAGTAGGCTTATAAGTAAAAGTGTGTAAGTATTTAATAGAATGGGCCTGCTGTTCTGGTGGTTAGGTGGAGTGTTGATTGGTTGGAGATTGTGAGTTCGAATCTCTACATAAGCAGGGGAGATTATTTTTGTTCGATTTGGTGACGAAGAGTTTGAGTTGGTTTCAAAATCTGAGTATTGGAGAGAATTAAGGGGAGAGATTAGGGGATTAGCAGATTTCCTTTTTGAATTTTTGGCTATCACCCTGTTTTCCCAAAAATTTCTCCTTTTCTTTTTGACGTGTTGCTGCCTATTTCCTGCCGAAAATTCCTTTGTTTTCCCTTTTTCTTCGGTTTTTCGATTTATTTTCTCCTTGTTCAATGGTGGTGTGTTCATACGGTAAGTCCTTTTATGCTTAATCTTTTTTCTTTGGGTTAGGCATTTGATGAGGGGTCTGTTGTGGTATTTTGACTAGGTGAAAGGCAATAATTGATCGGTGTTGCTGCAGAGAATTAAGAGTTGCGATTTCAGTTGTTAACGGTAAGGACTCGTTAGATTACCGATGATAGACTTTTGATTGAATGACGAAACAAATGGTTAAATGAGTGTTTCATTTGTTGATTTTTAGGTTCTGGAGGCTTAAGAGAGCTTACGCGTCGAAATTGAACCAGGTGTAGACCCAGAAATGCAGAAAACGAGGTTTCTACAGAAGCCAAAAACCTCTCTGTCGATGCCACACGGGCGTGTGGTCGCCCGTGTGGTAGGCCATGTGTAAGACTGTAAGTCACCACACGACTGTGTAATCGACGAGCCAGACCGTGAACGAGTGACACGGTCGTGTGATGGTCGGGCAAGGCCGTGTGTGACTCATGGGCTTGACCAATTGGGCCATATGGGCCACACGGGCGTGTGGGTCCACACGGGTGAACCACATTGGCGTGTGGGATTCTGGGCCAGGCCGTGTGGGCCCATACAGGCAGGCCACCTGGGCGTGTAAGCCTATTTTTTTGAGAAGTTCTGTACAGTTGCACGGGTCGCTGTACTCAACTGTGGATGTGTCTAATTTCTGTACTAAGCATGAATTCTGATATCTAAATGTATGAACTGTATTTGCATAATAGCATGACATTTTATGTATGTTGCATTGCATCGGGGTGGGTTGATGTTTTACTAGAGGAAGTATCTGAAAGGCTCTTAAGTTTATTATCCAGCAGCTTAGTTGCAAATTTCTAATTTTGTGCCGCATTCGGTATAGCATGGTGTGTAGGGATGGGTGGGTTGATTTTATCCCCACATGGTGTGTAGGGTTGGACGGAGTTGGTGTGTGGAGGCTGGTGGGTAGGACTCTGCTATTTTGTTCTGATCTGCATATTATGTCTAAATTAGGCTAAGGCCCTAGATTATATCTGATTTTGTATCTGAGTGGGCTAAGGTCCACACCGTTTCTGTAATAGGCTCAGACTCGAACTGTGGATTTATGTCTGTTTACTGATATTTTACTACGTGCATGTTTTTTGTGGAGATTACACACTAAGTTTGCCAAAACTCACCCTTTTCTTTTTAACCTGTTCAGGTAATCCCCAGCATTAGACGGATCGGTGTGGCGGAGGACTCGGTGGTGACCACAGTTCTGGACCTTGACATTTTTTTTACTGTTATTTATGGTTTTGATTATATTTGGGAAGGTTTATGTAACTATGGGGTTTACGGATTATCGCTTAAATTTGGGATTTTTATTTATAACTGCTAGTAGTAGGATAAGATGTGAGTTTTCAAAATAAACAAATGTTTTATCAAATACAAACGAATTCACAAGTTATTCTTAAAGGCTTCCGCAATGTATAATATTTTAAAATTGGATAATGAATGAATAAATGACACGTTTTGACGGTAACCTAAGATATCAAAAATGGCTTAATTGCAATTACGTTTACTAAAGCACTATCATGTGACATCACCAGATTCGGCCATAACGTTTAGGCCGGGTTTGGGGTGTTACATTTAGTGGTATCAGAGCCAGGTTGCAAAACTCAATTGTGGGTTTGGGTTTTAAAAGTTGGTTTTAAAGAAACGATTTTAAGTGATTCAAAATATTTTTGAAATGAGTATGTGGTACACCGAGTCTCCGACGCTAATTCTATAAGTGTTCTGAATTTTGTTTAAATTTGTCTGAAAATACTACTTGCATGCTTGAAATAGCCAATAGGTAGTATACTGTACTGAAACACTCTAGGTAGTGTAAACTGGAAACAGTAGCAAAACTAAAAATCGTAGTGAGACTACGATTCGCGATAATGAACTCTGAACTTCTGATACTGTTCTGCATAAAATATCTGTTAACAAAAATTGGAACTATAACTAATACATAAAACTGTTAACACGGATAAACTCTGAATTTACGATGACTGCACGAGGTATCCGCGGATGGGGTACAAGATGTTGTGGTAGAGGTCGTAGAGGGGCTCGAGCTGGGTCCTCGTCGTCTGAAAATCTGCCTAATCTGGATACGAGCGAGACGCTGATCTCACCTGCTATAGAGTCTGGGTCTCAAGATCGCATGGCTGGGGACGACGCACTATCCCAGGCTATGCTGAGGATATTAAAGAGGGTCACTGGGCCTAACACTAGATCTGGGGGCCGAGGGTCGGTTACGAAATGACTCCGGTCCAATGGGGCTGAATTATTCAGGGGTGTCACTGGAGTCACCCCTAATGTGGCCGAATATTGAATGGAGGCCACGGAAAGAATCATGGATGATCTGGATTTTTCCGCGGAGTAGAAGCTTAAGGGGGCTATCTCTCTGTTTCGCGGCGAAGCTTACCAATGGTGGCTGGCAGTTAAGGAAGGCACTCAACCCTACCGTTTGACTTGGGACTACTCTAATATGGCTTTTCAGAGCAAGTATGTGGGAGCCAGCTACATCGATGCTAAGAGGCATGAGTTTCTTAATCTCATCTAAGGGGATCATTCAGTGGCCGAGTATGAGGTCGAGTTCCTGAGACTGAGCCGTTATACCCGAGGCATGGTGGCGACCGAGTATGATCGTTGCGTCTGTTTTGAGGATAGACTCAGGGACAGCTTACGGGTTCTGATAGCTTCGTAGAGGAAGTGTGATTTTTCTTCTCTAGTGGAGAAGGCGAAGATCGCCGAGGAGGTTAAGCGCGCTGAGCGCCAAAACCGCGAAAAAGGAAAGAATAAGAGGGAATCAGAGCCCTTGAATTCTGTGATGAGGCCTAAGAAAAAGGCCAAATCTGATGGGCCAGTGAGAGTTGGGACTCCTGTTGCAGCTGTTGGGGTGGTGCTTTGTGGGCACCGTGATATACGCCATCCGGGCGAGTGTTGGAGGACAACTGGGGCTTGTTTGAGATGCAGGTCTACTGAGCATCGTGTCAGGGATTGTCCACTGAGAACTGATCAGATACAAGCTGAGGGCACTGGTAAGGCGCAGCCACTTAGGGGCCGAGCTCAGGCTAGGGGTGGTAATAGCATGGGCCTAGGACAGAGAGCACCGGGCAGAGGTGCTAGATCGACTGAGGTGAGGCAGCCTGCACTAGTTTATGTTGCACGTCACCGAGAGCATGGTGATGCTCCGGACATCATCACGAGTACATTTTTAATTTTTGATATACCATACTTGGCATTGATAGACATAGGCTCTAGACACTCTTACGTACCTAGCTCTGTGTCTGAGACTTTGGGGAATCCAGTTGAGAGTTCATCGAGCAAGTTAACTGTTGTGAGTCCTTTGGGGCAATCTATCTGGGTTAGTAAATTATATAGAGACGTCCTGTTAGAGGTACAAGGGACAGTGTTTCTGGCTGATCTAATGGAGCTCCCATTCAGGGAGTTCGATTTGATTCTGGGAATGGACTGGCTGGTCAAGCACCAGGTGAGTTTGGACTGTGTGACAAAAAGGGTGGTTTTGAGAACCGATGAGGACAACGAGGTAGTGGTGATTGTGGAACGTCGAGACTACTTGACTAATGTGATTTCTGCGTTGGTGGCAGAAAAGTTGGTACGGAAGGGGTGTGAAGCACTCTTGGCCCACATCAATGTTTCTGATTCTAGGGACTCTTCGGTTAAGGACATTAGGACCGTAAGGGACTTTCCGGATGTTTTCTTGAGAAATTACCGGAACTGCCTCTGAGCTGAGAAGTAGAATTTGGGATTGAGCTCATTTTGGATACAACTCCGGTGTCTATTGCGCCCTACCGAAGGAGCTTACAGAGCTTAAGACTCAATTTTAAGAACTGTTAGATTGAGGGTTCATTCGTCCCAGTGTGTCTCCATGGGGAGCCCTGGTGTTGTTTGTGAAGAAGAAAGATGGGACAATGAGGATGTGTATTGACTATCGGTAGCTGAACAAGCTAACAATCAATAACAAATACCCACTACCTAGAATAGATGACCTTTTTAACCAATTCAGAGGGGCTTTTGTGTTCTCCAACATTGATCTCCGGTCAAGATATCATCAACTGAAGGTTAATGAAGTCGATGTGCATAAGATAGCATTCAGGACTCGGTATGGACATTACGAGTTCCTAGTGATGCCATTTGGGATGACAAATGCACCAATAGCTTTTACAGATATGATGAACCGAGTGTTCTAGCCCTATCTGGATCGGTTCGTGGTAGTCTTCATTGACGACATTCTGGTGTATTCGAAGACTGAGGACGAGCACGATGAGCATCTCCGAGTGGTATTACAGACTCTGCGTGAGGAGTAGTTGTATGCGAAGTTCAGTAAGTGTGAGTTCTACCTCCAAAAAGTAACTTTTCTAGGGCATGTGGTTTCTACGGAGGGGATTTATGTTGATCCTTGTAAGATTAAGATTGTTTTGGATTGGAAACAACCGAAGAATGTGTCCAAAATCTTCAGCTTTCTGGGGCTAGCAGGTTATTATCGACACTTTGTAGAAGGGTTCTCTTTGATCGCTGCATCATTGACCAAGCTTCTGCGTAAGGGAGTTCCCTTTGTCTGGACTTTTAAGCA
Source organism: Gossypium australe (assembly GCA_005393395.2). Lineage (NCBI taxonomy): Eukaryota > Viridiplantae > Streptophyta > Magnoliopsida > Malvales > Malvaceae > Gossypium > Gossypium australe. The sequence goes on along the minus strand of CM016617.1, from coordinate 81,557,134 downwards.
ACAAGAGAGCTTCGAGAGGCTCAAATCTATTTTGACTCAGGCTCCGGTGCTGATACAGCCTGAATTTGGGAAGGATTTCATCTTGTATAGTGATGCGTCGCATGTGGGTCTGGGTTGCGTTCTGATGCAAGATGGTAAAGTGGAAGCTTATGCGTCTCGTCATCTCGAGACGCATGAGGCCAATTATCTGACGCACGATATGGAGCTGTCAGCGGTAGTCTTCGCTCTAAAGATTTGGAGGCACTACCTGTACAGTGAGAAGTGTACTATCTACACTGATCACAAAAGCCTCAAGTATCTCCTCACTCAGAAGGAGTTAAACCTTAGGCAGCGTAGATGGGTTGAACTACTTAAGGATTATGACTGCACCATCGAGTACCATCCTGGTAAGGATAATGTGGTGGCAGATGCTTTGAGTCGTAGGGCGATGACTGATCTGAGAGCGATTTTCGTTTGACTCAGTTTATTCGACGATGGGAGTCTGTTAGCGGAGCTTTAGGTTAAGCCTGCATGGATTGATCAGATCAGAGGTAAACAGATAGGGGATAAGTCGCTTGAGTTGCGATTCTGTCAGGTTAAGACTGGTGATTCTATCGATTTTGGGATTAACAGTGATGGGCGATGAGGAGTTGCGACAGTCGATTCTGAGGGAGGCGCATAGCAGCCCTTAAGCTATGCATTTCGTTGCTCGCTGTTTACGTGTAAACAGGTTAAGGCCGAGCATCAGTTGCCTTCAGGGTTACTACAACCGGTAAAGATACCGTTGTGGAAACGGGAGCGAGTAACTATGGAATTCGTTAGTGGGCTACCTTTAACACCCACTAAGAAGGATTATTTTTAGGTCGTCCTGGATCGATTGACCAAGTGTGCTCACTTCATCCCGGTCAGGACTGACTTTTCTCTTTAGAAGCTGGCTAAACTATATCGAAAATAGTCAAACTGCATGGGGTTCCTGTCTTGATCATCTCCGATAGGGATCCTTACTTCATGTAACATCCCAAAATTGGGCCTAGTAGGATTGGGCCCAATAGGCCTTGGGCGTAGGAGTGTTTAAAAATTTTGAGAACAAGAGAATGGCATTATTGCAAATTGGACTTATTATTTAAGTGAATTTGGAAGGTTACGAGGTTTCTATAAAGTCTCGGTTTAATTGGGCCTTAGGAAAAATTTGGTATTTTAGCACTTTAAGGAGAGATGTTAAATAGCTTCAAGACTTATAGAAATAAAAGAGTAATGTGCTTACATAAATGAGCTATTGGTAAAGAGGTTATGGCATCAAGTGAAGTACCTTGAGGGAAGGGAAGAGGTTCAAGGCAAGTTTGACTTCTTTATTTTTGGTAAGGTGGCTAAGGAATTAAGGAAAGGTTGATGTAAGGGAAAGGAATCAAAAGGAAAAGGTAAGTAAGGGGAACAAGTGGCTTATTTCATGGAGAATGCTCGGGAAAGTATGGTTGGCAAAATTTTGACCCTTATGGCTATGCATGTGGACGGTTTTGGGGGTAGATAGGTAGCTGAAATTTTTACTTTGGCATTTGGTAGGGTCTTGGTATTGTTTTGGCCAAAAATCTCATTTGCAACTTTAGTGTCATCTTCTCGCAATTTGCTATTCCCTTTTGCCGAAATCTTCTAGCACAATAGTGCATTTTTCTTCTCTTTGTATTGGTCACATATTCACCTTTTGTCCATCTTCCTTGATAGCCGAAACTTCAAGTGGATTATAGGCAAATTCTTCTTCTTTCTTCTTGATTTTCAAATGCACCTAAACCATTGAGACAAAATTGTTCATTCTTTATCCTTTGGAAGAACCGAAACCCTAAAAATACACCTTTTTCATCTTTCTATTCCTTTTCACAAAAGTTTTCAACCCTTTCTTTTCTTCTCAAAATCCATTCCCTCTATAGCCGAATATCATCGTTCATTTTTCTCCATAATCGAAACCTTTTCATCATTTATTATTCATTCCTTAATCAATCGGTAAGTGTTCATTCCAATGTTTTATTTTATTTCTCTTAATGCTGAAATATTGTTTTGGTTGGGATGGTCATTTTAACCGAGACCAACATTTTATTGTACCCTCTCAAACGAGATCCTTTTCTCTTTTTCGTAGTGTTTTAAGTGGGAGACCGTGTATTGTTCTAGCCGAAGTCAAACGGTGGAAATTGGATCCAATATCGATAAGGTAAAGGGGTTCATTTTGGATTTTTCGTTATATCTCTATTTGGCTATGTTGCAAATCGGATTGAAGTTTCGACTAATCGACTATATGTTTTAGGGACAAATCACTCAATATATTTCTACCTTTGGATATAGTGGTAAGTGAATCAAGTGTAAGTAATACGAAATCTTTTGGAAATCCGAGGCTAACTTTTGGTTGGTATTGTTCTAGGTCAATGACGAGTGGTTCGTTAGGAAATCGAAATAAGGTGTGTAATCCCGTACTTTCCTAACATATGATTGAAATGGTGGGTAATCTCACACTTCTTTGAAAATGTGCATAAAACATTCTGTGAATCGGTCGAAATACCAAAGAAAACCAAAAACCGGCATCCGTGATCACTCGGGCGTATGTATGATCGTAGTGGTAATCGTATTTTGTAATAAAACAGTTTCGATTAGAAGCAGTGACGTGTATTTGAAAAATCACGAAAAATAGGATGAAGGGAATTAGAAAGTGAATAAGATATCAGATTAAAGCTTACTTTGTCTATTTTAATATGGAAGAAACAGAGAAGGAAAAGGATTTTTATATTCTAAGATATCTTAATTTTAGTGAGACTGGTTCTGATTGACTTCGTGTTTCCCTGATTTGTCTTGGAAAAATCGTATAAAATGGTACAAAGTGAATTATGGGTTATAATTTATATGTATGGATTCCTTTGTGAGTCTATTTTCAATAGAAACAAGTGGGAGCAACATATGAAAACTGTACAGTGAGATATTTGAATTTTGGGTAAGAGAGGTCAGAATCGTTGGACAGTGAAACAAGGGAAACTTTAAGGAATAAACTAAACTAAATGGTTAAGCCAAAAATTCTGGAAATATTTTAGTAAGATATATGAGTCTAGTTTCAAGGAAAATTTACGAGTTTAGATTTCGAGATTCTTAACTCAAGTTATAGTCAATTTAGTCAGTACAACGCAGGTGGAGAGTTTTAAATTTTTATGCCCAAATTAGTAATTAAGTCTAAGTTGCGAAATTACCAAAATACCCTTGGAGGGTAAATTATCGAAATGCCCCGAGATTGCGAGATTACCAAATTACCCTTAGTGGGTAAAATTATCGAAGTACGAAAATGCCCTTATGGGCCGAATTGTGGAAATGCCCCTAATGGGCCGATTTGCAAAGTGTTAATGGGCCGAATTGTTATATTGCCTTAATGGGCCGATTTGACAAATTGCCTTAAAGGGCTGAATTGAAATGTGTTAATGGGCCGTTTTGATATTTGCTATATGGGCCGATTGATAATTTGCTATATGGGCCGTTAGATATTTACTATATGGGCCGTTTGATATTTGCTATATGGGCCGTTTGATATTTACTATATGGGCCGATTTAAAATAAATTGCAAAATGGGCCAAGATGATATTTTGCTTAATTGGCCAACTTGATAAATTGTTATAATAGGCCATAATTTTTGTAAGAAAAATCTGAATAAATTGTTGTAAATGGTTATGCATTGAGTACATGATTTGCATGGGATGGGATAATGATGAAGAGAAGTTCTGGTAGCTCTGCTACATAAATCTGGGTGGCTCTGCCACAAATCTGAAAAATGGCAATGCCATGTAAATTCTGTTAATTTGGTGGCTTGTCCACAAATTTGATATAAATGGCTTAATGCCTACGTTTGGTGTGTTGGCGGGGTGGGTTGACTAAAGATCACCCATAGGTGTGTTGGTTGGTACGGGTGGTGTGTAGCAGATGGAATACTAGGCTTGGTTTGGGACTTGCATTTCATACACATGTTATATTTGAAACATTATTGTTATTGTATATGGGCTTAGGCCTAAATATTTGCTTAATGGATTTTGGCCCAGTGGACAACGGTAAGTGGGTTACACACTGAGTTCTAGTAACTCACCCCCATTTTCCTTATCCCTTTCAGGTAATGATCAGTGATGGAGACTTGGGCAATGGATGACTCGGTGGAGGCCATACTTCGTAAACTGTTAAATTTGGATTTTGAATTTCTTTTATTATTTTTAATTACTTTGCTATTTTGAATTAATGTTGTAATAAGGCCTCTGGGATATTTTATTTGGTTTTATGTTTAGCCGTACTTATTATTTTTCTACATTATTTTAAATGGGGATTTTTTTAAAATCATAAATAACAGTTTTCAAAAAACTGATTAACAAATGATTTTCATAACAATCTTTTACAAATGATTTAACTCGAAAATTCTATTTCAAATTTTTAACGTCGTTTTCAAAGGTCATGGTTAAAGTTTACTACCTCGATTTTCGACTCATCAATCAACCTCTCAAAAATACTTGTATTTTATCTACGTTTCCACAATGTTTTCAAAAATGTTTCTGTAACTCTATTTCCAAACGTCATATTTTCGTAAATTGTTTATTTCAAATATGTTTTCGTAACCAAAAAGGTTTTTAAAGATAATTACGTTTTCAAGTAGATAATAATTACTTAAGTGTTTTGGGTTTCAACAAATAGGCTGTAATTCTCAAACAAGTTTTTTAACAATCGCAAAGATGGTTTTGAAAAAAAAACACACTTCCATGTGACACGCCAGATCCGGGCCTAACTTCTAGGCCGGGTTTGGGGTGTTACATTTTATGGTATCAGAGCCTACGTTGCAAAACTCGGCTGTGGTTTGGGTTCAAAAGCATTTTCCAAAGCTGTTTGAAAATTTTTTATAAATGCATGTTTTGAAGGAAGTATGGCACCACGAGTATCCGGCACCAAGTCAAGTAAGTATGTGTTTTCATTTTATGATTATTGTGTTAGTACTGTGGTAAGAAAATTCCACAAAATAGAATACTCTAGAACTTTTAGCTTTAGGAGTTGAAACTATAGAGATTGAGACTTTAGGATACGTTTTGCGAAAACCACTTCAACTCTTATACTCCATAAGACATTGTTTAATAAAAATTGAACAGTATACTGATTCATAAGACTTTTAATCAGATTAAATCGACTTAGTGAACATGAGCGCTAGAAGACGTGGACGCGGTAGACGTGGACGTGCTAGAGGCCGAGGTGCTAGGACTAAATCTTCAGCATCGGGGCGTGTTTCCGAAAGGGAGGTGTTGGCATCGCCAGTAGTTGAGATGGGGTCTCATGACCGAGTTGGGGTTGTCGAGCTGACTCAGATAGTTAAGGAAGTATTGGAGGAGGTTAAAGGAATCGGTGAAGTACTTCGAGTTGGGTCTGTGGACTGTAAGAAGAAATTAGATCACGATTCTTTTGGATCGCAGTTTAGTTTTGTGAAGCGTGTTAAGGAACGTCCAAACTTTCCGGCTTGCGATTATTGTAGAAGGCGTCATCCGGGAGAATGCTGGAGGAGGTCAGGAGCATGCTTGACATGCAGGTCTAAGGAGCATAAGGGTCAGGATTGTTTCATCACTATCAAGTCAGGTATGTTTTGGTTGGATGTGATGATTGAAGGTAGAAAATTCTAAGTATAATGGTAGATAACTGTTTGCTTCTATAGTTAGACGTTTGGTTATGTGAAAGAGGATTCAAGATTTTGTCAAAAGTACATCAGTGTTATTAAGATCAGAGTGCGCAGCAAAAGCATAGTGGTGTGATTTGAGCGATGCGTTTAGTAGTTGGTTGGAAATTTCAAGGACGAAATTTCTTTAAGGAGGGTGGAATTGTAACATCCCAAAATTGGGCCTAGTAGGATTGGGCCCAATGGGCCTTGGGCGTAGGAGTGTTTAAAAATTTTGAGAACAAGAGAATGACATTATTGCAAATTGGACTTATTAGTTAAGTGAATTTGGAAGGTTACGAGGTTTCTATGAAGTCTCGGGTTTAATTGGGCCTTAGGAAAAATTTGGTATTTTAGCACTTTAAGGAGAGATGGTAAGTAGCTTCAAGACTTATAGAAATAAATGAGTAATGTGCTTGCATAAATGAGCTATTGGTAAAGAGGTTATGGCATCAAGTGAAGTACCTTGAGGGAAGAGGTTCAAATCACTTTGTGTGCAAATTTTAACTAAAATTTTTGCACTCTTTCCTTAAGTGTCGGCCAAGAGGTATATATGGCAAGTTTGACTTCTTTATTTTTGGTAAGGTGGCTAAGGAATTAAGGAAAGGTTGAGGTTGGGGAAAGGAATCAAAAGGAAAAGGTAAGTAAGGGGAACAAGTGGTTTATTTCAAGGAGAATGCTATGGAAAGTATGGTTGGCAAAATTTTGACCCTTATGGCTATGCATGTGGATGGTTTTAGGGGTAGATAGGTAGCTGAAATTTTTACTTTGGCATTTGGTAGGGTCTTGGTATTGTTTTGGCCAAAAATCTCATTTGCAACTTTAGTGTCATCTTCTCCCAATTTGGTATTCCCTTTTGCCGAAATCTTCTAGGACAATATTGCATTTTTCTTCTCTTTGTATTGGTCACATATTCACCTTCTGTCCATCTTCCTTGATAGCCGAAACTTCGAGTGGATTATAGGCAAATTCTTCTTCTTTCTTCTTGATTACCGAATGCACCTAAACTATTGAGACAAAATTGTTCAGTCTTTATCCTTTGGAAGAACCGAAACCCCAAAAATACACCTTTTTCATCTTTCTATTCCTTTTCACAAAAGTTTTCAACCCTTTCTTTTCTTCTCAAAATCCATACCCTCTATAGCCGAATATCATCGTTCATTTTTCTCCATAACCGAAACCTTTTCATCATATATTATTCATTCCTTAATCAATCGGTAAGTGTTCATTCCAATGTTTTATTTTATTTCTCTTAATGCCGAAATATTGTTTTGGTTGGGATGGTCATTTTAACTGAGACCAACATTTTATTCTACCCTCTCAAACGAGATCCTTTTCTCTTTCTCGTAGTGTTTTAAGTGGGAGACTGTGTATTGTTCTAGTCGAAGTCAAACGGTGGAAATTGGATCCAATATCGATAAGGTAAAGGGGTTCATTTTGGATTTTTCGTTATATCTCTATTTGGCTGTGTTGCAAATCGGATTGAAGTTTCGACTAATCGACTATATGTTTTAGGGACAAATCACTCGATATATTTCTACCTTTGGATATAGTGGTAAGTGAATCATGTGTAAGTGATACGAAATCTTTTGGAAATCCGAGGCTAACTTTTGGTTGGTATTGTTCTAGGTCAACGACGAGTGGTTCGTTAGGAAATCGAAATAAGGTGTGTAATCCCGTACTTTCTGAATATATGATTGAAATGGTGGGTAATCTCACACTTCTCTGAAAATGTGCATGAAATATTCTGTGAATCGGTCGAAATACCAAAGAAAACCAAAAACCGGCATCCGTGATCACTCGGGCGTATGTATGATCGTAGTGGTAATCGTATTTTGTAATAAAACAGTTTCAATTAGAAGCAGTGATGTGTTTCTGAAAAATCACAAAAAATAGGATAAAGGGAATTCAAAACTGAATAAGATATCAGATTAAAGCTTACTGTGTCTATTTTAATATGGAAGAAACAGAGAAGGAAAAGGATTTTTATATTCTGAGATATCTTTGTTTTAGTGAGACTGGTTCTGATTGACTTAGTGTTTCCCTGATCTGTCTTGGAAAAATCGTATAAAATGGTACAAAGTGAATTATGGGTTATAATTTATAGTGAGTCTATTTTCAATAGAAACAAGGTGGAGCAACATATGAAAACTGTACAGTGAGATATTTGAATTTTGGGTAAGAGAGGTCAGAATCGTTGGACAGTGAAACAAGGGAAACTTTAAGGAATAACCTGTACTAAATGGTTAAGCCAAAAATTCTGGAAATATTTTAGTAATAAGATATATGAGTCTAGTTTCAAGGAAAATTTACGGATTTAGATTTCGAGATTCCTAACTCAAATTATATTCAATTTAGTCAGTATGATGCAGGTGGACAGTTTTAAATTTTTATGCCCAAATTAGTAATTAAGTTTAAGTTGCGAAATTACCAAAATACCCTTGGAGGGTAAATTACCGAAATGCTCCGGGATTGCGAGATTACCAAATTACCCATAGTGGGTAAAATTATCGGAGTATGAAAATGCCCTTACGGGCCGAGTTACGAAAATGCCCTTATGTGCCGAATTGTGGAAATGCCCCTAATGGGCCGATTTGCAAAGTGTTAATGGGCCGAATTGTTATATTGCCTTAATGGGCCGATTTGATAAATTGTCTTAAAGGTCCGAATTGAAATGTGTTAATGGGCTGTTTTGATATTTGCTATATGGGCCAATTGATAATTTGCTATATGGGCCATTAGATATCTGCTATATGGGCCGTTTGATTTTTGCTATATGGGCTGCTTGATATTTGCTATATGGGCCGATTTAAAATAAATTGCGAAATGGGCCAAGATAATATTTTGCTTAATTGGCCAACTTGATAAATTGTTATAATGGGCCATAATTTTTGTAAGAAAAATCTGAATAAATTGTTGTAAATGGTTATGCATTGAGTACATGATTTGCATGGGATGGGATAATGATGAAGAGAAGTTCTGGTAGCTCTGCTACATAAATCTGGTGGCTCTGCCACAAATCTGAAAAATGGCAATGCCATGTAAATTCTATTAATCTAGTGGCTTGTCCACAAATTTGATATAAATGGCTTAATGCCTACGTTTGGTGTGTTGGCGGGGTGGGTTGACTAAAGATCACCCACAGGTGTGTTGGTTGGTACGGGTGGTGTGTAGCGGATGGAATACTAGGCTTGGTTTGGGACTTGCATTTCATACACATGTTATATTTGATACATTATTGTTATTGTATATGGGCTTAGGCCCAAATATTTGCTTAATGGATTTTGGCCCAGTGGACAACGGTAAGTGGGTTACACACTAAGTTCTAGTAACTCATCCCCATTTTCCTTATCCCTTTCAGGTAATGATCAGTGATGGAGACTTGGGCCGTGGATGACTCGGTGGAGGCCATACTTCGTAAACGGTTAAATTTGGATTTTGGATTTCTTTTAGTATTTTTAATTACTTTGCTATTTTGAATTAATGTTGTAATAAGGCCTCTGGGATATTTTATTTGGTTTTATGTTCAGCCGTACTTATTATTTTTCTACATTATTTTAAATGGGGATTTTTCTAAAATCATAAATAACGGTTTTCAAAAAAATGATTAACAAATGATTTTCATAACAATCTTTTACAAATGATTTAACTCGGAAATTCTATTTCAAATTTTCAATGTCGTTTTCAAAGGTCACGGTTAAAGTTCACTACCTCGATTTTCGACTCATCAATCAACCTCTCAAAAATACTTGTATTTTATCTACGTTTCCACAATGTTTTCAAAATGTTTCTGTAACTCTATTTCCAAACTTCATATTTTCATAAATTGTTTATTTCAAATATGTTTTCGTAACCAAAAAGGTTTTTAAAGATAATTACGTTTTCAAGTAATAACAATTGCTCAAGTGTTTTGGGTTTTAACAAATAGGCTATAATTCTCAAACAAGTTTTTTAACAATTGCAAAGATGGTTTTGAAAAAAAAAACACACTTCCATGTGACACGCCAGATTTGGGCCTAACTTTTAGGCCGGGTTTGGGGTGTTATATTTTATGGTATCAGAGCCTAGTTTACAAAACTCGGCTGTGGTTTGGGTTCAAAAGCGTTTTCCAAAGCTGTTTGAAATTTTTTTATAAATGCATGTTCTGAAGGAAGTATGGCACAACGAGTATCCGACACCAAGTTAAGTAAGTATGTGTTTTCATTTTATGATTATTGTGTTAGTACTGTGGTAAGAAAATTTCACAAAATAGAATACTCTAGAACTTTTAGCTTTAGGAGTTGAAACTATAGAGATTGAGACTTTAGGGTACGTTTTGGAAAAACCACTTCAACTCTTATACTCCATAAGACATTGTTTAATAAACATCGAACAGTATACTGATTCATAAGACTTTTAATCAGATTAAATCGACTTAGTGAACATAAGCGCTAGAAGACGTGGACGCGGTAGACGTGGACGTGATAGAGGCCAAGGTGCTAGGACTAGATCTTCAGCATCGGGGCGTGTTTCCAAAAGGGAGGTGTTGGCATCGCCAGTAGTTGAGACGGGGTCTCATGACCGAGTTGGGGTTGTCGAGCTGACTTAGATAGTTAAGGAAGTATTGGGGGAGGTTAAAGGAATCGGTGAATTACTTCGAGTTGGGTCTGTGGACTGTAAGAAGAAATTAGATCGCGGTTCTTTTAGATCGCAGTTTCGTTCCGTGAAGCGTGTTAAGGAACGTCCAAACTTTTCGGCCTGCGATTATTGTAGAAGGCGGCATCCAGGAGAATGCTGGAGGAGGTTAGGAGCATGCTTGACATGCAGGTCTAAGGAGCATAAGGCTCGGGATTGTTTCATCACTATCAAGTTAGGTATGTTTTGGTTGGATGTGATGATTGAAGGTAGAAAATTCTAAGTATAATGGTAGATAAATGTTTGCTTCTGTAGTTAGATGTTTAGTTATGTGAAAGAGGATTCGAAATTTTGTTAAAAGTACATCAGTGTTATTAAGATCAGAGTGCGCAGCAAAAGCATAGTGGTGTGATTTGAGCGATGCATTTAGTAGTTGGTTGGAAATTTCAAGGACGAAATTTCTTTAAGGAGGGTAGAATTGTAACATCCCAAAATTGGGCCTAGTAGGATTGGGCCAAATGGGCCTTGGGCGTAGGAGTGTTTAAAAATTTTGAGAACAAGAGAATGACATTATTTTTAATTGGAGTTATTAGTTAAGTGAATTTGGAAGGTTACGAGGTTTCTATGAAGTCTCGGGTTTAATTGGGCCTTAGGAAAAATTTGGTATTTTAGCACTTTAAGGAGAGATGGAAAGTAGCTTCAAGACTTATAGAAATAAATGAGTAATGTGCTTGCATAAATGAGCTATTGGTAAAGAGGTTATGGCATCAAGTGAAGTACCTTGAGGGAAGAGGTTTAAATCACTTTGTGTGCAAATTTTGACTAAAATTTTTGCACTCTTTCCTTAAGTGTCGGCCAAGAGGTATATATGGCAAGTTTGACTTCTTTATTTTTGGTAAGGTGGCTAAGGAATGAAGGAAAGGTTGAGGTTGGGGAAAGGAATCAAAAGGAAAAGGTAAGTAAGGGGAACAAGTGGCTTATTTCATGGAGAATGCTATGGAATGTATGATTGGCAAAATTTTGACCCTTTTGGCTATGCATGTGGACGGTTTTGGGGGTAGATAGGTAGCTGAAATATTTACTTTGGCATTTGGTAGGGTCTTTGTATTGTTTTGGCCAAAAATCTCATTTGCAACTTTAGTGTCATCTTCTCCCAATTTGGTATTCCCTTTTGCCGAAATCTTCTAGCACAATATTGCATTTTTCTTCTCTTTGTATTGGTCACATATTCACCTTTTGTCCATCTTCCTTGATAGCCGAAACTTCAAGTGGATTATAGGTAAATTCTTCTTCTTGATTGCCGAATGCACCTAAACCATTGAGACAAAATTGTTCACTCTTTATGCTTTGGAAGAACCGAAACCCCAAAAATACACCTTTTTCATCTTTCTATTCCTTTTCACAAAAGGTTTCAACCCTTTCTTTTCTTCTCAAAATCCATACCCTCTATAGCCGAATATCATCGTTCATTTTTCTCCATAACCGAAACCTTTTCATCATTTATTATTCATTCCTTAATCAATCGATAAGTGTTCATTCCAATGTTTTATTTTATTTCTCTTAATGCCGAAATATTGTTTTGGTTGGGATGGTCATTTTAACCGAGACCAACATTTTATTCTACCCTCTCAAACGAGATCCTTTTCTCTTTTTCGTAGTGTTTTAAATGGGAGACCGTGTATTGTTCTAGCCGAAGTCAAACGGTGGAAATTGGATCCAATATCGATAAGGTAAAGGGGTTCATTTTGGATTTTTCGTTATATCTCTATTTGGCTATGTTGCAAATCAGATTGAAGTTTCGACTAATCGACTATATGTTTTAGGGACAAATCACTCGATATATTTCTACCTTCGGATATAGTGGTAAGTGAATCAAGTGTAAGTGATACGAAATCTTTTGGAAATCCGAGGCTAACTTTTGGTTGGTATTGTTCTAGGTCAACGACGAGTGGTTCGTTAGGAAATCGAAATAAGGTGTGTAATCCCATACTTTTTGAATATATGATTGAAATGGTGGGTAATCTCACACTTCTCTGAAAATGTGCATGAAATATTTTTTGAATCGGTCTAAATATCGAAGAAAACCAAAACCCGGCATCCGTGATCACTCGGGCGTATGTATGATCGTAGTGGTAATCGTATTTTGTAATAAAACAGTTTCGATTAGAAGCAGTGACGTGTTTCTGAAAAATCAAGAAAACGAGGATAAAAGGAATTAGAAAGTGAATAAGATATCAGATTAAAGCTTACTTTGTCTATTTTAACATGGAAGAAACAGAGAAGGAAAAGGATTTTTATATTCTGAGATATCTTAATTTTAGTGAGACTGGTTCTGATTGACTTCGTGTTTCCCTAATCTGTATTGGAAAAATCGTATAAAATGGTACAAAGTCAATTATGGGTTATAATTTATATGTATGGATTCCTTAGTGAGTCTATTTTCAATAGAAACAAATTGGAGCAACATATGAAAACTGTACAGTAAGCTATCTGAATTTTGGTTAAGAGAGGTCAGAATCATTAGACAGTGAAACAAGAGAAACTTTAAGGAATAAACTGTACTAAATGGTTAAGCCAAAAATTCTGGAAAAATTTTAGTAAGAAGATATATGAGTTTAGTTTCAAGGAAAATTTACGGATTTAGATTTCGAGATTCCTAACTCAAGTTATTGTCAATTTAGTCAGTACGACGCAGGTGGACAATTTTAAATTTTTATGCCCAAATTAGTAATTAAGTCTAAGTTGCGAAATTACCAATATACCCTTGGAGGGTAAATTACCGAAATGCCCCGGGATTGCGAGATTACCAAATTACCCTTAGTGGGTAAAATTATCGAAGTACGAAAATGCCCTTACGGGCCGAGTTACGAAAATGCCCTTATGGGTCAAATTATGGAAATGCCCCTAATGGGCCGATTTGCAAAGTGTTAATGGGCCGAATTGTTATATTGCCTTAATGGGCCGATTTTGTTATATTGCTTAATAGGCCGATTTGATAAATTGCCTTAAAGGGCCGAATTGAAATGTGTTAATGGGCCGTTTTGATATTTGCTATATGGGCCGATTGATAATTTGTTATATGGGCCATTAGATATTTGCTATATGGGTCGTTTGATATTTGCTATATGGACTGCTTGATATTTGCTATATGGGCCGATTTAAAATAAATTGCGAAATGGGCCAAGATGATATTTTGCTTAATTGGCCAACTTGATAAATTGTTATAATGGGCCATAATTTTTGTAAGAAAAATCTGAATAAATTTTTGTAAATGGTTATGCATTGAGTACATGATTTGCATGGGATGGGATAATGATGAAGAGAAGTTCTGGTAGCTCTGCTACATAAATCTGGTGGCTCTGCCACAAATCTGAAAAATGGCAATGCCATGTAAATTCTGTTAATCTGGTGGCTTGTCCACAAATTTGATATAAATGGCTTAATGCCTACGTTTGGTGTGTTGGCGGGGTGGGTTGACTAAAGATCACCCACAGGTGTGTTGGTTGGTACGGGTGGTGTGTAGCGGATGGAATACTAGGCTTGGTTTGGGACTTGCATTTCATACACATGTTATATTTGATACATTATTGTTATTGTATATGGGCTTAGGCCCAAATATTTGCTTAATGGATTTTGGCCTAGTGGACAACGGTAAGTGGTTACACACTGCATTCTAGTAACTCACCCTCACTTTCCTTATCCCTTTCAGGTAATGATCAGTGATGGAGACTTGAGCCGTGGATGACTCGGTGGAGGCCATACTTCGTAAACGGTTAAATTTGGATTTTGGATTTCTTTTAGTATTTTTAATTACTTTGCTATTTTGAATTAATGTTGTAATAAGGCCTCTGGGATATTTTATTTGGTTTTATGTTTAGCCGTACTTATTATTTTTCTACATTATTTTAAATGGGGATTTTTCTAAAATCATAAATAACGGTTTTCAAAAAAATGATTAACAAATGATTTTCATAACAATCCTTTACAAATGATTTAACTCGGAAATTCTATTTCAAATTTTCAACGTCGTTTTCAAAGGTCACAGTTAAAGTTCACTACCTCGATTTTCGACTCATCAATCAACCTCTCAAAAATACTTGTATTTTATCTACGTTTCCACAATGTTTTCAAAATGTTTCTGTAACTCTATTTCCAAACATCATATTTTCGTAAATTGTTTATTTCAAATATGTTTTCGCAACCAAAAAGGTTTTTAAAGATAATTACGTTTTCAAGTAGATAACAATTGCTCAAGTGTTTTGGGTTTTAACAAAGAGGCTGTAATTCTCAAACAAGTTTTTTAACAATCGCAAAGATGGTTTTGAAAAAGAAAACATACTTCCATGTGACACGCCAGATTCGGGCCTAACTTCTAGGCCGGGTTTGGGGTGTTACACTTCACGTCTCGATTTTGGAAAAAAGTTACACGAAGCTCTAGGTTCGAGGTTGGACTTCAGTACTGCTTTCCATCCTCAGACAGATGGCCAGTCGGAGAAGGTGATTCAAGTACTGGAGGACATGTTGAGGAGCTGCGTTATAGATTTCTGAGGCAATTGGGAAGAGTAATTACCGTTGGAAGAGTTCGCCTATAACAATAGCTATCAGTCTAGCATCCATACGGCACCGTACGAGGCCTTGTATGGCCGTAAGTGTCGTACTCCCTTATGTTGGATTGAGTTGGGGAAGCGACGTGTACTGGGTCTAGAGTTGGTTTCTGAAACTGAAGATAAGGTCCTATTGATTCGTGATCAACTAAAAATGGCATCTGATAGACAGAAATCCTATGCTGACTTGAAGAGAAAGGATATTGAGTATTCTGTGGGGGACTTAGTTTTTCTCAAGGTCTCGCCATAGAAGAAGGTCTTGAGGTTCGACCGCAAGGGTAAGCTGAGCCCTCGATTTATTGGGCCGTACCGTATTCTAAAAAGAGTGGAGCCAGTCGCATATTAGTTGGAGCTTCCTCCGGAGTTGGACCGCATTCATGATGTGTTCCACGTCTCAATGTTGAGACGCTACCGCTCTGATCCCATGCATGTTCTTCTTATTGAGAACATTGAGGTTAGACCAGATCTGACAATTGAGGAGGAGCCAGTCCAGATTCTGGAGCGCGACATTAAGGTTCTGCAAAAACAAATCTATACCCTTAGTGAAGGTGCTATGGCAGAATCATAGCACTGAGGAGGCCACTTGGGAGCCTAAGAATTCGATGCAGCAATAGTATCCTCACCTTTTCTGATCAGGTAAAATTTCGAGGACGAAATTTTCTTTTAGGGGGTAGAGTTGTAATGTCCCGATTTTCTTATTTCAGCTTTTGTAATTTTGAGACATAAATATTTATCTGCTTTAGTGGTTAAGTATTCTGGGTGTGTGTTGGAGGTCCCAAGTTCAAGCCTTAACTTGGGAAAATTTTGGTATTTTTATGAATAAAGCCCAAACTCTGGTTAGTAGGCTTATAAGTCAAAGTGTGTAAGTATTCAACAGAATGGGTCTGCTGGTCTGGTGGCTAGGTGGAGTGTTGATTGGTTGGAGGTTATGAGTTTGAATCTATGCATAAACAGGGGAGATTATTTTTGTTTGGTTTGGTGACGAAGAGTTTGAGTTGGTTTCAAAATCTAAGTAGTGGAGAGAATTAAGGGGAGAGATTAGGGGATTAGAAGATTTCCTTTTTAAATTTTTGACTATCACCCTGTTTTCCCAAAAATTTCTCATTTTCTTTTTAACGTGATGTTGCTTATTCCCTGCCAAAAATTCCTTTTTTTCCTCTCTTCTTCAGTTTTTCGATTTGTTTTCTCCTTGTTCAACGGTGGTGTGTTCATACGGTAAGTCCTTTTCTGCTTAATCTTTTTGCTTTGGGTTAGGCGTCTGATGAGGGGTCTGTTGTGGTATTTTGATTAGGTGAAAGGCAATAATTGATCGGTGTTGCTGCAGAAAATTAAGAGTTGCGATTTCGGTTGTTAATGGTAAGGACTCGTTAGATTATCGACGAAACAATTTTGATTGAATGACAAAACAAGTGCTTAAATGAGTGTTTCATTTGTTGATTTTTAGGTTCTGGAGGCTTAGAAGAGCTTACGCATTGAAATTGAACCAGGTGTGTACCCGAAAACGCAGAAAATGAGGTTTCGACAGAAGCCAAAAACCTCTCTGTCGACATCACACGGGCATGTGGTCGCCCATGTGGTAGGCCGTGTGTAAGACTGTAAGTCACCACACGGTCGTGAGATCGACGAGCTAGGCTGTGCGCAAGTGACACGATCGTGTGATGGCCGGGCAAGGCCGTGTGTGACTCACGGGCTCAACCAATTGGGTTGTGTGGGCCACACGGGTGTGTGGGCCCACACGGGCAGGCCACCTGGGTGTGTGAGCCTATTTTTCTAAGAAGTTCTGTACAGTTTCACGGGTCACCTTAGTCGACTGTGGACCTATTGTAGGGTCGGTAAGCTTTACCTAGACCCCTGATTCTGTGATTTGACGTTTTGATTTCTGTACTGAGCATGAATTCTGATATCTGAATGTATGAACTGTATTTGCATAATAGCATGACATTTTATGTATGTTGCATTGCATCGGGGTGGGTTGATGTTTTACTGGAGGAAGTATCTGAAAGGCTCTTAAGTCTGTTACCTGGCAGCTTAGTTGCAAATTTCTGATTATGTGCCGCATTCGATACAGCATGGTGTGTACGGATGGGTGGGTTGATTTTATCCCCACATGGTGTGTAGGGTTGGACGGAGTTGGTGTGTAGAGGCTGGTGGGTAGGACTCTGCTATTTTGTTCTGATATGCATATTATGTAACATCCTAAAAATTTGAATATCAATATGTTGTTTGTCTTTGGTGTTAGCTCGAGTATGATTTTATTGTGTGCTTAATATAGTCTTGAGAAGACTCGAGTTTATTTGGAATTAGAATAAATTTTAGTAAAGAGTACTTTAATGTAGAGGAATCAGGTGACCTTGAAGGTTAAGTTAATTAAGTGATAAAAGATGGCACAAGATGAGCAATTGGCAAAGTGGTGATGGCGCCATAAGTTGGACTTGAAGGGAGAGGTTCGAAACTCCTAGCATGCAAATTGGGAGCTTTTATTTTTGCTTTTTCCTAGCATGTGTCGGCCAAGCATCAATTATGGATAAGATGGACTAAATTTTTTATGGTAAGGAGACTTAAGGTTATGGTAAGCATGAATTAAGGGATAGAATTTGTAACAACCCAAACCCGGCCCAAACACTATGGCCGAATCTAGTTTGCTACAGTGGAAAATATTTTGGAAAACACTTTTGGAAAGTAAAAATTCTTAGTTGCCGAAAACCTTTTCAATTGATTGTTTTGTTAAACCTTACTTAGAATTTATCTAAAATTAATTCAACCAAGTTATTATAAAATATCGAGTGTGCCCGATGGCACGATGAAAACATTTTCGTGTTAACTTTGGGAAAACATGTGCCTTTAATTTAATATTGATAATCATAGTTTAAAACAATTATTCGACATGTGAAAAATAACAAAAATAAAATATCAGGAGGCCTTATTACATCCAAATAAACTAAAAAAAACGGAAATAAAATTTATCATAGCTAAAATTAAAGTTCATTTAATTTAAATCCACCGCATGGCCACCTCGAGTCAAACCGGCTCCACATCCGCGATCTACGTGTCACCTGAAAAATGTAAAGGAGAAGGTGAGTCACCAAGACTCAGTATGTAACCCTTCCCCCGTTTTAAAGACATTTTCATACACAACATATAACAATCAATATGCAGAATATTATGTACCCCCAACCTAGCCAACCAAACTCCACTGTCTACCCGGCTGTGGTACCAAACCACTGGTGGTGCCAAACCACTGGTGACATATAGTCACGATGTGTTACCAAAACACTGGTGTCCGTAGACACGAATCGCTTGATGGGGCCAACCCATCGTGCGATACCAAATCACTGGCAGACGATCCCATATCTCAAGGAGGGCCAACCCACGGTGGTGTTAACCACAGGGACAAGTCGCTATGAGGTGCCAAACCTCTGGAGGTACCAAACCTCTGGTGACCGTAGTCACGGTGTGTTACCAAAACACTGGTGCCCGTCGGCACGAATACACTGCCCCCTCCACTCATTAATCCCACATCAGTCATATATATATATATGTTTCATGTCATCACATACTTAAATCTCATGTATCAATACATCATGCTTCCCAAAAGCATCAATAACACATTCATATTAACAGGTACTTACCTAAATCACCACTCATACCGTTATGGTATTAATCCGATGCTACACAAATCAAAGTTAGCATACATAGCACTCAGCACATTTAAATAGTTATACGTGTGTATGTACACACCTGATGTCGATGATAGTCCTAAATCCCGATGAACCCGATCGGCCACTCACAGTACCCTTGCTCCTATAATCGGTCAATCTCAAAGGTTAGAGCCCTGGCCTATTCGGCCAAACCAATATAATTGTAAAGGGTTCCTTGTGGACCCAAAACCTTACCCGAACGTCTTTGAACCCAGGCCACTATACTCCAAATGTTTTTGCTTTCCTACAATCGGCAACTATTAGTAGCCATTTACTAGCCTTCGACTTTTAAATCACTTAAAAGAATAACCTTATTAAAAGTAGATCCTACCACCACTTACCAACGTCGACAATTAACAAATGAAGGCTTGATTTGCAATATCCCTGAGTACCTTCACTAATCGATTGCCACAAGGAATCCCGAGAACACCTCTGTCTTCCCGATATTCGACCACAAGGAATCTTAATAGGGGGAAAGAGATTTCGGCAACAAGGGTGGAGGTTATTCGGTTATGAGAGATTGGAAAAATATGGGGATTTCGTTTTAAGAAGAAAAGAAATAGATGAGATATGAAAGTGTAGAGAATTTCGGCAAAAGACTAAGAAAAAGGAGAATGGTTTTCGGGGAATGAAAAAGAATTGAAAAATGGAATATTGGGAAGGGTAAAATTCGGCTATGCATCAATTGAAGAAAAGAAAAAAATAGGATGGTACATAGGTGCTTTTATAGGCATTCGGCAACCCCCCCTTAAGCTTGCTGTCCAACCCCTTAGGGAATTCAAAATTCAGCCAATTCTATATTTGAAATAATTCAAAAGAGTTTGAATTATCATATGCCTACTTTTTCTCTTGCCATCTCTTGTTGATTAATCCTATAATAATCTAATAAAAATCTAATTTAATTCTCATTATCTTATCAATAAATAATAAAACAAAGAGTCCATGTGCTGGACAAACTCCAGCCGACAGAAACAAAGGCCATGTGCAGCCAATTCACGCCAGCCTTGCAAAATAAAAAGAACCACCGCTGCTGCATACTGGGTTCGAACATGGGACCTGGGGGAATCCAGCAGCCAAGTAGCGCCCAGGCCACTTGGGCCAGGCGTTGTTTTGTGATACAAACGCGCCATAATTTCTTTTAGGCCTTCCCTCCTTAGTTTCCTTCTAACGCTAAAACAGAAAAAGATAAAATCCCACTGCTGCTTCGGTTCGAACGCAGGACCTACTACCGCAGCCCTTTCTTCCAGCGCCCTTGCCAACTCTTCCAGCCCGCCTTTCATGCCATAAAGCCCCCACATTTATTTTTAACCCCTTCTTACTTCAGCCCATCACCAACAAAAAAATAAAACTCCAAAATGCCGCTCCAAGCCCTCAAAACCGCGCCCTCTCTCCCCTCCAGCGCCTAAGTGGCGCATGAATGCCACTTTGCCAACTGGATTTCCATGCCCACCAAGCCACACCATTAATTTTAAGGCATACTTAGCCCAGTCCCTTGACGCACAAAAATAAAACAAAAATGTTGCCCCAGCAGCTCGAACCCTTGCTCCCCTAGGCGTCACCTTCCAAAGCCCCCAAGCAGCGCCTCCACGCCACTTTGCCAGATCCTTTCTTGCATCCTAAACTCCCCCAATTTATTTTAAGGCCTTCCTGCCCTATTTCCCCCTTTTTACCCTAAAAATCTAAAATTTTTCAAAGCCTTCCCCTTTCATCCAAACATTCTTAGAACCTCAAAAACTCATCCAAGCACTCCCAAAAACCTACTAACACTTGATTTATACCCAAAATGCACAGCCCCTAAACCAGGGTGTTACAATTCTACCCTCCTTAAAATAATTTCGTCCTCGAAATTACTTACTATCGTTCAATCGTGCATCCTTAACTCATCACACTATGCTACTGCTGCGCACTCTGATCTTAAAGAACTATCATACTTCCTAAAAACATTCCATACGCTCATAATCCAAGTTCCATACACTTTACTAGCAATCGTAAGAATGAACTAACATAACCATAACCAAGACAATTAAGGGTATTCCGAAAATAAGAAACTTACCCGTTGTCATGTCTGGCACATCTTCCTCCTCACGATAGCCAACTGCATAAACCAACCTTGGTTGCCTCACCTCTGCACCTTCAGCACCTCGGTCACGCCCGTTACCATTTGCATTACCTCTAGCTGCGCCTCGACCCCTCTGTGGTGGTCCTTCGCTTCTAACCTGAGCACGGTTCTGACCCTCTGGTTGATTCTTAGCTAACTTCCGAGGACAATCCCTTACACGGTGATCGAATGACCCACATTCAAAGCACCCTTTACTTCCAGCCAAACATTCTCCTGAATGGGATTTCCCGCATCTAACACACTGAGGTGGCCACTGAGCAGGCTTTGTGGCTCTTTCTGATTCCCCAAATCTAGCCCTCTTCTCCACATTACTGCTCGATCCAGGCGATCCAAAGCCTCTCTTCTGTTTGTTCCCATCATGCTTCTGTCTTACGGTCTCCTTAATCCCTTCGGCCACCTTAGCCTTCTCCACTAGCGACGAAAACTCACGAACCTGCTGTGGAGCAATTATCAGCCTCAAGTCATCTCTAAGCTCGTCCTCAAAGCGGACGCAACGTTCATGTTCAGTAGCCACGATGCCTCTAGCATATCTACTTAGCCTTAAGAACTCCGCCTCATATTTCGACACTGACTTAGTTCCTTGCACCAACCCCAGAAAAGCCTTCCTTTGCGCGTCAGTGTAGCTGGTACCCACATACTTCTTCTGAAAAGCAACTCTAAAGTAATCCCACGTAAGATCATCCACCGTGGCACCATCTCGAACAGTGAGCCACCACTGATATGCTTCCTCCTTCAGAAGCGACACTGCTCCTTTCAACTTCTCCTCATTAGTCAAGTCAAGATCGTCCATGATCCTTTCCGTTGACTCTAGCCAGTATTTCACTGCACTGGGTGCTACTCCCGACACACCCCGGAATACCTCAGCTCCGTTAGACCGAATTCGCTCGGGAACAGATTTTCGAGCTCCCAGATTTCCACCAGCCCCAGCCACAATCCCTAGAACTCGCAATACCGCTTGCGATACTGCCTCACCACCGGTCTGATCCTGCTCCTCAGCTCTAAAAGTAGGAGGTGGTGGTGGCGGTGGTACCTCATTTTCAGAACCTTGTCCCGACCTGACGGGTTCAGACACCGTCATCCTACCCCTATCGCGTCCACGGCGTCCACGTCCTCTAGAACTCATTCTATCTACCGTGCTTTAATCTGATTAAGAAAAATTTTTATGCGTTAGCATTTGTTCCACTTTCTTATCAGCGAAGAAATTTTATGGTTAGAGTTTTAATCAGAGATTCTTTCGAGCAAACAAGGTTTCAGTTTCCTATCCTAGTTCACACAAAGAAGTTCATGCATCCATTCCTTAATACTTTCCATACCTATTCGCTCATCGGACATTTCTGCCCATTTCTAACCCAGGGGTATTTTCGTCTTTTTTCCTACAGGGGTATTTTCGTAATAGAAGAAGTTGTAAAATTTTAATAAAACAGATCACTTTGTAATTCCCCAAAACTGGAGGATGTTTCTGAAAATTGGCGAAATTAAAAGATCTGGCCTCGTTTTGGAACCCAGGGGTATTTTGGTAATTTTGTCAATCAGGGGTAATTTTGTAAATTTTACACATCGAAGATGTTTTAACAATTGTAAAACTCTGAGGGTCCTTTTTGAGAGTTTTCTTTCTTTAAACGTTGCTGTTTGCAAAAAGTTCAAAAGTCAAGGTCATTTTGGTAATTTTGCAACTTAAGGGCGTTTTCGTAATTTTCCAAGACCAAAATATTTTGTTGATGATTTTCAAAACTAAGTTGTTGAATATTTGTAAAATAGTTGAAATTTTTGAGCAAAATCATTGAACTGATATTTTATGAACCGAGGGCATTTTAGTAATTTTACCCCTAAGGGCATTTTTGTAATTTTCCACAAATCAAGTTTTTCGAGGAAAACATTGTAAAAATGACGTTCTCAGATTTGAAAGAGTTATTGCAAGAGTTTCAAAAACATTAGGGTTTTTGTTGTTTCATTCTTTCTCGAAAAACAAGGCTAGTTCCCTTTTCAGGTTTTAATCATTGTGTTTAGCCTATGACCGAGCCCTCCTGGTCAAGGTGAACCAAAGCTACGCACCAGGCAGGATTCGAGTGAAGAGGAGGTGGGTCACGCGGACCGCTTAAATACCAAGCTCTCACCGAACCTTTCTAGACATGCGCACAGAGGTTACCACACCACTGAGCCCTCTGAGTTAGGGTGAACCGAAGCTACGCACCAGGTAGGATACCTGCGAAGAGGAGGTGAGTCACGAGGACTGCTTAAATACCAGGCTCTTCCGGATCCACTCCTAGACATGCGTACAGGGGTTACCACACCCTAGCTCAGTGACTAAGTCATAGGTTGGTTTAGTTCCTTAAGTCTTATGCTTCGTTTGTGTGTTTGAGTAGCCTAATCCTAGGGTTCAAGTTCCTATAAGTCTATCTACGTTCCATGCTTCCTACCCTTGTACAGAATATAATTCACAAAAGGGTTTAGATGTACTTACCTGGGCGGATAGGTGCCGGAGACTCGGTGCCATGCTGTTCAGAAACCCAAAAACAATTCAAAAGGCCTACTAAAACATTTTTGGGCCTTGGGCCCCCACAGCCGAGCTTAGAACTGGGCTCTGATACCAATTCTATAACAACCCAAACCCGGCCCAAACACTATGGCCGAATCTAGTTTGCTACAGTGGAAAATATTTTGGAAAACACTTTTGGAAAGTAAAAATTCTTAGTTGCCGAAAACCTTTTCAATTGATTGTTTTGTTAAACCTTACTTAGAATTTATTTAAAATTAATTCAACCAAGTTATTATAAAATATCGAGTGTGCCCGATGGCACGATGAAAACATTTTCGTGTTAACTTTGGGAAAACATGTGCCTTTAATTTAATATTGATAATCATAGTTTAAAACAATTATTCGACATGTGAAAAATAACAAAAATAAAATATCAGGAGGCCTTATTACATCCAAATAAACTAAAAAAAACCGGAAATAAAATTTATCATAGCTAAAATTAAAGTTCATTTAATTTAAATCCACCGCATGGCCACCTCGAGTCAACCCGGCTCCACATCCGCGATCTACGTGTCACCTGAAAAATGTAAAAGAGAAGGTGAGTCACCAAGACTCAGTATGTAACCCTTCCCCCGTTTTAAAGACATTTTCATACACAACATATAACAATCAATATGCAGAATATTATGTACCCCCAACCTAGCCAACCAAACTCCACTGTCTACCCCGCTGTGGTACCAAACCACTGGTGGTGCCAAACCACTGGTGACATATAGTCACGATGTGTTACCAAAACACTGGTGTCCGTAGACACGAATCGCTTGATGGGGCCAACCCATCGTGTGATACCAAATCACTGGCAGACAATCCCATATCTCAAGTGGGGCCAACCCACGGTGGTGTTAACCACAGGGACAAGTCGCTATGAGGTGCCAAACCTCTGGAGGTACCAAACCTCTGGTGACCGTAGTCACGGTGTGTTACCAAAACACTGGTGCCCGTCGGCATGAATACACTGCCCCCTCCACTCATTAATCCCACATCAGTCATATATATATATATATATGTTTCATGTCATCACATACTTAAATCTCATGTATCAATGCATCATGCTTCCCAAAAGCATCAATAACACATTCATATTAACAGGTACTTACCTGAATCACCACTCATACCGTTATGGTATTAATCCGATGCTACACAAATCAAAGTTAGCATACATAGCACTCAGCACATTTAAATAGTTATACGTGTGTATGTACACACCTGATGTCGATGATAGTCCTAAATCCCAATGAACCCGATCGGCCACTCACAGTACCCTTGCTCCTATAATCGGTCAATCTCAAAGGTTAGAGCCCTGGCCTATTCGGCCAAACCAATATAATTGTAAAGGGTTCCTTGTGGACCCAAAACCTTACCCGAACGTCTTTGAACCCAGGCCACTATACTCTAAATGTTTTTGCTTTCCTACAATCGGCAACTATTAGTAGCCATTTACTAGCCTTCGGCTTTTAAATCACTTAAAAGAATAACCTTATTAAAAGTAGATCCTACCACCACTTACCAACGTCGACAATTAACAAATGAAGGCTTGATTTGCAATATCCCTGAGTACCTTCACTAATCGATTGCCACAAGGAATCCCGAGAACACCTCTGTCTTCCCGATATTCGACCACAAGGAATCTTAATAGGGGGAAAGAGATTTCGGCAACAAGGGTGGAGGTTATTCGGTTATGAGAGATAGGAAAAATATGGGGATTTCGTTTTAAGAAGAAAAGAAATAGATGAGATATGAAAGTGTAGAGAATTTCGGCAAAAGACTAAGAAAAAGGAGAATGGTTTTCGGGGAATGAAAAAGAATTGAAAAATGGAATATTGGGAAGGGTAAAATTCGGCTATGCATCAATTGAAGAAAAGAAAAAAATAGGATGGTACATAGGTGCTTTTATAGGCATTCGGCAACCCCCCCTTAAGCTTGCCGTCCAACCCCCTAGGGAATTCAAAATTCAGCCAATTCTATATTTGAAATAATTCAAAAGAGTTTGAATTATCATATGCCTACTTTTTCTCTTGCCATCTTTTGTTGATTAATCCTATAATAATCTAATAAAAATCTAATTTAATTCTCATTATCTTATCAATAAATAATAAAACAGAGAGTCCATGTGCTGGACAAACTCCAGCCGACAGAAACAAAGGTAATGTGCAGCCAATTCACGCCAGCCTTGCAAAATAAAAAGAACCACCGCTGCTGCATACTGGGTTCGAACATGGGACCTGGGGGAATCCAGCAGCCAAGTAGCGCCCAGGCCACTTGGGCCAGGCGTTGTTTTGTGATACAAACGCGCCATAATTTCTTTTAGGCCTTCCCTCCTTAGTTCCCTTCTAACACTAAAACAGAAAAAGATAAAATCCCACTGCTGCTTCGGTTCGAACGCAGGACCTACTACCGCAGCCCTTTCTTCCAGCGCCCTTGCCAACTCTTCCAGCCCGCCTTTCATGCCATAAAGCCCCCACATTTATTTTTAACCCCTTCTTACTTCAGCCCATCACCAACAAAAAAATAAAACTCCAAAATGCCGCTCCAAGCCCTCGAAACCGCGCCCTCTCTCCCCTCCAGCGCCTAAGTGGCGCATGAATGCCACTTTGCCAACTGGATTTCCATGCCCACCAAGCCACACCATTAATTTTAAGGCATACTTAGCCCAGTCCCTTGACGCACAAAAATAAAACAAAAATGCTGCCCCAGCAGCTCGAACCCTTGCTCCCCTAGGCGTCACCTTCCAAAGCCCCCAAGCAGCGCCTCCACGCCAATTTGCCAGATTCTTTCTTGCATCCTAAACTCCCCCAATTTATTTTAAGGCCTTCCTGCCCTATTTCCCCCTTTTTACCCTAAAAATCTAAAATTTTTCAAAGCCTTCCCCTTTCATCCAAACATTCTTAGAACCTCAAAAACTCATCCAAGCACTCCCAAAAACCTACTAACACTTGATTTATACCCAAAATGCACAGCCCCTAAACCAGGGTGTTACAGAATTGCTTGATTTTGGGGATAGGATTTCTTAAACTTTGGGAAAGTGGAGGATTACAAGGCATGTATCAAGGTGGATGTTTTGGAAACTATTTCATGGCCATTTTGACCATGAACTTGGACGGCATTATGGACAAAAGGGGGGAGCCGAAATTTGGTGGTTAGCTTGGGGTAGGATTGTAGCTTGTTAGAATTCTTTTGGTCATTTTTGTTTTGTTTGAAGACATTTTCCTCCATTCATCTTTTCCTTCATTTGGCCGAATGTATTGGTAGAAGAAAACAACTTTTGCTTTATTTCTTTTGGTCATCTTTTTGACCATTTGGTCATTTCTTTGCTAATTATTCTAGTGTCTTTCTCCTAGTGCCGAAACTACCAAGACAAAAAGGCCATTCTTTTTCCTTCACCTCCCCCATTGCCGAATGTACATTTCTCCTAAACTCAACTCTTTTCTTTCTCTTTTCTCTCTTGAAAACCGAATCATCATCGTCTCCTTCTTTCATCCTTTTATTTTCTTCTCAACTAAACTTTCTTCATTAATTTTTTTCTCATGGACGAATGCTAGATTACTCCATTGCTGAACCATTTTTCTTTTCTTTGTTTATTCATAGCCGAATCTTCCATTATACATAAGTATTCTTCTCAATCATTTCTTTTTCAACCGTGGACAATAGGTAAGTGTTTCTTTTTAGTTTATGTTGGTTATTAGTTGCTTGGGCCGAATCTTAATGATGATAGGGAGAATCTCTTTGATCGAAATCATCGTTCATTCTCTTAAAATTTTCCTTTCGTTATATTTTAGTGTGATATTGGAGGGCCGAAACTCAAGTGTTCGTAAGCATCGTGAATCGTTGGAATCGATCTAAAGTGTTAAGGGGACATTATCGCTCGATTTACATATTGTGGAACAAGGATATTTGTGACAATCAAGATAGGGACGAAACGGGTAGTGAATAGTGTTCGGAAGAGGGGTGGTTCCGCTATTCCCCTAAGTTTAAGCGGAGGGCTGTTTCGGGAATCCGAGATTTTCCACCGGGTTGTGGATGCTCATCCGAGGAGAATCAGTTGTTTGAAGTCGTTCGTACTCCCGAACCTTTGTTTGTTCGTGGATTTTCATCGGTTAACGAACCAACAATCGGGGAGAAACCGCAAATAGAAGTGGTTCAAAATTCTAAGGGTAAAAGTCTATATCGTTATTTCTAAGATTCGATTAGTAAATAAATTATAGTGTTCTAATTTATCGTGATGCGTTTAGGTATCGACGAGCGGTAAATTCTAGTTCTCACAGTAACCAGGTGTGTAACTTCACACTTATCCCAGGTTAGATACTATACCGTAAGTATTGGGATAAAATCGTAAAGATGGCAAAATCGGAAAATACGTAGTAATTAACACTTTTGTGTAAATACATGAAAACAGTTAAAGTTGTGAAATTTACGAAAAACTGCTAGATCGTTAAATGGGCCGAAAAACTGCTAGATCGTTAAATGGGCCGAAAAACTGCTAGATTGCTAAATGGGCTAAATGCTATTTTTGTCTTATGGGCCAAAATGAAAACTTGAAATATAGACTCACATGTATTATGGGCTTTCTGTTAAATTATTATATGGATATAGATTGTTATGCATACATGTTTGCATGGGATGGGATAATTGATGAAGAGAAGAAAGGCCTGTTGCCAAAAATCTAGTTCGGTGGCTCTGCCACAAATTTTTATGGCTTAATGCCTCTAGTTCGGTGACTTTGTCACAATCTAGTTCGGTGGTGCACCACAATATTATTTAAAATGGCTTTATGCCTACGTTTGGTGTGTTGGCGGGGTGGGTTGACTTGATCCCCACAGGTGTGTTGGTTGGTACGGGAGGTGTGTAGCGGATGGAAATTAGGTTTGGTTGGGAAATTTCATTTTACATGCATTTCATTTATTATTTTGCTAAATCCGTAAATGGGCTCAAGCCCAAAATAATGTCTTGATGATCTGGCCCAATGAATACGGTGAGTTACACACTGAGTTCTGAGTAACTCACTCTGTTTAATTATCCATCTCAGGTAATGGCAATTGACGGAGGCTTGGGCCGAGGATGACTTCGTGGAGGCCATACTGCGGATATGGGTTTTATAAACTATGAACTTTTATTAAGTGATTTCTTTTAATTACTATTTTGGGTATGATGTAATAAGGTCTTTATTAATATTTTTATGGATTTTTATGTGTGGATTGATTTAATTTGGTTTTAAGACACTTAATATGGGCTATTGTTAATTCTATAAGGTTTCATTTAAAATTTTGTTTTAAATATTTGAGATTCTTTAACTATTCTTTTCAAATTCTTTTGAACTCTTTAAAAACTACTTTATGGTTTTTGACAATTAAATACTAAATGATAAGATTTCAAACTAGTATTTCTTAAAATCATTGATTTAAATCATTTTCTTAATTTTTAGTAAACTTCGTTTTCAAAAGGTTCTATAGAACTGTTTACCTAAATCATTAAAGGATTAAATGGATGTTTGATCAGTGTGACAAACCAAATCTCGTCTTAACGCATAGACCTGGTTTAGGGTGTTACATTTAATGGTATCAGAGCCAGTTTCAAAACTCGGTTGTGGTTGGGTTCAACAAATAACTTCCGTATGAAAATATTTTAAAGTTAGTATGGCACCACAAGCATCCGGCACCAAGTCAAGTAAGTATTCATTACTGAATGATTATTATGATGATATGATCATAGGAACACTCTAGAACTTCTAGTTTCAGATGCTGAAAATCGTAGAGATTGAGACTATAGGATGTGTTTGCGAAAAACAACATTATCTCTTGAATCTCATAAAATATCGTTAATAAACACTGAAACAGTTTTCTAATTCATAAAATTCGTAACCAGATTAAAACGAGTTAGTCAGTATGAGTGCCAGAGGACGCGGACGTGGTAGACGTGCCAGAGGTGCTAGAGCTGTGTCTGCGGAATCGAGACATATTCCGAAAATGGATGCACCAGCATCACCAGCGTCGGAAAATGATTCACAAGAGAATAGGAGAGAAGATATTGCTCTGACACGAGCAATGTTGCGAGTCCTTGAAAGGGTCGCTGGAACTAGAGCTGGGCCAGCAGCTCGTGGGTCGATATCGGAACGATTGAAATCAAGTGGTGCTGAGGTTTTCAGAGGTGTAGCTCCAAATGTTGCTGAATATTGGCTTGAGGCGGTGGAACGAATTATGGACGACCTAGAGTGCACTGTAAACAGAAACTAAGAGGAGCGGTGTCCTTGTTAAGGGACGAAGCATATCAATGGTGGCTTACTGTCCGAGAAGGCACTGAAGCTGCATTAGTTACTTGGGAATTCTTCAAAGCTGCCTTTCAGGGGAAATATGTAGGAACAAGTTATGTGGATGCCCAGAGGAAGGAATTTCTGAATCTGGTTCAAGGAAATAAGACGGTTGCAGCGTATGAGGCTGAGTTTTTATGTTTGAGTCGCTATGCTCGGACAATAATGCCAACGGATCATGAGCGTTGTGTACGCTTTGAGGATGGATTGAATGATGAGTTGTGGGTTCTGATAGCCCCACAACAAGTTAGAACTTTTTCCACGCTTGTGGAGAAAGCCAAGATAGCCGAAGAGGCTAAGAGCTCAGAACGTCAGAATCAGGAAAGAGTTAGAGGCAAGAGAGATATAAAGTATTCGAATTCTTCAAAAAGGTTTCAGAAGAGGCCTCGGAATGATGAGCCAGCTCAAGGTAGAGCCCCTGTAGCTATTAATCAGAGTCGAGACTGTACTGAATGTGGAAAATGACATTCCGGAGAGTGCTGGAGGAAAACTGGTGCTTGTTATAAATGTGGTTCAATGGATCATCAATATAAGAATTGCCCTCGACAGATGGATACGACTCAGGAAGTTCGTAATCCTGATGCACAGTCGGTCAGAGGAACTTAGCAGCCACCGAGAGGCCGTGGACCAGGTCGTGGTGGTAATGGGGCTGGACGTGGTCAAGGTGCACCGGGTAGAGGCAATGGTTCTAGAGGTAACTCGGATGCAAGACAGCCAGGATTGGTCTATGCAGTTAGACGCCGCGAGGATGGCAATGCACCTGATGTGATAACTGGTACGTTCTTC
The DNA here is from genome assembly GCA_005393395.2 of Gossypium australe. NCBI lineage: Eukaryota > Viridiplantae > Streptophyta > Magnoliopsida > Malvales > Malvaceae > Gossypium > Gossypium australe. Next base: position 81,526,802 of record CM016617.1, on the reverse strand, counting down.
ATCTTTGATGTACCTGTTACTACTTTGATAGATATTGGTTCTACCCACTCGTATGTTGCTAGTGCCATATCTGGAAACTTGAATCTAGAATCTAAAATTACTGATAATGAGATGATGGTAATTAGTCCTTTAGGATAGTCGGTAATTGTAAATAAATTGTTTAGAGACGTGCCTTTAGGCGAGTTCGATCTCATTCTGGGCATGGATTGGTTGGTTAAGCACCGGGCGCATTTGGATTGTGCTGAAAAGCGGATGTCAATAAGGACTTCGGATGATAAGGAAGTAGTAATGATAGACGAACGAAGGAATTACTTGGCAAATGTGGTATCTGCGTTAAAGGCAGAAAAGTTGGTGCGGAAAGGGTATGGAGCATTCCTAGCTTTTATTAGTACTTTGGATGCCAAAGAGTTATCAGTGGATGATGTGAGAACGGTGAAGGAATTTCCAGATGTATTTCCCGAAGAACTTCCTGGTATACCTCCAGATCGGGAAGTAGAATTTGGTATTGAGCTTTTGCCCGGAACGGCTCCAGTGTCCATTGCTCCTTATAGAATGGCACCTAAGGAGTTGGCGGAGCTTAAAGCTCAAATTCAAGATGTAATATCCTAAAAATGGGCTTGTGCATTTATGCTTAATTATATGAAATAGCATGCTTGAGTATGTTGTGAATGTGTATAATGAAATTTGTGAACTTTAGAAATAGGAGAGTGCCTTAGAAAATATTGAGTTTTAAGTTTAAAAGAGGGAGCTAAAGCAAGGTGGCATTAAGAGGAATTGTAGGTGAAATATATCACACAATTGGGCTTGGAAAAGTGGTTGGAGGCGCCACTTAAGGCCTCTGGAATTGACGCCACAAGCTGGTGCAATTGGGCCTAGGATCGAGTCGTGTGGGAAGCTAAATAAAGCTTTTATTTTTGCGGCACAAGGGGAGGTAATGGACGGCAAAGAGAGACTGGGGAAGGAGTTTAAGATGAGGTCCAATTCCCTTGAAAATTTCGGCTAAAGCAGATAATAATTGAAGATTTATTATTAATTATTTTGAATAAATGAAGAAGAGATAAAATGGGAGGAAAACAAGGGATATGATAGTCATGGCCGAATAAGGGACTCTAGGCTTAGTAATTTTGGCAGAAGGAGAGGCAATCTTCATTCTTTCTTTTCTCTTTTGTTCATCTGCCGAAATCCTCTAGCAAAATTCCCCTCTTCTCTTTTGTCAAAGCCGAAACCATAAGCATTCATAGCCGATTTCTTCATCACATCCAAGCCGAAATCTTATTCCTCTTCATTGCCGAATCTTGTGCACTCCATTCTCTTCTTCTTCTCACAAGTTCTTTGAAGCCGAAACTAAGCACTTGTTAGACCCAAGCCGATTGTTCATTGAAGCCCAAAGCCGAATCTTTTGTGGTGTCAGACAAGGGTGTTGTCGATTTCTTCAGTAGGGGTAAGATCAAATTCAGTTTCCATTCTTTTTCTCTTAGGCTTGTCGAAAACTAAGATCTAATCTCTACTACTGTTCTTTGGCCGAATCTTGGAAGGTAGTTTCGGGATTTAGGTGTTGTCGACTTCAGAGAAGGATCCTTCGGGATTGACAAAAATCTAAGGTAAGTTATGTATTCAGCCAAGGGCCATTTAGCAATATTTAAATGTTAGAAGTGGATCTAACATGTATCCTGTAGGTTTCGACAACTTCATAGCCAAGAGACTACTTTCGGGATTTGTGAATCGCAAGCCGATTTCAAGGGTGGACATCACAAGTTTCGGGATTTAATCCAATCGGCAACAAGGTAAGTTTTGGTGCGATAATCCTTCGGGATTTGGTCTTGTAGCCGAATAGGCTTTTTGCTAATATACCTAGTGTTGGCCGATTATAGGGGCTAAAGGATCTAAGGCTTTAGATCGGGCTTTTCGGGATTTGGAGTAAACTTGCTAAGTATATCAGGTGTGTACCCCACCCTAAGCCTAATAGTTTTTTTGTATTGATTATATGCATGTGTTAATATGAATGTGGAAAATATGGCTAAGTACCATGCAATGGTACAAAGTACTCAGGTACGTTTCCTACTCCTACTGTGAGTATGATTTATGGCACATAAGTAAATGTGATATGAATGTGAAATAAGGCTTAAGGCATGATATTGCATGATATGTATGACATGGGGCATTTGGGTGATTATGAAATGGGAAGTGAATGTGGTGACTATTGTCACGATATATGAATGTGGTGACTTCGGTCACATTATCTGAATGTGGTGTCACATGACACAAAATATTATCTGGTGGTTATGCCATGAATTTTATAAGGGCGATGAGCACGTCGACTATAGCGACTGCCTTCGATGGTGTGTAGCGGATGGAGGGTTGACTTAGTAGTCCCCACGGTGTGCAGGTTGGTACGGGTGATGTTTAGCGGTTGGTAACTAGGCTTGGGTTCGGGAATGCATCATTAATTGTATATTTTGATATGTATGTGTATGACTTGATATGCCTGAATCTATTTGGACTTAGTGTTTCTGTACACATTGAGTCTGTTGACTCACCCCGTTGTGGAAACATTTTTCAGGTGACGATCAGTAATGGACCGGGCCGGCAGGAGCTTAGTGGTGGCCATGCTCAACAAGGAAATTATTTTATTTGGACATTTTATTTTATTTAAGCACTTTAAATTATTTGGGTTTGTTTTTGATGTAACAAGGCCATAGTATGAACTATTTTATGCATGCATGTTATTTATTTCAGTACGATACAAATTTTATCAAATCTAAAGTCAAGTAATTTTTCTTAAAATAAACCTTCAAATATTGCGACATCTAAATTCAAATGTTTTCAATTCAAAGGTAAAATCTTTAAAACAAAAATCGGCATGTCTTTTAACATTAAAAGCAAAGTTTTTATAAAACCCTGACTTCAAAAGAATAAATTGGTTTTCAACTTGAGCCCAACCCAATTCAAGTTTTCTTCCAAAATCACTTAAAGATTCCAAAGAACAAATGAATTTGAACCAGTTTTTCTTAAGGAACATACCAAATCTGGTCGAGGCTCGTGGGCCGAGTTTGGAGTGTTTCAGCTTGGTATCAGAGCCCAGTTTTAAACTCTCGGCCTTGGGTTTAAGGCCCAAAACGTTTTCAAAATTAAGCCCAAAAGAATTTTGTGAAAAAAATATTTTTTGAAATAAGCAGGTTTTCTAGCATGGCTCCTAAGTCTCCGACCCGAAGTCCACCAGGTAAGTACCCCTATCTCTTGTGTGATTTATATTATGACTTGTAGAAGGGTAGAACTGGAACGTAGAATAGTATATTAGGTATTTGAACCCTAGGACTAGCTACCCCAACAATTACATAAGACTTAAGTGCCTAATTAAACAAACCTGTGACTAAGTCGCCGAGTTAGGGTGTGGTAACCATTGTGCACATGTCTAGGATTGATATTCGGTGGGAGCTTGGTATTTAAGCAGTCCGTGTGACTCACCTCCTCTCCACTCGAATCCTACCTGGTGCGTAGCTTCGGTTCACCCTAACCAAGAGGACTTATTCATAGGCTAAACCCAAAAACTAAAACCCGAAAGGGACTAGCCGTATTTTGATAAGAACCCTAGTTTTAAAACTCTTAAAATTACCCTTTTAATTTGTAAAAACTATTTTACAAAATTTTCCTGAAATATTCATGATTTACAAAATTACTAAAATACCCCTAGTGGTAAAATTTCCACAATGCCCTGGGTTTCTAAAATTTCCATATTACCCTCAATTTCAATAAAATTTTCTTACTTTACAAAAGTATCCAAAAACCCTGTTTCGCGAAAATCCAAGATACTCTAATTTGGAAATTTACCAAATTACCCCTGCTTTACAAAATTACCAAAATGACCCCCGATTTCTAAAATTTCTGCAACAACACCGATTTGGAAAACAAGTTCTCAAAAAGAACCCTAAGTTTCGAAATACCTTTGATTTATAGAGATTTTTTTTCAAATTTACCCCGATTTAATTACCAAAATACCCCTGTAGGATAAATGACGAAAATACCCCTGGGATAGGAAAAAAAAATGTTCCAAAAAGTGAATGTGTGTGGGAGGTATTATGGAATGGATGTGTTTTCTTTGAAGTAGGATAGAAAACTTGAACTTTGATTGATCGAAAGAATTACTTCTAAACTCTTTACATAAAACTCCTTCGCGAATAATCAGTAGAATAAAGGCTAATTCATAAAATTTCTTAATCAGATTAAAGCACGAACGTAGATATGAGCTCTAGGGGACGTGGTCGTAATGTGCGAGGACACGGTAGAGGCAGAATGGCCGTGTCAGAACCCGTTAGATCGGGTCAAGGGTCTGACAATGAGATACCACCACCAGGTGTTGGTGTTGAGCAGCAAGCACAGACGGGGGATGATGCTGTATCGCAGGCTGTGCTGCGGGTTCTTGAAATGGTGGCTGGCGCAGGTGGAAATATGGGAGCTCGAAAATCTGTACCCGAGCAACTCCGGGCCAATGGGGCTGAAGTGTTCCATGGAGTATCTGGTGTGGCACCCAGTACGGCTGAATATTGGTTAGAGGTGACGGAACGAATCATGGATGAGTTGGATCTGACCCCTGAGGAGAAAGTGAAAGGGATGGTGGCACTGCTACGCGATGAAGGGTATCAATGGTGGCTCACAGTTCGGGATGGTGCCACAGCTGAGGATCTTACTTGGGAATATGTTAAGGCAGCGTATCAGAAAAAGTATGTTGGAACCAGATATACTGATGTGCAGAGGAAGGCTTTTCTGGGGCTGGTTCAAGGGAACAAGTCTGTAGCGGAGTACGAAGCTGAATTTCTAAAGTTGAGCCGGTATGCTCGAGGAGTAGTGGCTACGGAGCATGAGCGGTGTGTCCGGTTTGAGGACGGACTAAGGGATGACTTGAGGTTGTTAGTCGCTCCACATCAAGAGCGGGAGTTTTCTGCGTTAGTAGAGAAAGCTAAGATAACGGAAGGAATTAAGGACTCTGTAAGGTAGCACTCTGATCGGAATAAGCAGAAAAGAGGATTTGGGCCATCAGGGTCAGCTGGGAATGTTCAGAAAAGACCTAAAGTTGATGGGCCGCGAGGTCAGCGAGCTGGTACTGGAGGGCAATATCATACTTGTGATCAGTGTGGGAAGAAACACTTAGGGGAATGTTGGAAGAAGACAGGAGGATGCTTTAAGTGTGGGTCAAAGGACCATATGATTAAGGACTGTCCTATGAGGCCAGAGGGGAATCGACCAGTAGCTCAGAATGTTAATCAGGCTGGTAGAGGTGAACAGCAGCCTCAGCGAGGCCGTGGTCCGAATGGCCGAGGTAACGGGGTTGGAAGAGGACGTGGAACACCTGGCAGAGGTGTTGGTAATACAGAGGCAAGACAGCCGGGCTTAGTATATGCAGTTTGCCGTAAGGAAGATGGAGACGCGCCGGACGTCATAACCGGTACGTTCCTTATTTGTGGCAAGCCTTATTTTGCTTTGATTGATGTGGGCTCGACCCATTAGTATGTTGCATGTAGAGTAGTTGAAACTCTAGACATAGCCTCTGAACTTTCTGATAGGGAGATGACTGTAGTAAGCCCACTAGGTCAAACTGTAGTGGTGAATAAGATGTTTCGAAAAGTACCTTTAGAGGTTCAAGGAGTAGTATTCTCTGCCGACTTAATGGAACTACCTTTCAGAGAATTCGATCTCATACTTGGAATGAACTGGCTAGTAGAGCATCGAGCCATACTGGATTGTGCGGCTAAGCGAATAGAGTTGAGGACTCCAGAGGATAAGGAAGTTGTTGTGATCGGAGAAAGAAGAAACTACTTGTCTAACGTAGTTTCTGCTTTAAAGGCTGATAAGATGGTCCGGAAAGGGTGCAAGGCATTTCTAGCCTTTGTTAGTGCGCTGGATAAGGAGGAAGAAGGTGTTAGTGGAGTTCGAACTGTAAGGGACTTTGAAGATGTGTTTCCAGAGGAATTACCTGGAATACCCCCAGATAGGGAGGTGGAGTTTGGAATTGATCTGCTGCCGGGAACAGCTCCTGTGTCAATCGCTCCGTACAGAATGGCACCAAAGGAGTTGGTTGAGCTCAAGGCTCAAATCCAAGAATTGCTTGATCGTGGGTTTATTCGACCCAGTGTGTCTCCATGGGGAGCACCGGTCTTGTTCGTAAAGAAGAAGGACGGAACTATGCGTATGTGCATAGATTATCATCAGTTGAATAAGCTGACTATCAAGAACAAGTATCCCTTGCCAAGGATAGACGACTTGTTCGATCAGCTGAAGGGAGCAGCGGTGTTCTCAAAGATCGATCTAAGGTCTGGATATCATCAGCTTAAGGTGAAGGAAGCCGATATCCACAAGACAGCTTTTCGAACAAGGTATGGGCACTTTGAGTATGTAGTAATGCCGTTTGGGTTGACGAACGCCCCAGCTGCGTTCATGGATATGATGAACCGGGTTTTCCAACCATACTTGGATAGGTTCGTCGTGGTGTTTATCGACGACATCGGTGTACTCCAAGTCTGAAGAGGAGCATGATGAGCATCTACGGATTGTGTTGCAAGTGTTGAGGGAAAAGAAACTCTATGCCAAATTCAGCAAGTGTGAATTTTGGCTTAAAGAAGTTGCGTTCTTAGGACATGTAGTGTCTGCAGAAGGAATAAGGGTGGATCTTAGGAAGATTGAAGCGGTGTTAGATTGGAAACCACCTAAGTCTGTGGCTGAGGTTCGTAGTTTCTTGGGATTGGCAGGCTACTACAGAAGGTTTGTAGAAGGGTTCTCATCAATAGCCGCGCCTTTGACAAAGTTGTTAAGGAAGGAAGTACCTTTCGTTTGGACGGATAAGCAACAGGAGAGCTTTGAGAAGCTTAAGAGGGTCTTGACTGAAGCTCCAGTTTTGATTCAGCCTGAGGCAGGAAAGGATTTTGTGGTGTACTGTGACGCCTCTCATATAGGATTGGGATGTGTTCTGATGCAAGACGGGAAAGTAGTCGCTTATGCGTCTCGGCAATTAAGGCCACATGAGGTTAACTGCCCAACTCATGATTTGGAATTGGCGGCTATGGTCTTTGCTCTTAAGGTGTGGAGGCATTATCTTTATAGAGAGAAGTCAGTGATCTACACAGACCACAAGAGCCTTAAGTATCTGTTGACTCAGAAGGAGTTGAACCTAAGACAGCGAAGGTGGGTGGAACTACTGAAGGACTATGACTGTTCGATAGAGTATCATTCGGGCAAGGCGAATGTAGTGGCGGATGCCCTAAGTCGGAAAGTAGTGTCGGATCTGAGAGTGATGTTTGCACATCTAAGTTTGTATGATGATGGAAGTCTGCTGGCAGAGCTGCAGGTTAAGCTGACGTGGTTAAATGAAGTGAGAGTGGGACAGTTGGATGATGATGATTTAAGTGCTAAGCTACAGCAAGTGCAGAATGGAGAGTTGGAAGATTATGGTATTAACGAAGAGGGAGTATTGTGTTTCAAGGGTAAGGTTTGTATGCCTAAGGTTCAGGAGTTAAGACAGAGAATTCTTCAGGAATCGCATGGTAGCCCTTATGCTATGCATCCTGGAGGTAGTAAGTTGTTCAGAGATCTAAGAGAGCAGTTTTAGTGGCCTGGACTTAAGAAGGAAGTTACCGAATTTGTAGGCAAGTCCTTGACGTGTCAGCAAGTTAAGGCTGAACACCAAGTTCCGTCAGGATTACTTCAACTGATAAGGATTCCGCAGTGGAAGTGGGAGAGAATCACCATGTACTTCGTTAGTGAGTTTCCCCTTACGCCTACTAAGAAGGACTCGGTGTGGGTAATAGTGGATCGTTTGACAAAGTCCGCGCATTTCATGCCAGTGCGGGTTGACTATTCTTTGCAGAAGTTAGCAAAGTTATATGTGGCAGAGATTGTAAGGTTGCATAGAGTACCGGTGTCTATCATCTTGGATAGGGATCCAAGGTTTACTTCTCGGTTTTGGAAGGCGCTACATCAAGCTTTAGGCACCAAGTTGGATTTCACTACGACGTTTCATCCACAGTCGGATGGGCAATCTGAACGAGTAATCCAAGTGTTGGAGGATATGTTGAGAGGATGTGTGATAGACTTTAGAGGAAGTTGGGAAGAATATTTGCCGTTAGCAGAATTTGCGTACAACAACAGCTATCAAGCTAGCATTCGGATGGCACCGTATGAAGCGCTGTATGGGCGGAAGTGTCAAACTCCTACGTGTTGGATAGAATTAGGGGAACGTCGAGTTTTGGGTCCAGAGTTAGTGGCAGAATCGAAGGAAAAGGTTGAGATAATTCGAGCTCGGTTAAAGGAAGCATCTGATAGACAGAAGTCGTACGCAGATCTCAAGCGAAAGGAAATAGAATTTGATGTGGGAGATCAAGTGTTCCTTAAAGTTTCGCCTTGGAAGAAGGTGATGAGATTTGGTCGAAAAGGGAAGTTAAGTCCAAGGTTTATAGGACCTTATAAGGTTTTGAAGCGGATTGGACCAGTGGCATATCAGTTGGAGTTGCCACCAGAATTGAAGCAAATGCACGACGTATTCCATGTTTCCATGCTACGTCGTTATCGATCGGATCCATCTCATGTGATTCCGATTGAAGAGGTGGAACTAAGGCCAGATTTGTCCTACGAGGAGGAGCCGATTCAGATTTTAGAGCGAGATGTGAAAGTGCTACGAATGAAGTCAGTTCCCCTCGTCAAGGTTTTATGGAGAAATCATGGATCGGAAGAAGCTTCGTGGGAGCCAGAGGAAGCAATGCTACAGCAATACCCTCACTTATTTCAGCCAGGTAATTTCGAGGACGAAATTATTTTAAGGGGGGTAGAACTGTAATATCCTGAAAATGGGCTTGTGCATTTATGCTTAATTATATGAAATAGCATGCTTGTGTATGTTGTGAATGTGTATAATAAAATTTGTGAACTTTAGAAATAGGAGAGTGCCTTAGAAAATATTGAGTTTTAAGTTTAAAAGAGGGAGCTAAAGCAAGGTGGCCTTAAGAGGAATTGTAGGTGAAATATATCACACAATTGGGCTTGGAAAAATGGTTGGAGGCGCCACTTAAGGCCTCTGGAATTGACGCCACAAGCTGGTGCAATTGGGCCTAGGATCGAGTCGCGTGGGAAGCTAAATAAAGCTTTTATTTTTACGGCACAAGGGGAGGTAATGGACGGCAAAGGGAGACTGGGGAAGGAGTTTAAGATGAGGTCCAATTCCCTTGAAAATTTCGGCTAAAGCAGATGATAATTGAAGATTTATTATTAATTATTTTGAATAAATGAAGAAGAGATAAAATGGGAGGAAAACAAGGGATATGATAGTGATGGCCGAATAGGGGACTCTAGGCTTAGTAATTTCAGCAGAAGGAGAGGCCAATCTTCATTCTTTCTTTTCTCTTTTGTTCATCTGCCGAAATCCTCTATCAAAATTCCCCTCTTCTCTTTTGTCAAAAGCCGAAACCATAAGCATTCATAGCCAATTTCTTCATCACATCCAAGCCGAAATCTTATTCCTCTTCATTGCCGAATCTTGTGCACTCCATTCTCTTCTTCTTCTCACAAGTTCTTTGAAGCCGAAACTAAGCACTTGTTAGACCCTAGCCGATTGTTCATTGAAGCCCAAAGCCGAATCTTTTGTGGTGTCAGACAAGGGTGTTGTCGATTTCTTCAGTAGGGGTAAGATCAAATTCGGTTTCCATTCTTTTTCTCTTAGGCTTGTCGAAAACTAAGATCTAATCTCTACTACTGTTCTTTGGCCGAATCTTGGAAGGTAGTTTCGAGATTTAGGTGTTGTCGACTTCAGAGAAAGATCCTTCGGGATTTGCAAAGATCTAAGGTAAGTTATGTATTCGGCCAAGGGCCATTTAGCAATATTTAAATGTTAAAAGTGGATCTAACATGTATCCTGTAGGTTTTGAAAACTTCATAGCGAAGAGACTACTTTCGGGATTTGTGAATCGCAAGCCGATTTCAAGGGTGGACATCACAAGTTTCGGGATTTAATCCAATCGGCAACAAGGTAAGTTTTGGTGCGATAATCCTTCGGGATTTGGTCTTGTAGCCGAATAGGCTTTTTGCTAATATGCCTAGTGTTGGCCGATTGTAGGGGCTAAAGGATCTAAGGCTTTAGATCGGGCTTTTCGAGATTTGGAGTAAACTTGCTAAGTATATCAGGTGTGTACCCCACCCTAAGCCTAATAGTTTTATGGTATTGATTATATGCATGTGTTAATATGAATGTGGAAAATATGGCTAAGTACCATGCAATGGTACAAAGTACTCAGGTACGTTTCCTACTCCTACTGTGAGTATGATTTATGGCACATAAGTAAATGTGATATGAATGTGAAATAAGGATTAAGGCATGATATTGCATGATATATATGACATGGGGCATTTGGGTGATTATGAAAGGGGAAGTGAATGTGGTGACTATTGTCACGATATATGAATGTGATGACTTCGGTCACATTATCTGAATGTGGTGACTTCGGTCACATTATCTGAATGTGGTGTCACATGACACAAAATATTATCTGGTGGTTATGCCACGGATTTTATAAGGGCGATGAGCACGGCGACTGCAGCGACTGCCTTCGATGGTGTGTAGCGGATGGAGGGTTGACTTAGTAGTCCCCACGGTGTGCAGGTTGGTACGGGTGATGTGTAGCGGTTGGTAACTAGGCTTGGGTTCGGGAATGCATCATTAATTGTATATTTTGATATGTATGTGTATGACTTGATATGCCTGAATCTATTTGGACTTAGTGTTTCTGTACACATTGAGTCTGTTGACTCACCCCGTTGTGGGAACATTTTTCAGGTGACGATCAGTAATGGACCGGGCCAGCAGGAGCTTAGTGGTGGCCATGCTCAGCAAGGAAATTATTTTATTTGGACATTTTATTTTATTTAAGCACTTTAAATTATTTGGGTTTGTTTTTGATGTAACAAGGCCATAGTATGAACTATTTTATGCATGCATGTTATTTAATTCAGTACGATACAAATTTTATCAAATCTAAGGTCAAGTAATTTTTCTTAAAATAAACCTTCAAATATTGCAACATCTAAATTCAAATGTTTTCAATTCAAAGGTAAAATCTTTAAAACAAAAATCGGCATGTCTTTTAACATTAAAAGCAAAGTTTTTATAAAACCCTGACTTCAAAAGAATAAATTGGTTTTCAACTTGAGCCCAACCCAATTCGAGTTTTCTTCCAAAATCACTTAAAGATTCCAAAGAACAAACGAATTTGAACCAGTTTTTCTTAAGGAACATACCAAATTTGGTCGAGGCTCGTGGGCCGGGTTTGGGGTGTTTCACAAGAATTGCTGGATCGGGGTTTTATTCGACCGAATGTGTCTCCGTGGGGAGCACCAGTTTTGTTCATTAAGAAGAAGGATGGTTCGATGCGTATGTGCATTGGTTACAGGCAGTTGTATAAATTGACGATCAAGAATAGATATCCTTTACCGAGAATTGACGACTTGTTTGATCAATTGAAAGGAGCTTCAGTTTTCTCCAAAATTGATTTGAGATCGGGTTATCACCAACTTAAGGTGAAAGAAGCAGATATTCATAAGACGGCATTCCGAACTCGTTATGGACATTATGAGTTTTTGGTGATACCGTTTGGGTTGACCAATGCACCAGCTGCATTTATGGACATGATGAACCGGGTCTTTCAACCATATTTAGACCGATTTGTGGTAGTGTTCATAGATGACATTTTGGTATATTCAAGGAATGAAGAGGAGCATGACTCGCATTTGCGTATAGTATTGCAGTTTCTTCGTGATAAGCAACTTTATGCCAAATTCAGTAAATGTGAATTCTGGTTAAGGGAAGAGACTTTCTTGGGTCATGTGGTATCAGCTGAAAGAATAAGGGTGGATCCTCGGAAGATTGAGGCTGTACTGGATTGGTAACCACCAAAGTCAGTAGCTGAGATTCAGAGTTTCTTGGGTTTGGTTGGTTATTATAGACGCTTTGTTGAGGGGTTTTCACTGATTGCTGCACCCCTAACTAAGCTGTTGCGGAAGGAAGCACCGTATGTATGGACTGAAAAACAACAAGAGAGTTTTGAGAAATTAAAGAAGATTCTGACGGAAGCACTAGCTTTGATTCAACCTGAGGCTGGAAAAGAATTTATCGTCTACTGTGATGCTTCACACACGGGTTTGGGTTGTGTGCTGATGCAAAATGGAAAGGTGGTGGCTTATGCTTCTCGTCAGTTGAGACCGCACGAAGTAAACTACCCTACTCATGACTTGGAGTTAGCTGCGGTAGTGTTTGCTCTAAAGATTTGGAGGCACTATCTCTACGGTGAGAAGTCTATCATCTATACGGATCACAAGAGTCTTAAATATCTTCTTACTCAGAAGGAGTTAAACTTGAGACAAAGAAGACGGGTAGAACTGTTAAAGGATTATGATTTCTCAATCGAGTATCATCCTGGAAAGGCTAATGTGGTAGCTGACGCGTTAAGTCGTAAGGTGGTATCTGATTTGAGAGCAATGTTTGCTCATTTGAGTTTGTATGAGGATGGTAGTCTGTTAGCAGAACTTCAGGTGAAGCCTGTATGGTTAGAACAAATCAAGGAAAAGCAGATATCAGATAAAAAGTTGGGACCCTTAATTCAGCAAGTTGAGAGTGGTGAAATAGGGGATTTTGGTATAAACAAGAATGGAGTGCTGTGTTTTCGTGGAAGAGTTTGTATGCCTAAGGACTCAGATTTGAGGCAAATGATTCTACGGGAGGTTCATAGTAGCCCTTATGCTATACACCCCGAAGGAAATAAGATGTATCGAGATCTCTGTGAACGGTTTTGGTGGCCAGGGTTGAAGCGTGAGATTTCTGAGTTTGTAGGAAAATGTTTGACTTGTCAACAAGTGAAGGCGGAGCATCAATTGCCGTCAGGTTTATTACAACCGGTAAAGATTCCCCTTTGGAAATGGGAGCGGATAACTATGGATTTTGTTAGTGGGTTGCCTTTAACACCTACTAAGAAAAATTCCGTATGGGTAGTAGTTAATGATTGACGAAGACTGCTCATTTTCTTCCAGTTCGTACGGATTACTCATTACAGAAATTGGCTAAGCTGTATATATCTAAAATCGTGAGGTTGCATGGGGTACCAGTGTCTATTATATCAGACAGGGATCCTAGGTTTACATCACGGTTTTGGAAAGCTCTGCATGAAGCTTTGGGAACAAAGTTAAACTTCAGTACGGCTTTTCATCCTCAGTCAGATGGTCAGTCGGAAAGAGTAATTCAGATATTGGAAGACATGTTAAGAGGTTGTGTAATTGACTTCAGAGGTAGTTGGGAGGATTTTCTACCGCTGGCAGAATTTGCGTATAATAACAGCTATCAGTCTAGCATTCAGATGGCACCCTACGAGGCATTGTATGGTCGAAGGTGCCGTACTCCTACTTATTGGACTGAATTGGGCGAACGACAGATGTTGGGTCCTGAGTTGATATCTGAGACGGAAGAAAAGGTAAAAGTTATTCGAGCACGGTTAAAGGAAGCTTCGGATAGACAGAAGTCGTATGCAGATCTGAAGCGTAAGGATATCGAGTTTGCTATGAGGGAGCAAGTCTTTCTGAAGGTCTCACCTTGGAAGAAGATTTTCAAATTTGGAAGGAAGGGCAAGTTGAGCCCTAGGTTTATTGGACCATATCGTGTGTTGAAGCGTGTTGGTCCAGTGGCCTATCGGCTTGAATTACCTCCAAAATTGAATCAGATTCATAATGTTTTCGATGTTTCCATGCTGAGGCGCTATAGATCGGATCCGTCTCACATAATACCGGTAGAAGAAGTGGAGTTGAGATCAGACTTATCTTTCGAGGAGGAACCAGTGGAAATCTTAGACCGAGATGTTAAGGTGCTCAGAAAAAAGACTGTGCCGTTAGTCAAGGTTTTATGGCATAATCACGGAGCGGAGGAAGCTACGTGGGAGGCTGAGGATGCAATTCGGCAACAATATCCTCACCTCTTTTAATCAGGTAAATTTCGAGGATGAAATTTTCTTTAAGGGGGTAGAATTGTAACATCCTAAAAATTTGAGTATCAATATGTTGTTTGTCTTTGGTGTTAGCTCGAGTATGATTTTATTGTGTGCTTAATATAGTCTTGAGAAGACTCGAGTTTATTTGGAATTAGAATAAATTTTAGTAAAGAGTACTTTAATGTAAAGGAATCAGGTGACCTTGAAGGTTAAGTTAATTAAGTGATAAAAGATGGCACAAGATGAGCAATTGGCAAAGTGGTGATGGCGCCATAAGTTGGACTTGAAGGGAGAGGTTCGAAACTCCTAGCATGCAAATTGGGAGCTTTTATTTTTGATTTTTCCTAGCATGTGTCGGCCAAGCATCAATTATGGATAAGATGGACTAAATTTTTTATGGTAAGGAGACTTAAGGTTATGGTAAGCATGAATTAAGGGGTAGAATTGCTTGATTTTGGGGATAGGATTTCTTAAACTTTGGGAAAGTGGAGGATTACAAGGCATGTATCAAGGTGGATGTTTTGGAAACTATTTCATGGCCATTTTGACCATGAACTTGGACGGCATTATGGACAAAAGGGGGGAGCCGAAATTTGGTGGTTAGCTTGGGGTAGGATGGTAGCTTGTTAGAATTCTTTTGATCATTTTTGTTTTGTTTGAAGACATTTTCCTCCATTCATCTTTTCCTTCCTTTGGCCGAATGTATTGGTAGAAGAAAACAACTTTTGCTTTATTTCTTTTGGTCATCTTTTTGACCATTTGGTCATTTCTTTGCTAATCATTCTAGTGTCTTTCTCCTAGTGCCGAAACTACCAAGACAAAAAGGCCATTCTTTTTCCTTCTCCTCCCCTATTGCCGAATGCACATTTCTCCTAAACTCAACTCTTTTCTTTCTCTTTTCTCTCTTGAAAACTGAATCATCATCATCTCCTTCTTTCATCCTTTTATTTTCTTCTCAACTAAACTTTCTTCATTAATTTTTCTCTCATGGCCGTATGCTAGATTACTCCATTGCTGAACCATATTCCTTTTCTTTTTTTATTCATAGCCGAATCTTCCATTATACATAAGTATTCTTCTCAATAATTTCTTTTTCAACCATGGACAATAGGTAAGAGTTTCTTTTTAGTTTATGTTGGTTATTAGTTGCTTTGGCCGAATCTTAATGATGATAGGGAGAATCTCTTTGATCGAAATCATCGTTCATTCTCTTAAAAGTTTCCTTTCGTTATATTTTAGTGTGATATTGGAGGGCCGAAACTCAAGTGTTCGTAAGCATCGTGAATCGTTGGAATCGATCTAAAGTGTTAAGGGGATGTTATCGCTCGATTTACATATTGTGGAACAAGGATATTTGTGACAATCAAGATAGGGACGAAACGGGCACTGAATAGTGTTCGGAAGAGGGGTGGTTTCGCTATTCCCCCTAAGTTTAAGCGAAGGGCTGTTTCGGGAATCCGAGATTTTCCACCGGGTTGTGGACGCTCATCCGAGGAGAATCAGTTGTTTGAAGTCGTTCGTACTCTCGAACCTTTGTTTGTTCGTGGATTTTCATGGGTTAACGAACCAACAATCGGGGAGAAACCGCAAAGAGATGTGGTTCAAAATTCTGAGGGTAAAAGTCTAGATCGTTATTTCTAAGATTCGATTTGTAAATAAAATATAGTGTTCTAATTTATCGTGATGCGTTTAGGTATCGACGAGCGGGAAATTCTAGTTCTCACAGTAACCAGGTGTGTAACTTCACACTTATCTCGGGTTAGATACTATACCGTAAGTATTGGGATAAAATCGTAAAGATGGCAAAATCGGAAAATACGTAGTAATTAACACTTTTGTGTAAATACATGAAAATAGTTAAAGTCGTGAAATTTACGAAAAACTGCTAGATCGTTAAATGGGCCGAAAAACTACTAGATCGTTAAATGGGTCGAAAAACTGCTAGATTGCTAAATGGGCTAAATGCTATTTTGTCTTATAGGCCAAAATGAAAACTTGAAATATAGACTCACATGTATTATGGGCTTTCTGTTAAATTATTATATGGATATAGATTGTTATGCATACATGTTTGCATGGGATGGGATAATTGATGAAGAGAAGAAAGGCCTGTTGCCAAAAATCTAGTTCGGTGGCTCTGCCACAAATTTTTATGGCTTAATGCCTCTAGTTCGGTGGTGCACCACAATATTATTTAAAATGGCTTTATGCCTACGTTTGGTGTGTTGGCGGGGTGGTAGACTTGATCCCCACAGGTGTGTTGGTTGGTACGGGAGGTGTGTAGCGGATGGAAATTAGGTTTGGTTAGGAAATTTCATTTTACATGCATTTCATTTATTATTTTGCTAAATCCGTAAATGGGCTCAAGCCCAAAATAATGTCTTGATGATCTGGCCCAATGAATACGGTAAGTGAGTTACACACTGAGTTCTGAGTAACTCACTCTGTTTAATTATCCATCTCAGGTAATGGCAATTGACGGAGGCTTGGGCCGAGGATGACTTCGTGGAGGCCATACTGCGGATATGGGTTTTATAAACTATGACCTTTTATTAAGTGATTTCTTTTAATTACTATTTTGGGTATGATGTAATAAGGTCTTTATTAATATTTTTATGGATTTTTATGTGTGGATTGATTTAATTTGGTTTTAAGACACTTAATATGGGCTATTGTTAATTCTATAAGGTTTCATTTAAAATTTTGTTTTAAATATTTGAGATTCTTTAACTATTCTTGTTTTCAAATTCTTTTGAACTCTTTAAAAACTACTTTATGGTTTTTGACAATTAAATACTAAATGATAAGATTTCAAACTAGTATTTCTTAAAATCATTGATTTAAATCATTTTCTTAATTTTTACTAAACTTCGTTTTCAAAAGGTTCTGTAGAACTGTTTACCTAAATCATTAAAGGATTAAATGGATGTTTGATCTGTGTGACAAACCAAATCTCGTCTTAACGCATAGACCTGGTTTGGGGTGTTACATATTATGTCTAAATTGAGCTAAGGTCCTAGATTATATCTGATTTTGTATCTGAATGGGCTAAGGTCTACACCATTTTTGTAATGGGCTCAGACCCGAACTGTGGATTTATGTCTATTTACTGATATTTTATTACGTGCATGTTTTCTGTGGGGATTACACACTGAGTTTGCGATAACTCACCCTTTTCTGTTTAACCTGTTAAGGTAATCCCCAGCATTAGACAGATCGGTGCGGCGGAGGACTCGGCGGTGACCACGATTCTGGACCTTTACGATTTTTAATTTTATTTATGGTTTTGATTATATTTGGGATGGTTTATGTAGCTATGGCCTTTACGGATTATCGCTTAAATTTGGGATTTTTATTTATAACTGCTAGTAGTAGGATAAGACGCGAGTTTTCAAAATAAACAAATGTTTCATCAAATACACACGAATTCGCAAGTTATTCTTAAAGGCTTCCACAACGTATAATGTTTTGAAAATGGATAATGAATGAATAAACGACACATTTTGACGGTAACCTAGGATATAAAAAATGGCTTAATTGCAATTACATTTTCTAAAGCACTATCATGTGACATTGCCAGATTCAGTCATAACGTCTAGGTCGGGTTTGGGGTGTTACACTTCCTTTCTTTTTGGCAATTTTGTTCAAATTTTCTCTTTTCTGTATCGTTTTCTTTATTTTCTCCCAACCATTTACTGTCGAATTCTTTTGTTGCCCTACCCTCTTCTCGTTCGATTCTGTTTTCTTTTCTATCTCTTCCACTCTACGCGAGCGCGTGGTAGGTAAGTTATGCTTTTGATTAAGTTTATCTGTTCCTCTCAAAATATTACTAAAGATGAGTGGTTTTGTGTTTAGGAGTGCTATAAGTGGTTGTGGTTCCCGAACTATGCTGACTAAGTATGTGTTTATCGGTGTCCGCTTAAAGGTAAGGGATTTCGTTGAGATTTAGGTTTTATCTGTTCATAGTAACTCATTTCAAGTGACTGATTTTAGACTTGAGATTTCAATTTTAGGTTTTGGAGTGCTCGAGAATCATTCCAGCTTCAATCGAAACCAGGTGTGTACCCGAATCACAAGAAAACGTGTTTTCGGCAAAAGCTGAAAACCTTTCTGTCGACGCCACACGGTCGTGTGGTAGGCCGTGAGCCACAACACAGCCGTGTGATCGATGAGCAAGGCAGGCTCAACCAATTGGGTCATGTGGGCTACACGGGCGTGTGGGCCACACGGGCAGGCCACATGGGCGTGTAAGCCCATTTTTTTGAAAAGTTCTATAAGGTTGCTCAGGTCGCCCAAGTCTACTGTGGACCTACTATAGGGTCGGTAAGTATTACTTAGACCCATATAGGAGTGATCTGTCTATCTGATTTTTGTACCAAGCATGAATTATGATATCTGAATGTATGTACTGTTAATTGCATAATAGCATGACATCCTTTGTATGTTGCATTGCATCGGGGTGGGTTGAAGATATTTGAAGGAAGTATTTGAAAGGCTTTTACGCTTGTTATCTGGCAGCTCAGTTGCAAATTTCTAATTATGTGCCGTATTTCGATACAGCATGGTGTGTAGGTTTGGGTGGGTTGATTTTATCCCCACATGGTGTGTAGGGTTGGATGGAGTTGGTGTGCAAAGGCTGGTGGGTAGGATTCTGATATTTTGTTATGTTCTGTATATTTTGTATATGAATGGGCTAAGGCTCACACTGGTTCTGTAATGGGCTCAGACCCGAACTGTAAATGCATGACTGTTTTCTGATATTATGTTGTGTGCATGTTTTTTGTGGAGAGTACACACTGAGTTTGCGAAAACTCACCCTCTTCTTTTTAATTTGTTTAGGTAATCCCCAGCTTTAAACGGATTGGTGCAGCAGAAGACTCGGTGGTGACCATTGCTTCGTCCTCACGGTTTTTATACTTATTTTATGGTTTTGATGATATCTAGGAAAGTTTTATGTAAATATGGCCTTACGTATTTTGTTTAAATTTGGGATTTGCAACATTTATGGTTTTACCATTAGCAGTTGGAAAGCTCGAGTTTTCAAAATAAACAAATGTTTTACCAAAACACTACGATTACACAAACTGATTTAAATACTTCCGCAAAATACAAATATGTTGGAAAATGGACAATATTTTGGAAGTGGATAATGATTGAAACAAATGACACGTTTTGGAAGTAACATAAGATAACAAAAAATGGTCTTATCGTAAGTATGTTTTCTAAAGCACTATCACGTGACATCGCCATATTTGGCCATAACGTCTGGGCCGGGTTTGGGGTGTTACAGGTTTTGTGTTTGATTTAGAATTATTCAAGCCCATACTCAAAGCAGTTCGTGACATGAGAATAACGAACAAGGCCGTTGTGGCACCCCAAATCCCTTCGGGACGGTCTGACCTGAATTCAGAATGTCACGTTAGCCACTAATCACACCAAAAAATACATGCTTATATGTCAAACATTTAGCTGAAACTAACATGCAAACCCTAAATCATGCTTCCGTAATACTACTATGATCAAAATTACATCAAGGGTAAATACGTCGTTTAACATGCATCATACAAAACATTAATAAATTCCAAAGTTACTATGCATATATATCACAACAGTTATTTTAAGGCAATATTTGAAAGAAATAGTTCAAAATGACAAGCAAATCTCTTTTAATTTCGAAACAAAGTTTAAAAGACTAAATCGTAAATTTAGAAAAATACTATGAATTTTTTTTTTGTAAAATCCAAAGTAGAATTATAAAATTAGGCATACAAAACTTAGTTTTTCTTAATTTTAAAGCATTTGTGTCTTTTAAGGTCTTCAATTTGATTGTATAAAATTCAAGACTAATTTGCAAAGTTAACAAAATAGTCCCAAAACCACGTGTCGACCACGCGAAACCCACGTCACGACATCGTCTGGGAAATTTCCCTCCTCTCGAAGATGAAATCTTTGGCGTCGAGACAACGATCCCTCATCAAAACGTCCGGTCCAGGTTGGTGGAGTGTCACCTATTTTTTTTTTTTTTGTAGAAACAACCCAAAACTTGCATATGACACTTTGACACTTTACCAAGCATACCAATTCATACATTTAGCCTAATTTATCTAATTCGACTTATCACATAACATTCATATATCATATTAAACATGTTTAATATCATTGAAACAAGCACTAACTTAGTTTAACATTCCATACGATTATCTATGTAAGCATGCATTTCTAAAATCTCTAAACAATTATTTGACATGTTAAATTTTCATCTCATGCATTTCTAAAGGCAGAATAAGTTCTTTTCATACCAATAGGCTATTTTCAACTTGTCTAAAAATCCAGCATTATAACAGTCCGGTTTAGACCCTAATCAGAATAGTGGTTTCGGGACCACAAATTTGAGTCAGAAAAATATTTTAATATTATTTTTTCGTGCTTATGGTATGTGAATTGACATGTGTGAAATTTCCGTGAATTAATTTATCTGTTTGTGTGCTTAATTTTATAAAAGGACTTAATCGCGTAAAATGCAAAAGTGACTTGATATTTGTTAAAGTGCTACGTCGCTATTGTTTTTTTATAACGTGTAGTCCTTAAATTGAAATTTCACCATTTGGAAGAATGCATGTATAATACCCCAAACCCGGCCCAAACACCACGACCGGATCTGGCATGTCACTAAGAAGATTTAGTAAAACATGTCGCATTTTTGGAAAACATTTGTCGAGTGTAAACATTTATACCGGAAAACTTAATGATTTGATAATTTATAAAAGATATACATTTTATATGTGGCCTTTAAGAATTAAAAACTGAAATTTAGTACATGCCTTAGTTTATGTTTTTCACCGAAATTAAGTGTCCAATAATGGTAAAAACCCAAAAGAAAGCCCAAAGTATAAGGCTAGTGGCCCATGGCCTTATTACAATAAAAGATAAAACTTGTAACATCCGGGATTTAGGGGTTATGCGTTTAATGCATAATTCAAGTGATAGTGGGCTTAGTGTATGTTTGGATGTGTTTTAGGGGTTTTAGGAACCTTAGGATGTAGGAGAGTGTCTTAGAAAAATTTTGTTTTAAGTGATAGTTAAGGGGGAGCTAGGCAAGGGAGGTTTTAAGAGAAATTGTGGTGGAGTTTATGACACAAAGATAGCCTTGGAAAAGTGGCAAGGGACGCCACCTAGGGTGCTGTGAAGTTTGCGTCAAATGGAGCTTCAGGAGGGAGGAGGTTCGAGTCATGTTGGCAGCAAGGAGTGTGGTTTTATTTTGGCTTTTTGGCGTCAAGAGGAGGGAGAAGTATTGGACGGCTTTGGGACTTTGGAAGGATGAGGATAAGGCTTGGTTATTCTTTTTAAATTCGGCTAAGAGTAGAAGATAATTGTTGTTTTATTTTATTTATTTTGAATGGGTGTTAAAGAGATAAAATAGGAGATTATCAAGGGATTTGATATGGGAAGAGCTAGTGGCCGATTGTAGGACTCTAGGGGAGGTGTATATTCGGTTTTGAGGTGTGTGAGGGGAGAGTACCGAAATTCTTAGTTAATGACTTTGTTTCCTCTCTTTTTTCTCTTCAAGTTTCGGTCATTTGGTGCTTTAGGTGAGTTGCCGAAATTCTTTTACTCCTCTTCTATTCTTCTTCTCTTTCTTTCAACCCCAAATCCATCTCTAGTTCCTTGAAGTCGAATACCCCCTCTGTCATTAAGAGTCATAGCCGAAACCTCTCTACCATTGTTCACCATTGCCGAAATCAGCTAAGCCCCACACTCCCTCCATCTTTTTGATAAAGGCCGAACCATAATGCCAGTCTTTCTTCTTTTCCATTGAAGCCGAATCTCCCTATATTGGTGACCATAGCCGATTGCGTCTTTCTCCTTGGAGCCGAATCATTCATTGAGATCAAAAGCCAATAGTCAACATCTCTTCCCTCTTGTCGACATTTAGAGCTAGTGGACTACTCGTGAGTTGGTGGTAAGGAACTCCTTTTCTAGTAATTGATTTGATCTCTTTTCATAAGAGTGCCGAATCAAGTGATTAGGCCTTGGTCTAAGGTTGGTCGAATGTTCTTTAAGGCCATAGTGATGTGTTCTTTTGTGTGTAGCCGAAGGAAGGAGGCATTAAGGAGTTTCTTGGATTCGATTCTTCAATGTAAGCAGTTATAGCATTCGGCCATAGGCCACTTTCTTGAGTTTTGGGTTGAAACCGATTCTAACATTTGCTAAATAGGGATTTCGACAACTCCATAGACAAGTGGTGATTCGGGATTTACACTAGCAAGGTAAGTGGGTTGGTGATATTCGGCCATAGGCCATTTTGGTTATTAAGGTTAGCCAATTTCTGACTATGATTGTTTAGGGGCAGATCGACAGAAGTAAGCAAAAGTTTTCTGGATTCTGATCCATTTTGGTAAGGATGTTAAGTTATAGTTTTTATTCGTTTAAAGGTCTCGTATTAATCGGGTTTTGATTAGAGTGCTCTTTGATGGATGCGAGTGCCAGTCAAGAAGGACAAGGGGTAGTCCCTATCCCTAAGTTTAAGAAGAGATCAGTCTCTGCAGTGCGGGATTGGCCACCGGGGTGTGGGCCAGCGTCAGAGCAGGAGCGTAGGCAGATAGCTATAGTTTCGCTTAGTGATAGCATCGGGATTGAGAGCGTAGTACTTGAAGTTATCAGGTGTGTGATTAACCCACAAATTCCCGGTTATATGTCATATTTGCATGTGTTATGTGTATGTTAATAAGTGCAGTGGCAATATTGAGATGGATATTTTTAAGGGGTATGCCGATAACCAGGTCAGTGTTAATTCTTGATGAGACTGTGAATATTCCTATGAAAATGTGGTTGAATGCCTGAATAACATGTACATGCATTATTTATCATGGCACTATTGTACGTTGCATGTGCATGGGATGGGAAATGAATATGAAAGAAGGACAGGGTGTACTTTATGTACGTGGTTTAGTGATGGCTACGAGCCTCACGTGGATTGATGAGTGGCTCTGTGCCTCATCGTGGTTGATATCGGCTTTGTGCCATATCGTGGTTGGTGATGGCTATGTGCCTCATCATGGTTTTGATGTTAGCTACGAGCTACATCGTGGATTGGCGCTGACTGAGGTTGCGTTGTGGATTATTTGTGATTTAGTTCACGTGGATGGCATAAATTGCCAAATCGGTGTGTAGAGGTTGGAGGGTGATTTAGTAATCCCTTGGTGTGTGGTGGCTGGATACGGGGGTGTGTAGAGGATGGACCCTAGGCTGGGTTGGGTGCATTTCGCATAAACTTATGTGGTATGTGGACTGGTGTGGTAATGGGCCAAGCCCAATATGTGATGTGGATAAATTGCATTATTATATGATATGTGGTGTGGTAATGGGCCAAGCCCAATAAGTGAAAGCATGTGGATTAATTACCTTATTATCTGATATGTGGTTTAGTGTGGTTGTGGGCTAAGCCCACATGGGTGGAAATCTGTGGATTAATTACACACTGAGTCTGTTTGACTCACCCAAATTTTTACCAAACATCGCAGGTGATGCATGATGCTTGGACCGGGTTGGAGCGGGTACAAAGGTGGCCATGCAGAAGATGTTTTATTTAATTCATGCACTTTATATTTTCAATATTTTTGAATAATCATTTATTGTAATAAGGGCCACTTAAAGTACTTGGAAATTTTTATATGTTTAAGTTGGATCGACGATAAAAAATAGTACTTGGAAATGTTTTATTTATATTTTTAAAAATAATCATTATCTTAAAAACATACATTAAAGTTTTAAATCCGGAAGATTTGTAATAACACAATTTTTTTAATTAGAATTTTAAATACACAATGTTTTATTAAAGACAACAAATTTTTATGTTTTTCCTTTTAAGTCAAAAACTTTTCAAACGTTTTCCGCAGTGGCATTCTAAATTCGACCGTGGTGTATGGGCCAGGTTTGGGGTGTTACAAAACCCAAACTAAACCAAAATATTAAATATAAATAAACAAAATAATGTCTTTTGCAGTATCCAAAATAATCTCATGCATGGCCACCTTGCGCTCCTCTCCAGCCCAGTCCGATGCTCTAGGTGTCTCCTGAAAAATGTTAAACAACGAGGTGAGTCACGAGACTCAGTGTGCAACCCTCGTGCACCATCAGATTGGGCCTTAGCCCCACAGATCAGAATAGCAGAACATCATGTAACAGAAATTATGCAAAGCCCAACCCAGTCCTAGGTTTCCATCCGCTACACACCACCCTTACCTGCCAATCACACCGTCTACAATCAACCCACACCGCTACACACCACCGATGGCAGTCATGCTGCAGTTAGCTGCTCATCATCAGATCATGGCAATAGCCACTACAACAGATCATGGCAAAAGCCACTACAATAGAACACTTCCCTTTTCATCAATCACCCAACCCCGTGCAATCACAGAAACCGGTATACATGTTTATCATATCTAATCAACAGAACCATTCACTTTAGAATGACAGAGATCACTAACCTGGTGATTCGCTTTTACCCTCCTCGGGTTTTCAACAGCCATGCCAGTATTTCGGCATTTAACAGAGTATAACAGATTTATAAACATACACTAACAGACAATCTAAATGGTGTGAGAAGTTACACACCTGATTACAAGTAGTACTACTCTCTATGTCGATACCCCCACTAATCAGATCTACAGCCCTTTGTGTACAACTTTGCTCAAAAGCCGGAAGAATGCGAAGATAAGGCCTCTCCTACGGCCAAGGGTTAGTGTTTTACCCGAATTATACGTTTAAATTAACAGATCTCCTTACCTTGAAATCCCGAAAGTAATACGATCCGAGTGCTACTGAACTCTAGCTTAGAAATCTAAGCGATTGAATCCCCTTCAAATCCCGGAATGCCGCAAATGAGAGAAAACACCCGATTAGTTAACCATATAGCCATTCGGCTAAGACCTCTAAAAGCTGGAAAAAGATTGAAATCTCGCGAATCGACACTTACCTTTAGTTTTCTTGAAGATTCGGCCCAAGCAGACACCACAGAAGGAATTCTGCAAACACAGGAGATGAGATCTAGGGATTTCAGCTTTTAAGGAAATCCCAAAAAAGTATGAACAAGAGAAGGCTGATGTGTTTTTGACTTTTAAAAAAACTGAGTGAAGAGTTTCGATTTCTGACAGGAAAAGGGAAGAAGAAAAGAAAACAAGAAGGAGACTTGGAGATTTCGGCTAGGAAGAAAAAGAATGGAGAGGATTTCAGCAGCAGAGAAAACTGAAGGAAAACTTTTAGAAAAACTAATAAAATTTCAGCACACCCTTTTTCCTATACTAAACCAATTTTCTCCCCCTCTCCTGTGTTTGATTTTCGGCCAACACTCCAATCCACATGATAGCTCCTATCTTTTTCCCCTTATCCTAATCTACTAACTCATCCAAAAGAGACTTAATTAGCTCTAACTCCTCTCTCCTTTATCAGCATAATATCCACATATTTTAAACATTAAAAATCCCTATTTTCTAGCCTTGTTTCCGTCCCCCCTGATCCTCTTTAAATGCCAAAAATGGCCCAATAACTTGGGCTCCACGCAACAAAACTTGGGCCCTCACCATCCACTAGTGACGCCACCCTCTCCCTTCCTTGTAGCGCTACCAACTTTGGGCCACAAGCCCAATTTAACATTTTAAATAAAAATACTTACCTTTAAACCCTATGGTGACTAAACAGAATATTTTAACCAAGGTCTCAGCCCATTCCTGAGCCCAATCTGAACCCCTAACTCCCAATTTAACATTTTAAACCATCAACACACCAAATGCACAGGCCCATTAAATTAGGATGTTACAGCATGGACGATAAAGGACATTAAATATATATGTTTTATATGTTATTTTAAAAGGTAAATTTGGTAAAAGATTAAATAATGTTCAGTATAATAAAACAAAATATTAAAATGCCATGCTATTGTGTTCATCTTAGCCGAAACTTGTAAGAAAAAGAAAAGAAAAAGAGCTTTAAGGGTTCGGCCATGTTCAAGCTAAATTAAGGTAAGTGTTTTGCTCGGTTTTTGATAATTTTTATGTTTTTGAGATCGTTGCTATGTAATCTATCAAGCCCATGTCTTAATTTTTGAACTTGATGATTGTAAGGCCCAATGTTTGACCTCAACCAAGCCCAATAAACCAAAAACCCAAAATACTAAACCGGTCCATAATCCAAAAATTACAGTAGGCCCACTAAGCCCAAATACAAATCTAACCCAAGCCCAACACAACCTAAAAATTTTCAGGGTTTCAGAAACCCTAGCAGCAACAAGCAGAAACCTTGGGGGCTTCTTGAGTCGTCGGCCGCCAGTCCTCACACGTGTGCCGCAACCTTCTCCACGCACGCCACCACGTCCCTACAAACACGGGAGCAAGGCAACAACAAAGAATAACAGAAACACAGCAAAGAAAGAGATTTTTTTTTTTAGGATTTTCGGCTATAAAGACCGAAACAAAATCTGTAAAAGGGGGGAGGATTTTATTTTTTTCAAAAGAGATAAAAGGCGATAGAGCACATTTTTTACAGAATATACAGAGATCAATACCAAAGAAGAAGGTTTTCTTGTATTATTTTTTTTTCTTTTGTCTTCATTTTCGAATACTGTTTTGTTATTTTGCTTTATTTTTTTTATTTTTTTAAACTATACGATATATATATATAATACGTTTACAAAAAAAGGGAGAAATTTTACCTACTTTGGGGTTCCAGCCACCGCACGCGGTGGTCGGCGCGGCGGCCGACGGTCAGAGGGGTGGCCGAAAATTGGGGCTTGAGAGAGTTGAAAGAGAGGGCTGAAGGTTTTTTTGAGGAAAAGGAAAAAATGAATATGTTAAGAAAAATCTTGGGTTTTATAGCCTAATAAAACGGCGTCGTTTTGCACCAGGGGTTTAAGGGCCAAAACGACGCCGTTTGGCCAGGGTCCGCATGCAGTTGACCCGACCCGAAGGGGTCCGCGCGTTTTTACTAAAATGGCTATTTATGGCCCTGGTCCCTCAGCTTTTTCTGACTTTTCAAATCAACTTTTTTTTATTTTCTATTTTTGCCAATAATTTTCCCCGGTTCAAATTTGGTCCTATTCGAAGTGATGCATTCTGGGAGGGCGGGGTATTTGCCCTTTTGGACCCTCTCTGTTATGCGCATGTTGAAATTGGTCCTATCCTTTCGTTTTATTTATAATTTTGCCCCCAATCCTTGGTTTTCAACTCAATTTAGCCCCTATTTCAGCTATTTTGCCATTTTCTTTTAAACTAGTTAGTTTGAATATTATTTTTATTATCTTTGATATCATTATATTGTACGTATTATTATTAGTACCTTCCTTATTATTAATAATGTTATTATTACTATTGTTTTGTTATTATTAATACTATAGTTTACTTTAAAATATTTTATTTATATATTATTATTATTATTATTATTATTATTATTATTATTATTATTATTATTATTATTATTATTATTATTATTATTATTATTATTATTATTACTACTATTATGTTTACTATTATTATTAGTATCATTATTTTCATTATTCTTACTATTAACACTATTATTATTTCATTATTAATATACCTTTATTTTTACCACTATTATTATTATTATTATTATTTAATATTATCACTATTATTTTATTATTAATGCTATTTGTATTTTTACTAGTACTATTATTACTATTTTAATTATTAATATTGTTTTTATTTTTAACCTATTATTACTGTATTTATTACTTTATTTCCGATTTTAAATTTTTTCCCCGATTTCATTTATTATTTTCATTCTTTATTATCATCGAGTTCACATTATCATTATTTGCTAGGTATGACCATTTTTACGTTTAAACTGATTTTGTATTTTAAAGGTGACATCGACTTTTCTTTTACCACTTTTTTACCCAAACTCGTAAAAAGGTTTTTCAAACAAGGCAATGTTTCGTGTTTAGAAGCTCAAGGAATCGTGCCCAATCGTGCTGGGTTTTGATTTTCCGTTCGTCTAAATGACTAAATATCCTTTAAAGATTTTGACAGTATTTTCTTAAATGAGGCAACATTTTGTATTTGGAAGTTCGAGGAATCGGGCCCAATCGTGCTGGGTTTCGATTTTCTGTTCGTCCAAATGACTAAATATCCTTTAGAGATTTTGACCGGGTTTTCTTAAATAAGGCAATATTTCATGTTTGGAAATTCGAGGAATCGGGCCCAATCGTGCTGGGTTTCATTTTTTTTTTTAGTTTGGCCAAATAGTGGAATACCCTTTTAAAATTGCAATGCATGAATTTTGGAAATCATGAAACGGTCTTGGTATCGAGGGTTTGAAACATCATGTACTAACATGCTGGATGTGGTATTTCATCTTTTCGGAACAAGAGAATTTCGATATCCAATTCAAATTATCCAAACATTTTCTAAAGGATTTGTATTTTAAAGTCTCTTCCAATTTTCGATATTAGGACATTAATCAATCAATAATGTAGCACCCCTAACCCGTATCCGTCGCCGGATAAGGGTTACGAGGCGTGAATCAACAAACCCCAAGTCAACTTATACATAAAAATTTTAATGCGCTAATAAATATACCATAACTAATATCATTTACCACATTTGGTATGAATTTCATTCAAATAACTAAAGTACTATTCAATTGAGCATTTTCGCACACTATAGCTAAGTATATATATATATATATATATATCATTTCCCTTATTCAATTCACCGTCATTATACCCAACATTTTAGAAATATATATATAACCGAAACATTACTAATTAAAATTCACACCTAGATCAAAACCATACTAGTGGTCGAAAACTTTTATTCACTCATTCACACGCATGTGTCATAATTATCAATAACTGACTTATCCAATAATTATAGGTAATAAGTATAACATCAATCAATCTTTAAAATTTTACTACATGATTCATTTCAAATATCTACAAGCATTCAGATATCACTCATGCACATTATATATATATAATGTCGAAGAACAACTTTCAAATTTGCTTATGACAAAGACCGAACCTACATGATTAGTAGAGCTAATATTAAACACAGTTTTAAAACATCATTAACATAGAAACATAGCCATTTTCACATGGCATTTATAAACATATCGATTATAATATACTTAAGAGAGTGATATAGCCTATACATGCCATAATAGTCATAGTTTACTACTTCAAAAGGGTACCAAAAATAAGTGATAGTGTGGTGAGCTTCCGAAGTGATCCCCGAGCACAATTGAGTATCCAAAAGTAACCTACGCGTTTAGAAAATAACCAAAAACAAAGTAAGCTTTCGTAGCTTAGTAAGAATTAAGCAATTATTTTTCCCTTTCCGTAAACTTATTCAAATAAAAAAAAATAAGTAATTAAATAAATAACCCTATCTATGTATAACCATTAGACCGAATAACCAAACCCTCCAAAAGTTGAATGCATAACAAAAATTCAACTCACACATCAACTTCAATCACTCTGAAATTTATAGACATGATACTTACCTCTAGTTTGCTTACCAACCCCAAACTTAGTCATTCATGCATATTCATAGAACAATATACTCAATCATCTTTGTATACTTATTTGCATTTATAATAGAAGTCTTTAAAACGAACCACACACCTGCATATTGTTAATATTTAATATTTCTCGTAACGTATCGCTCACATAGAGTCGTTACTTTATGCTTATCGTAACGTATCGCTCACACAGAGCCGTTACTTTATGCTTATCGTAATGTATCGCTCACATAGAGCTGTTACTTCATGCTTATAGTAACGTATTGCTCACATAGAGCCGTTACATAAGAGTCTCCGTAACGTATCGCTCACTTAGAGCCGTTACATAAAAGTTTGCATGTATAGTGCGCATTAAACCATTTCGCAACTTATGCTTCTCATAACTCATTATTCATTCAATATCCATATTTTACATATATATTATTTATATATTCATGATCCAATCCATACCATTACATGCACGCATATTCACACTAGCATAATATTACAATCTCATGCTCAAATAAAATTTCACATTCGGCTATCATAATATCGAGTAACTAGCTTCACTTGAATTATACACTCATATCAAAATTTAATACTCCATCTAATTACATGCATCACAACAATTAGATATACACTTATTACTTTAAATTTCAAATCTCCAAGCAACCCCACATTGAGCTAGCTTATACCAAATGTAAATACACATTCGGCACTTAATGTTCAAAATATTAGTCACCCCTAATCTTAGACATAATATCAAATGTAGTTCAATTTAATACAGTTGCTTAAAACTTACCTTGATGGTTGGAGGGTAAGGATGTCCCGGCTACTCGTCTAGCTTAGCTTTTCCCAAATCCTTTTCCAATTCTTCCTTTCCTTGCTCTAAACAAAATTCGAAAGGAGTCTATTCAAAAGAATTTCATTCATCTCAATTTAAACACAACATAGAACCATTCTTCCAATTAATCATTCATAGTTTCATAATCTTTACAAATTAAATACCAATTCTTTCCATCATTCGAATATATAAAAATTCATACACATTTAGCAAATACCGAATACCCCTCAAGATGTATTTATTCTCTTTATACATTAAAATAACTCGTACTATGAAATTTTTCCAATTCACCAATTTATCCCTCTTATTTCGGTTTTCTCACAATTTAGTCCCCTAATATAAAATACAAAAATTACATGAAATTTGAACTAGCACCTTAAGAACCGAATTTTCTCCACTCCTATTCTAGTCTATAAAAGCCATTTATTTTGCATTTATACCCTCAACTAGTTAGTTTCGAAATTCAAGTTTCCATTCATCCCTCTTATCCAATTTCCTACTCAAACATGTTCATTCCTAGCTCATACTAAAAGAAATCTCCTATCGACCATGTTTAAAACAATGTACTCATCCATGGCCGAACCTAAAATAAGTTTCAAACTCTGAAATTTTCACATGTACTTTGGAATATACATGACAACTAACACAACCGTGCAAGATTTAACAAAAATAAAGCTTAATTTCTTACCTTAATAGGACATGCAAGAATCAGCCATGGAGCTCAAATTTTCTACCCTTTTTCTCTTTGTTTTCGTGGAGAAGATGAAGTAAGTGGGGAGAAAGATGTTGGTTTTCTTATTTTATTATTTCTTTAACCTTAATAATTCTATATTAAAAAAATATCACCCCACTAACTAATGATAATAATAATCTAATGTATAATATAATACATATATATTACTCATGGTAATTACCGTCCACTAAGAGTAAAAATATGGTTAAATTGCAGCTCAAATCCCATGTGAAAAGAGATCAAATCTCTTTAGCCCTAATTTCCACAATAGCTACTTTCTCATTTACTCATTTTAGTCCTTTTCTTAAATTAATCACTCAAACATACAAATAACTCCAAAATATTTAATACACACTCAAATGCATAATCTAGCTATCAAATATATATATATATATATATATATATATATACGAGATTTCTAAGTCAGATCCGTGATCCCGAAACCACCATTCCGGTTAGGGTCGTATTTGGGCTGTTACAACTCCCCCTCCTAAAAAGAAATTTTCGTCCCCGAAAATCTTACCAACGAATAATTGCGGATAAAGTTCTTTCATAGATTCTTCAGTCTCCCTGATTGCTTCCTCAGCCCCGTGCTTAAGCCACAACACTTTAACTAGCTCTATTTTCTTATTCTGCAACTCTTTCACTTCACGAGCTAACATGCGAATTGGTTCCTCTTCATAAGTCAAATCAAGCTGAATCTCGATTTCTACTGGACTTGTAACATCCTAAATTTTTGGGCCTATGCGTTTAATAGGTGGATATGTTTAATGTGTTAATTTAAGTGTTAGGGGTCCAAATTGGGCTCAAGCTTAGGTAGAGGCCTTGATTAAAATTATCTGTTTGGGCATTATAGGGTTTAAAAGGTAGTATCTATGTTTAAAATACCAAAGTGGGCTTGTGGCCCAATCTTAGGAGGTGACGCCACACAAGGGAGTAAGGGGCCCAAATTTAAGTTTCATGGAGCCTAATTCTTTTAATTTAAGTTAGCTAATTTTCGGCATTTGGGTTAGGTGGAGTGGATGGCAACAAGGCTCAAAAATAGGAGGATTTATATGAATAGGATAATGTAGATATTATAGTTGATAATATGGAAGATAAAAGGAGAAAAGATAGGAGCTATCTGCAAGGCTAGGTTTTGGCCGAAATTCCATCACCTAGAGGAGTAAAGAAATCAGTTTCTTTATGGCAAAGGGGTGCCGAATTTTCCCTTTTTATTTGCTTAATTTTTAGTTATCAAGAAGGGCACTTTCGGTTTTTGATAGGTAAGTGCCGAAATTTCTATAAATAGGGGGTAGCTCATCAATTCCGGCATTTAAACCCTACTCTTTTCTTCATTCTTTGTGCCGAAATTCTCAGTCTTCCTTTGCAATTTCTTTTCCTTTGATTTCTTCAAAAGCCGAAACCTCTCAATCTTCTCAACATCTTTTCTTTCAAAAGTCGAAACCTTCTCATCTCCCTATTCTTCTGCCGATTCCTTCAACTAAAAGCTGAAACTACTTAGATTTCTTCTTATTATCCTCTCTTCTTGATCTTCTCAAAAAGCCGGAATCTCTAAGGGGTAGTCGAATTCTTTGTGTTAAGGTGAGTGCCGATTTCCCTATCTCTTCACTTTCTCTTTCGGGTTTTGGAAGACAAAGCCGAAAAGCTAATGGTTTAATGGTTCTATGTATTCTCTTGTTGGGCGACATTCGGGAATTGAAGTAGATCTCTTAGATCTAAAAGTCAAAAACACTAGTCCCTGAATCTCATATCACTTTTCGAGATTTCAAGGTAAGTATTTCAATTCTCCTTAAGATGATCAATCGTTTTCTTGTCCTTAGTCGTGCCTTAACCTAATGTTTCGTTACCCGCCTCTGAACAACACATAGGGCAGATAGCAGCTGTGTTGACTCCGGATAGCGTCGACTTAGAGGGTCTCATTATAACGGTAATTAGGTGTGTAGATCCTTATCACATAAGTTTTATTTTGTATTATACCTGTTAGGGGTTGAAAAGCCAGAAAATGAGGCTGTATGAACAGTCGTGTGTAGATCCTTATCACATAAGTTTTATTTTGTATTATACCTGTTAGGGGCTGAAAAGCCAGAAAATGAGGCTGTATGAACAGTCGTGTGTAGATCCTTATCACATAAATTTTATTTTGTATTATACCTGTTAGGGGCTGAAAATCCGAAAAATGAGGTTGTATGAACAGTCGTGTGTAGATCCTTATCACATAAGTTTTATTTTTTATTATACCTGTTAGGGGCTGAAAAGTTGAAAAATGAGGCTGTATGAACAGTCGTGTGTAGATCCTTATCACATAAGTTTTATTTTGTATTATACCTGTTAGGGGCTGAAAAGCCGAAAAATGAGGCTGTATGAACAGTCGTGTGTAGATCTCTAACACACTAATTAAACTGTATTATGTATGTTATGGGCTAAAAGCCGAAAAAAGGCTGAATAGTAATCTGAACTAAATATATGTTATGGGCTAAAAGCCGGAAAAAGGCTGTATAGATAGTCAGATTACCCAAAAAGGGTAGGCAAGGGATGCCAGGTACGTAATCATAGAAACTTCTCTATGTGTATCGATGTATGCGATAAACTGAAATCTCTTAGGTAATACATTGCTTGAATTTGCATGTATGTATGCATGGGATGGGATGGATATGATGAAGGGGAAGAAGGTCGTATAGCGATCGGTGGCTTTGCCACATAGGTCACATAGTGATCTGTCTTTATGACAGGCAGCTCAGTTGTCGAAATGCTACGATGTATTATTAAGGTCGCATGGCGATCGGTGGCTTTGCCACATAGGTCACACAGTGATCGGTCTTTAAGACAGGCAACACAGCTGTCGATATGGTGTGTAGCGGTTGGTGGGTTGATTGTAGAAATCCCCAAGGTGTGATGGTTGGTACGGGTTGGTGTGTAGAGGATGGATTTCTAGGTTTGGGTTGGGCCATTAATCATTTATTATTTATCATGTAATTATGATTGTTGCCATTGTGTATGGGTTAAGGCCCATAATGTGTTTGTGGGCCCAAGCCTTTTATGTGTTTTTGGGATTTAAACACTGAGTCTTGGTGACTCACCCTATTATTTTTCCCTAACTTTGCAGATGAGCAGTAGATCATGGACATGGGAGCAAAGGCGGACTCGAGGGGCCATCAAGTTTTTATTTTTATAGATTATTTCAGCTTTTCTTTAAGTTTTAATTTTTGGAATATTTATGTAGTAAGGCCCCATAGTTTATTTTTCACTGCTTAATTTTTAATATTTGCAACTTATGAAATTTTGTCAAAAGGTTTAATTATTCAAAATAATAATACAAGTTTTTTTCAAAAGGTCACCTATTTATTCAAATATTGTCTAATTAACTTACGATTTCTGAAACCAATGAAGCAAAAGTTTTTAATGTACAACCCGTAGCATACCAGATCCAGTCGAAACTTATGGGCCGGGTTTGGAGTGTTACAATTTGGTATCAGAGCCCAGTTCAAAACTCGGGCTGTGAAATGGGTCTAGTAGTGTTTTGAAAATTTGATGTGAATTTGAGAAAAATGTCTTGGAAGAATATATGGCCTTCGAGTCTACCGGCACCCGAACCACGCAGGTAAGTATTCTAAACTCTTGATATGATATGTATGTTGGGTTTGATGGGCTTATTGGACGTAGACTAGTATGATAGTGTTAATGGACCTTAGGCCTAGACTAAAAACTCTTTAAATTCATAAGACTTAATCTATCCAAACAAACCCGTGAACAAGTCGCAGGGTTAGGGTGTGGCAACAGGCATACGCATGTCTAGGATTGGATTCAGGGAGAGCTTGGTACTTAAGCAGTCCTAGTGACTCACCTCCTCTTCGCTAGAATCCTACCTGGTGCGTAGTGACTGTTTACCTTAGCCACGAGGATTTTTTGACGGGCCAAAATCTATAATTAAAACCCGAAAGGGACCAGCCACCCTATTTCGCAAACAAAATTTCCAAAATACACTTGATTTGTGAACATTTCTAGAATACCCCAGAATTGTAAACCTACCAAAATTTGTGAAATTACCGTAACACTCCGGTTGGCAAAATTTTCAAAATACCCTTGGTTTGTGAAAATTTCCAAACAACCGTGATTTTATAAAATACCTAAGTTTTGCAAATTTACTCGAAAACCCCTAGATTTACAAAAGAACCCGGTTTGCAAAAAAAAAAAACCTTCCAAGGCATCCCTGTTTATAAAAAAAAGGAACAAAACAACAACATCCAAATATCTCTACTTCGAAAAAAAAAAACTTGTTTTCCAAAATACCCTTGCTTTAAAAAAAATACCAAAGTATTCGAAAAAAAAATAAATCACCAAGATACTCTATTTTGGAAAATACCCTGTAGGGCAAAACTGATGAAAAACCCCTAGGTAGTGAAATGACGAAAATACCCTTATGTGATGAATGTGAGTTCATGAATATTATATGTATGTTGATGTGTGATGGTTGAATGTATGTGGTTTCTAGAATTAGGAGATAAACTTGAGACTAAAACTGTAGATAGGTTCAAATTCGAAAGAACTACTTTTGAAACTACTTTCCATAAGATTGTTCGTGGTTAATCAGTGAAAGAAATTAATAATTCATAAAACTTCTAATTCAGATAATACGAGAATCAACGATGAGCACTAGAAGAGGAAGAAGAGGCTGTGGAAGTGTTAGGACTGATGTGCTGACTCAGCTAGTTAGGGAGGTACTGAAAGAGGTTAAAGAAATCGGTGAAACACTTCAGGTTGGGTGCATGGACTGTAAGAAAAAAAGAGATCGTAGTTTTCTAGGGTTGCAGTCTCGTTCTGTGAAGCATGTTAAGGTACGTCCAAACTTTCGGGTTTGTGAATATTGCAGAAGGCGTAATCCGGGTGAATGTTGGAGGAAGTCAGGAACGTGTTTAAGATGCGGGTCTGAGGAGCATAAGGCTCGGGATTGTTCAATCACCATTAAGTCGGGTATGTTTTGTGTGGATTCTATATTTTTGGGTATAGAAACTGTATGCGTGCAATGTTTATATATTATTAAATTAGAGTGCGCAGCGAAAGCATAGTGGTGAGACTTGGGTAGTACGATTAGTAGTTAGTTGGAAATTTCGAGGACGAAATTTCTTTAAGGGGGGTAGAACTGTAACATCCTAAATTTTTGGGCATATGTATTTAATAGGTGGATATGCTTAATGTGTTAATTTAAATGTTAGGGGCCCAAATTGGGCTCAAGCTTAGGTAGAGGCCTTGATTAAAATTATCTGTTTGGGCATGATAGGGTTTAAAAGGTAGTATCTATGTTTAAAATACCAAAGTGGGCTGGTGGCCCAATCTTAGGAGGTGACGCCACACAAGGGAGTAAGGGGCCCAAATTTTCATGGAGCCCAATTCTTTTAATTTAAGTTAGCTAATTTTCGGCATTTGGGTTAGGTGGAGTGGATGGCAACAAGGCTCAAAAATAGGAGGATTTATATGAATAGGATAATGTAAATATTCTAGTTGATAATATGGAGGATAAAAGGAGATAAGATAGGAGTTATCTGCAAGGCTAGGTGTTGGCCGAAATTCCATCACCTAGAGGAGTAAAGAAATCAGTTTCTTTATGGCAAAGGGGTGCCGAATTTTCCCTTTTTATTTGCTTAATTTTTAGTTATCAGGAAGGGCACTTTCGATTTTTGATAGATAAGTGCCGAAATTTCTATAAATAGGGGGTAGCTCATCAATTCCGGCATTTAAACCCTACTCTTTTCTTCATTCTTTGTGCCGAAATTCTCAGTCTTCCTTTGCAATTTCTTTTCCTTCGATTTCTTCAAAAGCCAAAACCTCCCAATCTTCTCAACATCTTTTCTTTCAAAAGTCGAAACATTCTTATCTCCCTATTCTTCTACCGATTCCTTCAACTAAAAGCCGAAACTACTTAGATTTCTTCTTATTATCCTCTCTTCTTGATCTTTTCAAAAAGTCGGAATCTCTAAGGGGTAGTCGAATTCTTTGTGTTAAGGTGAGTGCCGATTTCCCTATCTCTTCACTTTCTCTTTTGGGTTTTGGAAGACAAAGCTGAAAAGCTAATGGTTTAATGGTTCTATGTATTCTATTTGTAACACCCCAAACCAGGCCCAAACACTACAACCGGATCTGGTATGTCACTAAGAAAAATTTTGCCAAACATGTCGAATTTTCAGAAAAGCCCAAATATATTTTGTATAGGATATGCTTTTGTAAAATAAAACCCAAACTTAATTACATGCCTTAGTTTAATTAAAGTAAAAATTTAAATAACTAAAAGTAAGAAAAGCCCGTAATAAAACAAAATATAAATTAGTGGCCCATGGCCTTATTACATTGAAGTTTAAAATCCATTAATTAAAATACAATATAAAATAATTAACTTGAGTCTTTTTGCCGAATCCATATATTCTTCTGCATGGCCACCTTGCGTTCCTCTCCAGCCCGGTTCGAAGCACTAGGTATCACCTGAAATGTTAATTAAAAGGGTGAGTCGCGAGACTCAGTGTGCAACCCTCATGCACCACTAGATTTTGGGCCTTAGGCCCATAAAATAGATTAATAATTTCATTCATTTAAATAACAAATAGTATGCAAGGCCCAACCCGTTTGCCTAGGTTTCCATCCGCTACACGCCCCCGTACCAACCGTTCACACCATTAGGGATTTCTACAATCGACCCACACCGCTACACGCCAAGATGGCAGTCATGCTGCTCATCAACATATTATGGCCGAAGCCCTTATAACGGATCACGGCATTAGCCGCTACAACATATAGCAGATCACGGTATAAACCGCTACACATATAACGTATAACTTCCTCTTTTCATCAACCCAACCCATGCAATCACATACAAGCAAATTACTTGTATCATTTAATCAGATTATTCACTGACCTGGCGATTTGCGTTACCCTTTTTGGGCTTCCCACATTAAGTCGAGATTTCAGCTTTTATCATAACATATAAATTTATGAACATATATTAATAATCAGTTCTAGATGGTGGGGAAGTATTACACACCTGATATCGCGAAATCTACTATCCTTAGTTGATATCCAAATCTACTACCCTCAGTGTAAAGCCTTGCTCAAAAACCGGAAAATCATACGAAGATTTAGCCCTTCAATATTCGGCCAAAGTTAATAAAATCTCAACTTACATGTTAACTACTAATAGATCCCTTACCTTGAAATAACACGACTTGAGTATTACTGATCTCTTGACTTAAAGTTCTAGGCGTTGTACTTCCCTTCAGATCCAAGATGCCAAAAAGAAGAAAACCTTTAATTAGTCACTACATAGCCATTCGGCTAGAAACCTTGAAAAGCCGGAGAAAATATTGGAACTTAAGATCGACACATACCTATTGTTTTCTTCAAAATTTCGGCACAGGTCAGTTCCTCAGAATGATTTCGGCGCATCTACAGAAGACTAATCTCGTGTTTTCGGCTTTTGTGTAACTTCGGGAAAAAGAGGATGAATCCTTGAAGGTTCGGCTATGGAAGGAAGAAATATGGGCAAGGAGAATTCGGCTTAAATGTTTGAAAAGAATGAGAAAAGAGTTGTCAGAGAATTCGACCTAATAGAGGAAGAAAAGAAAGAACAATTTCAGAGGAAGAAAGGGAAGAAAAAGATGAAGAGATCTTGTTAGCAGAATTTCGGCTAGGTGAGGAAGAAGAGAGAAAAATTGAATGAAAGGATGATCACTTGGCTTATATAGATTTCGGCAATACACTCCCCCTCCCAGAGTTGGATTTTCGGCCAACTCTGCTGTCATCTGACAGCTTTTATCTTTCTTGTTATCTTAATCCCTTATCTCCTTAAAAATAGCCCTCATCTTTCTCTTTATTATCTTCCTATTTATCAAGAAAATAAAAGCATTAAAATCCCTAAATTGTAGCAAGTGTGCCATCCACCCCTAAGGCTCCTAGGTGCCAAATTTTAGACCCAAAACTTGGGCTTCAGGTGGCCACAAATTGGGCCTCTTCCCCTTGCCTTTTGACGCCAACTCCTCTTCCTCCTTATGGCATCATTTCCTTCTGGGCCTCAAGCCCAAAATACTCATTAAACTACTTAGAACTTTATTTTAACCCAAGTAAGCTTAAACAGAATATTTAATTTAAGCCTCAGCTCTAAACCTAAATTTTCAAATTTTAACATATGAAACAAACACCACATATAAATGCACAGGCCTATATTTAGGATATTACAGTTCTACCCCTCTTAAAATAAATTTCGTCGTCGAAATTTACCTGATCAAAAGAGATGGGGATACTGCTGCCGCATAACATCCTCTGGCTCCCACGTCGCCTCTTCTGCGCCGTGATTTCGCCATAGAACTTTGACCAAAGGAACGGACTTCCTTCTCAACACTTTTATATCTCGACCCAAAACTCGTACTAGTTCCTCCTCAAAAGATAAATCTGGCCTTACTTCAATTTCTTCCACTGGCACTATGTGCGATGGATCAGATCGATAACGTCACAGCATCGAGACATGGAATACGTCATGTATCTGCTCCAACTCTGAAGGCAACTCCAAATGATAGGCCACTGGCCCCACACGTTCTAACACCCTATAAGGCCCAATAAACCGGGGACTTAGCTTACCCGTTCGTCCAAACCTCATTACTTTCTTCCACGGATATACCTTCAAGAAGACTTGGTCTCCTACTGCGAATTCCACCTCCTTCCGCTTTAGATCCGCATAAGATTTCTGCCGATCAGATGCTTCCTTCAATCGAGTCCGTATTAACTTAACTTTTTCCTCCGTTTCTGAAACTAGTTCTGGACCCAATACCTGACGTTCACTCAACTCCGTCCAACAAGTTGGAGTACGACATCTCCTTCCATATAATGCTTCATACGGCGCCATTTGAATACTAGCTTGATAGCTATTATTGTACGCGAATTCAGCCAAGGGTAAATGCTCCTCCCAACTACCCCTAAAATCGATGATGCAACCCCTTAGCATATCCTCCAAGATCTGAATTACCCTCTCAGATTGACCATCAGTCTATGGGTGAAAAGCGGTACTAAAGTCTAACCTTGTTCCCATTGCTTGATGAAGAGCCTTCCAAAATCGTGACGTGAACCTTGGGTCCCTATCCGATATGATCGATACTGGTACACCGTGTAATCTTACAACCTCAGCCACGTACAACTTAGCCAACTTTTGTAGAGAAAAGTCCACTTGAATCGGTATGAAGTGAGCAGACTTCATCAGTCGATCCACAATTACCCAAATTGAATCTTTCTTAGTGGGCGTAAGGGGTAACCTACTAATGAAATCTATTGTGATTCTCTCCCATTTCCATTGGGGAATCTTTACCAGCTGCAATAATCCCGAAGGCAACTGGTGCTCAGCTTTGACTTGCTGACACGTCAAACACTTCCCCACATATTTCGTAACTTCTCGTTTCAAACTCGACCACCAGAACTGGTCTCGCAAATCTCGATACATCTTAACTCCTCCAGGATGCATAGCATAGGGGCTACTATGCGATTCCCGAAGAATCATCTGCCTTAGCTCCTCATCTTTTGGCATACAAACCTTCCCACAGAAACACAAAACTCCATCATTGTTCAGACTGTAGTCCCCTACTTCACCTTCCTGCACTTATCGGATTTGAGTACTTAAAACATCATCCAAAAGTTGCTTCTCCTTGATTAGACTTGTCTACATAGGTCTTACTTGTAGCTCAGCCACCAAACTACCATCCTCATACTAAGATGAGCGAACATCGCCCTTAGGTCTGTTATCACCTTCCTACTCAATGCATCTGCCACCACATTGGCCTTGCCGGGATGGTATTCAATCGAGCAATCATAGTCCTTCAAGAGCTCGATCCACCTACGTTGTCGTAAATTTAACTCCTTCTGAGTAAGGAGATACTTCAAACTTTTATGGTCGGTGTAAATTACCGACTTTTCCCCGTACAGGTAATGCCTCCAAATTTCAGAGCAAACACTACCGCCGCCAATTCCAAATCATGCGTAGGGTAGTTCAACTCATGCGGTCTCAACTGTCGAGATGCGTATGCCACAACTTTCCCATCTTGCATCAGCACACACCCTAACCCTGTGTGACGCATCACAATAGACGGTAAATTCTTTTCCCGCTTCTGGCTGAATTAACACCAGTGCTTCCGTCAGAATTCTCTTCAGCCTCTCAAAGCTCTCCTGTTGTTTGTCAGTCCACACAAAAGATACTCCCTTCCTTAACAACTTAGTTAATGGTGCCATGATTGAAGAGAACCCCTCAATGAACCTTCGATAATATCCCGCTAATCCTAAGAAACTTCAAATTTTCTCCACAGACTTCGGCGATTTCCAATTTAACACAGCTTCAATTTTCCGAGGGTCTACCCTAATCCCCTCGGCGAAAACTACATGGCCTAGAAAATTCAGCTCCTTCAGCCAGAACTCACACTTACTGAACTTTGCGTACAGCTGCTTTTCCCTCAGAATTTGCAACACCACTCGAAGATGTGCATCATGCTCCTTTTCAGACTTGGAA
This sequence comes from Gossypium australe, assembly GCA_005393395.2. Taxonomy (NCBI): domain Eukaryota; kingdom Viridiplantae; phylum Streptophyta; class Magnoliopsida; order Malvales; family Malvaceae; genus Gossypium; species Gossypium australe. Next base: position 81,485,181 of record CM016617.1, on the reverse strand, counting down.
TAAACCAATATATTGTCGATAAACACTACGACGAACCGATCAAGGTATGGCTGAAACACCCGACTCATCATATCCATAAATGCTGCTGGCGAGTTCGTCAAACCGAACGGCATTACCAAAAACTCATAATGACTGTACCGAGCCCGAAACGCCGTCTTATGAATATCTCCTTTTTTAACCCTTAATTGATGATATCCCGACCTTAAATCAATCTTAGAAAAGACCGAAGCTCCTTTGAGCTGGTCGAACAAATCATCGATTCTCGGTAATGGGTACTTATTCTTAATCGTCAACTTATTCAGTTGACGATAGTCCACGCACATACGCATGGATCCGTCCTTCTTTTTCACGAATAGAACCGGCGCTCCCCATGGAGACACACTCGGTCGGATAAATCCTCGATCCAATAGCTCTTGAATCTGAGCTTTGAGCTCCACCAGCTCCTTCGGCGCCATTCGATAAGGGGCAATAGATACCGGAGCCGTACCCGTGAGTAGTTCTATTCCAAACTCTACTTCGCGATCCGGGGGTAATCCTGGCAACTCCTCCGGAAAGACGTCTGCGAAATCCTTAACTGTTCGAACCTCATCGACAGTCACCTCTTTAGCATCCAAAGCACTAATAAAAGCTAAAAAGGCATTACATCCCTTCCGAATCATCTTAACAACTTTCAAGGTCGACACTACGTTGGACAAATAGTTCCTTCTTTCTCCTAACACAACCACCTCCCCGCCTTCCGGGGTACTTAACACCATGCGCTTAGTCCCACAATACAACTTAGCACGATGCTTTGCAACCAATCCATTCCTAGGATAAGATCGAACTCTTCAAATGGCAATTCCATTAAGTCTACCGGAAACACTACCCCTTGAGTCTCTAAAGGTACATCCTTAAATAGCTTGTCCACTACCCTAGATTGTCCTAGGGGACTAACCACAGTCATCTTCCTAGTAGTTGTTTCAGAATCTATACTTAAGGTCTCAGATATCGAACATGCAACATAGGAGTGGGTTGACCCAATATCAATCAAAGCAAGCAGAGGCCTATCAGTAATAAGAAACGTACCGGTTATGACATCCGGTGCGTCGCCATCCTCCTGTCATCGAACTGTATAAACTAGACCCGGCTGCCTTGCATCTACATTACTGGCACCTCTACCAGGTGCTCCACGACTACGACCAGCCCCATTTCCTCCTCTACCTGCACCCCGACCCCTTGGTCCAGGCTGATCACCTCTCCTCACTTGATCAGCACCTCGGCCCGCTGGCTGCCCCCGATCCATCTGGGGACTGTCCTTAATTAGATGTTCTGTGGATCCACACCTAAAGCATCCACCTGTTTTTATTCTGCACTCCCCATAATGTGTCCTCCCACATGTAGAACATGCTTGGTTTTGACTTGTCGGAGCACGAACTGGCCCATCAGCCCTAGGCCTCTTATGAAAATTCCCAGATGCTCTTGATGGCCCAAAACTCCTCTTACTCTTACCCCGATCCTTATCCCTTTCTTGTTTCTCAACCCGTTTCACCTCCTCAGCTATTTTAACCTTATCTACCAATACAGTAAAAACTCTCTCTCGCTGCGGTGCTATCAGAACCCTTAACTCATTTCGTAGCCCATCCTCGAACCGAACATAATGTTCATACTCCGTTGCTACCATTCCCCAAGCGTAGCGGCTCAAACGCAGAAACTCTGCCTCATATTCAGTCACAGTCTTACTTCCCTGTACCAAGTTCAAGAATGCCTTCCTTTGTGCATCGATATAACTGGCCCCAACATACTTTCCCTGGAATGACTCCTTAAAGAAATCCCAGTCAATCAGATCTGCAACAGTACCTTCTTTCACCATGAGCCACCACTGGTAAGCCTCGTCTCGAAGAAGAGACACGACCCCTTTCAACTTCTCCTCCACCGTATGATCTAAGTCATCCATTATACGCTCAGTCGCTTCCATCCAATACTCAGCTGTGTTAGGGGCTACACCAGAAACTCCCCTAAACACTTCTGCTCCATTGGCCTTAAGCCGCTCTAGCATAGATTTCCGGGCTCCTTTGCCCATGCCTCCTCCAGCAACTCTCTCAAGGACTCGCAACATCACTTGGGATACAGCATCATCTCCGGTCGCTTGATCCCGTAACTCTTCCTCCACAGCTGGGGGATCCGACAGTTCGTTTCCTAACCCATGGCCAGACCCTACTGGCTCAGACAAGGTCATCCTATCCCTACCGCGTCCATGCGACGGACGTCCTCGACCCCTTGTACTCATTCTTCCGAGTTGCGTTTATCTGATTAAGAATTTTATGAATCATTATTTCTTTTCACTGATTTATCGCGAACAGTCTTATGATTAATAGTTTTAAAAAGTAGTTCTTTCGAATTTATACACACACTACAGTCTCAAGTTCATTCATTCAATCATCAACATTCATGAACTCGCGTTCATTACAGAAAAGTGTTGTTGTTGTCATTGTTGTTGTTTTCCACTACCCTGGGGTATTTTCGTAATTTTATCCTACAGGGGTATTTTCGTAATTTTTCAAAATAGGGTCCTTGGTGATTTTGTGAAATAGGGGTGTTTTGGTAATTTTGCAATCTCGGGGGTATTTCGGTAATTTTGAAATCCGGGGGGTATTTCGGTAATTTTACCCACTAGGGGTATTTTGGTCATTTTGCAAAACAAGGGTAGTTTGGTAATTTTTCAAACTTTGATGTTGTTTTTTTTAACCGGGGTACTTTTGGTAAAATCTAGTTTCATGGTTCGGGTTATTCTTGTAAACGCAAGATTTTTGGGTAAATTTTCGAAACATAGGTATTTTATAAGTTCATGGTTGATTGGAAATTTTCACAAATCAAAAATGTTTTGAAAATTTTACAAAACCTTGGGATTTTTTTCAAAAAAAAAAAATAGGGTGGTTGGTCCCTTTCGGTTTTAGTCATAGGGTTTAGCCCATCAACAAGTCCTTATAACTAGGGTGAATAGTCACACGCACCAGGTAGGATTCTAGTGAAGAGGAGGTGAGTCGCTAGGACTACTTAAGTACCAAGCTCTCCTTGAATCCACTCCTAGACATGCGTATGCCCATTGCCACACCCTAACTTGGCTAAGGTGAACAGTCACTACGCACCAGGTAGGATTCCAGCAAAGAGGAGGTGAGTCACTAGGACTGCTTAAATACCAGGCTCTTCTGGATCCTTCCTAGACATGCGTATGACGGTTACCACACCCTAGCCTTGCGACTCGTTAACGGGTTTGTTCAGTGAAATTAAGTTTTATGAATTTTTAAGAAGTAGTTTGTACTAAGCCTAAAGTCCATCAAGTTCTAATTCTAACTTAGTCTACGTCCCACTAGGCCCACTAAGCCCACATATATAAAGATCACACAATGGTTCGGAGTACTTACCTGGCAGACTTGGGCCGGAGGCGCAGGTGCCATGCTGAGCTAACAGACCTATTATCCTTAAAAATATATATATGTTTCAAAAGCCCATTTTCAGAAAACGTTTTAAGCCCAAAAACCCCAAAGCCGAGTTTTGAACCGGGCTCTAATACCAATTTGTAACACCCCAAACCCGGCTCAAACACTACAACCGGATCTGGTATGTCACTAAGAAAAATTTTGTCAAACATGTCGAATTTTCAGAAAAGCCCAAATATATTTTATATAGAATATGCTTTTGTAAAATAAAACCCAAACTTAATTACATGCCTTAGTTTAATTAAAGTAAAAATTTAAATAACTAAAAGTAAGAAAAGCCCGTAATAAAACAAAATATAAACTAGTGGCCCATGGCCTTATTACATTGAAGTTTAAAATCCATTAATTAAAATACAATATAAAATAATTAACTTGAGTCTTTTTGCCAAATCCACATATTCTTCTGCATGGCCACCTTGCGTTCCTCTCCAGCCCGGTCCGAAGCACTAGGTATCACCTGAAATGTTAATTAAAAGGGTGAGTCGCGAGACTCAGTGTGCAACCCTCATGCACCACTAGATTTTGGGCCTTAGGCCCATAAAACAGATTAATAATTTCATTCATTTAAATAACAAATAGTATGCAAGGCCCAACCCGTTTGCCTAGGTTTCCATCTGCTACACGACCCCGTACCAACCGTTCACACCATTGGTGTAACATCCTAAAAATTAGAGTATCATTTGTGTTGGCTCGGGTATGAATTTTTGTGTGTTTAGCATAGTATGGTGAAGGCTTGTTGTTATCAATGAATCTAGAATAATTGTTAGTATTGTATATTTAATGAAGTGGATTAAGTGAACTTGACTCTTAAGTTAATTTAAGTGTTAAATTAAGCACATGAGGAGTTAGTGGCAAGGTGGTTATGATGCATGAAGGTTTGTTTGAGGGTAGAGGTTCGAGTAGCATGATTAGCATTTTGAAGACTTTATTTTTGTTTTATGTGTATCCTAGCATTAATGGACGGTCAAATTCTAATTATGATAGGTTGGACTTTCAATTTTTGGTAAGTTGAATATTGGTTTAGGAAAGTTTGTACTTTGGGAAAGGAATCTTAAGGTTATGGAAGGATGGGGGGACATAAGGCTTGGCTCAAGGAAGATGTTTTGGAAACTATTCCAAGGCCTTTAGTGCTTGTATGTGGACGGCATGTGTGGCTTGGGGGGGTGGCCGAATGTTGTTAGGAAGTTTGGGGGGAATAGTTGGCCAACTTGAGCATTTGTGCACCTTTTGGCTTTTGTTTCTTTTTCTCTCCAAAAAACTCCCTCTTTGGCCGAATGTACCTAGGCATTTTAGTGCAAATTTGCTTTGGATTTTAGCTCTCATTTTTGTGCTGGACCAAATTCTAGTTCTTCTCTCATTTCTCCTTTGAAACCGAAAACACATTTTGCATTTTAGTGCACTCTTTCTCCCATCTCTCTCTCTTTTCTTTCTTTTGGTATTTGCTCAAAATCATATTTTTTTTTTCTTTCTTTTAGCCGAACCTCTCTCTTCTCCAAACTCTCTTTTCTTTTCTTCCATTGTTGATTAAACCGAATCCTCCCTCTCTTATTTTTATTCTCTTCTCTACTCTCGAATTTCATTTCTTTTTAGTCTCAAAGCAATTGATTTCTTCTATTCAAAATCATAGCCGAAAATCCCTTCACCTTTTAACCATATTGCCGAAACTTTCCACTCTCTTTTGGTGTTGTTTTGGCCGAATATCAATAAGGGTAGATAATCCTTGGGTTTCCTTCAATCGGTTTTGGAAGATAGGTATGTGTTCATGGCCGTATTTCCGTTATTTCTTTCTCTTTTCTAAGTCGTTTTCTTGTGGACAAAGGCCGAATCTTTGGGCAATTGTTTGCAAGTTCTAACCAATTTTAGGAATCAATCATTCTTTTAGGCTCTTTGGGACTTTGGAAGCAATCGATCTAAGCCCATTCCTTTAGCAATCGAAGTTGGTAAGTCAAGTGGTAAGGATTCAATATTCTTTAAGTTGGTTGAGAAAGCCTAAGGCTATTGGGATTAAGATATGATGTTGGCCGAATGGTCTTGATTAAAGTGTTGTGGTTTGGCCGAATGTAGGACAATGTGATCTAGTGCGGTAGATCGGATCTTTGAAAGTTAGTATTTGCGTTGGTGAAAGGTGTGTATCTTACACACTTTATAATTCGGTTATATACATATATATTTGTCTAATCATGTTATTAAAGTGGGAATCTATGAGATTTTGATAAGATACCTTGATGGGTATGTGCAAGGATTCGGGTAAGTCCGTTTCAATATGATGTTAATATATGTTGATTGATATCATTATCTATTATTTAAATATGTTATATGATCATATCAAGTATGATGGCATGATTGATACTCTTAATACATCGGTTTGGGAACATGAGTGGAAGGGGAAGGATTTGATATCCGTGTCTTTGGACACCAGAGGTTTGGCACCTCCAGTGATTTGGTATCACATTTGTGTCTTTGGGACACCAGAGGTTTGGCACCTCATAGCAACTCGTCCCTGTGGTTTAACACCACCGTGGGTTGGCCCCACTTTTGAGATATGGGATTGTCGCCAGTGATTTGGTATCACACGTGGGTTGGCCCCACAACTTGACTATTCGTGACTTTGGTCACCAGTGATTTGGTATCACATTTGTGTCTTTGGGACACCAGAGGTTTGGCACCTCATAGCGACTCGTCCCTGTGGTTTAACACCACCGTGGGTTGGCCCCACTTTTGAGATATGGGATTGTCGCCAGTGATTTGGTGTCACACGTGGGTTGGCCCCACAACTTGACTATTCGTGACTTTGGTCACCAGTGATTTGGTATCACATTTGTGTCTTTGGGACAACAGAGGTTTGGCACCTCATAGCGACTCGTCCCTGTGGTTTAACACCACCGTGGGTTGGCCCCACTTTTGAGATATGGGATCGTCGCCAGTGATTTGGTATCACACGTGGGTTGGCCTCACAACTTGATTATTCGTGACTTTGGTCACCAGTGATTTGGTATCACATTTTGGATATCGTGACTTTGGGTCACCAGTGGTTTGGCACCACCAGTGGTTTGGTACCACACGGGGTAGGAAAGGAGTTATGGATGGCTAGGTTGGGCGCATTATATGTATGTTGCTTGATTATAAATTGTGTAAGAATGTTGCATTAACCGGGAGAGGGATTATGCACTGAGTCTTGGTGACTCACCTTCTCACTTATCATTTCAGGTGATTCGTGAGATCGCGGATTGAGGAGCCGGATGAACTCGAGGAGGCCATGCAATAAAATTTGATTTTACGTGAACTTCGATTTGGGGTACTTCAAATTATTTTAATTTGGTTTTTGTTTTATTTTGGGTTTGTAATAAGGCCTCTTTAATTATGTTTTGGATTATTTATATGCTTTGAATATGTTTTAAATATGGCTTATAAATTATTTGGTTAATTTAATAATTGAGCCCAAAGTTTTCTAAAATTATTAAAAAAAATAAAAACGCAATGGTTTCAAAATCTTACCATCGGGTAATAAAAATAGTTTGATAGTAAAATGTAAATTTAGTGTTTTCTACAATTTAAATGATTTCCAAATATTAAGTTTCCACAGTCAAATGCAAATGTTTTCATAGTAATAATTCGAGTTTTTCTTACATGATACAAATGTTTTCTAACCTATGAATTATCAACTAAGCTTTAAAGTTTTATTTATGAAATTTCAAAGTAAATTATCAGTTTAAACTTATTATACATCTGTTTTCTACAAATATAGAATTTTAAAAGAGTTTTTCACTAAAATTTAATTCTTAATTCGATTCTTTTCAAAACTTTTTTCTCAGTGACATACCAAATTCGGTGGTGGCGTATTGACCGGGTTTGGGGTGTTACAAATTGGTATCAGAGCCAAGTTCAAAAGCTCGGCTGTGGGTCCGATGCCCAAAATATTTTAAAGTATGATTTTTAATGTTTTTGTTGAAAATTATTTGATTCGAAAAGCATGGCACCGAGTCTCCGGCACCAATCCGTCCAGGTAAGTACCTCAGACTGTTGATTTTGATGGTACGATTATGATGATAATGGTATGACTGTATAGTAGTAGGAACTACTTTAGAGACCCAAAACTATAGATTGGATGTACTCGCGAAACAATTTCCTATTAAAATTATTCATAAAACTGTGTTTAAAAGATAGTGGAATAATGACTAATTCATAAAACTTTTAAATCAGATAAGTCGAGACTTTAGATATGAGTACTCGAGGTCAGGGTCGTGTTATGCGTGGACGCGGTAGGGGTAGGATGGTTGTGTCTGAGCCAGTGAGGTCTGGTCAAGGATCTGAGAATGAGGTACCCCCACCACCACCACCACCAGCGGTTGGAGTTGAGCATCAGGACCAAACGGGGGATGACGTAGTGTCTCAGGCGATGCTGCGAGTTCTTGAGAGGGTAGCTGGAGTAGGTGGAGGCGCGGGAGCTCGGAAATCTGTACCTGAGCGACTCCGAGCCAATGGAGCCGAGGTATTTCGAGGTGTTTCAGGTGTAGCTCCCAGTTCGGCTAAATATTGGTTAGAGGCGACGGAGCGAATCATGGATGATTTGGATCTGAATGCTGAGGAAAAGCTGAAAGGGATAGTGTCGCTTCTTCGGGATAAGTCATATCAGTGGTGGCTCACGGTGAGGAACAGTGCTGCAGCGGAGGATCTCACTTGGGACTATTTTAAGGTAGCGTATCAGAAGAAATATATTGGGTCCAGTTACGATGCACAGCGTAAGGCATTTCTGAGTTTGGTCCAAGGGAGTAAGTCCGTATCAGAATATGAGGCTGAGTTCTTAAGATTGAGCCGATATGCTGGAGGTATTGTGGCTTCGGAGCACAAGCGATGTGTTCGGTTCGAGGATGGTTTAAGAGATGAGCTGAGGTTGCTGATTGCTCCACAGCAGGAGTGAGAGTTTGCTGCGTTGGTTGAAAAGACTAAGATTGCTGATGGAATAAAGGAATCTGCAAGGCAGAGTTACGACAGGAATAAGCATAAGAGAGGTTTTGGATCATCTGGGTCAGCCGGTAATTCTCAGAAGAGGGTTAGGCAGAGTGGGTCGAATCAGTCTGAAAGGCCTGTTACTACTAATCAGAGACCAGCACAGTGTAACCGATGCGGGAAATTTCATTGGGGCGAATGTTGGACCGGAGGGAAAGGATGTTTTGAGTGTGGTTCGCTGGATCATCGTGTGAGGGACTGTCCACGTAAGCTAGTTAGGAATCAGTTTGAGGGTCAAGGTCGTGCTCATTTCAGAAAGGAGGGACCGTCACCGCAGAGAGGTCATGGTAATGGTAGAGGAGGTAATGGTTTTAGTCGAGGCCGTGGAGCATCGGGCAGAGGTGCAAGCAGCACTGAGGCTAGGCAGCCTAGTTTGGTGTATGCTGCGAGACGTCGAGAGGAGGGCGACGCACCGGACGTCATAACCGGTACGTTCTTAATCTTTGGTGTTCCATATACTGCTTTGATAGATGTGGGTTCGACGCATTCTTACGTTGCTAGTAGCATAGTAGAGACCATGAGCTTAGTTTCTGAGACTGCTTCTAGGAGGATGACAGTACTTAGCCCTCTAGGTCACTCTGTAGAAGTAGATAAGCTGTATAGGGATGTACCCCTAGAACTCCAAGGGGTAGTGTTTGTGGCTGATCTGATGGAACTACCGTTTGAGGAGTTCGATTTGATTCTTGGAATGGACTGGTTGGTTAAGTACCAAGCAAGTCTGGATTGCGCTGCTAAGCGCATGGTTTTGAAGACAGTTGAGGGTAAAGAGGTGGTCATGATAGGTAATAGAAGAGATTATCTATCTAATGTGGTATCTGCGTTGAAAGCTGTGAAGATGGTCAGGAAGGGATGTGAGGCATTTGTAGTCCATGTGTGTGCTTTGGAAGCTAAGGAGTTCCATTTGTGTGGACTGAAAAGCAGCAAGAAAGTTTTGACAAGTTGAAGAAGATTTTGACTGAAGCTCCAGTTTTGATTCAACCTGAGGCAGGCAAAGAATTCACGGTTTATTGTGACGCATCACATACTGGTTTGGGATGTGTGTTGATGCAGGAAGGGAAGGTAGTGGCTTATGCATCTCGACAGTTGAGACCACATGAGGTTAATTATCCGACGCATGACTTGGAATTAGCAGCAGTGGTTTTCGCTTTGAAGATTTGGAGACACTATTTGTACGGAGAGAAGTCGATAGTCTACACGGATCACAAGAGTCTTAAGTATCTTTTGACTCAAAAGGATTTGAATTTGAGGCAGCGTAGATGGATTGAGTTGTTGAAGGACTACGACTGTTCGATTGAGTATCATCTGGGCAAGGCTAACGTGGTAGCAGACGCGTTGAGCCGTAAGGTTGTATCGAATTTAAGATCGATGTTTGCTCGTCTCAGTTTGTATGACGATGGGAGTTTTTTGGCTGAATTGCAAGTCAAGCCGACTTGGTTAGATCAGATCAAGAAGAAACAGCTAGAGGATGATGGTTTGAATAATCGGAGGTTGCAGGTTCAGAATGGTGGTTTAGAGGATTATAGTTTGTCCAGTGATGGAGTATTGTGCTTTCAAGGGAGAGCTTGTATGCCGAAGGATGTTGAGTTGAGGCAAAGGATTCTTCGGGACGCACATAGCAGCCCATATGCTATGCATCCTGGAGGTAGTAAGATGTATCGGGATTTAAGAGAGCAGTTTTGGTGGCCGGGTCTGAAGCGGGAGGTAACTGAGTTTGTGGGTAAATGCCTGACGTGTCAGCAAGTCAAGGCTGAACATCAGTTACCGTCTGGATTACTTCAGCCGGTAAAGATTCCACAGTGGAAGTGGGAGAGGATCACTATGGACTTTGTCAGTGGATTACCTCTTACGCCTAGTAAGAAGGACTCAGTTTGGGTGATTGTGGATCGTTTGACTAAGTCAGCTCATTTCATTCCGGTAAGGGTGGATTACTCGCTTCAGAGGTTAGCTAAGTTGTATGTGGTGGAGATAGTGAGGTTGCACGGTGTGCCAGTGTCGATCATCTCAGACAGAGATCCCAGATTTACGTCGAGGTTTTGGAGAGCGTTACATCAGGCTTTGGGTACGCGGTTGGATTTCAGTACGGCATTTCATCCACAGTCTGACGGACAGTCGGAAAGGGTTATTCAGATTTTAGAGGATATGTTGAGAGGTTGTGTTTTGGACTTCAGAGGCAGCTGGGAAGAGTTTTTACCATTAGCTGAGTTCGCGTACAACAATAGTTATCAGGCAAGCATTAAGATGGCACCATATGAGGTGTTGTATGGTAGAAGATGTCGCACACCTACTTGCTGGACAGAGTTAGGTGAGCGTCAGATGTTAGGACCAGAGTTGGTTGCAGAAACGGAGGATAAGGTGAAATTGATTCAAGCTCGATTGAAGGAAGCTTCGGATAGGCAGAAGCCATATGCCGATCTCAAGCGGAGGGATATGGAGTTTGCCGTGGGTGACAAAGTTTTTCTAAAGGTCTCGCCATGGAAGAAAGTGTTAAGATTTGGGAGAAAATGTAAGTTAAGTCCAAGGTTCATTGGGCCGTATAAGGTGTTGAGACGAGTGAGACCAGTAGCTTATCAGCTCGAGTTGCCATCAGAGCTGAGTCAGATTCACTATGTGTTCCATGTCTCCATGCTTAGACGCTATCGTTCTAATCCATCGCATGTTGTGGCAGTAGAGGAAATAGAGGTGAGTCCAGATTTGACGATAGAAGAAGAACCTGTGCAGATTCTAGATCGAGATATGAAAGTTTTGCGTAGGAAGTCAGTTCCTTTAGTGAAGGTTTTATGGCGAAATCATGGCGTAGAAGAAGCTACTTGGGAACCGGAGGATGCGATGAGGCAGCAGTATCCTCAACTCTTTTGATCAGGTAATTTCGAGGACGAAATTTTCTTAAGGGGTAGAATTGTAACATCCTAAAAATTAGAGTATCATTTGTGTTGGCTCGGGTATGAATTTCTGTGTGTTTAGCATAGTATGGTGAAGGCTTGTTGTTATTAATGAATCTAGAATAATTGTTAGTATTGTATATTTAATGAAGTGGATTAAGTGAACTTGACACTTAAGTTAATTTAAGTGTTAAATTAAGCACATGAGGAGTTAGTGGCAAGGTGGTTATGATGCATGAAGGTTTGTTTGAGGGTAGAGGTTCGAGTAGCATGATTAGCATTTTGAAGACTTTATTTTTGTTTTATGTGTATCCTAGCATTAATGGACGGTCAAATTCTAATTATGATAGGTTGGACTTTCAATTTTTGGTAAGTTGAATATTGGTTTAGGAAAGTTTGTACTTTGGGAAAGGAATCTTAAGGTTATGGAAGGATGGGGGGACATAAGGCTTGGCTCAAGGAAGATGTTTTGGAAACTATTCCAAGGCCTTTAGTGCTTGTATGTGGACGGCATGTGTGGCTTGGGGGGGTGGCCGAATGTTGTTAGGAAGTTTGGGGGGAATAGTTGGCCAACTTGAGCATTTGTGCACCTTTTGGCTTTTGTTTCTTTTTCTCTCCAAAAAACTCCCTCTTTGGCCGAATGTACCTAGGCATTTTAGTGCAAATTTGCTTTGGATTTTAGCTCTCATTTTTGTGCTGGACCAAATTCTAGTTCTTCTCTCATTTCTCCTTTGAAACCGAAAACACATTTTGCATTTTAGTGCACTCTTTCTCCCATCTCTCTCTCTTTTCTTTCTTTTGGTATTTGCTCAAAATCATATTTTTTTTTCTTTCTTTTGGCCGAACCTCTCTCTTCTCCAAACTCTCTTTTCTTTTCTTCCATTGTTGATTAAACCGAATCCTCCCTCTCTTATTTTTATTCTCTTCTCTACTCTCGAATTTCATTTCTTTTTAGTCTCAAAGCAATTGATTTCTTCTATTCAAAATCATAGCCGAAAATCCCTTCACCTTTTAACCATATTGCCGAAACTTTCCACTCTCTTTTGGTGTTGTTTTGGCCGAATATCAATAAGGGTAGATAATCCTTGGGTTTCCTTCAATCGGTTTTGGAAGATAGGTATGTGTTCATGGCCGTATTTCCGTTATTTCTTTCTCTTTTCTAAGTCGTTTTCTTGTGGACAAAGGCCGAATCTTTGGGCAATTGTTTGCAAGTTCTAACCAATTTTAGGAATCAATCATTCTTTTAGGCTCTTTGGGACTTTGGAAGCAATCGATCTAAGCCCATTCCTTTAGCAATCAAAGTTGGTAAGTCAAGTGGTAAGGATTCAATATTCTTTAAGTTGGTTGAGAAAGCCTAAGGCTATTGGGATTAAGATATGATGTTGGCCGAATGGTCTTGATTAAAGTGTTGTGGTTTGGCCGAATGTAGGACAATGTGATCTAGTGCGGTAGATCGGATCTTTGAAAGTTAGTATTTGCGTTGGTGAAAGGTGTGTATCTTACACACTTTATAATTCGGTTATATACATATATATATTGTCTAATCATGTTATTAAAGTGGGAATCTATGAGATTTTGATAAGATACCTTGATGGGTATGTGCAAGGATTCGGGTAAGTCCGTTTCAATATGATGTTAATATATGTTGATTGATATCATTATCTATTATTTAAATATGTTATATGATCATATCAAGTATGATGGCATGATTGATACTCTTAATACATCGGTTTGGGAACATGAGTGGAAGGGGAAGGATTTGATATCCGTGTCTTTGGACACCAGAGGTTTGGCACCTCCAGTGATTTGGTATCACATTTGTGTCTTTGGGACACCAGAGGTTTGGCACCTCATAGCAACTCGTCCCTGTGGTTTAACACCACCGTGGGTTGGCCCCACTTTTGAGATATGGGATTGTCGCCAGTGATTTGGTATCACACGTGGGTTGGCCCCACAACTTGACTATTCGTGACTTTGGTCACCAGTGATTTGGTATCACATTTGTGTCTTTGGGACACCAGAGGTTTGGCACCTCATAGCGACTCGTCCCTGTGGTTTAACACCACCGTGGGTTGGCCCCACTTTTGAGATATGGGATTGTCGCCAGTGATTTGGTATCACACGTGGGTTGGCCCCACAACTTGACTATTCGTGACTTTGGTCACCAGTGATTTGGTATCACATTTGTGTCTTTGGGACAACAGAGGTTTGGCACCTCATAGCGACTCGTCCCTGTGGTTTAACACCACCGTGGGTTGGCCCCACTTTTGAGATATGGGATCGTCGCCAGTGATTTGGTATCACACGTGGGTTGGCCCCACAACTTGATTATTCGTGACTTTGGTCACCAGTGATTTGGCACCACCAGTGGTTTGGTACCACGCGGGGTAGGAAAGGAGTTATGGATGGCTAGGTTGGGTGCATTATATGTATGTTGCTTGATTATAAATTGTGTAAGAATATTGCATTAACCGGGAGAGGGATTATGCACTGAGTCTTGGTGACTCACCTTCTCCCTTATCATTTCAGGTGATTCGAGAGATCGCGGATTGAGGAGCCGGATGAACTCGAGGAGGCCATGCAATAAAATTTGATTTTACGTGAACTTCGATTTGGGGTACTTTAAATTATTTTAATTTGGTTTTTGTTTTATTTTTGGGTTTGTAATAAGGCCTCTTTAATTATGTTTTGGATTATTTATATGCTTTGAATATGTTTTAAATATGGCTTATAAATTATTTGGTTAATTTAATAATTGAGCCCAAAGTTTTCTAAAATTATTAAAAAAAAATAAAAACGCAATGGTTTCAAAATCTTACCATCGGGTAATAAAAATAGTTTGATAGTAAAATGTAAATTTAGTGTTTTCTACAATTTAAATGATTTCTAAATATTAAGTTTCCACATTCAAATGCAAATGTTTTCATAGTAATAATTTGAGTTTTTCTTACATGATACAAATGTTTTCTAACCTATGAATTATCAACTAAGCTTTAAAGTTTTATTTATGAAATTTCAAAGTAAATTATCAGTTTAAACTTATTATACATCTGTTTTCTACAAATATAGAATTTTAAAAGAGTTTTTCACTAAAATTTAATTCTTAATTCGATTCTTTTCAAAACTTTTTCCTCAGTGACATACCAGATTTGGTCGTGGCGTATTGACCGGGTTTGGGGTGTTACAATTGGGGATTTCTACAATCGACCCACACCGCTATACGCCAAGATGGCAGTCATGCTGCTCATCAACATATTATGGCCGAAGCCCTTATAACGGATCACGACATTAGCCACTACAACATATAACAGATCACGGTATAAACCGCTACACATATAACGTATAACTTCCTCCTTTCATCAACCCAACCCATGCAATCACATACAAGCAAATTACTTATAACATTTAATCAGATTATTCACTGACCTGGCGATTTGCGTTACCCTTTTTGGGCTTCCCACATTAAGTCGAGATTTCGGCTTTTATCATAACATATAAACTTATGAACATATATTAATAATCAGTTCTAGATGGTGGGGAAGTATTACACACCTGATATCGTGAAATCTACTATCCTTAGTTGATATCCAAATCTACTACCCTCAGTGTAAAGCCTTGCTCAAAAACCGGAAAATCATACGAAGATTTAGCCCTTCAATATTCGGCCAAGGTTAATAAAATCTCAATTTACACGTTAACTACTAATAGATCCCTTACCTTGAAATAACACGACTTGAGTATTACTGATCTCTTGACTTAAAGATCTAGGCGTTGTACCTCCCTTCAGATCCGAGATGCCGAAAAGAAGAAAACCTTTAATTAGTCACTACATAGCCATTCGGCTAGAAACCTTGAAAAGCCGGAGAAAATATTGGAACTTAAGATCGACACATACCTATTGTTTTCTTCAAAATTTTGGCACAGGTCAGTTCCTCAGAATGATTTCGGCACATCTACAGAAGACTAGATCTCGTGTTTTCGGCTTTTGTGTTACTTCGGGAAAAAGGGGATGAATCCTTGAAGGTTCGGCTATGGAAGGAAGAAATATGGGCAAGGAGAATTCGGCTTAAGTGTTTGAAAAGAATGAGAAAAGAGTTGTCAGAGAATTCGGCCTAATAGAGGAAGAAAAGAAAGAACAATTTCAGAGGAAGAAAGGGAAGAAAAAGATGAAGAGATCTTGTTAGTAGAATTTTGGCTAGGTGAGGAAGAAGAGAGAAAAATTGAATGAAAGGATAATCACTTGGCTTATATAGATTTCGGCAATACACTCCCCCTCCCAGAGTTGGATTTTCGGCCAACTCTGCTGTCATCTGCTAGCTTTTATCTTTCTTGTTATCTTTATCCCTTACCTCCTTAAAAATAGCCCTCATCTTTCTCTTTATTATCTTCCTATTTATCAAGAAAATAAAAAAATTAAAATCCCTAAATTGTAGCAAGTGTGCCGTCCACCCCTAAGGCTCCTAGGTGCCGAATTTTAGACCCAAAACTTGGGCTTTAGGTGGCCACAAATTGGGCCTCTTCCCCTTTCCTTTTGACGCCAACTCCTCTTCCTCCTTATGGCATCATTTCCTTCTAGGCCTCAAGCCCAAAATGCTCATTAAACTACTTAGAACTTTATTTTAACCCAAGTAAGCTTAAACAGAATATTTAATTTAAGCCTCAGCTCTAAACCTAAATTTCCAAATTTTAACATATGAAACAAACACAACATATAAATGCAAAGGCCTATATTCAGTATATTACACTATTGTTGGGCGACATTCGGGAATTGAAGTAGATCTCTTAGATCTAAAAGCCAAAAACACTAGTCCCTGAATATCATATCACTTTTGGGATTTCAAGGTAAGGATTTCAATTCTCCTTAAGATGATCAACCATTTTCTTGTCATTAGTCGTGCCTTAACCTAATGTTTCGTTACCCGCCTCTGAACAACACATAGGGCAGATAGCAGCTGTGTTGACTCCGGATAGCGTCGACTTAGAGGGTCTCGTTATAACGGTAATCAGGTGTGTAGATCCTTATCACATAAGTTTTATTTTGTATTATACCTGTTAGGGGCTGAAAAGCCAGAAAATGAGGCTGTATGAACAGTCGTGTGTAGATCCTTATCACATAAGTTTTATTTTGTATTATACCTGTTAGTGGCTGAAAAGCCGAAAAATGAGGCTATATGAACAGTCGTGTGTAGATCCTTATCACATAAGTTTTATTTTGTATTATACCTGTTAGTGGCTGAAAAGCCGGAAAATGAGGCTGTATGAATAGTCGTTTGTTGATCCTTATCACATAAGTTTTATTTTGTATTATACTTGTTAGGGGCTGAAAAGCCGGAAAATGAGGCTGTATGAACAGTCGTGTGTAGATCTCTAACACACTAATTAAACTGTATTATGTATGTTATGGGCTAAAAGCCGAAAAAAGGCTGAATAGTAATCTGAACTAAATATATGTTATGGGCTAAAAGCCGGAAAAAGGCTGTATAGACAGTCGGATTACCCAAAAAGGGTAGGCAAGGGATGCCAGGTACGTAATCATAGAAACTTCTTTATGTGTATCGATGTATGCGATAAACTGAAATCTCGTAGGTAATACATTGCTTGAATTTGCATGTATGTATGCATGGGATGGGATGGATATGATGAAGGGGAAGAAGGTCGCATAGCGATCGGTGGCTTTGCCACATAGGTCACATAGTGATCGGTCTTTATGACAGGCAGCTCAGCTGTCGAAATGCTACGATGTATTATTAATGTCACATGGCGATTGGTGGCTTTGCCACATAGGTCACACAGTGATCGGTCTTTAAGACAGGCAGCAAGCTGTCGATATGGTGTGTAGCGGTTGGCGGGTTGATTGTAGAAATCCCCAAGGTGTGATGGTTGGTACGGGTTGGTGTGTAGAGGATGGATTTCTAGGTTTGGGTTGGGTCATTCATCATTTATTATTTATCATGTAATTATGATTGTTGCCATTGTATATGGGCTAAGGCCCATAATGTGTTTGTGGGCCCAAGCCTTTTATGTGTTTCTGGGATTTACACACTGAGTCTTGGTGACTCACCCTATTATTTTTCCCTAACTTTGCAGATGAGCAGTAGATCGTGGACATGGGAGCAAATGCGGACTCGAGGGGCCATCAAGTCTTTATTTTTATAGATTATTTCGGCTTTTCTTTAAGATTTAATTTTTGGTATATTTATGTAGTAAGGCCCCATAGTTTATATTTCACTGCTTAATTTTTAATATTTGCAACTTATGAAATTTTGTCAAAAGGTTTAATTATTCAAAATAATAATAATACAAGTTTTTTTTCAAAAGGTCACCTATTTATTCAAATATTGTCTAATTAACTTACGATTTCCGAAACCAATGAAGCAAAAGTTTTCAATGTACAACCCGTAGCATACCAGATCCAGTCGAAACTTATGGGCCGGGTTTGGGGTGTTACAGGACTAATCACGTGAGAAGGGTTAGATCTGTATCGTCAAAGCATCGGTACATGGAACACATCGTGGATCCTATCCAGCTCAGAGGGTAACTTCAATCTATATGCCACCGGCCCAATACGCTCAACAATTTCATACGGCCCAATAAATCTCGGACTCAACTTCCCTTTACGGCCAAAACTAATTATTTTTTTCCACGGTGAAACTTTCAAAAACACCCTATCGCCAATCTGAAACTCAATGTCCTTACGTCTCTAGTCTGCGTAAGATTTTTGACGATCCGAGGCTGCTTTCAAACTATCACGGATTACGGCCACTTTCTGCTCAGCTTCTTTGACCAAATCAACCCCGTGTATCTTGTTTTCACCGAGCTCGGTCCAGAACAATGGTGTACGACATTTACGATCGTATAAAGCCTTTTAGGGAGCCATTTTGATACTAGATTGAAAGCTATTATTATAAGCGAATTCAATCAAAGGAAAGTATCGCTCCCATGTACCTCCGAACTCGAGAATGCAACATCTCAACATATCCTCGAGTATTTGGATAACACGCTCGGATTGACCATCCGGTTGAGGATGAAAAGCTGTACTGAAGTGTAACTTAGTTCCCAAAGCATCTTGTAACTTCTTCCAAAACCGCGATGTGAATCTCGGGTCTCTATCCGACACAATAGAAATAGGTACTCCGTGCAACCGTACTATCTGCGATATGTACAACTCCGCCAATTTATCAAGTGAGAAATCCGTGCGTACCGGGATGAAATGGGCCGATTTAGTCAATCTATCAACTATTACCCAAATTGAATCCTTTTTACTCGATGTCAAGGGCAAACCCGATACAAAATCCATCATAACACGATCCCACTTCCATTCTGGTATCATGATCGGCTGAAGTAATCCTGATGGTACTTGATGCTCAGCTTTCACTTGTTGGCACACCAAACACTTCGACACATAGTCTGAAATGTCTCGTTTCATACCGTACCACCAGTAATGCTGTTTCAGATTGTTATACATATTTGTGCTACCCGGATGAATCGACAGTCTACTATTATGAGCTTCATCACAAATCATCCGAATCAATTCTGGATTTTTAGGCACACATATTCGACTCTTGAATTGCAAACATCCTTCAGTGTCTATCTAGAAATTGGAATTCGCACCCGAACCACAATGATCCCTTTTTGCCTTTAAATCCTCGTCGATTTCTTGAGCTTCTATGATCTGTTGTAAAAACAACGGTCTCGCCTTTAATTCTACAATGATCACACCATCATTGGTCATAGCTAGTTCCACGTTCATTGCACGGAGGGTAAATAATGACTTTCGACTAAGTGCATCGGCAACTACAGTAGCCTTCCCCGGGTGATAATCAATCACGAGCTCATAATCTTTTAATAATTCTAACCATCTACGCTGTCTCAAATTTAGATCCTTTTTAGTCATTAAATACTTCAAACTTTTATGATCCGAGAAGACATGGCCTTTCTCACCGAATAAATAGTGATGCAAAATCTTCAAAGTAAAGACTATAGCAGCCAATTCAAGGTCCTGCGTTGGATAATTCCTCTCGTGTGGCTTCAACTGTCTCGAAGCATAGGCTACGACTTTACCTTCCTTCATCAATACACAAGCCAACCCATTTAGAGATGCATCACTGAAAATAACGAACTCTTTACCCGATTCTGGCTGGACGAGCATAGGAGCTTCCGTTAACAAGGTCTTCAATTGATCAAAACTATTTTGACACCTTTCTGACCACTCAAATTTCACATCCTTCTGAAGTAGCTTTGTCATCGGGGATGCTATCATAGAAAACCCTTTTACGAAGCGTCTGTAATACTCGGCAAGTCCGAGAAAACTACTAATCTCGAAAACATTCCGAGGGGGTTTCCAATCAAGTATGGCTGAAACTTTACTCCGGTCAACCCGAATGCCTGATGCTGAAATAACATGTCCCAGGAAATTAACTTCGTTCAACCAAAACTCGCATTTGCTGAATTTTGCGTATAATTGTTTTTCACGCAAAATCTGTAGTACCAGCTTTAAGTGCTCGGCATGTTCGATTTCGTCTCGCGAATAGATCAGTATATCGTCAATAAATACCACAACAAACCGATCTAGATAGGGTTTGAATATTCTATTCATCAGATCCATAAAAACTGCAGGGGCATTAGTGAGCCCGAAAGGCATCACTAAAAACTCATAGTGGCCGTATCTTGTCCGAAAGGCAGTCTTCGGTATGTCTGATTCTCTAACTCGCAGCTGGTAGTATCCCGACCTCAGATCAACTTTTGAAAATACCGAGGCTCCCTTAAGCTGATCGAACAAATCATCAATATCTGGCAACGGGTATTTGTTCTTCACGGTTACCTTATTGAGTTACCGATAATCAACGCACATTCTCAAGGTTCCGTCCTTCTTTCTTACAAATAAAACGGGCGCACCCCAGGGAGAAAAACTCGGTCGAGCAAAACCTTTATCCGTTAACTCTTGCAGCTGAATCTTCAACTCTCTTAATTCGGTCGATGCCATTCTATACGAAGCTATCAATATCGGTGTAGTCCCTGGCGTCAGCTCAATACTAAATTCCACTTCGCGTTCTGGTGGTAATCCCGGTAATTCTTCCAGAAATATATCCGTATATTCACAAACCACTGGCACTGATTCAATCCTCCTTTCTGCTACTTTCGTGTCAATCACATACGCAAGATAGGCTTCGCAACCCTTTCTCAAATATCGTTGAGCCAACATTGAAGATATCACGGTAGGTAGTCCATTCAAGTCCGCAGATTTAATTCGGATCATCTCATTATTTTGACCTCTCAAATCAATGGTCTTTCGGCTACAATTTACTACCGCATCATAAACTACTAACCAATCCATACCGAGGATAATATCGAACTCGTCGAACGGTAGTAGCATCAGATTAGTTGGGAAGTATATATCTCGAATCATCAATGGGCAGTTCTTACATACTTTGTCAACTAGCACACTTTGACCCAGGGGGTTTGAAACCCGAATCGGAAACTCAGTAGACTCAACAGGTAGAGTCTTACTGGATACTAATGCTTCACACATGTACGAATGAGTCGAACCGGGATCAATTAAAGCAATTACATTAGTATCGAAAAGAGTGCCGGTAATGACATCGGGGGATGAAACCTCCTCTCTGGTACGGATGGCGTAAGCCCTAGCTGGTACAAAAGCATCTGATCGAACAATCGCATCTGAAGCCCCCCCTGTGCACCACCCCTACCTCCCCTAAAACGAGATGATCTGCCTCGAGCCATAGTGCCGCTCGGTCTCACACTCTGTACAGTACCTCTTCCAGTGACCTTTAGGCAATCTCGAATGAAGTGATCCTGGGAGCCACACTTATAACACGTGCAAGAAACTGATTTACCCCAACACTCCCCAAGATGCCGCCTGCCACACTGCTGACACTCCGATTTGCTCAATCTCTCATTGCCCACACTTGCAACTGATGTAGCTTGGGAACTCACTGGCAACCGTTCTCGAATAGAAATCCCGGTGTTGGATTTGAATCGACCACCATCATTCTTAAACTTCTTAATAGTCATCTGTGGAATTTTGCTTGCAGCCCTCTTCCGAATGTCCTTAAATTCGAACTCATCTTTTTGTTTTTCCTTTCCCAGCTCTTCAGCTTTTTGTTTTTCCTTTCCCAGCTCTTCAGCTTTACTAGCTCGTTCAACCAGCACAACGAACTCATTAATTCCCAAAATACCGACCAGAAGCTTTATATCCTCATTTAACCCATACTCAAATCTTCGGCACATAGCAGCTTCCGATGAAACACACTCGCGACCATAGCAACTGAGTCGCACAAATTTGCGCTCGTATTCGGATACAGTCATGCGGCCTTGTTTGAGCTCGAGGAACTCTTTGCGCTTAAAATCAATAAAGCGCTACCTTATATATTTCTTACGGAATTCTGCTTGAAAGAACTCCCAGGTAACCTTCTCTTTTGGGACAATCGACACAAGTTTATTCCACCAGTAATAGGCAGACTCTCGTAATAGTGATATAACACACCTTAAACACTCGTCGGGTGTACAAGACAATTCGTCGAATACTCGAATGGTGTTCTCGAGCCAAAATTCGGCTCGCTCCACATCATCGTCATCCTCGGCTCTAAATTCCTGAGCCCCATGCTTCCTAATACGATCAATCGGGGGTTTAGTTGCTCGGTCAAGATTAACCACTGGAGGAACCACTGGTGTTACTGGGGGTACATTTGGATCTTGAGATGGTTGAACAGCCAGAGTGGTTCGTAAGTAATGACTGAACCAATCGTTCATCATATTATGGAAGGCCTGCTTTACCTTCTCCTCTGGGCCATTCGCAGCAGGTCAAGATTCTTTCGACGTGGTCCCCTGCCGAGAACAGGCGCCACACTCTCGACATCATCAGCTAATGCTTGCTCGGGATCCGGATCCATTACTATATGAAAGTAAACACATTTCACTGTCAGAAATCATCACACTATCACATCATAAAATTTATGGCACGTATAGCTAGACTCACATGCGCTACGTTAGTCCGAGAATCGACTAAACCGTAGCTCTAATACCAATAAAATGTAGCACCCCTAACCCATATCCGTCACCAGATAAGGGTTACGAGGCGTGAATCAACAAACCCCAAGTCAACTTATACATAAAAATTTTAATGCGCTAATAAATATACCATAACTAATATCATTTACCACATTTGGTATGAATTTCATTCAAATAACTAAAGTACTATTCAATTGAGCATTTTCGCACACTATAGCTAAGTATATATATATATACCATTTCCCTTATTCAATTCACAGTCATTATACCCAACATTTTAGAAATATATATATAACTGAAACATTACTAATTAAAATTCACACATAGATCAAAACCGTACTAGTGGTCAAAAACTTTTATTCACTCATTCACACGCATGTGTCATAATTATCAATAACTGACTTATCCAATAATTATAGGTAATAAGTATAACATTAATCAATCTTTAAAATTTTACTACATGATTCATTTCAAATATCTACAAGCATTCAAATATCACTCATACACATTATATATATATATATATATATAATGTCGAAGAACAACTTTCAAAATTGCTTATGACAAAGACCGAACCTACATGATTAGTAGAGCTAATATCAAACACATTTTTAAAACATCATTAACATAGAAACATAGCCATTTTCACATGGCATTTATAAACATGTCGATTATAATAGACTTCAGAGAGTGATATAGCCTATACATGCCATAATAGTCATAGTTTACTACTTCAAAAGGATACCAAAAATAAGTGATAGTGTGGTGAGCTTCCGAAGTGATCCCTGAGCACAATTAAGTATCCAAAAGTAACCTACGCGTTTAGAAAATAACCAAAAACAAAGTAAGCTTTCGTAGCTTAGTAAGAATTAAGCAATTATTTTTCCCTTTCCGTAAACTTATTCAAATAAAAAAAATAAGTAATTAAATAAATAACCCTATCTATGTATAACCATTAGACCGAATAACCAAACCCTCCAAAAGTTGAATGCATAACAAAAATTCAACTCACACATCAACTTCTATCACTCTGAAATTTATAGACATGATACTTGCCTCTAGTTTGCTTACCAACCCCAAACTTAGTCATTCATGCATATTCATAGAACAATATACTCAATCATCTTTGTATACTTATTTGCATTTATAATAGAAGTCTTTAAAATGAACCACACACCTGCACATTGTTAATATTTAAGATTTCTCCTAACGTATCGCTCACCTAGAGCCGTTACTTTATGCTTATCGTAACGTATCGCTCACATAGAGCCGTTACTTTATGCTTATTGTAACGTATCGCTCACATAGAGCCGTTACTTCATGCTTATAGTAATGTATCACTCACATAGAGCCGTTACATAAGAGTCTCCGTAACGTATCGCTCACTTAGAGCCGTTACATAAAAGTTTGCATGTATAGTGCGCATTAAACCATTTCGCAACTTATGCTTCTCATAACTCATTATTCATTCAATATGCATACTTTACATATATATTATTTATATATTCATGATCCAATCCATACCATTACATGCACGCATATTCACACTAGCATAATATTACAATCTCATGCTCAAATAAAATTTCACATTCAGCTATCATAATATCGAGTAACTAGCTTCACTTGAATTATACACTCATATCAAAATTTAATACTCCATCTAATTACATGCATCACAACAATTAGATATACATTTATTACTTTAAATTTCAAATCTCCAAGCAACCCCACATTGAGCTAGCTTATACCAAATGTAAATACACATACGGCACTTAATGTTCAAAATATTAGTCACCCCTAATCTTAGACATAATATCAAATGTAGTTCAATTTAATACAGTTGCTTAAAACTTACCTTGATGGTTGGAGGGTAAGGGATGTCCCAGCTACTCGTCTAACTTAGCTTTTCCCCGATCCTTTTCCAATCCTTCCTTTCCTTGCTCTAAACAAAATTCGAAAGGAGTCTATTCAAAAGAATTTCATTCATCTCAATTTAAACACAACATAGAACCATTCTTTCAATTAATCATTCATAGTTTCATAATCTTTACAAATTAAATACCAATTCTTTCCATTCATTCGAATATATAAAAATTCATACACATTTAGCAAATGCCGAATACCTCTCAAGATGTATTTATTCTCTTTATACATTAAAATAACTCGTACTATGAAATTTTTCCAATTCACCGATTTATCCCTCTTATTTTAGTTTTCTCACAATTTAGTCCCCTAATATAAAATACAAAAATTACATGAAATTTGAACTAGCACCTTAAGAACTGAATTTTCTCCACTCCTATTCTAGTCTATAAAAGCCATTTATTTTGCATTTATACCCTCAACTAGTTAGTTTCAAAATTCAAGTTTCCATTCATCCCTCTTATCTAATTTCCTACTTAAACATGTTCATTCCTAGCTCATACTAAAAGAAATCTCCTATCGACCATGTTTAGAACAATGTACTCATCCATGGCCGAACCTAAAATAAGCTTCAAACTCCGAAATTTTCACATGTACTTTGAAATATATATGACAACTAACATAACCGTGCAAGATTTAACAAAAATGAAGCTTAATTTCTTACCTTAATAGGACATGCAAGAATCGGCCATGGAGCTCAAATTTTCTACCCTTTTTCTCTTTGTTTTCGTGGAGAAGATGAAGTAAGTGGGGAGAAGATGTTGGTTTTCTTATTTTATTATTTCTTTAACCTTAATAATTCTATATTAAAAAAATATCACCCCACTAACTAATGATAATAATAATCTAATGTATAATATAATACATATATATTACTCATGGTAATTGCCGTCCACTAAGAGTAAAAATATGGTTAAATTGCAACTCAAATCCCATGTGAAAAGAGATCAAATCTCTTTAGCCCTAATTTCCATAATAGCTATTTTCTCATTTACTCATTTTAGTCCTTTTCTTAAATTAATCACTCAAACATACAAATAACTCCAAAATATTTAACACACACTCGAATGCATAATCTAGCTATCAAATATATATATATATATATATTACGAGATTTCTAAGTCAGATCCGTGGTCCCAAAACCACCGTTCCGGTTAGGGTCGTATTTGGGCTGTTACAAATAAGATACCAATTTTGGGCATTGCGAGAGTGCTAATCCTTCCTCGTGCGTAACCGACTCCCGGACTCGTTTTTTCTAAATTCGTAGACCAAATGTTTTATAAGGTGACCCAATCACACTTTAAAAAAAGATTGGTGGCGACTCCATTTTCCTTTTTAAAGTCGGCCCATTTTCCAAACAAAAAAATGGTTTCGACAATGATGATTTTGTGTTTTGCCATTGTTGAAATCTTGTGGTTTTTGTTGTTTGATGATGGAAAATAAAAGATATGTGATAGATTATAATGTTTTGTCTTTGGATTTTTAATGAATTTGAGTAAATTGGACTAAATTGTGAAAATGTTATTTTGAAGGACTAAAATGTGAAATAAATGAAATATGTGGACTTGTATGAGTTAGGTGAATATTCGACCATGATATAGTATAATGAAATTATGCATATTTTGTGTCTTGTGTAATAGGGACTAAAATGTAAAAGTGTGAAATTATAAGGGATAATGTGTAAAAAGGCCTAATTATGTGTTTGTGGATTAAATTGAATGAATGTGTGATTAAATTAGTTAAATTTGAATTTATTTAGATCAAGAACGAAAGAAATCAGAATTAGATCGGGGGAATTCGAAAGTTGTCGAATAGTCACTTCGATCTGTTCGTTTCCATACGAGGTAAGTTCATAAGTAAATAAATGTCTTAAATTTGATTGTATATATATTTTATTTGTACCAAATTGAATTATTATTTGCAAATATATATATGAATGCCGAATCAGTAAAAGTGTGGAAAAATTGTCTATGAACTTGAATCAATTGAGTTACGACGTCCGAAAGCCCCGTACGAACATTAAGAATAGTTAGGATACATATGTCATGACATAGGATTCCGATATGTGATTTTGTGTAGGACCACGTCTGGGACGTTGGCATCGATTTGTGTTTACGTGTAAGACCATGTCTGGGACATTGGCATCGTATTTGTTTAGTGTAAGACCCTTCTAGGACAGTGGCATCGATATGTGATTACATGTAAGACCACGTCTAAGACGTTGGCATTGTACGAGATTTCCAATTATCCGAGTATCCTTATTAATTCCGAATGGTTCAACGGGCATTATCGAGGTGAGATCGAATATGAAAACGAACTAAAAGATTCAGGTACGTGCTATGTTATATGTATATGAAAGTAAGGTAAGTATATGTTAGAGATGAATATATGAATTAGACATGGTAAAAGAGAAATTTATATGTGCTTATGAGTATATGTGTATTCAAACATTGATGTTATATTGCTATTGTAAATGCGATAATATTTGAGTTTACAAGGCTATTAAATGTACATTTGGTTAAGGTTTGTTTGATTTGGCTAGTTGATTTAATGCAAATGTTTATTTGTTCATTATTTGCTTATGACTTACTAAGCTATGAAAGCTTACTTTGTGCGTGTTTTTGTTCATTGTTTTATATATTATTAAACCTACGAGAAGCTCGGGGACCGTCGAGGATCATCACCACACTATCGAACTATATTTTGGTATCTTTTGAAAAAGTACATATTAAAGTATGGCATGTATAGGCTAGAGAACTTTGATTATGTTTTGAGATGTGTAAATATAGCTATGTGATATGGCTTGCTAATGAATGTGTTTATGGATGAGTTTAATCCATGCTATTTGATGCATAAGTTGGAATGTTTTGATGTGCTCATGAATGGCCAAATGAAATGGTCTATATTGGTACGTTCATGGTTGATTTGGGAAAATTGATATTATGAGAAATGTTAGAAATTGAAATGGTTTTAAATGAAGTATTAATCATATATTTTGATGTGAAATCTATGCTTTGAATTTGTATATTTGAGTTAGGTTTTCATATGGTAATGAATGATGTTGCTAAGAGTTAAGTTGTGCATGTTTTGGTGTGTTTTGGATGCCTTTGGAATATGAATTTAGATTTGTTTGATACTTGCAGGTTTGACCCAAAATTTTGGGTGGAAAATTGGCTTTACAAATGGCCTATATTTTCCCACACGGGCGTGTGTCTCGACCGTGTCTCTCAAGGTTGCATTTCGAAATAAGTCAGGAAGCCACACAGGCTAGACACATAGGCGTGTGACTGGCTGTGTGAGCAAGTCAGTAGCCTCCCTAATTTTCACACGGCCTAGCACATGGGCGTGTCTTGTGGTCATGTGGACAAGTCAGTATGTATACCCTGTTTTGCCACGGCCTGCCCACATGGGCGTGTGACCTCTGTAACTTTGAAAAATGTTTTATTTTTGAAAAAATTTGTATGTGCTCGGTTTAATCCTGACCCTTTTTCAATCCATGTTTAAGGTCTCGTAGACCTTCTAAAGGGACTCTATATGTAACACCTCTTACCCTATTTGATGCCGGAACAGGGTACGAGGCATTACCAAACTTATACGCAAGCAACCATACAAAACTAAGACATGATTTTCCATTCAAATTTAAAACTTTTCATAAACCATCATATCACCCTTTACACAAGACTACGAGGCCTAAAACACGCTTTAGAAATGATTCGGAATCAAATCGAACTCTTTAGAAGATCTCTGGAAAGACTGAGAAAAAATTCTCATCACACAGTCCACACGCCCGTATGGAAGAAGGGACACGCTTGTGTGGCACATCACATACCCGTGTTCCACACCCGTGTAGATTTATTTCTCAATTCGAACCTATAGGGGTTTTCACACGGCCTGAAACACGCCCGTGTCCATAGCCCGTGTCCCACACGGCTATGACACGCCCGTGTCTTAGCCCGTGTGCAAAAACCTTGACATTTTGTTTCTGACGTCATCATCCCCATAGGGTCACACGGCCAAGGCACATGCCCGTGTCCTTAGACCGTGTGGCGAATTAAATTCCTAAATTCAGGTGCAGACTTCACACGACCTGGGCACACGCCCATGTCCTATAGCCATGTCTTCCACACGGTTGAGACACACGGCTGTGTCTCAGCCCGTGTGGTTATTACTAGGCATTCTGATTTACCAACTTAGCATGCAGGGGGGACAAACGACCAAGCCACACGCCCATGGGGTAGACCGTGTGTCGCACACAACCTAGACACATGACCGTGTGTCTACCCGTGTGGACAATAACAAGGCTATTTACCAAGCCTTTTTGCCACCCTTACTTACACCAATATAATCCACATCAAGCAACCAACTCAATCATGCACAAATATACCAATTAATCAACAATGCAACTTGCACATTCATGACTATCATCATCATTTCATATATTAATAAGAAATAGCCATCAACCATGGCCATATACAAAAGAATTTATCTTCAAATAAGCCAACACATTTGGCCAAAACAATATGACATACAAACAAAGACTAAGTCCCTATACATGCCATACTCAAAATGCTAGATCTAACTATACTATACCCAAAAGAATAGCTTGATAGTGTGAAACGAGCTCCGACGTCCTTCGAATTCCCGAGCTAGCTTGGTGAAACTACAAGGAAATGGAAAAGAAAAGGAGTAAGCATAAAGCTTAGTAAGTCTACATGTAAACAATGAACATCATACCACATACTTATTCATCAAGAGCAATTTAGATCCTCATAATTATACTTACTCATTTCAAATCTTACCACATTCCAAAAACATATCATAAAACATTGCTCACATTTACATGCACTTATACCCTGCACTTATTACCGCAAACCACATGTAATTTCACTAAGACAAGGTTTCTCGATAAGCACCTTGGAATAATACCGAATACAGGGTGGTTTCGCACACAGCCCACCACTAATGAATAACACAATGGTATCGCACACAGCCCACCAATAGTCACATTTTCAAGGTGGTATCGCACATAGCCCACCAATAATGATAAATACAGTGGTATCACACAGCCCACTTACACTCACTTATTTACAGTGTTCATTCGTAATTTCCTCACTTTCCATTATTTCAATATATATCAATGATATAAATTCACATTTCATATACTACCTCATTATGTAAAAACATAAGTAAGAAGGACGTATTATTTACATATAAACTTACCTCGATACAAAATGTGTCAATTTGCGATTTAGTCCGAAACCTTGCCTTTTCCACGGTCAAGGTTGATTCCACGTTCTTCTTAATCTATAATGACATATTTAGCTTATTAATTAACCACATTATTCAAATCACTCCAAAAATCCTATTTTGGCAAAATTACCATTTTGCCCCTAGTATTTCACAAAATTACAATTTTACCCCTAAGCTCGTAAAATGAAATGTGGTCATTTTTTACACGCCCAAGCCTAGCCGATTCATATTCCCTCTTATAGAAACTCAAGATTTCAATTAACCCACTAAGATTCATTTTCTTCCATAAAATTTTAGAAATCAACATGAAAAACCCCTAGACTCTCAACCATTTTTCAAAATAGTCCCCTCATTAGCTAGATTATGCTACAAGGGTCCCAAAAATACAAAAATTATCAAGAAAGACCACCAAAATCACTTACTTGCAAGGGTGAGAAGTTGCTGAAAATTTTAGGCTTTCAAAAACCCCAATTTTGCTGATATTTTTGGTGGAGAAGATGAAGAGGAAAGGATGATATCCTCTTTTCTTTATTCTATTTTATTAGATCAATTTAGTCACCTAATCTACCAACTTTGACTAATTTTAACATTTCTTGTCCCCTATGGTCGGCTATCAACCTTAGTGAGGTCTAATTGCACCTTAAAGACCTCCAATTTAAATTTCTATAGCTAATTGACACCTTTAGCTAGTAAAATAAAACTTTCGCACTTTATGCGATTTAGTCCTTTTTTGCAATTAAGCATTTAATCACCAGAATTAATGCACCAAAATTTTCATGCATTCATATAATCATGCCATAACCCATAAAATAATATTAAAAAATAATTTCTCCGACCTCGAATTAGTGGTTCCAAAACCACTGTTCCGACTAGCCCCAAAATTGGGCTGTTACACTATGTGTATTTTTCATCATGGAATGTTTGTGAATGTTTGATGATAATGAATTGTTTATGTTCTGATCTGTTATGTCTGGTAACGCCTCTTAACCTTAGTCCGGTGACGGATACGGGTTAGGGGTGTTACAAGCATACCATTTAAGCATCCTTAACAACATTTCCCTAAGAAGCATGCATATCATTCAACATACAACTTAACCATCAAACATCCATATTCAAGTCAACATTCTCAAGCATACTGATAAACAAAAACTAGTTATAAAATTCCATGACTAATCCTTAAAATTTCTTCAAATAGTCCGTAAAACATCCATTTAACAAACCAACAAAAATATATAAAGTCTAAGTCCCAACAAAGTCCCGCATTGCCTTCAATATTTGCAAAACTAAACCAAATTACCTACTCCAAGGATTGCCTTGCTATGGATCACAACTTGCACACTTTCCCCTCCTCACTCAAGCTATTTTACTGCAAATTTTTCATAAAATAGTGTGAGCTTATACAAGCTTAGTGAGTGCACATGAATGTCACAACCAAGCCACAAAATCAAGGTTATGAGAAAGCATACTATATTATTCATTCGTAGCATAACATTAAGCATAAATCATAGCAATCATACTGATATTATGACATTTTGTTGACATACTTTATAGCATTTCACAATGACATATTAGCATATTGTGACTGTGGAACAAGTATAAACATATTGCATTGGGTAAACGAATCTCCAAGCACAACTAATATAATGTGTAGCATAGTACTATCACCCTCTAAGAACAACCAAATATACCCTTCAAACACAACCAATATACCCCCAAACACAACCAAAAAGTGGTGAGTACTCACAACCCTATGACATGCCAACTATATCCAATGGTTCTAAGAGATTATAATGCCAATATATCCACTTGAACACACATTTATTTTTGGTTTATGCACACTTTTACATAATATTTCACATGTCATAACACATAATCGAAACTCATAAAATGTACTATCAAGTGCTCATGTAATGTTTAAAGAGTCTTATCATATAGATCTTATACAATGTGCATAAATCCAACAAACTCATAACACATTCAACCACAAAACACATAACATACACATAACATATCTCATCTTGCAAACATATTTTTCATATCGGTAATTGATTGATTAGAGATACTTACCCTTGGAACTTAGGGGAGTGGTTTAGGCTAACCTAATCTCCCTATAATGCATAAAATTGTGGCTAGTACAATAGTTCCAAACATTCATCTTTGCAATCGTTGCTACAAAGCCAAAGCTCAAGTAAGCTTTCACTTGTCTTTTTCATTGCTTGTAAAGGCTCTCAATTGATCTTGTAGCACTCCAAATATGGTGAACCCGACTTGAAGGCATGTAGAAGTGAAGGTACCTGTTTGGTATACTGTAAACCGCCCATTTGTGGTTTTTGCGAATAATAATAAGGTAAACGTCGTGTAAGAAGTTAAAGATTCTACCTTGGGTTATTCTACTATTTAAGAAAAGAATGTGTCAATTAAAGAGTAAGCCCGGCATGAGTTACTGCCAAATGTATAGTGTGCCCAGTTGTCTCAACATTGTGCTAATTGGGATTGTAATGTGATCTAGTTAGGAACCAACTAGATTGATTGGTCAAACATCATTTGTGCAGGATTTTCATTCATGTTTCTCTCGGATCTTGTAGGCCATTTAGTGAGACAAATTTTGGACACCATTAACACTTGTCAAGCTCCACTAAAGGAAACTAAGGTTATATATATAATGAGAAGAGTTCATTAGGAGATTTTTATTTCTGGAAAATACTATTCTCTGGTTCTTCCTAAATTTGTATAATCTCTTCTTCCTTATTAAGATGGAGCTAAGGTTCTTAAGTTAACCAGTGGATGTTTCACCTCCTGTTGTTGCTGTAGGTTCGAGAAGGGTGTTCAATTTTGGAGTTCAAGATACAATTTAAGTGAGTATTGGATGAGTATCTATTATGGCTCCTGGTTGGGAATTTTTAGTTAAATATATATAATGTTAAAACCTCAAAAATTAGTGATTGTGTAAAGCATAGTAGTTGCTACATATGCGATGATGATATGTTAGAAATACTGCTCGAATAGAAAGTTGAGTGGTAAGTATGCAGGTAAAGCCTGATATGGGAAAGTATGAATTATTCTAGTGTGTGAACAAATCTAGGTAAGTGAATATTAAGTAAAACGTTCATTTGTAAACCATCTGGTAAGACAATTATATTGCTAACTAGACTGTTGGATCACGATACGAAAGTAAGTACATGACCATGTGGCTAAGACCCATGGCATTGTGTGATACGAAAACACTTATGGTGATGCCTCAGTAAGATGAAGACTGGATTGATAGATTACAACATGAGGATGTGTAAGCCCATGTGCCTAAGACCTATGGCATAATATGATAGTAAGAATATTCATGGTGATGCCTTCGATAATATGTGAATCGAACTGGCAGATCAAAACATAAAGTTATGTATAAGTCCATAAGGGGGTAACCCATGGAACCTTCTGTGAAAGTCCAACATGACAATAAACACATGGTTCTATATGTTTCTTGTGTGAAGTGTGTTAGAAAAACAGGTTTGGAAAATGCGACGAAAAATAAATTTAGGGAAAAACCAAAGTTTTACATATTTTTTCTAAAACAAGTGTCATAACGTTGCCTACATAAGAGTACGGAGGCCTAGTAAGCAAAGCTAGACACGGATGGACTAAATTACGTAGAGTCGTCACTAAACAATTAGGGCTAGGTTGGTTAGCCACCTATCGTCTAAAAATCTAGAATTAATACTATGGAAAAATCCTAAAAATCTAGACTTGATCTCATCACCAAATTTCGAGTTCGGGAGTACGGCCATCTGTGGGGAAGGTTATAGCACCCCCACACGCCTATCCGTGGATAGTCTTACGGGGTCTTAAGAGCTAGATTTTTTTTATTTAAGCATATTAATGTCTTAATCTAAGCTAAAATCTTATGGAAATCTTAAATAAAAAACTCCAAAAGGAAATGCCTCCTATTTACTTGTAGCTCGATTAAGATGTGTTCACCAAACTTATCTAATTTGAACCTTAAATTAGATATTTTTACTTTTGACGGAAACCCTAAAGGATACCTAAATAATTCTAGTAAAATACCTTCAATTCCTAAAATTAATTCTATTTTAGAATTCTAAAAAAACAAACCTAGAAAGTACCAATGAATTAAGAGAATTATTAAAATACATCTATAACTTATTCGATCTTTTATTATTATTATTTAAAAAGATTTAATTAATAACGTTGAACCTATCAAGATCTTATGAAAGTATCCTATGTTGGGTTTATGATTTATCTTACTTTAAAATTCTTAATCTAAGATTTAAATTCATCAAAATCCTAAAATAATAAATCTTAAATAACATTTATTAGCTTTCTTAAAAAATTTTCTAAAATAAAATTCTTAAAAAGACCTACTCATGATTTACAATTAACCTACAAAAATCTTTAGTTTTAATCTTGAATAAAGTCCTAAAAAATAGTTACATATTAACTTAAGATTCTAATCCTATACGATATTTAAAACTAATTTAAAACCCTAAAAAAATAGCTTGCATATTATTTATAATTTTTCTAAGGTAAATGGTAGGTAAGATCTTAAGGACTAACCTAAACCCAAATGTAAAAACCTTATGGTTTCATTAAAATATAACACCTACTTAACTAACTTCATGTCAACAATTATAGGATGGAAAAATTACCTAAAACTCCCTCTTTTAAAACGAATAGTAATAAAATAGGAAAATTAATTAAATTGGCTAAAGTTAATGAAAAGTTAAAACTCTTTCAAAATGGCAATAATAAAAAGAAAATTTAAATAAATGAAATAAATAAGACATTAACATGATGATAATACTAATAATAATTATACACCTTATTCATAATACAATAAAAGAATTAAAGTAACATCAATAAATAATATTAAAATGTATGTATGGGGAATGTGTAAAAAATATATATATAAATAGACATGAAAATAAATAAAACAAAATAAGAATAAATAAAAATTATACAAGTGTGAATAAATATAAATCATTAAAATAAAGTGCATAATTAACATTAAATATATAATGTATAAATGCAAGTGAAATGGAAGATATAAGTGTAAATTATTTATTAAAGATGGAAACAAAATGACATAGCTTGATTTTAGGACTAAAAGATAAAAATGTGGAAGACAAAGGACTGATGTAGCAATTAATTTTCTTTTAATTTTTAAATTTTGGATTAAATCAAATGTTTTAATAAATAAAAGGGTTATACGTGTAAATAGGTCAGAAAGTGAGGGCAGTGCTGCAAAAAATAGGATATTTTTTGTAAATTTAAAAAGTAAGGGGATGGGAATAAATTACCCATTTTTGGCACCTATAAATGAAAAAAAAATATTCATTCTTTCATTTTAACCTCATGTTTTTCAAAAAAAAAAAAAACAAAAAACAAAACCCTTTCCTCTTTCTCTTCCAACTTCTATGTTGGCCATGGCTCCACCACCGGAGAACTCAGTGGCTCTCCGGCCTCCGGTGGTGGAGCCGCTGCGTACGGTGACCGAATTTTATTTTATTTTTTTTTGTAAAATCAAAGTTTTCTTTAGAAAAAATTATTTATTTTCTTAAAAATCAAAACTTTATTTCAAAATAGTTAAAAAAAATCAAAACTTTGTTTTAAAATTTTAATCTTTCCTTTAAAATGAATTAAAAAAAATAGATTTTTATTTTTCAAAATCTAAACTTTCTCCTTTTTTAAAAAAATAAAAAAACACTATTTTTCTTAAAGATTAAAGCTTTTATTTTGTAGTTGAAAAAAAAATCAAAACTTTATTCTAAATTTTAAACTTTCCTTTAAAATGACTAAATAAACAAATTTTTATTTTTTCAAAAACTAAACTCTCTCCTTTTAAAAAAAAACACTATTTTTCTTAAATATTAAAGCTTTTGTTTTGAAATAATTGAAAAAAATCAAAATTTTATTTTAAAAATTTAAACTTTCCTTTAAAATAACTAAAAAAACAGATTTTTATTTGTTAAAATCTAAAATTTCTCTTTTTTGAAAAAAAAAATCAAAACTTTTCCGAAAATCAAGCCTTTTATTTTTTAAAGAAACCTTTATTTTAGAAAGGGAAGGGAAAATGGGGATTTTTTTTGGGGCTCCTATGGGCAGAGGATCGACGGTCCGGTGACGTCCCCTTCATCGGAACCCAAAATCCAATCCATCATGACATGCCTATGCCAAAAAAAAACAAGGTGAAAAGAAAAAAAAATAAATAGAATGCTTGTAGTTGTTATGTTTTTTTTTTTTTACTTTTTTTAAGAACAAAAATAATGAAAAGCCTCCTCTTTTTCATTTCATTTCATGTTTATATATTATTTTTTTTAATCTTGCTTATTTGTAAAAAATGATAATAATAATTATAATAATATTTACTAATAATAGTAGTAGTAGTGATGATAATAATAATAATAATAATTTGGGCTTTTGACAGGCCCAAAAAGGAAAGAAGAAGAAAAAAAAGAAAAGAAAAATAAAGGTCTCAAATCCAAAACCGGATGGGCTTCAAATAGCTCAAGAGAGAACAAAAATTTAAATAGGCATCCAATCAGGCTCGGACAAAAACAAGTGTCTACAACAAGAGTCTAATTGTGATATCTAAAGTAATAAACACTTACTCAAAATTGTACCTTTTCGATTCGTGTCTCAGGCCATATGGGCATTCGAAATGGGGACACACAGCCGTGTCCTAGCATGTTTTCGTGCCCGTGTAACCCTCTGACTTGGCCACACGGCCAAGTCACACGCTCGTGTGCTAGGCCGTGTACCCTTTGAAATAATCTCACACGCCCATGTGTCAGGCCATGTAACTGCCTGACTTGCAACCCTTTGAAAGCTACAGGGGACACACGGCAGTGCCACCTGGCCGTGTGTCACACATGGCTGAGACACACGCCCATGTCTCTGCCTGTGTGGACGAAAATAGGCCATTTTACAAGCTATTTTCTCACCCAATTTTTCATGTACCTATAACAAACTTTGCACATATAACCAAACCATAATAAGGCATCCAAATCAAGCATAAACAAGATATATACATATGGTAAAAATTCATACAACCAATATGCCCTTAGGCTCCTCAAATGCCAATTTATAAACATGTCAAACCAAGTGTTCAATATAATCAAATGATCAACTAACATATATGCATATTTGCATCAAGAATTACCATGTAACTCACTTACCAAAACACACCAATGGTACCAATTAATCACTTAAACACTAGCATCAGTCAGTCATATAATTCACATATAACTTGTATACTAAAAACACCAAATAAACCATTCAAACAAATACCAATTCACAATAATTCTATCAAGCTTCAAAGCTTATACAAAATGCATATTTAAACCACCACTTTACCTTCCATTATTCTACCATATCAAGCCACACATCAACATGATAAGGCTACCTATATATATACCAAAATATTCCAAAACACAAGCCAAATCATATGGCCACAATCATAACAACACATATAGGCCAACATTAGCCAAAATAACCTATACATGCCATTATCACCAAAATTAAACAACCAAAAGTATCGAAAGAGCCGATGGATAGTGTGATATAGCTCCAACAAGCTTCCAACCCAAACGAGCTTCTGATTAACTATAAAACACAGAAAATAGCACAGAGTAAGTATTTAAGCTTAGTAAGTCCATATAACTTAGAATTTAACTTACCATTTGAATCAAGTAATAGGTAAGTAACAAAATATATCCCAACTCAATTTGGCCAAATGCCTAAGCACATATTCACCAACATGTTAGCCATGTAAACACATATAATAGCCAATAAACATGGATAAACATAATAATTAAGCAAGTTTCATATACATGTATCATACATTTCATGTTTCAATATATCATATAATATCATTTCCATATATTTCATGTATATACCTGTAATAGTTCATATCGAACTCATATCATTTCGTATCAGAATATTGTTCGTTGAACCATTTAGAATATCGTTGGATACTCAGGATAGCTCACACATAGTGTGCTAAACTGTAATCTGTCAACTCCTATACATGTATGCTCAAACAAGCTATAAATCGGTATACTCTCACAAGCAGTAAATCGGTAAGCTCATACGAGTTGAGAATTGGTAAGCTCATATGAGCTGAGAATCAATAAGCTCCCATGAGCTGCAAATCGATATTTATACATGGCAATTATAAAATCACATACATATAATTCAATTAATTTAATTACACGAACTTACCTCGACAAGTATACGTCGATACAGAGGCGATTAATCCGAGATTTTTTCTTTGTCTCAATCCAACTCCATACGAGGCCTGACTGGATTTATAGGGATAAATTTAACCCAATTCAATATATTTCACATTCAATTTAGTCCAACACATATTTTTATAAAAATTACCATTTTGCCCCTATACTTTTAATTTCTTTACAATTTAGTCGCTAGGCTCGGAAAAAGAAATTCATGCAATTTTTCCCCTACCCAAGCCTAGTCAATTTTTATACATGCTTTTAGCAGACCACATATTTCATAAATTCACAAATTTTACCATGGA
Organism: Gossypium australe; assembly: GCA_005393395.2. Classification (NCBI taxonomy): domain Eukaryota; kingdom Viridiplantae; phylum Streptophyta; class Magnoliopsida; order Malvales; family Malvaceae; genus Gossypium; species Gossypium australe. Next base: position 81,447,073 of record CM016617.1, on the reverse strand, counting down.
TTTATCACATTATTCAATTTAGCCCCTAATTCATATTCATTTACAAAAGTTGTTTATCTAACAACAACCATCCATTTTCTATCATCAAATATCAAAACTCATATATATTCATTAAAAGTAAACCCTAATATTTTAACAATTTCATAAATTATTCCACGGGCTAGCTAGATTAAGCTACAACGGTCCAGAAAACATAGAAATTACTAAAAAAATGAGACAAAAATGCATACCTAATTGGACAAAATAAGCTTGTCGAACCTAGGTCTCTGAAAATGGCTTTCTTCTTTGAACATTCGATTGAAAAAAGGAAAATAAAGATGAATGCTTTATTTTGTTTTATTAATTTTAACATATAATTACTAATTTCCAAAATTAACCTAAATAATTAATCCAAATTTCAAAATTGCCAAGCCAACATCTCCCACTAACTCATTTATGGTCTAATTACTATATAAGGACTTCCACCTTAAAGTTCTATAGCAGTTTAATACCATTAGTGATTAGAACTCAACTTTTACACTTTACACGATTTAGTCCTTTTTATCAAATTAAGCATGTAAACGGTCAAATTTCTTAACGAAATTTTTATACGGTACTTCTATCATGCTGTAGGAAATAAAATAATAATAAAATAAATTTTTTAACTGTAGATTTGTGGTCCCAAAACCACTTTTCCGATTTCACTGAAAACAGGTTGTTACAACTCTCCCCCTAAAGGGATTTTCGTCCCTAAAAATCTTACCAGAAAAGTGGTTCGGATATTGTTTTCTCATAGCTTTCTCGGGTTCCCAGGTGGCTTCTTCTATTTCGTGCCACTGCTAGAGAACTTTTACTAAGCTCTATTCTTATTTCTCAATTCTTTCACCTCTTGTGCCAAAATTCTGATAGGTTCTTCATTGTACGACATATCAGGCTAAATATCGACATTCGTCGGGGAGATAAAATGTGAAGGATCAGATCAGTACCGTCGTAACATAAACATGTGAAAGAAATTGTGAATATTTTCTAGTTCTGACGGTAAAGCTAATCAGTATGCAACAGATCTGATTCTTTCAGTAATCTCATACGGCCCAATAAATCGTGGACTCAGCTTTCCTTTGCGACCAAACAAAAGAACTTTCTTCTAGGGCGAAACTTTCAAGAATACTCTATCGCCGACTTGGAACTCTATGTCTTTACGTTTAAGATATGCATATGATTTCTGACAATCTGAAGCTGCATCGGATCATTTTTACTTTTTCTTCAGTATCATGAATCAAATCAACCCCATGTATCTTTCTCTCACTTAGCTCAGTCCAGTATAACGGAGTTCAACATTTATGGCCATATAGAGCCTCATATGGTGCCATCTTTATGCTCGATTGAAAATTGTTATTATACACAAATTTGACCAACGATAAATATTTCTCCCAGTTGCCTTCAAACTCTAATACACAACAACGAAGCATATCTTCAAGAATCTAAATCACATCCTTGGATTAACCATCAATCTGAAGGTGAAATGCAGTGCTAAAATGCAACCGCGTACCTAAAGCTTCTTGTAACCTTCTCCAAAAACTTGATATAAACCGAATATCTCTATCTGAAATACTGGAGACTAGCACTCTGTGTAATCTGACAATCTCAGATGCATACAACTCAACTAATCGAACAAGGGAGAAATTTGTATGTACCGGAATAAAATGTGCAGACTTTGTCAAATGGTCGACAATAACCCAGATGACATCTTTCTTTCTCGGAGACAGGGGTAAACTTGATACAAAGTCCATAGTAATTCTATCTCATTTCCACTCTGGTATCATCACTGGCTGTAACAATCCTGAAGGTACCTGATGTTCAGCTTTAACTTGCTGACATATCAAACATCTTGATACAAAATTAGAAATCTCACGTTTCATTCCCGGCTATCAAACATCTGTCTCAAGTCATCGTACATTTTATTACTTCCCAGATGAACAGATAAGCTACCACTATGAGCTTCGTGTAAGATTCTTTGAATAAGTTTTGGATTCTTCGGTACAGAAACTCTACCTCTGAACAGTAAACAATCATCAGATCCTATCTGAAATTTTGAATCAGAAGTCGACTCACATTATACCCATTTATCTAGCAATTCACTATCACATTTCTGAGCTTCGCAGATATGTTGTAAAAACATCGGTTTAGCTTTCAACTTAGCTAAAAGTGAACCATCATCAGATAATGTCAGTCGTGTATTCATGCTCGGAGAGAAGATAAAGATTTTCTATTCAGAGCTTTAGCAACTACATTCGTTTTTCCCGGATGATAATCAATGATCAACTCATAATCTATTAACAGCTCGACCCATCTACGCTGTCTTAGATTCAAATCTTTTTGTGACATCAGATACTTCAAACTCTTGTGATCGATAAATATATGACACTTTTCTCCGAACAAATGGTGTCGCCAAATTTTCAACACAAACACAATTGCTGCCAGCTCTAGGTCATGTGTCGAATAATTCTTTTCGTACGGCTTTAACTGTCTTGAAGCTTAAGCTATTACCTTACCTTCCTGCATCAAAACATAACCTAAACCATTTAAAGATGCATCGCTGAAAATCAAAAATTTTTTACCTGATTCAAGCTAAACTAGAACTGGTGCTTCGGTCAACAGTGCTTTCGACTGATTGAAACTTTGCTGACATTTATCAAACCATTCAAATTTCACATCCATCTGTAAGAGTCGTGTCACTAGTGTAGCTATCATTGAGAACCCTTTAACAAACCTTTGGTAATAATGAGCTAATCCCAGAAAACTTCTGATTTTGGATACATTTTTTAGTTGTTTCTAGACAACAACTACTGAAATTTTAGTCGGATCAACTCTGATGCCTTCAGCTGATACTATATGTCCCAGAAAATCGACTTCTCGGAGCCAAAACTCACATTTGCTAAATTTAGCAAAAAGTTGTTTATCTCGCAGGGTTTGCAAAACAATTCTCAAGTGTTCAACATGCTCGGACTCGTCTTGAGAATAGATTAGAATGTCGTCAATAAATACCACCACAAATTTATCTAAATACGGTATGAAGATTTTGTTCATCAAATCCATAAATACTGCAGGTGCATTAGTTAAACCAAATAGCATCACAAGAAATTCGTAGTGTTTGTACCTGGTTCTAAATGTAGTTTTCAAAAAATCTGAATCTTTCGCTCAGCTGATAATAACCAAAACGAAGATCAATTTTCGAGAATATTGTGGCACCTTTCAACTGATCGAACATATCATCTATACGAGGCAGTGGATATTTGTTCTTGATTGTAACCTTGCTGAGCTGATGGTAGTCTATATATAATCTCATCAATCTGTCATTTTTCTTAACGAACAGAATTGGTGCACCCTAAGGTGAAAAACTAGGTCTAGCAACACCCCTATCTGTCAACTCTTGCAGCTGTGCTTTCAACACTTTTAACTCGGTAGGATCCATTCTGTAAGGTGCTATCAATATCGGTGATGTTCTCGATACAAGTTCTATAGCAAGCTCAACCTCTCTGACCAGCGGTAATCCAAGTAACTCCTCTGGAAACACATCGGGATACTCGTAAACCACTAGCACTGATTCAAGCTTCGATTCAGACACTTTAGTATCCAATACATAAGCAAGGTAAGCATTACAACCTTTTCTCACATATTTTTGTGCTGACATAGCTGATATAACAATAGGCAACCCACTCAGATTATCTGATTTAATACGAAGCATCTCATCATTCTGACATTTTAATACGACAAGCTTTCGTCTAAAATTTACCATAGCATCATGCAGAGTTAGCCAATCCATGCCCAAAATCACGTCAAATTCATCCAACGGTAATAACACCAAATCAGGTGAGAAACTGTAACCCCGAGTCATCAAAGGACAATTCTTGCAGACTTTATCAACTAGCACATATTGACCTAGGGGGTTCGATACTTTAACCACGAATTTAGTGGACTCAATAGGTAAATTCTTACTAGACACTAAATTCCTGCACACATATGAATGAGTGGATCCCGGATAAATCAAAACAGTAATATCAGTATCAAAATTAGAGAAAACACTGGTAATAACATCTGGCGTAGAAGCATCCTCTCGTACGCGAATAGCATAAGCCCTGACTGGGGCTCGTGCCTCGGATCTCACAGCAGAATATTTTGTAACACCACAACTACCACACATATTTCTAGGATTACAAGGTGGTTTACCTCTCGCAACAGTATTGCTCGACCTCGTGGTATGAGCTTTCTCTTTCTTGGATTTCACTGGACAATCTCTAAGATAGTGGTCTAAGGAACCACACCTAAAACATGCTCCATTCTTCACTCGAAACTCACCATAATGTGGCCTGTTATAGTGCTTACACTCGGGTCTGGCATCTATGACACTACCCATACTGGCTACAGATGTAGCCTAAGGTTTTGCACTGGAGCGTCGGGTACCTCTATCTCTACTAGAATAACCCACAAAAGCTGTAGAATGGAAGCTGACTGATAGGATTTTCCAGTCAATCTCTTTCTCAAGTCTCTAGCCTCAAACTCATCACGTCTTTTCTCTTTACTCAGCTTCTCGGCTTTATGTGCCCGGTCAACTAGTACAACAAACTCTTTCAGCTCAAGAATTCCAACTAGAAGCTTAATATCTTCGTTTAACCCATCTTCGAATCTCTTACACATAGCAATCTCGGTCAGAATACACTCCCGAGCATATTTTCTCAATCTGACAAACTCCCGCTCATATTCTGATATAGTCATACGACCCTGTTTGAGCTCAAGAAATTCTTTACGTTTCTGATCCAGAAACCTCTAACTGATGTATTTTTTCCGAAACTCAGGTTGGAAAAATTCTCAGGAGATTCGCTCTTTCGGCACAACTGAAAGCAACATGTTCCACCACTGATAAGCCGAATCTTTCAACAACAATACTGCACATTTAACACATTCAGCCAGTGTATAGGATAGTTCATCAAAAACCCTGATTGTATTCTCTAGCTAGAATTTAGCTCTCTCGGGATCATCCACGGAAGTAGCTCAGAATTCTTCAACTCCATACTTACATATCTTATCAATAGGTGGCTTACTAACTCAGATTGGTTCCATACCTTGAGGAATAACGGGAACTGGTTGGGGAGTAGGAAGGGGTGGAGGTTGTTGAGCAGCCAGGTTCATCCATAAAAACTCGGTAAACCATTCATTCATCATCTGGAAGAAGGATTCTTTAGCCTCTCCTCCCTGGCCCTCAGCTACAGGCCTCGTACCACTCGAAGCTACTCTGTGAACAGAGGCTTGAGCGTTGCTCTCTACCTCATCAGATCAGCTCAGTTGGATGTCATTGCTATATGAAAACATGTTTTAAAATAGTCAGGAGATATCACACTATCACAGGTTATATAATGACATATATAGCTAGAATCATACACACTATGTTTAGTCCGAGAATCGACTAAACCTTAGCTCTAACCCAATAAATGTAACACCCTTAACCCGTATCCGTCGTCCAAACAAGGTTACGGAGTATTACCGGAGTTTATAGTACAAAAGAACAAAATTTTGAAAATTTCATAACATATCAATAATCACATTAAAACCAAGTCAAAATATACATATTGTCCCTTATACGAGCCCTCGAGGCCCAAAATACATGTTAGAAACAAGCCGGGACTAAATCAGAAACTCGAAGAATTTTTCAAAAAATAATAAAAAAATTCAACACTGCAGTGGTCACACGGTCGTGTGACTCACATGGCTAGGAGACACACCTGTGTCTCAAGTCATGTGGGCATCCAAAATGGGGACACATGATTGTATCCCAGCCTGTGTCCGTGCCTGTGTAACTCTTTGACTTGGTCACACAACCAAGCCACACGCCCATGTGCTAGGTTGTGTACCCTTCGAAATAACCTCACACGTCTGTGTGCGAGGCCGTGTGCTAGGCCGTGTAATAGCCTGACTTGCAACCCTTTGAAAGCTACATGGGACACATGGTCGTGCCACCTGGTCATGTGTCACACACGATTGAGACACACGCCTATGTCTCTGCCCATGTGGACAAAAATAGGTTATTTTACAAGCCATTTTTCTCACCCAATTTTTCATGTATCTATAACAACTTTGCACATATAACCAAACCATAACAAGGCATCCAAATCAAGCATAAATAAGATATATACATATGGTATAGATTCATACAACCAATATGCCCTTAGGCACCTCAAATGCAAATTTATAAACATGCCAAATCATGTGTTCAATATAATCAAATGATCAACTAACATATGTACATATTTGCTTCAAGAATTACCATGTAACTCACTTACCAAAACACACCAAATGGTACCAATTAATCACTTCAACACTAGCATCAAATGGTCATATAATTCACATATAACTTGTACACTAAAAAAATCAAATAAACCATTCAAACAAGTGCCAATTTACAACAATTCTATCAAGCTTCAAAGCTTATACAAAATGCATATTTAAACTACCATTTTACCTTCCATTATTCTACCATATCAAGCCAAACATCAACATGATAAGGACACAAGCCAAATCATATGGCCACAATCACAACAACACATATAGGCCAACATTAACCAAAATAACCTATACATGCCAATATAACCAAAATTAAACAACTGAAACTACCGAAAGAGCCGAGGGATAGTGAGATATAGCTCCGACAAGCTTTTAACCCAAACGAGCTTCCGATTCACTATAAAACACGAAAAAAAACATAAAGTAAGCATTTAAGCTTAGAAAGTTCGTATAATTTAGAATATAACTTACCATTTGAATCAAGTAATAGGTAAGTAACAAAACATATCCCAACTCAATTTGGCCAAATGCCTAAGCACATATTCACCAACATGTTAGCCATGTAAACATATATAATAGCCAATAAACATGGATGGACATAATAATTAAGCAAGTTTCATATACATGTATCATCTATTTCATCTTTCAATATATCATATAATATTATTTCTATATATTTCATGTATATACCTATAATAGTTCATATCGAACTCATATCATTTCGTATCAAAACATTGCCTCTTGAACCATTTAGAATATCGTTGGATACTCAGGATAGCTCACACATAGTGTGCTACTCTATAATCCATCAATTCTTGTACATGTATGCTCATACAAGCTATAAATCGGTTTGCTCTCACGAGTCATATATTAGTAAGCTCATACGAGCTGAGAATAGGTAAGCTCATATGAGCTGAGAATTGGTAAGCTCTCAAGAGCTGCAAATCGGTAAGCTCTTCCGAGCTGAGAATCGGTAACCCTAATGACATGTCATTTGTATTGTAATAGCCCGATTTCGGCAAAATCAGAACAGTGGTTTCGAGACCACAAATCTGAGCCGAAAATAATATTTTATTTTATTTTATTTTATGGTTCGTGATATGATAGAAATGTCATGTGAAAATTCTGATAAGAAAATTTTACCGATTATGTGCTTAATTACGAGAAGGACCAAATCGCATAAAATGCAAAAGTTGAATTCTTGTAGCTATAATGATCAAATAGATATGGAGTTCAAAACTTAAGGTCCTTATATGGTAATTAGACCATAAATGAAAAGTATGTAGATATTTTTGGTAACTCATCCATGGAAATTTAGAAAAAGGCTAAGGACTAAATTGGAAATTGAAATAATTTAAATTAATTAAAAGATGATAAAAGTATTATCATCTTATTTTTTCATCTTCTTCCCCAATATATTCCATGGAAACCCTAGGAAAGAGAAAGCAAGCTTTCTTGGCCAAATTGGGTAAGTTTTCTTGTCCCGTTTTTAATAATTTTGATATTTTTGAAACTGGGATAGCTTAATCTATCTATTTGGGGGATTAATTTGAAGAGTTATCAAATGATGGAAATTTTGATATGCTGAATATGCTGAAATTTGAAGAGTCATGGATGAATATGCTGAAATTTTGAAATTTATGGTAGAAATTGAAAGGTTGTTGATAGATAAACAACTTTTACAAAGTGATTTTTGATGAAAACATGATTTAGGGACTAAAATGTAAAGTGTGAAAATTGAAGAAAAAATTCTAAAATTTATAGAATATATGTGCTGTAAAATGTATATTAAAATTTTGGTTAGACTTGGAATAGGGAATAAATTGCATAAAATTTATTTTCCGAGCCTAGGGACGAAATTAGAATTTATGGAAAAGTTAGGGGCAAAAAGGTAATTTTTCCTAGGATGTAAATTGAGTCCACTTGTATATGAAATGTGATAAATTGATGTTAAATTTACTTGTATAGATCCGAATAGACCAAATTCGGAACTAGAACGAGGAAAAGAGGAAAATGTCGGATTAGTAGATTATATGTAAACGAACATTTGTCGAGGTAAGTTTGTGTAACTAAATTGTGTATATTTATATGCTTGAATTAAATGTTGTGCTTTTGAATTGTATAAATATTATATGTATATGACATTGGAAATATACCTAATGAAGCCCTATCAATAATAAGGCCCGATAAATGATAAATGATAAAAATGTTACTTATGTACTTGAAATGAATGTGGAATGTGTCTATTTGAATTATGTGAATATTATAAATGTATGAAATAATCACATGCCTGGTAATGCTTGGAAAATTTCAAATTCTGTTTGAATAAATGGAAAATTTGATGGATATGTGAATTCCCGAAATGAATGAAGTCCTGCATTTGTTGTTGATCGAATTTAGCTCGAACGAGTAATTCCATTTACCTCATTATAAAAAGGATTTAGCCCGGACGGGTAATCCAGATCAAGCTCTTTAGAGCATATGTCATAAAAAGGGTTTAGCCTAGACTGGTAATCCTGTTGTATATATGTGTGGCTGGAGAGTGTACTCTCTGTAATAGTACCTAATGGGTACCATTGAATTTGAATTGACAGATTTACTGATTTGTACACTTTATGTGTACTACCTGTGTATCCATCGATATTCTGAATAAATTCAATGGGTAAAAATCCTGACATGAGAAGATATGAATAAGAAATGAGTTATTACACGTATTTGTCTGAAATACATGAAAATTATGATACATAACAATTGATATATGAAAACATGAGATGATGATATTTGTACATGGAATTCATTTGATGAATATGTTCATCCTTGATTATAGACTTGTATACTTTGAGTTTACTACTACTCGTGTGACATTGATATTTCGAGTAATATGAGTAAAGTTTTGATATGAAATAATATGAACTCGAGATGAACTATTATGAAATTATACTTGTAGTATAAAGATATGATTTATACATGTTAAATGAACACATGTTGTGGAAAGCTTATGTGCCTGGAAACTTGATTGTTGTTGAGCCCAAACATGTTTTGATGTTATTATGGAATATATGACTAACAAAGGCAATGAGGATATGTGTAGGGCTTGATATCAAATTGAATGAATGTGCCTTACATAGTTACCTCAAAATAGAATGAATGGTAAGTTAAGTACCATGTTATACGAACTTACTAAGCATGTAACGCTTACTTAGTTTTATTTCTCTATTTTATAGTAAATCAGAAGCTCGTTGGATTGGAAGCTTGGCGGAGATCACTCACACTATCCATCGGCCCATGTCGGTACAATATGGTAAATCAATTATGGTTATAATGGCATGTATAGGTTATATTGGCCATATTGGCATGTAAATGTAAATGATTATTGTAATCTAGCCATTGGAATGGCTAGTGATAATTATGTTTTGGTATATGAATATACATGTATTAAGTTTATTTTATGGAGATAACATAAGTGTTTGTTATTAATTGATTGAGAAAGATTAAATGAGTATGCTTATAAAAGGTAAGATTAAAAGCATGAATGCATGTAACAATATATTATATTAGATGTTATAAATTGCTTGAATTCAATGCTTGGATTGGTTGGTATTTGGATGTAAGTCTAGTGCAGGAACTTGGTAAAAATTTTGAGTGAGAAATGAAGTTAGAAGTGGCTTTATTTTGTCCACAAGGGCAGACACATGGGCGTGTGTCTAGACCGTGTGTGACACACGGCCTGGTACATGGGTGTGTGGTTAGGCCATGTGTCCCCTACACATTGAGCACACGGGCAGAGGCACGGGCATGTGTCTCAGCCGTGTGTGCTACACGGCCTGGAACACCGGCGTGTGCCTTGGCCATGTGAAACCTGCACCTAAATTCGAAAAATAAAATTAACCACACGGCCTAGTACACGGGCATGTGGCCGGTCGTGTGGCGCAAGTCAGAGAGCTACCTATCTTCGAACATCGCCTGTAGCACGGGCGTGTCCCTTGGACCACACGGGCGTGTGAGCCCTGCACCTTGGAAAAATTTTGAAATTTCGTGAGAAATTCTTAGAGTTTCCAATTAAGTCCCGACTCGATTCTAATGCTCATATTGGGCCTCGAAGGTCCATTTAAGAGACGTTATGAATAAATCTCGGGAAATGAATAATAATTGTTATGAATTATCTAAAAATGTTCTAAAAGTTCGGGTAATACTCCGTAACTCTGTTTCGAACAACGGACAAGGGTTAGGGGTGTTACATGTATCCTATGAATTTCTAAGGTTCAAACGGGACTCGATAATCATCGTACGTCATCGGATATGTGATCGGTATTTATACATGACAATTATACAAATCACATACATATAATTCAATTAAAACATATAAATTCTCCATTTAATTACACGAACTTACCTCGACGAGTATAAATAGATACAGAGGCGATTAATCCGAGATTTTCTCTTTACCTCGATCTAACTCCGTACGAGGTCTAACTAGATCTATGCTGATAAATTTAACCCAATTCAATATATTTCACATTCAATTTAGTCCAACACATATTTTTGGCAAAATTACCATTTTACCCCTATACTTTTAATTTCTTTGCAATTTAGTCTGTAGACTCAGAAAATGAAATTCATGCAAATTTTCCCCTACCCAAGCCTAGCCGATTTTTAAACATGCTTATAGCAGCCCACATATTTCACAAATTCACAAATTTTACCATGGATTTATCACATTTTTCAATTTAGCCCCTAATTCATAATTTCATCAAAAATTCATTTACGAAAGTTGTTTATCTAACAACAACCATCCATTTTCTATCATTAAATATCAAAAATCATATATATTCATGAATGGTAAAACCCTAATAGTTTAACATTTTCGCAAATTAGTCCCCTGGCTAGCTAACTTAAGCTACAACGATCCTGAAAACGTACAAATCACTAAAAAAAAGGGACAAAAATGCATACCTAATTGGACAAAATAAGCTTGTTGAACCTAGGTCTCCAAAACTGGCTTTTTTCTTTGAACATTTGGTTGAAGAAAGGAAAATAAAGATGAAAGCTTTATTTTGTTTTATTAATTTTAACATATAATTACTAATTTTCAAAATTAACCTTAATAATTAATCCAAATTTCAAAATTGCCAAGCCAACATATTCCACTAACTCATTTATGGTCTAATTACTATATAATGACTTCCACCTTAAAGTTCTATAGCTATTTAATACCATTAGCTATTAGAACTCAATTTTTGCACTTTACGCTATTTAGTCCTTTTTATCAAATTAGGTATGTAAACGGTAAAATTTCTTAACGAAATTTTTTTATGATACTTCTATCTTGCTGTAGGAAATAAAATAACAATAAAATAAAATTTTTGACTTCAGATTTGTGACCCCCAAACCGCTATTCCAATTTCACTGAAAACGACTGTCAACTAGGATGCCTTCGTCGCAGCCACTAGAATCGCCATGTCCGGTAATGCAGATGAGGCACCCTTACGGCACCTTGAGTCGGTTCGACTACTTCTGGTTCGGCTACTACCTGTTCGATCCGGGTTAGTGACAACCTGACCAGTCCGGTCTAGCCACCGGTTGGACCGTAGACCCAGTTTCATATACCGAGCTCGGTTTAACCAATTTTTAGGTTTTGGTCTCAATTTTAGGCTCCCGAGTCCAATTTACGATCTCGAGTCCAATTTCCAAGTTCAATTACCCATTAGGCCAATTGTCTGACTTGAAAATTAACTTCCAAAAATATCATATTAATTTTAATTAATTTGATTAATTTAATTTTACTTGAACAAAATTAATTTTTCCAAAAATTACTTAGATTTTTCAAATTAATTTTACAATAAATTTATTTAATCAAATTATCTAGTTGAAAAATTCTCATGACCACCTAATTTAATTCCACGTCGAATAAATAGACTCAATTAAATTATTCCCAAAGTCGTATAATTTTCTTCTAATTCAGATGCAGTTCGATCGAGCTTTTGTTGAGCTAGCGAAGGGACCAATTGGACATATACAATTAGGCTTTAGTGATTGCAATTATGTCCAGAAGCATCGTTCCGATAATTTTCACTTACTTAATCATGAAGACAGTCCACAAGAAGTACCATGATTGAAAACTCCTTATTGTATTCTCTTTACGAAAGCAATTCATTCAACTACTTTGTCCAATGGCCTCATCATGTTTGTGTTACCCTAATATGATATCCTTGATTCCTTTGAGTTAAATCTATTCACTCAATACAATTATATTTTATCTCATTGTCACCATTTTGTCTTCTTAATGATTAATCTGATCACTATCAAAAAATGACTATGATAAATTGCTCGTTCGAGAACAAGCAACCCATGGTCATGTTCCATATTTATCAATCCACATAATTTCAATGAGAGGTTATCATTAACTCTTTAATTGAGCTATGAATTCCACTGTTGCTAGTAAAGCCATACCATACACAATTCATGTACCCAACATACTAGCTATGGGCTCGATAATCTTTAGAGCATAAGCCTCCGCTTATATCAAAGCAAATGAGTTGCATACGTATGGTCTGTGACTAACTCAAGATTTAGGTAAATCACACCATACATCACAGGTGAATTAATTCAAAAATGGATTTAGAATTAATTCATCTTAGGTCCAGCCCAATGTATCATTCTACCAATGAATACATCTATGTTTCTACTCGTGGAGTCCACTACTTCGATAAGTGAGACTAGCCATCTCCCTAGTTGGATTGTAGATGACATAGTAATCCTTCTTAGTATTTGCGTCAAATGCTCACTTTGATTCTTTTACAGGATTACAAACTTATTTAGATTATCTATTGAAGTAAGTTGTCTTTCTCACAATGTAAACATTCTTACAATGTCATTTATCTTTAGTTTGAACTTACAAAATCAATGAGCTAATATTTGCTTGTCACAATTTCGCTATGCATACAAAATATAAAAAATATAAATACAAAAGACATAATAATGAAATTTAAAATTAACTTTATTTATTTATTTATCTTTCAAATAAATAGAAAACAGTTACATGTTTACTACAGCATGGGCACATTTCCTAATAATGTGATCTGGTAAGCCTTTTTGGTGTATTCTGTGCAACACCCCTAACCCGTATCCGTCGCTGGACTAAGGATTTCAAGGCATTACTAAACCCAACTCAGTTCATCGTGTCATTTATCGCAACTTATACTTAAATCAAAATAACAGAAATTTTAATCATAATTGTATATTCCAAGCATGATGAGTCGATTCAAATGCTTGGAATATACAATTAATGATTAAAATTTCTGTTATTTTGATTTAAGTATAAGTTGCGATAAATGACACGATGAACTGAGTTGGGTTTAGTAATGCCTCGAAATCCTTAGTCCGGCGACGGATACGGGTTAGGGGTGTTACATTTTATTGGTATCAGAGCTTACGGTTTAGTCGATTCTAGGACTACCGTAGCGTGTGAGAGTCTAGCTATACATGCCTTTTATTGTGTATATGATAGTGTGGTGTCTTCTGACATTTCAAATTGTGTTATATATAGTAAATGGATTCTGATCCCGAGAGAGCCGTAGCAGATGATGTAGAGAGTGTAGCACCTGATTGCGCACGTAGATCAGCGCTGGTAGACTCTCGACCAATTTTGAGTAGCCACGAGGGGGAGGCTAAACAAGCCTTTTACCAGATGATGAATGAATGGTTTACCCAGTTTGTTCAGAATAACCCGACTGTACAACAACCTCCACCCCCGAATAATCTAACTCTGGTACCTTTAGCACCTTCGATGATAGATCCGATGAGATCTAGTAGGCCTCCCATTGATAAAATTAGGAAACATGGGGCCGAAGAATTTAATGCTAATGATGATGATGACGCAGAGCGAGCTAAGTTGTGGCTCGATAACACTATTCGGGTACTTGATGAATTATCCTGTACTCCAGAAGAATGCTTGAAATGTGCTATATCATTACTTCGGGACACTGCATATCACTGGTGGAATACACTAGTATCAGTAGTCCCAAAAGAAAAAGTGACTTGGGACTTCTTTCAGATCGAGTTCCGTAAGAAATTCATTAGTCAGAGATTCATCGATCAGAAACAAAAAGAATTTCTTGAACTGAAACAGGGGCGAATGACCGTGACAGAATATGACCAGAAATTTGTCAGACTCAGCAGATATGCTAGAGAGTGTGTTTCTACTGAAGCCATTATGTGCAAAGGATTTGAAGACGGTTTGAATGAAGACATAAACTTGCTAGTCGGCATTCTTGAAATCAAAGAGTTTGTGGTACTAGTCGAGCGGGCTTGTAAAGCTGAAGTACTCGGAAAGGAGAAAAGACAAGCTGAAATAGAAGATAAAGACACTCGTAAGAGATCAACGAGTAAGACTTACTATTCAGTGCCTAAGAAGTTCAGAGATGACTCCAGCCGACATAAAGCTACTACAAATTACTCTAGACGAGATCGACATCCAGTGAGTTCTCGAGCCACTTCGATGGCTAGTGTTGGCAATGTGCAGCAGGACCGGGTTGAATGCAAGCATTATGGAAAATGGCATTCTGGGAGTTGCAGATTCCGCGATCGGTCGTGTTTTAAATGTGGATCGTCAAATCATTTTATCTGAGAATGCCCGATGTTAGCTGAGCAAAATACTACTCAGAACACTAAACCGAGTAATACGTCAGCACGCGGTAGACCATCTAGACATTCGGGAAAAATAGGTGGTAGTCAGAAAGGAACGAAAGATACAGCAGTTCAATCAGAGGCTCGAGCACCTGCTAGAGCATATGCTATGCGTACCAGAGAGGATGCTTCTTCTTCAGATGTTATTACCGGTACTTTCACACTTTATGATACTACTGTGATTGCATTGATTGATCCTGGTTCGACTCATTCATATATGTGTGAAACTTTAGTATCCAGTAGGACTCTGCCTATTGAGTCTACTGAGTTTGTGATTCGTGTGTCAAACCCTTTGGGTAGATGTGTTCTTGTTGACAAAGTATGTAAAAGTTGCCCGCTGATGATTTGAGATTCCTGCTTTCCAGCTGATTTAATGTTGTTGCCTTTCGATGAGTTCGATATAATCTTGGGAATGGATTGGTTAACTTTGCATGATGCAGTAGTGAATTGCAAAAGAAAGATGATTGATTTGAGATGTCAGAACGGTGAGATCATCCGGGTTGAATCAAATGATCTGAATGGTTTGCCTACAGTGATATCCTCGGTGCTAGCTCAGAAGTATGTGAGAAAAGGATGTGAAGCTTATTTAGCTTATGTGTTGGATAATAAAGTGTCTGAAAAACAGATTGAATTTGTACAGGTTGTGGGTGAATACCCAGATGTGTTTCCTGAAGAATTACCGAGTTTACCACCAGTACGAGAGATTGAGTTTGGGATTGAATTAATATCGGGGATGACTCCAATCTCGATAGCTTCGTATTAGATGGCACCTACTGAGTTGAAAGAGTTGAAAGTACAGTTGCAAGAGTTGACAGATAAGGGTTTTGCACGACTGAGTTTCTCACCTTGGGGTGCACCAGTTCTTTTTGTGAAAAAGAAAAACGGAACGATGCGAATATGTATTGATTATCGGTAGCTGAATAAGGTGACTATAAAGAATAAATATCCGTTACCTCAGATTGATGACTTGCTTGACCAGTTGAAAGGGGCTTCAGTGTTTTCAAAGATTGATCTGAGACCGGGTTATTATCAGCTGCAAGTCAGAGATTCTGATGTGCCTAAGACTGCATTCCGAATGAGGTACGGACATTTTGAGTTTTTGGTTATGCCTTTTGGGCTTACTAATGCACCTGCTATTTTTATGGACTTGATGAATCAAGTTTTCAGACAGTTTTTGGATCGGTTTGTAGTAGTGTTTATTGATGATATACTGATCTACTCCAAAGATGAAACTGAACATGCCGAGCATTTGAGATTGGTGATACAAACTTTGCGAGATAAACAGTTGTACGCAAAGTTTAGTAAGTGTGAATTCTGGATGAAAGAAGTTAGTTTTTTGGGTCACGTTGTTTCAGCATCAGGTATTCGTGTTGACCTGAGCAAAATATCGGCTATTCTTGATTGGAAACCACCAAAGAATGTTTCTAAAATCCGAAGTTTTTTGGGACTCGCGGGATATTACCGACGATTTGTGAAAGGTTTTTCTATAATAGCTACTCCGTTGACAAAGCTATTATAGAAAGATGTTAAGTTTGAGTGGTCAGAAAAGTGTCAGAAAAGCTTCGATCGGTTGAAAATCCTTTTGACTGAAGCTCCAGTGTTAGTTCAGCCTGAATCAGGTAAAGAATTTGTTGTTTATTCTGATGCTTCTTTGAATGGTTTAGGCTGCGTTTTGATGCAGGAAGGCAAAGTTGTAGCCTACGCTTCAAGACAATTGAAGCTGTATGAAAGAAATTACTCGACACATGATTTAGAACTCGCAGCTATTGTGTTTGCATTGAAAATTTGGCGTCATTACTTATACGGTGAAAAATGTCATATTTACTCGGATCATAAAAGTCTGAAGTATTTGATGACTTAGAGAGATTTGAACTTGAGACAACGTAGATGGTTAGAGTTGTTGAAAGACTATGAGTTGGTGATTGACTATCATCCGGGAAAAGCTAACGTGGTTGCAGATGCGTTAAGTCGAAAATCATTGTTTGCTTTTCGTGCATTGAACGCACATATGGCTATGTCTGGTGATGGTTCGATCATAGCCGAGTTGAAGGCAAGACTGATGTTTATTCAGCAAATTTGTGATGCACAGAAATTTGACAAAGATTTGATTGCTAAGCGAGCTCAGTGTGAAAATGATGCAGAGTTAAAGTTTCAAATTGATACAAATGATTGTTTGAACTTCAATGGCCGAATATGTGTTCCGAAGAACGTGGATTTGATTCAGATGATTTTGAGTGAGGCTCATAATAGTCGATTATCGATACATCCGGTTGGCACAAAAATGTACAATGATTTGAAACAGTTTTATTGGTGGCCTGGCATGAAACGGGATATATCTGAATTTGTCTCGAAGTGTTTAGTTTGTCAGCAAGTAAAATCAGAACATCAAGTGCCTTCTAGGTTGCTTCAACCGATCATGATACCTGAATGGAAGTGGGATAGAATCACTATGGATTTTGTATCTGGTTTGCCTACGACACCGAGCAAGAAAGATGCAGTCTGGGTTATAGTAGATCGATTGACCAAATCAGCTCATTTTGTACCCATCCGTATAGATTATTCGCTCGATAAACTTACTGAGTTGTATGTATCTCAAATTGTGAGATTACATGGTGTGCCGAGTTCTATTATTTCAGATAGAGACCCAAGATTTACGTCGCGGTTTTGGAAGAAATTGCATGATGCTTTGGGTACTAAACTCCATTTTAGCACAACCTTCCATCCGCAGACAGGTGGTCAGTCTGGACGAACCCTTCAGATAATGTTGCGTCCTCGAGTTTGAGGGTACGTGGGAAAGATACTTGCCTTTGATTGAATTTGCTTATAATAACAGTTTTCAATCAAGTATTAAAATGGCACCTTACGAAGCCCTATATGGCCGCAAGTGTCGTACACTGTTGTACTGGACCGAGCTCAGTGAGAATAAGATACACGGGGTTGATTTGATTAAAGAGACTGAACAGAAAGTGAATGTGATCAAAGATACTTTGAAAGCTGCCTCGGATCGACAAAAGTCTTATGCTGATTTAAAGCGTAAAGATGTTGAATATCAAGTCGGAGATCGAGTGTTTTTGAAAGTTTCCCCGTGGAAGAAGGTACTCCGGTTTGGTCGGAAAGGCAAGTTAAGTCCGAGGTTTATCGGACCGTACGAAATCATCAAACGTATCGGGCCTGTTGCTTATAGATTGAAGTTGCCCTCTGAATTGGAAAAGATACACAACGTATTTCACGTTTCGATGCTTCGCAGATATAGATCAGACCCGTCACATGTAATCACTCCGTCTGAGATTGAAATTCGATCCGATATGACGTATGAGGAAGAACCGATCCGTATTTTAGCTCGGGAAGTGAAAGAGTTAAGAAACAAGAGAATTCCATTAGTGAAAGTACTATGGAATCAGCATGGAGTTGAAGAGGCTACGTGGGAGCCTGAGGATTCAATGAGGCAACAATATCCGACTTTGTTTAACGGTAAGATTTTCGGGGACGAAAATCCTTAAGGGGGAGAGTTGTAACAGCCCAAAAATGACCCTAATCAGAACAGTGGTTTCGGGACCACAAATCCGAGTCCGAATAAAATTTTAATATTATTTTCTGTGTTGTTGATAAGTGAGTTAACATGTGTTAAATTTCAGAGAATTTATTAGCTTGTTTGTGTGTTAAATTTGACTAAAGAACTAAATTGCAAAATTGTTAAAAGTGACCTTTTTAATTGATTATGTGTTAAATTGTGATGGCTTTGTTAAAGTGAGGTCCTTAAAGGACAATTGATCCAATGTTACTAAAGTGGACGGCATATGTGGGAAAATTAGATGAAATTTTTGTTTTTATAATAATATGTTTTTAGGTGATAATTAAACAAATATTACTTTTACATTTTAAGACATAAAATAATGAAACAAAGTGGAAAGAAAGAGAACAAACCTTGTTCTTCTTCTTGGCCGAATGTGGGAGGAAGAAAACTCCATTGTTGAAGCTTAAATTTCGGCAACTTGGAGCTTAATTTGGGGTATGTATTTTGCTTAGTTTTTAATAATTTTTACATTTTTGGAATTGTTGCTTTGAATACTATACAACCCATGTGGTAATTTTTGAGATTTTGGCACAATAAGATTCGGCTATGGTTGCATATGCATGGCATGAAATGTTTGATGGTAGATTATTAATAGTATGTGTTAAATCATCATTTTTAGAATTAGAAGTTTTGGTGAAATTGAGTGTTAGGGACTAATTTGAAAAAAATAAATTCTTGAAGGACTAAAACATTAAATAAATGAAAGAAATGGACTTGTATAGTCCCTATACACATTCGGCCCTAAGGGGTAATAGGGGAATTTTGTGTATTTTGTGTTTTGTGCAATTAGTACTAAAATGCAAAAATGTGAAATAGTAGGGGTAAAATGGTAAATTTTTCATTTATGTGTTTGGGGACTAAATTGAAATGAAATGTACTTGAATAAGCTGAATTTTAATGTGTTTAGATCAAGAACAAAGAAAATTAGATTTGGATCGGGGAAAATCAAAGATTATCGAATAGCCGATTTACGCGGTTCGTCGACGGTCGAGGTAAGTCCTTAAGCGAACATATGTTAAAAGATTATTTATGAATCAAATGAATGATGAAATTGGTATAATTATAGTATTAAACCATGTGTTGGCCGAATGTGATGATAATGAATTGGATTGCTTGTAGTTTTATTTAATGTGATGTGAATAAGTGCATTTGGTTTGAGATATGATTATGGAATGTGAAATGAAAGATTAATTATATTGATAATCGGGCTTCGAGCCTAGCAGGCCTCGTGCCGGTGATCAATTCGGGCTATAAGCCTAGCAGGCCTAGTGCCGGTGACTTATTTCAGGCTTAAAAGCCTAGCAGGCCTTGTGCCGGTGTTACATATCGGGCTTTGATGCCTAGCAGGCTTGATGCCGGTGATGCGTTTAAATGGAGAAGCCTCAAATTGTTCAAGGTGAATTATAGTCAATGCATCGGTTAAAAGCTCGAGTAAACATAAGTTCCTTTACAGTTATCGAGAGTAAGGTAAGTTGTGTTTAACACTATTTGAATTTGGATAATACGATAAGAATGGTGTTATGTATAAATGAGTTTATGAATGATGTGCTGGAATATTATATGATTGAAGTTGAGTTTACTAGTGTTATTTTGGTAAATTCGGTTACTAATAGAAATGTTAAAAGTGATAAAATTTTGTGTGTGATAACATGGTTGATATGAATGTGGTATTTATATGAATTGAGGCAATGTGATTCGTGTAGTACATTTACCTTGTATTTTGAAGAGATACAAATTTATGGTAAAGAAGTAAAATTATCTAGGTTAATGAATTGTGGTATTCGGCCTTGTATGAATTCAGATATCGAATTGTTTATTTTCCAATGTCATTTATATCAATTAAAATACACAAGTGTTTGAATGTGGTATTTTATTTGCTTAGGACTTACTAAGCTAGTGAGCTTATTCCGCATGTGTTTTTGTTTTGTTTTATAGATTTAAATCAAGCTACGGGCTCCGAGGATTGTCAGAGGAAATAACCACACTATCATCTTTTTGGTACTCTTTTCGTTTGGTTCTTGGATAAAGGCATGTATAGGATTTTATTAAGGTCCATGTTGGGGTTGAATACCTTGTCCTTGTATATATTTTGGCCATGCGAATGTGGCTTATATCTTTTGTTGTGTGGAATTTAGACATATGGTTTTAAATGATAAATGGTGTATATGTTATGTCATCGATGTATTAGATGTGTGGATTTTGGCTAGTTTATGTTCGGCTAAGGTATATGTGCTCATAATAGGTATAGAATGGTTTGGTTAGTAATGGCATTTTGAACTAAGTTATTATTTTGATACTATATATACATACGAGCTTGAGCATGAATATTTGGTTTGAAGTAATTAGTATAGATCAAATAAGTCCTCCTATAGTTTAATAAAGTGTTTTGTGGTGATTGATAAGTAATGTTTATAATGTATGGAAAATTTCGGTTTAATAAGGTGCAAGCATTATACATGTATTTACATATGTGTGTCTTGTCAACTTAGTCAAGAAGATATGCATTTAAATGATAAGTATTGAGCGAGCAGTTTTGGTCATATGCTAATATCTTTTATGCAAGTATAATTGGCTTCTTTAAGTGAGTAAGTATAAGATACTAGTAAAATGTAATATGAAATGTTTAGTTTATTCTTGTTTATGCTTGTGCCGTATGTGATTTAGTTTTAATAGGTCAAGTACATTTCATGCATGAGTAATTATTTGCTTATAGGTGCATCATTACTTGATTATAATTCATTGCAATTTAGCGAACTTGTTCAGTTAATCTATAGTGTAATAGTGTCGCATATACGAACGGTTTGACAACAGAGTGCTACGAATTTGTATGTTTTAATAGATTTAGTATATTTATAGGATGAATTGTAAATACGTGATCAGATATTAAATGATATATATATATATGAGTCGATTCAAATGCTTGGAATATACAATTATGATTAAAATTTCTGTTATTTTGATTTAAGTATAAGTTGCGATAAATGACACGATGAACTGAGTTGGGTTTAGTAATGCCTCAAAATCCTTAGTCCGGCAACGGATACGGGTTAGGGGTGTTACATTCTGTAAGGTCTTTGTGGTAACTTTTGTATCATCTCATTATCGTATTCAGTGAGATTTGTGTGGTATAATATGGTTATTCTCCTTTGGTAAGTTCTGGGTAAGCCTGAGCGTTCTTTGATAGATGATTCTATGATAAGGATATGAAATGTCTAAAGTTATTTTGGTTTGATTAGTTTTGTGATGTAATCGAATGAGTCTTGAAGGAAATTTCCTGAAAGGTAGTATGTATCTGTATGATTCAAAGAGGGTATTTGTCATAGTAATCGACCAATTTAGAATAACGGCATATTCGTAGTTATGAAAGATATAAAATTCGTCGGTCTATGTTCACATGCGCTATGCAAGGTTGAAATCTGAATTATCAGATATCCGCCAAATCTGAATAGTATTATGTCTCATTTTGGGATTTTATGGAATCTGAGCTATTGATGTCTTGGATATTCTTGTGTTTATAACATATATGCGTGAAATTCTTCTGAATGATATGGATAGTATATTATCAGTATGAACATGTGTTGGGTTAAAACTGGGATATGATTTGATTGATAGACTGATAGTATAAAACTCAACATGGGAATCCACCAAATGTGAATTTATAGTAAGTATCCATTTGTGAACAAAATATGTGTGTAAGCATTCTAGGAAAAATTATTAAGTGTTGATTTGAAGAGAAAATCCGTGGGAAGTGGGCTCTGTAGAGATACTCCTTTGGGAAGTACCTTTGTTGTTCTAAGAAAAAGAAGATAATAAAATATTATCTGGTAAGGTTTGAAGTTGACCAAGTAGTAAAGTGAAAGCTAGTACGTTAAGTATGGTAATTGGCATATAAGTGCAAGTCTAATTCTATGTTAGTGTCCACCCAAAATAGAATTGATATGCTAAGTATGGAAATTGGCATATAGGCATATTTCTGATAATATGAAGTACCCGCCAGGGTATTCTGTATTAAAGCTCACTAAGTTCTCTTGAACTTACAAGTGTTTGTTCTTATTTTAAGTGTTGATGTATGAATGAATGCACTAGGAGGGACAAGCCAGGAACTTGCTAGAAACGGCGAGTTGGGATATTATGTATATAGGGAACATCTTAGGAGTAGAGTGTATAGTAAACCACGCTTTAAAGGAAGTTCGTTTATAACAAACCTTTGGGTTGTAATGTTTTATTTGATTTTAAGAATCTTTTATACTCATTGAATGGTCTTTCTAGTTCTTTGTTTAGAATAACCTTTAGTTAAATGAAATGAAATATGTTAAAAACCTTGTATACGTCAATTGTTAAAATTATGCTAAGTATCTGTACGTGGTAACATCTTATATCCGGACTCGGTGAATTGGGTCGGGCTGAGGGCGTTACAGATATGGAACTTTCCACACATATTACACATTACAAACTCATTATAAATAACCTTGAACACAATCAAACAACAAGGAAAATGCAGATCAAACCTATCCAATCTCATTACTGAAAACTAACTAGTTTTGTTTAAATAAAAGTTTAGACACTCAAATCTCATTTATAATCTTCAATTTCAATTTAAAATTTCCTAAATATCATTCATTTCATATCTAAACCATTAATTTTACTTAAATTCATGGATATAAGATTTCCGGAAATTCAAGCTCTCAAGAACACGTAAAAGAGGAAAAATGCTTAATTCTTAAAAAATCGGCAATGATCTATCGAATTGAAGTGAAATACCTTCTAATTAGGTTAAAATTAATCAAAAATCACTTTGAAACATCAGATTTACTCAAGATTTCGAGATTTTCCATTTTTGAATCAAAGCTTACTTAAAAACATGAGATCTAAATAAATCTCCATATAACTATTTAAAACTCAAATTAATTAAACAACACATTTTATTTAATCACAGAAAGTCAGAATATTACCTTGTTTTGTTGAAAACGATGATCTACAAATCTAATATGAAGTTTTACATGAGAGGAACAATGGCAAATTTGAAGAAGAAATCCTAGTTTTTCTATAAAACTGAAGGTTATTTTGGTGTTGGGGAAGTTAATAGATCTAAAAGGATGAATTAATTTTGAAGGAAACTCTCAAATTTAGATATGAGAGAAATTTCAAATGAAGAATATGAAGGATTGAAGGTGACAGGATGTTGCTTATATAGCTAACCATTTTTCAAAAATTGGGCAATTGTCCTCATAAGCCCTTTCCTATTTCTTCCTTTTTTTTTTCAAATCAATCCAATTCAATTTAAAACTCATTATTTTCAAATCCAACCTCGTAATTAATTTTTTTAAATTAATTAATAATTAATCGTTTAATTTTAAATTTCCTTACTTAATATATTATTTCAAAATCTTATTATTATTTTAATAAATTATTTACGACCCTATTTTGATATTCAGCTCGAACCCTCAACTTAACGACCCGGTTCTCCTAACCTAATTTTTGGGATGTGGCAGTCGTTAGATTGAAAGTCGAAAACAACAATGATCTATTTCGCTAAAAAGCACAAGTATATTTCGGGAAAAGTTTAGTGTTATAAATATCACAAACCTGTTTGGTTTTCAAAATTTTATTTTTTCACTGTGCAAGAAAGCAATTTTTGAACCGGATTTTTTCTAACAATTGGTATCAAAGCCAGGTTTCGCTATGTTTATAGTATAAACCGATACTGAAAATTTTCTCTCTTCTTCATGTGTGCTTAACTTTTTATAAAATGTGACATTCTTATAATTAGCAGCATGTTTAGGGATATGTATGTGAATGAATGTATGTTATTGTTTTATTATTTATATGATAAAGTGTTTTTTTTTTCCAAAATTGTGATTCCTAGAAATTTGGATGTAGTTCTTTCTAATTTTTTGGTATGTAATTAGGTCGTGGACTATCATCTCTACAAAGGATTTATTTATTTTATTATTTTAGAATAATTTATATGAGCCAAAAATAGACAAAAGACTTAAGTAATCAATATTTTTGGTGGAACCCGAAAAAAGCAAGACGCATATAAACTGATTGAGACGATGCAAACTCGAATTATCCAATCGACAAAATATCGACGGTGGCCTGACAGCAAAGGTCGATGGTGGTGGCCAGTGGCGACTGGCGGTTTTCAAATAAGATGGTACGATAACAAAGGTGGAAAAAAGATGGTGACAATGACAATGACGATGGTGACGACGACATGAATCGGTACGATAGTGGAAAATGATGGTGACGACGACATGAACCAATACGACAGTAGAAGTTCATGGTGGCAAAATAGAAGACACAAAGTATGCTTTGGGGTGACTGTTGTAATTTATTATTTTTCTAAGATGGAATCCTGGAAACTGTTACTAGTTAGGTTCATTTAAATTTTATGCTTTTTATTTATGATAGCATGATGATATTTATTTGACTGTGAATGTATGTTTATGCATGTGTATGATAAGCATGCCATATAGTTTAGGGAAAGAATGTCACATGTACTTATCATGCATTTATTAATTATTCGTGATTGAAACCGGACATTAAAAACCTTGCATGTTGATTTGTTGTAATTTGATTTATCAAATTAGGCTTCCTGTTATACTTAATGAGCTTGTTCTTAAGCAATTTAAGTGTCTTTTTTCGTAATTTAGGTTAGTTTTGGTTCATAGATTAAATAATTGTTTAATGTGCTCTTATGATTATTTTGAGACCCAAATTGGCCATTTTGTCATTTGGACCCTAACGATTGATTGAGTGTTGTAGGAACTCAACGGAAGCCAAAAATTGTGCAGAAACATCACGAAAGAAAGGGATATCACGATACCTCCAACAGGCCCAAGATGAAGACCACCTACAGTGCTATCGCGATATCCTCTTTGTGTATCATGATATCCACCTGCCAAGGAGCACCCCATTTCAAGAATGTCAATAATATTGTGATATCCTACCCTAGGTATTGCGATATCGCTATTGCGAAGGGACAAAAAATGACATTATGGGTAGTCTTTTTCTAATCGAAGCATCTATTAAAAAGACACATTCAAAGGCATTTTGGGCAACAATTTTGGGTTAGAATAGCTACTAAAAAAACCAATTTTGGTTGAAGAGAAAGAAGAGGAGCATTAGGCATAGTTTAGTTTAGTTTTCTCTTAGGTTTTCTCTACTCATTTTTAGGGTTTTACATTTTTCTTCTTCTTCCATAGTTGTAGTGCTAATTTTTCTGCATTTTCTTCTTTTTCTTATAATTTCTTAAGTTAGTTACTACTGTAGCTAGAGTTTATTTACACTTTTAGTACTTCTCTTTTACTTGTAATAATATTTCACTCTTTTGATTAATGTTATTTCAGTTTTCTTTAGTTTAACCTGCTAAAAGCTTAAACTTTAATGTTTCTTGTTCATCATTTTGTTGTTGAATGCTCATCTTTACTTTTCCTTTAGGTTTTCCAAGTTAAAAATCTCAACTTTTATTTTCTTGTTAAGTTGGATTGTAATGATTACCATGTTTTCTTCTTTTATGTTTGTTAGCTTAGCTTTTATCATGAATAATTAAACCTTAAAATGGTTGGTTGATAGAGATATGGGCAAACTAATTTTTAGATGAGGGATGTAACACCCCAAACCCGACCTAGACGTTATGGTCGAATCTAGCAGTGTCACATTGAAGTGTTTAGTGTAAAACTTGTTGTCGTTGAAATCCTCAAAATTAATTAATTATTTTGTTATTAAACGGTGATTCCAAAATGGGTTGTCCATTTCCAAAGCGTGCATCATTAAAAGCTAATCACTTTTAAAACATTACTAATTTTCAAAATCTCATTTATTGCGGAAGTTTTTTAGGAAATGTTGCGATAGCATGGTGTCTTTGAAAACAGTTACCTTTTTAAACTCGTCTTTTTCTACAACTAGTTGTTTATATCAAACTAAATAAATAAAAACCCCAATTAAAAGTTTATAACTTTAAAGAGCCCTTATTACATAAAAATTCCCAAATTCAGTTACTTATAAATCAAAAGCTAAAAATGAAAGCTGATGAGGTTGTGTGCCCATCATCGAGTCCCTCGCAGCACCGACCTGCCTATGACTGAGGATTACCTGTACAGTTAAACAGAGGGGTGAGTTTACGAAAACTAAGTGTGTAATCCCCTAACAAGCAAACAGTCAATTAAACAGTAAATAAATGCAGTTTGGGCCTAAGCTCATTACAATAACAGTCCAGTTCATTGTGGGCCTAAGCCCTTTCCTGTAACAGTAAACGCTTGGGCTTGAGCCCAGAACAATGCCAGTAATCAGTAAGGCCTTTGCCCAATTTCAGTATTAGTATCAGTGGGGCCTTGGCCCATAACAGTAACAGATATCAGTCATGTAGTGAACAGTATGTAATATCATTAATCGATGCAGTAACAGTACAGTATCATTAACCAGTGCAGATATGCAGTCAGAAATCCTACCCAATCCAGCCTTTACACACCATTTTGTCCCGCCAAACACACCATGTGGGGATAAATTCGACCCACCCAGCCAGACACACCAAGATTAGCACAGGTTGCGGCACTAAACAGTATTGCAGCAAAGCTGTCAGTAAAATAAATGGCATATAGCCATCAGTAGGTCCACTGTGGTCTTAGGCGACCCGTGCAACCTTACCAGTAATATGAATGGCACAAAGCCATCAGTAGGTCCACAGTCGTCTTGGGCGACCCGTGCGACCTTATCAGTACAGTACGCTTCCTCCAAATATAACAACTCATCCCCATGCAATATGTCGTGACATAATATCATACGTGTATGCAAAATGTCATGCTCAATCATCGTCATACATATCATAGAGCAAATCAGTCATACATAACATAAGGCCATAACAGTCATTTCATCTTCTAGGGGTATAACAGTCATTTTACCCTATGGGGGTATTTTGGTCATTTTACCATATGGGGGCATTTCGATCATTTTACCCTATGGGGGCATTTCGGTCATTTTACCCTATGGGGGCATTTCGATCATTTTACCCTATGGGGGCATTTCGGTCATTTTATCCTATGGGGGCATTTCGGTCATTTTACCTGGTCGCATCATGGTTTGACTCTTTCCGACGCCATCGAGAGTTGCTTAAGCTCGAGGGGCCAAAGTGCAAAATGAAGCTGATTCCAGCTCATTTTCAGCTCAATTTAACTCATTTTCTATGTGGTTCAGTTCACATGAGTTCATCTCAGCTCATTGAGATTGGTTTAAGTT
This sequence comes from Gossypium australe, assembly GCA_005393395.2. Taxonomy (NCBI): domain Eukaryota; kingdom Viridiplantae; phylum Streptophyta; class Magnoliopsida; order Malvales; family Malvaceae; genus Gossypium; species Gossypium australe. The sequence goes on along the minus strand of CM016617.1, from coordinate 81,419,262 downwards.
CACATTCAGTTCATTTAGTTTGTGTTTAGCTTGATTTAATTCATGCATTTTTAATTTGCTGAATACAAACTTTTAAATTATATATTAGCTTTAAATAAAGGTGTTTAGTTTAAATAGATAAGTTGTGTTTAATAAGAGGCTTATTAATTAATCTAGTTACTAGGATGTTTTTAATAAAGTGTGAGTTTAAGTTAGTTTAATTCTGCTTCCATAAATTAACTAGTTGCTGCATTAATTGAAGTCTTAACTTTTAGTTCATTTAATAAAGTGTTTAAGTTAGTTTAATTTTGCTTCCATAAATTAACTAGTTGCTGCATTAATTGAAGTCTTAACTTCTAGTTCATTTATTAAGTCAAGAGTTTAATGTGTTGAGTTAAATTAGTGTTTAATAAGTGTTTAATGTGTTAAGTTAAATTAGTTTCTTTAATAAGTGTTTAATGTGTTTAAGTTAAATTGGTGTTTAATAATTGATTAAATGTGGTTAATATGTCTGTTTAATGTGTTTGAATGTAGGAAACCTTTCAGCTGGAAACCGTTACACTTATGGGATGTTACAAAGAGTTTAATGTGACTTTTCAAGTGAAAATCAGTTACACACATAAAGGAAGCATTATTCAACATTAAAAGGGAGTTGTTATGATAATTGAAGGAAGCATTATTCATCAATTAATTTCAGCAGCAACCTCTTCTTCTTTCAATAACCGTTTGAAGCTTAAAGGTCAAACATGAGTTATTAGTTGCTAGAGACTTTTCAGCTAGCCAAGGACAACTCAATGGACATATTTTAAAAGCATTCAAGATGGACATTTAATCCTTTTAAAACACCATTAGTTGCTGGAGACTTTTCAGCTAGCCAAAGGCAACTCAAAGGACATTTTTAAAGCATTCAAATTCATTTAAATCAACTCATTAGGAGTCATAAAGTTGTTGTTATTTGGCTGGAGGAATTCAAGAGTTTTTAGATTTTATTTCAGCCTTTTAAATGCATATTAAAGCTGAATTCATTTGACTCTTCAGCTAACCACATGTAAATACTAAATAAACTTGTTATTAGCTTGTAAAAAGAGACTTTTGATCCTTGAATATTTTTTATTAACTTTGTTCTTCGAGTGAGATTTTCTCCTCTCTATCTTTCGTACGAGTATCGATCCTGACTTATCAAGCGTTGCTTGTGGCATCAGTCGTTTCTCATCCATCAACTTATACCATAGGTTCTTATCTTTATAGATAACGGGTCTTGGTCCATCATCGACTTCCATTTTCCATCTTAAACATATATAGAACCCGGGGTGACACTTTTCTAGTGTTGAATCGATTCTTTGTTTAAGTTCTTCTATCCATCTCCACCAACTATCTTAATACATATCCTTTTGATTATTTCTATTAAACCCAAGTCGATCCACTATATTCATCTTCCTTGTTTGCATCCTAACCGAACCTATCTCCATCTTCCATCCAAATCTTAACCTTTTTGATCAGCTTCCGCAACTTTAACCTTATTTCACCTATTTGCCGACAACTTTTCAATTACTCCTCGTAGACGATTGGGCAACTTCACATACGACTCGACTTACCCTGAGGCAGATCGTATCATTACCCTATGGGGGCATTTCGATCATTTTACCCTATGGGGGCATTTCGGTCATTTTACCTTATAGGGGCATTTCGGTCATTTTACCCTATGGGGTTATTTTGGTCATTTTACTCTATGGGGGCATTTCGGTCATTTTACCCTATGGGGGCATTTTGGTCATTTTACCTTATTGAGGTATTTCGGTCATTTTACCCTATGGGGTCTCGGTGCAAATATCGACCTCTCGTAAGGTCCGCAGTCCCCTCGAGCGACTCCGGTAACCTAAATGGTCATAACAGTGTAAATGGGCCCAAGGCCCATTACTCGGCCCAAGTGGGCCCACACGCTCGTGCGGTCCGTTCAGCCTAGATTTCGCCACGGTTGTGAGACCTACATAGCCCAGTCCAGTATTTGCCACAAATCGTGGATTTCATCCGTAAGGGGCCCACGAGCCTATTGGGCTCACACGGCCCCTTTTTGGCCCAACGTGGCCCATTACGGCCTAAGCCCACGAAAATGCTCATGGAGGCCTCTACAGTCATACGCCCATGATTCATGGGCTCCGTTTGACCACACGTGCGTTCGCATGCCTATGTGACCTCCAAGCCCAATCTTCTGGCTTTTCGGCTTTTCGGCTTTTGCCATTCTACAGTCAAAACAGTGTGAATACACACCTGTTTACGCAACCGCTCCAAGTTTCTCAAGCACCCAACCTTGACTGAGTAATACGCGATTTATCCTCTTAGATCGCTGACTAAAATGATCGAACGCTACTTGCCGACTTACTGCAATAACAACAGATCTCATCAAGTAGAATCATTCACAAGTGGCTTAAATCCATGAATATCAAACTTGCAGAAACATAGAGATATTCGGCTTATGCTCAAAAACCAAGATAATTCTTTTACCTTAACTGAACAATGAACGAAGAAGGTTTTGATTGCTTCAGTCACTTGCACCTCTTCACTCCACTGAAAAACCCAGTACCCAACAAACCACCACATTGCAAGGAAAAAACAAGAATTACAATTAGAACACGTAAGAAGAAGCATTTAGCTTTCGAAAAAGATAGAAGAAAACGGATTTGAACACATAAAGAAATATCAGAGAATCAAAGGAGGGAACTTATGAGTACCTATCGATTCGTCAGAACTCTTGCAAGACCTAAACCACAACACCACAGCAGAGTACGGGAACAGTCGACCAAACCCAAAAACAGAATAACACCAAAAGAAAAAATAGAGAAAGGAATGAGGGATATACTATTTGGCCAGATTTGAGAAAAGAAAATGAAAACGAGGGAGAAGAGCAAATCAGCTAGGATAGAAACCGAAAAGAACCAAAAGCCGATGAATGAAAGAAAAGAAAGGGAGAATTCGGCAGATGCATGCCGAAAATGACAAACATTTTCCCCAGCGGAATTCTCAAAGCTAAAGTTCCCCCAAACGGCACAACACTTCCTCTCAATCAAACTCCTTGATTTTCTCCTAGTATCTCTCCCATTATCCCTCCTTGAATTACTCCACCGATTTCTCCTCAACTCCCCCAATAACTCCATTCAAATTATATTCAAATTCCCCTTAGTTGTGTTTCAGTCCAACTCCACTACCTACACAGCTCAAGCAGTAAAATAAATACTCCATTGCGTAACCCAGGACTTGAACCTCAGACCTCACAATTACACAACACTCCACCTTGCCACTAGACCACAAGCTCTTTTTGTCATAAAATAAGCACTATTATTTATAAGGCCTATATGCTAGTGTCCAGATTCATTTAAGAGAAAAACTAAAAATTCCGCAAAAGCCAAGACTTGAACCCAGGCTTCTCAAACACTCCCATACACACCCAAATCACTTAACCACAGAAGCAGACATTTATTTATGTCACTTTCTTGCACAACTAAATATTTATGTGCAGTCTCCTAATATGTTCCCTTGTTCAAAACCTATTTCTTCTAGGCCCAAAATTTGGGTCGTTACAATTCACCCCTCCTTAAAGAAATTTCGTCCTCAAATTTCCAATTATCAGATCAGTCGCATAACACGGACTCCAGCACTACGCTTCCGCTGTGCACTCTAGTTCCAAATTAGGCATATGGCCCAACGACGAGGACCCAACTCGAGCACCTCTACGGCCTCTACCATGGCTTCTTGTACCTCGTCCGTGTGTACCTTTTGTGCTCATTGTCTATTCGCGTTTTATCTGAATTAACAATTTTATGCAGATCGGTTTACAGTTCTAGTTGTTTATTAACAAATGTCTTATGAAAAGCAGTAATTTAGAGTTTGTTTTCGCACCACGCAGTGTCTATCGGTGTCTACTGGTTTACTACAGTTTCAGTATACCCTACTAAAGAGTTTACAGTACTACCTACAGTAGTCTTAATACTCCTACCTATGGCAGTTTCAGTCAAAATCAAAGTACAACTTTCAGAGAGAACTTACAGGATCAGCGCGGAGACTCGGTGTGCCACACAATTAGAAAATTCTTCTAGAACACTTCAAATTATTTAAAAGCAACTTTTAGAAATTCAAAGTTTAAAAACCCATTCCCCAGTCGAGTTTTGTATCTCGGCTTTGATACCACTAAATGTAACACCCCAAACCCGACCTAGACGTTATAGCCAAATCTTGTAGTGTCACATTGAAGTGTTTAGCGCAAAACTTATTGTCGTTGAACTCCTCAAAATTAATTAATCATTTTTTTATTAAACGGTGATTCCAAAACGGGTTGTCCATTTCCAAAGCTTGCATCATTAAAAGCTAATCACTTTTAAAACGTTACTAATTTTCAAAATCTCATTTATTACGGAAGTTTTTTAGGAAATGTTGCGAAAACATGGTGTCTTTGAAAACAATTACCTTTTGAAAACCCGTATTTTTCTACAACTAGCAGTTTATATCAAACTAAATAAATAAAAACCCCAATTTAAAGTTTATAACTTTAAAGAGGCCTTATTACATAAAAATACCCAAATTCAGTTACTTATAAATCAAAAGCTAAAAACAAAAGCTGATGTGGTTGTGTGGCCATCATCGAGTCCCTTGCTACCTACGACTGGGGATTACCTGTACAGTTAAATAGAGGGGTGAGTTTACCAAAACTCAGTGTGTAATCCCCTAACAAGCAAACAGTCAATTAAATAGTAGATAAATGTAGTTTGGGCCTAAGCTCGTTACAATAACAGTCCAGTTCAGTGTGGGCCTAAGCCCTTTCCTGTAACAGTAAACGCTTGGGCTTGAGCCCAGCATAATGCCAGTAATCAGTAAGGCCTTTGCCCAATTTCAGTATTAGTGTCAGTAAGGCCTTAGCCCATAACAGTAACAGATATCAGTCATGTAGTGAACAGTATTTAATATCATTAATCGATGCAGTAACAGTACAGTATCATTAACCAGTGCAGATATGCAGTCAGAAATCCTACCCAGTCCAGCCTCTACACACCACTCCGTCCCGCCAAACACACCATGTGGGGATAAATTCGACCCATCCAGCCAGACACACTAAGATTAGCACAGGTTGCAGCACTAAACAGTATTGTAGCAAAGCTGCCAGTAAAATAAACGGCATATAGCCATCAGTAGGTCCACAGTCGTCTTAGGCGACCCGTGCAACCTTACCAGTAATATGAACGACACAAAGCCATCAGTAGGTCCACAGTCGTCTTGGGCGACCCGTGCGACCTTATTAGTACAGTACACTTCCTCCAAATATAACAACTCATCCCCATGCAATATGTCGTGACATAATATCATACGTGTATGCAAAATGTCATGCTCAATCATCGTCATACATATCATAGAGCAAATCAGTCATACATAACATAAGGCCATAACAGTCATTTCATCTTCTAGGGGTATAATAGTCATTTTACCCTATGGGGGCATTTCGATCATTTTATCCTATGGGGGCATTTCGGTCATTTTACCCTATGGGGTTATTTCGGTCATTTTACCCTATGGGGGCATTTCGGTCATTTTACCCTATGGGGTCTCGGTGTAGATATCGACCTCTCGGAAGGTCCGCAGTCACCTCGAGCGACTCCGGTAACCTAAATGGTCATAACAGTGTAAATGGGCCCAAGGCCCATTACTCGACCCAAGTGGGCTCGGACGCTCGTGCGGCCCGTTTGTCATTTATTTGTTAATTTCGTAACTTTACATGTTTTGCTATTTGGTCCTTTTGTAATTAGTTATTAAATAGGTTCATGTACTAGTTGAATAGAAATCCATATTCTTACTAGTTGATCAAGATTACCCCACGGTGACTTGATTCAATGGGTGTAGGGGTTATCGTTGCAATGACTTACAAATGTTTTCAAGGTTTAATGTAAGACACATGCATCGTCTTAATGCATATCGTAGGCTGCAAAATATTTTTAAAATATTTTCTTAATACAAATATATTAATGAATAAGTATTTTATTTTCAGTTCAAAAATGACACCTACTCCCTTATTAAATATACTAACTGAAAACAAATAGAACATGAATAACTATAAGGAATGGAAAAGGAACCTCATGATTGTCTTAAGTTGTGAGAAACTAAAAATAGACCTTGATAATAAATGCCTTCCGGCCATTCAAGTTGAGGCTAGAAAACGCTTGGAGGAGTCTGATGAGATAGCTTCGTTGTTATATGTTGGCAAGTATGACCAATACACTTTATAAGCAACTGAAGAGCTATAAGACTGCCAAAGCTATTCTAGACAAACTAGAAGATATATTTGGAGGCCAAGTTACCTTAGTTTGACAGTCGACTATTATAACTAGTTTGATGAATGCCTAGCAAAAGCCTGACACTTTAGTTAACGACCATATGATTACTCTTATGGGATACTTTGCCGAGGCTATGGATAATGAGACCAATTTGGACCAGAACATGCAAATAGAGATGGTGTTCAAAAACTTGTCCAAGTGCTTTGCAAGCTTTTGGGCTACATATAACCTTGGTAACAAGAATCCAACGCTTACACAACTCATGAAGAAATTTCAATCCTATGACTTGATGTTGAATGACAATCAACCGATCTAAAAAGTATAAGCAAACTTAGTTGTTGCTTTTTCCTCTAAAGGGAAAGGAAAGTACGCTAAAAGAAATAAGGCTAAGTTCTCTAAGCCACCTTAAGTGGAAAGAAAGAGAACCAAGAAGCCTAAAGACTTATCCAAGTCTAAAAGTTTCTTCTGCAACAAAACGAAAATTAGATTTTTAAGGGCTCTTGAGATCTGCCCATAGGGTTTGCAACTTGGGTTCCTCGATGAGCAATCAGCCCACTTTTACTCGGCCCTACTTTTTCCCAAATACTATATTCTCTGCTAGATTTTTATGCCCACTTTTGCATTCTAGTTTATTTCATCGGTGGCATTCCCATCTCTTCTCAATACCACCCATGCCAGATTATTCAATGATCCGCCATTCTCATTAACCTCCTTGTCTGCTATAGAATCGCTCGGCCACTTTTCAAATTCCATTTCATCTTTTTCCATTGCCTTACTATTCTGTTTCGCCATCATCGCCACAGCATTGACTGATAACACTGGGGTCAAATTCATTAACATACACTCTGAATTGTTCATTACCCACTTGAAGAAGGAAATTTTCCTCATGAAATATCCGTAACAATTTGTATATTAGCCCTCATGAAGTAACTGGGATATAATGTCCCACTATCAGCAGATTATAAATTCCCCTCATCTCTCTCCAATATTCTGAAAAGTAACCATGTTTCATGCATGGATAGGAATCCTTCTACAGGCCAACCACGCTATTCGACTGTCGATTATGATTTTCTCTGACCATTCGCTGCAACCGCAAGAACCAGTTATCAAGCGTCTCTCTTTGTTTCGCCATTACATATTCCATCCTTTGCTCATTCTCAAATACCAACAAAACCATAAAGCCCGAATATCTCATTATCGTCGCACCTCTGATGTCCTTGGACACAATTTCATTTGCTAACACCTCCATCTTGAAGAATCTTCTACACCATCCCACTACACTTCTTTGTAGCGTATGCAGTTTCTCTTCATCTATCACACCTAGAATAGAGTTGTTAGCCTCGCCTGAAACCTCTTCCTTGGGCTTGTCTTCTAGCTCTCCGATTTCCTCCTCTATCATTCCTTCAATCCTCTTAACGCTGTTCTGTTCCCTCGTCGTCTTAGTTTCCCTTTTTTTCTTTCTCAAGAAAGTTGAACGACTTTTAAATTTCACCAGGTTTATGCCTATATGTTTCTGAAACACCAAAAGCCATTCATTCTATCTATAGCTCTTCTCGCATCCTTCCTCGATGCGTATCTGATGAACCCGAATCTCTTTCCTGTTTTGCTCCTTTTTTCAACATTATCTGTAACTCTATATAGTTAATGTATCTTATGCTGAAAACATTTTATAGTGGGTTAATGATCTTACAAAAGTATTTTCTTTGGAACTGAATAAACTTGATACGTGAAGTATACTGTGAAAGTTATACATATATGTTGATACTCATTCTATTGCTGATTTTGCTTAGAAGAACAATATTAATTTATGAATTTTAGATGTCAGAATTGTGATCATACGCTTGTGCCGAGAGGATTTTTAAAGTTGAAAATAACACTTGGGATCAATCATCAGTGAACAGAAGGGACGATCATTTAACTTAAGAAGAAAGAACTCATCTGGACACACAAGATATAAGTATTGTTTATTCATATGCATATTGCAGGAATAAATTAAAATTAAGATGAAAAACACACTTGGGAATAAGACAAAGATGGTCATCGTTGTTTATTTTAGCTCTCCTGCTTTCCTTCTGATTGAGTAGTATGTTTGGATAGCAGTAAAACCAAGACCCAATAAGACACCCAAAAAGGCGAGTATACTCCAGGGGGTGCTGAAATGAGTGTAATATGCCTTAGCAATGGAGGTCGCCCATGAATGGAGGTCGCCCATGGGTTGTTGCAGTGTTTACGCATATCATTTGTTACAACTTTGTACGTACTGAAATCAGGTACCAAATCGGTGGTTAAGCTATTGAATAGACGGGCAACTTCATCACTGCCCATGTAATTCAGTAGCATTCCTGCATGTCTCAACTCCTTCACATCTTCTGCAGTGTCAATGAGGGAGTCGAGGAAGCATAAGTAAGAGGTGACCCCAAAGTCATTTTGTGAAATCTGGGCACATTTCGTAAGCTACCAAGTTCATGAACTTGGAACCGGTTGAGTCGTCCACCACGATGCGAGGGATCTTCAGAGTTCCCAACAACCCTACGTGGAAATCAACATCTCGGAAGCTGCTTGTTTCGCTGGGACTCACTTGAATCCCTGCTTCTTTCAGCTCTTTCACGCTACGAAATGTTTTGCTATGCCGCGGTTTTGATCCCAAGGACATAAGTAGGTTACGGTTTACCTCCTCCTTACCGTTGGTGGTGGGTTCATTCTTGGACTCTGTCAAGAGTCTGTCACGCAAAATCCCCAGAAGATGAGTCGGTTCTTGATCTTGTTCCGACACTACTTGTCGCTGATACGAGTCCAACTTCCCTTCTGCTAGTGTGCTCTTAATCTTCTTATCAATGAACGCATAAATTGAGTTTCTCACATCATTTCCCTTACTGATTGAGCTGATCAGTAAGTTGAGGACTCGGAAAGGAATTTGATTCTCCAGCATGAACAGATCGACCTGAGCAAATGCAAGAAGATCAAATTTAACATGATCTATGCACTTTTCAGTAGTAATGCCGTGTATGACATGCAACACTGCACTTCCATCTACGAAGAACATCCAAGCGAGCTCATCATCCTCGTAAACTTCGATATCCTTTGGCTTATAACACTTGTTGAGATACCCTATCTCATCCTTAATCTTTTTGTACAACACTTGTTCTGAAACTTCATGTTCTTTACAGAACAACACTGCAAATTTAAGCTTAGCCTTCGCTGTTAACCGGAGCTGGTTGTTTTGATGATGGAGAGGGCCAATTGCAAACACCCGTGGTTCAAAATATTTCTTGAAGTTGTCGTTTTCTCTAAGGATTGTAGGAAGCCTTCGAATTAAGGGTTTGGATTCGGAAGACTGAGTCTGAGTGTTGCCATTTGCAGATTTCTTCAAGGCTCTGAAAGAACGAAAATTCTCTTTCTCACGGCTGCTAAAATGCAGCTCATCTTCATTACCGTCACATACAGGAATTAGAATCTCCAGTGATGGCTCTTCCCTTTTGAACATTTTTTTTTATCTTGGCTTCGAGGCAAATTAAGCAAATTATATGAATATGTGAGCTAAGATTGGAATATAAAATTATCTATCACTTCATTCCTGATTTCACGAGGAAGGTGAAGCACCTTTCTATTGGGTCTTTGCTAAGAAAACAAGTTTAGCACCTCATATGCATTCTCTGCACTTTGCTCTTTTTTCTCCCTTTTTTCGAAATGCCATGCTTTCAGTAGGAACTAAAGATATCAACCTTACTGCTGACGTTCTCACCACTTTATTCTCCACGAATGTACAGACACTTTTGTTTCCTTGAGTCACGTAAGACACGATGTTGGAAAATGTGGTTTTAGAGGTCTCCATTATGCATAACAAAATTTTAGGTATGTTACCGTACGACTAAGGACTAAAATTTTGCCCAAAACATAAAAATATTAAAATTCGAGCTTAATTCCATTTGTTCATATTAAAATTGTTTAATATACAAAAATTTAAACAACATAATATATCAAAAACTTTAAAAACATTAAAATCCCAAGAAATTAAAAGAACTCTTTATATATAAATAATACTAATATAAGTTCAACTTAACAAGCAAATGTTACAATATCTAAATAATAACAATAAAATAGTAGCAACATAATAAGTGAAATGACAACAAAATAGTGGGATAGCATTAAAACAGCATATTTCTTTTCTTTTCTTTTTTCAAATTTGGGTCGAGCCCGAACTAAAAAAACCTTACTTGAGGCTTGACCCGCTTTCTAAATGGGTATTATTTTTTTGCCCAAACTCATTTGTCGAGCCTATATTTTTGTCCGAACCCTTCTACATTTCGAATTGGCCTTTAAGCCAGACCGGGTGACCTTATCCATGGACAGGTCTTGGCAATTTCAACATCTTACTAAAATATATAAGGATTTTTTTGTTTTTTTGCCACAAATATGTAAGGGTTTAAAGTTAGCGGATATTTGAGATTTAAAAAAATGAAAATAAAGGTGTAAGGAGTAAAGTTGATGTTTTATTGATATATTTATATTTAAATTTTACCATAAGTTTTTATTAGTTTTATTAAAAATATAAAAAAGATAAATTTGTCATCATAATAATATAATTTATTTTAAATAAAAGAAATTTTAGTAAATTTTCCAATTAAGTTGATGTCTGGTTGTAATGACTCAAAAGTCAGTGGAGTCGAAAACGATGATTTCGGAATGTTATTTTTCGGTGATAGAATTTGTGAATGATTTATTAATATTTACGAGCGTATTACAATATTATATTGAGGTTTGGTCTAATCATTTTAATTATTTAGAAAGTTAGACAAGGTACAAGTGTATCGATTCTAAAGTTGGTGGTTTTGGAAATTAAGATATCGGGACCTCGTTTCCATAAACCAAACTCGTAAATATTTTTATTTAATATTTACAAAGTTAAGCTAGTAGAGAATTAAATTTTTGATAGGTAAATTTTTTGAATTACGAGTTATTAAGGTATAAGGACCAAATCGCATAAGTGTTAAAAGTTGAATTATGGGTTTAAATGAATTAAAGGAGACCAAAATAGCAATTATGCGTTTGTTCTTTTAAGTGGACGGTCATAAATGGCATTTATGATAAAATTATACATATATATGTGGTTTACTTAATGTATATATGCATGTATGTAGAGCTATTCATGGGCCGGGTGGCTCGACCCGGCCCGAAGGCCCGACCGAAATTTAGGAGGGTTTGGGCAAAAATATAAGTCCGAAAAATGGGCTTGGATAAAAAATAAGGCCCGTTTAAAAAATGGGACGGGCCTCGGGTAAGATATTTTTGGCCCGGGGCCCGGCCCGAATTCACTAAATGACAAAAAAAATCTGTTATTTTTTTTGAATGTTATTTTCTTGTTGTTTTCTCCCTATTTTGCTACTATATTACTATTATGTCACTACTATTCTGTTGTTATTGATTGAATATTGTATAAAACTTATTTTATTGTTAATTTTGTTATTATTTTAAAGGCATTTGTTAATTTTATTATTATTTTAGAGGTATTTGCTTGTTAAGTTACATCTATCTTAGTGTTATTTAAGTCTACATATTTTTTTAAAATTTATTTTCAATTTGTTGGGAAATATTTATTTTGATTTTTTTTAGTATTTTTTATGTATTATATATTTTAAAAATTATATAATAATATAAAAATTTAATATGGGTGGGCTGGGTCGGGCCCGGGTTTTAGCATTTTTATATGGGTCGGGCTTGGGAAAAAATTTAGGCCCATTTTTTGGGTCGGCCCAACCCGAGCCCGATGAATGGGCCTAAATTTTTAGTTGAGCCCGGCCCAACCCGGCCCATGAACACCTCTACATGTATGTTATAATTATAATTATAATAATAAAATGAAAACAAAAAAGGTAATGAATATTAAGGAAAGTGGAATCAAAGAGAATTTTCTCTTTGGCATGCATTCGAAACATAGGGAGAAGAAAGAGTTTGAACGGCATTAGGGTTTCAAGCATTTCAACTTCAAATTGGTTAGTGGAATTTAGTCTTTTCTTTGTAATTTTTACGTTTTTGGAATTTCGGTACCTAAGACTAGCCAACCCATGTTACAATTTTTAATATTGTTCAAGATTGATAACGTTACCATTGTTAATTAGTTGGAGTTGTAGGGATTAAATTGATAGATTTTTATGTTAGAAGTGGAAAAGGACTAAATTGTAGAATTAATTATTGATTATGAGTAGTAGGGACTAAATTAAAAAAATTTGAAATTAAGGGGTAAAATTGAAAATAGGGAGCCAAATTTAGCTTAGAGTGAAATTAGTATAAAAATTAGAGGTTAAATGTGGAGATTAAAAATTAGTCTTGGTTTAGGGGCTAAATTGTTCATTAAACAAAATGTAGAGGAAAATTTAAAAATTCTCATGAATTGAGTTGTGTATCATTAACCTATTGTAATTATTTTATTTTGTAGCAAACGTCGAGTAGCTCGAAATATATTGTTTGTGTTTCTATAATCTAAACTATTTAAAAAACGATGTTTTTATACATTGCATTAATTGGTAAGTATATATATAAGGTAAGTTATTCCTTGAAACAATTTTATGAGATGCGAATTTGAATTGAATGATTACTAGTGACAAGGTATTAAATTGCATAGTTATGAAATAAAACACTAAATATTGTATATTGTATGGGATATTGGATTTGATTTGAAAATGACAATGCTATTGAATAGCAAGTGTAATAGAATGAAGTGAAATATAGAATGAAATGTGAATTGGGAACTAAAGTAGTGAATGGATATGTATTTAAGGAATGATGTTTAATTATGTATGAAATGAATTGAAATGTGATTGAGATAATAATGCATAACATCACTTACTATAACTTGAGCATGTAATTGTATTATGTTTTATTTTTGTGTTCTGATTATAGAAATACCACTGAGTTATACTCAGCGTACACTTTTGTTTTTCGCATACAGGTGATAATACTCTAGAATGACATATTTTTATGTATTAATTACATATTTATTTTGATTATGATCCTACTAATTTGAGCTATTTATTATTTTTTATCTTGTAGGGACTAAATTGAAGGCAAAAGGAAATTTAGGGGAAAAAGCGTGAATTTGAAGATAAATTGGGCTAGCATGCGAAGTAGGAGAGGAGTGGTGCCAAAAATGCAAAGTGTGGAAGATTTTGGAGCAAAAATGAAAAAAAAAAGAGATTTTATAGCACAAGACCCTATTTTAATTCCAATTATATTAGGATAATTATTAAGAATTATTATTTAGATTTAATTATAGCATTTATATTTATTTATCATTATTTATCTTTTAGAGTTTAATTAGGAATAGACTAGGTTTCCTAGTACTATAAATAGGGGATGGAGTGACACAAATTTCACTCATCTTTTTCTGTAAACACTCTCTCCCCCATAAAGTTTAGTCTTTTGTTCTTTCCATATTTTTCAATAAAAATTCTATTTCCATTACATTTATTTCCTTTTCCCCAAAAATCATAAGCCATTAAACTTATCTAGCAGAAGGTTGTCGAAATTCCCCAAAAAGGGTTCATGAGGCTTAGAATCCGCGCTTAGCCTTCTCAACGAGTATTTATCGTTTCTCCGCATTACAGGGCTGATGCTTCCACCCATGTCCCTTAATAGGTGATCTTTTCAACTTGTGCAAGGAACGACCGCTTTGTACGTTTTGGGAAGGTTGCACAGTCAATTAGTTAGCTTATTGCGTCAGAGGTTGGCGAGCCCAAGAGACAAAATGGCGTGGTATTTGCCATTGAGAAGTGATGATCTAACATAAGATGGTCCTACAAAAGCAATTGTTGGCTAGAGTCAGGTTTCGCTAAATCGTAAGTTTAAAATCTTGGAGCTAGTGGTCGTAGGCGTCCTCTTCCACTATAATTGGCTTATTCTGTTTGAGAAGGATCATCTAAAAGTCGAGGATTGAACCCAAGGCAGATCGAGACAACCGGAGGCTGGAATCTATCCATAAGAAACTCATTTTCCTCAACTCTTTTTATCTCTACTATTTTAATTTTAATTTTCGCAATTTCAATTCAATCAAAACTTTTAATTCTTTTTTTATTTTATTTTTTCCAGATAAAAAATTTTAATTCTGTTTTTATTTTTTTTCAAGTACGCAAGTTTTGTTGGGCACGACTCTATTTGGGATTTTGAGGAACAAGCATTTGTACAAATCCAGTCTCTGAGGATTTAACCCTACTTCCCTTATACTATTCTGTTTCATTATTTTATAGCGATAGGATATTTTTGGTGCTCTCAACAACCGCATCAAAGGTTAGGTACTTTTCGGTTTGTCGCAGATTCAACATCTAACAACAATCCCAGACTCAAATGTGGTGATATTCTATTTTGTAATAGCATATACCTAGGGAGCCCTTGGTTATAGATGTTTTGATAATGTGATGCTATTTTGGGTTTCAAGTACAATGATGGTCATTTATATATATATATATATATATATATATATATATATATATTTATGGATGAATATATATATTTGGTATGTTAGCTTGACATGAGATTTTGGTATGTGTAGTAGCTTTAAGCTTAAGATTCTAATTAGCTAAAATGTTAGCCCAATATTGGTAAACTTGGTATGAATGAAACTTTGAATGGTTAATTTATTTGCTAGTGTGTATTGATGATATAAAATGTGGTACCAATTAGGGTACATTGGTTAGGCACCTAAGATGGTTGTTTTGGGATGTTCTGAGTATGTTTAATTGTGTTTTGAATAGGTTAAATGATTGGTATTTGAGTTGCTTAATGCCTAAGCAAGTAGAAAATGGTAAACTTGAGTTTTAAGGTACATTTAGGTGCACATGGTCTGAGACACGAGCTGAGATACGGGCTAGGACACGGCCATGTGTCTCAAGTCAGAGAGTAACATGGGTAGAGACACGGACTGGGACACGACCGTGTGTCCCAAATTTGACAGTCACACGGTCTAGGGCATTTCACACGGCCTGGCTACAATGTCGTGTGTCCCCTGTCTTTAGGTATTTTAAAAAATGGTCCTAAACTTCCTGAATTATTTCAAATTAGCCCTGTTTGTTCTTAAATTACTTCTAGAGTCCTGTAAACTCGTATTTAAGACTGTATGGGTAAATTTTACTGTGATTTTGAATGAAATAGCATGATTCATTAATCAATTGTATTTGATATGATTATGGAATCAAATGTTTTGATTTGGTTAGTAATGCCCGTAACTCTAATCTTGCGACGGAGGAGGGGGTTAGAGGTGTTACACTGATTGAATTATGACACCAACTCAACCAAGAATTTAAAGTTACTAGAGATAAATTTTTGGCTACCAGATTGCAGCTAAGAGGAACGTAAGGAAAAAGGTACGAAGCATTTGGATATTTCCTAAGCATCCATTTGTAGAGGTAATGAGATTGATTACGATGAGATTGAAAACAACAGTGATGTTGAGACTAATTATTGTAAAGATGATATTAAGTGTTGTAAGGACGATTCTAAAATTGATGTTAAGATATGTGCTTGAATACAATTGTAGCTAGTATGGTGATGAGGTGAATCATAATGAAGGAAAAATTACCATTAAGGACATTATTTAAAAGGGGTTAAATATATAATAAAAGTAGATTTTATTTGATATTTATAAAAATAATAAATTAATTATTTTTAAAAAATATATTTATATCAAATAATAATTTCAACAATAAATAATTAAAAATAATAATATATGAAAAGCATTATTTATTATAAAAATATATTTTGATGTGAAACAATAATTTTATGAATAAAAAATTGATATAAATAACTCTACATCAATTTGTTTTGGTGTTATAATTTTTAAATTTATTTATTAGATTTAGATGGCGTGCGATTGGTTCTGGTGAGATTAAAAATAGTGGTGGTAGTGAGATTAGTTGTTGTAGCAATGAGATTAAGAATTGTAACTATTAGTATAAAATCAGTGGTGAGATATGTGTTGGAACCTATTGTAAAACCCATAACCCGATCCGGTCGTCGGACCTGAGTTACGGAATGCTACAATCATAATCAGAATAGAACACATTCAATTCACATTGTTTATCTCAAATAAACATAGAATACTTCATAAATGCATAATTATTACTCAAATTTAACAAAAATCATCCAAACATAGTCAATTCAATTTATAAATAACAAATATGTCATTTCTCATATTATATACGAGCTTATGTATGCTCTAGTATCATCCAGAATTTAACTAAGACTAATTTGCAATATTCTCAAAATTTCAGTTTAATTATAAATAAAAATAATTTAGAGCTCAATTTAATCATCATAAATCAATAGTTAATCATTATTCATAGCATATATGCAAAAATGGAACTTAAATTAGGTCTACGAAACTTAAAAATCAATTTAGAAACAAATAAGGACTAATCTGAAACAAAATAGAAAAAAATATGGAAAAATACTGTAAACAGGGGTCACACGGCCGTGTGACATTCATGAACCGTGTGAAAAATCTTGCACTTAAAATCAAACAGATCACATGACCGTCGGGGGGTGACCATGTGTGGCACATGGCCGTGTGACAGACTATGTCCTAGGCCGTGTGTACCTAAAATGACTTCAAAACCAAGCTATTTCAACATCCATATCCTAAGTTTCAAACCATACCATTTCCATCCATTTATACTTGTTCAAAACACATCAAAAAATGCCAAAATCATGCCAATTCGCCTTCAACCTATGTGCCTAACCAATATACCCTCATTAGTACCACAATTCAAATATTTAAAATTTAATTCACTTATATCATTTCACAAACCAAAAATCATGTTTCTATCAAGCATTTCATAACCTTAAACCACAATCAAAACCAAACTTGCAAAGGCATGAATCATACCACTCATATACATATGGTCAAAACATACCAAAAGAGCCAAATAAACACAACCACAACATCACATAATAAAGTATGAAACATGTCTAATAACAATTGAACTTTAAACTCCTAATACATGCCATTTATAACCTAAATCAAAGTAATCACAATTTATACTGAGTCGTTTAACGGATAGTGTGAGCTCCGACTTGAACTTCCAACTGTCATAAACTTTTGATGATCTACAAGAAATCAAACACAAAGGATGTAAGCAAATCTTTGCTTAGTAAGTTCGTAATAAACTTAAAATTTAACTTACAGTCAAGGTTGCAACTTAAACAGTTTACAATTAAATTCATAAGCATGGTCATGAGTTCATTATTAACCTATACATATCACAATTCTCACAAGGTTAATGAGTTCACATATAAGAAACTCATAACCTTATCATGTTATAAAACATATACAAGTAAACACATTAGATATACCATTCATTCAACACCTATTCATCTAACATTTCACATTTACATTTCAAGTGTTCATTTCAAAAGTTCATTTTTACATAAGTATCCATATAAACATTTCGAATAACCATCTCATATAACCATTTCATATTACACCTTTAACACATAATCATTTTGTAAATCACATTTTGTTTCAATAATTCATATTAATTTATCCATTCAATGTCTCATTCCATATAACTGTTTTATATACTCGTTTCATTTTATACATTTAACAACAATGTTAATAAACATTAATCCTGTCAACCACAATCATTCAACATGTGAGTTTTATATACACGAGTTACATAATCTAATCAATTATACAAGATCATTCAATACCAAGTCATGATATAATATCAAAAATCATGTATACATTTATATAATTCATTAGCAAGTCATCTAACCATTGAAAACCTACCTGATGAACGATATAAATAGGTACAAATACGCGATTATCCACCCAAGACACGCTAAAAAGCTCAAACAAGCCAAATCAATTGAGAACACGCCTGGGAACCAAGTGCCTAGCTCGTAGGCTAACATCCCTCCAGAAATATGCCTAGGCACCAAGTGCCAAGCCCGTAGGCTAACATCCGCCCCCGGTAACATGATAGAATCATTGTAAGTATAACACAATAGTCAACAACAAATGATGGACTCCAGTATATTTAGTGGATAATAACAAGTCAAGAATCATCATCTCATCACAAGTCAATCTCATACAGCACGGAATATAACCTATTGGCATGCCAATTGTATCCTATTTTATGTTCATTCAGGCTTGATATACGTAATCGTATAACAGTTTACATTTCAGTCCATTTTATCACCAATTCAATCGTAATATTTCATATATAACCAATGTCATCAAATTATAGTATTTTTAATAATAACATTACTAAAATACACAAAATAATACCGAATGAACTTACCTAGACACAATGGCTATGAACACTTCAACGACGACTACTCGACGACTTTTCCTTTCCTACAATTATCAACTGGTTAATCCATTTTTCATTTAAATATAATATTTTCATTCAAATAACCAATTCAATACTTTAAAACACTTAAATTCACATATATAACCCTTTATCAACATTTTACACTTTTACCCTAACCTTTTACCTTTTGTTCAATTTAGTCCTAAACCCGTAACTTTTACAATTATCACAATTAAGCCCAAAACCAAACTAGCCAAATTTTTACTTATACATGTACAACCCATAATTGTTGAAATTTCACAATAATTTCATTTAATTTTACTATTTTAACAACTTAATCCTTAAACTTTAAAATTAACCAAAACCACTTTACAAAATAGTCCTATTTAATTATCAAGCTTAATAATTTATCATCAAGCTTCAAAAACATCAAAAATTCATCGATGACATAATTCAAAATATTTAACAATTTTACAAATTAGTCCCTAAGTTAGCTAGATTAAACTACAACGATCTTAAAAACATAAAAATAACTAAAAACGTGCTTGGAACACATACCGTGCAAGGTGAAATAAACTTGGCTGAATGCTTGACTTAAAAATCCATGGAGTTTAGGTTGAAGAAATCCAAGAATGAAGAAGATGGCAACCTTTGTTTGTTTTAATTTATGCTTATTTATTAGATTTTATAAAATACCATGCATAAACCGTCCACTCATGTTAATTATGGCCTAATTACAACATAAAGTCTTCCAACCATGATTTTAAAGCCATTAAGCATTAATAAATTAATAGTGATTAATTTTTGCACTTATTTCGATTTAGTCCTTTTTTTTAATTAACTATCTAAACATCAAAATTTTTGGACCAAAATTCATATACCTATATAATCACTAAATATTTTATAAAATAAATATTTACGACCTCGGTTTATAGAAATAAGGTCCCGATACCTCATTTTCTAAAACTACTTGACTTTAAGGACAAACTACTTATACTTAACTATTCATTCAATTAGCAAAAATTATCAAATCACAATTCAATATAGTAATATATTTGACTATAAATATTTAAATAATAATATTTACGGACTCACTCGTCGAATTTGTGGTCCCGTAACCACTGATTCTGACATCACTGAAAAACGAATTGTTACAACTACATTTAATAATTGCGAAAAAAATAGGCAGTGCAAAGTGCAATGCTGGTTGTAGTGCCCACTAAAGATGACACTACAACAAGATTACAAAAAAAAAAACACAAAAAAATTGTTTACGTAATTTTATTTTTCTAAGTCTGCGGAGTCTAGTTTAGTGGAATAATTTATTATATTTAAACCCAATACAACAAGTGATTTAAATCACATCACACCCTGATATAACAATCTCATACTTGTATTAAAAGATCTAGATCACACACTTCTATGTTTTTCCCTTGAAAACTTAGTGTGTAAACCATGTGACTCACTTGTTTACTTACAAAAAAAAAAATGCACTCGTAAAAGTAATTCCTTATTGGATAAATTAAGTGTTCAAATCTACTCTCTTCTAATTTACACAAATCTCTATTATATAAGAGTTTTAGGCTTGATAAAAATCAAAATATAATCAAGATTTGTATTTTGAGTTTAAGTTGATTAATATTTTTTAATATATTTAAATGATAATTTTGGTGATTTGATATTTTCTTTACATTTGGGTTTTTTTAACATTTATTAGAAAAATAAATTAATCTATTGAAGGGAATATTCATTATTTTGACATTTGTTCTTATTTTATACTGTATTTATTCCCTTAAACCATACACAAGAATATTATTAGAGCCTCCATTACATTTCATCCAACCAAACCATTGTTTTACCCATTTCATTCTATTACAGCTCTATTTCATTTCTACAGAATGATATTTCTATTACAGCTCTGTTCTATTCCAACGAACAAAACGTATTGTTAGTGTGTAAAACAAGTGACTCACTTGTTTACTTACAAAAAAATGCACTCACAGGAGTAATTCTTTATTGAACAAATTAAGTGCTCAACTCTACTCGCTTCTAACTTACTCACAAGCCTTTAATATATAAGAATTTTATGCTTGCTAAGATAAAAGTTCAAATATAATCAAGATCATGCTAAATTAACCTCATAAAAAGACTTTACAAATTTCCTCGTAAAGTTTAGAATAAATCAAATATCTCTAAAATAAGTCTTTAAATGTGAATTGCACAGTGTCAAGTGTAGTGGACACTGTGTGAAGCACTGCTTACATAACTACCTCAACAAATACGTCTTTCAAGGTTGAACAAGGCTTCCATATTTAGAGCACGAATCTAGTTTCACAAAGTAACCTTTAATCCATCTTGATTTGTCAATATCTCATCAAATCAAATACCCTTAATATAAAGATATAATGGATTGAGACAAATCTTCATAAAGCTAGTTTATATCTTCTTGGATTGCACATCCTAGTATATAAGGGAAATTGATCACATTAAAATCCTCAAAAAGCAATCTTGACTCAATCTCTTCTTTAAAAATAATTATGAGATTGGTTACACAAAATCCATGAAAAAATGCAAGGAAATAATCAAGATATTTTGGTTAAACATGTCAACAAATAAGATAAATTATAAAACTTGGAGAGTGTTAAGTGCACTCACTGGTCATTGCTCGAATCATTACTCTCACAATTTGCCTCAACAATGTGTTTGAATTCAATTATAGTGGTGGTGATGAGGTGAATCATAATGAATAAAAAATTGATTTTATTTGATAAAACATATGTTTATATCAAAAAGTAATTTGAATAACAAATAATTAAAAATAATATATCAAATGTGTTATTTATTATATTTATAACTAAATTTTGTTAAAGTATTTTTATGTAAAACAATAATTTCATTAATAAAAAATCAATAAAAATAATTGTACATCAAATAAATTTTATAATATAATTATTAAATTTTTTACTAGATTTTTGAATAAATTATTACAATAAAAAATCTTACCGGAAGAAAGAAGAAAAAAGGGTTAAACAAAAAGTTTTAAAATAAAATGTTAGTAAAAAAAAAAGAGTTAATTGAAAAGAAAAAGAGAAAGGCGAGATAAAAAAAATAAAAAAAGAAAAGAAAATATCGGAAATAAAAGTGTGAAAGGAGTTGCTCCATTTCCACTAGACATATGAGCTTTAACTCAAGATTTTAACCTCTAATGATGTGAAAAGCATTTCTACCACACTGAGGGGTGTTACCCTGTTGTGGAAAGGTATATTCTTCCATATTCCATCTCACCATGGAAGCTTAAATATAGTACGGGTACTATTTATTTTTCTCTCTTTTGATGTTGAATTTTTCTATGATATTTTGGAAATGTTATTTGATTTCCGAAAATCCTTAAAGAGAGTAGCCTAAATGTTGTTTTTAAGCTAGGTTTTAATAAATCTCACAAGGTTTTGCTGGTGGGTGGTATATGAGTGCTTTGGGATGATTCCATTATGGTGGAGGTGCTTTATAACCATTTACAATTCATCCATATGAAAAATTCTACTAATTATTATTATTATTATTATTATTATTATTTATCCTCATAGTGATTTATGGAAGTCCACAAACTCACTTATGGAATTAGCTCAACGTACTTTCTAACTCGACTAACCAGCCTTGGATTTTTTTAGGAGATTTCAGTGGCATAATTGATGTGAAGAAAAGCAAGGAGGTAGCCTAGACAAGGTACTTTGTAACAATGCGTGGAAAATACTTACAAAACCATAGACTGCTTTTGTTGAGGATGCTTGATAGACCCCGCCCTTTTCGATTTTTCTTTTGATAGAAAGTCTTGGAAACATTATCAGAGTTTACGGAGACACTTACGATATGGAATAAGGAAGTATTTGGTAACATTGAGGGTGTTCAAATGAATCCTAATCTCTCTAGCCTTCGTACTGATTGTTGATCAAGAGGAACTCTTATAAAAGCTTAACATCTCGTAGTGATTGGTTGATCATGGGGGGACCAAAATACGAGATACTTCTATAGTAGAACGATTACCGCAAGAAACAGAATCAAATCTTGGGGTTATGACTAGAGGATGAAATCCTAAAGGTAAAGCGTTCTCCTTTTCTCAATACCTTTATACCAACGAGGGTACTATTGCAGGAAATTTTTCCATAAAGGGTTGTTTCCCAACTATCGATATATAAGATTTGGAAATTCTGAATAGACCGGTCTTTAATGAAGAGATTTGAAAAGGCTTTGTTTGACATAGAGCCATTAAAAGCGCTAGGACCTCAATTTTTCAACTAAAGTGGCACCTTGTGAGTGACTCAAATTGCAAAATGCTTAGAGTAGGGTTGTTGAAATGGTTATGTCAATTGAATTGGTGTTAATTGAATTTTTTAATTTTATAACTGTTAATCGAATTAGTTTTTTTAAAAAAATTAACCTAATTGAAATATTTTAATTAATGCGGTCGGTTAATTGAATTAACCAAAATTTATATGTTTTGTTTTGTTTTGTTTTTTTTTGTTAAAAGAAGTATAAAATATATTAAAAATAAATAATTGATTATAACAATTAACTTGGCAGCGGAAACAATTATTATAACAATTAACTTGAAGTGCTTCAAAATTTTATTATTATAAAGATTTCTAATGTCTAGCTTTTAATTGTTTTATATTTAGTTTTTTATTAAAAGAATTAATATGTATTGTTGCTACTAAATAATCCTAAGCAAATTACTCTATCCACGTTTTAGAATATATATATATATATATATATATATATATATTTGGTTTGCACATGCTATCAACAACTTCTAGACTTGAATAATCTAAATATGTTGCTCCAATAATTGAAAATAGGAGTTGAATTGAATCAAGAAAGATACTTATGTCAATTTCATGTCCAATGCGAATGTCCAATTTCATTTCTTTTAACATATCAATTCATTTTATGCTGATTTCTTTTAGAATCATTTGGTATATATATATATATTTAATCCACATGTTTTGGTTTTCTGTTTATAAGTTATGCATACTTTTTAGATTTTTAATTTTTTTACTCAAGAAATTTTTTAATTTTTAATTTTTAAAAATATTTCTTTTGAAACTTTTAGAATGTATTAAATTGAAAAAATTTATAAATGTTGAAGGTTAAATATTTGAATTTTTTAGAATTAAAATAAAAAAATATAAATATTAAAACTTAAATTTATTAAATTTTTTAGATTGAAAGAAGGGATAATATTAAAAATTAAATTTATTTTAAATCAATAAAAAAATAATATTTAATTTCAAAAAGTGATAAGAATAAATCAAGAAAATTAATAGATTAAAAGATGAGGGATGACCTTTTACTATTTCAATCTTAGTCATACTTCCGAGTTTTCGCTGTACCTTCTTCATTCGATTAAATCTTCTTTTTTTAAAACAGAATTTAAGAGAGATATCTGAAGTAATTTGGGGGAGTCTTCCTTTTACAGATTATTGGGTTTTGAGGGACGATATGGCGGAAGTTAGAAGGAAGATATCAGCAGCGTCAGCCAGAGCTCACACCAGAAAATCTCATCAAAGCTCTTCTTTCAAGTTTTCTCCAGGTGTGTTTTACATTTGATTTATGTTTCATTTGATCCATTCAAGTTTCAAGCTTTTCTGCTGGCGGATCATGATTTTTTTTTCTCATTGCTTATTTGGTTGATAAGCAGATACGAAAAGAACAACCTTTTGAATTCATTGTATTTGGTCACTGTTTCGAAAGGATAAGAACAGACTGTTCTTTTCATTTCTTGGTGACTTTGTTTTGATTGGCTTAGGACTTTGTTCATTTAGAATTCCACTGATTTTATACCTCAAAAGTGGTAGCATTTTAGGTAATAGCTGTTGAATGGGTGTTTGTAATTGTTCTGTTATAAACAATAGAGACAGAAAGGTATTATCATGATTCAAAGTCTTGAACAATTAAGCACTTTCTGTGTGCAATTAAGTGGTAAAGTATGTTAATGGTTGAATGCAGCTTCCTTGACAATAGGACACTGAATTCTCTTATTCCATAAATGGAGAATCGATATTGACATACTGCTACTTATCCTCTATTGTTTATTGCAGTTGTTAAACTTTGGTCCTTAGTTGCTCAGTTATATGCTCTGAGTTATTTACTCTCTGTGACACTTACCATGCAAGTTACTTTGACAACTAACAAGTCAAAATATTTACGTTACAAGGTAGAAATTTTCAGGTTTCTTCAAGAAAATACTAGCAGTCTTGTTTGTGGGGATTTTGGCATGGATTTACCAGGTGATCCAACCACCTCCCCCCAAGATGTGCGGCTCTCCGAATAGTCCCCCTGTGACAGCACCAAGAATAAGGCTTAAAGATGGAAGGCATTTAGCCTACAAAGAGCATGGTGTTCCGAGAGATGTGGCCAAGGATAAAATTATCATGTGCATGGTTTCAGGTCCGGTAGGCATAATGTTGTTGTTGCAGCTACTCTATCTCCGGTACTTGTTAATTGGCTTACTTTTTATTTATATTTCTGTCTCTTGTCTATGTTTTATTGTTTAATATGTTAAAATTTTAGTGTTCTATGAACTTTTAGATGGTTTCTTTCAGGAAGTTATCGAAGAGTTAGGGGTCTACATTGTGTCTTTTGACAGACCAGGTTATGGAGAAAGTGATCCGAATCCAAAGCGAACAGTAAAGAGCATGGCAATGGATATTGAAGAGCTTGCTGATCAGTTAGGACTAGGATCCAAATTCTATGTAATTGGCTATTCCATTGGAGGGCAGGCAGTATGGAGTTGTCTCAAGTACATACCTAACAGGTATTTTTTGCCCAAGCTAATCATGAGATAGTAAACTAGCGCATCTAGCAGTCACCTTATTGATGTTTTCCTCATATCGACAATGTATTTGTGACTCCGAACAGGTTAGCTGGGGCAACACTATTAGCTCCAGCTGTTACTTATTGTTGGCCTAATCTTCCTGCAAATGTATTGAATGAAGCCTTCAATCAGAAGTCAAGAAAAGACCAGTGGGTTATTCGTGTTGCTCACTACGCCCCTTGGCTCGTTTACTGGTGGAACACTCAAAAACTGTTCCCTGCTTCTAGTGTTTTAGCCAACAATTCTGATGTTTTGTCCAGTCAGGACAAAGAAATTACGTCTAGAATTTATTCGAGAAAGGATTCCGTGGTATGTATTTCTTAAAAGACGTGCCTTCCTCGTTTTCACTTCCTCTTAGCAGTATGAATCGGCCAAAGGAAAAGGCAGATTACAAGGTAATTGAACTTATGTGATTCATTGTGTTTTATGCTTTGTCCCTTGCAGTCACAACCAGTTACAGAGCAAGGAGAGTTTGAGTCCCTTCATCGAGATCTTATAGTTACACAAGGAGCATGGGAATTCGATCCTCTGGATCTGGGAAATCCATTTGCAAACAATGAGGGTTTTGTACACCTTTGGCATGGGGATGAGGATAAGATCGTGCCCATTACAATGAACCGCTACATTGCAGAACAATTTCCCTGGATTTGGTACCATGAAGTTTCAGGTGGTGGGCATTTCTTTCCTCTAGCTGATGGGATGGCCAATACTATCATAAAGGCACTTTTAGTTGGAGAAAAATAGTGAGTAATGGCCTCTATCTATCTGTTCATCTCATGCTTCTGGAGCCTGAGGTTTTGTAATTTAATCTCAAATTTGTAGCATTTGAGGATGCTATTCCCCCCGAGATTTGTCTTGGAAACTTGTTCGTTTTGACATTTGAGTATGCCTAACAAGGATGTGGTATTTTCGGTCGATGACATCAAAAGATGTAGGTTTGCAATGTTGAGAAGGCCAAATCCATCATGCATGAGTGTAACTGGGTCCATCATACTTAATTATTGTTATACTCTCAAAATAATATATAAAGTAATATATACCATAATCCAGTACTATTCCTCAAGCCTCACGATTTTTTCTCCTTCATAATCAATGTGTAATACGATAATCAACGCTGTGCAGTCTTCAACATTTTTTTTTCTTTATATGAAAAATAAAATCCTCAATTCCAATATGGTCCCAGAAACAAAATCCATTTTTTAATTTTAGTATCAAAATAAAATGAATCTCTAAAAAGAAAAATGAATCAACGCGTAATGCTTTTAATTTCAAAATATTATAACATTAAAATGCATTTCATTTGTCGGTTACAATACTATATAAAGAATGAATAATAAATCCTAGAAAATCTGCACATATTTATAAACAAATTTTAAAATACATAAAAAAAAAAAAGAACCAAAATTTTCATCAAGTAAACAGATTTAAGAATTAATAAGAATGTCTCCCGTGTTTGTTCATATACTAGATTTAGTTTTTGTTTTCTACTATTTTCTTTTAATTCAAAAAATCTTAATAAAATCATATAGTGATTACTACTTACACTATAATCATTCATACGATCAAAATAAGTGTTCCTAAAAGAACCTAAAGTATAGACAGAACCGTAGCACATACCATGATCCACAAACTATAATATCATAGTTATAGAGGCCTTCATGAAAGAACTCAAAGGGACTAACAGAATATCAACTAGTTAGATGTAATTCAACTTCGCTATTTCAAAATGTAACGTAATATGGTATAGACAAAACAATTAGAATACAACATCTGTGATACAGAAATATGTGAACCCATACTAATACAATCAGTTGGCAGCAACTCCTATAAATGACATGGAAACATTTTTCCTTGTAGCTTTTTTTGAGTGGTGAATTAGGAAAGCAAGCATCCTGGACTAATGAAGGTTAGTTAAAATCTTATCTTATTACAAGGGTGTTGAAATCCTCAATTACTGCCCTGCTTAGCTGTGCTACCAGCTGTTGTCATGAAAGATTCGCCACATCCACATTGCCCTTTGGAGTTTGGGTTGATAAAAATAAACTCAGACCTGTGAAGAAACGATGAAATACAAATTAGAACCAAAGAAAATAATGATGCACCAGCTTCATAACAGGACGTGTACAAAATCAACAACAAATACGAGCCAGTTTCTGTAACACAAAGCATAACAGTTCATTTATATACATATCAAATATAGTTACGCCTTGCATGTTTCATAACTCCGTACATGCAATGTTATTTTTTATCCAGTTAAAGAAGAGTACGAAATCATGCTTGAAGACACATGAGCACACTCGCACAAACACAGGACTCCGACAGACGGATCACCAGCAAGGTTAATGTAAGAAAAATGTACAACAGATGTTCATTCATAAGAAACCAGGTGCTACAGTGTTCCTTATATACAAAAGATATAACAGATTTGTAAAGGACAAAGGACAAAGGACAAAGGACAGTGAATTTGTTACGCCTGGTGAGCTGGAATCTGTTGAGGATTGGATGAGCTGAGCTGGTCATTCTGTTTGTTATTCATTTCTCCTAATAGTCACTAAGCAGGAATGGGATGGTGGTAATGGAGCAGCATTCTCTGTCTATAAAACCACTGTGAGCAACAATAAGAATGCTACAGTAAAGGTTAAAACGGGAACCAGTAAAGTGATCATAAGTCATAACACGCAGCCATGTTCAAAGAAATGATGATAAACAGATAAGAACCACAAAGGTGAAAATTGTTGAAATGGAAATGAAAAAACAAGACGGGAATGCAAGACTGAAAACTAAATTGAATATATCCATGTAATGATTCAAGGTAGAAAAAGAATTTCATTCCAGTTTCCACCTGGAAATACACAAACAGAAATAAATGGTTCATTTTCCTGACGACTGATTGATCAAACGTAAGTTCTTTAAATCTCATTTATATTTTTCACCTTACTAATGGCTACTAATTGATCATATAAGAACATAACTAATTATTATCAAATAAAAAAAATGATACAATAAACATTAATTGTTTTGATACCTGAGTTTATCATCTACAAAATCCATCTTGGTCCCAATCACATGCATCAAAGCTTTTGGATCAATTAGTATTTTAACGCCCTTGTCCTCAACTAATTCATCAAACTTTCCTTTCTCATCTATCAGTCAATTCCATAAAATAAAACAAAAATCAGTTCCCCACATCTTTATTCTTTTCAAAAATAAGAGAATAGATTTGATAGAAGGACGAGAATATGAGACGAACCGGCGTAATTGAGGGTGTAAGATAAACCGTTACATCCACGAGCCTTAACACCCAATCGAAGGAACGATCTTTGGCGCTGTTGAAGAAGGTGATGTATTCTGGAGGCTGCTGCGTCGGTCAACGTCAGAACTTGCCGCCTCAGAGCCGGTTGCCCGATTTTCTCTGCGGCGGTCGCGAATAATCGAGAAGCCATGGATTTGTGAACAAATCTACGCGAGAGGCCATTATCATTTTTTCTGCTTATATTTTATTTTCTTTAAGAAAAAGGGTAAATTTCACATATAGTAACCCAGTTATAAAATATTTTTATTTTAGGCACTAAAAAAATTGTAATTTGAATATCTATATTACATAATTCAATCATTTTAGCCACCTACATTAAAATCACAAACGGTACGTGCTAGTTAAAAAAGTCGGTATAATAATAAATTTAGCCATAAACTTTTTACATATGATATCAATTTAGTTATAATTTAAAAAAATTAACTCTTAAATTTTAAAAATATTCTCAGTTTAATCCCAATTCTAACAAATTAAAAGAAATATATAAAAATACATCATTACTTTTACTAGGGAATTCATGCATTGGGTCAACTTTTTAGCTTTAGTGTCTACTAAGCAATGCCTTAGCTCATCCCTAATTATTTCAATACATGGATTCAATTAACCTAGTTTATCAATGCCCACAACCTATTATTCAATTTACCTTCATGCTTTTGTGTATCCATTTATCATGTGGTATACTTAACACAATTTAACCTATTCACAGTGTAATAAATTGAACTAATTAGCCAAAAATTAAACAACCTAGAATCAATCATTATCGTACTAAATTTATAGTTTATACACACAATCCTATTTACATGCTCCTAACCATTTACTTGTATTTCTACAAACTCGAGCATAAATAAAACACAATAAAAAAAAATTAACTAAACTAAGCAAATATTTAAAAATACCAAAAAATATTAAATAAAAATTTAAAAATTCTATGTTAATCTCGCACTTTATTTGACACATTGTCCTTAATGTGGCTGAAAAATAATTAAAGAAACAGATTACCCATTTTGGTGTGAAACTCCATGATGTTTGTTGGGTGACCGTCCCCTTTCTTATTTAGCTCCAAAATATAGTGTCGTCTAAAGCGTGAAATTCCTACACAGAAATAAGAAATTTTTTAGCAATAAAAAGAATCTAGCAAATGCAAAAAAAAAAAAAAAAAAATCCAAGTTTTAAAATTACAATCCCCAACATATAAAGAAGAGTTCAATTTCAGTAGGAGTCTTGTTTGGATGCCTCTTCCTCTTCTTCCTTGGGATTTTCCTCCTCTTCTAGGTCTTCATCGTCAATTTTACTGTTGCCTGGTCTCGAAATGTGTTTGAAGGATGGGAATTGTGGCATTCGCAGGCTGTGTCTCAGTGCATAATTCTCGTAAATCGACCCTATCTCTTGCATCCATCAAATTATTCATTCTGAGTTAGGAATGTTAGCTTCGTCTGAACTTTGTCGGGCTTCAAAATCCCTTTTTTGTTTGTGAAGTTCTACAAACTGTCTTGTGCCGAACTCTCGTATCAAGTTCTTTGATGGCTATAGAAATAGTTCTGACCTGCCTATGGGAACTTTCTCTTGCTTGCATAAGGCTATCACAAGATGTGGGAAAAGTAGCCCTATTTTCTTCTTACGAACGCAACGAATCATGCTTCAATATATTAAAGTTCCAATACAAATTCTTTCCTTCTGCAAGATAGTATAAAGCATAGTGGCTACAAAAGTATTGATTTTAGACACAATTACCTTAGGATTTATACGAGTTCAAATGAATTGGAACCACATCTTGGCCATAAGGGATAGTTTAACATGTGGAAACGATATTGGAAACTTAGTGTCTAGCTGACGTGTCCATTCACCTTTCCCGTCAGTTAAGTAGTCTATAATGATGTCCATGTCTATGTTTTAGAAAAAAATTAAATTTGATTTTTGAAAAAAATAATACATGTAGAATGGAACATCATAACATCTACAAATTTTTGGGGGTGATGCTGATATGTCTATGCTCCTAACAGTGACGTGCGACCATGGCTCACCCAATGGTCGCGTGGCTTCCATTTCTTTTAATAAGACATAAAATTCATGCACAACAGGAATGTTAGTCAGGTTTGTCGGGATTTTACTGAATTTATTGCACATACGGTATTGAATCAATTCTCGTATTGTACTACTGAGAGTCATTGGGGATTCGAATTGGAACACCCTTTACCCGACCCAAATCACTGAATTCGAATATTGGGTGCTACAATACCTAAACACTTATTAAAAATTTTAAAACTAGCGTAACTCAATTACGACAAAATTCTGTTTATTTCTTCACAACCAATAAAAGAGGTACTTATTAAATACGACAAACTTAAATATAGTAAACAAATCATTACAACTTAAACCTTCGATAAAGACAGACTCAGCATGGCATAGAATACAATTTTCCATATCCTTACAGTGTCCTCTGTATGCATAATATTGCAACTTGAACAGCCACCTTGGCGCATTCCAGGCTTGGTCCCTCCTGGCGTACCAACTCTTTAATCGAAACCTACATCATAACATACGCTTGTAAGTTTGTATGAACTTAGAAAACTTTTAACCAAGGTCACCTTGAACGTTTTTCGTTGAATTATCTCAACTTGAAGAGTTCTGAATTACTTTTCTGATATTGGTGGGTACTTTTGTAACACCCTAAAATAGGGCCTAAGAGTTTAGGGGTATTTTAGGAATTTTAGCTCTTGAGTGCTCGAGATTTCGTAGCATGGTAAATCGGAATTATATTCGACTATGGCATTATAATTGTTAAATAAATTTTTGAAAAAGTGTTTTAGAAACCTTTAATTTTAGAAAGAGGACTGATTTGTAACAAAGTCAAAATAGTAGGCATTTATGTTGCAATTTTATCAATTTATAAAATTGAACCTATTTCTTCCCCATCAACATGTTTTCACGTCAGTTGTTTTTCCTTTCATTGTGCTTGTTGTCTCTTTGATTTCCCTAGCTTTCTCCACTCGTTTTTGATTACCAAAATATAAGCTTTTGATTTCTCTCAATACCCAAGCTTTAAACATCTATAGAATCTCTTTAAAACTATAACACCCCTAACTCGTATCCATTGCTGGAACAGGATTATAAAGCATTACCGAACAAATGAAACCATTCAATTATTATATCAATGCAATACATATTCTAATTTCATTCAAATACATTCATAACGTCCTTTAATCGAGCCCTCGAGGCCCTAAAAATACAATAGAAACAGTCCAGGACTAAATCGAAAATATTTAGAAAGTTTAGCAAAAAGTTAGAAAAAATATACACTGCAGGGGTCACACGGCCTTGTGACTTGGCCATATGGCTAACATGGCTGAGACACACATCCGTATCTTAGGCCGTGTAACATTCGAAATAGGGACACATGATCGTGTCCCAACCCGTGTCCTTGCCCGTGTAACTCACTAACTTAGGTCACACGGTCAAGCCATACGCCTGTGTGCCAGGCCGTGTAACTTTTGAAAAGCAACCATTGACAACCTACAGGGGACACACAGCTGAGACACACGCCCGTGTCTTAGGCCGTGTGGACAAGAAATAGGCCAAAATCAAGCATTTTTTTTCACCCAATTTCAACAAGTACCAACACACCAAATGAACCTATGATCAAGGCAACAAAACATGCCAAAATATGCATAATAAGACCATTTCAATCTACAATAAGTCCATTCAACCAATATGCCATTTAGGCATCTCAAACACAACCAAGCATTCATACTTACATTTGCATCAAAATGATAATGTTTCATCCAAACAACCTTAACTAAATTCTATATCAACACATAACCTAATTGACCTCATTTCAACCATGCCAACACATACCACTTTGGCCATTTAACTCATGCATCAAATTGGCGATAAAAACACCAACCATCAAGGCATGAAATGCCAAAAGCACATCGACCATATTACCATATTTACAAGCCAAACATAACAACTAGGTCATCAAACACAAGTCCACCTATACATGCCATTATAACCTTTATCAAGACATTAAAAACTACCGATATAATCACTGGATAGTGTGATAGATCTCCAACAAGCTTTCAACCTGACTGAGCTTCCAATAATCTGTAAAGTAAAGGAAAATAACTATGTAAGCAATGAATGCTTAGTAAGCTCGTATGAATATTAAACATAACATTTCATCATATATATGAAATTTACACGACAAATGTAAAGCTTTACAAATGCCACAAGATTTATCAAACTATAAAACTATCGACTCACATATACTTTCTATTCATAACATAATAAGATCGTATAAGTTGTACTACATAATCATCAATCTTTTCTTAAAATGATGAATCATTCTACTTACTTACTTTCTGTTCCATTTACTTAGCATAAGCTTAATTAAATTATCAATTCATGAATTAGTATGATTATTCATGACATAGGTGAATTCACCTTTAGTATAAGTAAATTTCTTACATATAGGTAAGTTTTTTAATTCATCAATCTTTTTATCTTATCACATTACATTTCAATTGTGAACTTACCATTTCATTACCTTTTCTTACCCATTTCATTTGCATAACACAAGACATAAACATAAACATCAACCATAACCACAAGCTTGATACAAGCCTAATTGTCATCATCAATACCCAAGTAAGTACATTTATACACAACTCTTTTAGGGTCAAGTACATGATAAATCATTTCATAAGAAATTACATCTTTTCATTTGCATAGTATAAAGTATAAACACAAAAATTAACCATATGTGTTCCTGTCATCCACAATCTCAACCGGAGAATTGAAACATTCAATTCAAGCTTAAATATATGACAATTCCATCAAAATCAATAAACAAGTTACCTTACCGATATTTACAGTCAGATGAATTCATTAAACAAATTATCTTACCGAGATTTTCCATTTGAAGAACGATTTACGAATAAGAGTACATCGTCAGATCAACCGAACACACCAGACAGAAGCTCATAAGAGCTAATCCAATCGAAACACGCCAAGCAGAAGCTCATAAGAGCTGATCCAATTGAAACACGCCAAATAGAAGCTCATAAGAGCTGATCCAACCAAAACACGCCAAACAAAAGCTCATAAGAGCTGATCCAAAAAAAAACACGCCAAACAAAGAGTATAACATGAGAGTTCGCAACAAATACTGAATCTCGATTTACTCAGGTAATATACAGATATCTCCCTCCAATACTATCTCTACTCTAAACCCCCGTAACTCACCAAATCACAATTGTACTCTATCCCGCGTTCAATCCAAACAGAGCATCAAATTCAATATTATATCTCAAATTACCATTAATTATCAACAATTAAAAATAAATATATAAGTTTTACCATGTTAATCTACTTAAAAATTCATATTGATGTTAAATTCTAACCGTACGAACTTACTTGGCCAAATTGCAGAAACGTCGAAATACATGGGCTTTTTTTGGTAATTTTTCACTCCTCGATTTTCCACTCCATCTTGATCTAAATTAATAATTTCATTCAATTTATTAATTTAGATAGTAAAAAAATTATTTTACGCAATTAAGTCATTTTTGGCATTTTTACAAAATTACCCCTAATATTTTACTTTTATTCAATTTAGTCCCAGAGCATAAAACATGCAATTTAACCATTTTCATTGCAAATTCCTAACAATCGAATATTTTTAGCTTCCATTTCAGCCTACTTTTGCAACAATTTCACACCAAGTCCTTGTATTTTTACTATTTCAACAATTTAATCCCTAATAGGCAAATTCATCAAAAAATCACTTAATAAAATACTTATAAATAACAACTAGTACTTCAAATTAATCCATTAACATCTAAAATCACAAAGATTCATCAATGGCAACATTCAAAATCTTTAACAGTTTTAAAAACGAAGGTACGAACTAGCTAGACCTAGTTGCAACGATCTCAAAAACATAAAAATTATTAAAAATAGACATCAAAATCTCCTCTATGCATAGAAAATGGATTGGCCGAATCTCCTTTCTCTGAAAATGGAGTTCTTCCCATCAAAAAAGAAGAACACAAAACAAAATTATGTTTTCTTTTTCTTTTTTCTTAATTAATACTTATTATTTAATTTATTAATATTAAAGTATATCATATAAGCTAACAAAAATAATCACCAATCTCCCACTCAACCATAATATGGTATATTTACCATATTATTCCATAAATTTACTTTTTCATTGCTATTAAACATCTTTAGTTAGAAGAATTCAATTTTCACACTTTTTATGATTTAGTCCTTTTTAATTAATTAACTATCGAAAAATCAAAATTTCTTAACCAAACTTTAATACAACCTTAATAGCACCCTGTAAATATTTATAAAATATTTACAGCTCGGCTTATGGAAATGAGGTCTCGATACCTCATTTTCTAAAACCACTTGACTTTAGGGTCTTACCACTTAAACTTAATTAATCATTTATGTAACATAAATTATCATATCAAAAACCTTTTTAAAACCGTATTTGACTTGTAAATATTATTATTTAATATTTACGAACTTACTCGTCAGATTTGTGGGCCCAAAACCACTGTCTTCGACACCATTGAAAAACAAGCTGTTATAACTCTCCCCCTTATGAAAATTTTGTCCTCGAAATTTCTCACCTGATAATAGCTATCAAGTCGAGCCTTTCTTCCACCTTTTCAATTAAAGTCCATAAATAAATCAATCGTAGCTCATCCCGATTTAGAACTCACATCAGAATTCATATTAGAACTTGATACTATACTTGAACTTAATTGAAGAACTATGATGTTATCCTGTCATAACTTTATCATCAATAATACCGAGAAATTTCCAACAATTATCTGTCGAAACATAACCGAAAGAAAACCCTAATTATCTGATTCCAGGCACATTAGACAATTCATAGCGGTTAGCTAAAGTTCAAAATTTTCACAACAGACTCTAGCTAATGTTTTCGACGCATCTGCATCTATAACTTTTAATTGATGAACGTTCCATTTCATAGAAAGATTCAAACAATATCATCTAAATACAAGTGTGATAATTGTTACTATCAAGACGATTTTAACCCATAATGAAATTTCCTAATTATAACTGATCTGATAGATATGTTTCTGTAACATGTCTTCTAGAATATGAATCCTTTATTCTGACTGTCCGTCAATTTACCTGTCAACTCGAATATATATAATTTGATATTATCAATCAAGTAATAAGATTTCAGAATAATTCTTTCCTTTTGTTGACAAGATAATCAAGATATACTGTTTATCGTACTTTCCTTAGAATACTGACCAAAGATTACTACAAGCTGCATTAACTCACTCAAAATATGACATCCCACCTTGACTCGTTGACATAATTTGAATTTACCTAAGTAATAAGAACCAATATGCGAGGTTAAGCTCAACCTTCTATTGTCTAAACTTTTTTCATTACCTATCCCCTTCATGAAAGCTAGAAATGGGATATATAATGAAAATATTTCAATTGCTAACATCGGAGCTTTGAACCATATCGAAGCCATAACCATCAGATGAAATAAAAACATAGTGCTATTGTAATAACCCATTTTCAATGAAATCATAATAGTGGTTTCGGGACCACAAATATGAGTCAGAAAGAAAATTTATTTTAGTTTTATTGCATGGTCGTATTTTGATAAGAATGTTATATGAAAATTCTGATAAGAAAATTTTATCGATTATGTGTTTAATTATAGAAAGGACCAAATTGCATAAAATGCAAAAGTTGAATTCTAATAGTTAGAAGGATTAAATAGCTATGGAATTCAAAACTTGAGGTCCTTATATGGTAATTAGACCATTAAAGAAAAGTTAATAGATATTTTTGACGATTCATCCATGAAAAATTAGAAAAAGGTTAAAGACTAAATTGGAAATTGAATTAATTAAAAGATGATAATAGAAAATATCATCTTATTTTTCATCATCTCCCTCAAAAGTTGCATGGAAACCCTAAGAGAGAGAAAGGAATCTAATCAAGCTTAATTAGGTAAGTATTCAAGTCTCGTTTTTAGTAATTTTTATATTTTTAAGATCAGGATAGTTTGATCTATCTATTTTGGGGATTAATTTGAAAAGTTATCAAAGTAATAAAGTTTTTTCATGGATGAATATGTTGAAAATTTGAAATTTATGGTAGAAAATGAAAGGTTTTTGATAGATAAACAACTTTCACAAAGTGAATTTTGATGAAATTATGATTTAAGGACTAATTTGTAAAGAGGTGAAAGTTGAATAAAAATTTTGAATTTTATGGAATACATGTGTTGTAAATTTATACTAAAATTTCAGTTTGCCTAGGGACAAAATTTGAATTTATGGAAAGTTTAGGAACAAAATGATAATTTTGCCTAGGGTGTAAATTGAATCCAATTGAATATGAAATGTGAAAAATTAATGATTAAATTTATTTATATAGATCTAGACAACTCAAATTCGAAGCTAGATCGAGGAAAAGAAAAAGTTTCAAATTAATAGAATTTCTTGTACAAACGACAATTAAGATAAGTTCGTGTAACCGAATTGTGTTTATTTATTTGCTTGTATTGAATGTGTTATGTGATTGTATGAATTATAAATGTTTAAAGTATGAAATAAATTATATGCCTGATATAGTTGAATATATATCAAGTTCCGTTTGAATAATAAAATTCGATGCATATGTTGCAGACAGGATTTAGCTCGGACGAGTAATCTTGATAAAACCCCCTCGAGCATCCTGATAAATAGTTCTTGCGAGCATCATGATCGGTAGTGATTTTGCATGTATTGCACACTACCGCATCTTTGTGTGAGCATCCTGTTACATGACTTGATCGGTTGTGATCCAGCATATAATGCAAACACAAACGCAACTCTACGTGAGCGCCCTAATATAAGCTCTTATGGGCTTCCTGACATGGCTCGCTTGAACTCCCTATTACCTTATCCAGTGCTCCCTAATATTAACTCTTTGGAGTTATCTGTTAAGTTCTATGAGCTCCCTGAATAAAACTCTTATGAGTTTCCTGTTTAGCCCGGATAAGTGTCCTGTTACATGGCTCAACTGAGCATACTGATATGTGGCTCAAGAGTGTGCTCTCTGATTACGTACCCTAATGGGTACCCTTGATTATGAATTGACGGTTTACAGTTCTGTATACCTTGAGTATACTACTTGAGTATCCATTGGAATTTCAATAATTCAACTGATAAATCCTTGAAATGAGGAATTATGAGAATAAATGAATTATATTTCGAATGATTCTGAAATACTTGAAAATTTGTAATATGATGAGCTCATCTATACTTCCTTGATGTATATGTGAATAATGTGACTAACTTGCTTAATTGAGTGTATGTGATTAGGCAAAATTTCCAAATTGATGGTAAGTATTTTATTGTATGCTTATTATAATGAATATGATTGGTAAGTTTATTTTCTGTTATATGAACTTACTAAGCATTAAATGCTTACTAGGTTTTATTTTCTTTATTTTATAGTGCTCGAAAGCTCATAAAGGTTGGATGTCAGTCGGAGCATCATCACACTATCCATCAACTTGTTTTGGTATAAAAAAAGTAAACTTATTTTGGTAAAATGGCATGGTATAAGTTAACTTGGCCAATGATGGTTTGTAAATGATGTTTGTAATTTAGCTATTGGTATGACTAGTGATGTTTAATTTGGTATACTACTACAAAGATATAACATGCTAAAATATATATATATGTATGTTTGGTTAAACTGAATTAGGTAAAACATAAATTATTATTAGATGGTAAGTTTGATAATATAAATATGAGATAATATTTCATTCATGTTAATGATGTTTGCTTGAATTATATGACTTGAATTGGTTGACAAATATATGCAAATGTTATTGTAGGTTGAAGGTTAAATTTGGGTTAGAAATAAGGCTAAGAAATGGCCATATTTTGTCCACATGGGTAGACACACGGGCGTGTGTCTTGACCGTGTGTGACATATGGCCTGGCATATGGGCATGTGGTTAGGCCGTGTGTCCCTTGCATCTTAAATTTGAGAAACAAAATGCTCAAAATTGGGCACACAAGTAGAGACACGGGCGTGTGTCTCAGCCGTGTGTGAAACATGACCTAGAACATGGGCGTGTGTTTTGGCCTTGTGAACCTGACCTAAATTGTGAAAATTAAATTGACTACACGACCTAGCACATGAGTGTGTGGCAAGCTGTGTGGCACAAGTTAGAGAGTTACACGGGGTCGGACACAGCCTGCAGCCCAGTCGTGTCCTATGGTCACACGGGCATGTCCCTTGACCACACGAGCATGTGTGCCTGCATCTAGGAAAAAAATTGAAATTTCGCGAAAAATTCTCTGAGTTCTTGATTTAGTCCCGACTCGATTCTAATGTTTATATTGGGCCTCAAGAGTCCATTCAAGGGGCAATATGACTAGTTTCAGAATTGAATAGTAATTAAGATGAATTATCTGTAATTGTTTTGCAAACTCTAGTAATACTCTGTTACCCTGTTCCGACGACAGATACAGGTTAGGGGTGTTACATTTATTGGTATCAGAGCTACAGTTTTGCCGATTCTCTGTCTAACGTAGCAAGTATGAGTTTAGCTATGCATGCCATTATATAATTTTTGATAGTGTGATATCTCCTGACCATTTTCAAATTTGTTTTACATATAGTAATGTCATCCAACCAAGCTAGAGCTGAATTCGAGGAAGATGAGAGTAATGCTCCAGCGTTAATTCAAAGAGTTGCATCTAGTAGTAGAAGGCTCAAATCTGAGGGCCAAAGTGAGGAGGCAAAACAAGCCTTCTTTCAAATGATGAATGAGTGGTTCACTAAGTATTTGAGAACAAATCCTACTGTACAACAACCTTCCCCTCCTACTCCTCAACCGGTTCCAGAGATGCCATAGGGTGTTGAACCTGTTAGAATTGGTAAGCCTCTGGTAGATAAAATCTGTAAAAATGGGGCAGAGAAATTTAGGGCTACTACCGATGATGATCCAGAGTTGGAAAATACCATCCGGGTCTTAGATGAATTATCATGTACACCAGCCGATTGTTTGAAATGTGCAGTTTCCTTGTTAAAAGACACAACCTATCATTGGTGGAATACCTTGATTTCAATTGTACTAAGAGAAAATGTTACATGAGAATTTTTTCAGGTTGAATTCAAAAAGAAGTACATTAGTCAGAGATTTCTAGATCAGAAAAAGAAAGAATTTTTATAGCTCAAACAGGGAAGCATGACTGTATCTAAGTACGAGCGGGAATTTGTTTGGTTGAGCAAGTATGCCAGAGAATAGGTTCCAACCAAGTTTGATATGTGTAAACGATTGAGGGATTAAATGAAGATATCAAGCTTTTAATTGGAATCCTTGAATTAAGGGAATTTGTGGTTTTGGCTGATCGAGCGCACAAAGCTAAATAATTGAGTAAAGAAAAGAAACAAGCTGCAAGAGAAGCTTGGGTTTCTGGTAAAAGATTTATGGGCAAGACACAATCATCTACTTCAAAGAAGTCAAAGAATTAACATGATCGTTCTACCACCTTTACGGGTTATTCTGGGAAAGAGTGGGGCTCTCAATGCTCTAACCCGAGATCCTCGTCTCCATTTATAACCAATGTTGGAAGTGTCGGTAATCCCAAATCGAAATGTAAATATTGTAACAAATTTCATTTTGGGGAGTGTCATTTGAGAAGTGGAGCCTGTTATCGATGTGATTCCCTTGATCATTTTCTTAAAGATTGCTCGGAAAGGATTGAAAAAGATATTAATCAAACTTTGAAACTGAGTAATCCCGCCTTAAGAGGCAGACCACCCCGGCAATGCTAGTGGTAGCCTAGGTACTACAAAAGATTCAATAGTTAAGTCTAAAGCACGAGCACCAGAAATGACATATGCTATACGTGTTAACCCAGAAAATGCACCAGAAAATGTTTCTCGGCTGATCTGATGTTGTTGCCTTCTGATGAATTTGATGTGATTTTGGGAATGGATTGGTTAACCCAGCATGATGCAGTGGTAAATTGTAAACAGAAATACGTTGTGCTGAAATGTCAGAATGGTGAATTACTTCATGTTGAATCTGATAAATTGGATGGATTATCTAATGTGATTTCAACAATATTAGCACAGAAATATATCAGAAAGGGTTATGATGCTTATCTTGCATATGTGTTGGATACTAAAGTAACTGAGTCGAAGATTCAGTCAGTGCCGATTTTTTGTGAATTTCCTGATGTATTTCTTTAAGAATTACCTGGTTTACCATCGGTTAGAGAAGTGGAGTTCTTATAGATCTTATTCCGAGAACAACACATATATTCATAGCACCCTACAGAATGGTTCCTACCGAATTGAGAGAATTGAAAGCACAGTTGTAAGAATTGACTGACAGAGGATTTGCTCGACCCAGTTTTTCACCTTGGGGTGCACCAGTTGTAACACCCCAAACCTGGCCTGGACGTTATGGCCGAATCTGGAGATGTCACATTGAAGTGTTTTTCATAAAACAAGTTGTTATGAAAGAAAAACCCTCTTTCCTCTTAGTCTCATTTTTATTACCTTTCATTGATTCTAAGATGTGTCGTTCATTTCCAAAGCGTGAATCATTATCAAAAAGTTATTTACTTTCAAAACGTTATTAATTTTCAAAACGTCATTTATCGCGGAAGCTTTAAAAATAGTTTGTGTATTCGTGTGCATTTTGTTAAAAAGGTTTAATTTTTTGAAAACTTGATTGTCCCTACTACTAGCAGTTATAAATCAAAACAATAAAAGTCCCAAATAATCCATGAAAATCCAAAGAGGCCATTATTACAGTCAATACCCCAAAATAAAATCAAAATTTTAATTAATTACTAAAATAGAATGAAATGACTCGTGTGGCTACTGTTGAGTCCTCCGTTGCGCTGATCCACCTATGTCTGGGGATTACCTTTACAAATAAAATAGATGGGTAAGTTTACGAAAACTCAATATGTAATCTCATATAAAACAACCAGGCAGAAAGCAATCACAATCTGGGCCTAAGCCCATTTCAGTAACGGTTTCAGTTTCAGTTAGGGCCATAGCCCATTACAAAGCAAGAGCAGTCATACATTAGGGCCTTGATCCATTAAAATATCAATACCAATTTAGGCTTTAGCCCATATCAGTAACAGTAACGGTAACCAATATGCAATCAGGAAATCTGATGTGAGCACGATCGAGGACTGTTCCAATTCGAGCAAGGAATGTACGAGATTGTGCGAATTGACTTCGAAACCGCTCATGCTAGCAATTCAAGGATTCTACACACCTTAACGCAAGCTAATTTTAGCTTGAATTCAGCTCCCCAAGCTCCATCTAGCTCGAGTCAGCTCACATGAGCTCAATTCAGCTCATTGAGCTCATTTTTAATTCCTTTCAGCTCATTTACTTTAATGATTGAATAAATTCAGTATTTAATTAATTTAGTTAATATCTTTACAGCTCGTAAATATGTTTTGAGTTATTACATGCTTTTATTATGTCTTAGTCAAAGCCGAATTTAATAAGTCATGTTAAGTTAGTATTAAAGTTGTCTTAAATTAATTTATATGTTAATTAGTGTGTTTAAATGATTAATGCATGGTTCAGCCGAATGTGGTTCAATTTAATTTGATTCATTCCTTTTGTAGGTTGGCCGAATGCATGAAGGTGCATTTAAGTAAGGTACATGAATGGGTTTGGTTCAATGCATGGGAAGGTTCATGAATGACTCTCTTCAATGAATGGTGAGCTGATTATTGGTTCCCCAAGGTGTAACAGTCCGAATTTGCCCAAATCGGAATGGTGGTTTCAGGACCACGAATCCGAGTCTGAATTTTTTTTAAATATTATATTTTGTGTTTATTATATGTGAATTAATGTGTGTGAAAGTTTCGTAGAAAAATTTTATCGTTTAAGCGCTTAATTTGATAAAAAGGACTTAATCGCGTAAAGTGCAAAAGTTGCAAATTATAGTGAAAAGTCCTAATGTGATAGTGGCTTTTTAAATTGAAGTCCTAAAAGGACAAATGGCCCATTTCTATAGTAAGTGGCCGGCCAAGTACATAACTAGTCTTAATTTATAATGTTTAATATTTTATATCATAAGGTTAAAATGGTAATTATTAAATTATGTTAATAATAGTTAAACAATTCATAAAGTAAAGCCATTTGCATGCTTATCTTGCCGAAACTAAAAGAGAAACAAAAAGGAGAAAAGCTTTGAAGCATTCGGCCTTATTCAAAGCTTATTTAGGTATGAAATCTAGCTCAGTTTTTGTTAATTTTTACGTTTTTGAGATCGTTGCTTAGTATATTACCCGACCCATGCTAGAATTTCTAAGATTAGTGTGTATATATGATTCCGCCATTGATGAATTCTTGAGGTTTTGATGTTTGATGAATTTTAAATTAAAGATATGTTAAGGATTGATATGTTTTGTATTAGAAATTTTAGTGAATTTTAGTATTTTGGGCTAAATTGCAAAAATGAAATTTTGAGGGGTCTAAAATGCAAAATAAATTAAAGAAATGGACTTGTATGGTCCTTGTTAATATTTGGCCCTAGAGAATTATAGTGAAATTTTGTATATTTTGTGTTTTGTGCAATTAGGACTAAATTGTAAAAATGTGAAACCCTAGGGGTAAAATGGTAATTTGCCTATTTATGTGTTAAGGGATTAAATTGGGATGAAATGTATTTGAATGAGCTGAATTTTAATGTATTTAGATCAAGAACAACGAAAAACGGATTTGGATCGGGGAAAGACGAAAGTTATTGAATAATCGGTATACGTGGTTCGTCGATAGTCGAGGTAAGCTCTTAAGCTAAAATATGCCAAAGTGTTATTTATGAACATAGCGGTTGATGAAATTTAGAAATTTTGAGTATAAAAGTATGTGATAGTCGAATGTGGGAATGTGGTTGAAGAGAAAATAAATTGTTACTTGTGATTTTAAGAAGTTTATTCGGATTGAGATGCGAAATTAAATTAAACTACATTTGATGTTTGTGATTTAGTACTGAATGATGTGTATCGAATGAACAGCTGTATTGATATTCAGGCTTTAAGCCTAGCAGGTCTAGTGCCGGTGTTATTTATCGGGCTAAATGCCTAGCAGGCCTTGTGCCGGTGATGTGTATCAGGCTTATTGCCTAGCAGGCTTAAATGCCGGTGATGAATTTCGAATCCTTTCAAGGCGGAATGTAATTACCTCAATGAATAAGATGCTCAGTAAATATAAATGTTTATAGATGCAAGGAATGAGGTAAGTTATTATTTTTCTTTTCGAATTACATAAGAGATGAAATGGTCAAGATTTATAATAAAGGAATTTTATGATATGTGCTTTTGATCTATTTATTAATGGGTGTGATATGTGTGCTAGAATATAAGCGTGGAAATAGCTTGAGATTCGGTCATTTGCTTAGATGTCAAAGATGAAAGTTATTGAAAATGCTTACATATACGCATGGTGAATGGTATGTGTTTAAGGTATATGTACGATTACTAATGAGGGAATATGTGAATATGTAAGATTTCAAGTACTTTGAAAGATGGTATGCCTTCGATAAGAAATATTAGATGCTAAAATAAAGAGATGGTAAATTTCGACCATAATGGAATTTAAAAGTTAAATCATTTGTATTTTAAAGTTATTTACAAGTGAATTTATATGTTTATATATGTACTTGATGTTTGACTGTTTAATTACCAATTCGTAAATGCTTAAGACTTACTAAGCTAGTAAGCTTACTCTGTGTGTTCATTGTTCTATTTTATAGATTTTGACCAAGCTACGAGCTCATGGGG
This sequence comes from Gossypium australe, assembly GCA_005393395.2. Classification (NCBI taxonomy): domain Eukaryota; kingdom Viridiplantae; phylum Streptophyta; class Magnoliopsida; order Malvales; family Malvaceae; genus Gossypium; species Gossypium australe. The sequence goes on along the minus strand of CM016617.1, from coordinate 81,374,641 downwards.
GAAATCATCGACGAAGTCATCCACACTATCGTCTATTTTGGTACCTTTAAAGTCTAGATTTCAAACTAAAGGCATGTATAGGCTAGACTAGGTTTTGTGGCAATGAATTTTGTTCTTGTATATATGTTTAGAGCCATGCGAAAATGGCTAAATTATAGTATTTTGGTCTTTAATATATTCGGCCCTAATGCTTGATCTTTATAAAGGTAGAATCCGTAAAATTAGAAAACATGGTTGGTAATTTGGTTAATTTATATGTCTATTATGTCAAGCATTTGCAATTTAGTAAATAGCTTATCTTAGAAGTATATCTTATAGTATGTTATCTATGATAAATGTTCTTATGACTTGACTTTGAGGTTAAGATATTTGTTGAATATGTTTGTTTGTGTACTTGGTTTCAATAATTCGTCTATGGTCTGTTTCTTTAAATCCAATTTATGTACTAAGCTTTTGACATAGTTACATGTTCATAATGGCTTAATTAAAGATGATAATGAATGTCTATATTAGGTCATAATAAGTTATGCATGAAATGTGAAGATATGATAAAAGTGTTAAGTGATCGACTATTATATGCTAAACATGGTTGTTGCGGTCATGTGTTAAGTTTGGTCACATGTATTGATAGTAAAGTAGATAATAATATATGTGTAATGTATTTAGAAGGAATAATGATGTTATGCTTAAATGACTTTGGTTGTGTGATAATTATAGTTATAAAATGAGGTATGAATTTTTAAAGTGGTTATAAAGGTACGAATGTTAATGGTAAGAAGTGAATTTGTTTTATGGTTATTTCAAATGCATGTCTAAGTGGTAAGTGATATGATATGGTTAGTAATATGAAAAATTATGAAGTCTAGGTAAACCAACATTTATATTCGAATTTGGTATACATTGTAAGGTTAATGATGTGCAACGCAAATGTGGTTTTTATTTCTAGGAAATATGCGCATATTATGTTAGTACCAGGGGCATGTTTGAATAAGTTACTACGTATCAACGCGTCATATGTGAATAAATATACCATAAAGTGCTATGGTTTATATGTTTTAAATATGCATATATGCATAATATATGAAATGATAAGATGACATGTGAAGAAGGTAATAAATGTAGTTATATTCAATACATGTGAATAAAGTGAAAAGTATTTAATTAAATATGTATTTTTGGTTTGATAAATTTATGTATGGTGATATATGACTGTGATGATCTAAATTGGGTTTGGTAATGCCTCTTTACCCTAATCTGGCGACGGATACGGGTTAGGGGTGTTACATTTAATTGGTATCAGAGCTACGGTTTAGTCGATTCTAGGACTACCGTAGAGTGCGAGAGTCTAGCTATACATGCCTTTGATTGTACGTAATTGATAGTGTGGTGACTTCTGACATATCGAATTGTGTTTTATATAGCGAATGGATTCTGATCCCGATAGAGCAGTAGCGGATGATGTAGAGAGTGTAGCGCCTAACCGTGCACGCGGATCAGCGCCAATAGACTCTCGCCCAGTTTCGGGTAGCCACGAGGGGGAGGCTAAACAAGCCTTCTACCAGATGATCACTGAGTGGTTTACCCAGTTTGTTCAGAATAATCCGGCTGGACAACAACCTCGACCCCCGAATAATCCAACTCCGGTACCTCCAGCACCTCCGATGACAGATCCGATGAGATCTAGTAGGCCACCTGTTGATAAAATCAGAAAATATAGGGCCGAAGAATTTAAGGCCAATGATGATGATGATGCAGAGCGAGCCGAATTGTGGCTTGATAACACTATTCGCGTACTTGATGAGTTATCCTGTACCCCAGATGAATGTCTGAAGTGTGCCATATCCCTACTACGGGACACTGCATACCACTGATGGAATACACTAGTATCAGTGGTTCCGAAAGAAAAAGTAACATGGGAATTCTTCCAAATTGAGTTTCGAAAGAAATACATCAGCCAACGATTCATTGATCAAAAACGGAAGGAACTTCTCGAACTGAAACAGGGGCGAATGACTATGACAGAATATGAACGGAAATTTGTCAGACTCAGCAGATATGCTAGAGAGTGTGTTTCTTCTGAAGCCATTATGTGTAAAAGGTTTGAAGACGGTCTGAATGAAGACATAAAATTGCTTGTTGGCATTCTTGAGATCAAAGAGTTCGCAGTACTTGTAGAGCGAGCTTGCAAAGCTGAAGAGCTTGGAAAAAAAACAGAGGCTGAAATTGAAGCTAGAGACACTCGTAAAAGATCGTTTGGTGAGATTTTCCATTCTGGGTCTAAGAAGTTAAGAGATAACTTAAGCCGACATAAGACTACTTCAGACATGCATAGACGAGATCGACCTCTAGTAGGTTCTCGAGCTACCTCGATAGCCAGTGTTGGTAATGCTCTGCAGAATCGAGTTGAATGCAAGCACTGTGGTAAATGGCATTCCAGGAGTTGTAGATATCGTGATCGGTCTTGCTTTAAATGTGGATCGTCAGATCATTTTATCAGGGAATGCCCGATGTTAGTTGAGCAGAATACAGTTCAGAACACTAAGCCGAGCAACACTTCAGCACGAGGCAGGCCACCCAGACATTCTGGCAATGTAGGTGGTAGTCAGAGAGGAACGAAGGACACTACAGTTCGATCCGAGGCTAGAGCACCAGCTAGAGCTTATGCTGTACGAGCTAGAGAGGATGCTTCGTCCCCAGATGTTATTACCGGTACTTTCACACTTTATGATACTGTTGTAATTGCATTGATTGATCCTGGTTCAACTCATTCATATGTGTGTGACACTCTAGTATCCAGTAAGACTCTACCTGTTGAGTCTACCGAGTTTGTGATCCGTGTGTCCAGCCCTTTGGGTCGTTGTGTAATGGTTGATAAAGTGTGTAAAGGTTGCCCATTGATGATTCGGGATTCTTGCTTCCCAGCTGATTTAATGTTATTGCCTTTCGACGAGTTTGATATAATTCTAGGAATGGATTGGCTAACTTTGTATGATGCAGTGGTAAATTGTAAAAGAAAGATCATTGATTTGAGATGCCAAAACGGTGAGATCATTCGGGTTGAATCTAGTGATTTAAACGGGTTACCTACAATAATATCATCGATGCTAGCCCGAAAGTATGTGAGAAAAGGATGCGAAGCTTATTTGGCTTATGTACTGGATAATAAAGTGTCAGAAAAATAGATTGAATCTGTACCGGTTGTGGGTGAATACCCAGATGTGTTTCCTGAAGAATTACCGGGTTTACCACCAGTACGAGAGATCAAGTTTGGGATTGAATTAATACCAGGGACGACTCTAATCTCGATAGCTCCGTATCGGATGGCACCTACTGAGTTGAAAGAGTTGAAAGCACAGTTGCAAGAGTTGACAGATAAGGGTTTTGCACGCCCGAGTTTCTCTCCTTGGGGTGCACCAGTTCTTTTTGTGAAAAAGAAAGATGGAACGATGCGAATGTGTATTGATTATCGGTAGCTGAATAAAATGACTATAAAGAATAAGTATCCGTTACCTCGGATTGATGATTTATTTGATCAGTTGAAAGGAGCTTCAGTGTTTTCGAAGATAGATTTGAGATCAGGTTACTATCAGTTAAGAGTTAGAGATTCTGATGTGCCAAAAACTGCATTCCGGACGAGGTACGACCATTTTGAATTTCTGGTTATGCCCTTTGGACTTACTAATGCACCCGCTGTATTTATGGACTTGATAAATCGAATCTTCAGACAGTTTTTGGATCGGTTTGTAGTAGTATTTATTGATGATATACTGATCTACTCCAAAGATGAAACTGAACATGCTGAGCATTTGAGATTGGTGCTACAAACTTTGCGAGATAAGCAGTTGTACGTAAAGTTTAGTAAGTGTGAATTCTGGATGAAGGAAGTTAGCTTTTTGGGTCACGTCGTTTCAGCATCAGGTATTCGTGTTGACTCGAACAAAATATCGGCTATTCTTGATTGGAAACCACCAAAGAATGTTTCTGAAATTCGAAGCTTTCTAGGGGTTATTATCGACGATTTGTGAAAGATTTTTCTATAATAGCTACCCCGTTAACAAAGCTATTGCAGAAAGATGTCAAGTTTGAGTGGTCGGAAAATTGTCAGAAAAGCTTCGATCAGTTGAAAGCCCTTTTGACCGAAGCTCCAGTGTTAGTTCAGCCTGAATCGGGTAAAGAATTTGTTGTTTATTCTGATGCTTCTTTGAATGGTTTAGGCTGTGTTTTGATGCAGGAAGGCAAAGTTGTAGCCTACGCTTCAAGACAATTGAAGCGCATGAAAAAAATTACCCGACACATGATTTAGAACTCGCAGCTATTGTGTTCGCATTGAAAATTTGACGTCATTACTTATACGGTGAAAAATGTCATGTTTACTCGGACCACAAAAGTTTGAAGTATTTGATGACTTAGAAAGATCTGAACTTGAGACAACGCAGATGGTTAGAGCTGTTGAAAGACTATGAATTGGTGATTGACTACCATTCGGGGAAAGCTAACGTTGTAGCTGATGCATTAAGTCAAAAATTGTTATTTGCTCTTCGTGCGTTGAACGCACATATGGTTATGTCTGGTGATGGTTCAATCATAGCCGAGTTAAAAGCAAAACCAATGTTTATTCAACAAATTTGTGATGCACAAAGAATTGATAAAGACTTGATTACTAAACGAGCTCAGTGTTAAAATGATGCAGAGTCAGAGTTTCAAATAGATGCAAATGATTGTTTGAACTTCAAAGGCTGAATTTGTGTCCCGAAGAATGTGGATTTGATTCAGATGATTCTGAATGAGGCTCATAATAGCCAAATGTCGATACATCCAGGTAGCACGAAGATGTTTAATGATTTGAAATAGCTTTATTGGTGGCCTGGCATGAAAAGAGATATATCTGCATTTGTTTCAAAGTGTTTAATATGTCAGCAAGTTAAAGCCGAGCATCAGGTGCCTTCTGGACTACTTCAGCCAATCATGATACCTGAATGGAAATGGGATAGAATCACAATGGATTTTGTATCAGGTTTGCCTTCAACACTGAGCAAGAAAGATGCAGTCTGGGTTATAGTTGATAGACTGACTAAATCAGCTCATTTTGTGCCAGTTCGTACAGAATATTCACTTGATAAACTTGCTGAATTGTATGTATCACAGATTGTGAGGTTGCATGGTGTACCGAGTTCCATTGTTTCGGACAGAGACCCGAGATTCACATCGCGATTTTGGAAGAAGTTGCAAGATGCTTTAGGTACTAAACTTCATTTTAGTACAGCCTTTCATCCGCAGACAGACGGTCAATCTGAACGAACTATTCAGATACTTAAGAACATGTTGAGATGCTGCGTTCTTGAGTTTGAAGGTACGTGGGAAAGGTACTTACCCCTGATTGAATTTGCCTATGATAATAGTTTTCAATCTAGTATCAAAATGGCGCCCTATGAAGCCTTGTACGGGCGGAAGTGTCGAACACCATTATACTGGACTGAACTCAGCGAGAATAAGATAAAAGGGGTTGATTTGATTAAAGAGACAGAACAGAAAGTAGCCATAATCAGAGACAATTTGAAAGCTGCTTCGGATCGTCAAAAGTCCTATGCTGATTTGAAACGTAAAGACATTGAATTTCAGGTCGGAGATCGAGTATTCTTGAAAGTTTCTCCGTGGAAGAAAGTACTCCGATTTGGTCGGAAAGGCAAGTTGAGTCCGAGATTTATCGGACCGTATGAAATCACCGAACGTACTGGGCCTGTTGCGTATAGATTGAAGTTGCCCTCTGAATCAGAAAAGATAAATGACGTATTTCACATTTCGATGCTTCGTAAGTACAGATCAGATCCGTCGCATGTGATTACTCCGTCAGAGGTTGAAATCTGAACCGATATGACTTATGATGAAGAACCGATCTGTATCTTAGCTCGGGAAATAAAAGAGTTGAGAAACAAGAAAATTCCATTAGTGAAGGTATTATGGAATCGTCACGGAGTTGAAGAAGCTACGTGGGAGCCTCAAGATTCAATGAGGCAACAATATCCGACCTTGTTTAATGGTAAGATTTTCGGGGACGAAAATCCCTAAAGGGGGGAGAGTTGTAACAGTCCGAATTTGCCCTAATCGGAATGGTGGTTTCGGGACCACGAATCCAAGTCTGAATTTTTTTTAAATATTATATTTTGTGTTTATTATATGTGAATTAATTTGTGTGAAAGTTTCGTAGAAAATTTTTATCGTTTAAGCGCTTAATTTGATAAAAAGGACTTAATCGCGTAAAGTGCAAAAGTTGCAAATTATAGTGAAAAGTCCTAATGTGATAGTGGCTTTTTAAATTGAAGTCCTAAAAGGACAAATGGCCCATTTCTATAGTAAGTGGCCGGCCAAGTACATAACTAGCCTTAATTTATAATGTTTAATATTTTATATCATAAGGTTAAAATGGTAATTATTAAATTATGTTAATAATAGTTAAACAATTCATAAAGTAAAGCCATTTGCATGCTTATCTTGTCGAAACTAAAAGAGAAACAAAAAGGAGAAAAGCTTTGAAGCATTCGGCCTTATTCAAGCTTATTTAGGTATGAAATCTAGCTCAGTTTTTGTTAATTTTTACGTTTTTGAGATCGTTGCTTAGTATATTACCCGACCCATGCTAGAATTTCTAAGATTAGTGTGTATATGTGATTCGACCATTGATGAATTCTTGAGGTTTTGATGTTTGATGATTTTTAAATTAAAGATATGTTAAGGATTGATATGTTTTGTATTAGAAATTTTAGTGAATTTTAGTATTTTGGGCTAAATTGCAAAAATGAAATTTTGAGGGGTCTAAAATGCAAAATAAATTAAAGAAATGGACTTGTATGGTCCTTGTTAATATTCGGCCCTAGAGAATTGTAGTGAAATTTTGTATATTTTGTGTTTTGTGCAATTAGGACTAAATTGTAAAAATGTGAAACCCTAGGGGTAAAATGGTAATTTGCCTATTTATGTGTTTAGGGATTAAATTGAGATGAAATGTATTTGAATGAGCTGAATTTTAATGTATTTAGATCAAGAACAACGAAAAACAGATTTGGATCGGGGAAAGACGAAAGTTATTGAATAATCGGTATACGTGGTTCGTCGATAGTCGAGGTAAGCTCTTAAGCTAAAATATGCCAAAGTGTTATTTATGAACATAGCGGTTGATGAAATTTAAAAATTTTGAGTATAAAAGTATGTGATAGTCGAATGTGGGAATGTGGTTGAAGAGAAAATAAATTGTTACTTGTGATTTTAAGAAGTTTATTCGGATTGAGATGCGAAATTAAATTAAACTACATTTGATGTTTGTGATTTAGTACTGAATGATGTGTATCGAATGAACAGCTGTATTGATATTCAGGCTTTAAGCCTAGCAGGTCTAGTGCCGGTGTTATTTATCGGGCTAAATGCCTAGCAGGCCTTGTGCTGGTGATGTGTATCAGGCTTATTGCCTAGCAGGCTTAAATGCCGGTGATGAATTTCGAATCCTTTCAAGGCGGAATGTAATTACCTCAATGAATAAGATGCTCAGTAAATATAAATGTTTATAGATGCAAGGAATGAGGTAAGTTATTATTTTTCTTTTCGAATTACATAAGAGATGAAATGGTCAAGATTTATAATAATGGAATTTTATGATATGTGCTTTTGATCTATTTATTAATGGGTGTGATATGTGTGCTAGAATATAAGCGTGGAAATAGCTTGAGATTCGGTCATTTGCTTAGATGTCAAAGATGAAAGTTATTGAAAATGCTTACATATACGCATGGTGAATGATATGTGTTTAAGGTATATGTACGATTACTAATGAGGGAATATGTGAATATGTAAGATTTCAAGTACTTTGAAAGATGGTATGCCTTCGATAAGAAATATTAGATGCTAAAATAAAGAGATGGCAAATTTCGACCATAATGGAATTTAAAAGTTAAATCATTTGTATTTTAAAGTTATTTACAAGTGAATTTATATGTTTATATATGTACTTGATGTTTGACTGTTTAATTACCAATTCGTAAATGCTTAAGACTTACTAAGCTAGTAAGCTTACTCTGTGTGTTCATTGTTCTATTTTATAGATTTTGACCAAGCTACGAGCTCAGGGGGGAAATCATCGACGAAGTCATCCACACTATCGACTATTTTGGTACCTTTAAAGTCTAGATTTCAAACTAAAGGCATGTATAGGCTAGTCTAGGTTTTGTGGCAATGAATTTTGTTCTTGTATATATGTTTAGAGCCATGCGAAAATGGCTAAATTATAGTATTTTGGTCTTTAATATATTCGGCCCTAATGCTTGATCTTTATAAAGGTAGAATCCGTAAAATTAGAAAACATGGTTGGTAGTTTGGTTAATTTATATGTCTATTATGTCAAGAATTTGCAATTTAGTAAATAGCTTATCTTAGAAGTATATCTTATAGCATGTTATCTATGATAAATGTTCTTATGACTTGACTTTGAGGTTAAGATATTTGTTGAATATGTTTGTTTGTGTACTTGGTTTCAATAATTCGTCTATGGTCTGTTTCTTTAAGTCCAGTTTATATACTAAGCTTTTAACATAGTTACATGTTTATAATGGCTTAATTAAAGATGATAATGAATGTCTATATTAGGTCATAATAAGTTATGCATGAAATGTGAAGATATGATAAAAGTGTTAAGTGATCGGCTATTATATGCTAAACATGGTTGTTGCGGTCATGTGTTAAGTTTGGTCACATGTATCGATAGTAAAGTAGATAATAATATATGTGTAATGTATTTAGAAGGAATAATGATGTTATGCTTAAATGACTTTGGTTGTGTGATAATTATAGTTATAAAATGAGGTATGAATTTTTAAAGTGGTTATAAAGGTACGAATGCTAATGGTAAGAAGTGAATTTGTTTTATGGTTTTCAAATGCATGTCTAAGTGGTAAGTGATATGATATGGTTAGTAATATGAAAAATTATGAAGTCTAGGTAAACCAACATTTATATTCGAATTTGGTATACATTGTAAGGTTAATGATGTGCAACGCAAATATGGTTTTTATTTCTAGGAAATATGCGCATATTATGTTAGTACCAGGGGCATGTTTGAATAAGTTACTACGTATCAACGCCTCATATGTGAATAAATATACCATAAAGTGCTATGGTTTATATGTTTTAAATATGCATATATGCATAATATATGAAATGATAAGATGACATGTGAAGAAGGTAATAAATGTAGTTATATTCAATACATGTGAATAAAGTGAAAAGTATTTAATTAAATATGTATTTTTGGTTTGATAAATTTATGTATGGTGATATATGACTGTGATGATCTGAATTGGGTTTGGTAATGCCTCTTTACCCTAATCCGGCAACGGATACGGGTTAGGGGTGTTACACAAGGTGACTATTTGGAGTAGTTGCCCATTCCCTTTCCCAAGATGCCGTCCACCTCCCCAATGACACCATCAAGCCGTCCACACTAGAGACTATTCGGCTATAAGCTTTCACATTTAAGGAGACTTTTCAAAGATGAGTGTTCATACTCAAAATGGATGTTCAAGACCGATTTTAATGTTCATACCTATTCAACCAAGAATTGCAATTAAATGAGTTCATAAAGCCCCATGGCCGAACCTAGACTAGTGCATTGCACTTCTCAAAGACTCCAAGTTCATGCAAGCTGATTTCCTTAGTCATGAAGCTGCACAATGGAGTTCCAATCAACCGAATATAGACTAAGCAAATTAAAGAACATTTTCTAGATTATTCTAGCACCTTCTTGTAACACCCCTAACCGATAACCGTCACCGGATTAGGGTTAAGAGGCATTACTAATTATTTCCAAACATTCCATATCATTTCACATCTAAACATAACAGTTCATATTCAATGAGTCCCTTAATGAGGTCTATGAGACCTTAATCACATGCTAGAAATGGGTCGGGACTAAACCGAACACACATACGAAAATTTTCAAAATTTTAAACAATTTTCTAAGTTATAGAGGTCACATGCCCGTGTGGGTAGGCTGTGTGCCTCACACGGCCTTGGACACGCCCGTGCGTCCAGGTCGTGGCAAAACAGGGCATACATACTGACTTATTCACACGGCCTGACACACGCCCGTGTGCCTCACTCGTGGTCGACACTGAGTTGCACCACACGGCCAGTCACACGCCCGTGTGTCTTGCCCGTGGTCGAGTTTGACTTGAATCAAATTACAAATTCAAAAGACATGGTCGAGCCACATGCTCGTGTGCTCAACCATGTGGGTGATTAAAGGCTATTTTTCAAGGCCAAATTGCCATCCACACTTTGAAACCACCTATAAGCATCAATCCAATATCAATTCATGCCTCAAATGCAATCAAAACATACCAATACAAGTACCAACTAATCATCAACAACATCATTCATTTCCATACTCAATTCCTACTAATAATTCCATCCATAACACCAATCTTCCCAACTCAAAATCATATAAGCTAAGTATCATTTAGTCATGCCACAAATTCACATTTAAAACACCATTCTCATCAACTAATTCAAGCATGAAATATACCAATTCCAATCTCACTATATCATACCAACAACATTCAACTTCCAAGCCATATCACATGGCAAGGTCCAACACCTCAAAATGTACCATATTTACTAGACTACACATGCCATATACCAAATATGTACATCTTTCAAAAGTACCAAAATATATAGCCGATAGTGTGATAGAGACGCTGACGATCCTCAGATCCGAGCTAGCTTTACTGACACTGTAAAACAGAGAAACACATCACACAGTAAGCTTTAAAGCTTAGTAAGTTCCTAATACAATACAGTTAATTCATTGAATCAAACCAATCTACAATTTAAACCATCACATAGATAATTTAACAAAATAGACAAGCTCAACTATATCCAATACTCACATAATCATCCATTCATCTACTTTCAAATTTACCAACCACATAGGTTTCATACATACTTTTGCCAACACCTAGTTTACAAACTGTAATATCCTTAAATCGGGGTCTCTGCATTTTGCATGTGTTTTTGCATGTGAGGATATGTCTGCTGTATTCGTTTAGCATGTTTTGGGGTCTAGGCATGACCTCGTGTTAGGCCTGGGTCATGGCCAAAATTTTTGTTTTGGTACTTAGTGAGAGAAAGCTAAGGGGGTTAGGGGTTAAAAGAAATTCTTGGAGTATTGTGTCACAAGAATTACCTTGGTAAAATGGCAAGGAGACGCCACTAAGATGCCAGGATAATGATGCCACATGCAGGGGGGAGAGCTCAGGTTCGAGCAGCAGAAATCCCTTTCTGCTTATTCTTTTTCACGCCAGAAGCAGGGAAGAGGAGTGCTCAGGATGGACTCTGAAAGATAAGGATGGAAGGGTCAAACAGATTTGAACTGATGTAGGGGAGGAAATTTAGGAGTTTGAATCTTTTTAAACTCATTTGAAGGAGCTGGCCGAATTATGGACTGTGGGGGAGGAGGTGTAATCGGCTTGGGAAGCTAGGTCTGCCGAATTTCAATGGGCAAGTAAGGGTGCATGTTCAGCTAGCTTTGGGAGTCTTTCTCTTTTTCGTTTAGTGTCAAAACCAAACCTCAAAGTGCATTTTTTTCTCTCTTTTCTCTTTTGGCAGCTTGGGCATTTGGCCGAACCAATTTTGCAACTCCCTTTGAAGAGCCGAAACTCAATTCTCTCCTTTTCTTCTATTTACCTTTTGATTCATTCATTGTTAGCCAGTCTCTTCTCTTCTTTTCTTGTGCATTCATTGTTGACCGAAACTCTCTCTTTGCCGAATTCATCTTTGTTCACCTATTCTTCTCCTATTTTGCTCAAGCCAAAAGCAACTCATTTCACTTCATCTTTTTCTTTCTTTCAAACCTCCTTGTGCCGAAACTTATTCCATTCTCCCTTTGTCGAATCCCTTCTTTCCCATTTTATTTTTCTTCTCTATCTTTACCATCTTCAAAAGCCGAAACCTTGTGAGTTCTCTTCTTCTTCTCTTCTTTCAAGTGGTTGGCCGAATACTTTGCTCATAAGCCCTTCTCCTCTTGCGTTTTCTCTTCATCATATTAAGTGCCGAATCTATCTTTTCTTTGAGTTATAGCCGAATCATCTGGTAAGTAAACTTCCTATTTTTCTTTTTCTTCTTCGACTGATTTGGTTAATGCCGAATCTCTTTTGCCTTTCTTTTTGATACTTCTTCAATCGTTATTAATCGCGATTTTAAACTTCATTCTTGTTCTATGTTGGTAGCCGAAACCCTTAACATCAATAGGGTGTGCTGATCTTTGGTGGTTGGTGGCCGAATCAGTCTTTAAGGTAAGGGGGCGATAATCCCTTTTGGTTTCGGGATTCATGCTAAGGCCGTATGGTACTTGGATTGCTAATGATGCGTTTAAGTCGATTGTAGGGAGGAGTACAACCTGATTCGGTAAATCTTCGGGATTTGGTGGCTGATCTAGGTAAGGGTTCTAGCGTGTAGATCTGTTTCTTATTCGTTCAAAAGCCGAAGGCTAATCGTTTGTGTGTATTAGTGCTTGGCCGATTGCAAGGAAGGTTCATGACATAGCTTTGGGATTTGTTTGGAAACCAAATCGGCATTAAGGTAAGGTGCTACCTTCATGCGATATATCTTCGGGATTTCTAGTGGGCTTTTGGTTACTAACAAAGTGTTGACCGATTGTAAGGTAGAGTGAAGGCTAACGTTTCAGAATTTTGCTTAGATCTACAAATAGTCAGGTGTGTAACGCTTACATACTTCGTTAGTATGATATGTTTATTTTGTTACTGTTATAGCCATTGAAACCGGTAGTTATGCCTTGTGGGTATGAGCGTGGACTCCGGGTAAGTCCCTTGTTATATGGATCTCGATATATGCTATCATGTCATTGTTTAATGCTATGCCATGTGTATTTGCATCATCATATGTTATTATGCTATATTGATATGGACATGATGGTGGGATTGTTGAGAGGAGGGGGAAGAATTATTTGGACTATCACCAGTGGTTTTGACCACACGACGCGTTGGCCCCGTCTTCGATATTAATATTTGTGACTAAGTCCCAGTGGTTTTGACCACCAGTGGTTTTGACCACATATGGATATTGTGACTCGTCCCAGTGGTTTGGTACAACAGTGGGTTGGCCCCACATGATTAATTACGGGATTGTCATCAGTGGTTTTGACCACACGATAGGTTGGCCCCATCACTTGATTTGTGACTACGGTTACCAGTGGTTTTGACCACACCGATATATATTTGTGACTTTGGTAACCCGTGGTTTTGACCACCAGTGGTTTTGACCACACGGGGTAGATAAAGGAGATCGGATGGTTAGGTTATGGGGTTGCATAATTTACATGTTTTACTGATGATTTGCGTAAGTGGTTGCACTATCGGGTTGGGGATTTATACACTGAGTCTCGGTGACTCACCCCTTCCTTATATATTGCAGATGAGGCATAGATCACGGATATGGAGCCGGGGAGGACTCGAGGTGGCCATGCATTTTGAGTTTCGGGTTTTGACTTTAAAGTACTATTTTGGTTTTATTTATTTTCTTTAAATTTGGTTTTGGTTCTGTAATAAGGCCGCTAAGTATTATTTTGGGTTTTACTTCTGGATTTTATTTTACCTATCTTATGCATGTGATTAATAATTTGATATTGCTTAAGTAACCAGGATTAAATCGATGTTTTCAAAACTATACTCGATATCGGGTTTTTCAAACGTTACCATCGGGTAACATTGTTCACAAGGTAATTACAAAGTTAACATAGATGATTTCAAACCTAAAGTTTCAAACAACTTCAAATGCAAATGGTTTTAAACTTGACTATGCTTATCTCACTCGGTTTTTAATAAGTATCGTATGATTTCAAAAAACTAGTAACAACAAACGGATTTTCAAGCATGAGTTCTCCGGATTTTAAAGCAACACAAAAACGTTTTCAACATCACTTTGTATAGGGTTTTCTAAACCTTAAAACGATAAAAGAGTTTTCAATAGAAATAAACCGGGAAGCTTGTTTTATTCAGACGTTTTCACCCCGTAACATGCCAGATTCGGTCGTGATGTGTTGACCGGGTTTGGGGTGTTACAATTTTGGTATCAGAGCCAGGTTCAACAGCTCGGCTGTGGGCCCGAGGCCCAGAAATGTTTTAAAAAGGGATTATGAAAGATTTTATGGAAAACACATGGTCTGAAAGGTATGGCACCGAGTCTCCGGCACTGATCCGCCCAGGTAAGTACCCCAAACTGTTGTTTATGATGTTGTGAATATGATGATATTGGCATGACTAAATAGTAGTAGGAACTACTCTAGAGACTTGAACTATAGGCTGGATGAACTCGCGGAACAATCCCTTATTAAACTTCTCATAAAATCGTGCCTTAATAGACAGTGGAATAAGAGTCTAACGCATAAAACTTTTAATCAGCTCGACTTGTATCGGTAAACATGAGTGCACGTGGATGTGGGCGTAACACTCGTGGATGAGGTAGGGGTAGGATGACGGTCTCGGAACCCGTAGGGTCCGGACATGGGTCAGAAAATGGGGTACCACCGCCGCCAGCTGTGGGCGCGGAGTATCAGGACCAGACAGGTGATGACGCAGTATCACAGGCGATGCTGCGGGTGTTAGAGAGGGTCACTAGTGCAGGCGTCGGAGCAGGGGTTCAGAAATCTGTGTCCGAGCGACTCCGGGCTAATGGTGCAGAGGTGTTCAGAGGTGTATCCGGCGTGGCTCCTAGTACGGCAGAATATTGGTTGGAGGCAACAGAACGTATTATGAATGATCTAGACTTCTCGGCTGAGGAGAAGCTGAAGGGGGTAGTATCTTTGCTGCGAGATGAGTCATATCAGTAGTGGCTCACAGTTAGGGACGGAGTAATGGCATATGACCTTACTTGGGAATTCTTTAGAGCAGCCTACCAGAGGAAGTACATAGGGGCTAGCTATATTAAATGCGGCGTTCCTGAACTTGGTCCAGGGTAATAAGACTGTATCGGAGTATGAGGCGAAATTTCTTCGGCTGAGTTGGTATGTACGTGGTATTGTGGGCACGAAGCATGAGCGCTGTGTCAGATTTGAAGATGGGCTGTGAGACGAGCTACGGATGTTAATTGCACCACAACAGGAAAGAGAGTTTGCGGTCTTAGTGGAAAAGGCCAAAGTTGCTGAGGAAGTGAAACAGTCGGTAAGACGGAATCAGGACAAGGGTTGGAATAAAAGGAATTCTGGATCTATCGGGAATCAGCAGAAACGGGGTAGATATAGTGGGCCGAATCAAGCTGCTAGGCCTACTGCTGCTAATACTTAGTGGCCGCCACGATGTGCTCAGTGTGGGAAGTCTCACATGGGAGAATGTTGGACTGGAAACAGAGGATGTTTTGAGTGTGAATCGATGGGGCACTGAGTGAGGGATTGTCCACAGAGGTCAGCTAGGTTGCAGTCTGGGGATCAGAATCGTACACAGATCAGGAGGGATGGTCAGCAGCCACAGAGGGGCCGTGGTGCAGCCAGGGGAGGTAATGGCTCTGGTAAAGGCCGTGGAGCACCGGGCAGAGGTGCAGGTGGTACAGAGGCGAGACAGCCTGGATTGGTCTACGCAGCGAGGCGTCGAGAGGAGGGCGACGCACCGGACATCATAACCGGTACGTTCTTAATCTTTGGACTACCTTATAATGCTCTGATAGATGTGGGTTCGACGCACTCATATGTAGCCAGTAGCATAGTGGAAACTATGAACTTAGACTCTGAGATTACTTCTAGGAAGATGACAGTGATAAGCCCTCTAGGTCACTCTGTAGAAGTAAGTATACTATATAGGGATGTTCCCCTAGAACTTCAAGGGGTCGTGTTTTTGGCTGACTTGATGGAACTGCCGTTTGGGGAGTTCGATCTGATTCTCGGGATGGATTGGCTAGTGAAGTATCATGCCGGTTTGGATTGCGTAGCTAGGCGCATGGTGTTGAAGACAGTGGAAGGTGAGGAGGTAGTGATGATAGGTAATAGGAGAGATTACCTATCCAATGTGGTCTCTGCACTGAATGCGGAGAAAATGGTAAGGAAGGGTTGTGAGGCATTCATGGTGCATGTCTGTGCTTTGGAAGCCAAGAATGCAGCTGTAGAGAGTGTCTGAACTGTAGGGGAGTTTGCTGATGTATTCCCAGAGGAACTTCCAGGTTTGCCTCCTGAACGCGAGGTTGAGTTCGGTATAGATTTGTTACCCGGAACCGCGCCAGTATCTATTACCCCGTATAGGATGGCGCCAAAAGAATTAGTGGAGTTAAAGGCTCAGATTCAGAAATTACTGGACAGAGGTTTCATCCGACCGAGTGTATCACCTTGGGGAGCACCTGTGCTCTTTATTAATAAGAAAGACAGTACAATGCGGATGTGTATAGACTACCACCAGCTGAACAAGTTGACGATAAAAAATAAGTATCCGTTGCCCAGAATAGATGACTTGTTTGATCAACTCAAGGGTGCGATCATACCGGCACTAATGCATCGACAGCGTTCATAGACATGATGAATCAGGTGTTTCAGCCGTATTTGGACCGATTTGTCGTGGTGTTTATAGACGACATTTTGGTGTACTCAAAGTCTGAAGAGGAACATGACGCGCATCTTCGGGTGGTTCTACAGGTTCTGAGGGAGAAGCAGTTATTCGTCAGGTTTAGTAAGTACGAGTTCTGGCTTAAGGAGGTAACTTTCTTGGGTCATGTAGTATCAGCTGAGGGGATTAGGGTGGATCCTCGTAAGATCGAGGCAGTGTTGGATTGGAAACCATCTAAGTCGATTACAGAGATTCGAAGTTTTCTGGGTTTGGCAGGATACTACAGGAGGTTCGTGGAAGGTTTTTCTTTGATCGCAGCGCCGCTGACTAAATTGTTAAGAAAAGGGGTTCCGTTTGTGTGGTCTGAGAAACAGCAAGAAAGTTTTGACAAGTTGAAGAAGATTTTGACTGAAGCTCCGGTTTTGATTCAGCCTGAGGCAGGAAAGGAATTCACGGTCTATTGTGATGCATCACATACTGGCTTAGGGTGTGTGCTGATGCAAGATGGAAAAGTAGTAGCGTATGCATCTCAACAGTTGAGGCCGCATGAGGGTAACTACCCGACACATGACTTGGAGTTGGCTGCAGTGGTTTTCGCGTTGAAGATTTGGAGGCATTACTTGTATGGGGAAAAGTCGATAGTCTACACGGATCACAAGAGTCTAAAGTACCTCTTGACTCAGAAAGATTTAAATCTGAGGCAGCAAAGGTGGATCGAGTTGTTGAAGGACTACGACTGCTCGATTGAGTACCATCGGGTAAGGCTAATGTAGTAGCTGATGCGTTGAGCCGTAAGCTGGTAGCGGACCTGAGAGCAATGTTTGCTCACCTTAGTCTAAATGACGACGGGAGTCTTTTGGTAGAATTGCAAGTAAGGCCGACGTGGATTGATCAGGTTAAGGAGAAACAGCTGACAGATGAGATTTTGAGTGCTCGGAGGTTGCAAGTGCAGAATGGTGAAGCTGAGGGTTACAGCATGGGTAGTGATGGAGTACTGTGTTTTCAGGGGAAAGTATGTATGCCAAAGGACATGGAATTGAGACAGCGGATTCTTCAGGAAGCTCATAGCAGTCCATACGCTATGCATCCTGGAGGCAGTAAGATGTATCGTGATTTGAGGGAACAGTTCTAGTTGCCGGGTCTTAAGCGGGAAGTAACTGAGTTTGTGGGTAAGTGTCTGACATGCCAGTAGGTCAAAGCTGAGCATCAGTTACCGTCAGGACTGTTGCAGCCGGTAAGGATCCCGCAGTGGAAGTGGGAAAGAATTATGATGGATTTCGTTAGTGGGCTTCCCCTTACGCCTAGCAAGAAGGACTCAGTCTGGGTGATTGTGGACCGTTTGACTAAGTCAGCTCATTTCATACCAGTCCGAGTTGACTTTTCGCTTCAGAAGTTAGCCAAGTTGTATGTGGCAAAGATAGTAAGGTTGTATGGAGTGCCAGTGTCAATTATCTCGGATAGGGATCCCAGGTTCACGTCGAGGTTCTAGAAAGCTTTACATTAGGCATTAGGGACGAGGTTAGAATTTAGCACAGCTTTTCATCCGCAGTCTGATGGACAGTCTGAGAGGGTAATCCAGATTCTGGAGGACATGTTAAGGGGTTGCGTTCTGGATTTCAACGGTAGTTGGGAGGAGTATCTACCATTGGCAGAGTTCGCTTATAACAACAGTTATCAAGCGAGTATTCAGATGGCACCATATGAGGCACTATATGGATGGAAATGTCGTACTCCTACGTGTTGGACAGAACTGGGTGAACGGCAGATGTTGGGTCCAGAGTTGGTGGCAGATACAGAGAATAAGGTTAAGGTGATTCGGGCTTGTCTAAAGGAAGCGTCGGATAGGCAGAAGTCTTACGCTGATCATAAGCGCAGGGATATAGAGTATGCAGTGGGTGACAAGGTCTTTCTGAAGGTATCGCCATGGAAGAAAGTGTTGAGATTTAGGCGAAAAGGCAAGCTAAGTCCTAGGTTTATCGGGCCGTATACGGTGTTGAGGCGAGTGGGACCGGTAGCTTATCAGCTCGAGTTGCCAGCAGAATTGAGTCAGATTCACGACGTCTTTCATGTTTCCATGCTTAGGCGCTATCGATCAGATCCGTCATATGTTGTGCCAATTGCGGAGATTGAGATGAGCTCTGACTTATCTTTCGAGGAGGAATCGGTACGGATTTTGGATCGGGATGTCAAGGTCTTGCGTAGAAAGTCAGTTCCCTTGGTGAAAGTATTATGGCGGAACCATGGTACGGAGGAGGCCACGTGGGAACCAGAGGATGTGATGCGGCAGCAATACCATCAACTCTTCTGACCAGGTAATTTCGAGGCCGAAATTATCTTTAAGGGGGGTAGAACTGTAATATCCTTAAATCGGGGTCTCTGCATTTTGCATGTGTTTGCATGTGAGGATATGTCTGCTGTGTTCGTTTAGCATGTTTTGGGGTCTAGGCATGACCTCGGGTTAGGCCTGGGTCATGGCCGAAATTTTTGTTTTGGTACTTAGTGAGAGAAAGCTAAGGGGGTTAGGGGTTAAAAGAAATTCTTGGAGTATTGTGACACAAGAATTACCTTGGTAAAATGGCAAGGAGGCGCCACTAAGATGCTAGGATGATGATGCCACATGCAGGGGGGAGAGCTCAGGCTCGAGCAGCAGAAATCCCTTTCTGCTTATTCTTTTTCATGCCAGAAGCAGGGAAGAGGAGTACTCAGGATGGACTTTGGAAGATAAGGATGGAAGGGGTCAAATGGATTTGAACTGATCTAGGGCAGGAAATTTAGGAGTTTGAATCTTTTCAAACTCATTTGAAGGAGTTGGCCGAATTATGGACTGTGGGGGAGGAGGTGTAATCGGCTTGGGAAGCTAGGTGTGCCGAATTTCAATAGCCAAGTAAGGGTGCATGTTCGGCTAGCTTTGGGTGTCTTTCTCTTTTTCATTTAGTGTCAAAACCAAACCTCAAAGTGCATTTTTTTCTCTCATTTCTCTTTCGCCAGCTTGGGCATTTGGCCGAACCAATTTTACAACTCCCTTTGAAGAGCCAAAACTCAATTCTCTCATTTTCTTCTCTTTACCTTTCGGTTCATTCATTGTTAGCCAGTCTCTTCTCTTCTTTTCTTGTGCATTCATTGTTGACCGAAACTCTCTCTTTGCCGAATTCATCTTTTTTCACCTATTCTTCTCCTATTTTGCTCAAGCCGAAAGCAACTCATTTCACTTCATCTTTTTCTTTCTTTCAAACCTCCTTGTGCCGAAACTTATTCCATTCTCCCTTTGCCGAATCCCTTCTTTCCCATTTTATTTTTCTTCTCCATCTTTACCATCTTCAAAAGCCGAAACCTTATGAGTTCTCTTTTTCTTCTCTTCTTTCAAGTGGTTGGCCGAATACTTTGCTCATAAGCCCTTCTCCTCTTACGTTTTCTCTTCATCATTTTAAGTGCCGAATCTATCTTTTCTTTGAGTTATAGCCGAATCATCTGGTAAGTAAACTTCCTATTTTTCTTTTTCTTCTTCGACTGATTTGGTTAATGCCGAATCTCTTTTGCCTTTCTTTTTGATACTTCTTCAATCATTATTAATCGGGATTTTAAACTTCATTCTTATTCTATGTTGGTAGCCGAAACCCTTAACATCAATAGGGTGTGCTGATCTTTGGTGGTTGGTGGCCGAATCAGTCTTTAAGGTAAGGGGGCGACAATCCCTTTTGGTTTCGGGATTCATGCTAAGGCCGTATGGTACTTGGATTGCTAATGATGCGTTTAAGTCGATTGTAGGGAGGAGTACAACCTGATTCGGTAAATCTTCGGGATTTGGTGGCCGATCTAGGTAAGGGTTCTAGCGTGTAGATCTGTTTCTTATTCGTTCAAAAGCCGAAGGCTAATCGTTTGTGTGTATTAGTGCTTGGCCAATTGGAAGGAAGGTTCATCACATAGCTTCGGGATTTGGTTGGAAACCAAATCGGCATTAAGGTAAGGTGCTACCTTCATGCGATATATCTTTGAGATTTCTAGTGGAGCCGATTGTAGGGTAGAGTGAAGGCTAACGTTTCGGGATTTCACTTAGATCTACAAATAGTCAGGTGTGTAACGCTTACACACTTCGTTAGTATGATATGTTTATTGTGTTACTGTTATAGCCATTGAAACCGGTAGTTATGCCTTGTGGGCATGAGCGTGGACTCCGGGTAAGTCCCCTGTTATATGGATCTCGATATATGCTATCATGTCATTGTTTAATGCTATGCCATGTGTATTTGCATCATCATATGTTATTATGCCACTATTGATATGGACATGATGGTGGGATTGTTGAGAGGAGGGGGAAGAATTATTTGGACTGTCACCAGTGGTTTTGACCACACGACGGATTGGCCCCGTCTTCGATATTAATATTTTTGACTAAGTCCCAGTGGTTTTGACCACCAGTGGTTTTGACCACATATGGATATTGTGACTCGTCCCAGTGGTTTGGTACCACAGTGGGTTGGCCCCACATGATTAATTACGGGATTGTCATCAGTGGTTTTGACCACACGATGGGTTGGCCTCATCACTTGATTTGTGACTACGGTCACCAGTGGTTTTGACCACACCGATATATATTTGTGACTTTGGTCACCAGTGGTTTTGACCACCAGTGGTTTTGACCACACGGGGTAGATAAAGGAGATCAGATGGTTAGGTTATGGGGTTGCATGATTTGCATGTTTTACTGATGATTTGCATAAGTGGTTGCACTATCGGGTTGGGGATTTATACACTGAGTCTCGGTGACTCACCCCTTCCCTTATATTTTGCAGATGAGGCATAGATCGCAGATATGGAGCCGGGGAGGACTCAAGGTGGCCATGCATGCTAGTTTCGGGTTTTGACTTTAAAGTACTATTTCGGTTTTATTTATTTTCTTTAAATTTGGTTTTGGTTCTGTAATAAGGCCGCTAAGTATTATTTTGGGTTTTACTTCTGGATTTTATTTTACCTATCTTATGCATGTGATTAATAATTTGATATTGCTTAAGTAACCAGGATTAAATCGATGTTTTCAAAACTATACTCGAAATCGGGTTTTTCAAATGTTACCATCGGGTAACATTGTTCACAAGGTAATAACAAAGTTAACATAGATGATTTCAAACCTAAAGTTTCAAACAACTTCAAATGCAAATGGTTTTAAACTTGACTATGCTCATCTCACTCAGTTTTTAATAAGTATCGTATGATTTCTAAAAACTAGTAACAACAAACGGATTTTCAAGCATGAGTTCTCCGGATTTTAAAGCAACACAAAAACATTTTCAACATCACTTTGTATAGGGTTTTCTAAACCTTAAAACGATAAAAGAGTTTTCAATAGAAATAAACCGGGAAATTTGTTTTATTCAGACGTTTTCACCCCGTAACATGCCAGATTCGGTCGTGATGTGTTGACCGGGTTTGGGGTGTTACACAAGCAACCCTGCCATTCAATGCTCGATATCACATTTCGATCAATCTCCTTTATCTCTTTGATTCAATCTCACACTTAGTGCCCAATCCGTAGACGAAGCTTAAATTATATCGCACACTTAGTGCCTCAATATAAAACCAAACTCTATTCGGTATCGCACACACAGTGCCAATCAGTAAAGCCGAAGCTTCCATTACTTCGCACACACAGTGCTATTCAACTCTGTCTCGATTTCAATTACGCACACTTAGTGCCACATTTCTCAATCTCATATATAACATTTCTAATTCAATAATTATACATTCATTCAATTTTCATCACATAGACATAATTTAATAGCTAGTATTATATCTGAACTTACCTCGGACGTCGAAATACCGAAACTAGCCGACCAGTCGAGTACTTTGTCTTTGCCTCGATCTCGATCCGAATTTCTCTTTTCTTGATCTATACATATTCAAATTTAACCTATTCAATCATCAATTCTTTCAATTTAGTCCAAACACACATATTTAGGGCATTTTACAAAATAGCCCTCACATTTTCACATTTCAACACTTTAGTCCCTAATTCATCAAATCATAAAATACACAATTTCTATTCACATAAGCTTAGCTGAATTTTCCTTGTGCTTATACAAGCCCATATATTTCATTTATTTCACATTTTAGCCCCTCAAAATAATATTTTCACAATTTAGTCCAAATTACTCAGTTTTATCAAAAATTCAATTACAAACTATGTTAACCCAACACTAAGCTTTCATATTCCACCAACTAACAACACAAAGCTCACATATTCATCAATGGCATATCTCAAAATCACCATCAATTTCTTTTACCATTTTACCCTTGATTAAAACATTATAAATTCACCTATTATAAACCCATTTATGTCCATTCAAAACATTAATGGTCCATTTAAAACATAAGGACCCCTTATTTAAAAAGCCATGACAATTAAGCACTTTAACAATCAGCACACAACTTTTGCATTTTATGCGATTAAGTCCTTTTTCTTAATTCGACACACAAACGATAAAATTTTCACACCAAATTTTCACACATTCTCAATCACATATTATAAACATAAAAAATAATATTAAAATATTTTTCTAACCTCGGATTTTTGGTCCCATAACCACTATTCAGACTAGGGTCTAAACTGGGTTGTTACACTTCTAGCCAAATTTCCTTAGCTATTAAGTTAGTGAACTTGTCCATTCGGCTATCTAGCTAGTAGTATAAATAGTTTGTTAATTTCATTTGTAAAGGACTTTCTCCATTTTATTGAATGAACTATTGTTCTTGTGAGGTTCTCCCTCTTATATTTCGTGTGAGTCTCGATTGACTTATCTAGCGTGCTAGTAGCGTCAACTCGAACTCTTTTCGAACTTATAACCAACCTTGGTGTGGCGTTCGTCCATCTAAATATACCTTCGATTCCTACTTTGTTAAGTAACGGGTCAAGGTCCATCCACTTATTTCCATCTTTCACCTTAAGCTATATAATTCCCAGGGCGATACTCGCTATAGTATCGAATCGTTCTTAACGCTTAAGTTCTAACTTTAGTATCCACCTTCTATCTTATCTATCTTTTCGTTGTTAAACCGAACCTATCCATCCTCAACCTATCCAAACCACTTTGTTAAAACTTCCGCTACCATAATTAAAATTAAACCCTCTTCGACAACTCGAACATTCTCCTCGTTGACGATCGGGCAAACAAGTGAATCGACTCGACATTCCCGAGCCGAATCACATCATTTGGTATCAAAGCTTGCAAACGAGGAGCGCCGACGTTTGTATCAAGCCCGGAGTAGGTTCTTGAACTAAAAAAAAATTCGAATTAAAAAAAATTCAAGTTTTATTCGAAATTGTCTTGTATTCAGCATATTGAAATTGAACAAAAAAATTGAAGTATAAAAAAAAAGAGTATAAAAAAAAGGTGAAGTATTGAAAGTTTGTGTATTCATTTCCTTTCTATTCATGATCATCTATTTTCTCATTCTACCACCATTTCTTCCCAAACGCCACACATACCCGAATTTTCTTTTGTTCACCCTACCCTACACCCGATACGCTTTATCCTTTGCAACCCCTTTGAAACCGACCCCGAGCAACCAAATAAGTCTATTTGAGACAAAATACAAAATTGTGGGAAAGAGGTCGAGTGGTAAAAGGCAAGAGTGTGTGAGTACAATCGAGTGTAAAAAAGCCTTTAAAACTAGAGCATACACGAGAGTGAGTGAAATTATTTATTTTTCTTTCCGAGTGATTAGTGAGGTTTTTGTGGTGAGGATCTATATTTCATGTCAAGAAGTCCTAATAGAAACATGGCGGACATGAACGAAAGGCAACCAGTTCAGAATGTGCCAGACTTAAACTTGCAAGCCATGCTACGAGAAGTAGAATGGTTGTTGAATCGAAGGTTGGAGCCTATGGAAGATCGACTTGATCATGTGGAAGGAAGAGCCCGACGTGAAAGGACTCCCGTAAGTCCACCAAGACATCGAGGGAGGCAATGAGTCCAAAACGACGACTCTCCGGATCAAGTGAGCCCAAAAGTGATCAAGGTTTGAACGTAAGTGATCGAAGGAGAAGCCAACGCCAACGAGGCCAACGAGATCGAGAAAGGTTCGACGATGACCTCAAAAGCATCAAGTTGACAATTCCCCTATTCCAAGGTCGATCGGATCCCGAAGCCTATCTTGAGTGGGAGAAGAAGATCGAACTTGTGTTCGAGTGTCACAATTATTCCGAGGCCAAGAAAGTTAAGTTGGCTACCATAGAATTTTTTGACTACACTATGATTTAATGGCACCAACTCACAATGAGCCGGAGATGAAATGGCGAGCGTCTTATTAGCACTTGGGCCGAGATGAAAGTTGTGATGCTCCAGAGGTTTATTCCTTCGTACTACCACCGAGAGCTTTACCAAAAGCTCCAAAACCTCTCCCAAGGATCCAAAAGCGTGGAAGATTATTAAAGGAAATGGAAGTCGCCATGATTCGAGTGGACGTGCAAGAAGACCGCGAGGCAACTATGGCTCGATTTTTGGCTGGATTAAACCGTGAAATAGCCAATGTAGTGGAGTTGCAACACTACATGAAGATTGTGGATATGGTCCATATGGCTATTAAATTTGAGAAGCAACTCAAGAAGAAAGGTTCTACCCAGAGTTACTCTACTTCAAACATGTCCAAATAGAGGTAATGTGCGAATAAGACTCCTTCGGCAAGTCAAGCAAAAGAATCAGTGCTGCCGATGAAGTCCACTAAGCCTGTGGCCAAATCCAGTAAAGGCAAGGCTGTTGATAGTGTCCAAAATTGATCAAGGGGCATAAAGTGCTTCAAGTGTCTCGGTAAAGGCCATATTGCGAGCCAATGCCCAAATCGGAGCGTAATGGTAACTAGACCCAACGGTGAAATCGAGTCGGAGGAAGAAGTAGAAAAGAACGAAGATGATGTCAAAAACCCCTCCGATGACGAAGATGAGTTAGAATATACGGTTGAAGGTGAGATGCTCATCGTAAAAAGAAGCCTGAGTACGCAAAGCTTCGTAAATGAACCCCAACGAGAAAACTTGTTCCATACCTGTTGTCATGTCCAAGGAAAGGTTTGCAGCATTGTTATCGATGACAGAAGTTGTACGAATGTTGCAAGTACACTCATGGTGGAAAAACTTGCTTTGCTGACTATCAAACACCCGGGTCCATACAAGCTGCAATGGCTTAATGAATGTGTCGAATTAAAGGTGACCAAACAAGCCTTAATTTCATTTTCAATCAGAAAGTACCATAACGAGGTTCTATGTGATGTAGTGCCCATGTATGCGGGCCACTTACTGCTTGAAAGATCATGGCAGTTTGACCGGCGAGTCAAACATGACGGATTCACCAACCAATACACCTTCAAGCAAAATTGTAAAAATGTCACTTTGACACCTCTATCGCCAAAACAAGTGTTGGAAGATCAACAAAGATTTAAACGTTCCATGGAACAATTGTGAGAAAAGGAAAAGAATAAAGGTTCAAAAGGAAACAAAGAAGAAAAATCGAGAGAAAAGAACAAAAATTGTGAGAAAAACATGGGTGGAGAAAAAGAAAAAGAAGATAAAAGAGAGACGAGTGAAAAAGAGAAATGAGTTTTGACTAATCAATATGCTTGAAGTCTTTGTGTTTTTCCTTCATTTCAGGTTAGTTCGAGCAAGGAGATTCAACTACACTACATTCCCAAGGAGAGAAGGTTTGTGCTACTTGAAAGGGGTAAAACCGATCCTCATCTTTTCATCTCTAACGGTAAGCAAGGTAAAAATTCTCTAATCCCTAAACAGCTTCATTCAACTCGAGTTGATAGCTATAATCCTGAATTGAATTTTGAAAAGGTATTGCACTTTGTTGAAGATGTTGATGCAATTGTTGGTGAGCCAATCGTCCAACATCCATTACAAGGTTTCATTGAGCGAGATCATGACTCAAAAGGATTTTTCTATTTACCTGTTCGTGATGAAAATATGTGTTCATTGAATTGTGGTGAAAATTTTTTTTGCTTGAACAATGAACGAATTAAATTAATTGTGTCCACATCTCTTTTGAAACTTTTGTTTAGTAAGATTTTCCTCGATGACGATTTGTCAAAACCGCCTGGATGTATGTGTTATACGTGTTCGAATCAGTTAGATGATAATTTCTTCGTACTTTTTGGATTAACTACTAATTTATTTCCGATTACGGAGATTCTATCTGAACAGGTTTTTGAAGGTCCATTTGACATGTTTGTCCCTAGCGAGCCGAATAAGAACGTAAGTTTCAAAGAGAACAATCGGCTCGACTTAAGGACAAGTCATTCTGAAGAAGGGGGAATGATGTGAGCACGATCAAGGACTGTTCCAATTCGAGCAAGGAATGTACGAGATCATGCGAATTGACTTCGAAACCAGCTCGTGCTAGCAATTTAAGGATTCTACACACCTTAACGCAAGCTAATTTCAGCTTGAATTCAGCTCCCCGAGCTCTATCTAGCTCGAGTCAGCTCACATGAGCTCAATTAAGCTCATTGAGCTTGTTTTTAATTGCTTTTAGCTCATTTACTTTAATGATTGAATAAATTCAGTATTTAATTAATTTAATTAATATCTTTACAGCTCATAAATATGTTTTGAGTTATTACATGTTTTTATTATGTCTTAGTCAAAGCCGAATTTAGTAAGTCATGTTAAGTTAGTATTAAAGTTGTCTTAAATTAATTTATATGTTAATTAGTGTGTTTAAATTATATTAATACATGGTTCAGCCGAATGTGGCTCAATTTAATTTGATTCATTCCTTTTGTAGGTTGGCTGAATGCATGAAGGTGCATTTAAGCAAGGTACATGCACGGGTTTGGTTCAATGCATGGGACAATTCATGCATGGCTCTCTTCAATGAATGGTGAGCTGATTATTGGTTCCCCAAGGTGACTATTCAGCCAAGGAGTAGCTACCCATTCCCTTTCCCAAGCTGGCCGTCGACTTCCCTAATGACACCATCAAGCCGTCCACACTAGCTGTTCACACTAGAGACTATTCGGCTATAAGCTTTCACATTAAGGAGAGTTTTCAAATATGAGTATTCACACTTCAAATGGTTGTTTAAGACTGATTTTAATGTTCATATCTATTCAGCCAAGAGTTGAAATTAAATGAGTTCATAAAGCCCCATGGTCGAACCTAGACTAGTGCATTGCACTTCTCAAAGACTCCAAGTTCATGCAAGCTGATTTCCTTAGTCACGAAGCTGCGCAATGGAGTTCCAATCAACCGAATATAGACTAAGAAAATTAAAGAAATTTTTCTAGATTATTCCAATACCTTCTAGCTGAATTTCCTTAGCTATTAAGTTAGTGAACTTGTCGACTATCTAGCTAGTAGTATAAATAGTTTGATAATTTCATTTGTAAAGGACTTTTGCCATTTTATTGAATGAACTATTGTTCTTGTGAGGTTCTCCCTCTCATATTTCGTGTGAGTCTTGATTGACTTATTTAGCGTGCTAGTGGCATCAAACCGAAGTCTTTTCGAACTTATCACCAACCTTGGTGTGGCGTTTGTCCATCTAAATATACCTTCGGTTCCTACTTTGCTAAGTAACGGGTCGAGGTCCATCCACCTATTTCCATCTTTCACCTTAAGCCATATAAGTCCCGAGGCGATACTCACTATAGTATCAAATCGTTCTTGACACTTAAGTTCTACCTTCCGTATCCACTTTCTATTCTTTCTATCTTTTCGTTGTTAAACCGAACATATCCATCCTCAACCTATCCAAACCACTTTGTTAAAACTTCTGCTACCATAATTAAAATTAAACCCTCTTCGACAACTCGAACATTCTCTTCGTCGACGATCAGGCAAACAAGTGAATCGACTTGACATTCCCGAGCTGGATCACATCAAAATCCTACCAAACCAGCCTCTACACTCCATCTCCGTCCAACCGTACACTCCATGTGGGGATATAATCAACCCACCAATCCCTACACTCCAAGTAGTACTGGTTGCGACACTAAAACAGTAGTTTGCAGCTAAGTTGCCAGTAAATTAGGCTCGACGCCTTTTAGTACACTTCATCTGAACAAAATAAACCCCCAACCTAATGCAATACAATATGAAAATATAACATGCTATAACAGAATATCATGCATGTAGTCAGAGCATACAGTATCAAATCAGTGGAACATCATTATGCTTATTCATATCAGTCATATAGTCAATTCAGTCAATTAGGGGTCTAGGTACACTTACCAACCGTACAGTAGGTCCTCAATCGACTCGAGCAACCCGTGCAACCTTAGCAGTCAAACAGTGAAAATGGGCCCACAGGCCCATGTTGCATGCCCAAGTGGGCCCACACACTCGTGTGGCTCACACGGCCTAAAATGGCCTTGGTCGTGTGGATCACACGGCCTGGCCTAATAATCCCACACGCCTATGTAGTTCACCTGTATGGGGCCCACACGCCCGTGTGGCCCATACGGCCCAATTCGGCCCGGTCCATGAATCGCACATGGCCAAGCTCGACGATCACACGCCCGTGTTCGGTCACACGGCCTACCACATGGGTGGCCGCACGCCCGTGTGGCATCGACTTCTCACGTTTTTCAGCTTTTCGTCGATTTCCATTTTCAATGTTGTGGTTACACACCTGTATTACTTCCGACGCGTAAGCACTCCCAAGCGCACCAAAGCCTAAAAATCATTGTACACATCCTCGATTTAGCCATTTAAAGATTTAAAATGAATGATTTCGTCATTAAGAAATTACCCAAAGCTTGACTTACCGTCAACAGAGGACCTTTGTAACCACTTCTCAATCCAAGAACGAACTTACTGCTCCAAGACCTTCGCCTAAACCATCAATTTCAAAAAAAATTTTAGATTCCCACTCAAACGACATAAAAATACGAGAGAAGGGAAAGAATTACTTACCGAAATTGCACCAACATAATTTTTGTTGCAAAAAGGGAATGATAATAACAATAAAATGGAAAAAGAAAAAGAAAAGGGAGGATTCAAGGAGAATTTTTACAAGCGTGAAAGAAAAAGAAAAACAAGACTACAGAGGGAGAACAGAGAATTTCGGCAATGTGCAAGATGAAACTGAAAAAAAAATTAGAATTTGGAATTGGAGAGAGAGAACAAATTTTCAAAAAGAGAGAAAAAAATCTGAACTAAATCAGATAACCCCTCAATCCCTTAATCTGCTCCCACACTTCCCCATTACAACTCAAACAACCCCAAAATCGTCCACCACTCACTCTTACTATCCAAAATCCCTTAATTTTCTCTCCTCACTTCTCACTACACCTCTACCACTTCGGTATTTCAGTTCTGCTCAAACTCTCCACGGCACCACCAGCAAAAATATATCCCCCATGTTAGCGCAGGGACTTGAACTCCAGACCTCCCACACGCCAACTCACACCTTAGCCACCAGACCAGCAGGCCCATTCTGACATATTTTACCAACATTTAATTATAAGCTTATTGATCAGAGATAGGGGTTTATTCATTTAAAAACAAAAATTTGCCCAAGCTAAGGCTTGAACTTGGGACCTCACACACACACCCAGAACACATAACCGTTGAAGTAGATAGACATTGTGTTCCAAACATACAAAAATAAGTATGTAAGAGAATTTTGGGGCGTTACAACTCTACCCTCGAAAAGAAAATTTCGGCCTCAAAATTTTACCTGATTAGAACATATGAGGATACTGCTGACGCATCGCATCTTCAGGCTCCCACGCGACATCCTCAATGCTATGATTACGCCATAGAACCTTAACTAGTCGGATGGACTTTCTTCTTAGATCCTTTACATCGTGATCCAATATCTAGATTGGCTCCTCCTCAAAGGTCAGATCTGGCCTAACCTTGATATCCTCAACAGGAACAATATGCGTGGGATCAGAGTGGTAGTGCCTCAACATAGAGACGTGGAATACGTCGTGAATCCGTTCTAACTCTTGAGGTAACTCCAACTGGTAGGCAACTGATCCCACACATTTCAGTATGCGGTAAAGCCCAGTAAACCTAGGGCTCAACTTGCCCTTACGTCCAAACCTCAGTACCTTCTTCCATGGCAAGACCTTGAGAAAAACGAAGTCTCCCACAGAATACTCAATCTTACGACACTTCAGATCCGCATAGGACTTTTGTCTGTCTGATGCCACTTTCAGTCGGCCTCAAATCAATCTAACTTGTTCCTCGGTATCAGAAACTAGTTCAAGGCCTAGAACCCGTCGCTCACCCAACTCAGTCAAACATGAAGGTTGCGACACCTACGACCATATAGTGCCTCGTAAGGTGCCATCAGAATGCTAGACTGATAGCTGTTGTTATAAGCAAACTCTGCTAGCGGCAGGTAATCCTCCCAACTGCCTCGGAAATCAATCACGCAACTCCTCAACATATCCTCCAGTATCTGAATCACCCTCTCAGATTGACCTCTGTTTGAGGATGGAACGCAGTACTAAAGTCCAACCTTGTACCCAGAGCTTCATGTAGCTTCTTCAAGAACCGAGACGTAAAGCGAGGATCCCTATCAGATATTATTGAAACAGGCACCCCATGCAATCTCACTATCTCAGGCACATACAATTTACCAGCTTTTGCAGAAAGTAGTCGGCACGAACCGGTATGAAGTGGGCGGATTTGGTCACTCAATCCATGATGACCCATACAGAATCCTTCTTAGTGGGTGTGAGGGGTAACCCACTAAAGAAGTCCATAGTTACACACTCCCACTTCCAAAGTGGAATCTTGATTGGCTGCAACAATCCCGAAGGTGACTGATGCTCAACCTTAACCTACTGGCATGTCAAACACTTGGCCACAAATTCAATAACCTCTCGTTTAAGACCTAGCCACCAGTATAACTCACGAAGGTCTCGGTACATCTTGTTTCTGCCAATATGCATAGCATAAGGGCTACTATGCGCCTCTCTCAGTATAGACTGCCTCAATTCAATATCTTTTGGTATACAGATTCTCCTACGGAAACAGAGCACCCCTTCTCTATTCCGTTCAAAATCCTCGGTATTCCCACTCCAACCTTTGGAAATGAAGACCCAAAAACTCATCCTCCATCTGTTTACTCTTAATTTGCTCTATCCACGTTGGTTTTACTTGAAGTTCAGCCAACAGACTACCATAAAAAAAAACTGAGGAGAGCAAACATTGCCCTCAGATCAGTCATAACCCTATGGCTCAGCGCGTCGACCACCACATTGGCCTTACCAGGTTGGTATTCAATCGTACAGTCGTAGTCCTTAAGTAGCTCAATCCACCTACACTACCTAAGGTTCAGCTCCTTCTGAGTGAGGAGGTACTTGAGGCTCTTGTGATCAGTGTAAATGATACACTTCTCACCATACAGTTAATGCTCTAGATTTTTAGT
The DNA here is from genome assembly GCA_005393395.2 of Gossypium australe. Taxonomy (NCBI): domain Eukaryota; kingdom Viridiplantae; phylum Streptophyta; class Magnoliopsida; order Malvales; family Malvaceae; genus Gossypium; species Gossypium australe. The sequence goes on along the minus strand of CM016617.1, from coordinate 81,342,681 downwards.
GCAAATACCATCGCGGCCAATTCCAAGTCATGCATCGGATAATTCACCTCATGAGTCTTAAGATGACGAGACGCATTCACTACCACCTTACCCTCTTGCACCAACACACACCCCAAACCGACATGTGATGCATCGCTGTAGACAGTAAACTCTTTTCCAAACTCTGGCTGTATCAGAATAGGGGCCTCTGTCAGTACAGTCTTGAGCTTCTCAAAGCTCTCTTGCTGCTCGTCAGTCTAGTTAAATGGCATACCCTTACGTAGTAGCTTAGTCAAGGGTGCGGCGATCAGGGAAAACCCCTTTACAAAACGTCAATAATATACTGCCAGTCCCAGAAAATTACGGATCTCAAATACAGTCTTAGGCTGCTTCCAGTTCAAGACAGCCTCAATCTTTCGAGGATCGAATCTAATCCCTTCAGTAGAAACCACATGTCCCAAAAATGTTACTTCATGTAACCAGTACTCACATTACTGAACTTGGCGTATAGTTGTTTCTCTTGCAAAATCTGTAGAACCACTCTGAGGTGTTCATCGTGTTCATCCTCAATTTTCGAATACACCAGTATATCATCAATAAATACCACTACAAATGATCTAGATAGGGCTAGAACACTCGGTTCATCAGATCCATAAAAGCTGTTGGTGCATTCGTCAGTCCAAATAGCATCACCAGGAACTCGTAATGACCGTATCGAGTCCTAAATGCTGCCTTGTGCACATCAGTCTCCTTAACCCTCAACTGATGATATCCTGATCGGAGGTCAATCTTGAAGAAAATTGAAGTCCCTCGGAACTGGTCAAATAGATCGTCTATCCTCGGTAAGGGGTACTTATTCTTGATGGTCAACTTGTTCAGTTGTCAGTAGTCAATACACATACGCATGGATCCAGCCTTCTTTTTTACGAATCGAACTGGTGCTCCCCACGAAGACACACTAGGGTGGATGAACCCACGATCCAGTAACTCTTGAATCTGAGCCTTTAGCTCCACAAGCTCATTCGGTGACATCCTATAATGGCGATGGACACTGGAGCTGTACCAGGAAGGAGCTCAATCCCAAACTCTACTTCACAATTCGGAGGTAAGCCAGGTAGCTCATCAGGAAAAATGTCAGGAAAGTCCTTAACCATCTTTATATCCTTAATTGAAGAATCCCCTGAATCTGAACCACTGATGTAGGCTAGATACACTTTACATCCCTTACGAACCAAATTTTCTGCCCTCAGTGCATAAATCACATTCGATAAGTAGTTTTAACGCTCCCCAATTATGACTACCTCGCTGTCTTCCTCAGTTCTCAGTACAACCCTTTTTGTGGCACAATCTAAGCTCACTCGGTGTTTGACTAACTAGTCCATTCCCAGTATTAGATCAAATTCTCCAAAAGGTAGTTCCAAGTAGTACCGGTTGCGGCACTAAAATAGTAGTTTGCAGCTAAGTTGCCAGTAAATTAGGCTCGAGGCCTTTCAGTACACTTCCTTTGAAAAAAATAAACCCCAACCCAATGCAATGCAATATGAAAATATAAAATGCTATAACAGAATATCATGCATGTAGTCAAAGCATACAGTATCAAATCAGTGGAACATCATCATTCTTATTCATATTAGTCCTACAGTCAATTTAGTCAATTAGGGGTCTAGGTACGCTTACCGATCGTACAGTAGGTCCATAGTCGACTCGGGTGACCTGTGCAACCTTAGCAGTCAAATAGTGAAAATGGGCCCACAGGCCCATGTCGCATGCCCAAGTGGGCCCACACACCTGTGAGGCCCACACGACCTAGACCAATAATTCCACACGCCCGTGTGGTTCACCTTTATGGGGCCCACACGCTTGTGTGGCCTATACGGCCCAATTCGACTCGGCCCATGAATCGCACATGGCCAAGCTCGACAATCACACACCCGTGTTCGGTCGTATGGCCTACCACACGGGCTGCCGCACGCTCGTGTGGCGTCAACTTCTCACGTTTTCTGGCTTTTCACCGATTTCTATTTTCAGTGTTGTGGTTACACATCTGTATTACTTTCGACGCGTAAGCACTCCCAAGCACACCAAAGCCTAAAAATCATTGTACACATCCTCGATTTAGCCATTTAAAGATTTAAAACTAACAAATTCGTCATTAAGGAATTACTCAAAGCTTGACTTACGGCCAACAGAGGACCTTTGTAGCTACTTCTCAATCCAAGAATGAACTTACTGCTCCAAGACCTTCGCCTAAACCATCAATTTGAAAAAAAAAAACTTTAGATTCCCACTCGAACGGCATACAAATACAAGAGAAGGGAAAGAATTACTTACCGAAATCGCACCAACGCAATTTTTGTTACAAGAAGGGAATGATAATAACAATAAAATGGAAAAAGAAAAAGAAAAGGGAGGATTCAAGGAGAATTTTGACAAGAGTGAAAGAAAAAGAAAAACAAGACTGAAGAGGGAGAACAGAGAATTTCAGCAATGTGCAAGATGAAACTGGAAAAAAAATCAGTATTTGGAATTGGGGAGAGAGAAAACAAATTTTCAAAAAGAGAGAAAAAAATCTGAACTAAATCAGATAACCCTTCAATCTGCTCCTACACTCCCCCACTACAACTCAAACACCCCCAAAATCATCCACCACACTCTCTCACTATCCAAAATCCCTTAATTTTCTCTCTTCACTTCCCACTACACCTCTACCACTTCTGCATTTTAATTCTGCTCAAACTCTCCACGGCACCACCAGTAAAAATATATCCCCTATGCTAGCGCAGGGACTTGAACTCCAGACCTCCACACGGCAACTCACATCTTAGCCACCAGACCAGTAGGCCCATTTTGACATATTTTACCAACATTTAATTATAAGCTTATTGATCAGAGATATGGGTGTATTCATTTAAATTTTTTTTTGCCCAAGTTAAGGCTTGAATTTGGGACCTCTCACACACACCCAGAACACATAACCATTGAAGCAGATAGACATTGTGTTCTAAACATACGAAAATAAGCATGTAAGAGAATTTTGGGGCGTTACACGAGTTTGTTTGTAGAAAAGAAAGATGGATCATTAAGACTGTGTATAGATTACAGATAGCTTAACAAAGTCACAATAAAGAATAAGTATCCACTGCCTCGAATTGATGATCTATTTGACCAGTTGAAAGGTGCCATTGTATTTTTGAATATTGATCTTCGTTCTGGTTACGATCAGCTACGGGTAAAAGATTCAAATGTACCAAAGACAACTTTTAGAACTAGGTACAGGCCTTATGAGTTTCTTGTGATGCCATTTGGATTGACGAATGCACCTAGAGTATTCATGGATTTGATGAACATAATTTTTAGACCGTATCTAGACAGGTTTGTGGTGGTATTTATTGATGATATTTTGGTATACTCCCGAGATGAAAATGAGCATGCTAATCATTTGAGAATAGTGTTGCAAACTCTGCGTGAGAAACAATTGTATGCCAAATTTAGTAAATATGAATTTTGGCTACAAGAAGTTGGTTTTCTTGGATATATTGTATTTGCAGAAGGTATCCAGGTGGATCCGAATAAAATTTCAGCAATTTCTAATTGGAAACCACTAAAGAATGTGTTTGAAGTCAGAAGTTTTCTGGAACTAGCAGGATATTATCAGAGGTTTGTTAAAGGGTTCTAGATGATAGCTTCTCTGATGACTCGATTGTTGCAGAAAGATGTGAAATTTGAGTGGACTGATAAATGTCAGCAGAGTTTTGATAAATTAAAAGCTTTGTTGACTGAATCACTCGTGCTAGTTCAGCCTAAATTGGGTAAGGAATTTATAATTTACATGATGCATCGTTAAATGGTTTAGGCTGTGTATTGATGCAAGAAGGTAAAGTAATAGCCTATGCTTCAAGACAATTAAAATCACTTGAAAAGAACTTCCCGATACATGATCTTGAGTTGGCAGCCATTGTGTTTGCATTGAAAATATGGCGGCATTACTTATTTGGTGAAAAATGTCATATATTCACTGATTATAAAAGTTTGAAGTATCTGATGTCGTAGAAAGATTTGAATCTGAGACAACGTAGGTGGCTTGAATTATTGAAAGATTATGATTCGGTTATTGATTATCATCCGGGAAAAGCTAATGTAGTTGCAGATGCTTTGAATAGAAAATCCTTGTTTGTTTTACGAGCAATGAATACCTGATTTTCATTATCTGATTATGGTTCAATCATAGCTGAATCAAAAAGCTAGATCGACGTTTTTATAGCAAATTTTCGAAGTTTAGAAAAATGATGATGAATTATGAGCTAAACGGGTACAGTGTGAATTGAATTTTGATTTAGAATTTTAGATTGGTTCTGATGGTTATTTGTTATTCAAAGGCAGGATTGTGTGATGCAAGCCAACCCGGGGCAACCAAAGATTACAATTTTGATGCTCTCGCAATGTCCGAAGGTCCCATGACTCGAGCTCAGGTCAAGAGATTGCAAGACACCGTGGCAGCCCTTGAGAGCCAATTATGGGCTGAAACTCAATCCAAGGGCGAAGCAGCAGCTTGGGTCCAAGCTATGAGCTCTCCATGCACATTGGTGCAAACTCAATTCAGCTCGGATTAGCTCATTCGAGCTCATTCCAGCTTACTGAGTTATTTAGTTAAAATCTGCTCATTTATTAATATTTGAATAAATTGAATAATTAATCTAGTTATTTTATTACAGCATATAAATGTATCATTAGTATGTTATTATGACCGAATCAATGTTGTCTTAGCTTAATTTAATTTGTCTCATTTTATTACAAGTTTTTAATGTGTCTAGGTTCTAGCCGATTTTTAATGTGTCTTAGATCTTTTTATTTAATGTGTCCAAATGTTAATTATTGTGTCTAAATTATGGTTTAAATAAGTTCAGCTGAAATAGGCTTGATTTAATGTATTTTCTTTGTGTTAATAGGTGCAGCCGAATCTACTAAGGAGCATTAAGTGAGGTGCATGCATGTAAGGTGCAATGAACTTGGCTGGTGCATGTTCGACTGGACAAGGCATTTAAGCTGCTCATTTTTGGCTTCCCCAAGGCACCTATTCGGCTAAGACGCTTCCAGCCATTAAGCTCCCTAATGTTGGTCGTTCCTATTCCCAAAAACTATCATTCCTTTCACATTTGCTATTCACACAATGAGTCCATTCGGCTGGTCTTGTTCACACCTCAAAGACTCTTCCAGCTCCATTTTCACACCTCAATGGCTGTTTGAATCCACGTTTTAATCCTGGTAAATTTCAGTAAGAGTTTCACATTGATTGATCTCATTTAACTCATTGGCTGAACCTAGCTTGTGCAATGCACCTCTTGAAGTGTTCAAATTCATGCTAGCTGATCAGCCTTCTCGAAAGCCGACCCTTAAAGTCCCATTCAGCCGAATCTGCTATGGCATTTTAATGGTTTAATTCTGGAAGTTTCTAGCACAATCTAGCTTGGTTTTTACGTAATTATCAAGCTTCTAATTAGGCCATTCAGCTACCTAGCTAAACACTATAAGTAGTTGATGTTTTTCAATGTACAAGGACTTTTTCCATTTTATCAATTTGAATGAACTTTGTTCAAAGAGTGAGATTACTCCTCTCTAAAATTCGTAAGAGTTTCAGTCTGACTTATCTAGCTAAGCTGGTGGCGTCAATCGTTCTCTTCTTTTAAACTTATCACCGAGCTTGGTGTGGCGTTCAACAACGTATAATTCCGCAAATCCACCTTAAACCGAATAGAAACTGGGGTGACACTATGATATAGTGTTGAATCGTTTCTAGTGTTTAAGTTCACTTATCTATCCCCACTATTATCATACATTTCATCTATCTTCATTTATCCTTACTAAAACCGAGCCATCCGAACATCCATCTTCTTTCCTTCTATCCTAGCCGAACCAAACCATTCCATCTTCTAAATCATTTCCATCATTTATCAACCTCCATTCCTAACTTAAACCAAATTATAAAAGAAAATCCCTTAAAAGCTTCCGCGAACTTAACTACATTTTCTATTATTTCTCGAAGACAAAACTTCTCCTCGTAGACGATCGGGCAAACCCGTGAATGACTCGATTACCCCGGGCCGTCTTGCATCAATGTGTACCGAAGAACTCAGAATTGGTACAAGAGATTTTACATGAAGCTCATAATGGTAAAATGTCTATTCATCCTGGTAGTAATAAAATGTACAATGATCTGAAAAAGATGTACTGGTGGTCGGGAATGAAAAGGGATATTTCAAAATTTGTATCTAAATGTTTCATATGTCAGTAAGTAAAAGCTGAACACCAGGTGCTATCGGGATTATTACAGCCAGTTACGATACTGGAACGGAAATAGGAAAGAATTACTATAGATTTTGTATTGGGATTACCCCTATCTCTGAAGAATAAAGATGCAATTTGGGTAATCGTTGACTAGTTAACAAAGTCTGCACACTTTATTCCAGTACGTATGGATTTTTCTTTGGATAGATTGGCTAAATTATATGTTTTTGAGATTGTCTGATTGCATGGAGTGCCAGTCTCCATTATTTCAGGCAGAGATCCTCGGTTTACATCTCGATTCTGGAATAAACTGCAAGAAGCTTTGGGTACATAGCTACATTTTAGTACTGTATTCCATCCTCAGACTGATGGACAATCTGAACGTGTAATAAGATTTTGGAAGATATGCTTCGATGTTATGTACTTGAATTTGAAGGTAACTGGGAAAAACATTTTCCTTTAGTTGAATTTGCTTATAATAACAGTTATCAGTCCATCATTAAAATGGCACTGTATGAGGCTTTGTATGGCCGAAAATGTAGAATTCCATTGTATTAGACAGAACTCAGGGAGAAAAAGATACACAGAGTTGACTTAGTTTGTGAAGCTGAAGAAAAGGTGAAAGTAATCCAAGATAGTTTAAAAGCAACCTCAGATCGTCAAAAGTCTTATGACGATCTTAAACAAAAAGAAATAGAATTTTAGGTCGATGACAAGGTATTCTTGAAATTATCACCTTGGAAGAAAGTTCTTCGATTTGGCCGTAAAAGAAAATTAAGTCCACGATTCATCGGGCCATATGAAATTACAAAAAGAATCGGACTTGTTGTGTACCGATTAGCATTACCACCAGAGCTTGACAGAATTCATAATTTTTTTCATGTGTCTATGTTGCGACGATATCGGTCAGATCCTACACGTGTTATTTCTCCTACAAAAGTTGAGATTCAGCTTGATATGACTTACAGTGAGAAACAGATCAAAATCATGGCACGTGAAACAAAAGAGTTAAGAAATAAAAAAGCAGCATTAGTAAAAGTTCTCTGGCAACGACATGGTATAGAATAAGCTACCTGGGAATCGGAGGATACCATGAGGAATCAATACGCCAATCTCTTTACTGGTAAGATTTTCGAGGACAAAAATTTTTAAGGGGGAGAGAGTTGTAACAACCCATTTTCAATGAAATCAGAATAGTGGTTTCAGGACCACAAATCCGAGTCAGAAAGAAATTTTATTTTAATATTATTTCATGGTTTGTATTTTGATAAAAATGTTATATGAAAATTCTGATAAGAAAATTTTATCGATTATGTGCTTAATTATAGAAAGGACCAAATTGCATAAAATGAAAAAAAGTTGAATTTAATAGCTAAAAAGATTAAATAGCTATGGAATTCAAAACTTGAGGTCCTTATTTGGTAATTAGACTATTAAAGAAAAGTTAGTAGAAATTTTTGGTGATTTATCCATGGAAAATTAGAAAAAGGTTAAGGACTAAATTGGAAATTGAATTAATTAAAATATGATAATAGAAAATATCATCTTATTTTTTATCATCTTCCCCAAAATTTATATGAAAACCCTAGGAGAGAGAAAAGAAACTAATCAAGCTTAATTAGGTAAGTATTCAAGTCCCGTTTTTAGTAATTTTTATATTTTTGAGATCGGGATAGTTTAATCTATCTATTTTGGGGATTAGTTTGAAAAGTTATCAAAGTAATAAAGTTTTCCGCGGTTGAATATGTTGAAAATTTTAAATTTATGGTAGAAAATGAAAGGTTGTTGATAGATAAACAACTTTTACAAAGTGAATTTTGATGAAATTATGATTTAAGGACTAATTTGTAAAAATGTGAAAGTTGAAGAAAAATTCTGAATTTTATGGAATACATGTGCTGTAAATGTTATACTAAAATTTTGGTTAGGCTTGGAATAAAGATTAAATTGCGTGAATTTCATATTCCGAGCCTAGGGACGAAATTGGAATTTATGAAAAGTTTAGGAACAAAATGGTAATTTTGCCTAGGGTGTAAATTCAATCCAATTGAATATGAAATGTGAAAAATTGATGATTAAATTTATTTATATAGATCCAGACAACTCAAATGCGAAGCTAGATTGAGGAAAAGAAAAAATTTTGGATTAGTAGAATTTCTTGTACGAACGACCATTAAGGTAAGTCTGTGTAACCGAATGTGTTTATTTATATGCTTGTATTGAATGTGTTATGTGATTGTACGGATTATAAATATTTAAAGTATGGAATAAATTATATGCCGATATAGTTGAATATATGTCAAGTTCCGTTTGAATAATGAAATTCGATGGATATATGTAATTTCCTATATTGAATGTGATCCTGCATATGTTGTAGACAGGATTTAGCTCGGATGAGTAATCCTAATAAAGCCCACTCGAAGATCCTGATAAATAGTTCTTACATGCATCATGATCGGTAGTGATTTTGCATGTGTTGTACACTACCGCAGCTCTGTGTGAGGGTCCTGTTACATGACTCGATCGGCTATGATCCAGCATATAATGCGGACACAAATGCATATCTACGTGAGCGTCCTGATATAAGCTCTTATAGGCTTCCTAATATAGCTCGCTTGAACTCCCTGTTACCTTATCTGGTGCTCCCTAATATTAACTCTTCGGAGTTATCTGTTAAGCTCTATGAGCTCCCTGAATAAAACTGTTATGAGTTTCCTGTTTAGCCCGGATAAGTGCCCAGTTACTGGCTCAACTGAGCATATTGATATGTGGTTCAAGAGTGTGCTTTCTGATTACGTGCCCTAATGGGTACCCCTGATTATGAATTGTCAGTTTACAGTTTTGTATACCTTGAGTTTACTACTTGAGTATCCATATAAATTTCAATAATTCAATGGATAAATCCCTGAAATGAGAAATTATGAGAATAAATAAATTATATTTTGAATGATTTCGAAATACTTGAAATTTGTAATATGATGAGCTCATCTATACTTACTTGATGTATATGTGAATAATGTGACTAACTTGCTTAATTGAGTGTATGTGATTAGGAAAATTTGCCAAATTGATGGAAAGTATGTTATTGTATGCTTATTATGATGAATGTGATTGGTAAGTTTATTTTCTGTTATACAAACTTACTAAGCATTAAATGCTTACTAGGTTTTATTTTCTTTGTTTTATAGTGCTCAGAAGCTCATAAAGGTTGAAAGTCAGTCGGAGCAGCATCACACTATCCATCAACTTGTTTTGGTATATAGAAAGTAAACTTATTTTGGTATAATGGCATGTATAAGTTAACTTGGCCAATGATGGTTTGTAAATGATTTTGTAATCTAGCTATTGGTATGGCTTGTGATTTTTAATTTGGTATACTACTACAAAGCTATAACATGCTAATATACATATATATATATATATATATATATATATGCATGTTTGGTTAAATTGAATTAGGTAAAACATAAATGATTAGATGGTAAGTTTGATAATATTTCATACATGTTAATGATGTTTGCTTGATTTATATGACTTGAATTGGTTGGCAAATATATGCAAATGTTATTGTAGGTTGAAGGTTAAATTTGGGTGAGAAATAAGGCTAAGAGATGACCTTATTTTGTCCACAAGGGTAGACACACGGTCGTGTGTCTTGACCGTGTGTGAAATACGGCCTGGCATATGGGCATGTGGTTAGGCCGTATGTCCCCTGCATCTTAAATTTGAGAAACAGAATGCTTAGCATTGGGCATACGGGTAGAGACACGGGCATGTGTCTCAGCCGTGTGTGAAACACGGCCTAGAACATGGGCGTGTGTTTTGGCCTTGTGAAACCTGCTTATAAATTGTGAAAATTAAATTGACCACATGACCTAGCACACGGGCATATGGCAGGCCGTGTGGCACAAGTTAGAGAGTTACACGGGGTCAGACACGGCTTGCAGCACGAGCGTGTCCTATGGTCACACGACCGTGTCCCTTGACCACACAGGCGTGTGTGCCCTGTATCTAGGAAAAAAATTAAAATTTCACAAAAAATTCTCTAAGTTCCTGATTTAGTCCTGACTCGATTCTAATGTTTATATTGGGCCTCGAGGGTCCAATCAAGGGACAATAGGACTAGTTTCAGAATTGAATAGTAATTAACATGAATTATTTGTAATTGTTTTGCAAACTCGTGTAATACTCCGTAACCCTATTCTGGCGATAGATACAGGTTAGGGGTGTTACAGCTATAATAAAATCGACTTTACAACCGTATAGATAGAACAATACCTCAACCATCAATAATGTACTCCGAAATAAAAGAGGAAAACTAAATATGGTCCTAATAACAACCAGTGTAGTAATACACTTTCTATAATTTGAGATCTATATCACCGTGCTCCCATGATCGGACCAGGAATTATAACCGTAATAGATGTAATTACCTCCGGCCAATTAATATCCTTTACAGATGAACCATGTTTGATAGATTAAATAATAAGAATGATAAGAAAATCGAGATAATGAAATCCAAGATGTGGAGCTCTACTAAATTTATGAGAATACAAGCCATATTGAATGATAAAGAGATTAATGATACCCCATATAAAAATCCAGAAGAAGAATATCGCTTATACACACTGGAATAAGTTGAGATAGAGACAACATAAATTGCATATATATAACTCAAAACATTAATAAGTAGAAATAGAAAAATAACACCATATAAGTCTTATCATTGAATCTTCTACCGAACATAACAGAATAGAATGCCAAAGAAAAATATAGCAATGTCGATCATAATCAACCAGACTAACAATACTTCCGTCTAACATTATGGTTAACTAGCATTCTCTTATGATATGAATCACATTTGAAGATGAACAGTTGCATATGCCTCTAAGGATAAAAAAACCTATAGAATACCCAGAAGAGATCGTCGTAAGCTACTCGACCATAACCGCTGCATTCAGATACATTTGCAGTTCAAACACTATCCTACTGACTTCTGAAGTCATTGATGGCTCTACCTTATCCCATTTCACTAAAGAAATCAATTCAAAAGAAATCCTGATTAACCCGTTCTTTAGATACCATACCTAATGAAGTAGATTACCCATGAATCACTTCTCTATAACAGTGACGTTGCGTATCCTGAATGATCTTCAGAAAAGAAATCTAATATTTCTTCTAGAACTCTCTTTACTTACTAACCAATTCTCGGCTCTGGCCACAGTATTACTAATTCAATCGCTGAATTCTTCAGCTTCTCTTTTGTAGACTTAATTAACATAATTATTGTAAATTCTGTTGTATAAGACTGTGTAGGTAAGGGCTGGAAATCGTAAAGCTTCTAAGTTTGATTATCAAGATTACACATAACATAACATTCATTATCACTATAACATTATGAACTTTTTCTCTTACCTTTGTGAGTTTCTACTCATCCAAAGCAACATTTTAATCAGATACTTGAGTATCGCTTTCAGTATTACCAGAATTAGCTCGGTTGGAAAACATATCTGTCTAAAATGAAACAAATCTCATCAAAGTCAGGAGATATCACACTATCATAGGTTATATAATGGCGTGTATTCTACGTTCAGTCCGAGAACCGACTAAACCGTAGCTCTGATACCACTAAATGTAACACCCTTATCCTGTATCTGTCGCCAAAACAGGGTTACAAAGCATTACCTAACAAAAAAAAGTAAACCATTCAATTCTTATATCAATGCAATACATATTATAATTTCATTCAAATACATTCATAACGTCCTTTAATTGAGCCCTTGAGGCCCTAAAAATACAATAGAAATAGTTTGTTACTAAATCGAAAACATTTAGAAAGTTTAGGAAAAAGTTAGAAAAAAATTTACACTACAGGGGTCCCATGACTGAGACACATGTCTGTGTCTCAGGCTGTGTAACATTCCAAACAGAGACACACAACCGTGTCCAAGCCCATGTCTGTGCCCGTATAACTCACTAACTTGAGTCACACGGCCAAGCCACACGCCTGTGTGCCAGGCCGTGTAACTCTCGAAATGGCCTCACATGCTCGTGTGCCAGGTTGTGTGCTAAACCGTGCAACTTTCGAAAAGCAACCATTGAAAACCTATAAGGGAAATAGGCTAAGACACACGCCTATGTCTTAGGCCGTCTAGACAAGAAATAGGCTAAAATCAAGCCTTTTCTTTCACCCAATTTCAACAAGTACTAACACACACAATGAACCTATGGTCAAGGCCCCAAAACATGCCAAAAAATGCATAATAAGGCCATTTCAATGTACCATAAGTCTATTCAACCAATTTTCCATTTAGGCACCTCAAACACAACAAGCATTCATACTTACATTTTCATCAAAATGATCAAGTTTCATCCAAAAAACTTTAATATCAACACATAACCTAATTGACCACATTTCAACCATGCCAACACATACCACTTTAGCCATTTAACCCATGCATCAAATTGGCAATAAAAACACCAACCATCAAGGAATCAAATGCCAAAAGCACACCAACCATATTACCATATTTACAAGCCAAACATAACAACTACCTCATCAAACACAAGTCCACATATACATGCCATTATAACCTTTATCAAGACATCAAAAATTACCGATATAATCCCTGGATAATATTATAGATCTCTGACAAGCTTCCAACCTGACCGAGCTTCCGATAATCTGTAAAGTAAAGGAAAATAATTACGTAAGCTATGAATGCTTAGTAAGCTCCTATGAATATTAAACTGTAACACCCCAAACCCGGCCCATACGCCACGGCCGAATTTAGAATGCCACTGCTGAAAACGTTTGAAAAGAGTTGACTTAAAAGTAAAAACATATATATATATATATTTGTTGTCTTTAATAAAACGTTGTGTGTTTAAAACTCTAAGTGAAATTTAGTTGTTACAAATTCTCCGATTTAAAACTTTAATATATATTTTTAAGATGTAAGTTGCTAACCATGAACTCATTTCCAATTAGTAATTAAATCGACAATCCACCTTAAAACATAATAGAAATTCCAACATACTTTTAAGTGGCCCTCATTACAATAAATAAATACTTAAAAGTACTGAAAATATAAAATACGCATAACAAATAGACATCTTCTGCATGGCCACCTTTGTACCCGCTCCAACCCGGTCCAAGCATCATGTATCACCTGCGATGTTTGGTAAAAATTTGGGTTAGTCAAACAGACTCAGTGTGTAATTAGTCCGCAGATTTCCACCCACGTGGGCTTAGCCCACAACCACACTAAACCACAGATCAGATAATAAGGCAATTAATCCACATGATTCCACATATTGGGCTTGGCCCATTACCATACCAATCCACATACCACATAGGTTTATGCAAAATGCACCAAACCCAGCCTAGGGTCCATCCTCTACACACCCCCGTATCCGGCCACCACACACCAGGGGATTACTATATCGCCCTCCAACCTCTACACACCAATTTGGCAATTAATGCCATCCACGTGAACTAAATCACAAATAATCCACAATGCGACCTCAGTCAGCGCCAATCCACGATGTAGCTCGTAGCTAACATCAAAACCACGATGAGGCACATAGCTATCACCAACCACGATATGGCACATAGCCGATATCAACCATGATGAGGCACAGAGCCACTCATCAATCCACGTGAGGCTCGTAGCCATCACTAAACCACGTACATAAAGTACACCCTGTCCTTCTTTCATATTCATTTCCCACCCCATGCACATGCAACGTACAATAATGCCATGATAAATGATGCATGTACATGTTATTCAGGCATTCAATCACATTTTCATAGGCATATTCACAGTCTCATCAATAATTAACACTGACCTGGTTATCGTTATACCCCTTAAGGGTATCCATCTCAATATTGCCACTGCACTTATTAGCACATACTTAACACATGCAAATATAATCATATACCCGGAAATCGGTGGGTTAATCACACACCTGATAACTTGAAGTACTACGCTCTCAATCCCGATGCTATCACTAATCGAAACTACAGCTATCTGTCTACGCTCCTGCTCTGGCGCTGGCCCACACCCTGGTGGCCAATCCCACACTGCAGAGACTGATCTCTTCTTAAACTTAGGGATAGGAGTTACCCCTTGTCCTTCTTGACTGGTATTCGCCTCCATCAACAATACTTAATCAGAATCAAACGATTAATCATCAATATACGTGATCTTAATCGAATAAACCACAACTTAACATCCTTACCAAATGAATCAAAATCCCGAAAGCTTCTGCTTACTCCTGTCGATTTGCCCCTAAAAGCCATAATCAGAATCGGCTAACATCCATAACCAAAATGGCCTATGGCCGAATATTAGCAACCACTTACCTAGCTTATTTAAATCCCGGAAACCACCACTTGCCATGGAGTTGACGAAATCCCTGCTTAACCGCTGTTAGAATCGGCCTAATACAAGAAAACTATGAAGATGGCCCTTGGCCGAAAACCACATATCACTTACCTTGGTGAATCGAATCCCGAAAAAATCCTTGATGCTTCCTTCCTTCGGCTACACACAAAAGAACACATCACTATGGCCTTAAAGAACATTCGGCCAACCTTAGACCAAGGCCTAATCACTTGATTTCGGCACACTAATGAAGAAAAGATAAAACCAACTACTAAGAGGAGTACTTACCACCAACATTGCTTGAAGAGACTAAAAGAGAAAAGGTTTCGGCCTCTAAAACTTGCGACAGAGAAGAGAGAATAAGGCCACCTTGCGATTCGGCTATGGCTCCTAATGGAGATGAGATATTTGGCTATCTCAAGAGTATTTCGGCTTGTGAAAGAATCGTGAAGGAAAAGAAGAGAAGAAGAAGTTGAGAAATGAAACACCCCAAACCCCGCCCACGAGCCTTGACCGGATCTGGTATGTTCCCCGGTGTAAACCGTTTCAAATTCTTTTGTGACTTAGGAAAAACTTGGGTGTTTTGAAAGAAAGTTTGTTTTGGGTTGGGCTTGAGTTGAAACGAGTTTATTTGAGGTGACAAAATATTTAGAGTTTATTTGAAAATAAATTTCACTTGATCTTTAATTAATAAAAATTTGTACCGTAATAAATAAAGGAAAAATAAAGTAGTTGAACTATGGCCTTATTACATCAAATAATTCCCAAAAATGAATTAAAGTGCTTAAATAAAATAAAAGTCCAAATAATAAAATTTTCCTTGCTGTGCATGGCCACCTTTAAGCTCCTGCCGACCCGGTCCATTACTGATCATCACCTAGAAGAAAAAGTTCCCCAACGGGGTGAGTCAAACAGACTCAATGTGTAACCAACACTAGCATTATCATATCACATACATATTCATATAACAGGTAAAAATAATGATGCAACCCAGACCCAAACCTAGATAGCCATCCTCTACACTTCCCCGTACCAACCTGTACACCGTGGGGACTACTAAGTCGACCCTCCTGCCGCTACACTCCATCGAAGGTAGTCGCTGTAGTCGACGTGCTCATCGCCCTTATAAAATTCGTGGTCTTAGGTCACCACATTCAGATTTCGTGGTCTTAGGTCACCACATTCAGATTATCGCGGTCTTAGGTCACCGCATTCAGATTTGGTGGTCTTAGGTCACCACATTCAGATATCGTGGTCTTAGGTCACCATATTCACTTCCCCTTTTCATATAACCCGAATGCCCCATATCATACATATCATGCACATCATGCCTTAATTCACATTCTTATCACTTTTTCACATGTTACAAATAACATATATTCATAATCCTAGTAGGAGTAGGAAACGTACCTGAGTACTTTGTACCATTGCATGGTACTTTAGCCATATTTTCACATTCTTAATAACACATTTAATTTAAAACATAGCCATGAACATATTAAAGCTTAGGGTAGGGTACACACCTGATTCGCTTAAGGTTTCCAATCCAAATCCCGAAAAGCTTGATCTAAGGCCTTAGATCTTAAATCTCTACATTTAATCAATCATTTAATACTTAGTAAAGAGCCATTCGGCCATAAATCCAAATCCTAGTAGGATTAGTACACTAAAACTTACCTTGGTGTCGAATTGACTATAGTCAAATCCCGAAACTTCACAGAGTTGTCCCCTTGCAATCGGCTAGGCACTAAAATCACTTAACTAATTAGTTTCGGCTTTTAAACGAAATAAGAAATAGATCTTCATACCAAAATAAGCCTTGGCCAAATGCTATAGACACTTGCCTTGTGGATTTTAAATCCCGAAACTCACCGAATAACTAGGGAACACGCGGCCTATGGTGTACCTTCGGGAAAAGAACTTCTCCTTCCTTGTAGTCGACACTTAGTAAACCCCGAAAGATCCTTTGTAGTTTCGGCCAAGAGA
Organism: Gossypium australe; assembly: GCA_005393395.2. NCBI lineage: Eukaryota > Viridiplantae > Streptophyta > Magnoliopsida > Malvales > Malvaceae > Gossypium > Gossypium australe. The sequence goes on along the minus strand of CM016617.1, from coordinate 81,326,044 downwards.
TACAAATAGCATTAGAATCTTAATCTTGGTCTTGAAGAAAAGGAACATAATGATAATAATAGATCCTTACCCTTACTATAGGAATCAATAATCCTTGCTTGAGCCTTTAACAATATTCGGCTATGGCCTTGATGTGGATTACAATTTCGGCTTCTTGATGAACAATAGAGGATTTTGGTTTTTCAAAGAAAGAAGAGGAAGATATAAAACTTAGGAAAATTTGGCAAGACTAGGGGGATTCTGCTTTCGACTTTGTGAAGAATTGAAAAGAGAAAGAAGAACAATGACAGAGAGAATTCGGCAGAGAGAAAAAGGAGAAGAAAATAATGCTGAATGGCCTCCCGTTTCCTTTTATAGCCGAATTTACTATGCTAGAGTCCCTGACTTGGCCATCACTTCTCTTATCTTTATTAAAAATTAATAGAAATAATCCTTAATTATCTCTTATCTCTTAATAAAAAAAATAACAGTAATTATCCCTCATTTATCCATCCTTTTTGCCGAATTTTAACAAAAGTAAAACACCTCCCTTTAGTGCCTTGTTGCTGTCCACTACTTCCCTTCCTTACCGAAAATAAAAACTTTTATTTTAGCTTCCATGCGACTCGAACTTAGGCCCAATACCCTGATATGTGGCGCCAATCCAAAGGCCCTAAGTGGCATCTCCAGGCCACTTTTCCAAGCCTGTTTGTGTGTCAAATTTCTTCTATTAATTCTCTTAAGGCCACCTTGCTTCGTGTCCCTCTCTTAAACTTAACATTTCTTAAGCATTTCCTTACATTTCCAAGTTTCCAAAAATTTTCGTTTGCCTCCTTTAAACTTAACATTTCTTACATTTCCAAGTTTCCAGAAATGTTCACTTTCCTCTTTTGAAACTTAACATTTCTAAATCATTTCCAAGTTTCCAAAAATGTTCATAATACATTCATAACACACAAGACATGCCGTTTCGTATACTTAAATCAAAAATGCATAGGCCCATTTTCAGGATGTTACAGTTCTACCCCCTTAAAATAATTTCGTCCTCGAAATTACTTACTAACGAACAGTCGTACTTCCTAGCTCACCACACTACGCTACTGCTACGCACTCTGATCTTAAGAAACTATCATACTTTCTAGGCACATTCTCTTAGTTTACAATCAAGGTTCCATACACCTTACTAGCCACATAAGAACGAACTGACTTTACAACGAACAAGGCGATTAAGGTATTCCAGAACCACGTCCCCTAGAGCTCATTTCTACGATCGTGCTTTAATCTAATTAAGAATTTTTTTAGCCTTTGTTCCACTGATTACCCGCGAAGAAGTTTTATGAAAAGAATTTTAGAAGTGGTTCTTTCGTATTCATACATGCATACAGTCTTTACATTCATACATTCATCAATCAATTATGAACTTTCGTTCATTCAGAGAAATGTTGTAGTTTTCATTGTTGCTGTTTTTCCACTACCCAGGGGTATTTTCGTAATTTGCCTTACAGGGGTATTTTCGTAAATTTTTTTTCAAAAATAGGGTTCCTTGTGGATTTTGTCAATAAGGGTATTTTGGTAATTTCGCATTCCTGGGGTATTTTTGGAAATTTTGAAATTCCAGGGGTATTTTAGTAAATTTTTACAAATCAGGGTAAATTTGTAAAGTTTAATAATTCAGGGGTATTTCAAAATTTATAAAACTTGAGGGTTATTTTTGAGAATTTTGTTTTCCAAATCAGTGATGTTGCAAAAATTTTGGAAATCAGGGTCATTTTGGTAATTTTGTAAGTTAGGGGCAATTTCGTAATTTTTCAAAATAAAGTATTTTGATATTTTGCAAATTAGGGTTTTTGGACTTGTTATAAAGTAATGAATTTTTTTTTTGAATAAGAACTGTGGGTATTTTGGAAATTTCATAAACCAAGGGCATTTTTGTAATTTTACCACCAGGGGTGTTTTAGTAATTTTGTAAATCAAGAAATATTTCAGAAAATTTTATGGGATAGCTTGTATAAATCAAAAGGGTAATTTAGTCATTTTAAAACTAGGGTTTCCATAAAAATGTGGCTAATCCCTTTCGGGTTTTAGTTAGGGGTTTAGCCTATGAATAAGTCCTCTTGGTTAGGGTGAACCGAAGCTACGCACCAGGTAGGATTCCTGTGAAGAGGAGGTGAGTCACTAGGACTGCTTAAATACCAGGCTCTTCCGGATCCAATCCTAGACATGCGCACAATGGTTGCCACACCCTAACTCGACGACTTAGCCATAGGTTTGTTTAATTAGTCATTAAGTCTTATGTAATAGTTGGGGTAAACTAGTCCTAGGGTTCCAAATACTTATCATACTACTCTACGTGCCATTCCAGTTCTACCCTTCTACAATTCATACTATAATTCACACAAAGGTTAGGGGTACTTACCTGGTGGACTTCGGGTCGGAGACTTATGTGCCATGCCAGAAAACCTGCTTATCTTCACACATTTGGGCTCGATTTGAAAACGTTTTGGGCCTTAAACCCCAGGCTGAGGGTTTGAAACTGGGCTCTGATACCAGACTGAAACACCCCAAACCCGGCCCACGAGCCTTGACCGGATCTGGTATGTTCCCCGGTGTAAACCGTTTCAAATTCTTTTGTGACTTAGGAAAAACTTGGGTGTTTTGAAAGAAAGTTTGTTTTGGATTGGGCTTGAGTTGAAACGAGTTTATTTGAGGTGACAAAATATTTAGAGTTTATTTGAAAATAAATTTCACTTGATCTTTAATTAATAAAAATTTGTACCGTAATAAATAAAGAAAAAATAAAGTAGTTCAACTATGGCCTTATTACATCAAATAATTCCCAAAAATGAATTAAAGTGCTTAAATAAAATAAAAGTCCAAATAATAAAATTTTCCTTGCTGTGCATGGCCACCTTTAAGCTCCTGCCGACCCGCTCCATTACTGATCATCACCTGGAAGAAAAAGTTCCCCAACGGGGTGAGTCAAATAGACTCAATGTGTAACCAACACTAAGAATTAACATCTCATGCATGCATTATCATATCACATACATATTCATATAACAGGTAAAAATAATGATGCAACCCAGACCCAAACCTAGATAGCCATCCGCTACACTTCCCCGTACCAACTTGTACACCGTGGGGACTACTAATTCGACCCTCCTGCCGCTACACTCCATCGAAGGCAGTCGCTGCAGTCGACGTGCTCATCGCCCTTATAAAATTCGTGGTCTTAGGTCACCACATTCAGATTTCGTGGTCTTAGGTCACCACATTCAGATTATCGCGGTCTTAGGTCACTGCATTCAGATTTGGTGGTCTTAGGTCACCACATTCAGATATCGTGGTCTTAGGTCACCACATTCACTTCCCCTTTTCATATAACCCGAATGCCCCATATCATACATATCATGCACATCATGCCTTAATTCACATTCTTATCACTTTTTCACATGTTACAAATAACATATATTCATAATCCTAGTAGGAGTAGGAAACGTACCTGAGTACTTTGTACCATTGCATGGTACTTTAGCCATATTTTCACATTCTTAATAACACATTTAATTTAAAACATAGCCATGAACATATTAAAGCTTAGGGTAGGGTACACACCTGATTCGCTTAAGGTTTCCAATCCAAATCCCGAAAAGCTTGATCTAAGGCCTTAGATCTTAAATCTCTACATTTAATCAATCATTTAATACTTAGTAAAGAGCCATTCGGCCATAAATCCAAATCCTAGTAGGATTAGTACACTAAAACTTACCTTGGTGTCGAATTGACTATAGTCAAATCCTGAAACTTCACAGAGTTGTCCCCTTGCAATCGGCTAGGCACTAAAATCACTTAACTAATTAGTTTCGGCTTTTAAACGAAATAAGAAATAGATCTTCATACCAAAATAAGCCTTGGCCGAATGCTATAGACACTTGCCTTGTGAATTTTAAATCCCGAAACTCACCGAATAACTAGGGAACACGCGGCCTATGGTGTACCTTCGGGAAAAGAACTTCTCCTTCCTTGTAGTCGACACTTAGTAAATCCCGAAAGATCCTTTGTAGTTTCGGCCAAGAGATACAAATAGCATTAGAATCTTAATCTTGGTCTTGAAGAAAAGGAACATAATGATAATAATAGATCCTTACCCTTACTATAGGAATCAACAATCCTTGCTTGAGCCTTTAACAATATTCGGCTATGGCCTTGATGTGGATTACAATTTCGGCTTCTTGATGAACAGTAGAGGATTTTGGTTTTTCAAAGAAAGAAGAGGAAGATATAAAACTTAGGAAAATTCGGCAAGACTAGGGGGATTCTGCTTTCGGCTTTGTGAAGAATTGAAAAGAGAAAGAAGAACAATGACAGAGAGAATTCGGCAGAGAGAAAAAGGAGAAGAGAATAATGCTGAATGGCCTCCCTTTTCCTTTTATAGCCGAATTTACTATGCTAGAGTCCCTTACTTGGCCATCACTTCTCTTATCTTTATTAAAAATTAATAGAAATAATCCTTAATTATCTCTTATCTCTTAATAAAAAAATAACAATAATTATCCCTCATTTATCCATCCTTTTTGCCGAATTTTAACAAAAATAAAACACCTCCCTTTAGTGCCTTGTTGCCGTCCACTACTTCCCTTCCTTGCCGAAAATAAAAACTTTTATTTTAGCTTCCATGCGACTCGAACTTAGGCCCAATACCCTGATATGTGGCGCCAATCTAAAGGCCCTAAGTGGCATCTCCAGGCCACTTTTCCAAGCCTGTTTGTGTGTCAAATTTCTTCTATTAATTCTCTTAAGGCCACCTTGCTTCGTGTCCCTCTCTTAAACTTAACATTTCTTAAGCATTTCCTTACATTTTCAAGTTTCCAAAAATTTTCGTTTGCATCCTTTAAACTTAACATTTCTTACATTTCCAAGTTTCCAGAAATGTTCACTTTCCTCTTTTGAAACTTAACATTTCTAAATCATTTCCAAGTTTCCAAAAATGTTCATAATACATTCATAACACACAAGACATGCCATTTCGTATACTTAAATAAAAAATGCATAGGCCCATTTTCAGGATGTTACAAGAAATTTGGCAATGGTGACAAGGAGGATTCGGCTTCAAAAGAAAAAGAAGAAAAAGAGAGAATTCTCTTCACTCACAATTCGGCAGAAAGGTGGACACACTCCCTAACTAAAATTCGGCACTTAGTCCCCCCTAAATGACCGAATATAGCAACCCCAAAGAGCCCCACATTCGGCCACTACATCCTTCCTTATCAAATCCCTTATTTTGCTCCTATTTTCTCTCTTCAACCCTTATTTAAACAATTTTGAATAAGTCAACAATTATCCTACTCTTCTAGCCGAATTTTAAAAATAAAACCAAGCCTCATCCTCATCCATTTGGAAGTCCAATTGCCGCCCAACTCCTCTCCTCCTTGACGCAAAAATAAAAGCTCCTACTGCTTCCCACGTTGCTCGAACCTGAGCCCTTCCTCACAGCTTATGGCGTCATTTACCAAGGCCCTAAGTGGCGCCTCCAAGCCACTTTACCAAGCCCAAACTTATGTCCAAGAACTCCTACAAATTTTCTTAAGGCCTCCTTAGCCTAGCTCCCCCTTAAAACTTAAAAAAAATCTAACAATTTCCTAAGGCATTCTCCTACATCCTAGAGTTCTCCAAAACCCCTAAAACACATCCAAACATACACCAAGCCCACTATCACTTGAATTATGCATTAAACGCATAACCCCTAAATCCCAGATGTTACATAAACATAACATTTCGTCATATATGATATTTATATGACAAATGTGAAGCTTTACCAATGCCACAAGATTTATCAAACTATAAAACTATCGACTCACATATACTTTTTATTCATAACATAATAAGATCTTATGAGTTGTACCATATAATCATCAATCTTTTCTTCAAATGATGAATCATTCCACTTACTTACTTTCCGTTCCATTTACTTAGCATGAGCTTAATTACATTATCAATTCATGAATTAGTATGATTATTCATGACATAGGTAAATTCACCTTTAGCATAAGTAAATTTCTCACATATAGGTAAGTCCTTTATTTCATCAATCCTTTTATCTTATCACATGACATTTCAATTGTGAACTTACCATTTCATTACCTATTCTCACCTATTTCATTTGCATAACACTAGACATAAACATAAACATCAACCATAACCACAAGCTTGATACAAGCCTAATCGTCATCCTCAATACCCAAGTTAGTACCTTTATACACAACTCTTTTGGAATCAAGTACACGATAAACCATTTCATAAGAAATTATATCTTTTCATTTGCATAGTACAAAGTATAAACGCAAAAATTAACCATATGTGTTCCTGTCATCCACAATCTCAACCGGAGAATTGAAACTTTCAATTAAGCTTAAATATATGGAAATTCCATCAAAATCAATAAACAAGTTACCTTACCGATATTTACAGTCAGATGAATTCATCTATATTCAGATCAATATTCAATAAATAACAAATCTTTCAAATTCATTAAACAAATTATATTACTAAGATTTTCCTTTCGAAAAACGACTTACGGATAAGAGTACTTTGTCAGATCAACCGAACACACCGAACAGAAGCTCATAAAAGCTAATCCAATCGAAACACACCAAGGAGAAGCTCATAAGAGCTTATCCAATCGAAATACTCCAAACAGAAGCTCATAAGAGTTGGTCCAATCGAAACACACCAAACAGATCCTCATAAGAGCTAATCCAACCAAAACATGCCAAACAGAGAGCATAACACAAGAGTTCGCAACAAATGTTGAAACTTAGTTTACTCGGGTAATATATAGATATCTCCCTCCAATACTATCTCCACTTCAAACCTCCGTAACACTCCAAATCACGATAGTACTCTATCTCGCGTTCAATCCAAACCGAACATCAAATTCAATATTATATCCCAAATTACCATTAATTATCAACAATTAAAAATAAATATATAATTTGTACCATGTTAATCCACTTAAAAATTCATATTGATATTAAATTCTATCCATACAAACTTACCTGGCCAAATCGTAGAAATGTCGAAGTATAGGGGCTTTTTTGGTAATTTTCCATTCTCTCTTCGATTTTCCACTCGATCTTGATCTAAATTAATAATTTTATTAAATTTATTAATTTATATTGTAAAAAAATTATTTTATGCAATTTAGTCATTTTCATTGCAAATTCCTAACAACTGAATATTTGTAGCTTCCATTTCAACCTATTTTTGCAACAATTTCACCCCAAATCCTTATATTTTTACTATTTCAACAATTGAATCCCTAATCGGCAAATTCATAAAAAAACCAGTTAATAAAATACTTATAAATAACAACTAATAGTTCAAATTCATCCATTAACATCTAAAATCACAAATATTCATTAATGGCAACATTCAAAATCTTTAACAGTTTAAAAAACGAAGGTACGGACTAGCTAGACCTAGTTGCAACGATCTCAAAAACATAAAAATTATTAAAAACAAACCTCAAAATCTCCCCCATACATAGAAAATGGATTGGCCGAATCTCCTTTCTTCGAAAATGGAGTTCTTCCCGTCAAAGAGATGAAGAACACAAAACAAAATTATTGTTTCTTTTTATTTTTTTAATTAATACTTATTATTTAATTTATTAATATTAAAATATATCATATAAACTAATAAAAATAATCACCAACCGCCCACTAAACTATAATATGGTATATTTACCATATTAGTCCATAAATTTACTTTTTCATAGCTATTAAACACCTTTAGTTAGAAGAATTCAACTTTCACACTTTTTATGTTTTAGTCCATTTTAATTAATTAACTATTGAAACATTGTCATTTTTAACGAAACTTTAATACAACCTTAATGACACCTCATAAATATTTATAAAATATTAATGGCTTGATCTATGGAAACAAGGTCCCTATATCTCATTTTCTAAAACCACTTGACTTTAGGGTCTTACCACTTGAACTTAATTAATCATTTCTATAACATAAATTATCATATGAAAAACCTTTTTAAAACCATATTTGACTTGTAAATATTGAATAATAATATTTACGAACTTACTCGTCAGATTTGTGGCGCCGAAACCATTGTTTCTGACACCACTAAAAAATGGGCTGTTACAAATACACTCAAAAACTGTATAGACTTCATCATCTTCTCCAAACGTGGGTTTTTTGGATTTGCATCAAAACTCATTTAATCTACCATTAAAGGTAATATTTCAAATTCTTATGAGCTTTTCATGATATCTAGTCCTTAAAATTGAAGTATTAGCCATTGAATCGCAAGTTTTTTATATAAGCCGAAAATGGAGTCATTAATGGTGGATTCCGATATTTTTGGTAAAAATGTGATTTTGAAGTGTTTTTCTATTATTTTCAATGTGATTAAGAGGTTTTTAAACTTACATTGAAGTTTCATTAATGATTTATAATGTTTTAATGAATTTTGTGAAAATTTCCTAAAAGATGTCAAAAAATGTCGATACCATGAACTGAGCATTTTAGTGTAATTTAAAGGTTGAGAATTAGACGTAGATGATTAATAAGATGAACATAATTTTTTTAGGTGAAAATGTTAAGCGTAGACCGAGTTATGAGCATTTTAAGTTTGTTATGTTAATGGTTTTGAGCTACTTGGGAACCCAGGCTTGTGTGTTGGTTGGTTTGAGTGAATCCTTGGCCGTTATTTGACTATGTTTATTGTATGATTATTTTGTGTGAAGCATTGGATTCATTAGGGCCTTCAACTAGTTAAAGAAAGAGCTAGATTGAGCTTTCGGCTTCTTAGCGAAAACATTAGTGGTGAGTGTTTGGAATCGCTACTCTAGACACGAGTCATGCTTATTTGGGAATTTAGTTGTAGCCTAAACCCCTACTCTAAATTCCAAGTGTAAGTTTTCTTGTATCTATATTTGTGTGTGGTTTATGTACTTGCATGATTATGAACTTGTGCATTGTGATGAGAAGCTCAAATATGCGATAGGTGGATATGATAATTGTTGTGAGAAGTACAAATGTATACATGATATATATGTATTATATGAAAATGATAGTGTTTTGTAAAAGATGCTAACATGCAGGGATAGTGCTCGGATAATCGGGAAGTAATATGTGTGTTAAATTGGATATTTTGGCATTGTGATTCTTGAAATTGTTAGATATAGTTGACATGTCATAGGATACTGAGTACTCACCTATATGTATAGTGATTTTGGGCGTTGAGGCCATGGGACATATTTGGAGGGATACGAGAATGTGAGCTAAGCTCTATTCAACGAGACATGTGAGGGGAAATAAGGAGAGTTTTAGCTATACGCTTCACTTCCGGGACATGTTTGACTCTACCGATCTATGTGGTGTGATGGAGATCTGTGTATGTAACAACCCGATTTAGGGCCTAGTCAGAATAGAGGTGCGAGACCACGAAACCGAGATGAATTTATGAGTTTTTATGGTTTATGCCATGTTTGCATGCTAGTATGAAAGTTTCATGAAGCAATTTTGTTAAAATTGATGTTGAATGGTCCAAAAGGACTAAATTGCGAAAATTGCAAAATATGAGTTTCTAGAAGCTTTTTGTATGAAATAGCTTTAGAATAATAATTATAAGCCCTTAAATAGCAATTTTGCCCAAAATTTAATTTTTGGACAAAATTGGCCTTGAAATGGTATTATGGAAAATTTTAAAGAGAGGGGCATTTTGGTCATTTACCTATTAAATGATTAAAATGGGAAAAAGATGACAAAAATCCATTCATCTTCTTCCCCAAGCTGCCGAAAATTTCCATAGCCATTGTTAGGGCTCTTTCAATTTTTCAAGCTTGCTAATAAAGAAAAACGAAGCCCGGATCGAAATCGAGGCAAGAACAAAGTCGAGGACTAAATTGCATAACTACATACATTTTGTATATTGAGGTAAGTTTGTATGATTTCTAAGCTTTATGATTTTTATCATTTAATTGCTTAATATAAAGTACACTATTATCCTGAAATATTTAATGCTATGTTAAACAAAGAAATTAATAAGATCAAGCATGAGAAAGACCCGATTGAAAATGAAATACCAGGATACTCGATCTACCACATGAAATGAGAAAGTCCGTGTAAGACCATGTTTGGAACATGGCATCGGTGTTGATACGTGTGCCAGTGTAAGACCATGTCTGGAACATGGCATCGACATTGATCATGTAAGTCCAAGGACTCAAGCTTGGCATTGATCAAGTTATCAAGCAAGTTATCATGTAAGTCCAAGGACTCAAGCTTGGCATTGATCAAGTTATCAAGCAAGTTATCATGTAAGTCCAAGGACTCAAGCTTGGCATTGATCAAGTTATCAAGCAAGTTATCATGTAAGTCCAAGGTAAGCTTGGCATTGATTCAAGAAGAGGTATTCCATGTAAGTCCATATCTAGGATATGGCTTTGGCATCAAGTTCATGGCAAGAGATTTAGTATCCTCGGTTATTCGCAAAAATTCATCGGGCAAATGAGTAAAGTTAAAAGGTGGTAACAAGAAAGCTAAGAAAGCAAAGCTATCATCAAGTTGTAATTGAATATTATCTATGTTATGAATGATGAGTTAGAGATCATGATTATTATATTAAAGTATGCTGATCAATGTGGTCAAGTGATACAAGTACCTTGTTTACCCTACAAGTATGAGAATAGTAAGTTTCATGAGACAAGTAAGAGTCATGTATGAGTAAGTAAGCTTTATAGCTGAAATTATGATACCATTGTTATGTCAAATGGTTTATATTAAGCAAGTTTATCTAATATGTGATTTACATGTAAACTTACTAAGCTAAGTGCTTACGTCTTTAATTCTTTCTTTCTATGTAGTCCCGCTAAGCCAACTTGTGGATCGTTGGAGTCGAAGCTCGTAGCACACTATCAATCTCTATTTTGGTATAGCCAAGTTATTTTACTAAGTATGGCATGTATAGGAATCATTCATTTTGAGAACATGTTTTAAGAAAGGCCATTGTATAGGCTATCAAGTTTATTATTCTTTGCATATGGCTAAGTGGTTGGCCAAATTTGTTTAAGTTTTTTTGTATATAGATATCAATGAAATACGTAGTATTATTCATGAAAGATGTGTTAACATTGAATTGTTGACCTGAGTATGAGTATGATCTTTATATCAGGGTGGTAAATGGCTTGGTAAATAGCCTCCAAGTGCCCACACGGTTAGACACACGGGCGTGTGTCTAGGCCGTGCGTACCCTGCACCTTAATGTTTTAAGTCAGGATAGACCACGGGTAAATCCCACGGCCGTGTGCATGAGCCGTGTAAGACACACAGTTTGAAGACACGGGCGTGTCAAGGCCGTGTGAATATAGTCAGTAGCTCCCCACGGTTCGAAGACATGGGCGTGTTTAAGGGTACACGGGCGTTGTAACATCCCCAAACCCGGCCCACAAGTCTTGACCGGATCTGGTTATGTCACTGCAGAAACCGTTTGCAAAAATCTTTGACTTTAGAATTAAACTTGAAAATTTTGTCAACTTTCGGGAAGTAAGTTCATTAAAAATTATTAAATAATATAAGCTTGGTTTGAATTAAAACTTTATTATAATTTATTATAATATAAATCCTTTGTAAAAATATTACTAAATACTATATAACCTTTATCAACTATAAATAGAGTACTTTAATCAAAAGTGGCCCTTATTACAAAATAATTAATCCAAGTACTTCAAATTAAAATGCTTAACATAAAATATTTAAAACGTCTCCTGCATGGGCCACCTTGCATCCTCTCCAACCCGGTCCGATCATCCTGTCACCTGCGATGTTGGATAAATAATTGGGTGAGTCATACAGACTCAGTGTGTAAGTTAACCACTGAAATCCACCCACATGCTAGCCACATAATACCCCAATTATCAAATGCAACTAGTAATATATTCATTTTAACAATTACCACAATCTGGGCTTGGCCCACATTCAAATCATACCCAAATACTGGGCTAGGCCCATTCCTCAATAAACCACATATCAACTGGGCTTGGCCCATCTCCACGTATGTTCCCAAAACATACCTATCCACATGTCATATTGGGCTTGGCCCATTACCATATCTTTTCATAAATGAAATAACGCAATCATGAAACCCAACCGCCTAGGGTCCATCCGCTACACACCCCCTGATCCAGCCTACCACACACCAGGGGACTATCGAGTCACCCTCTCCTTTTCCCTCCAAAAAGGCAACCAATGCCATCCACGATGTAGCGTATAGCTAACATCAAACCACGATGGGGCACATAGCAACCCATCAAGCCACGATATGGCATAAAGCCGATATCAATTAAGGTAACCACGCGAACTAAATCGCAAAGATCCACAACGCGACCTCAGTCAGCGCCAATCCACGATGTAGCACAAAGCTGACATCTACCACGTACTCGAAGTACACCCGTACCTTCTTTTCATAACCCACCCATGCACATGTAATGTAATATAATGCTGAGATGATGCATGTGCATGATATTCACAAATATAGGCATACTCACATATTTAAAACCAATTATCACATATTAACAAATTTACTACTTACCTGGTCATCACCATACCCCCTTCAAGGGTACCTTTTTCACATTTACTGCACTTGTTAGCAAACATATAAAACAGGCAAATATCACGCAAATCCCGGAAACAATGGCTAACTACACACCTTATAACCTGAAGCTCTAAACCCTTGATCCCGACACTATCGCTTAGCGAGACTACCGTTATCTGCCTATCGTTTTCTGCTGCACGCCCACACCCCGGTGGCCAATCACGAACTGCCGAGACGGCTCTTTTCTTAAACTTTGGGATGGGGGCTTTCTCTTTTCCTTCAAGACTGGTATTGGCCTCCATCGAAAGCCACTTAATCAGAACCACACGATTAATCAACGAAGTCATAATCAACTAATTCTAAGTCACTTACTAATATCCTTACCGAAATAATCTGAGATCCCGAAGGCTTCCTTTGCTCTTGTCGATATGCCCCTAAAAAGAACATAGCCACTCTTCGGTCAACACAATATTACATAATAAGGCCTAAGGCCGAATACCTTACCACTCTTACCTTGATGAGTCCAAACAATTCGAGACCTTCCTTTAGACTCCTTGGCGCTGGCTACAAACAAGCAAAACACATCACTTATAACCTATAGAGCATTCAACCAACCAACACTAAGGCCAACCATTCGGTTTTGGCCTTTAACCAATTAACTAGGATACTTACCTACAATCTTTAGATGTCGACAGCACCACACTTCACCTGTTCGGCTTCAAACTTGATAAAGTAGAAGAGAGATGGAGGGCTAAAGATTTCGGCTATCAAGGGATTAAAAGAAAATAAAAGAAATATTTGACTACAAAGGCCAAAGGAGAAATCGGCAAGGGTTGATGGTGTTTGGGAGGATTTTGGTTTCAAAGCACAAAAAGAAATAAAGATTGCTTGGAGGTTCGGTCAACTAAAAAAAATATAAAAAGGAAATCAAAGAGTGAACTAAACTTTGGAAAAAGGAGAGCACACCACCCTTAAATAATATTCGGCTACCCCCCACCTGAAGAACCCAAATTTCGGCCATCACCTATGGCCACTAATTCAAATCAATTTGAATTAGCCAACTCCCCCACTATTATCCATATTTTATCACTTTATTAATCTAAAATATCACTTAATCCTATTAAAACAATTAAACCCCCAGCCATTATCTCTATAATATCTAAAATAATAAAAAACCCAAATACTTATCCCCTACCTATTTAAATAAAAATAAAAATAAAAATAATAATAATCCTAAAAAACAAATACAAGATAAAATTTAACACTAATCCTACCTAGCCGTCTAACACTTATCAGCTACTGACCATCAAGAGTTACACCTCAAATGCAACACCCATGTGCCATCCAATACCCCAATCGGCAACAAAAAGAAAAACCATTCCACCTACAGCCCCCAGGATTCGAACACAGGACCTGGGGGAACCCTGCTGCCAAGTAGCGCCCAGGCCACTTGGGCCAGGCGTTGCTTCATGCCCTAAGTCCCCAACATTTATTCTTAACACCTACCTTCTTCAGCCCATCACCAAAAAGCAAAATAAAAACGCCCAAATGCAGCTCCAGCCCCTCGAACTCGCGCTCTCTCCTCCCTCCAGCGCCTAAGTGGCGCATGAGTGCCACTTTGCCACTGGACTTCCATGCCCATCAAACCTGCCCTTTTATTTTTAAGGCCTACCTAGCCCAGTCCCCTGACGCGAAAATAAAACAAAATTGCTGCCGCTTGGACTCGAACCCAAGCCCCCCACTGGCGCTACTTCCAGCCCCCTAAAGCAGCGCATGAAGCCACTTTGCCAGATCCTTTCTTGTGCCTTAAACGCCCAATTAATTCTTTTAAACCCTCAGAAACCAAGCCCCCTCTTTATTACTTAAAAATCCAAAATTTTCCACAGCTTTCCCCTATTATCCGAGCATTCTCAAAACCTCTAAAACACCTCTAAACACACCCAAAAACCTACCAACACCCGAATTACACACAACCTACATAGCCCCTAAACTAGGGTGTTACAGGCGTGTCCCAAGTCACATGGGCGTGTGAACCCTGCTTCAAAGAAGAGTTTTCGTTTTAGACCCGAAAGTTTTTGGATAAGTGTTTAAGGCCTCGTAGGCCCATGAAATGTATGATTAGACTAAGAAAGAGAAGTTTTAAGTTGGAACGAAATTTTACAGCCTGTAAGTGTATGTTTATGTAAGTTCAAGCATGGTAATGTCTCGTATCCAGCCCTAGCTTCAGTCTCGGGTATGGGGTGTTACATTTAGTGGTATCAGAGCTATGGTTTAGTTGGTTCTAGGACCAACGTAGCACGAGCACGAGTCTAGTTATACATGCCATACGAAGAATGTTTTTATAATGATAGTGTGACGACTCCTGACGACTTATATTCTGTTTATACATATAGTAAATGGATCCCGATAGAGCTGTGGCGGATGATGTAGAAAGTAACGCACCAGCTCCCGCCGAAGGGATGGTGCCATATGAGAACGAGAATAGACCCACTACGGTGAGTCAAGGAGGAGGAGAAGAGGCTAGAGAAGCCTCCCTCCATATGGTGAATACATGGTATACGGAGTTCGTTCGTGCAAACCCGAATGCACAACCCCCTCCACCCTCGCCTGTTCCGCAACCTGCTCCAGTAGCTCCTCAAGTAGTAGAGGTGGTAAGAGGAGATAAATCTCCAATTGATAGGATCAGGAAGCATGGGGCAGAAGAATTCCGGGCTAGAAAAGATGATGATCCAGAGAAGGTAGAATTTTGGTTAGAAAATACCATCAGGGTATTTAATGAACTATCGTGCACGTCTAAAGAATGCTTGAGGTGTGTAGTCTCTCTTTTAAGAGACTCTGCTTACCAATGGTTGAACACCCTTGTGTCGGTAGTACCGAGAGAAAGGGTCACATGGGAATTTTTCCAAGAAGAGTTCAAGAAAAAGTATATCAGCCAAAGATTTGTAGACCAGAAGAGGAAGGAATTCCTAGAACTGAAGCAAGGCAAGATGTCAGTGACTGATTATGAGCGTGAGTTTGTACGACTCAGTAAGTACGCTCGTGAATGTGTGTCCACTGAGGCCATCATGAGTAAAAGATTTGAAGATGGGTTGAATGAGGACATCAAACTATTTGTTGATGTCCTAGAATTGAAGGAATTTGTTGTACTAGTAGAGAGGGCTTGCAAAGTCGAAGAACTAGTAAAAGGGAAGAAGAAATCTGAAATGGAGTCTCGCGACTCTAGAAAGAGACAGTGGAATAAGTCATTCCAATCTTCATCCAAGAAGTCAAGAGATTTCTCTACTCGATCGGTTACTTCCACTGGGTTTTCAAGGAAAGACAAGAGTAAGCAATATTTGGGAAATAAAGCACAGACGGCTTCAGTTGCAAGTACTGGAAATTTTAGATCTGACAGACCCGAATGTCCACTATGTGGCAAACGCCATCTGTGAGAATGCCGAGCACATGAAAATGCATGCTTTAGATGTGGTTCCCAAGACCACTATATAAAAGTTTGTCCAGAGATGATGAAAGTAGAAAGAGCTCAGAATCCGAAATCCGGGAGTATGGTCAGAGGGAGACCGTAGAAGAACCCGGGAAGTGGGGCAAGTGGAAGAGGTAACCCAAGAGAGCAGGCCGTGAGACCCGAGGGCAGAGCGCCTGCAAGGACTTATGCCATTCGCGCTTGCGAAGAGGCATCTTCTCATGATGTTATTAGGGGCCTTTTCTCTTTTTGATATTAAAGTTATTGCTTTAATAGATCTCGGATCCACACACTCTTACATTTGCATGAAATTAGTATCCGATTTGAGTATGCCTATAGATACTACAGAATTTATGATTAAAGTGTCTAATCCTTTAGGCAAGAGTGTGTTAATTGATAAAGTTTGTAAAGATTGTCCATTAATGATTAGAGGTCATTGCTTTAAAACAAATCTTATGTTGTTACCATTTGAAGAATTTGACCTCATTCTTGGTATGGACTGGTTGACTTTTCATGATGTGATTGTTAATTGTGGGAAGAAAAACATTGAGATGAGATGTGAGAATGGGGATACTATTCATGTAGAATCAGATGAACAAGGTAGATCGCCGGTAATAATTTCTCATATGATGGCACAGAGATATATAAGAAAGAGGTATGAGGCATTTTTGGCCTTTGTGATGAATGATAAAGAGACGAGTTAAAGATTGATTTAGTGCCGATAGTGTGTGAGTACCTAGATGTTTTTCCTGAACAATTACCAGGACTACCACCAGTTAGAGAAGTTGAGTTCAGCATTGAGCTAGCTCCCGGTACTGTACTGATATCTATGACTCCTTACAGAATGGCTCCAATAGAGTTGAAAGAGCTAAAGTTACAGTTGCAAGACTTGACAGACAAAGGCTTTGCAAGATCAAGTTGTTCACCATGAGGTGCTCCGGTTTTATTTGTGAAAAAGAAAGATGGCACCATGAGACTGTGCATAGATTACCGTCAGCTAATAAAGTGATAGTAAAGAACAAGTACCCATTGCCTAGGATCGATGATTTGTTCGATCAATGAAAAGGAGCTACTGTGTTCTCCAAAATAGATTTGAGATCAGGATACTACCAGTTGAGAGTGAAAGATTCAGATGTATCCAAGACTGCCTTTCGAACGAGGTATAGGCATTATGAATTTTTAGTCACGCCCTTTGGGTTGACCAATGCACCTGCGGTATTCATGGATTTAATGAACCGCATCTTTAGGCCATACCTTGACAAGTTTGTAGTCATTTTTATTAACGACATACTGATTTATTCCAGAGATGAGAATGAGCATGCTGAACATCTACAGATAGTTTTACAGACTCTTCGAGAAAATCAGTTGTATGCCAAATTCAGTAAAAGCGAATTTTGGCTCAAGGAAGTAGGATTTCTGGGACATATTGTCTCGAGAGGTGGAGTCCGAGTTGATCCCAGTAAGATTTCGGCCATAATGGACTGGAAGCCACCAAAGAACATCTCTGAGATTAGAAGTTTTCTAGGCCTAGCCGGCTATTACAGACGATTTGTCAGGGGGTTTTCCATGATTGCAACCCCGATGACTAAATTGTTACAGAAAAATGTGAAGTTTGAGTGGACAGAAAGATGCCAACAAAGTTTTGAGAAACTGAAAGCAATGTTGACAGAAGCTGCAGTTTTAGTACAACCCGAGTCAGGGAAAGAATTTATAATTTCCAGCGATGCATCCTTAAATAGATTGGGCTGTGTACTCATGCAAGGAGGCAAAGTCATTGCTTATGCCTCTAAACAGTTGAAGCCTCATGAGAAAAATTATCCGACGCATGATCTAGAATTAGCTGCCATAGTCTTCGCTTTGAAGATTTGGAGACACCATTTATATGGTGAAAGATGTCAGATTTTTACTGATCACAAAAGTCTGAAGTACTTGATGACTCTGAAAGAGTTGAACTTAAGACAACGAAGATGGTTAGAGTTGATAAAAGATTATGAGTTGGTCATCGATTACCATCGATGAAAGGCGAATGTGGTCGCCGATGCTTTGAGCAGGAAGTCCCTTTTTGCATTAAGAGCATTGAATTCAAGGATATCCTTATCCGACGATGGTTCCACTATAGCTGAGTTGAGAGCTAGATCAATGTTTCTTCAAGAGATCTTTGAGGCTCAGAAAGAAGATAGTGAGTTGCAAATCAAGAGAGCTTAGTGTGAGTCAGATGCTGAATCCAACTTTCGGATTAATTTTGATGGATATTTGATGTTCAGAGATAGAATTTGTGTTCCGAGAAAACAGGAGCTTATTTAGAGAATTTTGCATGAAGCACATAACGGATGTTTGTCTGTGCATCCAGGAAGTACAAAGATGTATAATGATTTGAATCAACGGTATTCGTGGCCGAAAATGAAGAAAGATATTTCAGAGTTCGTTTCAAGATGCTTTATTTGTCAGCAAGTAAAGGTTGAACATCAAGTACCTTCGAGTTTGCTTCAGCCCATCTTGGTTCCTGAGTGGAAATGGGACCGTATCACTATGGATTTTGTAACGGGTTTACTGTTGTCACCAAGCAAGAAGGATGCTATATGGGTGGTAGTTGATAGACTCATGAAGTCAGCCCATTTTATACCTGTACGAGTTGATTTCTCACTCGACAAGTTGGCGAACTTGTATGTTTCAGAAATAGTAAGGCTTCATGGAGTTCCTTTATCGATTATATCGGATAGAGATTCGAGATTCACATCCAGATTTTGGAAGCAGCTGCAAGAAGCCTTGGGTACAAAATTGAGTTTTAGCACAGCTTTTCATCCTCAAAACTGACAGTCAGTCAGAGAGATTAATCCAAGTACTCAAGGATATGCTCAGATGTTGTATTTTAGAATTACAAGGCAGTTGGGAAAAGTTTCTCCCATTGATAGAATTTTCCTACAATAATAGTTTTCAGTCGAGCTTAAAGATGGCGCCTTATGAGGCTCTATATGGGCTAAGTGCACAACGCCTTTGTTTTGGACTGAACTCAAAGAAAACCAAATTCACGGGGTTGATTTGGTTAGAGAAGCTGAAGAGAAAGTGAAGATAATATGAGAATGTTTGAAGGTTGCATCAGACAGACAGAAATCCTATTCAGATTTAAAAAGAAAAGAGATAGAATATCAGGTCGGGGATAAAGTTTTCTTAAAAGTGTCGCCGTGGAGAAAAGTTCTCAGATTTGGCCGGAAGGGCAAGTTGAGTCCACGTTTCATCGGACCTTACGAGATTACTGAAAGAGTTGGGCCGGTAGCTTACCGTTTGGCTTTGCCATCAGAATTGGAAAAGATACATGATGTATTTCACGTGTCAATGTTGCGACGCTATAGATCAGATCCTTCACATGTAATTACCCCGTCAAAAATTGAGATTCATCCTGACATGACTTATGGTGAAGAGCCAGTCAAAATTTTGGCTTGAGAAGTCAAACAATTGAGAAACAAAAGTATTGCATTAGTGAAATTATTGTGGCAAAGACATGGAATAGAAGAAGCTACATGGGAACCAGAAGAGAATATGAGAAACCAGTATCCAAACCTTTTTGCTGGTAAGATTTTCGAGGACGAAAATCCCTAAGGGGGGAGAATTGTAACAGCCCGATTTAGGGCCTAGTCAGAATACTGGTGCGAGACCATGAAACCGAGATGAATTTATGAGTTTTTAAGGTTTATGCCATGTTTGCATGCTAGTATGAAAGTTTCATGAAGCAATTTTGTTAAAATTGATGTTGAATGGTCCAAAAGGACTAAATTGCAAAAGTTGCAAAATATGAGTTTCTAGAAGCTTTTTGTATGAAATAGCTTTAGAATAATAATTATAAGCCCTTAAATAGCAATTTTGCCCAAAATTTAATTTTTGGACAAAATTGGCCTTGAGATGGTATTATGGAAAATTTTAAAGAGAGGGGCATTTTGGTCATTTACCTATAAATGATTAAAATGGGAAAAAGATGACAAAAATCCATTCATCTTCTTCCCCAAGCTGCCGAAAATTTCCATAGCCATTGTTAGGGCTCTTTCAATTTTTCAAGCTTGCTAATAAAGAAAAACGAAGCCCGGATCGAAACCGAGGCAAGAACAGAGTCAAGGACTAAATTGCATAACTACATACATTTTGTATATTGAGGTAAGTTTGTATGATTTCTAAGCTTTATGATTTTTATCATTTAATTGCTTAGTATAAAGTACACTATTATCCTGAAATATTTAATGCTATGTTAAACAAAGAAATTAATAAGATCAAGCATAAGAAAGACCCGATTGAAAATGAAATACCAGGATACTCGATCTACCACATGAAATGAGAAAGTCCGTGTAAGACCATGTTTGGAACATGGCATCGACGTTGATACGTGTGCCAGTGTAAGACCATGTCTGGAACATGGCATCGACATTGATCAAGTTATCAAGCAAGTTATCATGTAAGTCCAAGGACTCAAGCTTGGCATTGATCAAAGTTATCAAGCAAGTTATCATGTAAATCCAAGGACTCAAGCTTGGCATTGATTAAGTTATCAAGCAAGTTATCATGTAAGTCCAAGGACTCAAGCTTGGCATTGATCAAGTTATCAAGCAAGTTATCATGTAAGTCCAAGGACTTAAGCTTGGCATTGATCAAGTTATCAAGCAAGTTATCATGTAAGTCCAAGGACTCAAGCTTGGCATTGATCAAGTTATCAAGCAAGTTATCATGTAAGTCCAAGGACTCAAGCTTGGCATTGATCAAGTTATCAAGCAAGTTATCATGTAAGTCCAAGGTAAGCTTGGCATTGATTCAAGAAGAGGTATTCCATGTAAGTCCATATCTAGGATATGGCTTTGGCATCAAGTTCATGGCAAGAGATTTAGTATCCTCGGTTACTTGCAGAAATTCATCGGGCAAATGAGTAAAGTTAAAAGGTGATAACAAGAAAGCTAAGAAAGCAAAGCTATCATCAAGTTGTAATTGAGTATTATTTATGTTATGAATGATGAGTTAGAGATCATGATTATTATATTAAAGTATGCTGATCAATGTGATCAAGTGATACAGGTACCTTGTTTACCCTACAAGTATGAGAATAGTAAGTTTCATGAGACAAGTAAGAGTCATGTATAAGTAAGTAAGCTTTATAGCTGAAATTATGATGCCATTGTTATGTCAAATGGTTTAAATTAAGCAATTTTATCTAATATGTGATTTACATGCAAACTTACTAAGCTAAGTGCTTACGTCTTTAATTCTTTCTTTCTATGTAGTCCCGCCAAGCCAACTTGTGGATCGTCGAAGTCAGAGCTCGTAGCACATTATCAATCTCTATTTTGGTATAGCCAAGTTATTTTACTAAGTATGGCATGCATAGGAATCATTCATTTTGAGAACATGTTTTAAGAAAGGCCATTGTATAGGCTATCAAGTTTATTATTCTTTTGTATATGGCTAAGTGGTTGTCCAAATTTGTTTAAGTATGTTTGTATATAGATATCAATGAAATATGTAGTATTATTCAAGAAAGATGTGTTAATATTGAATTGTTGATCTGAGTATGAGTATGATCTTTATCTCAGGGTGGTAAATGGCTTGGTAAATAGCCTCCAAGTGCCCACGCGGTTAGACACACGGGCGTGTGTCTAGGCCATGCGTACCCTGCACCTTAATGTTTTAAGTCAGGATAGACCACGGGTAAATCCCACGGCCGTGTGCATGAGCCGTGTAAGACACACGGTTTGAAGACACGGGCGTGTCAAGGCCGTGTGAATATAGTCAGTTGCTCCACACAGTTTGAAGACGTGGGCGTGTTTAAGGGTACACGGGCGTGTCCCAAGTCACATGGGCGTGTGAACCCTGCTTTAAAGAAGAGTTTTCATTTTAGACCCAAAAGTTTTCGGATAAGTGTTTAAGGCCTCGTAGGCCCATGAAATGTATGATTAGACTAAGAAAGAGAGGTTTTAAGTCGGAACGAAATTTTACAGACCATAAGTGTATGTTTATGTGAGTTCAAGCATGGTAATGTCTCGTATCCAGCCCTAGCTTCGGTCTCGGGTATGGGGTGTTACAGTGTATCCGATGTGTGATGATAGAACTCACTATAAGTTTCATAACTTAATTGCCTCATTATCTTGTATTATATATATGTGTATGTTGTGTGATGAATGCCTTAACAAATATATATTGTGGATACGTGAGGGAATGTTTACGTTGTGGTTATTTCATTCATTCACTGGGCTTATTAAGCTCACCCACTCTTTTCAGCATTTGTAGGTTAGTAACGGTTTGGTGTGGGCGGTGTGGTTGTCGTAGGAAGTGATCCAAGGAAGACTTGTTTATTCTTATAGTTGTTCTTTCAGTTATTTTCGTATTGGGAAATAATGCAATGTGGTAGACTTGTTTAGTGCCATGATATGTTTGGATTATTAATAGGCTCTGTTGTGTTTCGACTTTGGAAATTATGAGTTTATATGTTTACTTATGTTCATGAACTTTAATGACGACTTTATGTATCTTGCTTGGACACATTTTAACTTAAATTGTTAGATTTTTCCATTGGATGATTATTTATCGAATTAATTGATGCATAAAGCTTTGAAACTGTTTTGGAGTGAGTTAATTGCATTTGTGTGCTACATTTTCATGTTTAGGGGCAAAGGTAATAATAATCGGGCTCCAAAATTGATACCTTTATGTTTGGAAATGTGCAGGTAGTCAGAATAGTGATTTGGTATTGGTACCTTTACTCGAGTATCGATACTCGGGGTTAAAGTACCGATATTTCATGATAGGTACCGATAATTTTCAAGACTTTGGGATTTAGTCGAGAAACAAAATGTAGGTTTGGTATCATTTTTGCAGGTGGTATCGATACCTACGAACACATTTTGAGAATTTTTCTAAATGGACCTTATGCATGTTAACACTCGTTTTTAGGATTATTTATGGTATGATTTGCATGTTACAATGATAATTATCCAGTTGAGTGACCTAAAACCTGTAGCAGCTCGATTTAGGGCCTAGTAGGAATAGTGGTTTCAATACCACAAATCCAAGGTAGAAATATATGTTTTATGGCTTTTATGAGGTCTAGGGCATGCTTGCATGATTGTGTGAAAATTTCATGAAAAAATTTTATAATTTAGTGAACAAGTTGTCTATTAGGACTAAGTTGCAAAGAATGGAAAATATGAGATTCAAGAATATTTAAGTATGAATTAGCATTAGAAAAAATTATTAGATGTCTAAGTGATTTTCATGGGAAATTCATAAAAAGGACTAATTTGTAAAAGTTATGAAAATGGTCATACATGAGTGAATTAGTGGAAATTGGGGGCTGTTGTAGTTAAGAAAATGATTTGGCTAGGCTTAAAATACAAGGAAGTTGAATAAAATATCATTTTACGAGCCTATGGGCAAAAGTATAATTATGTGAAAGTTTAGGGGAAAAATTGTAATTTTGCCAAAGTATGATTCATGGGTTAATTTAGTCAATGTGAGTATTAAACAAGTGAAATTGTTATTATAGATCAAGAAACACGAAGCCCAGATCGAAATCGAGGAAAGAACAAGGTCGTGGACTAAATCGAACAACTATACGTATTTTGAGTAACGAGGTAAGTTTGTGTGAAATTAAAGCTACATAATGTTTTTACATTTTTAATTGCTTGATATTATGAGAAATGAATATTATTTCTATGAAAATCGACTAATGATGCCTCGATGAGAATATGATGAAAATATGTTAAGTTGAAGTCCCGATTGAACATTCGGAATAATAAGGATACCTATGCCACAACATGAGATAAGGAAGGTCCTGTATAAGACCATGTTTGGGACATGGCATCGGCACCGAATGAAAGAGGTCTCGTATAAGACCATGTTTGGGACATGGCATCGACATCGAATGAAGGAGGTCCCGTATAAGACCATGTTTGGGACATGGCATCGACATCGATATACGATCTCGTATAAGACCATATCTGGGATATGACATCGACATCGAGACAAGAGATCCCATGTAAGACCATATCTGGAATATAGCGTCGGCATCGAGATGTGATCCTATATAAGACCATATCTGGGATATGGCATTGGCATCCTGTTACATGTATGATGAGATTGAGTATCCTTCGATATTTCGAGTAGTTCAACGGGCAAAGAGCTAAGTTTATGTACAGATGACAAAGAGCTAAGTTATGTTTAAGAGTATAAAAGTGCTAAGGTTATGTGATGAAGTGATACAGGTACCCATGAGTAACTTACGAGAAATAAATGCAAAATGTGATATGTAATTGGTAAGAGTATACATGAGTAAGTTATGTTGATGTGTTTGAGAACTTGTGTTGCTATCATTCAATGAGATGAATGGATATTATCATAAGTCTTATGTTGATATTTATTTCATGCAAACTTACTAACCTTTATGCTTACCCCTTTCATTTTCCTTTTCTTTGTAGTATCGCCAAGCTAACTCGAGGATTGTAGGACGTCGGAGTTCGGATCACACTATCAGCTATTCTTTTGGTATAGTAAAGTTGATTTATTTTGGGTATGGCATGTATAAGAACTTGGTCATTTTGTTATGTCATATTTGTTAGCCAAAGTGTTGGCTATTATTGTTACTCATTTATTTTGTAAATGGCCATTGGGAAATTGGCCAATAATTGTTAAGTTATATATATATATATATATCTAATGATGATGGTATTCATGAAATGCAAGTTCGTGTAATTGATCGAGTAAATTGTGAAGTGTACGCATGATGAATTAGGGAATCTTCATAGTGTATTATTACTATATTATGTGTTGCTTGTGGTGGTATAAGTGTGGTTGTTTTTATCAGGGTGGCAATTGGCTTGGTAAATAGCCTTCTAATTGTCCACACGGATAGACACACGGGTGTGTGTCTAGGCTGTGTGTGACACACGGTTAGCCCCATAGGTGTGTTGATAGGTCGTGTGTCCCCTGCATCAAATTTGCGAGAATTCAATTCGTCACACGGGCTAGCACATGGGCTTGTGACTAGGTCATGTGCCCCTAAGTGTTTGCTGATGTCATAAACAGCATACCAAGGTTTTCACACACTGGTGAGGACACATGTGTGTCTAGGCCGTGTGAGGGACACAGGCTATAGACACGGGCATGTCTAGGCCGTGTGAGGTACATAGGCCATAGACACGGGCGTGTGTCTGGCCGTGTGAAAACCCTTGTAGGTTCGAAATGAAGAATAAAATCCACATGGACTGGGAACATGGGCGTGTGTGACCACACGGCCTGCCCACATGGGCGTGTTCCATTTCACACGGGCGTGTAGCCCTGTTTTAAGCAAAAATTTTCTAAGTGTGCAAAAGTTTTCGGTTTAGTCCCGAACCACTCCGTATGTATGTTTAGGGTCTCGTAGACCCTTAATAGGGACGTTATGAATATGAATGAAAAAGTTTTAAGTTGAAACGTAATTTCATAGCCCGATAATGTATGTTTAAGCAAGTTAAGTTTGGTTTTGCCTCGTATCCAGTTTCGGTGTTGAATACGGGTAAGGGGTGTTACATTTAGTGGTATCGGAGCTACGATTTAGTTGATTCTCGGACTAACGTAGCGTGTGCATGAGTCTAGCTATACATGCCATACATATGAGTATTACATAATGATAGTGTGACAACTCTTGACGGTTTAAATTGTATTTTCATATAGTAAATAGATCCCGATAGAGCTGTGGCGGATGATGTAGAAAGTAACGTGCTGGCTCCCGCTCAAGGGATGGTGCCTACTGAGAATGAGAATAGACCAGCAACTGTAAGTCAGAAAGGAGGAGAAGAGGCTAAGGAAGCCTTTCTCCATATGATGAATGCATGGTATACGGAGTTCGTTCGTACAAACCCGAATACGCAACCCCCTCCACCCCCACCTATTCCTCAGCCTACCTCGGTAGCTCCCTAAGTGGTAGAAGTGGTGAGGAGAGAAAAGCCTCCGGTTGATAGAATCTGGAAACAAGGAGCCGAGGAATTTTGAGCTAGTAAAGATGTTGATCTGGAGAGGGCAGAATTTTGGCTTAAAAATACCATTAGGGTATTTGATGAATTATCTTGCACACTCGAAGAGTGCATGAAATGTGTGGTATCTCTCTTAAGAGATTCCACTTATCAGTGGTGGAACACCCTTGTTTTGGTTGTACCAAGGGAGAGAATTAATTTGGAGTTTTTCCAGGAAGAATTCTGAAAGAAGTAGACAAAGATTTATTGATCAGAAGAGAAAGGAATTCCTTAAGCTAAAACAAGGTCGGATGATAGTAACCGAGTATGAGCGTGAATTTGTAAGGCTCAGCAAATACGCTCAAGAGTGTGTATCCACTGAAACCATTATGTGTAAAAGGTTTGAGGACGGATTAAATGAAGACATCTAATTGTTTGTTGGTGTCCTGGAATTAAAGGAATTTGTTGTGTTAGTGGACCGAGCATG
This sequence comes from Gossypium australe, assembly GCA_005393395.2. Taxonomy (NCBI): domain Eukaryota; kingdom Viridiplantae; phylum Streptophyta; class Magnoliopsida; order Malvales; family Malvaceae; genus Gossypium; species Gossypium australe. Next base: position 81,299,543 of record CM016617.1, on the reverse strand, counting down.
CAAAGACGAGGAGTTGGTTAAAGAGAAAAGAAAATCCGAAATGGAGTCTCGTGACTCAAGAAAGAGCCTATTTTAAGTGTGGTTCCCAAGAACATTTTATTAGAGAATGCCCTGAAATGGTCAAGAAAGAGAAAATTCAGAGTGTAAGATCGGGAAGTACTACTAGAGGGAGACAGTAGAGAAACCCAGGAAGTGGAACGAGTAGTAAGAGTACACCCAGATAGCAGACTGCAAGATCTGAGAGTAGAACGCCTGCGAGGACTTATGTCATTCGCGCTCACGAAGAGGCGTCATCCCCTGATGTAATTACGGGTACATTTTCTCTCCATGATACTCATGTTGTTGCTTTAATTGATCCGGGATCTACCCACTCATATATTTGCAGGAAATTAGTATCTAGTATGAGCATGCCTGTAGAGTCTACAAAATTCGTGATAAAAGTGTCCAATCCCTTATGCAAATGTGTGTTAGTTGATAAGGTATGTAAAGACATCCCATTTATGTTTAGAAGTCATTATTTTAAGGTGAATCTCATGCTATTGCCATTTGATGATTTCGATATAATTCCTGGTATAGACTGGTTAACCGCTCATGATGTGATAGTAAATTGTGGAAAGAAATACATTGAATTGAGATGTGAAAATGGGGACACTCTTTGTGTTGAATCAGATGAACATGACAGATCGCCTGTAGTGATTTCTCATATGTCTGCCCAGAAATATGTAAGAATTGGATATGGAGCTTATCTTGCCTTTGTGATGAATGCCAAAGAAACTGAGTTAAGAATTGAATCAGTGCCGATAGTATGTGAGTATCCATATGTATTACCAGAAGAATTGCCAGGGTTGCCTCTGGTTAGAGAAATTGAATTTGGCATTGAGTTAGCCCCCGGTACTGCACCTATATCAATTGCTCCATAAGAATGGCTCCAACTGAGTTGAAAGAATTGAAGGCACAGTTTCAAGAATTAACGGACAAAGGTTTTGCAAGACTGAGTTATTCTCCGTGGGATGCTCCCGTATTATTTTTGAAAAAAAAATATGGTTCCATGAGATTATGTATAGATTATCGGCAGCTTAATAAGGTAATCATGAAGAACAAGTACCCATTGCCAAGGATCGACAATTTGTTTGATCAATTGAAGGGAGCCACTATGTTTTCTAAGATAGATTTGAGGTCGGGATATTACCAGTTGAGAGTCAAAGACTCAGATGTGCCGAAAACTGCATTTCGGACAAGATATGGTCACAATGAGTTTTTAGTCATGCCTTTTTGTTGAACAAATTGTAACACCCTGAATTTGGGCCTAGAAGGATTGGGCCTTGAGTGTGGGATCAGCTAGGAGACTGCACATAAAAGTTTATGTGTGCAAGAAAATGACACAAATACCTGTTTGCTTCAGTGATTGAGTGATTTGGGTGTGTTTGGGAATATCTGAGAAGTCTCGGGTTTAAACCTGGGCTTTAGCAAAAATTTTATTTTTAGTGAATAAAATCATTGGGATCTAGATAGAAGGTTCTTAAATATTTGTGGTTAAATTATGACACAAAGGAAGCATGTGGTCTAGTGGCAAGGTGGTGTTAGGAGTATGCATGTGGTCTGAGGTTCAAGTCAGGGCGCGTGCAGAATTTTTGGTCGTTCCTTGAATTAACCTGAATATGGGAGTGAAGGCTTTATAAAATATTGAGGATAAGTTATGACATAAAGAGCCTATTGGCTTAGTGGTAAGTGGAGTGATAAAGCTTCAAAGGGGGATGGTGTTCGAGTCACGCCTGGAACGAAGAAATATTTATTTTGCAGCTGGGACGGCTAAAGTTTTTGTTGTAGTGGAAGTCCGATGGATAAGAGGAGTTTGAATTGGTCTTGGAGTTGTTATGGAGGATATTAAGAAGGGATAAGGGGAGTGATTTGTGGAGATTTTCAAGGAGTTTGAAGTGGGAGTAGAGTTGTGGCCGTGTGGGACTCTAAGGTTTTAATGAAATTTAGCTAGGGGAAAAGGGGGAGCATTTTTCGGAATAGGATTCCCTTGTTCAGTTCTTATGGGTATTGATAGGAGAGTGTTGAATTTCTTTGCTGAGAGTTTGGGTGGTTTTTCACTTTTTTTTCATTTGGGTTCTCTTAAGTCTTATTTGTACTACGAAACTGACCACTCATGTCATTTCCCCTCTAACTATTCGTGTCATTCTGTCTCCTCATCTTTGATATTTTCTTTCTCTCATAGCCGAACCTTCCCTTCTCTTCTTTTAACTCCTGTCCATCTTCTATTCTGGCTGGCCGAACATCACTGTTGATAATCCTTCTCTGCGTCAATCTACTGCAAAGGTTCTGGCTATCGGCAAGTGATCAAAGGCTATTCTCTGCTTTTCTTTTAAAACTAAATGCACCCGTGCTCTTCTTTTCTTTTCCAAAACCAAATAACCCCATTAACCGATTGTTAATTCATTCTTCACGTACTGCACTCATTACGATTCTAGGGTCTCCCTCGAGGACTGGTAAAGTGTGAACGGTTTGAAGGAGTCACACTTTCGTTTTCAAACGTCTGGTAAGGTAATAAGGTTACCTCATGTTTTTGGGGATGGCCGAATATGCCCTACCACTTTCTAATCGGTTCTTGACTGTACTTTAGGAAAGCAGCGAATGTGTGTGATCGTTTCTGAATAACGGGCCCTGAGGGATTAAGGTCACCCTCATTCAAACAAGGTAAGAAAGATATTTCGGATTATGTGTTATTAAGAGGGTGTTACCCTAACAATTAAGGACTAACATCGGATCTCAATGATTCTAGGTTGGGTGCTCGTAGATCTTGGAACAACTCTATAAAAAGGTATGTAATCGCACTATCTCTGATGTGAGTCGGCAAAAGCCAAAAAACCGAAATGCCAAAACTTCGACAGTTGAGGCCTCACGAGCATGCGATCACTCGTGTGGTAAATCGAGCCCACAATCATGGGCGATAGACTGTAGAGGCCACCACGAGCATTCTCGTGTTCTTGGGCCGTTATGGGCCTCGTTTGGCTGAAATGGGCCGTGAGGGCTCAATGGGCTTGTGGGCCCAACACAGAATAAATCCACGATAAGTGGCAATTACTGAACTGGAATATAACGTTCACATAGCCGTGACTGAATTTGGGCTAAATGGGCCACACGAACGTGTGGGCCCACTTGGGCCGAATATTAGGCTTTGGGCCCAATTACACCGTTTTGACCATGTATGTTATCCGTGTCGCTCGAGGCGACTGTAGACCATTGAGAAGGTTGTTAAATGACTGAAATACCCTTAAAGAGTAAAATGACTGAAATACCCCTAAAGAGTAAGATGACCGAAATACCCTCATAGGGTAAAATGATCGAAATACCCCTATAGGATAAATGACCAAAATACCCCCATAGGGTAAATGCCAAAATACCCCCATAGGGTAAAATGATCGAAATACCCTCATAGGGTAAAATGATCGAAATACCCCCATAAGGTAAAATGGCCGAAATACCCCCATAGGGTAAATGACCGAAATACCCCATAGGGTAAAATGACTGAAATACCCCCATAGGGCAAAATGACCGTATTGCCCCTGTAGGGTAAAATGACTGTAATGCCCCTGTAGGGTAAATGACTATTTTCCCTCTCGAGGGTAAATGACTGACTTGTGCTATGATTTGACTGATTTGACTGTAATTGTATGACTATGATTTGATTGACTTAACTGTGAATGATATGACTGATTCTGAGCATGGCATACTGCATACACTACATACTGCATGGGGTTGGGATACTGTTATGGAGGAAGTGTAATGTTACTGGTGGCTTTGCCACATATATTGTTACTGGTAGCTCTGCTGCGTTACTATTACTGGCAGCTACGCTGCAATATTGGTTAGTGCCGCAACCAGTACTACATAAGAAGTGTAGGGATGGGTGGGTTGATTTAATCCCCACAGGAGTGCAGGGTTGGACAGGAGACGGAGTACAGGGTTGGTATGGGTATTTATGCATTGTATATACTGATTCTGATACTGAGATGGGCTTAGGCCAAAATAGATGTGATATGTGACATTTGATATGGGCTAAGGCCCAGCCGAGGCTGATAGGGGCTAAGGCCTAATTGCCACCGTTACTGTAATGGGCTAAGGCCCACACTCTATTGTTACTGTTAAAGGGCTCAGGCCCAGACTGATTCTACTTCTGTATACTAACTGTTTCTTTAATAAGGGGATTACACACAGAGTTTTCATAAACTCACCCTGTTTTTAACCTTTTAGGTAATCCCCAACGTTAGACGGTTTGGAGCTGCGAGGGACTCGGAGAGGGCCACACGACTGCACAAGTTTTATTCTGTTTGGCTCATTCACTTAAGAATGAGCTTGTTGGTTCAGGTTGTAAAAAGGCCTTTATAATTTCTGGATTTTAAATTTGGGATTTGATTTTATTGTGATTTATATCTGCTAGGAGTAAAACACGGTTTCCAAAATAATAACTATTTTCTAACACTACGTTTCTGCAACTCAATTTTTAAATATCACGTTTTCATTTGCTTTAAATTAAGCTTTCGCAACAATAAGGTTTTGAAGGTAATAACTTTTTAATAAACCTTGATTGAAAATAAACAAACGCAAATTGAGGTTTTGTACAAGTTTTAAATGACAAGAAGATTGAAATTTCAAGAAGGGTTTTCAATGAAAACATGGTTTTCAAAAAACACTTCAATGTGACACGCCAGATTCGGCCATAACGTCTGGGCCGAGTTTGGGGTGTTACATAAATGCCCCTGCTATATTTATAGATTTAATGGACCATATCTTTCGGTCATACTTGGATAAATTTGTTGTGGTTTTCATTGATGATATATTGATTTATTCTCGTGATGATAATGAACACACCGAGCACTTGAGGATGGTTTTACAGATTTTACGAGATAATCAGTTGTATGCCAAGTTTGGCAAAAGTGAATTTTGGCTCAAAGAAGTTGGATTTTTTGGGCACATTGTCTCGGAAGATGGAATCTGAGTTGACCCGAGCAAGATTTCAGCCATTGTTGATTGGAAACCGCTGAGAAATGTATCAGAGGTTAAAAGTTTTCTGGGCCTAGCTGGCTATTATAGATGGTTTGTCAAGGGATTTCCCATGATAGCTACACCAATGACGAGGTTGTTACAAAAAGATGTGAAGTTTGAATGGACAGAAAAGTGCCAACAGAGTTTCGAGAAACTAAAGGCATTATTGACTGAGGCTCCAATTCTAGTGCAACCTGAACCAGGAAAAGAATTTTTGGTTTATTGTAATAGTTCGATTTAGACCCTAATCAGAATAGTGGTTTCGAGACCACAAATCTGAGTAAAAAATATTTAAATATTATTTTCTATGTTTATAAAGTGTGAATTATATCTGTGAAATTTTCGTGATTTAATTTTAGCGTTTATGTGCTTGATTTAATTAAAAGGACTTAACCGCGTAAAATGTAAAAGTAGCTAACTATTTTTTAAAGTGTTAAATTGCCTTGTTCTTTTAATGTGGGGTCCTTATGTGGCAAATGGACCATTAGAAGATAGCATGGACGGTTTTAGGTTTGAAGTCTATGGTTTATGAATTAAATTAATAAGGTTAATTTAATAAATATGTTAATTATGTTATTATAATAAAACATAAATTAAAAGCCATGCATTATGTGTTCATCCATAGCCAAAATTAGAAAAGAAAAATAAAGAAAGAAGAACAACAAGGTTCGACCACTTCTAAGTTTCATTCGGGTATGTGTTTTGCTCAGTTTTTGATAATTTTTACGTTTTTGAGATCGTTGCTGTGTAATCTATCAAGCCCATGTTTCAATTTCTAAATTTGATGAAGATTTTGAGATATGCCATTGATGAAATTTTGAGCTTTGTGATGTTAGTTGGTGAAATATGAAAGATATGTGATAGATTAATATATTTTGTATTTGAATTTTTGATGAATTTGAGTAATTTGGTCTAAATTGTGAAAATAATATTATGAGGGACTAAAATGTGAAATAAATGAAATATGCGGACTTGTATGAACTAGGTGAATATTCGGCCAAGATATAGTGTAATGAAATTATGTATATTTTGTGTTTTGTGAAATAGGGACTAAATTGTGAAAAATGTGAAATGTTAGGGGCAAAAGTGTAATTTGCCAATTTATGTGTTTTTGGACTAAATTGAATGAATATGTTAACAAAAAAGATAAATTTGTATTAATTTAGATCAAGAAAAGAGGAAATCGAAATTGGATTGGGGGAAATCTAAAGTGGTTGAATAATCATCCCGTTTAGTCCGTCGTTATCTGAGGTAAGTTCATAAGTAAATAATCATTGTTAAATTTATACGAAAATGTTTTTATTATGCTGAATTGAATTTTAGTAGAAAATATATGTGTATGCCGAATTGGTAAAAGTATGGGAGAGTTGTTTACAAGCCTGAATCGATCGAGTTACGACGTCAAAAAGCCCTGTACGAACCTTAGGAATAGTTAGGATACATATGTCATGACATAGGATTTTCGATATGTGTTTACATGTAAGACCACTTCTGGGACGTTGGCATCGACTTGTGATGTCCGTGTAAGACCATGTCTAGGACATCGGCATCGTATTTGATCCAAGTAAGACCCTGTCTGGGATAATGGCATCGATATGTGATTACATGTAAGACCACGTCTAGGATGTTGGCATTTTACGAGCTTTTCGACTATCCGAGTATCCTTTTTAATTCTGAATGGTTCAACGGGCATTAACGAGTACGTGCCAAGTTTAATGTTAATGAAAAAAAGCTAAGCTTGTTATTTGAAATGGTGATGTAAATTATACATAATGCAAAGTGAATTATATGTATATATGAATGCTCATATTCGGCCAAATGATGTATATGTGATATTAAAAGTGAGAATTATATATGCTTATGAGTATTTGTGCATTCGGCCATATGATGTTAAAATGCTAATGTATATTTGATGGTATACGAATTTGTGAGTGTGATATATGTACATTTAGTTAAGGTTTGGATTGATTCGGTAATTGAATATAATGTTAATGTTCATTTGGAAAATTATTTGCTTATGAATTACTAAGCTATGAAAGCTTACTCTGTGTGTGTTTGTTCATTGTTTTATAGATTTTGGAAGCTAGTTACGAGCTCGGGGATTGTCAGAGAAATCCGTCACACTATGGATCGTTTTTCAGTACTTATAAAAATTTGAACTTTGAACCTATGGAATGTATAGGCTATTTTATGTTTTGATTATTTTTGAGGTTGTAAATATAAAGCCATGTGAAAATGGCTAGTTATAATGCCTAAGTTATAAAATTTCAGTCATGGTATATTTATGTGTGATTTGTTTAGTATGCTTTGCTAATGATTGTCTGAATTTAGTCATGGTTTAAGCTTGTATCAAAAGTAACTAGTAATTTGCATATGTATGTTCGGCTATAAGGTATGGAAGAACATGTGTATATTCGGTCATGATCTAGACCTGTTTTGGAAGTGTGTTTTATGCTATAAATTGGTGAATGGATATAGGTTTGGAAAATGTGAAGTGATATGTATGATTTTATTATGTGAATTGATATGAGTTGAAACAATGAGTATATATTGAAAAATAATTTGTTGTACTACATGATGTGCGAAATTGATAAGATTTGAATATGAAATGGCATATTTTGGCATGTGATTTGATGGCTGAAACTTGTACTATTTATGTGGTTACTTTTGGTTGCCGATTTGTCATGAAATAAATTAGTAAGTATATGTAAATTTTTTTCATAATAATTAGTATGTAATTGAAGTATATTATAGTTTGTATTTGTGTTTTTATAATGGTTTATATGGATAAGCTAAAGTGTATATTAAATAAACAACATTAAAGCATGTTCAGCCTTATGAAATTGTTATTAAAGTTGTATATATGTTTGGTCAATGAATGGTGAATAATGGGTTGTTTAGTTTATAACTTGTGCATATGTTGTGTTAAGGAAATGTTAGGTTGGTTATTTAGTAAATGAATAGGCATAATGGCATACACTTTATGTATGAATGAAATAATACATATTGAAATGATATGTGCTTTAGTAGCTACACGCATAATTACTTAAATGGAATTATAAGTATGCTTGACCATGTTGTAGTTAACTAAGGCCGTGTATAATAATGCATTTTATGCTATGTAAGACAATTTGTAAATTTTGGTATGGTTTGCGTATACAATGTGACTAATAATGCATGCTTGATAAGTAAATTAGCTAATCACTTTGTATATTTTTGTAATTTCAAATATGATATAAGTGATTATGTGAATGAATGAAAGTTGCATTTTGTCCGATAATGCCTCGTAACCCCATTCCGGCGATGGATACGGGTTAGGGTGTTACATTTGATCAGTATCAGAGCTACAGTTTAGTCGATTCTAGGTCTAACATAGCTTGTGTGAGCCTAGCTATACATGCCATATTTATAAACTGCGATAGTGTGATGATTCTGAAAATTGAATTGTGTTTTCGTATAGTAAATGAATCCCGATCGAGTTGTAGCTGATGATGTAGGAAGTATAGCGCCTGCTTCCACTCAAGGGAGAGCGCCGGCTGAATCTCGGCCTACTTCGAGTAACCAAGAGAGAGAGGCTAAACAAGTCTTTTCCCAAATGATGAATGAATGGTTTACTCAGTATATCCGAACGAATTCGGTTGTTCCACAACCTTCTCCCCTAACGATTCCTCCTCAAATACCTATTATGCCACAAGTTACTGATCCAGTGCGAATGAATAAGCCACCGGTTGATAAAATCAGAAAACACGGGGCTGAAGAATTCAAAGCCACTATTGATGATGATGCTGAGCGAGCTAAACTCTGGCTTGATAATACGATCCGTGTGTTTGATGAACTATCTTGTACCCCTGACGAGTGTATTAAATGTACTGTATCCTTGCTTCAAGATTTCGCGTATCACTGGTGGAATACATTGATATCCGTAGTTCCAAAAGAACGGGTTACCTGGGAGTTCTTTCAGATTGAATTTCTGAAGAAATACATCAGTCAGAGTTCATTGATAAAAAACGCAAGGAATTCCTTGAGTTGAAATAGGGTCGTAAAACCGTAACAAAATATGAGCGGGAATTCGTGAGACTTAGCAGATATGCCCGAGACTGTGTATCGACCGAAGCAATAATGTGTAAAAGATTGGAAGATGGATTGAATAAAGACATCAAGCTGTTAGTCGGGATTCTTGAAATAAAAGAGTTCGTCGTACTTGTTGAATGTAACACCCCAAACCCGGCCCAAACACTATTACCGAATTTGGTTTGTTACGGAGGAAAACTTTTTGGAAACCATTTTAAAACCAATTTAAGTTTCATTGAAAACTTCTCGTTCTTTGGTTATCTTGTCGAAACCATACTTAGATTTAATTTGGAAAATTTAATTGAGTCAAGTTGTTATACAAATTTCAAATGTGCCCGATGGCACGTTAAAACATTTTCGTGTTAATTTAGAAAAACATGTGATTTTAATTTAATTTTAATAATATAGTTTAAAACAAAGTATCCAACGTATGAAAAATAACAAAAATAAAGTATATGGAGCCCTTATTACATCCAAAATAAAAATAAACCAATAATAAAATAAAATAGCTAAGTTTAAGGTTCAATCAATTCAAGTCCACTGCATGGCCACCTCGAGTCCACCCGGCTCCATATCCGCGATCTATGTATCACCTGAAAAATATAAAGGAGAAGGTGAGTCACCAAGACTCAGTATGTAACCCTTCCCCCGGTTTAAACCAATTTCATACACAAATTATAACAATTAATATGCACAAGATAATGTACCCAACCTAGCCAACCAAACGCCTCAGTCTACCCCGTTCTGGTACCAAACCACTGGTGGTGCCAAACCACTGGTGACATATAGTCACAGATGTGATGCCAAATCACTGGAGGTGCCAAACCTCTGGTGTCCATAGACACAATCGATTGATGGGGCCAACCCATCGTGTGATGCCAAATCACTGGCGTCAATCCCTTATATAATATGTGGGGCCAACCCACTGTGGTGCTAAGCCACTGGGACGAGACGCAATGAGGTACCAAACCTCTGGAGGTACCAAACCTCTGGAGGTACCAAACCTCTGGTGACCGTAGTCACAGTGTGTTACCAAAACACTGGTGCCCGTCGGCACAATATCACTGCCCCCTCTACTCATCAATCCCACATCAACATTTATATCACATAATTTATGCTACAATATACTTAATCACATGTACAGGTTTTATCATCAGCAATAAGCAACGTGTATTAGACACACCATGCTTCCCAAAAGCATCTTAAAATATTTCATAGTCAACAAGGACTTACCTGGTTCCTTGCTTATACCATTCATGGTATTAATCCGAATCTACACAGATCCGGTTAGCACACACAACAGTTTAGTACATTTAATTAATTATAAGTGTGTATGTACACACCTGTCACCCTTGGATGCTCTAAATCCCGAAAATAGAAGTCGGCCACCTAGATCTACTGGTCCCTATAATCGGCCAAACATGGAAGTTAGTGATATGGCCATTCGGCCAAACCAAATAATTTGAGAGGGGTTCCTTGTGAACCCGAATCCTTACCTTCACACTTTTGGATACTAATCGCAACACTTGATTCTCGAATCTGCTCATCAACCAGCATTGATTAGTACGTAAAACTAATAGCCTTCGGCTTGGAATACTAAAAGTAAACCTTACCCTTACTTACCGAATTTGACAGAGGATGATGGACTTGAATCGAATACTTTGAGATCCCGGAACCTACCCCAAACCGATTGCCACAAGAAATCCCGAAAACACCTCTGTCTTCCTGATATTCGGCCTAGGTGTTAAAAACAAGGAAAGAAATTTGGTACTTCAAATGGGTGTATTCGGCCAATGGTGAGTTTACTGGAAAGAACAGAAGTTTCGGCTAGGAGTCTTGAAAAGAGGAAGGAAAAGAGTGAGATGGGTGGTGGACTTTCGGCAAAATAAGAAACAAAAGAGTGGAGTTTTGGGACCTTGCACACGTTGATAAAAGAATGAAATTAGAAAAGTTGCTCCCTATGAAATTCGGCTATGTGCAAGAATGAAGAAAAAGAAAATAAAGTGATATGTATGTGCCTTAAAAAGGATTCGGCACCCCCTCCCTTCAAGCTTGCCGTCCACTCCTTCCAACAAGGAGTTCAATTTCTAATCAATTCCTTGAAATTCTCCTAGCCACTAATTTGCTTTAATTCCAATAATTTGAATTAATCCCAAATAATAATCCAATAATTCACTAATATCTTCTTTATCTTTTATTATCCTTAGAATTAATAATAAAAAAATCCAATTTAAAAAAACTAATTATTATCCTTAGCACTCTTCAAAACCAATAAAATAAAATATAGAAGCCATGTGCCCCTCAACTTCCTTCCAGCCGAATGCAACAACAACAAGGAACCATGTGCAGGCCAACACCCTTATCACGCCAGCAAAAATAAAATAAAACCTTCGCTGCTGCCTGCTGAGTTCGAACATGGGACCTGGGGGAATCCAGCAGACAAGTAGCGCCCAGGCCACTTGGGCCAGGCGTTGTTTTGTGATACAAAACACACCATAATTCTTTTAGGCCTTCCTTCCTTAGTTCCTTCTTCTTTAATGCCCAAAAAAGAAATTAAACGCCCTTGCAGTTCTTTTGGATCGAACCCGCGACCCCCCTGCAGTAGCCCCTTACTTCCAACGCCCAGGCCACTCGGCCTCATAGAATTTCATGCCATAAATCCCCAATATTAAATTATAACACCTACCTATCTAAGCCCATTACCGCTTATAAAAAAAATAACACGCAAAAGCTGCTCCCGTCGCTCGAACCAGCGCCCACGCACACCTCCAGCTCCTAAATGCTGCACGGAAACCACTTGGCCAAGTTACTGCTTGTGTCATGAACTCGCCCCAGCTTCTTTTAAAGCCTCCCTCCTTATAACGCCAAAACCCCAACTGCTGCCTTCTTGGATCGAACCTAAGACCCTCAAAGGCGCTACCTCCAGCCCCTTAAGCTGCGCATGAAGCCACTTTGCCAAGCCTTTCTTGTGCCAAAACTTCCCAAATAAATTTCTTAAGCCCTCTAAAGCCAAGCTCCCCTTTTTAACCCCTAAAAACTAAAAATTTTCTAAGGCATCCCTTGCCTTCTAGGGTTCTCCAAACCCATAAAAATTCATCCAACAAGACCATAAGCCTGCCAACCACTCGGGTTATGCTCCAAACGCATAACCCCTAAACCAGGGTGTTACATTGAACGAGCGTGCAAAGCTAAAGAGCTAGGGAAAGAAAAAAGAAAAGCTGACTTTGAAGCTAGATATTCACGTAAGAGATCATCGAGTAAATCATTCCAATCGGCATCAAAGAGATTCCGGGATGATTCTAGTCGTTCAAAGGCTACTACAGGTTATTCTAGACGTGATCGGGACAGACCACCTGTGAGTTCGAAAGCTACCTCAGTAGCTAGTGTTGGTAATGCTAACGTCAGACCAAATCAACCGGAGTGAAAATGTTGTGGTAAACAACATCTCGACAGTTGTAGATTAAATGATCGAGCCTATTTCAAATGTGGATCATTAGATCATTTCATCCGCGAATGCCCTAAGTTAGTTAAGCAAAACACAGTACAGAATGCAAGACTGAGTAACATGTCATCTCGAGGTAGACCACCCATAAACACGGGGTAATGTGAGTAGCAGTCAGAAAGGAACTAAAGACACAACTATTAGATCTGATGCTCGTGCACTTGCCAGAGCTTATTTTATTCGCGCTGGTGAAGAGGCTTCATCCCCAGATGTTATTACCGGTACTTTCACTCTCTATGATACTAGTGTTGTTGCATTGATTGATCCTGGTTGGACTCATTCTTATGTATGTGAGACTTTAGTATCCAGTCAGACTTTGCTTGTAGAGTCTACTGAGTTTGTGATTAAAGTATCGAACCCCTTAGGCCAGTGTGTTTTGGTTGATAAAGTATGCAAGAGTTGCCTGTTAATGATTCGAGATTCATGTTTCCTGGATGATTTGATGTTGTTGCCATTCGACGAGTTTGATATAATTCTGGATATGGATTGGTTAACATTGCATGATGCTATTGTGAACTGCAAATGGAAGACTATTGATTTGCGATGTCAGAATGATGAGATTATTCAGATTGAGTCTAATGATCTGAATGGTTTACTATCAGTGATTTCTTCGATGTTAGCTCGGAAATATGTGAGAAAGGGTTGTGAAGCCTACTTTGCTTATGTGCTCGATTCTAAAGTAACTGAAAAGAAGATTGAATCAGTACCAGTTGTGTGTGAGTATCCGGATGTGTTTCCTGAAGAATTGTCGGGTTTGCCGCCGATTCAAGAGGTAGAGTTTGGTATTGAGTTAGTGCCAGGGACGACTACGATTTCGATAGCTCTGTACAGAATAGCACCGACTGAATTAAAACAATTAAAAGCTCAGTTGCAAGAATTGACGGATAGAGGCTTCGCACGATTGAGTTTTTCTCCCTGGGGTGCACTGGTTTTGTTTGTGAAAAAGAAAGACGAAACTATGAGAATGTGCATCGATTACCGACAGCTCAATAAAGTGACTATAAAGAATAAATATCCTTTGCCACGAATTGACGACTTGTTCGATCATTTGAAAGGGGCTGCTGTGTTTTCTAAGATAGATCTGAGATCGGGTTTCTATCAGCTGTGAGTTAAAGACTCCGATGTGCCGAAAACTACTTTCCAAACGAGCTACAGACATTATGAGTTTCTAGTTATGCCTTTTGGACTTACTAATGCCCTTACTGCTTTTATGGATTTAATGATTCGGGTCTTCAAATAGTATAGATGACGTTTTAATCCATTCCTGTGATGAAACCGAGCATGCCAAGCATTTGAAAATAGTGTTACACACTTTGCGCGTCAAGCAGTTGTATGCAAAGTTCAGTAAAATGAGTTTTGGTTATGAGAAGTCAGTTTTCTGGGACATGTTGTATCAGCATTGGGTATTCGGGTTGATCCGAACAAGGTTTCAGCTATACTAGATTGGAAGCCTCCTAGAAATATATCCAAAATCTGAAGTTTTCTAGGACTAGCTGGTTACTATAGATGGTTCGTAAAAGGTTTCTCTATTATTTCAATCCCAATGACGCAGCTACTTCAGAAAGATGTTAAGTTCGAGTGGTCGAAAAAATGCTAGAAAAGTTTCAATCAGTTGAAAGCTTTGTTGACCGAAGCTCCAGTGCTAGTTCAACCATAATTGGGTAAAGAATTCGTTATCTATAGTGATGCATCTTTGAACGATTTAGGCTGTGTTTTGATGCAGGAAGGCAAAGTTATAGCTTATGCCTCAAGATAGTTAAAGCCACACGAAAAGAGCTATCCGACACACGATCTGGAATTGGCAGCTATTGTGTTTGCGTTGAAAATTTGGCGCCACTATCTGTTCGGTGAGAAATGTCACGTCTATTCTAATAAAAAAAGCTTAAAATATTTGATGACTTAGAAATATCTGAATTTACGAAAGCAAAGATGGTTAGGGTTGTTACAAGATTACAAGCTTGTAATTGACTACCATCCGGGGAAAGCCAATGTTGTTGCTGATGCTTTGTGTCAGAAATCGTTGTTTGCCCTTCTTGTGATGAATACTCAGTTGGCCCTATCCAATGACGGTTCGATAGTAGTTGAGTTAAAAGCGAAACTATTATTTATTCAGCAGATTTGTAAGGCTTAGAAATTTCATAACTAATTGATAGCAAAACGAGCTCAATGTGATGCGAATACTGATTCAGAGTTCCGAGTTGATACTGAAGGTTGTTTGAGGTTCAAAGACCTAATGTGTGTTCCGAGAAATTAAGAGATGATTCATATGATTTTGAATGAAGCTCATAGTTGTAACACCCCTAACCCGTATCCGTCGTTGGACTAGGGTTAAAGGCGTTACCGGACCGATCAGAAACATTATCAGAAGTTCATACATTCATCCATCAATCTCAAACATAATGTCCCTTAATACGGTCAACGAGACCTAAAACATGCTTATAAACCGGGTCGGGACTAAACCGAAACACATACAGACATTCTCGGAAATTTAAAATTTTTCTAAGTTTCAGGGGTTACATGCCCGTGTGGGTAGGCCGTGTGCCTCCCACGGCTGCTAGACACACCCGTGTGTCCTCCTCGTGCCCGAAACTGACTTTTCTTCCACGGCTACCAAGCACGCCCGTATACTCTGGCCGTGGTCGATCCTGTCAAAATTCACACGGCTACTAGGCACATCTGTGTGCCAAGGCCGTGTATTCTTATGCTAGCTACTGACTTAGCCCCACGGTCACTTGACACGCCCGTGTGCCATAACCGTGTGACATTATAGGCCATTTTCAAGGCCAAAATGCCACCCACTTGGGTCTTGCCTACAAGCAATATTTACCAACACATTCCATGCATACTAGATAACCAAAATAACCATTCAATCTAAACATTCAATATCCATTTCAACCATGCCAAATTCCAAGACCAAAACATATGTATATCAAGTATAAATTATCCAAATGCTTACCCAAAAACTTGACCAATTCATGTGCTTCAATCATATCAAAGTATACTTCATATATCACTTTCATTTAAACATAATACCAACATATAACTAGCCAAATCACATGGCCAAAATCACTTCCTTTACAAATACAAAAGACTAGCCTATACATGCCATATCTAGCAAAATATATTTCCAAAATGCACCAAAATGAGTTTAGTAGTGTGATGACAATCCTTGACAATCCCGAGCCTTTAGTAGCTTTGACGACCTATAAAAAAAAGAAAATACACACATGGAGGAAGCTTTCCAAAAGCTTAGTAAGTCATAATACAAACAAACTTAGCATAGAAGGCATATATACTCATAGATACATTGGCACATCTAAATCACTTAGCAAATTATCACATATATACTTTGGTCCATGGACTTGGCCATATTTGCCACATTCATAAATTCAAAAGTCTCATATGTACAAAGATCTTTCATGTTTACTATCACATTCATATTGTTATCCAAATATACATAATCATCATAGTAAAATCACATAGGAACTTAGCTCTTATACACACTTAGTGTATGAATCAACGTACCTGAAACAGATTCACTATTTACATGGCCATTTCGTATTACAGACTTGCCCGTTGAATCGTAAGGAATCTAGTAGGATACTCAGAAAGCTCGGACTAGTCGTACAATGCCAACATCCCAGACGAGGTCTGATATGCACTCATATATTGATGCCACTGTCCCAGACAAGGTCTTATACGAATCAATACGATGCCGATGTCCCAGACATGGTCTTACACGTAAAGATCAAATCGATGCCAACGTCCCAGACATGGTCTTACACGTAAATCTCAAATCAACGCCAACGTCCCAGACGTGGTCTTACATGATAAAAACAGAACAGATACCTATGTCATGACATAACTAATCTTTTCTATTCCTAGGTTCGTACGGGACTTCTCGAACATTGCAACTAAGTAATCCTTATCTCAGGATTCATGAATAGATCATATCATAAGTATTCATCGATAAGAATAGTCATAAAAACATACATAATTTAATACGAATTCGTTTATTTGCATAATGACTTACCTCAGATTCAATTTAACGGAAATGGAAACGACTACTTGGTTACTTTCACTTTCTCGCGATCTAGGTCCGTTTTCCTCGGTTCTTGATCTAAACATATTCAAAATTAACCCTTTTATTCACTAATTCATTCAATTCAATCCAAGGACACACATTTAGGGCTATTTACAAATTAACCCTCACATTTGCACAATTTATCAATTTAGTCCATTTTTCTTAAAACATCAAATTCACAAAATTTGTTCACACACATGCATAGCCGAATCTCCCTAGGGACTATATAAGTCCATATTTTTCATCAAATTCACAAATTAGTCCTCCAAAATAATATCTTCTCAATTTAGCCCTAATTAGCTAAATTCATCAAAAATTCAAGAATAAAATATATTCATCTAGCTTAAATCTTACATTTAACACCATAAAACATCATAAATCACATGAGTTCATCAAATGCTCATCTCAAAAACATCATCAATTCTCAAAATTAAAACATGGGTTTTGTAGTAGACAAAGCAACGATTGCAGAAACGTAGAAATTATCAAAAACCGAAGTCAAAACTTACCTTAATTCAAGCTTGCAAGTGCCGAAACCTAGGATAGTTTTCTTTCTTTTCTTCTTTCAATATTCGGCTAAATGGATGAACATTATAGCCATTTACAAACTTTTGTTTTACTAATATTATGTTATTAACTCATTTACAAAATTAACCTTAATGCTAAACATATATAACATATAGGCATAAGGCTATTAATGACTTTTAATCATCTACCATCTAAGTATTGGCTTAACTGCCATATAAGGCCTTCACCATTACAAAGCCACAACACATTGGTATTTTAACAAATAGCAAGCAACTTTCACATTTAATGCAATTCAATCCTTTTGTCAATTTGAACACACAAATAGTCAAATTAACTTACGAAAATTTAACACATGCTTAAACACTCATCAATGGCATAGAAAACAATATTAAAATATTATACAGACTCAGATTTGTGGTCCCGAAACCACTGTTCCGACTAGGGTATAAATCAGATTGTTACAATAGTAGTCGGTTATCTGTTCACCTGGGTAGTACGAAAATGTATAATGATTTAAAACAGTTTTACTGGTAGCCTGGTGATCGTTTCTGAAAGTCTTAAAATTTATATAATGAATGATCGAGCCTAGAAACTAACTATCACTACGATTGAGGCAAGCACACCTATCGAACAGTAGTATAGTTTAGTGGCAAGACCGGAATGTCGAACCCAAGGGAACCAAAAGTACTAATACTAACTTTCTTTTTATTATTTAGCCTAAGAATTAAAGGAATTGTTGTTTCATCTAAAACTTAACTAACTACTAAGCTAAGGATGCTAAGACACAGAGAATGCATTGGGGAACATACTTTTGGGAAAGACCAATTGATTAGGACAATACCCGAGGAAGAATTCACCTAGACTTCACTTGTTATTTAACTCTGAACCAGACGATTTATTCACTTGACTTGATCCGTAGGATTCCTTAATTTATATTAATACCTCTTTCGAGGCTACTAACATCTAACCCTATGTTGATTAATTGAAATCTCTTTCTAATTAAAACCCCTAGTTAACTCGATCTATTGACTCCCATATTAGGTTTGACCCTAATCCGGCAGATTTTCGTCATCCTGTTTCTAGGGTTGCGATCAACTCCGCTTGACTATGCTAGATCTACTCTTAAACAGGGACTTTTGCTCCACTGCCTAAGCACATCAATACTTGAATCAATATCCTGAAATATCAAAGAAAGAATTAAGAACACATAATTAAGAACAAATCAAGTATTTATCATATAGTTTAGAAAACAATAACAAGATCCGTCTTAAGTTTCATCCCCCTCAGGTATTTGAGGGGTTTAGTTCATAATCATAAAAGAATAAATCTTAGAAGAAAACATAAAACAAAACATAAGAAAAACCCTAAAACCACCTGAAGGAAATTGAAGGGAAGATCTTTCGTCTTAAGTATGACTCTGGCTTCTTGAGATGAATCAACTGGCTTTCTTTGAGTAAATCCCACAATTCTGACCTCTCTGGCTTGGCTCCTAAGCCTACCTGGATGCGTTTTGAAGGTTGGCCTCTAGGGTGTTTATATAGGCTTTTGGAATGTCTTTCTTTGCCTCTAAGTACCTTATTCCGAATAGAATTAAAATAGGTCACGGCAGGGACACGCCCGTATGGCACGCCCGTGTGAATCGAATCCAGGCCGTGGCCAGGTCTGCTAAAGAGGCACGACCGTGTGGTTTGGGCCCAGGCCGTGTGCGTTTCATGTTTTGATCCAATTTCTCCATTTTTAGCCCGTTTCTTGTTCTTTTCATCCTCCAAGCTCTCCAAAGTATAAAACATAAAATTAAAGGATTAGGAGCACCAAATTCCACAATCCAGGGAATAAATCATCCAAAAGTATGCTAAATGTGGGATTAAAATATGTATACATTACGGTTTATCAAATACCCCCACACTTAAGCATTTGCTTGTCCTCAAGCATAATTCTCAACTCACAATTAAAATGAACTTCCTTGATTCATAATATTCATCAATAGTGTTTTATCATAATTCCAAGGTAATTCATACATTGATAATTTAAGTAGAAGGGTCCTAAAGATTCAAACAATTAAAGTCATAGTTTTTGTAGCATGAAAATATAGGTGTTTCCCCTTACCTAAATAATCACCTTTGATTCAAAATCGACAAGGGTTGACATCCTCACTAAAGGCTCACTTAAATCACTCAAAGTGTTTAAGGTTCAAAATTAAGCACTCAAAAGTTGAACATGAAAAGTTAATCCCATAGGCTTGCATGAAATCAAACCTCCACCACTGTAAAATGAAATGAGACACAAATCAAAATGCCTTTAAAAAAGGGTTGTAATGGGGCTCGAGTTAAAAGTGTGGATAAAGGCTGAATTAAAGGGTTAGAATTGAGATTGAATTGAAATTTACCTAACCAGAAAAATGAACTAATCCTAAATAATTACATCAATTGAAAACTTGTAATACTAATAAAACGAGCTTCTTCTTCAAGATGTGGAATTTAAACATATAAGCTCACTTAATTATAGAACTAATGATGAATATACTTCAATTTTTTTAAGAACAATATCATTTACAATAATAAGAAAGAACAACTGAAATATAGAACATAGTTAGGCAATTGCTCAAAATCAAATCTCGACAAAAAGGGGGTCATGAAAAATGGTGATAACAAATACAAGATGGGTTTTGGGGTAATATTAGTGGGTGAGTTAATAAACGGGTTGTTAGGATCAAAAGGTTTCACTAGGGGTTAATTGTGAGGGTAGGCTTTTAGTGGAGTAAGTGGGTTGTAACACCCTGGTTTAGGGGTTATGTGCTTGGAGCATAACCCGAGCATTTAGGAGGCTTATGGTCATGTTGGAGGAATTTCTAGGGGTTTTGGAGAACCCTAGAAGGCAAGGGATGCCTTAGAAAATTTTTAGATTTTAGGGTAAGAAGGGAAAATAGGGCAGGAAGGCCTTAAAATAAAATTGTGGAGTTTAGGGCGCATGAAAGGATCTGGCAAAGTGGCGTGGAGGCGCTGCTTGGGGGCTTGGAAGGTGACGCCTAAGGGAGCAAGGGTTCGAGTTGCTGGGGCAGCAATTTTGTTTTATTTTTGCATCAAGGGACTGGGCTAAATAGGCCTTAAAAATAAAAGGCCAGGTTGGTGGACATGGAAGACCAGTTGGCAAAGTGGCCCTCATGCGCCACTTAGGCGCTGAAGGGTAGTGAGGGCGCGGTTTCGAGCGCCTAGAGAAGCATTTTGCGTATTTTATTTTTATGGGCGGTAATGGGCTGAAGTAGGTTGGATTTAAAATAAAATGATGGGGGTTTTTAGCATGAAATTCAATGAGGCCGAGTGGCCTGGGCGTTGGGGGAAAGGTCAGCAGCAGCAGGTTGTCCCAGGTTCGAACCAAGATGGCTGCGTTGGAGTTCAATTTTTTTTTTATGCTTTTGGTAGCAAATTTGAAGGGTGGACGGCACATGGGAGTTTTTTTTTTTTTTAAGGATTAGACTAAGGTTGTTTAATCACTTTTGAATTCGGCTGATAGGTAGGTGATGGCTTTTATTATTTTATTATTTTAGATAATATAGGATTATTTTAGTTAGTTTAAATTAGAGAAAATGGTGGCTGTTGGATTATTTTATTATGGGATAATTGTAGGATAAGTATTATTTTTATTTGAAATAAGTGGGATAATTGGTGACCATTCAAACTAATTTTGAATGGATTAAAATAGGGAATTGGACTAATTCAATTTAATTTGAATTAGTAGGTGCGGCCGAATCTTGGCTTCTTCACGTGGGGGGTATGGCCAAATTCTATAAATAAGGGGTGTGCTCATCCCTTAACCAAATTTTAGCCCTATTTCTTTTATGCCAAATTATTCCTTATTATTTCCATAGCCTCTTGCCGAAACCAAGTCAAGGAAAACACTTCCTCTTTTTCTTTAATTTTGTGGAAGCCTTAGCCGAACCACTATAGTATCCACCTATTTTTCTCGTGACTTGTTTAAAAGCCGAAGTTGGGCATAGCCTTTCGTGTATTTATTTTCTCTTCTTTCCTTCACACTTTGCTTGCCATTGCCGAATATTCCAACCCCATTTGGGAGTCAGTGCCGAATCACTCAGTCTCTCATTCTCTCTACTTTGTTGCAAGTCTCGGAAGCCAAATCTCAATTCTAATGTGGGTCGAATCCTTGTTAGCCGAAGGGATCTATTGTTAACCAGCGTAAGGGAGCAATTAGGGGGCTGTTTGAATTCGGTTACTCATCAAAAGGGTAAGTGGTTTGATTTTCGGCCTTAGGCCAATATATGTGGTTATGTGTTGACCGAAGGTTGACTATGGTCTTTTTAGGGGCATATCGGCAAGAGCAAAGGGAAGCCTTCGGGATCTCAGATTATTTCGGTAAGGATATTAGTAAGTGACTTAGACTCGTTAATAAGTAGGTTATGACTTGTTGATTAATGGTGTGATTCTGATTAAGTGTCGATGGATGCAAGTGCCAGTCAAGGGGGAAAGGGAAGGTCCCTGTCCCGAAGTTTAAGAAAAGAGCTGTCTCGGCGGTTCGTGATTGGCCACCGGGGTGTGGGCGTGCAGCAGAAAACGATAGGCAGATAACTGTAGTCTCGCTAAACGATAGCGTCGGGATCGAGGGTTTAGAGCTTCAGGTTATAAGGTGTGTAGTTAGACCATTGTTTCCGGGATTTGTATGATCTCGGTTGTGCTATATGTTTACTAATGAGTGCAGTACCATATGTGTAATGGATACCCTAAAGGGGTATGATGACGACCAGGTTAGTAGCAAATTGGCTAATATGTGATAATTGATTTTAACTATGTAAGCATGCCTATATTGGTGAATATCATGTACATGCATCATCTCAGCATCATATTATGTACATGTGCATGGGTGGGTTTTTGAAAGAAGGTACGGGTGTACTTCGAGTACGTGGTTGATGTCAGCTTTGTGCTACATCGTGGATTGGCGCTGACTGAGGTCGCGTTGTGGATCTTTGCGATTTAGTTCGCGTGGTTACCCTGGTTGATATGGGCTTTATGCCATATCGTGGCTTGATGGATTGCTGTGTGCTCCATCGTGGTTTGATGTTAGCTATACGCTACATCGTGGATGGCATTGGTTGCCTTTATGGAGGGAAAAGGAGAGGGTGACTCGATAGTCCCCTGGTGTGTGGTAGGCTGGATAAGGGGGTGTGTAGCGGATGGACCTTAGGATTAGGTTGGGTTTCATGTTGCATTGTTCTGATATGAAATGATATGGAAATGGGCCAAACCCAATATGACATGTGGAAAGGTATGTTTTGAGAACATATGTGGAAATGGGCCAGGCCCAGAGATCAGTGGATTAATGAGAAAAGGGCCTAGCCCAGTGCTTGAATATGATTTGATTGTGGGCCAAGCCCAGATTGTGGTAATGTCTAAATGATTACATTTACATGTTGCATTTGATTGGGTTGATTTGTGGTTAACATGTGGGTGGATATCAGTGGTTTAATTACACACTGAGTCTGTATGACTCACCCAATTATTTATCCAACATCGTAGGTGACAGGATGATCGGACTGGGTTGGAGTGGATACAAGGTGGCCCATGCAGAGGACGTTTTTAATCTTTTCCTTATGCGTTTTATTATCGAGTACTTGGACTAATTATTTTTGTAATAAGGGCCTTATTATTATTATTATTTTTGTTATCACTATTTTTGATATTACTTGATATTATGGTTTACTTAAAAGAAATTATTATGTGAAGATAATTTTAGTTTTAGCAACCTATTTAATCAAAGTATTTATATATTTTTATACTAAAGTTTTAATATGGATTATTTTTAATAACAAAGCTTTATTTATAATTTTGAAAGAAAAGACATGGTTTCCAAAAGTTAATAAAATTTTCAAGTTTTATTCTAAAGTCAAAGATTTTGCAAACGGTTTCTGCAGTGACATAACCAGATCCGGTCAGGACTTGTGGGCCGGGTTTGGGGGTGTTACAGTTTGGTATCAGAGCCCGGTTAAAAACTCGGCTTTGAGGGTTTTGGGCCCAAAAACGTTTTCAAATGGGCTTTTCAAAAATATGGGTTTTTATGAAATATTTTCAGGTTATTCTGGCATGGCACTTGTACCTCCGGCCCGAGTCCACCAGGTAAGTACTTCAGACTTGTGAAGTAGCTTGTTATATGAACTGTTATGGGCTTAGTTGGGCTCGTAGATTAGTGAACTAGGATCTATTGAACCCTAGGACTAGTCTACTCAAACATATACATAAGACTTAAAAATTACTAAACGAACCTACGACTAAGTCGCCGAGTTAGGGTGTGGTAACCCCTGTGCGTATGTCAAGGATTGGATCCGGAAGAGCTTGGTACTTAAGCAGTCCTCGTGACTCACCTCCTCTTCGCGGAATTCGTACCTGGTGCGTAGCTTCGGTTCGCCCTAACCAAGAGGACTTAGTCATAGGCTAAACCAACTATTAAAACCCGAATGGGATTAGCCTTACTGTTTTAAAACCTTTAATTTTAAAAAAAAAAAAATTCAAACTTACTCTTTTGGTTGTAAACCCTAAATCTGATTTTGAAAAACGTTTTCTCAATTTACCAAAATTACCAAAATGCCCTAGCGGCAAAATTACAAAAATACCCCTGTGTTGAAAATTACTAAAATGCCCCTAACTTTCAAAATTTCCAGTTTAACCCCAAGTTTAATAAAATTTTCTTACTTTGCAAAAGTACCCAATTTTCTGTATGGCAAAAATAATACCCCGACTTTGGAAATTTACAAAAGTACCCTGTTGACAAAAATTACCAAAATACCCTTGGTTACCAAAATCCTGTTATACCTTCAATTTGCGAAATTTTCGAAAATACTCTTCAATTTTGGGAATTCCAAAAAGATCCTGACTTATTAAAGTTTTTGAATCGCTCTGGTTTATGACGAAAATGTCCCTGTAGGACAAAATGACGGAAATACCCTTGGGGTAGAAACGGGCAGAAAGGTCCGAATAGTGAATGTGTGTGGTGGATACCACTGAATGTGCCTTTACTGAGGAAGGAATGTGTTCTTGTTGATGAACGGATGTGTGTGTGAATGTGATTCTTGAACTAGAGTAGTAAACTCGAACTGAAACTTTGTGTGATCGAAAGAACTACCTCTAAATATCTTTCTTTTCATAAAATTTGCTCGTGGTTTAATAGTGGAACCAAATCTCTAATGCATAAAACTTTCTAATTAGATTAAATCGCGACGATAGAGATGAGTTCTAGGGGACGCGGTAGAGGTAGAATGGCAGCTTCGGAACCGGTAGGGTCTGGCCATGGGTCAGGAAGTGAAGTGCCAGCAGTGGACGTAGAGGAGCAAGACCAAACAGGAGAATATGACGCAGTATCGCGAGCCATGTTGCAAGTGCTAGAACGAGTAGCCGGGGTTAGTAAGGGAAATGGAACTCGGAAGTCGGTGTCCGAGAGACTTAGGTCGAACGGGGCTGAAGTCTTTAGAGGAGTGTCGGGAGTAGCTCTTAATGTAGCAGAGTATTGGCTAGAAGCAGTCGAGAGAATCATGGATGATTTGGACTGCACCAATGAAGAAAAGCTGAAGGGCGCTGTTTCGTTGCTTCGCGACGAAGCTTATCGTTGGTGGCTCACTGTCAAACAAGGTGTACCGGCAGATCGATTGGATTGGGGATACTTTAAGGCTAAGTTTGAAGGAAAGTACGTAGGAGCCAGTTATTTGGACTCGCAGAGGAAAGCGTTTCTAAATCTCGTACAAGGAAGTAAGTCGATAGCTGAGTACGAAGCGGAATTCGTGCGACTTAGTCAGTACGCCAAGGGGATCGTGGCTACTGATTATGAAAGGAGTGTTCGATTCGAAGATGGGCTGCGAGATGAGTTGCGGGAGTTGATAGCTCCGCAGAGAGAAAGGGACTTCGCCATTCTGGTTGAGAAAGCTCGGATCGCTGAAGAGGTTAAGAAGACTATCAGGGAAAACCGAGAAAAGAATAGGAACGAGAATAAGAGAAGGGTTGGACCGTCAGCATCGTTTGGAGATGCTCAGAAAAGACCGAGAGTTGAGAATACGGTACGTCCACCTGTGCCAATTGCTGAGAATCGGAATCGTATCTGTGCTCGGTGTGGAAGACCTCACACAGGAGAGTGTTGGGGGAATAGTAAAGAATACTTTCGGTGCGGATCTAAGGCACATCTGGTTAAGAATTGTCCTCGAGGGACGAGGGGTCGTGGTTCAAGCCATGGAGGGAATGGTTCTAGTCAAAGTCACCCAAGGATGTGATAGCGGGTAAGCTCCTTTGTTTTGGAATGTTCTTTAATTATTTTCCTTGTTTGTAAGTTAGCTCTTTCTTGTGTGATTTGGATCCTGAGTGAGAACTTAGGGACTGTGTCGGGAAGTATGATAGACTAAGATCAGAGTGCGCAGCAGAGGCGTAGAATAGCGAGTTATGATTGTTCGGTAATGAGTAATTTCGAGGACAAAATTATTTTAAGGAGGGTAGAATTGTAACACCCTGGTTTAGGGGTTATGCGCTTGGAGCATAACCCGAGCATTTAGGAGGCTTATGGTCATGTTGGAGGAATTTCTAGGGGTTTTGGAGAACCCTAGAAGGCAAGAGATGCCTTAGAAAATTTTCAGATTTTAGGGTAAGAAGGGGAAATAGGGCAGGAAGGCCTTAAAATAAAATTGTGGAGTTTAGGGCGCATGAAAGGATCTGGCAAAGTGGCGTGAAGGCGCTGCTTGGGGGCTTGGAAGGTGACGCCTAAGGGAGCAAGGGTTCGAGTTGCTGGGGCAGCAATTTTGTTTTATTTTTGCGTCAAGGGACTGGGCTAAGTAGGCCTTAAAAATAAAAGGCCAGGTTGGTGGACATGGAAGACCAGTTGGCAAAGTGGCTCTCATGCGCCACTTAGGCGCTGGAGGGTAGTGAGGGCGCGGTTTCGAGCGCCTGGAGAAGGATTTTGCGTATTTTATTTTTATGGGCGGTAATGGGCTGAAGTAGGTTGGATTTAAAATAAAATGATGGGGGTTTTTAGCATGAAATTCAATGAGGCCGAGTGGCCTGGGCGTTGGGGGAAAGGTCAGCAGCAGCAGGTTGTCCCAGGTTCGAACCAAGATGCCTGCGTTGGAGTTCAATTTTTTTTATGCTTTTGGCAGCAAATTTGAAGGGTGGACGGCACATGGGAGTTTTTTTTTTAAGGATTAGACTAAGGTTGTTTAATCACTTTTGAATTCGGCTGATAGGTAGGTGATGGCTTTTATTATTTTATTATTTTAGATAATATAGGATTATTTTAGTTAGTTTAAATTAGAGATAATGGTGGCTGTTGGATTATTTTATTATGGGATAATTGTAGGATAAGTATTATTTTTATTTGAAATAAGTGGGATAATTGGTGACCATTCAAACTAATTTTGAATGGATTAAAATAGGGAATTGGACTAATTCAATTTAATTTGAATTAGTAGGTGCGGCCGAATCTTGGCTTCTTCACGTGGGGGGTATGGTCGAATTCTATAAATAAGGGGTGTGCTCATCCCTTAACCAAATTTTAGCCCTATTTCTTTTATGCCAAATTATTCCTTATTATTTCCATAGCCTCTTGCCGAAACCAAGTCAAGGAAAACACTTCCTCTTTTTCTTTAATTTTGTGGAAGCCTTAGCCGAACCACTATAGTATTCACCTATTTTTCTCGTGACTTGTTTAAAAGCCGAAGTTGGGCATAGCCTTTCGTGTATTTATTTTCTCTTCTTTCCTTCACACTTTGCTTGCCATTGCCGAATATTCCAACCCCATTTGGGAGTCAGTGCCGAATCACTCAGTCTCTCATTCTCTCTACTTTGTTGCAAGTCCCGGAAGCCAAATCTCAATTTTAATGTGGGCCGAATCCTTGTTAGCCGAAGGGATCTATTGTTAACCAGCTTGAGGGAGCAATTAGGGGGCTGTTTGAATTCGGTTACTCATCAAAAGGGTAAGTGGTTTGATTTTTGGCCTTAGGCCAATATATGTGGTTATGTGTTGACCGAAGGTTGACCATGGTCTTTTTAGGGGGTCGGCAAGAGCAAAGGGAAGCCTTCGGGATCTCAGATTATTTCAGTAAGGATATTAGTAAGTGACTTAGACTCGTTAATAAGTAGATTATGACTTGTTGATTAATGGTGTGATTCTGATTAAGTGTCGATGGATGCAAGTGCCAGTCAAGGGGGGAAAGGAAAGGTCCCTGTCCCGAAGTTTAAGAAAAGAGCTGTCTCGGCGGTTCGTGATTGGCCACCGGGGTGTGGGCGTGCAGCAGAAAACGATAGGCAGATAACTGTAGTCTCGCTAAACGATAGCGTCGGGATCGAGGGTTTAGAGCTTCAGGTTATAAGGTGTGTAGTTAGACCATTGTTTCCGGGATTTGTATGATCTCTGTTGTGCTATATGTTTACTAATGAATGCAGTGCCATATGTGTAATGGATACCCTAAAGGGGTATGATGACGACCAGGTTAGTAGCAAAT
Source organism: Gossypium australe (assembly GCA_005393395.2). Classification (NCBI taxonomy): domain Eukaryota; kingdom Viridiplantae; phylum Streptophyta; class Magnoliopsida; order Malvales; family Malvaceae; genus Gossypium; species Gossypium australe. The sequence goes on along the minus strand of CM016617.1, from coordinate 81,271,832 downwards.
TGGCTAATATGTGATAATTGATTTTAACTATGTGAGCATGCCTATATTTGTGAATATCATGTACATGCATCATCTCAGCATCATATTATGTACATGTGCATGGGTGGGTTTTTGAAAGAAGGTACGGGTGTACTTCGAGTACGTGGTTGATGTCAGCTTTGTGCTACATTGTGGATTGGCGCTGACTGAGGTCGCGTTGTGGATCTTTGCGATTTAGTTCGCGTGGTTACCCTGGTTGATATGGGTTTTATGCCATATCGTGGCTTGATGGATTGCTGTGTGCTACATCGTGGATGGCATTGGTTGCCTTTATGGAGGGAAAAGGAGAGGGTGACTCGATAGTCCCCTGGTGTGTGGTAGGCTGGATAAGGGGGTGTGTAGCGGATGGACCTTAGGATTGGGTTGGGTTTCATGTCGCATTGTTCTGATATGAAATGATATGGAAATGGGCCAAGCCCAATATGACATGTGGAAAGGTATGTTTTGAGAACATATGTGGAAATGGGCCAGGCCCAGAGATCAGTGGATTAATGAGAAAAGGGCCTAGCCCAGTGCTTGAATATGATTTGATTGTGGGCCAAGCCCAGATTGTGGTAATGTCTAAATGATTACATTTACATGTTGCATTTGATTGGGTTGATTTGTGGTTAACATGTGGGTGGATATCAGTGGTTTAATTACACACTGAGTCTGTATGACTCACCCAATTATTTATCCAACATCGCAGGTGACAGGATGATCGGACCGGGTTGGAGTGGATACAAGTTGGCCCATGCAGAGGACGTTTTTAATCTTTTCCTTATGCGTTTTATTATCGAGTACTTGGACTAATTATTTTTGTAATAAGGGCCTTATTATTATTATTATTTTTGTTATCACTATTTTTGATATTACTTGATATTATGGTTTACTTAAAAGAAATTATTATGTGAAGATAATTTTAGTTTTAGCAACCTATTTAATCAAAGTATTTATATATTTTTATACTAAAGTTTTAATATGGATTATTTTTAATAACAAAGCTTTATTTATAATTTTGAAAGAAAAGACATGGTTTCCAAAAGTTAATAAAATTTTCAAGTTTTATTCTAAAGTCAAAGATTTTGCAAACGGTTTCCGCAGTGACATAACCAGATCCGGTCAGGACTTGTGGGCCGGGTTTGGGGGTGTTACATGAGTTAAATCCTAAGTGCCTTTATCATTTCAGTATATCAAATCAATAATGTGGTCTTGACATGCATAATCGAAGCAAGTTCTAGAATAACAAATCAATGTTGACAAGCTCATAATCAATAAAGTGAGCAAGAAAAGAATGTATGCTCTAAAAGGCTCAAAATCTCACAAAAATTATGGGTTTTTGATATCAACTTTGTAAATTTCAAACTTCAAGGTAATAATTAGATTCAGGTAGATAACCTAACTAGATTTTAATTTTTGAAAATAAACTCATCATGCTTGATTCTCTAGTCCCCTAAAGTTTAAATCATCACTGTACAATTATCAATGACTTAATCCAAAACATATCAATAAAAATCATGAGTCAAAGGAAATTTCATTCTAATAGTAATATGAGGAAATTTACTTAAGAACAAGACATAATTCAAGGATTTGAGAATAATGCAAAAAGTTAGGAACTTTTCAAAATAAAATTCACCCCCCACACTTAAGATGTACATTGCCCTCAATGTACAAAGATATATAAGAAATCGTAAAAGATGAAGAGAAGTGAAACTTCCTAAATTTGGATGGATTCCTTGAGTTGGTAGTGGTCGTGGTGTGGTGGCCGTCGAAAATCTCTGCACTAGATGAAGAAATTGGGAATCTCGTGAAGAATTAGCCAGGAAATAATAAGAATAATTAAAAATATTCTAATTATATATTTAAAGAAAAGAAAAATAAAAAGAAAGGATGTGAAAAGTAAAATACAATTAAAAGAGAAGATTAATGGACTGAAAAGTCCTTATTGTTAGATGGTTTACAAAGTGGGTGTGATTTCTAAGGTCGTGGTGTGGTAATTCCGAAGCAGCCTTTAGAACCTAAATCAAAGAAAACAAAATTAAATAGACTAAATTAAGAGAAATAAAGAAAAGGAAAATAAAGGAGAAGAGAAAAGAAAAAGAAGAATGAAATGGACTCAAAGGTCCTTGTCCTGTCAAGTTAATAAAGCGGCCGGCATGAACTTATGTAGATCGGTCTTGCAGAGGAAGAATGTACTAGGATCTTTCCGTTTCTTCGACATGGATAAGGTGTAGACCAAGAGTTTGGAGAATGAAGAAGGGTGAAAATGAAAAGGGAGGGGAGTGTAAAGGGTATGGAAGAAGGGAAATAGGTATTAGGTGAGAAGGGGGGAGGGGTGTTTTAAATAGAAATCTCAGATCTGGTACATCTCCACGCCCGTGTACCATGGGCGTGTTGTGTCACACGGCCGTATCGTACGGTTGTGTTGTGCTTTGTTCGTTTCTCTCACATCCATGTGCAGGTCGCCACGCCCATGTTGATAAAACAGTGTCGACCACGGCTGTATCGCACGGCCGTGGTGTTTAGTTGGAGCCGGTGGCTTGAAGATATTTTTCGTCCTGTTTCGTACTATCTCTGCCACATCGGTACGAAAATCTGTGGTGTCCACACAGCCACGGCCATGGTCGTGTGCAAGGCCGTGTGGAATGGAAATCTTTGTGGTTAGTTTGTAGTTCGATGCTTAAAGTAAAAATGGAAAGAAAATAAAACAATAAAATAAAAATATGCAAATTAATGGGATTAGTGCTCGGGTTGCCTCCTGAGAAGCGCTCGTTTAAAGTCTTAAGCTAGACTTACCTCTCATTCACATAATCATGGTGGCTTGAGGAGTTGAAAATCCTTTCTCATGCTATCAGTTTTATTATCAGTATATAGTTCGAGTCGAGTAGCGTTTACTTTAAAATTGCCGAATATATGATTACTTACCTCGACTGTTGCATATGGGAAAACATTGAGTACCTTTAAAGGGATTTCTTCATTTGTATTAAGGTTGGAAGGGAAGATTCGAGGGTCTGTCTTATCTAACAATACCTGATCTTTGATCTTAAATTCATTTGTCCCACGGAATAGCATTGGTTCTGCTTCGTGTATTCCTAGTTTCTCCTTGAAATGTGTCTTCCACTCGTCTAGTTCATCGATCTAAAGCCGTCGTTCCTCGTGAGTTATTTGTTTGGTGTTATGAGGTATAGGATCTAGCTCAGTTGTGTGGTTCTGTGATGCTTCCTAAAAAGAAGGTTTAACCGAATGGTCATTAATAAAATTAATTTTCTCACCTTGATTACTTGATGTCCTAGACGAGTCAAGAGCCTAAAGACTAATTGATTCATTACCTACACGAAGTATGAGTTCTCCTATACCAACATCAATTTTAGTTTTAGCAGTTGCTAAAAATGGTCTTCCTAAAATTAAGGGGATACTATTGTCCTCATCCATGTCTAAAATGACAAAGTCTACCGGGAATATGAATTTGTCAATTTTGACTTGTACATCTTCAAGTATACCCCTAGGAATTCGAATAGTTTTATCAGCTAATTGAATGCTTATCCTAGTTTGTTTGGGTTTCCCTAGACATAGCTGTTTAAACATTTTATAAGGCATAACCTTTATGCTTGCCCCTAAATCAACTAAAGCATTATCAACAGCATGGAATTGTAAAACTCCCTGGATCTGTTAATTTTCGTGGTAGTCTATTTTGCAACATTGCTGAGCACATTGCATTTAATTCCACATAAGACTCCTCGTCTAACTTCCGCTTATTTGTCAAAAGCTCTTTTAAAAATTTCCTTGAATCTGGCATTTGTGAAAGAGCTTCAAGAAACGGTAAGTTAATATGTAATTTCTTTAAAAGTTTAAGAAATTTACTGAATTGTTCATCTGTGTTGTCTTTCTTCATTGCATCGGGATATGGCACACGAGGTTGGTACTATTTAATTACTGGTTTTGGCTTATCATGGCTTACGTCAACCTTACCTTTCTCCACCACCTTCTCTTGTCTTAATTTGGACTTATCTAACCCTTCACTAACATGAGCTGTTATGGCTTGAAGTTGCTCCTTAGGGTTAGTTTCTGTGTTGCTTGGCAAGCTGCCTTGTGGTTGCTCTGATATGATCTTAGCAAGTTAACCTAATTGGTTCTCGATCCCTTGAATCGACGCTTGTTGATTTTTAAGTGTTGTCTCAGTATTTTGGAAACGAGTTTCTGACACCGCGATGAATTTTGTCAGCATCTCTTCAAGGTTCGGCTTCTTTTCCTATGGGAAGGGCTGTTGTTGAAAACCTGGACGGGGTTGTTGTCTTTGATTTTCTTGACCACCCCACGAGAAATTGGGGTGGTTCCTCCAACCTGAATTGTAAGTGTTACTATAAGGATTATTTTGAGGTCTAGAATTATTACCCATATAGTGAACTTGCTCGTTTTCAGCGCTCGGGTTGTAAGGTGGATATTCTGTAGTGCTCATCCATCCTCTATTCATCTCGCACTGCATAGCTGTATGTACCTGTGAAGAACCACATAAACCATCAATCTTTTTATTTAACATTTCTACCTAATTTGATAGCATGGTTACTGCGTCGAGGTTGAAAACACTGGTGGCTTTTGTTGCCCTTGTCCTCGTGACTTGCCACTGGTAGTTATTCAGTGACATTTCTTCTATAAATTCGTAGGCAGCCTTAGCTGTTTTATTATTCAAAGTTCTGCCGGCAGCTAAATCAATCGGCTGCCTAGTTGAGGGGTTCATACCGTTTTAAAAGGTTTGGCCTGTAGCCACAAGAGTAATCCATGGTGTGGGCACCTTCTCAATAGATCTTTGTATCTTTCCCATGCATCGTAAAGTGTCTCTAAATCCATCTGCACAAAAGAAGAGATATCATTCCTTAACTTGGCCGTTTTAGCCGGCGAAAAATATTTCAATAAAAATTTTTGGTCATTTGTTCCCATGTAGTGATTGATCCTCGTGGAAGAGAATTCAACCACTGTTTAGCTTTATTCCTCAAAGAAAAGGGAAATAATCAAAGATGGATGGCATCATCAGAAATGCCATTTATTTTGAAAATATTGCAAAATTCTAAGAAATTTTCCAAGTGATTATTTGGATCTTCATCCTGCAAACCATCAAACTGAACAAATTACTGTATCATTTGAATTGTGTTAGGTTTCAGTTCAAAACTATTTGCAGCAATAGTAGGTCTAACAGTACTTGACTCAGTTCCTGTTAAATTAGGTTTAGCATAATCATACATAGTTCGAGGAGGTTGATTTTCAGCCACCTTTGGAGGTAGCGGATTATTCTCAGCCATCCCTTCGGTAGTATTAATTTTGTTTTCTTGCACTTCTTGTATGTATTGTAGGCTTCTCCTTATTTCTCTTCAGTTTTTGCGAACTGTGCTTTCAATGTCACTATCGTAAAGTAGAGGTCCTGACGGGTTTCTTCTAGTAACAAACTAAAATGCCTGCCAGAAGCAAAGAAGAAAATTTAGAAAAGTAAAAATAAAATTTAATTGCAAAAATAAAATATGCCAAAGTAATAAAAATTGAGTGTTCTTAATATTTCAGCTTAGTGGTGAGTATTCCCTCTGTCACGTGGGCGACCCGGGTTCGATCCCTGGCAACGACGCCAAAAACTTGATCGTGTCGGAATGTCTTAAAATTTATATAATGAATGATCGAGCCTAGAAACTAACTATCACCACGATTGAGGCAAGCGCACTTATCGAACAGTAGTATAGTTTAGTGGCAAGACCGGAATGTCGAACCCAAGGGAACGAAAAGTACTGATACTAAATTTCTTTTTATTATTTAGCCTAAGAATTAAAGGAATTGTTGTTTCATCTAAAAATTAACTAACTACTAAGCTAAGGATGCTAAGACACAGAGAATGAATTGGGGAAAATACTTTTGGGAAAGACCAATTGATTAGGACAATACCCGAGGAAGAATCCACCTAGACTTCACTTGTTATTTAACTCTGAACCAGACGATTTATTCACTTGACTCGATCCATAGGATTCCATAATTTATATTAATACCTTTTTCGAGGCTACTAATGTCTAACCCTAGGTTGATTAATTGAAATCTCTTTCTAATTAAAACCCTTAGAATTGCATTAACTCGATCTATAGACTCCCATATTAGGTTTGACCCTAATCCGACAGATTTTCGTCATCCTATTTCTAGGGTTGCGATCAACTCCGCTTAACTATGCTAGATCTACTCTTAAACAGGGACTTTTGCTCCACTACCTAAGCACATCAATACTTGAATCAATATCCTGAAATATCAAAGAAAGAATTAAGAACACATAATTAAGAACAAATCAAGTATTTATCATATAGTTCAGAAAATAATAACAAGATCCGTCTTAGGTTTTATCCCCCTCAGGTATTTGAGGGGTTTAGTTCATAATCATAAAAGAATACATCTCAGAAGAAAATATAAAACAAAACATAAGAAAAATCCTAAAACCCCCTGAAGGAAATTGAAGGGAAGATCTTTCGTCTTGAGTATGACTCCGGCTTCTTGAGATGAATCAACTGGCTTTCTTCGAGTAAATCCCACAATTCTGACCTCTTTGGCTTGGCTCCTAAGCCTACCTAGACGCGCTTTGAAGGTTGGCCTCTAGGGTGTTTATATAGGCTTTTGGAATGTCTTTCTTTGCCTCTAAGTACTCTATTCCGAATAGAATTAAAACAGGTCATGGCAGGGACACGCCCGTGTGGCACACCCGTGTGAATCGAATCCAGGCCGTGGTCGAGTCTGCTAAAGAGGCACGACCGTGTGGCTTGGGCCCAGGTCATGTGCATTTCGTGTTTTGGCCCAATTTCTGTAACACCCTGGGTTAGGGGCTGTGCAGATCGGGTAAATCGAGTGTTAGTAGGTTTTTGGAGCGCTTGGATGAGTTGTAGAGGTTTTCAGAAGGTTTGGATGAAACGGGAAGAGCTTGGAAAATTTTTAGAATTTTAGTGTGAAAGGGGATCGGGTCAAGGGAGGTTTTAAGGATTATTTTTGTAATTTGTGGCACAAGAAAGGATCTGGCATAGTGGTTCATGCGCTGCATTGGGGGGCTGGAAGTAGCGCCCTTGGGGGCCTGGGTTCGAGACCAAGTGGCGGCAAAAAGGGTTTTAATTTTTGGGGTATGGCGCTACGGGGTAGAAGGCCTTAAATTATTTTGGGGCGAGTTTTGTCGCAAGGAGCAGCTAGTTCAGGTGGTCTCTGTGCAGAACTTAAGCGCTGAAGGTGCGTGTGGGCGCTGGTTCGAGTAACGGAAGCAGCATTTTGGCGTTTCATTTTATGTGCGGCTGTGGGGCTGGGCTAGGAAGGGTTAAGATTTAATGTTGGGGTTTTTGTCATAAAAATCAAGCTGGCCGAGTGGCCTGGGCGCTGGGGGAAAGGAGCAGCAGCTTGGTCCCAGGTTCGAACCTGGAGAATGGCAATTGGAGTTTTAGTTTTTTATCTATTTTGGGCAGCAAATTGAAGTGGACGGCACATGTAGATTGAATTGGAAGATAAAGATGAGTTGGTTGTTATTTCTTTTGAATTCGGTGGGTTATGGATTAGTTTTTTTTAGTTTATTTTATATTTTAAATTGGAGGGATGGTAATGGATTAAAGGTGGGTTTTATTTTTAAATTTTGAATTGTTTTAAAATGGTTGGCTGGGAGCAGATTTGGGGGTTTGATTAATTCAATTTCGGTTGAATTAGTGGTTAGGAAAAATTTTAGGAAATGGCCGGATGTTGGAGTCTTCAAGGGGAGGGGTTGCCGAATGCTTTAAATAGGGGAAGTGCTCACGTTTTTGTTCCTTTTTGACCAATTGCTCTTTGCCGAAATTGCTAGTATTGCTAAACACCTCTCTTCCTTCATAAAAATCACCTTAGCCGAAACTTTAAGTCATCTATTCCCATCTTCTAAAGTTGAAAAGCCTTTCTCCTTTATGTTGTGTTAGCCGAACCCCTTGTTGAGCCTTACCCATACTTTTCCTCCTCTTCATTCTTTTCTAGAGCATTGATTCTCAAGGTTACTATCAAGCCGAATTTGGGGTAGTAAGGTGGTAAGGTTTCCTTTCTTATTATTGGTTTTCTCTTCTTTCTGGGGTTGACCGAAATCATGTAGCTAATCATGTATTCTTTTGTTTGGCCGAATCATGGAGGGCTAGGTGGGGGTTCTTTTGCTTTTAGCTAGCGTTAAAAGTGCTAAGGGGCTCTCGGGATTCGTTTTACCAGGGATTTTTCGACAAGGTTCTTAGTCAAGTATCGTTTGCGGGTTTTGATCGATTGTGCTAGTAAGGTGCGTAATCATCGCACTATTTCTCGGTTTGATTGCTAATGTTTAAAACATGTGTGTTATGTGTGGTAGCCATTTATAATGGCTTAAGTGATGAGTACCTGATGGTGGTAAGATTATTTGTTATGTATATTTACATATGTGTATATTTATATTCCTATGTGATACAATGACTTAACATGTAGCATCCATATATTTGCATGAGGTTGGGCTTGATACGATGAAGGCGGGAGTGTACACAAGGTGTACGTGGTCTAATGATAGCTCCGGCTACATTAGCGCTTGATGGTTAGCTTTGTGCTACCTCAAGGGAGATGTTGGCTTGGTGCCCATCTCGGCGGTTGATAGCTATGTGCATCACCGTAGGCGGATTTTGATATCGGGATCACGATTGGTTGATCGGTGGCTCAGCCACGGCCTTGAGCAGTGAGTTGCCAAGGTAAGGATTTTGGATCACGAGGTGATCAGTGGTGGTTTATCCACGGCCTTAGGCAGGGAGTCTGCCAAGGTTGGAGTACGGTTGGTTTGTGGGTTGGGCTGAGATGCATATGTGCATGATTTACTATGTGAATTGTTTGGTATGGGCCAAGCCCATACGGATGGAAATTTGTGTTGTGGTTATGCACTGAGTCGGTGGACTCACTCTTTCATTAACCATTTCAGGCGAGGCGTAGATCGGACCGGGATCGGAGAGGACACATGGTGGCCCATGCAGGAAGAAGAATTTAAATACTTTTAAGTTTTTTTTATTCAAAGAATTTGGATTAAATATTGTGTAATAAAGGCCTTTTACTCTTATTTATTTTGAGTTATTATTTTATGGGTATTTATTATGGTTTGATGAATTTGAAACACTATGTGGAGATGATTATATTTTTCCAACCTACTTATTCAATTTGGGTTTGTATGTATATATTTTTAAAATGAGTATATTTTAATAACAAAGTTTTACTCATAAGTTTAAATAAACATGGATTTTCCAAAAGTTAGCAAGTTTTTTTTTTTCTAAATTTTTCTAAGTTAAGAAGATTTTCAACCGTCTTTTCCTCAATAACATAACCAGATTCGGTCGTAACGAATGGGCCGGGTTTGGGGATGTTACAGTTTCTCTATTTTTGGCCTGTTTCTCGTTCTTTTCATCCTCTGAGGCTCTCCTAAGTATAAAACATGAAATTAAAGGATTAGGAGTACCAAATTCCACAGTTCAGGGAATAAATCATCCTAAAGTATGCTAAATGTGGGATTAAAATATGTATATATTAAAGTTTATCACCTGGTATGAAATGAGACATCTCTGAATTTATTTCGAATGTCTAATTTATCAAGAAAACAAAGTCGAGCATTAGGTACCTTCTGGGTTACTTCTACCGATTATGATACCTGAATAGAAATGGGACAGAGTCACGATGGATTTTGTATCGGGTTTACCTTTGACATTGAGCAAGAAAGATGTAATCTGGGTTGTTGTGGATAGATTGACTAAATCGGCTCATTTCATTCCAGTTCGCACAGATTATTCACTTGATAAGCTTGCTGAGTTGTACATTTCTCAGATTGTGAGATTGCACGGAGTACTTATTTCTATTGTTTCGGATAGAGATCTGAGATTCACATCGCTGTCTTGGAAGAAACTACAAGTTGCATTAGGTACAAAATTACATTTCAGCACTGCTTTCCATCCGCAGACAAATGGTCAGTTTAAACGAATCATTCAGATACTCGAGGATATGTTGAGATGTTGCATTCTCGAGTTTAAAGGTATGTGGGAGCGATACCTACCATTGATTGAATTTGCGTATAATAATAGCTTTCAATTGAGTATCAAAATGGCACCTTACGAGGCTTTGTACGATCGCAAATGTCGAACATCATTGTATTGGAATGAGCTCAGTGAGAATAAGGTACACTTGGTCGAATTAATCAAAAAGACTGAACAAAAAGTAAAAGTGATTCGCAATAGTCTGAAAGCAGCATCAGATCGTCAAAAATCGTATGCAGACCTGAAACGAAAAGATATTGAGTTTCAGATTGGGGACAAAGTGTTTTAGAAAGTCTCACCGTGGAAAGAAAATACTTTGATTCAATCGTAAAGGTAAATTGAATCCGAGATTTATTGGGCCGTATGAGATTATTGAGCGTATCGAGCCAGTTGCTTACAGACTATTGTTGCCACCTAAGTTAGAAAAGATTCATAATGTATTTCATGTTTCGATGCTTTGACGATATTGATCCGACATATCGCATATAATTTCCCCGTTTGAGATTGAGATTCGATCTTATAAGACATACGAGGACGAAACGATCTGGATTTTAGATCGCGAAGTGAAAGAATTGAGAAATAAGAAAATTGCTTTAGTAAAAGTCTTATGGCATCGACACGGGGTTGAAGAAGCTACGTGGGAGCCCGAAGATGCTATGAGAGAACGTTACCCAAACCTACTTGCCGGTAAGGTTTTCGGGGATGAAAATCCCTAAGGGGGGAGAGTTGTAACTGTCTGATTTAGACCCTAATCAGAATAGTGGTTTTGGGACCACAAATCTGAGTCAAAAAATATTTAAATATTATTTTCTGTGTTTATAATTTGTGAATTGATATCTGTGAAATTTTTGTGATTTAATTTTAGCGTTTGTGTGCTTGATTTAATTAAAAGGACTTAACCGCGTAAAATGTAAAAATAGCTAACTATTTTTTAAAGTGTTAAATTGCCTTGTTCTTTTAATGTAGGGTCCTTATGTGGCAAATGGACCATTAGAAGATAGCATGGACGGTTTTAGGTTTGAAGTCTATGGTTTATGAATTAAATTAATAAGGTTAATTTAATAAATATGTTAATTATGTTATTATAATAAAACATAAATTAAAAGCCATGCATTATGTGTTCATCCATAGCCAAAATTAGAAAAGAAAAAGAAAGAAAGAAGAACAACAAGGTTCGACCACTTCTAAGTTTAATTCGGGTATGTGTTTTGCTCAGTTTTTGATAATTTTTACGTTTTTGAGATCGTTGCTATGTAATCTATCAAGCCCATGTTTCAATTTCTAAATTTGATGAAGATTTTGAGATATGCCTGTAACACCCCAAACCCGGACAAGACACCACGTCCGAATCTGGTATGTTACGGGGAAAAACGTTTTTGAGTAATCCGATTTTTCGTTTAAAAACGGGGCAAAAACATAGTGAACTTGAAGAGAATTGGAGTAGACTTGTTTGAAGTCAAATGGTGTATTTGAAACCCGGGCATTTTTGAAAAACTTAACCAAAATGTGTGGTTAAAACGAGTTAACTCCATTTAAACTTCAATAGTTTCTTAGTGTTACTTAAAACATTTTTGACTTAGTAGAAAATTGAGTTTGATTGGAAAATCATTCGAATTTGCTTAATATAAAAACACAGTGTGATACCCGATGGTATAATTTAAAACACGTTGCGTTATAGTTTTGAAATCATTGTCTTTCCAAATTTTAGTAAAGTTTCATACCAGGTTATTTTGTTAAGCATGTTAAGAATCTAGTTAAAACATAACCATCATAAAACATAAATTAAAGGCCTTTTACAATCCAAATTAAAACCCAAATAAAAATAATTAAGCTAAGGTACCCAAATTAAATAGTCTGAGCAAAACTTTTATTTAGCATGGCATGAGCACCCCGAGTCCATCCCGGCTCCATGTCCGCGTCTACGAGTCACCTGAAATGTCAAAGGAGAGGGTGAGTCGAGTGACTCAGTGCATAAATCCCGCCCCCAATAAAACAACATGCTAACACCCCTCATACATAGCAACATAATTAATGCAACCCGATCCTAACCATCCGTATTGCCTTTTCTACCCCGTGTGGTACCAAACCACTGGTGGTGCCAAACCACTGGTGACATATAGTCACAATGTGTTACCAAAACACTGGTGTCCCAAAGACACAATATCCGTCAATGTGGTGCCAAACCACTGGTGTCCCAAAGACACTTTGTGCTACCAAAGCACTGGTGACCGAAGTCACAAATCCAATGATGGGGCCAACCCATCGTGTGATACCCAATCACTAGCAGACGATCCCATATCTCATGTGGGGCCAACCCACGGTGGTATCAAACCACAGGGACGAGTCGCAATGAGGTGTCCAACCTCTGGTGTCCCAAAGACACAAATGTGCTACCAAAGCACTGGTGACCGAAGTCACAATAATCGAGTGATGGGGCCAACCCATCGTGATACCAAATCACTAGCAGACGATCCCATATCTCAGGTGGGGCCAACCCACGGTGGTGTCAACCACAGGGACAAGTCGCAATGAGGTGCCAAACCTCTGGAGGTGCCAAACCTCTGGTGACCCAAAGTCACAAAGTGTGTTACCAAAACACTGGTGCTCGTCAGCACAAAATATCACTGCTCCCTCCTCTCATATCACCCATCAACATACCATACTCATGTAATCATGCATATCATACAAATCATGCATATCATGCTAATATGTCTAATCTCATATCCCATGTCACATATATCCATAGCCATGGTATCATATAGATCATCAGTAACTCATAACAATAATAATACTGACTTACCCGAGTCCAAGATCATACCCATTAGGGTATCATATCAACCATCACTGTTTCAGTAATTATCACACAGGTTATCAATCATATTACTAAGTAGAAGTGTGTTAGTTTACACACCTGGTAAATACGAGTCTAGAATCCCAACAAAAACGACCTAAGTCCCTCGATTACTAGCTTCTTGAAGATGATTTGGTTTCCTACCAAATCTGAATCAACAATGGTACTCTTACCAATCGGCCACCACCTAAAAGAAAGAACCATTAATTCCTAATAGCTTAACTAACAGAAAACTAAACAAAAGACTAATGAGACACCTTCTTACCAAATGACTACCCAAAAATGGAGACTCCGCTTGACTGCCTTGAAGTCCCCGATGCCCTATAACACAATCGGTTCCATCACCAAAAGATTAGCACTCACAACAAGGCCACATTCGGCTCTTAATTAACCAACATCGGCAATGCATAAAGAAGAAGGGAAATGACCATTCGGCCAACCACTTACCAAGCCGTCCACCTTCCCCAAACCTCTCCAAAAATTCGGCCACCTCCCCCCATGCACTCCCATCCACACATTTCAAATGTGTTTACCAAGTCACACTCCACCATTTGCTCTCCACCATCCAAGTCACCACTTGACCAAGTCCAAGGAGGAATTTGAACTCCATCCAACTCCTCCCTCCTTTGCCGTCCAAAAAGAGCCAAAATGGGAGCCCTACGACTTGAACTCTGGACCTCCATCACATGTAGATGACGCCACACCAAGCTCCTCCCTTGCCACTCTGCCAGCTCTTCACTTGTGCAATAAAACACCAAAGAAAACCCTTATACCCTAGCTCCAACAGCTCCCCTGACTTAACACCCAAAAACCAAAATTTCCCCATTCGCTCTGGCACACTTCTAACCTACCACTAAGCCCCTAAAACATAGGAATAGCAACACAGCACACTAAATACATGCCATAACATGCAACAACAAAATAGCCCCTAACCCGGGATATTACAATGCCATTGATGAAATTGTGAGCTTTGTGATGTTAGTTGGTGAAATATGAAAGATATGTGATAGATTAATATATTTTGTATTTGAATTTTTGATGAATTTGAGTAATTTGGGCTAAATTGTGAAAATAATATTATGAGGGACTAAAATGTGAAATAAATGAAATATGCGGACTTGTATGAGCTAGGTGAATATTCGGCCAAGATATAGTGTAATGAAATTATGCATATTTTGTGTTTTGTGAAATAGGAACTAAATTGTGAAAATTGTGAAATGTCATGGGCAAAAGTGTAATTTGCCAATTTATGTGTTTTTGGATTAAATTGAATGAATATGTTAATAAACAAGATAAATTTGTATTAATTTAGATCAAGAAAAGAGGAAATCGGAATTGGATCAGGGGAAATCTAAAGTGGTTGAATAATCGTCCCGTTTCGTCCGTCGTTATCCGAGGTAAGTTCATAAGTAAAGAACCGTTGTTAAATTTATACAAAAATGTGTTTATTATGCTGAATTGAATTTTAGTAGAAAATATATGTGTATGCCGAATTGGTAAGTATGGGAGAATTGTTTATGAGCCTGAATCGATCGAGTTACGACGTCAGAAAGCCCCGTGCGAACCTTGGGAATAGTTAGGATACATATGTCATGACATAGTATTTTCAATATGTGTTTACGTGTATGACCACGTCTGGGACGTTGGCATCAACTTGCGATGTACGTGTAAGACCATGTTTGGGACATTGGCATCGTATTTGTTTCGTGTAAGACCCTGTCTGAGACAATGGCATCGATATGTGATTACATGTAAGACCATGTCTGGGACGTTGCCATTATACGAGCTTTTCGACTATCCGAGTATCCTTTTTAATTCTGAATGGTTCAACGGGCATTAACGAGTTATGATTGGATGTAAAATCGAGCTAAAAGGTTCAGGTACGTGCCAAGTTTAATGTTAATGAAAATAAGGTAAGATTGTTATTTTAAATGGTGATATAAATTATACATGATACAAAGTGAATTATATGTATATATGAATGCTCATATTCGGCCAAATGATGTATATGTGATATTAAAAGTGAGAATTATATATGCTCATGAGTATTTGTGCATTTGGCTATATGATGTTAAAATGCTAATGTATATTTGATGATATACGAATTTGTGAGTGTGATATATGTACATTTAGTTAGGGTTTTGTAACACCCCTAACCTATATCCATCGCTGAATTAGGGTTACGGGCATTACCATATAAATCATAACTTTTATTTAATCAACTAAATCATATCTAATCAAACTTAAATGATGATATGCATACAAGCAAACAACTACATATACATATAACATACTTATTCTACTAAAACCAAATCATATACGATACAAGCATTGATAAACATAAGCTGAACATGTAAAATACATTTTGTTAAAAAATTTCAAAATAATGCAAGTATTGTAGGCCTCATTTACAACATCTTTAGTTACTGGAAACATTCAAACAAATAACCCAACCGTATTTATGATAAAAGAAGAAAAAGAAAAAAATGATTCAATTATCATCATATGCGAACTCACTTTAAGGCTGAATATATCAGCATAAAAGACATTAGCAAATGTCCAAACTTACAAGCTCAATATACATCATATAAATACATATTTACTTATTCAAATATACAAGGTTTCATATATGCAAATATATGTACCTAACTTCTACCAAAATTCAGAAAGAACCAAATAATCAATCAAATCAATGATTACATAAATTCTTTTGCATGCATATAGTTAGATTCATATACAGACATTTATACTATAAATGTATAAGATCATCTTAACTCATGCATTTTTATCATTTCTAACAAATCATATTATCAAACTAATTAAGTACCTATTCGGCCTATACCCATTATTTCAACCAAATAATCATACCAAAACTCATATATATGTATATGTATATATACCAAACGTTTCACATTTACCAATAGCATGTGTCAATTCGCATTTTGCCAAGAATGAATTTAAGTCCTCATCAAACATAATTGAACACAAAACATAAATATAACCAACACATCACACTTATTTTCTATGACTAATTTCACATTATTAGAACATTAACTTATCCCATAATGCCATTACCCACAAAACCAAATTATACTTATTATATGCGCCTATCCATAGCCGAACATAAGCTAAATGAATCCATACAATTCTTGCATCATAATGACGTAACCATATACACCATTTTATCATTAAAAACCATATGTCTCCACAACAAACTAACACAAAAATATAAGCCATATTCGTATGGCTATATTACATATAAAGACAAAGTTTCCAACTCAAACATGGACATTATCCAACCTATACATGCCTTTATCCAAAATAAATCGAACTAAAGGAGTACCAAAAAGATGATAGTGTGGTTGACTTTGCTGACGATTTCCTGAGCCCGTAGCTTGACCAAATCTATAAAACAGAACATTGAACACACACAAAGTAAGCTTACTAGCTTAGTAAGTCTCAAGCAAATTTCTATATATATATATATATATATAAATCATTCAAGCACTTAAACATTTTAATTTTTTAGACTTATGGCATTAAATATAAACATTTTAACATGGCCAAATGCTATCAATTCCCTAACTCAAATATTTGCACTTTATAACCATAAACATGTAATTCACTAAAACACCAAAAATATATCACATATATTCGCATATTCCAAGTCAAGTGAGTAAAACATTCACATTAATCATATATACCTATTTGAATACTTATACAAACACATCTTAACCCTTTCACTCTTAATATTTTCACTTAAAACCGATTCTCCAAAATATCACATATAAGCTCAAATTCTATTATAATGTTCATACTCAACAATAGTAAGCTCAATAGCTTATATCAAAATTTCCTATCAAATCATCAACCATATCATAACACACTTAATTTAAATAATACTATACCAACTACCTTACCCCTGGTAAATAAAAAAAAAAGCTTAAACATACCTGTACTTTTAGTTCATGACTTTAAATACATTTCTCCTTGTATGATTCATGATTTCTCCATTTATAACACATCACCGGCATTAAGCCTGCTAGGCATCAAAGCCCGAAATGTGCACCGGCATTAAGCCTGCTAGACCAGAGGTCTGAAATTTGATCACTGGCATTCAGCCTGCTAGGCAATAAGCTCGAAACATTTCACCGGCACAAGGCCTGCTAGGCTCAAAGCCGGATATTTTTATTACCAAACCAACTCATTCACATTGCACATTAACAATATCACAAATATCACATATAATTCACATCACTATCACATAGTTAACTCAATGAATTCGATTACATACATTGCTAAATTACTTCCTCATATTCGGCTTTAACATGATTAATTCCACAAGTTCATAATTCAATATGTATGCTAGGTTATAATCAATTCTTATGAAATTAATTTGCTTAAGGACTTACCTCAGCTATCGATGGACGACGAAAACCGGCTATTCGATAACCTTTGCCTTTCCCCGAGCCAAATCCGTTTTTCTTTATTCTTGATCTAAACACATTAAAATTTAGTTCATTCAAGCACATTTCATCTCAATTTAGTCCTAAAACACATAGATAGGAAAATTACCATTTTACCCCTAATGTTTCACATTTTTACTATTTAGTCCTATTTGCATAAAACACAAAATACACAAAATTTCACTATACAACCTAAGGGCCGAATATTCATAGGGACTATACAAGTCCATTTATTTCATTTATTTTGCATTTTAGCCCCTCAAAAATTTATTTTTGCAATTTAGCCCAAAATGCTCAAATTAATCAAAAATTCAAAGACAAAACTTGTTAATCTAGCACATATTTATCATAATTTATCCTCAAACAACCTAAACAATTAACTATCATCAATGGCTCAATTCAAAATATTTATCAAACACAAAAATTAAAGCATGGGTCGGATAGTATTCAAAGCAACGATCTCAAAAACGTAAAAATTATCAAAAACCGAACTAAAACTCACCTTGAATTTAATCCAACAATGGCCGAACCAAGCTTGCTTTTCCTTTCTTTTTCTTTATTTAGTTTCGGTAATGAGCTTAGAAAAGATGAACATGATATGTTTATTTTTCTTTTATGTTTTATTACATATGTTATTATTATATTACTATTTTAACCTTATATTATAAAATTTTATAACATATAACTTAAGGTTACTATTGTCATATACCACCCACTAAATTAAAAATGGGCTATTTTCCCTTTTAATACCTTATATTAAAAAGCCATTATCATTTTAGTAGTTTTCACTATAGTATGCAACTTTTACACTTTACGCGATTATGTCAAATTAAACACTCAAACGATAAAATTTTCATACGAAACTTTCACACACATTAATTCACATATAACAAACACCGAAAATAATATTTAAAAAAAATTCTAGACTCGGATTCGTGGTCCCGAAACCACCGTTCCGATTAGGGTCAAATTTGGACTGTTACAGGTTTGGATTGATTTGGTAATTGAATATAATGTTAATGTTCATTTGGAAAATTATATGCTTATGACTTACTAAGCTATGAAAGCTTACTCTTTGTGTGTTTGTTCATTGTTTTATAGATTTTGGAAGCTAGTTACGAGCTCAGGGATTGCCAGAGAAATCAGTCACACTATCGATCATTTTTTGGTACTTATAAAAATTTGAACTTTGAACCTATGGCAGGTATAGGCTAGCTTATGTTTCGATTATTTTTGAGGTTGTAAATATAAAGCCATGTGAAAATGGCTAGTTATAATGCCTAAGTTATAAAATTTCGGTCATGGTATATTTATGTGTGATTTGTTTAGTATTCTTTGCTAATAATTGTCTGAATTTATTCATGGTTTAAGCTTGTATCAAAAGTAACTAGTAATTTGCATATGTATGTTCGGCTATAAGGTATGGAAGAACATGTGTATATTCAGTATGATCTAGACCTATTTTGGAAGTGTGTTTTATGCTATAAATTGGTGAATGGATATAGGTTTGGAAAATGTGAAGTGATATGTATGGTTTTATTATGTGAATTGATATGAGTTGAAAGAATGAGTATATATTGAAAAATAATTTGGTGTACTACATGATGTGCGAAATTCATATGATTTGAATATGAAATGGCATATTTTGGCTTGTGATTTGATGGCCAAAACTTGTACTATTTATGTGGTTACTTTTGGTTGCCAATTTGTCATGAAATAAATTAGTAAGTATATGTAAATTTTTTTTTTTCATAATAATTAGTATGTAATTGAAGTATATTATAGTTTGTATTTGTGTTTTTATAATGGTTTATATGGATAAGCTAAAGTGTATATTAAATAAACATCATTAAAGCATGTTCGGCCTTATGAAATTGTTATTAAAGTTGTATATATGTTTGGTCAATGAATGGTGAATAATGGGTTGTTTGGTTTATAACTTGCGCACATGTTGTGTTAAGGAAATGTTAGGTTGGTTATTTAGTAAATGAATAGGCATAATGGCATACACTTTATGTATGAATGAAATAATACATATTGAAATGATATGTGCTTTAGTAGCTACACACATAATTACTTAAATGGAATTATAAGTATGCTTGACCATGTTGTAGCTAACTAAGGCCATGCATAATAATGCATTTTATGTTGTGTAAGATAATTTGAAAATTTTGGTATGGTTTGTGTATAAAACGTGATTAATAATGCATGCTTGATAAGTAAATTAGCTAATCACTTTGTATATTTATATAATTTCGAATATGATATAAGTGATTATGTGAATGAATGAATGTTGTGTTTTGTTCGGTAATGCCTCATAACCCCATTCCGGCGACGGATACAAGTTAGGGTGTTGCATTTATAGTGATGCATCCTTGAATGGATTGGGCTGTGTGCTTATGCAAGAGGGCAAGGTGATAGCATATGCCTCTAGACAGTTAAAGCTGCATGAAAAGAATTACCTGACACATGATTTAGAGTTGGTTGCCATTGTGTTTGCATTGAAGATATGGAGACACCATTTTTATGGTGAAAAATGTCGGATATTCACCGACCATAAAAGCCTAAAGTACTTGATGACTCAAAAGGAATTGAACTTAAGGCAAGATGGTTGAAGCTGATAAAAGACTATGAGTTAGTGATTGACTACCACCCAGGAAAGGCGAATGTAGTCGTCGATGCTTTGAGTAGAAAATCCTTGTTTGCATTAAGAGCTATGAATACACGGGTGACTTTGTCAAGTGATGGTTCTATTCTAGCTGAGTTGAGGGCTAGGTCGATGCTTCTCTAAGAGATTTGTGAAGCTCAGAAAGGTGACAGCGACCTGCAAGCCAAAAGAGTTCAGTGTGAGTCGGGTGTTGAGTCTGACTTTTGGATTAATTCTGATGGATGTTTGATGTTCCGAGACAGAGTATGTGTACCGAGAGATGATGAGCTCATTCGGAAAATTTTAAATGAGGCACATAGCGAATGTCTATCTGTACATCCATGCAGCACAAAAATGTATAATGATTTGAAGAAATGGTATTGGCGGCCGAGCATGAAGAAAGATATTTCGTAGTTTGTATCAAAATACTTGATTTGTCAGTAAGTGAAGGCTGAACACCAAGTACCTTCGAGTTTACTTCAACCTATTATGGTTCCCGAGTGGAAATGGGACCGTGTTACTATGGACTTTGTGACGGGTTTTCCATTGACACCGAGTAAGAAAAATGTTGTATGGGTTGTGGTAGATAGACTTACGAAGTCGGCCCATTTAATACCTGTACGCGTTGATTATTCACTTGATAATTTGGCAGAATTGTATGTTTTAGAGATTGTAAGACTACATGGAGTGCCTTTGTCGATTATATCGGATAGAGATCCGAGATTCACATCCCGATTTTGGAAAAAGTTGCAAGAAGCTTTGGGCACAAAACTGAGTTTTAGTACAACTTTCCATCCGCAAACTGACGGACAGTCGGAGAGACTAATATAGATACTTGAGAATATGCTCCTGTGTTGTGTTCTTGAGTTTCAGGGCAGCTGGGAAAAGTACTTACCGTTGGTGGAGTTTGCTTATAATAACAGCTTTTAGTTGAGTTTGAGAATGGCGCCTTATGAGGCATTGTATGGGCGAAAGTGTCGAACGCCTTTGTATTGGACCGAACTCAAAGAAAATCAAATTCACGGGATCGATCTGGTTAGAGAAACCGAAGATAAGGTAAGAGTAATTCGTGATTGCTTAAAGGCTGCTTTAGATAGACAAAAGTCCTACTCGGACTTAAAACGGAAAGAGATCAAATTTCAAGTTGGTGACAAGGTATTCTTGAAAGTATCACCATGGAAAAAAGTTCTCAGGTTTTGTTGTAAAGGTAAATTGAGTCCGCATTTTATCGGACCATATGAGATCACCGAGAGGATAGGGCTGGTAGCCTATCGATTGGCTTTGTCGTCTGAATTGGAAAAGATTCATGATGTGTTCCACGTGTCTATGTTACGTCGTTACCAATCAGATCTTTCGCATGTGATTACACTGAGAGAGGTTGAAATTTAACCTGACATGACTTATGGTGAAGAACCGGTTAAGATTTTGGCACGAGAAGTCAAACAGTTAAGGAATAAAAGTATAGCTCTTGTGAAAGTATTGTGGCAAAGACATGGGGTAGAAGAGGCTACATGGGAGCCTGAGGAGAGTATGAGAAACCAATATCCAAACCTTTTTACCGGTAAGATTTTCGAGGATGAAAATCCCTAAGGGGGAATAATTGTAATAACCCGATTTAGGGCCTAGTTGGAATAGCGGTTACGAGACCACAAATCCGAGGTAGAAATATATATTTTGTTGCTTTTATGAGGTCTATGGCATGCTTGCATGATTGTGTGAAAATTTCATGAAGAAATTTTATAATTTAATGAACAAGTTGTCCATTAGGACTAAATTGCAAAGAATGGAAAATATGAGATTCTAGAAGATTTAAGTATGAATTAGCATTAGAAAAATTATTAGAGGTCCTTATTTAGCAATTAAACCATTAAATGTTAAGATGGACAAAAATAGACATGGGAAGGAAAATTCTCAAGAAAGGGGTCTTAAGGGCATTTTTGTCATTTGGTTAATAAAAGAATTAAAAGAGAAAAAGAAGTCAAAATTCTTGTCCATCTTCTCCATGCTAGCCGAAAATTTGAAGAGCACCATAGCTAGGGTTTCTTCATCTTTCAAGCTTGATTGTAAGTACCTCCTAGCCTCGTTTTTAGTGTTCTTCGTATTTTTGAGATCCTTGTAGCTCGATTTAGCTATTTCTAGCTATATTTTGAGCTAGGATTTATGTTTAAAATTTACCCATGTATGACATGCATATATTTTGATGATTTATGGAAGAATATGAAGGTTTGTTGTATGATAAACATCTTTTTCTAAGTGATTTTCATGGGAAATTCATAAAAAGGACTAATTTGTAAAAATTATGAAAATGGTCATACATGAGTGAATTAGTGGAAATTGGGGGCTTTTGTAGTTAAGAAAATGATTTGTCTAGGCTTAAAATACAAGGAATTTGAATAAAAAATCATTTTACGGGCCTAGGGGTAAAAGTGTAATTATGTGAATGTTTAGGGGTAAAATTACAATTTTTCTAAAGTATGATTCATGGGTTAATTTAGTCAATGTGAGTATTAAACAAAGTGAATTTGTTATTATAGATCAAGAAACACAAAGCCTGGACCGAAACCGAGGCGAGAACAAGGTCGTGGACTAAATCGAACAACTATACGTATTTTGAGTACCGAGGTAAGTTTGTGTGAAATTAAAGCTACATAATGTTTTTATATTTTTAATTGCTTGATATTATGAGAAATAAATATTATTTCTATGAAAATCAACTAATGATGCCTCGATGAGAATATGATAAAAATATGTTAAGTTGAAGACCTGGTTGAACATTCGGAATAACAGGGATACCTATGTCACAACATGAGATAAGGAAGGTCCCGTATAAGACCATGTCTGGGACATGACAGCGACACTTAATGTAGGTCCCGTATAAGGCCATGTCTGGGACATGGCATCGGCATCGAATGAAGGAGGTCCTGTATAAGACAATGTTTGGGACATGGCCTCTGCACTAAAGAAAGATCTCGTGTAAGATCGTGTTTGGGACATGGCATCGACACCGATATACGATCTCGTATAAGACCGTATCTGGGATATGGCATCGATATCGAGACAAGAGATCCCGTGTAAGACCATATCTGGGATATGGCATTGGCATCGAGATGTGATCCCCTGTAAGACCAAATCTGGGATATGGCATTGGCATCGTGTTACATGTATGATGAGATTGAGTATCCTTCGATATTTTGAGTAGTTCAACAGGCAAAGAGCTAAGTTTATGTACAGATGAAAAAGAGCTAAGTTATGTTTAAGAGTATAAAAGTGCTAAGGTTATGTGATGAAGTGATACAGGTACCCATGAGTAACTTACGAGAAATGAATGCAAAATGTGATATGTAATTGGTAAGAGTATGCATGAGTAAGTTATGTTGATGTGTTTGAGAACTTGTGTTGCTATCATTCAATGAGCTGAATGGATATTATCATAAGTCTTATGTTGCTATTTATTTCATGCAAACTTACTAAGCTTTATGCTTACCCCTTTCATTTTCCTTTTCCTTGTAGTATCACCAAGCTAACTCGAGGATCGTAGGACGTCAGAGTTCGGATCACACTATAAGCTATTCTTTTGGTATAGTAAAGTTGATTTATTTTGGGTATGGCATGTATAGGAACTTGGTCATTTTGTTATGTCATATTTGTTAGCTAGAGTGTTGGCTATTATTGTTACTCATTTATTTTGTAAATGGCCATTGGGAAATTGGCCAATACTTGTTAAGTTATATATATATCCAATGATGATGATATTCATGAAGTGCAAGTTCGTGTAATTAATCAAGTAAATTGTGAAGTGTACACATGATGAATTAGGGATTCTTCATAGTGTATTATTGCTATGTTATGTGTTGCTTGTGGTGGTATAAGTCTGGTTGTTTTTTTCAGGGTGGCAATTAGCTTGGTAAATAGCCTTATAATTGTCCATACGGGCATGTGTCTTGGCCATGTGTGAAACACGGTCAGCCCCATGGGTGTGTTGGTAGGCCGTGTGTCCCCTGCATCAAATTTACGAGAATTCAATTCGTCACATGGGCCAACACACGAGCGTGTGACTAGGCCTTGTGCCCCCTAAGTGTTTGCTAACGTCATAAACAGAATACCAAGGTTTTCACACACGAGCGAGGACACGGGCGTGTTTAGGCCGTGTGAGGGACATGGGCCATAGACACGGGCGTGTGTCCAACCGTGTGAAAATCCCTGTAGGTTCGAAATGAAAAATAAAATCCACACGGACTGGGAACATGGGTGTGTGTGACCACACGGCCTTCCTATACGGGCGTGTAGCCCTGTATTAAGCAAAAGTTTTCTAAGTGTGCAAAAGTTTCCGGTTTAGTCCTGAACCACTCCGTATGTATGTTTAGGGTCTCGTAGACACTTAATAGGGACGTTATGTATATGAATGAAAAAGTTTTAAGTTGAAACGAAATTTTATAGCCCGATAATGTATGTTTAAGCAAGTTAAGTTCGGTAATGCCTTGTATCCGGTTCCTGCGTTGAATACAGGTAAGAGGTGTTACAAAACCTACATGTATAATATAATAAAGGATGCTTTGCTTAGAATAAACTTTCTACTTGATGTACATGAGTTCAGATGGTGGTGTGGCATCATGTATTAGGGCTTGGTGACCAAGCCGGGTATAGGGTGTTACAACTTTCCTTTCTTCTCGGCGAATTCATATACGTTCATTTCTAAACTTATCCATCATATATTCATTCGACCCATATGGCGAACTAGATAATTCACTTCTCAATACGGATCTATTTCATTATCTCTTTGGAGATAGAAACTGATGCATTCACAAAATAAATTCATGTTGGCACTACTCATGGCAGATTCTCTCATAGACAGATGTTGAATACTTCTTTCATACTATGTGCACAGAGTAACAACTTCTTATAATGACTAATCTCTTAGATTGATCTACATACGGATCTTATATTTGTTGGATTCCCATAATGGCTAGTCTCTAAACGATTCCCAAGAGGGTTCTACCTTTCGCAGATTTTGATATTAATTCTGGTGGCTAACAGAATACCAATCAAATAGCAAATTTATTTTGATAAATACGCCATTTAAGCCACCCCTTAGAACTTTAGATAATTATGTTACAAATCATGAAAATGCCCAAGTTTGGCAAGTACGATTGAATCAAATATCCTCTTTACATAATGAGGACTTGCTCAGACTTGGCAGATACTTACACCGCTAATACTTTTGAGTAAATTGTATTCAGTTTCTAGTAGATTACTATAGGAAGACATAGATCATGAAACCGTAAAATAATCTCCTTCAAAAACTACTTCAAATAATAATCAGACTTCGCCATGAAGGCGACTAACTATTATTAGCCATTTAGAAGTTATAGAATATTCCATAAAGGCTCCAAGAATATGCCACAAAGGCTCCATAGAATGTGCCACAAAGGCTTCACAAAATATGCCACGAAGGCTTCACAGGTAACTTGCCTAAAAAAGGCTCTATTGGGTTTCCACCAAGGCACCACAAGAATTGTAGTGTTTGCTATATAGATTTGCCTAAACTCACCATCGCCTGAGGTTTTCCCATCACTGTCTTTGGATACGCAGAAACCCCCGTAGATAAATGCGGCTTATCCACCCTTTCCAGAATATGTCATGGTCATGGTATTTCCTCAAATTTGCCATACCGAAATTCATGTTTACTTTCCTGACGAACTTCTTTGAATACCACCATTTCTCACAATGTTTTCAATCATGCATCATGCACGTAACATAAATATACATTCATGTAGACTTTACTCATACCCATAATTGAATCATACTTCTTTACATGCTCACCACACATCGACAACCATGCATCACAAAATACGCTCTATGTACAAACATACAATTGTTTTAGAGGACCACATGCATGCAACACATCTCACGCTCAAGTTCATGCAGATATTGTATGAGGATCACACATATATGTTCGACAGTCCCTCAAGGAAAAATGCACCATTACTAAAACATCAACCATGTGAAGAAACTTTCTAGAATCACATGTAAGAGTCGAGACTAAAGACTCACTTGAGCACTCACCTTCACTTCAACTTAGAGTTTCTGTTCCCATGATCCTACCCAAACTAGCAGCAGTAATTACTTATAAGATTATAAAACTTCCATTAAAATCCCATTTATAGATAGTTTACTAACATATCAATTATAGAGGACCCCCATGCAGGGCCTTTTGTTCACACCATATTGTTTTTATGCCTCCTAACATCATTATTCTTTCAAAACCATAACATGCAGAAACTTACCAAGAGGCTGAAACATCCATTAACTAACTCAAAGACCTTAGCTTCTAGTTTAATAAAGAAGAATAGAATATTTAATTTTAAGAAGAACCAAAACATAGAATAGAAGGAAGAAAAAATAAGCTAGATGTTCCCTTCTTACCATATATATATATATATATATATATATATATCAGTTCTTTTTAGTGGATCTTGACAAGTGTAGAATGCATATAGAAATTTTCCCTTAAATTCCCTATGAAAATCAAAAAAATATAAAAGATAATTCGATGTAGATACTATTTGACCAATTAATCCATTCAATTGGCTCCCAACCACCCATGTTAGGGGACCTACTTTGCACAGCGTTCAAGCAAACTGAGCGTACCATACCTTTGGTTGTAACTCTCGTAAGGCGTGCTCTTGAAGACTATCTAATTTCCCAACATTTTCTCATACATTTGATGTGCACGCCATACTGGATCAAACTCTGTTGCAGACTCTTCGATTAGCATACTCTTCTTCAATTGGGAAACCTACCGAGGTGAAAACCTCATATTATATGCAGGCGAATACACTATGTGCCTTCGATGCCCAAGACAAAGCATCCCCCCAGTTGGACTTGATAGACGACATATTAGTCTTTCAATCGGTTTGCTCATTTTTTTTATTAGACTAAGGGCATGTTTAGGTTCATCTACTAATATAAGTAGTGTAACACCCCAAACCCAGCCTGAAAGTATTAACCCAAATTTGGCGAGCTACGTTAACCACCAAAGTGACTCTCCATTGACTCCCAACCTAACGTCCAACACACCACTTAAGTCTTAACAGTAGTTGTGCTAACTCAAAACACAGTAGCAAAAATAGAATGTAAACATGTGAGCTTCACAATAGACATAATCAGGTATGCATGCCTGATAACATCATACTTAAAAGTTCACAGCACAACTTAGACTTTTCAATCTACAACTAATTCGCATGACAAGAAAACATATGAGTTCTCAGTTCAGTTTAAAGCATAGGCTCATATACTTATCAGAGTTCGCATGAAATCACATAATACAAGAGTTATTATATTTCAATAGGGTTCGCATATAATCATGGGTTTGCAAGAGTATATGCGTTTGCATATCTTACCAATGGTACGCATAAAATAATCATAATAGGGGTACGTATGTAAGTATGGCACGCAACATGCATTAAAACTTAATCATAAATCTAACTTACATGTAAGCATAACACAATTTCCTCATGCATGAATAACATCAACTTTATTTATGAAATGATAAGTACTTTAACCAGTGTTAGCAAATCAATGTATCTTAACTAAATAATCTAAATATCGTCATATTCATACATTCGGAAATATAACTTTTTACTCTAAACATATAACAATAATCCTATCGCCTATAACCCAAGTTAACCAACATCTACTCAGGAATGTCCTTGCCCAATCATCGACCTCTCTAATGCTAATTTGTGACCTATCTACCCGAGAAAAAGTAAGAGAGGAGTCAGTGAATAATCAGAAACCATCAGGTTATGCTTAAAACAATATTTGAAAACTCATTAGCCTTTTCCTAAAACATTCTTGGCAAGGCTCGCCTTAAAATCGCGAGACCTATTTTGTTTATCGAAAACCTTTAAAAATCGAGTCTAGGTTTGCCAGAAAATCACAAATTTCATCTTACACTTTTCTAAAAAAAACCTTTTCTTTGAAAAGGGTTTGCCTTAGCTCGTAAGACTGGTTTACACTTATGAGTAGAGTTTGCCTTAGGTCACGAGACTGGCTCGTCACTTGTCTCTCACTATGAGACATCACACTAGCTAGCATAGAGCTAGGCTTACTGTGTAACACCCCTTACCCTTATTCTATGCCCGAACAGGGTACGAGGCATTACCGAACTTATATATAAGCAATCATACAAAACCGAAACATGAATTTCCATCTAAATTAAAATTTTTTATATACATTCATATCGTCCCTATTACGAGCCTACGAGGCCCAAAACATAAGTCAGAAGTGGTTTGGGACTAAACCAAGAACTTTGGAAACTTTTGAGGAATTTAGAAAATTTTTCATGCAAAAGGGGTCACACGCCCGTGTGGGTTCAGGATACGCCCGTGTGACCCTAAGACACGCCTGTGCTTCAGGCCGTGCTCAAAATAGGGAGCATTCTGTTTATGACGTCATCATCAAATTTATGTCACACGGCTAAGTCACATGCCCGTGTGCTTAGGCTGTATGATCGATTACATTTTCATAATTTTTCATAAAATAGGTACAGACTTCACATGGCCAAAGAACACGCCCGTGTTCAAAACCGTGCTGTCTACATAGCTGAAACACACGCCCGTTTCTCTACCCGTGTGCTCATTACTAAAAATTCTATTTTGCAACAATTGAGGTGCAGGGGACACACGGCTAGAACACACGCCCTTGGGGTAAGCCGTGTGTCACACACGGCCTAGATGCACGCCCGTGTCTCTACCCATGTGGACAAAAATAAGGCTATTTACCAAGCCATTTTGCCACCTTTTCTTGCACCAACCTATACATCAACAAGCAACACAAATTCAAGTATATATACAACCAATTCAACCACAACCAAGTCATCCACACATCAATTACATGCTATTTCCTATCAACACAACATCTCATACTTATCATCTTAAACCATGCAAAATCCACATTCATGAAAGACATCTTCACATTCATATGTACTTAACCAATATTAGCCAATTCCAACGGCCATTTACAAAATGAATCATCAACCATTATAAGCCGACACATTTGGCCAAATTAATTATGACACATACCAAAAAGACCAAGTCCCTATACATGCCATAATTCAAAATAATGTAATCATAAGTACCAAAACGTTAAGTTGATAGTGTGAATGGAACTCCAACAGTCTTCGATCCTCGAGCTGGCTTGGCGTCACTATAAGATAAGGGAAAAAAAGGGGGGTAAGCTTTAAAGCTTAGTAAGTTCCTATGCAAATAATAAGCATCATAAACACACTTTAACATATACTTAACATGAAATAAATTAACATAAATGTCATTGTAAATCTTATAGTAAACTTGACATAGATGATATTGAAACCTTAATATCGTAACTTACTCAATCAAACCAAATTGAGGGTTTATCACATATCGAGCTCATTAAGCATGAGTTTTATGTACACACCTGTACTAGCTTGTAACTTACCATGATCTTTCACAGCATACCATAGTCTTTCTCAACTTTAACATTGCTGTTAAGTTTCCCGTTGAACCACTTGGAATACTAAAGGATACTCGGGAAATCTCACACACATAGTACCATACCAATGCCATATCCTAGATATGGCCTTACATGAGATCTCGTATCGATGCCAATAGCCCAACTATGGTCTTACACGAAGTCTTATATCGATGCCATATCGCAAATATGGTCTTACACAAAATCTCATAACGATGCCATGTCCCAGATATGGTCTTACACGTAATCTCAATAACCCTAATGTCATGACATTTTATCCTATATATTCCTAAGTTTCAACCGGGACTTTCTCGCTTATCGAACTTTGTCGAATTCAGTCAAAGAGTAAATTACAATTCATACAATAACAATACAAGTAAAACATAAACAATAATGAATCACTTACATACGAACTTACCTCGGTACAAAAATAGTAGAATAGGGATTTAATCGTCAAACACCTTATTCTTTCCCTGATCAAGGTCTGAACCTCGTTTCTCTTGATCTATAATAGCAAATTTAGCTTATTTAATAATCACATTACTCAATTCAATTTAGAAGTCATATTATGGCAAAATTCCATTTTTCCCCTAAATTTTGACATATTTACATTTTTGCCCCTAGGCTTAAAAAATGAAATCTATTCAATTTCTTCGATTCCCAGGCCTAGTCAAACCTCTTTTATACTTATAACAGTCTATATTTTTCATTTAATCACACTTCTACACACATTTTGAAATCTTTTTACAAATAGGTCCTTTTGTCAATTTTTACCAAAAATCATCTAGCAAAAGTTATTTATTTAACATTAAACTTGCATAATCTACCATTAAACATCAAAATACATGCATGTCACATATGGGTAAATTTTTAAACAAGAACCATACTTCAATATAATAGTAGAAATAGGTAAATCGGGTGATAACGATCTCAAAAACATATGGAGCATTAAAAACGGGGCTAGGATGCACTTACAATCAAGCTTGAAAGTTGGAAAAACCCTAGCTATGGCTCCTTAGAATTTTGGGCACAAGCATGGAGAAGATGCGCAAATTTTGACTTGATTTTCCCTTTTTAATATTTTAATTACTTGTAACACCCCAAACCTGGTCTATGCGTTTAGACGAGATTTGGTTTGTCACACCAATCATACATTCGTTTATTTTTATGTGGTTAAGATAACATAGTGCTACAAAAATTTTCTGAAAATAGAGTTTAATAAAATTTAATTTGAGGATTTGAAATTTGTGGCTTAAGAAAAATACTTGTTTGAAAACTTATCGTCAAAATATAAATGTCAAAATCTTAAGATAGTTTAAAAGAACTTTGAAAGAATTTAAAATAATTTAAGGTGTCCAAAACTTGTTGTAAAACCAATGTTTTTAAGAAAACTTAACATTTTTAAGATAAAACCATAATAAAAGTTTGGAAATAAAATTTAAACCATCCACACAATAAAATTCATAAAAACATAATAAGAGGCCTTATTACATCAAACCCATAATAGAAATTTAAGATAAGTGACTTAAAATAAAGTTCATAGTTTATAAAACCCAAGTTCGTAGTATGGCCTCCACCAAGTCATCTCCGGCCCAAGTCCACGTCAATTTCCATTACCTGAAATGGTTAATAAAATTGGGTGAGTTACAAAGAACTCAGTGTGCAACTCACTTACCACCATTATTGGGCCAGATCGTCAAGATATTATGCTGGGCTTGAGCCCAATTACAGACTTCAACAATATATCATAAAATGAAATAACATAATTTAAAATGCATGTAAAAATGAAATTTCCCAAACCAACTTAATATCCATCCGCTAACGCCCCCGTACCAACCAACACACCTGTGGGGATCAAGTCAACCCACCCCGCCAAACACACCAATCATAGGCTTTAAGCCTTTAAATAATTTTGTAGTGCACTACCGAACTAGATTGTGACATTGTCACCGAACTAGAGGCATTTAGCCGAATTTTGTGGCAGAGCCACCGAACTAGAGGCATTGAGCCGAATTGTGGCAGAACCACCGAACTAGATTTTTGGCAACTGGCCATTCTTCTCTTCATATATCCCACCACATGCAATTATGCGTGTATAACAAAATATGGTCATATAACAATTTTTCAATTAATCCATAACATCGGTGGGTTAATCATTAAACATTTCATTTGGCCCATAAAAAAATAATAATTTAGTAATTTGCCCATTTAACAGTTTAGTGGTCTTTTGGCCCATATATCGAACTAGAGTATTTTGGCCCAATTTATCGAACTAGAGTATTTTGGCCCAATTTATCGAACTAGAGTATTTTGGCCCAATTTATCGAATTAGAGTATTTTGGCCCAATTTATCGAACTAGAGTATTTTGGCCCAATTTATCGAACTAGAGTATTTTGGCCCAATTTATCGAACTAGAGTATTTTGGCCCAATTTATCAATTTAACAGTTTTTCGCACAATTCTCGGTTTTCACCCTTTTCATGTATTTACTAGAAAATATTGATTACTACCAAAATTTCCGTTATTACCATTTTTACGATTTAAGCACAGTACTCACAACTTGATGTCTAACCCGAAAATAAGTGTGAAGTTACACACCTGGTTATTGAGAGAACTACACTTTCCCGCTCGTCAACACCTATACGTATCGCGATAATTAGAACACTATAATCTAATAATAAAATCGGTCTAAATATAACGATCTAGAAATTTACCCTCGGATTTTCGTAGTACTTCTACTTGCGATTTCTCCCCGATTGATGGTTTGTTAACCGAATCGAACCCACGAACGAATAATGGTTCGGGCGTACGAACGACTTCGAACAGTTGATTTTCCTCGGTTGAACGTCCGCAACCCGGTGGAAAATCCCGGATTCTCGAAATAGTCCTTTGCTTATACTTAGGGGGAATAACAGAACCTCCCCTCTTCCGAAGACTAAACACCGCCCTTTTCTTCCCTATTTTGAATGTCTTCAAAGACAAAGATCGTTACTCCAATCTAAAATAATTTCAAAATAATACCAAGGTTTAAAGATGTGATTTCCTTACCACAAAAATCGATTCCAACGATTTGTGTCACCCACGACTTCTTGATTTCCAACTTCCGTTATTGCACTAAAGAGTAACAAAGAAGACGTTACTAAAACGAACGATTATTTCGATCCAAATGATCCTTCATGTCACCATCAATATTCGGCCATCACTATTAACTAATCGAAAACGAAAAGTATCCCTTACCTATTTTCCACGGTCGAAAAGAAAGGATTGAGAATGGTGTTTGATTGATGAAAGATTCGGCTATGTAAGATTAAAGAGAAAAGAAAATAATAATTTTTTTGGCTTAAAGGCACATTAACATTCGGCCATGAGAGTGTAGATGGAGAGAATTTCGATTGAAAAGAAATAAAATAGGAGAAAGATGGTGATGATGTTGATTTGATTTCAAAGTGAATAGAAGAAAAAGAAAGAAAAAGATGAGCTTGAGAGAGATGTGTATTCGGCAATGGTAAAAAGAAAAGAGAAAAGGAATGGCTTTTGGTGTAGGTGATTTTCGGCACTCAAAGGAAAAAGGCACAAAACAAAAGCTAAAGAAATAAACAATGTGACCAAATGGTAAAAATTT
This sequence comes from Gossypium australe, assembly GCA_005393395.2. Classification (NCBI taxonomy): domain Eukaryota; kingdom Viridiplantae; phylum Streptophyta; class Magnoliopsida; order Malvales; family Malvaceae; genus Gossypium; species Gossypium australe. The sequence goes on along the minus strand of CM016617.1, from coordinate 81,238,684 downwards.
TAAGGCTTACCAATGCACAATTCGGCCAAGGGAGAGAGGGGTTGAGAGAATTTGCAAAACTATGCACAAAACCCAAAATGACCAAAACAAAAGACTAAAATTCCTAGCCAACTATCACCAAAATTCGGCTCCCCCCTAGCCATATTGCCGTCCATATGCATGGTCTATTGGCCAAGATATTGTTTCCATAAACAATTCCTTGATTCTTGCCTCATATCTTCACATCTTTCCTTATTTTCTTGATTCCCTTCCTTAAGTTAACAATTTCCTTATTCCTTTGATATTCTAACCAAAAATAACATGGTCAACTCTTTCCATAATTGAGCTTGGCCGACACATGCTAGGAAAACCAAAAATAAAAGCCACCTAATTGCTATTTAAGGGAGTCGAACCTTCACCCTCATGCACTAGCTCATGCGCCAACACCATTTTGCCATGCACTCATCCTATGCTACACATTGACACTTAAATTAATTTATGTGTCAATGCCACTTAATCCATTTCCATAAATTCTCAAAATTTAATATTATTCCATCTTAATAAATTCTAATTCTTCTTCAAGACTATACTAAACTCAAAAAAAAAATTAATAAGAAAAGTTTACTTTCTAAAATACTTACTCAAAGCACACAATAAATAAAAAAAATAATATACTCGAATTTTCAGGGTGTTACAACTCTACCCTCCTTAAAGAAAATTTCGTCCTCGAAATTTACCTGGTTGAAAAAGATGAGGGTATTGTTGCCGAATTGCATCCTCAGGCTCCCACGTAGCTTCCTCCACTCCGTGGTTACGCCATAACACTTTGACTAACGGCACAGTCTTCTTTCTTAGCACCTTAACATCTCGGTCTAAGATTTCCACTGGTTCCTCCTCAAAAGACAAGTCTGACTTCAACTCCACTTCTTCTACCGGTACTATGTGCGAAGAATTCGATCTATAGCGCCTCAACATGGATACATGGAAAACATTATGAATTTGGCTCAATTCCAAAGGTAATTCAATCTGATAGGCCACTGGACCAATTCGCTTCACCACACGATAAGGTTCAATGTATCTAGGACTCAATTTGCCCTTCTTCCCGAATCTGAATATCTTCTTCCAAGGTGAGACCTTCAAGAAAACTTGATCTCCTACGGCATACTCGATATCCTTACGCTTCAGATCCGCATACGACTTCTGTCTATCCGAAGCTTCCTTTAACCGTGCTCGAATAGCTTTCACTTTTTCTTCCGTTTCAGAAATCATCTCAGGTCCTAACATCTGTCGTTCACCCAACTCAGTCTAACAAATAGGAGAACGACACCTACGACCATACAATGCCTCGTAGGGTGCCATCTGAATGCTAGACTGGTAGCTGTTGTTGTAAGCAAATTCTGCCAACGGTAGAAAATCCTCCCAACTACCTTTGAAGTCGATTACACATCCTCTTAACATGTCTTCCAGAATTTGAATCACTCTCTCCGACTGACCATCTGACTGAGGATGAAAAGCCGTACTAAAGTTAAGCTTTGTTCCTAGAGCTTCATGCAAAACTTTCCAAAATCGGGATGTAAACCTAGGATCCCTATCCGATATAATCGACACGGGTACCCCATGCAACCTCACGATTTCAGATACATACAGCTTCGCCAACTTCTGCAACGAGTAATCCGTACGAACTGGTAGGAAATGAGCAGTCTTCGTCAAACGATCAACAATTACCCAAACAGAATTTTTCTTAGTAGGTGTTAAAGGTAACCCACTAACAAAATCCATTGTTATTCGCTCCCATTTCCAAAGAGGAATCTTAATTGGTTGCAAAAGACCCGACGACAATTGATGCTCCGCTTTCACTTGCTGACAAGTTAAACATTTTCCCACAAATTCTGAAATCTCACGCTTCAATCCAGGCCACCAATACTGTTCGCGAAGATCCCGGTACATCTTGTTTCCTCCGGGATGCATAGCATTAGGGCTACTATGTGCCTCCCTCAAAATCATTTGCCTCAGATCTGAATCCTTAGGCATACAGACTCTTCCACGAAAGCACAACACACCTTCTGAATTTATACCAAAATCCTCTATCCCACCATTTTCCACTTGTTGAATTAAAAGTCCCAACTTCTCATCTAATATCTGTTTTTCCTTGATTTGATCCAACCACAGAGGCTTCACTTGAAGTTCCGCTATCAAACTACCATCCTCATACAAACTCAAATGAGCAAACATAGCTCTCAAATCAGATACCACCTTACGACTTAATGCGTCCGCCACCACATTAGCCTTTCCAGGATGATACTCAATTGAGAAATCATAGTCCTTTAACAGCTCCACCCATCTTTTTTGTCTCAAGTTTAATTCCTTCTGAGTAAGAAGATACTTAAGACTCTTATGATCCGTATAGATGATAGACTTTTCACCATATAGGTAATGCCTCCAAATCTTTAAGGCAAACACCACTGCTGCTAACTCCAAATCATGAGTAGGGTAGTTTACTTCGTGCGGTCTCAACTGACGAGAAGCATAAGCTACCACTTTCCCACTTTGCATCAATACGCAACCTAATCCCGTATGTGGCGCATCACAATAAACTGTAAACTCCTTTCCAGCCTCAGGTTGAATCAGAACTGGCGCTTCCGTCAAAATCTTCTTCAATTTCTCGAAACTTTCTTGCTGCTTATCAGTCCATATAAACGGTACTCCCTTTCGCAAAAGCTTAGTTAGGGGTGCAGCAATCAACGAAAACCCCTCAACAAAGCGTCTATAGTATCCAGCTAAACCCAAGAAACTCCGGATTTCAGCCACTGACTTCGGTGGTTTCCAATCCAATACAGCCTTAATCTTCCGAGGATCCACCCTTATTCCTTCGGCTGAAACCACATGACCCAAGAAAGTCACTTCTCTTAACCAAAATTCACATTTACTGAATTTGGCATACAATTGATTATCTCGAAGCAACTGCAATACAATTCGCAAATGCGAGTCATGTTCTTCTTCATTCCTTGAATAAACCAGAATGTCATCTATGAATACCACCACAAACCGGTCTAAAAATGGTTGAAAAACCCGGTTCATCATATCCATAAATGCAGCTGGTGCATTGGTCAACCCAAACGGCATCACCAAAAACTCATAGTGTCCGTAACGGGTTCGAAATGCTGTCTTGTGAATATCCGCTCCTTTCATCTTAAGCTGGTGATAACCCGACCTTAAATCAATTTTGGAGAAAATAGAAGCTCCCTTCAATTGATCAAACAGGTCGTCAATTCTTGGCAGAGGGTACCGATTCTTGATCGTCAGCTTATTCAATTGCCTGTAATTGATACACATACGCATCGACCCATCCTTCTTCTTAACAAACAAAACCGGTGCTCCCCACGGAGACACACTCGGTCGAATAAAACCCCGATCTAGCAGTTCTTGAATTTGGGCTTTAAGCTCCGACAACTCCTTCGGTGCCATTCTATAAGGAGCAATGGACACTAGAGCAGTTCCGGGCAAAAGCTCAATACCAAATTCCACTTCCCGATCTGGAGGTACACCAGGAAGTTCTTCGGGAAAAACATCAGGGAACTCCTTCACAGTTCTCACATCTTCTACTGACAGCTCTTTGGCATCTAAAGCACTAATAAATGCTAAAAATGCTCCGCACCCTTTTGGCACCAACTTTTCCGCCTTTAACGCAGAAATCACGTTTGCCAAGTAATTTCTCCGCTCGCCTATCATAACTATCTCCTTATCCTCTGCAGTTCTTATCGACATCCGCTTTTCAGCACAGTCCAATTGCACCCGGTGCTTAACCAACCAATCCATGCCCAAAATGATATCGAATTCGCCAAAAGGCAATTCCATCAAATCTGCCAGGAATGTTTCTCCTTGAATTCCTAAGGGCACGTCTCTAAATAGTTTATTAACCAACACCGACTGTCCCAAGGGACTAATCACCTTCATCTCACTATTGGAAATTTCAGATTCTAAATTCAAGTTTCCAGTTATGGTGCTAGCAACGTACGAATGGGTAGAACCAATATCTATCAAGGCAATAACGGGTACATCAGAAATGAAGAACGTACCAGTTATCACATCAGGTGCATTGCCATCCTCACGACGTCTGACTGCATACACCAATCCTGGCTGTCTTGCATCCGTGTTGCCTCTAGGACCATTGCCTCGACCCGCTGCACCTTGACCACGTCCAGCCCCATTACCACCACGACCCGATCCACGACCTCTCGGTGGTTGCTGAGCTCCTCTTGCCGGTGGTGCATCAGTAGTACGAACTTCTTGAGTTGTATCCATACATCGAGGGCAACTCCTATATTGATGTTCCGTCGATCCGCATTTATAGCAAGCACCCGTTTTCCTCCAGCATTCTCCAGAATGTCTTTTCCCACAATCAGCACAATCTCGACTCTGATTAACAGCTACTGGTGTTCTTCCTTGATCTGGTTCCTCATTCTGGGGCCTCTTCGGAAATCTCTTTGAAGAACCCGAATACTTTATATCTCTCTTGCTTCGAACTTGCTCCCGATTCTGACGTTCCAAATTCTTAGCCTCTTCGGCTATCTTGGCCTTCTCCACAAGCGCGGCAAAAGTTCTAACTTGTTGTGGGGCTATCAGAACCCGCAACTCATCTTTTAAACCATCCTCAAAGCGTACACAACGCTCATGGTCCGTTGCCACTATCGTTCGAGCATAGCGACTCAAACGTAAGAACTCAGCCTCGTATGCTGCCACCGTCTTATTTCCTTGCACCAGGTTCAAGAATTCCTTCCTTCGGGCATCCACATAGCTTGTTCCCACATATTTCCCTTGAAAGGAAGCCTTGAGGAACTCTCAATTAACTAATGCAGCATTAGTGCCTTCTCGGATAGTAAGCCACCATTGGTAAGCTTCGTCCCTTAACAAAGATACCGCTCCTCTTAGCTTTTGCTCCACCGTGCATTCAAGATCGTCCATAATTCACTCTACTGCCTCAAGCCAATATTCAGCGGCATTGGGAGCTACACCAGAGACACCTCTGAAAACTTCAGCTCCACTTGATTTCAGTCGCTCCGATATCGACCCACAAGCTGTTGGTCCAGTTCTGGATCCAGCAACCCTTTCAAGGACTCGCAGCATTGCTCGTGTCACAGCATTATCTTCGTCCATGTGGTCATGTGATCCCGTCTCACTCTCGAGTGACGCAGGTGCATCCATTTCCGGCATATGACCCGGCACATCAGTTGCGCCCCTAACACCTCGTCCTCTACCACGGCCACGTCTACCGCGTCCACGACCACGTCCTCTAGTGCTCATAGCGACTACTTCGATTTAATCTGATTAAGAGTTTTATGAATCAGATTACTATTTCAGTTGTTTATTAATGATGTTTTATGATATGAAAGAGATAGAGTTGTTTTCGCAATCATATCCTATTGTCTCAATCTCTACGGTTTTCAACACCTAAAACTAGAAGTTCTAGAGTGTTTCTTACAATCATATCACAATGATAATAACAATCAGTATACAGATACTTACTTGACTTGGCGCGGGATGCTCATGGTGCCATACTACCATAAGTCTAGAAATTTAAATTATTTTTCAAACAGAATTCATTGTTGAACCCAAACCACAGCCGAGTTTTGAAACTGGGCTCTGATACCATTAAATGTAACACCCCAAACCCGGTCTATGCGTTTAGACGAGATTTGGTTTGTCACACCAATCATACATTCGTTTATTTTCATGTGGTTAAGATAACATAGTGCTACAAAAATTTTCTGAAAATAGAGTTTAATAAAATTTAATTTGAGGATTTGAAATTTGTGGCTTAAGAAAAATACTTGTTTGAAAACTTATCGTCAAAATATAAATGTCAAAATCTTAAGATAGTTTAAAAGAACTTTGAAAGAATTTAAAATAATTTAAGGTGTCCAAAACTTGTTGTAAAACCGATGTTTTTAAGAAAACTTAACATTTTTAAGATAAAACCATAATAAAAGTTTGGAAATAAAATTTAAACTATCCACACAATAAAATTCATAAAAACATAATAAGAGGCCTTATTACATCAAACCCATAACAGAAATTTAAGATAAGTGACTTAAAATAAAGTTCATAGTTTATAAAACCCAAGTTCGTAGTATGGCCTCCACCAAGTCATCTCCGGCCCAAGTCCACGTCAATTTCCATTACCTGAAATGGTTAATAAAATTGGGTGAGTTACAAAGAACTCAGTGTGCAACTCACTTACCACCATTATTGGGCCAGATCATCAAGATATTATGCTGGGCTTGAGCCCAATTACAGACTTCAACAATATATCATAAAATGAAATAACATAATTTAAACTGCATGTAAAAATGAAATTTCCCAAACCAACCTAATATCCATCCGCTAGCGCCCCCGTACCAACCAACACACCTGTGGGGATCAAGTCAACCCACCCCGCCAAACACACCAATCATAGGCTTTAAGCCTTTAAATAATTTTGTAGTGCACTACCGAACTAGATTGTGACATTGTCACCGAACTAGAGGCATTTAGCCGAATTTTGTGGCAGAGCCACCGAACTAGAGGCATTGAGCCGAATTGTGGCAGAACCACCGAACTAGATTTTTGGCAACTGGCCATTCTTCTCTTCATATATCCCACCCCATGCAATTATGCGTGTATAACAAAATATGGTCATATAACAATTTTTCAATTAATCCATAACATCGGTGGGTTAATCATTAAACATTTCATTTGGCCCATAAAAAAAATAATAATTTAGTAATTTGCCCATTTAACAGTTTAGTGGTCTTTTGGCCCATATATCGAACTAGAGTATTTTGGCCCAATTTATCGAACTAGAGTATTTTGGCCCAATTTATCGAACTAGAGTATTTTGGCCCAATTTATCGAACTAGAGTATTTTGACCCAATTTATCGAACTAGAGTATTTTGGCCCAATTTATCAAATTAGAGTATTTTGGCCCAATTTATCGAACTAGAGTATTTTGGCCCAATTTATCGAACTAGAGTATTTTGGCCCAATTTATCGAACTAGAGTATTTTGGCCCAATTTGTCGAACTAGAGTATTTTGGCCCAATTTATCAATTTAACAGTTTTTCGCATAATTCTCGGTTTTCACCCTTTTCATGTATTTACCAGAAAATATTGATTACTACCAAAATTTCCGTTTTTACCATTTTTACGATTTAAGCACAGTACTCACAACTTGATGTCTAACCCGAAAATGAGTGTGAAGTTACACACCTGGTTATTGAGAGAACTACACTTTCCCGCTCGTCAACACCTATACGTATCGCGATAATTAGAACACTATAATCTAATAATAAAATCGGTCTAAATATAACGATCTAGAAATTTACCCTCGGATTTTCGTAGTACTTCTACTTGCGATTTCTCCCCGATTGATGGTTCGTTAACCGAATCGAACCCACGAACGAATAATGGTTCAGGCGTACGAACGACTTCGAACAGTTGATTTTCCTCGGTTGAACGTCCGCAACCCGGTGGAAAATCCCGGATTCCCGAAATAGTCCTTTGCTTATACTTAGGGGGAATAACAGAACCTCCCCTCTTCCGAAGACTAAACACCGCCCTTTTCTTCCCTATTTTGAATGTCTTCAAAGACAAAGATCGTTACTCCAATCTAAAATAATTTCAAAATAATACCAAGGTTTAAAGATGTGATTTCCTTACCACAAAAATCGATTCCAACGATTTGTGTCACCCACGACTTCTTGATTTCCAACTTCCGTTATTGCACTAAAGAGTAACAAAGAAGACGTTACTAAAACGAACGATTATTTCGATCCAAATGATCCTTCATGACACCATCAATATTCGGCCATCACTATTAACTAATCGAAAACGAAAAGTATCCCATATCTATTTTCCACGGTCGAAAAGAAAGGATTGAGAATGGTGTTTGATTGATGAAAGATTCGGCTATGTAAGATTAAAGAGAAAAGAAAATAATAATTTTTTTGGCTTAAAGGCACATTAACATTCGGCCATGAGAGTGTAGATGGAGAGAATTTCGATTGAAAAGAAATAAAATAGGAGAAAGATGGTGATGATGTTGCTTTGATTTCAAAGTGAATAGAAGAAAAAGAAAGAAAAAGATGAGCTTGAGAGAGATGTGTATTCGGCAATGGTAAAAAGAGAAGAGAAAAGGAATGGCTTTTGGTGTAGGTGATTTTCGGCACTCAAAGGAAAAAGGCACAAAACAAAAGCTAAAGAAATAAACAATGTGACCAAATGGTAAAAATTGTAAGGCTTACCAATGCACAATTCGGCCAAGGGAGAGAGGGGTTGAGAGAATTTGCAAAACTATGCACAAAACCCAAAATGACCAAAACAAAAGACTAAAATTCCTAGCCAAACTATCACCAAAATTCGGCTCCCCCCTAGCCATATTGCCGTCCATATGCATGGTCTATTGGCCAAGATATTGTTTCCATAAACAATTCCTTGATTCTTGCCTCATATCTTCACATCTTTCCTTATTTTTTTGATTCCCTTCCTTAAGTTAACAATTTCCTTATTCCTTTGATATTCTAACCAAAAATAACATGGTCAACTCTTTCCATAATTGAGCTTGGCCGACACATGCTAGGAAAACCAAAAATAAAAGCCACCTAATTGCTATTTAAGGGATTCGAACCTTCACCCTCATGCACTAGCTCATGCGCCAACACCACTTTGGCATGCACTCATCTTATGCTACACATTGACACTTAAATTAATTTATGTGTCAATGCCACTTAATCCATTTCCATAAATTCTCAAAATTTAATATTATTCCATCTTAATAAATTCTAATTCTTCTTCAGGACTATACTAAACTCAAAAAAAAATTAATAAGAAAAGTTTACTTTCTAAAATACTTACTCAAAGCACACAATAAATAAAAAAAATAATATACTCGAATTTTCAGGGTGTTACATTACTAAATGACAAAAATGCCCTTAATGCCTATTACGTCCCGAATTTTGGGCCTAGATGAATTGGGCTTTGGGCTTTGGGTCTCATAAATTTTTTTTAAGCAAGAAAATGACAAATGACATGTTGGCTTTAAGGGTTTAATAAACTTGGAGTGTCTAGGGGTGTTGGAGAAGTGATGGGTTTGAACTTTGAGGAGAAGGAATTTTTAATTAATTATTAAAGGAACCAGGGCGGTGAGTAGTTGGGCTTTTAAATAAAAATAGGGACAAATGGCATCAAAGAGCCTTGTGGTGGAGTGGCTAAGTGACGCCACTTAGGGTATAAAAAGGTGGCGTTATGGGCTAGCAATGAGATCCTAGGTTCGAATCTTAGCTTAGTATTTTTAGGAGTTTAATTTTGGCCTTCTGGAAGGTTGGAAGTGGTGTGAGAATGGACTCTAAGGAGATTGATCAGAAGAGAAAATTTAAGAAAAGGATTGGGGATTTGTCAAGGAGAAAAACGAGGAGATGAGATGGGGAAGAGTTGGAGCCGATTGGGACTTTGGGGTAAGACAGAGTTTCGGTTTTGTGTATAAATAGGGGGTGCCGAATTCCCCCTGTTCTATTTCGGCAACTATAGTGCTCTGCCGAATTCTCCTTCACTTTTTCTGTTCTAAACCTCACCTCTTCCTTATGTATTTTCTTTTCTTCTCTTCTAAAGCCTTAAATCAAATATCATTCTCTTCTTTATCCATTGCTTGTGTCGTCCCACCTTCATCTCAATTTTTGGGGACCAAATATTCATCACTTCAAAAGCCAAAAACCTTTGCTCTTGGAGCTGACTTCTTTATCGCCCCAAACCTTGTGCCGAATACTCTAGTGACCAAATCTATGTCGTGCTGTCATCATTACTTTGATTTTTGGTGGATCGGATCTTGGAAAATTAGAATCAAGCTTGGATCTACAAGTCTCTGCTGAAAAGCTATCCATACGTTTTGGCTTTTGGGTAAGTGTTCTTGATTTTGGGATAAGTTGGCCGAATAGTCTATAGTAAGGGAAAAGGGTGACTTCAGTGGATACAAGTCACCTATTATTTTGTCTTTAACGATTAAGATTGATGCAGATCTAGGGGATATTCATGAGTAGTGGCTAAGGAAGGGCTATTAGGACTGGTGGCACACGGTAAGGTTAAGGTAAGGCTTCGATTTTTGGTAAATATTGTGGTTAAGTATGTGTTTGATTGGAGGTTGATATTGGTTGTAGGTTCAAGGCTGGGGATAGTGTAACACATCTCATTTACCAGGTGTGTACATACACTTTACACACGACAAATCGGTAAAAGCCGAAATCCCGAAAAAAACTAAAATGCCGAAAAGCAAAAAGGTTGGCGCCGGCAACCACACGAGCGTGCAAAAATTTACGTGGGAACACCGATACGACTACCGAGACCAAGAGAGCGATCTCATGGTCTCGGGCCACTATTTGGCCAACTGAGCCAGAAGGGGCTAAATGGGCCTGCCGAGCTCGTGAGCCCAAATTGGCAAGAGTTGATATGTGAAATTGAATGATGGATTGATATGGATGGTTGTATGATTTGATTATGATCGGGCCTAATGGGCTACATGTATATGATTGGGCTTAATGGGCTATATGGACATGATTGGGCTTAGTGGGCCTTTTAGGATTTTAGAAATGCATGCTAGGGTTTTAATGGACTTTAGGCTTAGTTCCGATGAATTCTTAAACATCATAAAACTTAATTTAATAATCAAACATGTCTGTGGACAAGTCGCTAGGGTAGAGTGTGGCAATGGACATATGGATGTCTAGGATTGGATCTATGGAGGGCTTGGTACTTAAGCGGTCCTAGTGACCCACCTCCTCTTCCCTAGAATCCTACTTGGTGCATAGTGTCTATTCACTTTAGCCAACGAGGACATGTTGAAAGGCCAAAAGTTCGTAATTTAAAACCCATACTGTTAAGAATTACAGAAATACCCCTAAATTACAAAATTACCAAAATGCCCTTGATTTGTGAAATGACTAAAATGCCCCTATGTGTTGAATGTAAGATTTATGGATGTTACATGTACATTTGTTGCATTCATATGATATTCTGTTTAGGATGCATATGGGTGGGAATTATGGAACGGAGGAAGTATATGAGGATCGCATGGTTGCTTGACAACTGTGGATCCATCGTTGGCTTTCTAAGCCTATTATATGATAAGCAGCTTTGCTGCAATGTTTGGTAGTACAGCAACCAGGCTACCCTTAAAGTGTATCGGATGGGTGGGTCGATTTAGAAATCCCCACAGAAGTGTTTCAGTTGGACGGAGATGAGGTGTACCGAATGGATTATTTGGGGAGGGTTTCCACAGCATTGCATGTATGATATTGTTATGTTAATAATATGATATGTATGTTTTTTGTTTGACGAGGGTCGTACACACTGAGTTTTTGAAAACTCACTCCCTCTTTTATTTTTCTCAGGTGATCCTCAGTAAGCGGTTCGACGGATGGAGGGACTCAGAGGTGGCCAACTAGCAAGATGATTAAACTGTTTTTTCTTAATATCTAAATTCTAGATTTTAAGTTATTTTATTTCGGATTGTAATAAGGTTTTCCCTCTAGTTATTATTCCATTACTTCCACTATGCATTGAAATTTTGAAACGGAACCTAGATTTATTTCTTTTAAGCATATTTCAAGTTTTTTTTTTTTGAAAATAATGGTGTTTTAAGAACGAGCTTCCGTTGTCAAAGGAAATTCTTACATAGAACAAGGAAATAGTTTTTGGCTACACATCATTTTGAAAGCAAACTGGATTTTACTTAACTTTTCTCTAGAAGGGTTTTCAATGAAAACAAGGTTTTCGTAAAAACACTTCAATGTGACACGCCGAATTCGGGCCTAACTTCTAGGCCAAGTTTAGGGTGTTACATTTAGTGGTATCAAAGCCCGATTGAAAAGCTCGGGATGTGAAATGGGCCTTATTACTTGGTTTTTAGAAAAAACTATTTTTGGATTGGATCGAAATGTTTTGGAAATTCTTGTGATGTGGCATACCGAGTCTCCGACGTCGAACCAAGTAAGTTCTCTTGATACTTAGTTATTTTGAACTATTATACTTTTAGAATATGCCTAGAGTAAAATTAAAGCCCATAAAGAACTGAGACTGTAAAGGATTTATGACTGCAAAAACAATACTCCACTTAATACTTCATAAAACATCGACTTAATTACTGAAGTTGATTAAAACTTCATAAAATTTCTAATTCAGATAACACGTGAATCGATGATGAGCGCTAGAAGAGGTGCAAGGGGCCGCGGCAAAAGCCATGGAAGTGTTAGGGCTTTGTAAACATTTGAATCTGAATTTGGTACTTCTTTTGCGTGTGTTTGAAAATGTTTGAAGTAGGTGGATGTTTTGGGTATATGTTGAAATTATTGGGATCAGAGTGCGCAGCGAAAGCATAGTGATGTGACTTGATTGGTGCGATTAATAGTTAGTTTGAAATTTCGAGGATAGAATTTCTTTAAGGGGTAGAATTGTAGCGCCCCAAATTTTGGGCCTAGATGAATTGGGCTTTGGGCTTTGGGTCTTGTAATAACCAATTTATGCCCGGGCCCAATACAGACTAGAGGCCCAATCAATAAAACAAAAGACATTAAAAACCAATAAAAAATAAAGTCCAAAAACAACCGTCCATTTACAACGCAAATTTGGAGCCAAATTACAAAGACCAAATACCAGACCCAAATTTAATAACAGCCCCAAAAAAATTACAAACACTGGCCCAAATACCAAATCTCAGAATTGGCCCAAATGGCCCAAACAGGACAGGATCCCAGAATCTTCTGGTGACCCTTCGGTGGCCACTCCCACGCGCGCCTGTTCAGATTCTATTGCATGCCCACGCGCGTCTCTCGGCCACTATTCACCAGCACCCTTCCACCTACCTCGGCCAACACCCGCGCCTATGCGCCCCGACAACCACGCTCACCACTGTCGGCCACCACTCGCACTGCACCACGAGCACCCTCCCGCGCCTCGATCAAACACCGGCGTACGCCTCTATCATTGCCCATCACCTACAGGAAACACGTGCAAATGACCAAAGAACGAGAGCAGAACGACAAAAATAGCAGAGAACAACAGCATGCAAGTAAGAAAACCAAGAAAAAGAAAAGAATAAAACAAAAAGCATTTGTAAGGTCGGTTATAAAAATCGAAGCAGAACATTTTGTATAAGGGGGATTTCTAGGCATTACTAGCAAAAACAAAAATACAAAAAAATTGAAAGATTGTTTTTTCGTCTTCGCTACGAACACTGAAAATCGAAGGCAACGTTTTTTGAAGGTTAATCTCCGTTTGTTTTACTTACTGTCGATTTGATTTTTCTTTTCGATTTTTCAAACCTTTATAAACAAAATAAAAAAGGGACAGAGGCATACAACCAAATCGGAAACCAAAAAGCAAAGATTTAAAGGGATTTCATTCTATTTTCTATTATTTTACTATCATTTTCATCATTTCTAAACCTTTGCAAACGAAAATCAAAAAAAAGGAAAGCGAAGAAAACCCCACCTGAACCGATTCGCGTTCCTGTCGTCGGAAGCTTGAAGTGCAGTCCTGTGTAATGCCGGTCACCGGCCATGGCAGTTACGCGGACAGAAGCTGATCGAGCCCCCCATTGACGGCGTAAAGTGATTCCAAAAAACCCTAGCAGAAGTAGGAGAGAATGAGAAAAAGGAAGGGGGTTCTATTTTTTTCTTTCTGAAGCATTGAAAATACTTTATAAATAAAACCTTTGGTTTTAAATAAGAACAAGGAACGATGCCGTTTCATTCAGGGGAAACCCGCGCGTCGACCCGGATCCGCCCCTGGGTCCGCGCGTTTTTACTCTCGTGGGCAATTTGCGCAATAGGTCCCTCCTCCTTGCAGCCCTGTTCGATCAGATCCCAATTTGCCTTTTTCTTTTTCAAATTTTGCCCGTGGGCTTTGCACGTATTTTGATTTAATCCACTCTTAAACTCTGCACTTATAGGCTCGAAATAATTGCATGTTTGGTCCATGTTTGTTCGCGCATATCGCATTTTAACCCTTAATCTTATCTAGTTAATTTTGTTTATTTTTAAATTGTCATTTTAAGTTTCTTTTTATTTCGATTGAGGATAGCTTCTATTCCTTTTTTTTTTGTCCTTTTAAATTGTTTTAATAAATTGTCTTGAATTATTTTATGGGTTTTCCAACGTTTTAATTTGTTTTATTTTCTACTCGCAAATATTTTTGCTTATTTTTAAATATTTAATTTTAAATTCATCTATAAGTGATCTCATATAAGTGATCTCATATATTGTACATACGCAATTTGGTAATATTATCTTTATCCTATGCATATATTATTAATACTATAATATCTCAGGAATATATATATTTTCTTGAAAATTTATTTATAAATATATTTCAAATGCTTTCATGTATAAATTATTCTTATATTTTTTATGTATAATTATATATTCAGATTATGATAGATTGCCTTGCGTATTATCTATTTAGATATTCTTCATACAATACTATTTTAAACTTCTGTTGTATAATTATTATTTTTTTTATAATTATTTCAAATCGCTTATTTAAATGTTTTTTCAAAGGTAAGGCAATGTTTATATATTTGGGAGTATAGGAAAATGATGCCCTAACGTACTGGGTGTCAGTTTTCTTTCCGGCCAGATAATCAAATACCCTTCTTTAATTGCATGTTTTGAAAATCAAAGATCATCTCGGTGTCAGAGTATAAATGTGTTATGTCCTAACGTACTTGATGTGATATGTTTATTCCTTTAAAACGAGTTAATCTTGAGATTCAATTCCGATTTAATGAGCTCTAAGTTCCAATATATTCAAGTATTTACCAAATGTTTCATTTTGTTAAAGGCATACATCGAACCAATTTTAAGATTGCGTATTTGAAAAGCAAGGCAATATTTGCGTTTTAGAAGTACGAGAGATTACATCCTAACGTGCTGGGTGTTGATTTTTCGTTCAACTAAATAACCAGATACCATTTTCATATGTTTTGAAGATCAAAGATGATCTCGATGACAGAGTATAAAGGTGTTATATCCTAACGTGTTGGGTATGATACTTTCATTCCTTTGAAACGAGATAATCTTGAGATTCAATCCCAATTTAACGAATTCTCTTTTAAATTTTTACCCTAGATATTTTCAAGTTTTCAACATTAGGACAACATCAATCAATTTGGTATCAATTTTGGGCGTGACGAGGGTGCTAACCCTTCCTCGCACGTAACCGACTCCCGAACTCGTTTTCTCAAATTTTCGTAGACCAAAAACACTATTTTAGTAAATCAAAATGTTTTATTAAAACAAAGGTGATCCGATCACACCTAACAAAGATCGGTGGCGACTCTCTATTTTTAAAAGTCAATTCCCGTTTTTTTTCAAAAATGGTTACGACAGCTTGGCGACTCCACTGGGGACCTCGAGAGTCAGGCCATAAATTGATTGATTTTTGCCCTTTTGATTGAAAAACTTGAAAAATTGTTTCTTAAAAAAAAATCATGTTTCTTCTAAAGCATTTGTTTGTGCTATAACTGCAATAATGTCGAGTCTCATAATACTTGCATTTGCATTACATGACCGTTGTGGTCACACCTTTAAGTGGGAGTGAGAAACTAAGCTTTCGTGAGGTTTTCACCTCCGCATGGGCTAATGGACTGCTTCCGGGACACATCTGTACCTATGTGCTTTGTGAGGTTTTCACCTCCGTATGGCCATAGGGAAATGTGTTCCCCTGAATTGAACTCGATCCATATGAGCCTATAATGGGTGAAGATTGAGGAATTTGCTGATTCAGGTACCCTTCTTTAGAACCAAACCCCATATGGAGACCTAGGAGCCTACCCTAGGTAGAATTGTACCAAACCCTAGCAGTCACCTGGATAGGTGTTCTGTGTTTGTTTTTCTTGCACTAACGTGTATTCTTTTGTGGTTGTTTCTTTCTCCTGTGGTAACGTGTTTTCACTTGTCTTGACTGCATTGCATTGCATCATCTTAGAAAGGAAGTGTTGATTCATATTCGGTTGCTAAATGGAAGAGTTTGTCATAAGGAAATGTGTTACTTGATAAAGTGGATTGTAATATGGTCGTTCGAACATATGGACATGGCCGTATATGCGATCCGTTTTATGTAAAGAAATGTATCTTCTAGAAAAGTTCTTCTAATGGAATCGAATTCATGATCAACACCTCTCTTCCTTTTACATTCATGCCATGCGCCCGCATTGTATTTTATGCATTTGCATTACATCATATCACACGCATTAAAATTTGTGGAAAGACCCTAATTATGTGAGGTCATTTCAGTTAACCTAGAAAACATGGAGCAAAGGTTGGAAAGAATAGTGAAAATGCAAATACAGATGCAAGAGCAATTGACCAAAATTCAACAAGGGATGTATGAGCAAACGCAATTCCAAAGGAACACGATAGGCCAGCTAACCCAGTTACTAGCCGGAGGATTTGAACAAAGAGGTGGCCCAGTGGACGACAGTGTGGGCAATGACGAAGAAATTGTTTATTCCCCGACGAATATCTCGACTCAACCAGACATGCAGTCGTACGGGGGACCTGTCATTACCGGACCCCAATGTCAGACTAATACATCAGCGTTACTGAACTTCCCGATGAATTCACGTTGTGACCTTGAGGATGATCGGGCCAAACCGATTGTTCAAGCGGAGGCAAAAAGGAGAGAGCAGACTTTGAAAGCACCATTTTATGATAAGTTAGTAGAAAACGCCACAAAAGACTTTGCCGATATCGTAATGTATGGGGAACTTATAAAAAATGCCATCAAGAGCAGAAGGATAGAAGGCCCCGAGAGTTCAAAAAGGGTGGTACCTATAAAGAAAAGAGAGGCAGAGACCCACATGGTGAGGACTGAAAGCCACTACGCTTCTAATCCGTACCCAACCCAATCACGACCTCAATATCGCCCACCTCTAAACTTCTATTTTTCCCCTTAAGGCCCTTGTCATCAAGCATCTCTTCCTTACCCCGTCTACGCCATAAATAACCAAAGACCATTCACTATACTTCCACCAGATACTATGCCTACTCAAAGCCAGCCTAAAAACGAACAAAGACTGACAAAACCCAATCCTAAAAAACCTCAATTCACCCCTATTCCTGTGTCGTATGGAGAGCTGTGCCCGAAATTACTAGAAAAATAATTAATATCCCCATATTATATGGCACCCCTGAAGCCTCCGTACCCAAAATGGTACGATCCTAATGCTAGTTACATGTACCATGCTGGAAACCAGGGGCATTCTACAGAAAATTGCCTAGCCTTTAAAAGAAGGGTTCAAGGCCTTATCGACGTGGGGATTTTACAATTTGATGGTACTAGTAATGTGGTTGGAAACCCGCTCCCTAACCATACTGAAGGGAACATGAGTGTAGCGACGAAGGAAGATAGGTGGCGAGCCAAAAGTTGTGTTTCTGAAATAGAGACAGATGTGCAACAAAGAAGAAAACAGTTGCAGAAAGATCAAGAAAGGGGGATTGCAAGAGCCTCAGGTCAGGAATCGGAATGGGAGCCCATGGCGTATCCTCCTTTGTCAAAAACATTTACGTCTCCAGGAATGATGTACCCAGGAAGATATAATCCACAAAACACGTTGTTATCAATTGAAAGGGGTCCTCAGAACCTCAGTATAAAAATGTTTCAATGATACGCCCTTGCCCTCATAGATTCATTTTACTACTGTGGATCTTCTTGTAGTTTCTAAGTCCTCTCTAGAGTAATGCTCAATGTTAACTCTCTAATAAGGGGGTTCTTTTGTAAGAGCTTATGTTTGCTATTTATCATTTGAAAGAACATTAATGAAGATGCATTTGTCATGGTCTTTTCATTCTCATTAACGTCATAATTGCTCCCTCTTCTCACGACCTGTCCTTACATGTACCTCATATCATGCCATAACATTATGTTTGTTCGGTTCCAATAATCTGATGCTCCTCTATAGTTTTCTTTTCCGTTCACCTTGTAGGTGCTCAGATATCAAAGGTATGAACAATCCCGTTACAAGCCCTGAAATCGATTTTGAAAAAGCTATTTGTTTAGGAGAATTCGAAGCTGAGGAAAATGCTGAAGATTATGTCTTGTCCTCTGACTTACTAAAGATGATGGAACAAGAAGATAAACAGATTCTACCCCATCAAGAATCCGTTGAGACAGTAAACTTGGGAAGTGAAGAAAAGAGGCAAGAAGTAAAGTTTCGGACTTCCATTCCCGAGAACACCAAACATGATTTGATCGCCTTGCTTCATGAGTATAAAGATGTATTTGCATGATCGTACCAGGACACGCCAGGGTTGAATGAGGATGTAGTGGTCCACAGACGCCTACTGAAACCAGAATGCAAATCCATTCAACAGAAGTTAAGACGAATGAGACTTGCAATGCTTTTAAAGATAAAAGAAGAAGTAAAAAACAATTTGATGCTGGCTTCCTACAAGTCTCTAAGTATCCAGAATGGGTAGCTAATATAGTCCCAGTACCGAAGAAAGACGGCAAGGTGCGAATGTGCGTGGATTATCGCGATCTGAATCGAGCAAGCCCAAAAGATAATTTTCCCTTGCCACACATCGATACATTGGTAGATAACACAGCAAAACATTCATTATTTTCTTTCATGGATGGATTTTCGGGTTATAATCAGATAAAGATGGCCCCCGAGGATATGGAGAAAACTACCTTCGTAACAAGGTGGGGAACGTTTTGCTATAAGGTAATGCCATTCGGATTGAAGAATGCCGGGGCAACATATCAGAGGGCAATGGTGATGCTGTTCCATGACATGATGCACAAAGAAATAGAAGTTTATGTCGACGATATGATTACCAAATCTCGGGGGGAGAGAGAGCATGTTGGGAACCTCAGGAAATTGTTCGAAAGAGTAAGAAAGTTCCAGCTGAAGCTTAATCCAGCCAAGTACACATTTAGGGCTACCTCGGGAAAATTACTAGGCTTCATTGTCAGTGAGAGAGGTATTGAGGTTGATCCAGATAAGATAAAAGCCATACAAGAACTACCGCCTCCACGCACACAAAAAGAAGTCAGAGGATTTCTAGGGAGATTGAACTACATCGCTCGATTCATTGCTCAACTTACCAACCGATGTGACCTATTTTTTTCGACTCCTTCGAAAACACAATCCTGGAGAATGGAATGAAGAGTGCCAATTGGCTTTTGATAAAATAAAACAGTATCTGTCTAACCCCCCGGTGCTAGTACCGCCAACTCCCAGGAGACCGTTATCTGACTGTGTTCGATAACACAATGGGTTGCGTACTGGGGCAACATGATGAGTCGGGAAAAAGAAAGGTCGATTTACTACCTCAGCAAGAAGTTCACAGAGTATGAAACAAAGCACCCGTCAATTGAAAAATTCTGTTGTGCTTTGGTCTGGGTAGTTTGAAGGCTCAGACAATATATGCTGTATCATACGACGTAGTTAATTTCAAAACTGGACCCAATAAAGTACATGATGGAATCACCTGCACTCTCAGGAAGAATGGCGCGATGGGAGATCCTACTATCGGAGTATGACATCATCTATGTGAATTAAAAGTCGATAAAAGGGAGCGCAATAGCTGACTTCTTAGCAACTCGGACGACAGAGGAATACGAGCTATTGAGATTTGATTTCCCAGATGAAGACTTGATGTGCATTATAGAAAAAGAATGTGAGTCGTCAAAAGAGAAATCATGGAAGATGAGCTTTGATGGTGCATCGAATGCATTGGGGCATGGGATTGGAGCAGTCTTAGTGTCACCAGAAGGGAATCATTATCCACTCACTGCCAGATTAAATTTCTTCTATACCAATAACGTAGTAGAATATGAGGCTTGCATCATGGGACTTCATGCAGCTATTGAATGAGACATCGAAATCTTAGAGGGGCATGGAGACTCAGCGCTGGTGACTTACCAAATCCGTGGAGGTGGGGAAGTGAGAGACTCGAAGTTGGTCAGATATCGTGATCTTGTGGCGGAACTGGTCAAAGAATTCAAAGAAGTGACTTTCAATGAAAAGAAAACCAATTGGCTGATGCCCTGGCCACTTTAAACCGAGAAACAGAAATAATGCCTTTTTAAATGAGCATATATGAGGTCCCTGCACATTGTTTTAGCATTGAAAAAGAGGCAGATGGACAGCCATGGTTCCATGATATCTTAGAATATGTCAAGAATCAAAGGTATCCCGAACAAGCTAACGAGAACAGCAAAAGAACAATCAGAAGAAAGGCGGTAGGATTGTCCTTGATGGAGATATCCTGTACAAAAGAGGAAAAGATCAAGTGCTCTTGAGATGCGTGGATGCTATTGAAGCCAGAAAAATACTTGAAGATGTTCATGAAGGAGTTCGTAGAACGCATGCTAATGGTTTTACTTTGGCTAAGCAGATTATGAGACTCGGTTATTATTGGCTGACAATGGAAAGCGACTGCATTAGTTACGCACGAAAGTGCCACAAGTGTCAAGTTTACAGCGATAAAATTCACGCAGCACCCTCGCCCCTTCATGTCAGGACTTTTCCGTGGCCTTTTTCTATATGGTCTATGGAATGGAAGCTGTGCTACCCATCGAAGTTGAAATCCCCTCTTTACGAGTCTTAATGGAGTCGGAACTAGAAGAATCAGAATGGGTTCGAGCTCGATATGACCAGCTAAATCTTATCAAAGAAAAATGCTCGAAAGTAATTTGTCATGGACAAATGTACCAGAAAAGAATGATCAACGCCCATGACAAGAAGGTGCGGCCAAAAGAATTTCGCGAGGGAGAACTCGTACTGAGAAAGATTCTCCCAATTCAAAAAAGACTTTAAAGGAAAATGGGCACCAAATTGGGAAGGGCCATATGTCGTGAAGAAAGCTTTCTCAGGGGAAGCTTTGATTCTCACTGAGATGGATGGGAAGGAGTTACCAAATCTAGTGAACTCAAATGCTGTGAAGAAATATGATCTAAAAAAAGAAGAAGAAAAAGAAAAAATAGATCAAGATGAAAACCCGAAAAGGCGTCTTGATGTAAAAAAAAATAAAAATAAAAATAAAATAAAAAAGAGATCAAGATGAAAATCCGAAAAGGGCGTCTTGATAAACAAAATATATTAGGATGAAAACCTGAAAGGGCGTCCTAATGAAAGGGGGTTCAGACATAAGGAGCGAGACGATTCGAACAGGGAGTCACGTGGCGAGATTACAATATTTGAAGCAGACTCGGAAGCTCAAAATCTTCTACACAAGAAGCTTTGCTCGAAAAGATCCAGGATGAGGAAACGTGGAAAAGTTCATGCGTTGGATGTCTAGAGCAATTGCGACAATTGAACTTGCTTTCCTTTCATAACATTTCCTTTATTGAATTGTTCCTTGTCAATCTTCTTTGCTTGTCACTTTTGAAATAAATATGAATGTGAGGTATCCCCTTCATACCTACTTCGTCATTTTCATGCATCTCAAGTATGGTTCTTTTTAAATGACAAATAGTGAAATGACATACTCTAAACAAAAGGAGTATTGAGTATTACCTGGATGAGAATTTGGTAAGTACAAGAGCCTCAAAGCAAGGACAAAGTTCAACAGGGGGCAAAAGGGTGATATACGAGAAACGCAGATTACTCGTAAAGCTTGAGGACGGGTACAAAACCTGAAAGGGAAGTCAAGAATCCAAGCAATGAATACAGGTCATCATGAAAGTCGTGACGAAAAAGAGATACATGACAAACAAACCCAGGGCGCATGGCATAATCATGTAGGCATAAAAGCATTTAAGACAAACACGTGCACATCATGATAACATCACGCATGACACATACAGGTACACCAATAAAGCAAGAAGTTTTGACGATAACTGTACCGAACCAAGGAGAAAGAAGGCATTCGAGTTCCACCAGATGATACGTTTTCAATTTCTATTTTCAAAAATCAACTCATATTGCGAGAGGTGAGTTGAGCCTCGGGTCGCACGCTGAGGTATTTTTAATTTCTGTTTTTTTCAATTTTTGTTTGCAAAAATCAACTCCTCAGGTCGCACGCTGAGGTATTTTTAATTTCTGTTTTTCAATTTCTGTTTGCAAAAATCAACTCATCGGGTCGCACGCCGAGGTATTTTTAATTTTTGTTTTTCAATTTCTGTTTGCAAAAATCAACTCCTCGGGTTGCACGCTGAGGTATTTTTAATTTCTGTTTGCAAAAATCAACTCCTCGGGTTGCACGATGAGGTAGTTTTAATTTTTGTTTTTCAATTTCTGTTTGCAAAAATCAACTCCTCCGGTAGCACGCTGAGGTATTTTTAATTTCTGTTTTTTAATTTCTGTTTGCAAAAAAATCAACTCCTCGGGTCGCACGCTGAGGTATTTTTAATTTCTATTTTTCAATTTCTGTTTGCAAAAATCAACTCCTCAGGTCGCACGCTGAGGTATTTTCAATTCCTGTTTTTCAATTTCTGTTTGCAAAAATCAACTCCTCAGGTCGCACGCTGAGGTATTTTCAATTTCTATTTTTCAATTTCTATTTTTTCAAAAAACAAAAAAAAAACAACAAAAAAGAAAAAAGGGGTCAACTCATATTGCGAGAATAAGGAAGCAGTTTGAAAAGTTCAGATTTCATCGAAGTCCCAGTGGAGCAATTAGTAGATCGAAGCTACAAATCTCTTCATATCCTGAAGTCATACTAGAGCAAGTTAAAAATAAACAAGATTGAGGAAAAGCGAATTGAAGCTACGGGTCATGTCTCGTGGAAGTAGTGGCAGAATGGATCAAAGCTACAGGCTACAGCAGAGTTTGAAGATGTTTAAGGGAGACGAGGACCAATAAGTCAAGGCTTGGCCAAGACCGGGCAAAATTGGTTCTCCTATTGTCTTTGCTCTATTCTTGTTTCACGACAATGAGCAAAGAGGGGCAGCTGTAATAACTAATTTTTGCCCGGCCTATATCCAATAAAACCTAACCCAATACCAGACCCAAAATAAACAAAAATAAAACCAAAAATCCAATAATAAAAATGGTCCATAATGTCCTTTTACAAAATTACTAAAAACCCAAAATGGTCCATTACAACCCAATTCCAAAACTAAACCCAAAATTAAACCCAATATTAAAACCAGCCCAAAATAAATTCAAACCCCAAACCCAATTACAACAACCCAAAGCCACCCATAGCCCAAACTGAAACAAAACCTGAACGGCCCAATATAGCCCAAGGACTAAGCAAAATCAGAAAATCTAGTGTTTGGCGCCTCAGCTCCCCATGCGCCCCTGCCGACACCCACGCGCATTTCTCAGCCACTGGACACTCCACCAGCGCCCGCCCCCAAGGCTCGGCCAACACCCACATGCCTCTGACGTCTCCACTCTCGCACGCCTCGATCGCCCGCACGCTGTGCCCATCACCTGCAAAGAAACACGGCCAACGAGAAAGAAAACGACTGACAAACAAAGAAACAGAGAAGTAGAGAAGTATGGAACAAAATATTTGAATAACAATAAAAATTGTATCTCTCGGCTATAAAATCATCCAAAATCAATGTAAAAGGGGGTTCCCTCTTCCGTTTTTACGAACACCGAAAATCGAAAGCAAGAATAAAAAAGAAAAAAAGGTTGATTCTGATTATTGTGTCTATTATATTTTTCTACTTATTTATTTATTTATTTATCTTTTTATTTTAAAAAATTATACATATAAAAAAAAAGAGATGGAAAAAAGAACGAACCTAAATCAGAGCCGTTGTCGGAGCCCTTTTCTCCGTCCTTAAAGCCGAACCAAAGGAGCTTGGGACGTCGAGGGTTCGCCCTTGAAATAGGGGCATCGAACGGCATCAAAGGGTTCTCTTCGTGCGTCGTCAGTCACTGGACACAGGGGTGGTGCGACGGAACAACAGAAGGAAGCCAACTCGTCGGGCAAGAGGAGAAAAAGCTGTAGAGTTTTTTTATTTTTGAAGTTTAAGAGTCTAAAAAAATGAAAAAAGAAGAGATTTGGGCTTTTGAGAGAACTCGAGCGACCCGACCCATTCAGCGGAGGATCCGTGTGTTAATCCCTAAAAAGGGATAATTGCTCGTTGGGTCCTTCCCTTTTTACAGCTCTTTTCGATCAAATCCTGTTTTGCTTTTTGCTTTTTAAATTTCGCCTATGAGCTTTGCGTATATTTTAATTCAATCCACTTTTAAACTATGCGCTTAGAGGCTCAGAATAATTGCGTGTTTGGTACATGTTTGTTCGCACACATCGCATTTTAATCCTTAATCTTATCTAGTTAATTTCGTTTATTTTTAAATTGTCATTTTAAGTTTCTTTTTATTTCGATTGAGTATAGCTTCTGTTATTTTTGTTTTTTGAAATTGTTTTAATAAATTGTCTTTGAATTATTTTATTGATCTTTCAACGTTTTAATTTGTTTTATTTTCTACTTGTAAATATTTTTGTTCATATTTTAAATGTTTAATTTTAAATTCATCCATTACTTTGTTTTAATGATTTAATATAAGTAATCTCAGATACCGTACATACATAATTTTTGATAAAATTATATGCACATATTATTAATACTATATCATTTCATGTATATATATATATATTTTTTCTTTCAAATTTATTTATGAATATGTTTTTAAATCTAATTATGTGTATAGTTTATTTCTTATAAAGATGTTATTTTATATTTTTGTTTATTTCGAATGCTTTCATATACAAATTATTCTTATATTTTCTATGCATAACTATATATTTGAATTATGATATATTTCCTTGTGTATTATCTATTTAGATATTCTTCTTACAATACTATTTTAAACCTCTTTCATAAAATTATTTTTTTTATAATTATTTCAAATCGCTTATTTAAAAGTTTTTTTTTAAAGATAAGGCAATATTGGCGTGTTTAGAAGTACGGGAGATTACATCCTAACGTGTTGGGTGTTGACTTTCCGTTCAACTAAATAACCAAATACCATTTTCATATGCTTTGAAAATCAAAGATGATCTCGATGTCAGAGTATAAAGGTGTTGTATCCTAACGTGTTGGGTATGATACTTTTATTCCTTTGAAATGAGATAAATCTTGAGATTCAATCCCAATTTAACAAATTCTATTTTTTAATTTTTACCCTAGATATTTTCCAGTTTTCAACATTAGGACAACATCAATCAATTTGGTACCAACTTTGGGCGTTACAAGGGTGCTAATCCTTCCTTGCACGTAACCGACTCCCGAACCCGTTTTCTCAGATTCCATAGACCAAAATTATTGTTTTAGTATATCAAAATGTTTTATTAAAACAAAGGTGCCCGATCACACCAAAAAGATCGGTGGCGACTCCCTATTCTTCGTTTTCAAAACCTAAGTCGATTCCCGTTTTTTTCAAAAAATGGTTACGACAGGTCTCATAAATTTTTTTTTAAGCAAGAAAATGACAAAATACATGTTGGCTTTAAGGGTTTAATAAACTTGGAGTGTCTAGAGGTGTTGGAGAAGTGTTGGGTTCGAACTTTGAGGAGAAGGAATTTTCAATTAATTATTAAAGGAACCAGGGCGGTGAGTAGTTGGGCTTTTGAATAAAAATAGGGAAAATTGGCATCAAAGAGCCTTGTGGTGGAGTGGCTAAGTGATGCCACTTAGGGTATAAGAAGGTGGCGTTATGGGCTAGCAAGGAGATCCTAGGTTCGAATCCTAGCTTAGTATTTTTAGAAGTTTAATTTTGTCCTTATAGAAGGTTGGAAGTGGTGTGAGGATGGACTCTAAGGAGAGTGATCAGAAGAGAAAATCTAGGAAAAGGATTGGGGAGTTGTCAGGGAGAAAAACGAGGAGATGCGATGGGAAGAGTTGGAGCCGATTGGGACTTTGGAGGAGTAGGCAGAGTTTCAGTTTTGGGTATAAATAGGGGGTGCCGAATTCCCCCTGTGCTATTTCAGCAAGTATAGTGCTCTATCGAATTCTCCTTCACTTTTTCTGTTCTAAACCTCGCCTCTTCCTTATGTGTTTTCTTTTCTTCTCTTCTAAAGCCTTAAATCGAATATCATTCTCTTCTTTCTCCATTGCTTGTGCCATCCCACCTTCATCTCAATTGTTGGGGACCAAATATTCGTTACTTCAAAAGTCGAAAACCTTTGCTCTTGGAGCCGATTTCTTCATCGCCCCAAACCTTGTGCCGAATACACTAGTGACTAAATCTCTGTCGTGATGTCGTCATTCCTTTGATTTTTGGTGGATCGGATCTTGGAAAATTGAAATCAAGCTTGGATCTACAAGTCTCTACCAAAAAGCTATCCGTACGTTTCGGCTTTTGGGTAAGTGTTCTTGACTTTGGGATAAGTTGGTCGAATAGTCTATAGTAAGAGAAAAGGGTGACTTAAGTGGATACAAGTCACCTATTATTTTGTCTTTAACGATTAAGATTGATGCAGATCTAGGGGATATTTGTGAGTAGTAGCTAAGGAAGAGCTACTAGGGCTGGTGGCACACGGTAAGGTTAAGGTAAGGCTTCGGTTTTTGGTAAATATTGTGGTTAAGTGTGTGATTGATTGGAGGTTGATATTGGTTGTAGGTTCAAGGCTGAGGATAGTGTAACACGTCTCATTTACCAGGTGTGTACATACGTTTCACACACGACAAATCGGTAAAAGCCGAAATCTCAAAAAAATCAAAATGTCGAAAAGGCGAAAAGCCGAAAGGTTGGCGTCGGCAACTATACGAGCCTGCAAACATTCGTGTGGGAACACCGATACGACTACTGGGACCAAGAGAGTGATCTCATGGTCTTGGGCCACTGTTTGGCCAACAGGGCCAGAAGGGGCTAAATGGGCCTGCCGAGCTCGTGGGCCCAAATCAGCAATAGTTAATATGTGAAATTGAATGATGGATTGATATGGATGGTTGTATGATTTGATTATGATCGGGCCTAATGGGCTACATGTATATGATTGGGCTTAGTGGGCCTTTTGGATTTTAGAAATGCATGATAGGGTTTTAATGGACTCTAGGCTTAGTTCTGATGAATTCTTAAACATCATAAAACTTAATTTAATAATCAAACATGTCTGTGGACAAGTCACTAGGGTAGAGTGTGGCAATGGACATATGCATGTCTAGGATTGGATCTAGGGAGGGCTTGGTACTTAAGCAGTCCTAGTGACCCACCTCCTCTTCTCTGGAATCCTACCTGGTGCATAGTGTCTGTTCACTTTAGCCAACAAGGACATGTTGACAGGACAAATGTTCGTAACTTAAAACCCATACTGTTAAGAATTACAGAAATACCGCTAAATTACAAAATTATCGAAATGCCCTTGATTTGTGAAAAGACTAAAATGCCCCTATGTGTTGAATGTAAATTTATGGATGTTACATGTACATTTGCTGTGTAACATCCTGAATTTTAGGGCCTGTGCATTTTGTGTAATGAATGCTTAAATATGTTAAATTGAGAAATGAGGTGTTAATTAGGCTCAGGAATGGGCTGAAGCCTCAGTTAAAATATTCTATTTGGGCATTATAAGTTTTAAAGATAATTATCTATGTTAAAAATATCAAGATTGGGCTTGTGGCCCAGTGGAAAAATGGCGCCACTAAGAGGGAAGGGAGTTGGCGTCACTGGTAAAGGACGAGGCCCAAGTTTTGGCCACTTGGAGCCCATGTTTTTGGGCCAAATTCGGCATTTAAAGAGGAACTAGGGGGGATGGCACAAGGCTATAATTCAGGAAAATTTTAATATTTTTAATTTGTGGATAATAAGCTGATAAAAGAGGGAGGAGTTGGAGCTAATTAAGTCTCTTTTGGATGAGTTTGTAGATTAAGATAAAGGAGAAAAGATAGGATTTATCTGCAAGGTTAGTAAGTGCCAAAATTTCTATAAATAGGGGGGATAGCTAATCAATTCTGGCATTGGAACCCTGCTCTTTCTTCTCTTCCTGTGTCAAAAATTTGAAGGCCATCTCACTTGTTTTCTTTTCTCATCTTTTCTCTTCCAAAAGCTGAAAATCACCATTGTTTTCTCACCTTTTCTTTCTTCTTCTTTGAAATTTCCTTTTAGCCGAATCTTCTGATCTCCATTGTTATTCTTCTCCCATTCACTAAAAGCTGAAACTCCTCATTCAATTCTTCTAAAAGCCGAAAAACACATCTAGATCATCTTTTCGGGATTTCCTTAAAAAGCTGAAAACTCCTAGATCTCTAATCTTCTACGCTTCAATCTTCTTCTGTGATTGCCGAATCTTTCTACAAGGGATAGCCGAAACCTTCTATAGAGGTAAGTATCATTGGAGACTATAGCCAAATGGCTAAATAGTTGGCTAATCTCATGTTTTCCCTCATTTGCGGCATTCTGGGGTTTGAAGGGGATTCATTTGCTTAGATCTCTAAGTCAGAGTTCAGCAACACTCGAATCGTGTTACTTTCAAGATTTCAAGGTAAGGAGATCTACTGATTTTTAACGTATAAATTCGGGTATTTATTAATTCTTGGCCGAATGAAGGGGAGCCCAAATCTTCGTATTCTTCCGGCTTTTGAGCAAGGTTTTAGACTAAGGGTTGTAGATCCAGATAGTAAGGATTTAACTAAGGGAGTAAAACTACGCGATATCAGGTGTGTAACACTTCCACACCATATAGATTGCCTGTTAAAATATGTTTATTAATCTGTTATATTCTGGTTAATACCGAAATCCCGGCATAACGATTGAAACCCAAAGAGGGTAAAAGCAAATCACCAGGTTAGTGATCCCTGTCATTCTAAGTGAATGTTCTGATTAAATGATATGAATATGCTGATTTTCTGTGATTGCATGGGGTTGGATTTGATGAAAGGGGAAGTGTTCTGTTGTAGCGGCTTTTGCCGTGACCTGTTGTAGTGGCTTTTGCCGTGACCTGTTGTAGCGGTTTTTGCCGTGACCTGTTGTAGTGGCTTTTTCCATGACCTGTTGTAATGGCTACGGCCATGATCTGACGATGAGCAGCAAGACTACCATCAACGGCGTGTAGCGGTGTGGGTTGATTGTAGAAATTCCCAATGGTGTGAATGGCTGGTACGGGTGGCGTGTAGCAGATGGAAACCTAGGATTTGGGTTGGGCTTTGCATATTTTCGGATATATTATATTCTGTTATATGTTCTGTGGGGTTAAGGCCCAAATCTAATGGTGCATGAGGGTTGCACACTGAGTCTCGCGACTCACCCTATTATTTTAACAATTTCAGGTAGCACCTAGTGCATCGGACCGGGTTGGAGAGGAGCGCAAGGTGGCCATGCAAGAGAGTACTTGATACAGCAGAAGATTTTACTTAGAACGTTGTTTTTAATATTTTTGATTAAGGGTTTTATATTTCGTTGTAATAAGGCCTTGGGCCACTAGACTATAACTTATGTATTGGTTTTATGTTGGGCTTTTATTATTGGGCATTTAAATTTTATATTTAAGTTAAGACATGTATAAAATTTCGGTTTTTATTTAAAATTCACCACGGTAATTTATAACTTTATATCTTATATGACTTTAATCAAATTATTAAGTTTTTCGGTATAAATGTTTAAACTTGACAAATGTTTTCCAAAAATGTGACATGTTTTACTAAATCTTCTTAGTGACATGCCAGATCCAGTTGTGGTGTTTGGGCCAGGTTTGGGGTGTTACAAATTGGTATCAGAGCCCGGTTCAAAACTCAGCTTTGGGGTTTTGGGATCAAAACGTTTTCTAAAAATGGATTTTTGAAACATGCATATTTGTAAATGATACATGATGGTCTGTTAGCTCGGCATGGCACCTGCGTCTCCGGCCCAAGTCCGCCAGGTAAGTATTCTGAACTCACTGTGTGTTATATATGTATGTGGGCTTGATGGGCTTGATGGGACGTAGGCTATTTAAATTTGATGGACTCTAGGCTTAGCTTAAACAACTTCTTAAAACTCATAAGACTTAATCTCACTAAATAAACCCGTGAACGAGTCGCAAGACTAGGGTGTGGCAATAGGCATGCGCATCTCTAGGATTGGATCCGGAAGAGCCTGGTACTTAAGCAGTCTGAGTGACTCACCTCCTCTTCGCTGGAATCCTACCTGGTGCATAGTGACTGTTCACCCTAGCCACGAGGATTTGTTGACGGGCCAAACTCTATAATTAAAACCCGAAAGGGACCAGCCATCCTATTTTGTAAAATTAAAAAATTGCCTTGATTTGTAAAATGACCAAAATATCCCTGATTGTAAAATCCCTAAACTATCCCTGATTTATAAAATGACTAAAATACCCTTATTTCACAAAATTATCAAGGAACCCTATTTTGCAAAATTTTCAAAGTGCCTCCAAGTTTTGCATAATTTTCAAAATACTCTTGATTTATGAAAATATCCTCGAATACCCTGGATTTGTAAAACTATCAAAATTTGAGAAATTACTAAAGCACCACCTGGATGGCAAAATTTCCAAAATACCCAAGTTTTGCAAATTACCCGAAAACTCTTAAGACCTACAAGAAATACCCGGTTTACAAAATCAACAAAATTTGAGCAATTACCGATGAACTCCCGTTTGAAAAGAAAAACACAACAACAAATAAACAAAAACAACAATCACCAAAATACCACTATCTCTTTTAGAATCAAAATTTCCAAAATTTTAAAATGATATATACCTTTCTTTCGAAAATCATCAATATACTTTATTTTGTCAAATTACAAAATACCCTGTAGGATAAAATTACGAAAAACCCCTGGGTAGTGAAATGATGAAAATACCCTTATGTGGTGAATGTGATTGCATGGATATGATATGTATGTTGAGGTGTGAATGCATGTGGTTTCTAGAATTAGGAGGTAAACTTGAGATTGAAAAATGTAGATAGGTTCGAATTCGAAAGAATCACTCTTAAAACTACTTTTCATAAGATTGTTGTGGATAATCAGTGGGAAGAGTTAACAACTCATAAAATTTCTAATCAGATAAACACCGATTGGAAGAATGAGTACAAGGGGACAAGGACGCTTTGGATGCGAATACTGGTGCGTACTCTACCATAGTATTCTAAGTGTTTATTTTGGCTCTATAATTAGAGTGCGCAGCGAAAGCATAGTGGTGAGACTTAGGTAGTACGATTACTAGTTAGTTGGAAATTTCAAGGACGAAATTTCTTTAAGGAGGGTAGAACTGTAACATCCTGAATTTTAGGGCCTGTGTATTTTGTGTAATGAATTCTTAAATATGTTAAATTGAGAATTGAGGTATTATTTGGGCTCAGGAATGGGCTGAGACCTCAGTTAAAATATTCTGTTTGGGCATTATAAGTTTTAAAGATAGTTATCTATGTTAAAAATATCAAGATTGGGCTTGTGGCCCAGTGTAAAAATGCCACTAAGAGGGAAGGGAGTTGGCGTCACTGGTAAAGGAGGAGGCCCAAGTTTTGGCCGCTTGGAGCCCATGTTTTTGGGCCAAATTCGGCATTTAAAGAGGAGCTAGGGGGGACGGCACAAGGATATAATTTAGGAAAATTTTAATGTTTTTAATTTGTTGATAATAAGATGATAAAGGAGGGAGGAGTTTGAGCTAATTAAGTCTATTTTGGATGTGTTAGTAGATTAAGATAAAGGAAAAAAGATAGGATTTATCTGCAAGTTTAGGTAAGTGCCGAAATTTCTATAAATAGGGGGGATAGCTAATCAATTCTGGCATTGGAACCCTACTCTTTCTTCTCTTCCTGTGCCGAAAATTTGAAGGCTATCTCACTTGTTTTCTTTTCTCATCTTTTCTCTTCCAAAAGCCGAAAATCACCATTGTTTTCTCACCTTTTCTTTCTTCTTCTTTGAAATTTCCTTTTAGCTGAATCTTCTGATCTCCATTTTTATTCTTCTCCCATTCACTAAAAGCCGAAACTCCTCATTCAATTCATCTAAAAGCTAAAAAACACATCTAGTTCATCTTTTCGGGATTTCCTCAAAAAGCCGAAAACTCCTAGATCTCTAATCTTCTACGCTTCAACCTTCTTCTGTGATTACCGAATCTTTCTACAAGGGATAGCCGAAACCTTCTATAGAGGTAAGTATCGATTTGGGTTTTCTTTTGATCTTTTTCAGGTTTTGGAGACTATAGCCGAATGGCTAAATAGTTGGCTAATCTTGTGTTTTCTCTCATTTGTGGCATTCTGGGATTTGAAGGGTATTCATTTGCTTATATCTCTAAGTCGGAGTTCAGTAACACTCGAATCGTGTTACTTTCGGGATTTCAAGTTAAGAAGATCTACTGATTTTTAACGTATAAATTCGGGTATTTATTAATTCTTGGCCAAATGTAGGGGAGCCCAAATCTTCGTATTCTTCCAGCTTTTGAGCAAGGTTTTAGACTAAGGGTTGTTGATCCAGATAGTAAGGATTTAACTAAGGGAGTAAAACTACGCGATATCAGGTGTGTAACACTTCCATACCATATAGATTGCCTGTTAAAATATGTTTATTAATCTGTTATATTCTGGTTAATGCCGAAATCACGGCATAACGATTGAAACCCAAAGAGGGTAAAAGCAAATCACCAGGTTAGTGATCCCTGTCATTCTAAGTGAATGTTCTGATTAAATGATATGAATATGCCGATTTTCTATGATTGCATGGGGTTGGGTTTGATGAAAGGTGAAGTGTTCTGTTGTAGCGGCTTTTGCCGTGACCTGTTGTAGCGGCTTTTGCCGTGACCTGTTGTAGCAGTTTTTGCCATGACCTGTTGTAGTGGCTTTTGCCATGACCTGTTGTAGTGGCTACGGCCATGATCTGACGATGAGCAGCAAGACTGCCATCAACGGCGTGTAGCGGTGTGGGTTGATTGTAGAAATCCCCAATGGTGTGAATGGCTGGTACGGGTGGCGTGTAGCGGATGGAAACCTAGGATTTGGGTCGGGCTTTGCATATTTTCGGATATATTATATTCTGTTATATGTTCTGTGGGGTTAAGGCCCAAATCTAATGGTGCATGAGGGTTGCACACTAAGTCTCGCGACTCACCCTATTATTTTAATAATTTCAGGTAGCACCTAGTGCATCGGACCGGGCTGGAAGGAGCGAAAGGTGGCCATGCAAGAGAGTACTTGATACAGCAGAAGATTTTACTTAGAACATTGTTTTTAATATTTTTGATTAAGGGTTTTAAATTTCGTTGTAATAAGGCCTTGGGCCACTAGACTATAACTTATGTATTGGTTTTATGTTGGGCTTTTATTATTGGGCATTTAAATTTTATATTTAAGTTAAGACATGTATAAAATTTCAGTTTTTATTTAAAATTCACCAAGGAAATTTATAACTTTATATCTTATATGACTTTAATCAAATTATTAAGTTTTCCGGTATAAATGTTTAAACTCGACAAATGTTTTCCAAAAATGCGACATGTTTGGGCCGGGTTTGGGGTGTTACAAATTGGTATCAGAGCCTGGTTCAAAACTCGGCTTTGGGGGTTTTGGGCTCAAAACGTTTTCTAAAAATGGGTTTTTGAAACATGTATATTTGTAAATGATACAGGATGGTCTGTTAGCTCGGCATGGCACCTGCGTCTCCGGCCAAAGTCTGCCAGGTAAGTATTCTGAACTCACTGTGTGTTATATATGTATGTGGGCTTGATGGGCTTTATGGGACGTAGGCTATTTAAATTTGATGGACTCTAGGCTTAGCTTAAACAACTTCTTAAAACTCATAAGACTTAATCTCACTAAACAAACCCGTGAACGAGTCGCAAGACTAGGGTGTGGCAACAGGCATGTCTAGGATTGGATCCGGAAGAGCCTGGTACTTAAGCAGTCTGAGTGACTCACCTCTTCTTCGCTAGAATCCTACCTGGTGCGTAGTGACTGTTCACCCTAGCCACGAGGATTTGTTGACTGGCCAAACTCTATAATTAAAACCCGAAAGGGACCAGCCATCCTATTTTGTAAAATTAAAAAATTGCCTTGATTTGTAAAATGACCAAAATATCCCTGATTGTAAAATCCATAAACTATCCCTGGTTTATAAAATGACTAAAATACCCTTATTTCACAAAATTATCAAGGAACCCTATTTTGCAAAATTTTCAAAGTACCTCTAAGTTTTGCATAATTTTCAAAATACTCTTGATTTATGAAAATATCCTCGAATACCCTGGATTTGTAAAACTATCAAAATTTGAGAAATTACTAAAGCACCCCCTGGATGGCAAAATTTCCAAAATACCCAAGTTTTGCAAATTACCCAGAAACTCTTAAGACCTACAAGAAATACCCGGTTTACAAAATCAATGAAATTTGAGCAATTACCGATGAACTCCCGTTTGAAAAAAAAAAACACAACAACAACAAACAAAAACAACAATCACCAAAATACCACTATCTCTTTTAGAATCAAAATTTCCAAAATTTTAAAATGATATATACCTTTCTTTCGAAAATCATCAATATACTTTATTTTGTCAAATTACAAAATACCCTGTAGGATAAAATTATGAAAAACCCCTGGGTAGTGAAATGATGACAATACCCTTATGTGGTGAATGTGATTGCATGGATGTGATATGTATGTTGAGGTGTGAATGCATGTGGTTTCTAGAATTAGGAGGTAAACTTGAGATTGAAAACTGTAGATAGGTTCGAATTCGAAAGAATCACTTTTAAAACTACTTTTCATAAGATTGTTATGGATAATCAGTGGGAAGAGTTAACAACTCATAAAATTTCTAATCAGATAAACGCCGATTGGAAGAATGAGTACAAGGGGACAAGGACGCTTTGGATGCGAATACTGGTGCGTACTCTACCATAGTATTCAAAGTGTTTATTTTAGCTCTAGAATTAGAGTGCGCAGCGAAAGCATAGTGGTGAGACTTAGGTAGTACGCTTACTAGTTAGTTGGAAATTTCGAGGATGAAATTTCTTTAAGGAGGGTAGAACTGTAACATCCTGAATTTTAGGGCATGTGCATTTTGTGTAATGAATGCTTAAATATGTTCAATTGAGAATTGAGGTATTAATTGGGCTCAGGAATGGGCTAAGACCTCAGTTAAAACATTCTGTTTGGGCATTATAAGTTTTAAAGATAGTTATCTATGTTAAAAATATCAAGATTGGGCTTGTGGCCCAGTGGAAAAATGGCGCCACTAAGAGGGAAGGGAGTTGGCGTCACTAGTAAAGGAGGAGGGCCAAGTTTTAGCCACTTGGAGCCCATGTTTTTGGGCCAAATTCGGCATTTAAAGAGGAGCTAGGGGGACGGCACAAGGCTATAATTCAGGAAACTTTTAATGTTTTTAATTTGTGGATAATAAGCTGATAAAGGAGGGAGGAGTTGGAGCTAATTAAGTCTCTTTTGGATGAGTTAGTAGATTAAGATAAAGGAGAAAAGATAGGATTTATCTGCAAGGTTAGGTAAGTGCCGAAATTTCTATAAATAGGGGGGATAGCTAATCAATTCTGGCATTGGAACCCTACTCTTTCTTCTCTTCCTGTAACACCCCAAACCCGGCCCATTTGTGTGACCGAATTTGAAATGCCACTGCGGAAAAACGTTTGAAAAACTTTTGACTTAGAGTTTAAAACATAAAAGATTTGTTGTCTTTACTAAAACATTGTGTAATTAAAGTTCCAAATAAAATTAAGTTGTTTAAAATAAAACATTTTCAAATAATAATATAATCGAAAATTTAACTTAAAACATAATAAAAATTCTTAAATACTTAAAATGGCCCTTATTACAATAATTAAATACTTAAAATACTGAAACATAAATTGTATAAAGAAAATCCTCTTTTGCATGGGCCACCTCGTATCCACTCCAACCCGGTCCGAGCATCACCTGAAAGGTTTGAGAAAAATTGGGTGAGTCACACAGACTCAGTGTGTAATTAATCCACTGAATTCCACCCACATGTTAACCACATATTAACCCATATAACAGATAACAAGATATCATATTCACATTTTACCACATTCTGGGCTTGGCCCACATTCGTATCACATTATCAGGTAACAGGGTAATTAACCCCATAATTCCACATATCGGGCTTAACCCATTTCCACACTGATCCACATTTATAAACTGGGCTTGGCCCATTTTCACATTAATTCACATATCCATTGAGATTATGCAAAATGCACCCAACCCAACCTAGGTCCATCCTCTACACAACCCCGTATCCAGCCTACCACACACCAGGGGATTAACAAATCACCCTCTCCTTTTCACTCCAAAGGCAATCAATGCCGTCCACGTGCAATTAAGCACAATAATCCACAACGCGACCTCGGTCAGCGCCAAATCACGATGTAGCCGTAGCTAACACCAAAACCACGATGGGACACAAAGTCACTCATCAACCACGATATGGCACATAGCCGATATCAACCACGATGAGGCACACAGCCACTCATCAAGCCACGCGAACTAAATCGCAATTAATCCACAACGTGACCTCAGTCAACGTCAATCCACGATGTAGCTCAAGGCTAACATCAAACCACGTACTCGAAGTACACCCGTACCTTCTTTCATATCATATCCCAACCCATGCACATGTAACATAAATAATGATATAATATAATGATGCGTGAGCATGTTCATCAAGCATAGTCATAACACATATTCATATTAATAATCACATATCATCAGGTTTGGTACTTACCGGATTATCAACATACCCCTTTAAGGGTATTTATCTCATAACTTTTACTACACTTGTTAGTACATAATCAACACATACAAATATAGAAAAAACCCGGAAAATGGTGGGTTAATCACACACCTGCCTATTAGTGAAATCCCGAACTACTCGAATCTAACACGATCTCGAAACGTGGTTCTTCCTTCTCCCTTAAAGCCGATTTGGTCTCCTACCAAATCCCAAATCACACTCTGAGTTCCCTTCCTTTAGCTACACACAAAAGAACACCTTTTATGGCACTAAGAACAATCGGCCATGCCACAAAACTATAAACAAGGCCATACAGCCACACCAACAAATCCCGAAGGGTTATCGAACGTAATACCAAGTCTTACCTATTGACTTACCCCAAAAAGATTGTCAAAGATTTGAGGCTTAGAACGATTGCATCCAAAGTCTCGAGGAGTCTATCTTCCAAAACCGATTGAATGAATCAAAAGAAGTCCTACCCTTGAATATTCGGCCAAAAATAATACAAAAAGGAAATGGATTGTTTCAGCTATATGGTTATGAAAGAAGAAAAGTATGTGAATAGAAAAGAGAATAAAAGTGAGAGAGAGAATTCGATTTAATCAACAATGGAAGAAAGAAAAGAGAGAGTTTGAAGAAGAGAAAGGTTCGGCCAAAAGAAAAAGAAAGAGAATGTGATTCAGCAAAGATCAAAAGAAGAAAAGAGAGAGATGCAAGAAATAAGGTTCGGCCAACACCTATTTTTGCCTAAAAGAAATGTGTACAAAATTGCACCTAAAGATCAAATGTTGTTTCGGTTCAAAGGGATAAATGAAAGAAAGTAAAAGTAGGATTTGGTTTCCAACAAAATGAGGCTAAAACCAAAAGCTATATTGCACCAAAAGCATAACACACATTCGGCCAAGGAGAGGAATTTTGGAGAGAAAGAAAAACAATGCAAAAAGATGTTCAAATGACAAAAATTGGCCAACTATTCCCTCCAAGCTACCTATCACATTCGGCCACCCCCCTAGCCATACATGCCGTCCACATTCAACCACTAAAGGCCTAGGAATACTTTCCAAAACATTTTCCTAAAGCCTAGCCTTATGTCTCCCCAACCTTCCATAACCTTTAGATTCTTATCCCCAAATTCATGCTTTCCCTAAACATATATTCAACTTACCAAAATTAATAGTCCAACCTATCATAAATAAGTTTGACCTTCCATCAATGCTAGAATGAGCAAAATAAAATCCTTAAAATGTTTCCCATGCTACTCGAACCATTTCCCTCATGCCACCTTTCATGCATCTTAACCACTATGCCACTAACTCTACATGTGCTTTAATTAACACTTAAATTAACTTAAGTGTCAAGCTCACTTACTCCACTTCATTAAATATTCAATACTAAGAATTAATCTAACTTCCTAAATAAAAATCAAGCCTTCACAAGACTATGCTAACACACAAAATTCATACCCGGGCCAACACAAATAATACTCAAATTTTCCTAAAGCCCAAGGCCCAATCCTACTAGGCCCAATTTCGGGATATTACACTTCCTGTACCGAAAATTTGAAGGCCATCTCACTTGTTTTCTTTTCTCATCTTTTCTCTTCCAAAAGCCAAAAATCACCATTGTTTTCTCACCTTTTCTTTCTTCTTCTTTGAAATTTCCTTTTAGCCGAATCTTCTAATCTCCATTGTTATTCTTCTCCCGTTCACTAAAAGCCGAAACTCCTCATTCAATTCTTCTAAAAGCCGAAAAACACATCTAGTTCATCTTTTCGGGATTTACTTAAAAAGCCGAAAACTCCTAGATCTCTAATCTTCTACGCTTCAATCTTCTTCTGTGATTGCCGAATCTTTCTACAAGGGATAGCCGAAACCTTCTATAGAGGTAAGTATCGATTTGGGTTTTCTTTTGATCTTTTTCGGCTTTTGGAGACTATAGCTGAATGGCTAAATAGTTGGCTAATCTCGTGTTTCCTCTCATTTGCGGCATTCCGGGATTTGAAGGGGATTCATTTGCTTAGATCTCTAAGTTAGAGTTCAGTAACACTCGAATCGTGTTACTTTCAGGATTTCAAGGTAAGGAGATTTACTGATTTTTAACGTATAAATTCGGGTATTTATTAATTCTTGGCCGAATGTAGGGGAGCCCAAATCTTCGTATTCTTCCGGCTTTTGAGTAAGGTTTTAGACTAAGGGTTGTAGATCCAGATAGTAAGATTTAACTAAGGGAGTAAAACTACGCGATATCAGGTGTGTAACACTTCCACACCATATAGATTGTCTGTTAAAATATGTTTATTAATCTGTTATATTCTGGTTAATGCCGAAATCATGGCATAACGATTGAAACCCAAAGAGGGTAAAAGCAAATCACCAGGTTAGTGATCCCTGTCATTCTAAGTGAATGTTCTGATTAAATGATATGTATATGCCGATTTTCTGTGAATGCATGGGGTTGGGTTTGATGAAAGGGGAAGTGTTCTGTTGTAGCGGCTTTTGCCGTGACCTGTTGTAGCGGCTTTTGCAGTGACCTGTTGTAACGGTTTTTGCCGTGACCTGTTGTAGTGGCTTTTGCCATGACCTGTTGTAGTGGCTACGGCCATGATCTGACGATGAGCAGCAAGACTACCATCAACGGCGTGTAGCGGTGTGTGTTGATTGTAGAAATCCTCAATGGTGTGAATGGTTGGTACGGATGGCATGTAGCGGATGGAAACCTAGGATTTGGGTTGGGCTTTGCATATTTTCGGATATATTATATTCTGTTATATGTTCTGTGGGGTTAAGGCCCAAATCTAATGGTGCATGAGGGTTGCACACTGAGTCTCGCGACTCACCCTATTACTTTAACAATTTCAGGTAGCACCTAGTGCATCGGACCGGGTTGGAGAGGAGCGCAAGGTGGCCATGCAAGAGAGTACTTGATACAGCAGAAGATTTTACTTAGAACATTGTTTTTAATATTTTTGATTAAAGGTTTTAAATTTGGTTGTAATAAGGCCTTGGGCCACTAGACTATAACTTCTGTATTGGTTTTATGTTGGGCTTTTATTATTGGGCATTTAAATTTTATATTTAATTTAAGACATGTATAAAATTTCGGTTTTTATTTAGAATTCTCCAAGGTAATTTATAACTTTATATCTTATATGACTTTAATCAAATTATTAAGTTTTCTGGTATAAATGTTTAAACTCGACAAATGTTTCCCAAAAATGCAACATGTTTTACTAAATCTTCTTAGTGACATGCCAGG
Organism: Gossypium australe; assembly: GCA_005393395.2. NCBI lineage: Eukaryota > Viridiplantae > Streptophyta > Magnoliopsida > Malvales > Malvaceae > Gossypium > Gossypium australe. The sequence goes on along the minus strand of CM016617.1, from coordinate 81,198,817 downwards.
TTCGGTCGTGGTGTTTGGGCTGGGTTTGGGGTGTTACATGCTGCATTCAGATGATATTCTGTTTAGGATGCATATGGGTGGGAATTATGGAACGGAGGAAGTATATGAGGATCGCATGGTTGCTTGACAATTGTGGATCCACCGATGGCTTTCTAAGCCTATTATATGATAAGTAGCTTTGCTGCAACGTTTTCTCAGGTGATCCTCAGTAGGCGGTTCGACGGATGGAGGGACTTAGAGGTGGCCAACTAGCAAGACGATTAAACCAGTTTTTCTTAATATCTAAATCTAGATTTTAAGTTATTTATTTTAAGTTATTTTATTTCGGATTGTAATCAGGTTTTCCCTCTAGTTATTATCCCATTACTTCCACTATGCATTGAAATTTTGAAATGGAACCTGGATTTATTTCTTTTAAGCATATTTCAAGTTTTTTTGGAAAATAATGGTGTTTTAAGAATGAGCTTCCGCTGTCAAAGGAAATTTTTACATAGAACAAGAAATAGTTTTTGGCTATACCTCATTTTGAAAGCAAATTGGATTTTACTTAACTTTTCTCTAAAAGTGTAACACCCCAACCCGGTCAATACGCCACGACCGAATCTGGTATGTCACAGAGGAAAACGTTTTGAAGAAAAATGAGTTCACGATTTAAATTTTGTGAAAAACCTTTTTGAAATTCTATATTTGTAGAAAAAAAGTTTAAGACTGAAATCTACTTTGAAATTACATAAAACTTTAATATAAGTAAGTAAATCATAAGTTAGAAAAGATTTATATCATTTTAAGAAAACTCAAATTATTACTTTGAAACCATTTACATTTGATAGTAGTAACTAAATATTTGTAAATCATTTAATATATCAAAAACACTTAAGTTGTTGAAATTGTCAATTAATTTATGTTACCCGATGATAACGTTTAAAAACCATCGCGTTGTGAAGTTTAGAAAACATTGGGCTCAATTATTAAATTAACCAAATAATTTATAAGCCATATTTTAAATCAATTCCAAATCATAAATATAATCCAAAATCATAATTTGAGAGGCCTTATTACAAACCCATAAAAATATAAAACCAAATTTAAATAAAGTAAAGTTCTCAAACCAAAGTTCACGTAGAACCCAAATTTATTGCATGGCCTCCTCGAGTTCATCCGGCTCCACATCCGCGATCTCACGAATCACCTGAAATGATAAGGGAGAAGGTGAGTCACCAAGACTCAGTGCATATTCCCTCTCCCGGGTAAATGCCACATTCTTACACAAATTATAACAAAGTACATATATGCATAATGCACCCAACCTAGCCATCCATAACTCCTTCTCTACCCCGTGTGGTACCAAACCACTGGTGGTGCCAAACCACTGGTGTCCAAAGACACAATTGTGTTACCAAAACACTGGTGACCGAAGTCACAAATCAAGTGATGGGGCCAACCCATCGTGTGATACCAAATCACTGGCAGACGATCCCATATCTCAAAAGTGGGGCCAACCCACGGTGGTGTAAACCACAGGGACAAGTCGCTATGAGGTGCCAAACCTCTGGTGTTCGAAGACACGAATGTGATACCAAATCACTGGTGGTTCCAAACCACTGGTGCCCGAAGACACAAACCGAATGATGGGGCCAACCCATCGTGTGATACCAAATCACTGGCGTCAATCCCATATCTCAAAGTGGGGCCAACCCACGGTGGTGTTAACCACAGGGACGAGACGCTATGAGGTGCCAAACCTCTGGAGGTGCCAAACCTCTAGTGACCGAAGTCACAATATGATACCAAATCACTAGAGATACCAAATCTCTGGTGTCCGAAGACACAAATCTTCCCCCTCCTCTCATGTTGCCCATACCAATGCAATATATACAAATCATGTCAATATACTTTAATATGAAACATATAATAAATACCATAAATCATAGATCATGATTTCAATCCACATGTATTAACAACATATCGAAACGGACTTACCCGAATCCTCATTCATACCATCATGGTATCAAATCCAAATCTCATCGTTTTTCCCACTTTCATAATATGATTAGTAAAAACACACATATACATACATATATAAACCAAGTTATAAAGTGTGTAAGATACACACCTTTCACCAACGCAAATACTAACTTCCGAAGATCCGATCTACCGCACTAGATCACTTTGTCCTACAATCGGTCAATACTAAAAATTATTAGCAAAGGCCATTCGGCCAAACCACAATACTTTAATCCTAAAACTTTAGTCTTACAAAAGAATAATGAATCAACTAAAATCCTTACCCTTTGACTTACCAACCTTTGATTGCTAGAGAGAGATAGGGCTTAAATCAATCGCTTCCAAAGTCCCAAAGAGCCTATCTTTCAAAACCGATTGTACATAAAAATCAAAGAAACTATCCTTGAATATTCGGCCAAAACAAGGACTAAAAGAGAGGAAGAAGGTTCGGCTATTTGGTTGTGAAAGAAGAAAATATGTGAGTAGAAAAGAGAATAGACATGAGAGAGAGAACTCGGTTTAATCAACAATGGAAGAAAGAAAAATGAGTTTGGAGAAGAAAGAGGTTCGGCCAAATGAAAGAAAAAGAATAAGAGAGAAAATGGGGTTGAAAGATTCGGCCAACTCTTTGTTTACCAAAAAGAAAAGTGCATAAAATGCCAAAATGGAGTTTTAGTTTCAAGTGGAAAGATGAGAGAAAGAAAATAGTATTTTTGGTTCAATGAAATGAAGGCTAAAACAAAAGCAAAATTTGCACAAAATGTACAATAATCGGCCAAAGAAGAGTTTTTGGAGAGGAAAAACAAAATGCAAAAAGATGCACAAAAGAGGAATTGGCCAAATATTCCCCCCCTAAACCACCTAACAAAATTCGGCCACCCACCTAGACACCCATACCGTCCACATACAACACTAAAAGCATAGGAATTGTTTCCAAAACATTTTCCACAAGCCAAGCCTTTTGTCCCCTTAATATACCATAACTTCAAGATATCCTTCCATAACCTTAAGAATCTTATCCCCAATATCAAGCTTTCCTTAATCATAATTTCAACTTACCAAAAGAAATAGTCCAACCTATCATAAACATAGGTTGACCGGCCATCAATGCTAATACACAAAAATAAACCTTCAAAATGCTAAACATACCACTCGAACCTCTAACCTCAAGCTACCTTTCAAGCTCCTTAACCAACTTGCCACTTACTCCTCTTGTGCTATAAATGAACACTTAAATTAACTTAAGTGCTAAGCTCACCTAATCCACTTCATTAAATAAGCCATACTAAAATTTATTCTAACTTCCTAATTAAAATCAAACCTTCACAAGACTATGCTAACACACAAAATTCATATCCAAGCCAACACAAAAATAAATAATATTCTAATTTTCCTAAAGCCCAATTCCCAATCGGCCCAATCCTACTAGGCCCAATTTTGGGATGTTACAAAAAGGGTTTTCAATGAAAATAAGGTTTTCGCAAAAACATTTCAATGTGACACGCCGGACTCGGGCCTAACTTCTAGGCCGAGTTTGGGGTGTTACAATGCCTTTCTTTGAAATTTCACCTATCCATGTCCATTTTTGTCCGTAAAAATAAAAATTGGTCAAATTGCTATTTAAGACCCTCTAATTAAAAATCCATGGCAACTTCATGCTCAAAGCTTCTAGAATGTATATTTTGTAACTTATTCAATTTAGTCCTAAATTTCAAATTAGTCACTGTATGCATAAAATTTATTCACGAAATTTTCACACAATCATGCAATCAAGCTATAGACATCAAAATGTTCATAAAATACTTATTTCTACTTCGAATTTGGGGTCTCAAAACTACTATTCTAACTAGACCCAAAATCGGGATGTTACACACTGAGGAGTAGAATCATGTAAACTCGCATGGGGAGCTTCGCTGATACACAGGTTGTCACTTAAGCTCACGTGGGGGGCTTCGTTGATACACAACTTATCACTTAAGCTCACGAGGGGAGCTTTACTAATTACACTATTCATCACTTAAGCTCATGAGAGAGCTTTACTGATTACCCAACTTATCACTTAAGCTCACGAGGGGAGCTTCGCTGATTACACAACTTATCACTTAAGTTCACGAAGGGAATTTTTCTAATTACACAACTTATCACTTGAACTCATGAGGAGAGCTTTTTTGATTAAACAACTTATAAAACTATTTTTGAAAACATTCTTTGAAACCTTAGCTCGCATAGGAGCTCACACAAAACGATTCTTTAAAAATCATATTTTCAAACCGTATTTGGAAACAGAGGTTCATAGCTTTTAAAGATATCTTTTTAGAAAACTTACCTTTGAAACTTGTTTCAAAAACATAATTCTTAAAGAAAACATATCAATAAAAATCGAGTATCTTGGCAGTTAACATACTCCACATAATTCCAGACCACTCACCGAAAAATGGAGAAACTTAAACAAGTTTAACTTTTCCTTATCCTTGTTGGTAGATGGTTTGACTGGTTTGCAACAACATACACACATATTACTTAAGCAAAACAAGACATACAAAATTCATGCAATGCGAACCTGGACAATCACACTCAACAAGATAGAGACTTACTTTGAGAGATACGATTTGAGTTAGAATAGAGACATTGATGACAGAATATTTAGTGAATAATTCATAGTATTAATGGACGTATTTATAGATCTAAGAGTCCTGATAATCTTTGGATACCTTAATTGACTTAGGAAAGTTGTTACTTGTACATACAGTATGTAACACCCCTTACCCGTATTCGATGTCGGAATAGGGTACGAGGCATTACCGAAACACATACACTTGTAAATGCATTAAACCAAGTCATAAAATTTCATCCAAATTATGCATCATCACAAACATACAACTTGAATAACACTAGCCAACATCAATGGCCATATATAAAATAAACTACTAAATATTAAAGGCCAAACCAATTATGACATATACAAATGGCTAAGTCCCCTATACATGCCTTAAACTTAAGAGGTTTGTATTCACTTTTACCCCACGATGATATCTTGATAGTGTGATTACATCTCCGGCGATCTCCAACTCGAGCTAGCATACTATAAGATATGGGAAAGGAAGGGAAGTAAGCTACAAAGCTTAGTAAGTAAGTATGTAAATAATTAATAATGGATTTATTAAGTTTACAGAACAACACAATCAAATTTAAAATCAATTTCATCATTTATTCAAGTTTGGAGCAAGCTGTCTATTCGAGTCGCAGTCACTAAATTATTTTTAGCTGAAGCTACGAAACTCCAAATTAATATCCGTAAATTTTCCTTGAAACTAGACTCATTTATCTTCTCACCATAAAATTTTCAGAATTTTTGGTCTTTCCAATTAGTACATTTTATTCATTAAAATTCCCCTATTTCGCTGTTCGACTACTCTGACCACTTTTCACTACGAACCAATTTTATCATTATACAGAATTCATATGATGATAAAATTTATTTCATTTGCAAATAGACTCATTAAGGATCTCAATCATATAACTTATATCCCATAATTATTTTTTAGAATTTTTAATGATTTTTCCAAGACAGAACAGGGGATCAAGTAACCATTCTGAACCAGTCTCACAAAAGTTTAAATATCTCAAACTATACAATTTCTTTACTTTCTCTGTTTCTTTTATATAAAAATAGACCCAATAAGCTTTAAATAAATATCTCATACAACTTATAATTCCATTTCTACCATTTTTGGTGATTTTTCAAATTCACATCACTGCTGCTGTCCAAAACAGTTTTATTATAAATTTTTGCTTTCTCTCACTTTAGTTGTATTCATTACTTACCTATAACAATCATTCCAATTTCCAATCACATATTGAGCATATTGCTCATGCATTACACATACATATACATATACTTATCACTAAAACATCTCACATAATTTCATTTAGTCAGTTTTCCCGTTGAACGCTTCGGAATAATAACGAATATGCGGTGGTTTCGCACACAGCCCACCTTTGAAATCGAAGCTCTCTTGTACACATAGTGGCCTTCACTCAATACCACTCATGTGACCTAGCTCGATTGTACTCATAATTCTGGCTCTCTTGTACATATGGTGGCCTTCACTTAGCACCACTCATATGACCTAGCCTTCTCGTAGCTCTCTTGTACACATAGTGGCTCACACCATATACCACACATGTGACCTAGCTACATATAGCTTTCTTGTACACATGGCGTACTCTCGGTACTACACATGTGACCTAGCTACGTATACAAAATCTCTTGTAGCTCTCTTGTGCACATAGTGGCCTACACTTAGTATCACTCATGTGACCTAGCTACATGCTAATTACATCTTTCGATTCCGAAGGTTCAAACGGGAAATAACTCACTTTTTAACACTTTATTCCATTCTTTCAATAGTTAATTATGATTCAAAAATCAGATACAATACATTAAACATGCTGAAATATAAAACATCAATAAAAACAATGAATTATCTACATATTACTTACCTCGGTGCAAAATATGGCGAAATTTGCAATTTAGTCCTTAACCTTTTCTTTTCTCCGATCAAGGTCAATTCCTCGTCTTTCTTGATCTATAATAACATATTTAACTCATTTAATACTCACATTATTCAATTTAGTCCAAAAATCACACTATGACAAAATTACATTTTTGCCTTCTAACTTTCACAAAATTATGATTTTGCCCCTAGGCTCAAAAATTAAACTTCATCCTATTTTCCTACATTTTAGGACATGCTGAACATTTTTCCCTTCTATGGAAACATCAAATTCTCACTCTAACATGTACTTATGAACATTAGGTATTTTTACCGATTATGTCGTTTTACTCGTTTTACTCGTTTTACGTAAAATCGCTTAGCAAAAGTTGTTTAACATAATTTCAGCCTTCATATTCTATCATAAAACATCAAAATAAACACATTTCACCTATGGGTATTTTTCCAAATATGAACCCTAGATTAAAATATTGCTAGAATAAGCTAAACCGAGTTATCGAGATTCCAAAAACGTAAAGAACATGAAAAATGGGGCTTGGATTGACTTACTATGGAGCTTGGAAGCTTGGAAACCCTAGCTATGGAGTCCCCCCTTGAAAATTCGGCCTAAGGAAGAAGATGGCAACCTTTTTCCATCTTTTTCCCATTTAATTTCCTTTTTATTACCAAATGACTAAATTACCCTTCATTAAAAACTTTGGTTCTTTCTACCTATATTTGTCCATTTTTGTCCATGAAAGCCTAATGGTATAATTACCATTTAAGGACCTCTACTTCAATTTAAAATTTCATAACAATTGGACACCTCTAACATGTAGAACTCAACTTTTGCACTTTTTACAATTTAGTCCTTTTGACTAAATTTAGTGCCCAAATGTCAAAATTTTCGAATGAGATTTTCACGAAATCATTCCGTGAAATTGTAGACCATAAAAATATAAATAAAATAAAATTTTCAACATCAAATTTTTGGTCCCGAAACCACTATTCCGTTTAGGCCTTATTTCGGGATGTTACACAGTATTTCTAGATTCACTAAATCTTTATTTCCTAATTCGAGTCTGACTGTATCTTTGCCTGGCAAACTCACTGCCTCTGGACGTACCAACGTCTAGAGTGTGAAGAATGCAACTATAATATATAGATTTGAGGCGATGTCTGCAAGTATACGACTGAGGTTGTAATATAGTTACAACGAATTAGGTAAGTATTTCGAGGATTGTACCCAAGGGAGGTGGGTACTAAATTCATGTCAACCTAAACACAAATAGAAGTAATTAGTAGTTTAAATAAATTATAGTACGATAAGTATAAAAGGAAATCTTTTGGAGGCTTTATAAATAATGAAATAAAAATAACAAAAGGAGAGTGAACTTTGGGTATATGAATTCTAACTTAATTAAATCTATAGATGGGTGATTAGCTTGCTTTTGTGATCATAACTAATTCCCATTTTGGGTTTCTACTCAATCAACTAGTCGCTACCCTAGCAGGATCTCTTGATCTTCCACTAAACTAACGAGTTGGCAAGAACTACTTATCTCTCGACCTCATAATCCAAACCAGTTCGGGGCTAAGGTGTTCACAGATAGACCATATTAATTTTGGGTTAATTCCCACCTAAATGACTTCCTAGAGTCGTTAAGCCTAGCGTTTAAGTTCTTCCTCTTCCAAATAGTTGATCTGCTAAGAAAACCCTACATACAATTAATTAATCACACCTCCAATCACTAATCCACCATAAAAGGATTAGTTCCTTGTGGATCTCATGAACACAATCAACTTGATAATAAAGATAAACAAAAATAATAAATCAAGAGAAAGCTTTAAGAAAATCTTGAATTTTATTGATTAAAGTGCATAATCCACAGTAGTTTGACCATAGTTACAACTCACGTTCTCCGACGAACATGAAATAGTATAGAACTGAAATAAACCTAAAGCTTAAAAGAAAGGAAAACTAAAACTAAAATTACAAATAAAACTTAAATTTTGGAAACCTTTCCTTAAACAAGTGTTTTAAAAGCCTATTTAAGGAGTTAGGGTTGTCGTCATCCTAAACCCTAGGTCAACTGACGTCCTCGTGTGTTAATTTCAATTGTGGGGACCAAAATGCCCTTAGCTCTTGAGTGATTCCCATACAAGACTGATGTCGCGTCACCCTAGCCTATGTCGCGACATCAAATGCTGTATGCATGCTTCAGGGGTAGCTTTAATGGTGTGTCTTGATATCTCTTGGCTATGTCGTGACAACCAAGGCAATATAGAAGTCCTGGCATTCTACTGCCTATGTTGCGACATCGAACTCCCCATATTTCAACACAGTGACCAGATTTGAGTTCCTATGCCTTTGAATGGTCTCCTGCACACTTACTAAGTCTTTTAGCTCGCCTTTAGGCCTTAGTTGGCTCCTAAGGTCAATAAAATACTCAAAATGCACGTTCTATTGAATTTAACTAAATTAAGAAAACATAAATAAAACATACTGAAATTGCTTGTATTCAAGCTCCTTAAGTACAAAAACTAGTTTAATCTGCTACAATGAATTATGGCACATCACGAACTCCAGTTCACATCAAGACTGGCAAACCCTAGCTCAACAAATAGATTGGTGAACACCGGCTCGCCAACACATTTAGTGAACCTACCTTGTAGAGAAACTGGCAAACCCAACTTGGTAATGGATTTGGCAAACCCCTTACCACATCTTCAGGCATAAACTACTACTGGTGAACCCTCTTGCTGATATTCTTTTGGTGAACCCCTTTGCTGATATTCTTTTGGCGAACCCCCAACTCACCTAACCCTAGGAGAACACCCAGTTTGCCAGAACACCGGCAAACCCTTTACTTGTGAGACTAAAACTTCCAAGCCCATTGGTGAGATGTTACAAGTTGCCTTTCCATATTACGATCCAATCACGCAATATCATTTAGTATTGGTTTAAATATTAGACAACCAATGAGCAATATTTGCTTCCATTTTACTTTGAGTGCAAAAATCATAGGAGGACAATCATACAAAGTATATTAATGTAATCAATGAATTTTTATTATTCAATATATTCAAAAACATTAGAAATTTAAAAACGAATATACTACACTCAAGGCACCAAATCCAACATTAATTCATTTCCAAAAGATGCCACATGGGAGCCATTGAAACTACTGAAGGATGCCTTTCCTCATATTGGTCTTTAAGGATAAGGATCATTTCAATGAGGAGGTAATTGTTACGGGTCAATTGAAATATGGAAACATAAGTGGAAGGGAGCAAACGGTGCGTTTTGAGTCCATATTAATGAAATGGTGCACAACAACCTTTATATGAAAATGGGATGTTTCGGTCTAACATTTGTACCATTAGTTCTAACTAATTTTTAAACTGCATGTCTTCTTTTATTTTTCCCATATATATTCTGTTGTAATTGGCTAGGAGGTTATGAATCAGTTATCACAATTTCTATCAAGTTTGTTTTCTCTTTTTCTTGTTGGATTTCTTCATTCTTCTTCCTTTGTTTTCTCTTTTCTGGTTTCCTTCATAACACATCACTATTTTGAGAATTTTACACCCATGTCCAAGATTCAAAGGACAGTCACTCATGGGTTTCAAAAGAGCCTAGTTTGACTCTTGTACTATGAACCGTTTTTATAACCTGCTAGAAATAGAAAATGATGATTTTTCACAAGTAGACTATGACAGAATAATTTATTTTGACATTATTCGGTTTTTAATCGACAAGTCGACCAATGGAGATTCCAAAAAGATGGATACTCCCCATTAAATACTTTGACAATAGTACCTAAACTCTGGTTGCTTATTTTTTTTCTTCCATTTTATATGTGTGCGATTATTACCTTTCACTAACACCTCGGATGTCACACCTTCAATGTAGTTTTATTGTACTATATTTTTCAAAATAACAATATCATGGATGTAGGTAGCTTTATTGTACTATATTTTGCAGAATAACTGCACCGTGGATATAGGTGGACTTATCAACTGAGAGATTAAGGAAATTGCATCAAAGGCGAGTGGGGGTCTACTATTTCCTCATTTAATCATGTTGTGAAATGACCATTCATGCAAAGTTGGCGAACACTTCAAATTTGGTGAACTTAAAAAATATGAATTGGATTTGAAGAGCTTGCTTGCAAGTTATGTTTACAAAATACATTTTCGTTCTAGAAGATTTAGTATTTATTAGTATAATATATTTATTATTTATTAGTATAATATAATTTATTAGCATAATATATTTGACATTTATTAGTATAAAAATACTTTTTATTTCTTTCCATATTTAGGAGTTTTCTTGTTATAAATACCCTTGTTACATTGTTCAAAAAATATGAGTGAAAAAAAAATAAAAACCTTAGGAGATAATTTTGATGCTAAATTTCTCGTTTCTTCTCTACTATTCTTTCTTTCTTAGTATCGAAATTCAAACAAGTGGTATCAAAGTTGTCTTCTTACGGGTTGTTACTGTTCTTTCTAACTTATACATGGCTTCTGCAAGTTTCTCACCACCTTCAACGTTTATTTTCAATGGAGAAAACTATCATATATGGGTTGTTAAGATGAAGATTTACCTACAAGCTTATGACTTGCGTGAGGTTGTGAATATTGATGTCGAGCTAGCACCATTAAGGGACTGCTACATGCGCTCAAATTAAACACCACAGTGACGAGCAAGCTATAAGATACAAGGCAATGTCCTGTATACAAAATGGCATCTTTGATGTCATACTCACACGTATTATGGCTTGTGAGACTCCAAAAGAAGTTGGGATATGTAACACCCCTTACCCGTATTCGACGCCGGAACAAGGTATGAGGCATTATCGGACTTAAACACTAGCATTCATACCAAACCAAGATATGAATTTCCATCCAAATTTAGAACTTTTCATAAACATTCATATCGTCCCTTAAGTGAGCCTACGAGGCCCAAAACATACATTTGGAATAGTTCGGGACTAAACCGAGAACTTTAGAAACTTTCGAGAAAATTAGAAAATTTTCATCATGAAACAGGTATACAAGCCCGTGTGGGTGAAGGGACACGCTCGTGCTTCAGGCTGTGTCCATCTTAGGGTGCATTTTGTTTATGACGTCATCAACCAAATAAGGTCACACGGCCAAGGCACATGCCCGTGTCCTTATGCCGTGTGGGCGAATTAAATTCTGAAAATCAAGTGCAGACTTGACATGGCCTAGGCACATGCCCAAGTCCTATGGCCGTGTCTCTCACACGGACGAGACACACGACCGTGTCTCGTGCCCGTGTGTTTACTACTGGGCATTTTGTTTCTCAAAACTAAGGTCTAGGGGACACACGGCTGAAACACATGCCCATGGGGCAGAACGTGTGTCACACATGGCTTAGACACAAGCCCGTGTGTCTACCCGTGTGGAAAAATACAAGGCTAATTTCTAAGCCATTTTGTCACTCTTACTTGTACACATTCACACAACATCACATGGCACAAATCATAGCATATAAATACCTTCAGAAACAACTACAATCAAGCAATAACGTATCATTTTCATACCATCATCTATTGTGCATTATAACATTAGGCCTTCCCAAATCATTTCATGCTAAATTCACACTCAATCGGCATTAGCATATGAATAAACACCTAACCATCATATATCAAGCAACTATAAACCACATCATAAAACATTGACATATGCACATACATCCTTATATGGGCTTACAGCCATTTAGACAATATAAGCCAATTTGCATGGCTACACATTACATCCTTATATGGGCTTAAACCAATTAGCCAATATAAGCCAATTGGCATGGCTACACATTACAGCCAACTTTTAACCATCACAACCTAATACATTTAGCCAAATCATAATGACTCATACACCAAATGACTAAGTCCCTATACATTCCAAAAACTCAAAGGGGTTTGCATTCACTTATACCCATCATGATAGCATGATAGTGCTATAGCATCTCTGGCGATCTCCAACCCGAGCTAGCTTAATAACCCTATATGACATGGGAAAGGAAGGGGAGTAAGCTACAGAGCTTAGTAAGTTCGTATGCAAATAATAAGCATCAATAGACATACATTTGTCATACAACTGACATAACATAACACAACATAAACGTCATTAAATCTTCACAGGCATAACTTACTTAATCACAATGCTTACCCCTTCAATTTATAATCCTAATTTAATATATCTTAACATTTGCCAAACATTCGCAATATCTCCAATATAACATACCATAATAATCATTAACAAATCATTTCAAGCCTCATAGTAACATGCACATTAATTATGCGTATTCATAATTTCAAGCCCAGAGCTTAACATCTTTCAATGATTTAACTCTTAACTTCTCATACTTTCATGACTAGTTTAATAGGCAATTATGCAATTCTTTCCTTTTTCACACATAACCGATAAAACACAATTCAAACAAAAATATTTACTATCTCACCAATCGATTTGGCCCCAAAGCCTTACACATGTTCGTCAACCGAATCTACCATGAATTTGCACATCATAAACATAAACACTTAATCACAAGATTTCATAAATATTTTTAATAGATATTAATACCAATCTTTCCTTCATTTCATATTCATTGAGTCACAAACAAGGAAATAAAACATTTCATATCTCAATTCCATTTGGCCTAAAAGCCCTTTTTCATAAGTTTCAATAAACTTTACCATGTATTTATTCATGACATACATAAACCATTAATCACATGGTTAACTTAAAGTCACTTTCAGAGTGATCATGAATTCATAATATCATGAAGCCAATGCTTATAAACTTTACGTACATACCTATACCAACTCGTAACATAATCATTTACTTTGTCATCTTTGGCATAATCTTTGAATTTCCCGTTGAACCACTTGGAATACTAAAGGATACTCGGGAATAACATGCATATAGGATCATAAAAATGCCATATCCCAGATATGGTCTTACATGGGGTCACATATCGGTGCCCATAGCCCAGCTATGGTCTTACATGAATCACATAACGATGCCATATCACAGATATGGTCTTACACGTAAACCCATAACCCTAATGTCATGACATTTGTATCCTAACTATTCCTAAGGTTCAACCGGGATTTCGAGGTATCAAATCTTCGTCGATTCATCATCGAGTCAACATTAATCAAGTCCACAAGGACAATTACACAATTCTTGCAATATTAAAGCATTAAATACTTAAAAATGTAATGTTGCATTATTTACACACGAACTTACCTCGACATCAAAAATAGTAGAAAAGGACTTAATCGTCAATTACTCGTTTTTCCTTCGTTCTAGGTACGAGCCTCGTTTTTCTTGATCTATACTAACACATTTCACTCATTTATTATTCACCGTATTCAATTCAGTCTAAAAATCATATTATGGCAAAATTACATTTTTACCCCTAAAGTTTCACATATTTATATATTAGTCCCTAGGCTCGTAAAATGAAATGTGTCCATTTTCTTTGTTACCGAAGCCTAGCGAACCTAACACATGCTCATAACAGCCCACATTTTCCTTCAAATTGGATTTTTACTACTAATTTTACAACTATTACAAAAAGGTCCTTTTTAGGTGTTTTCATCAAAAATCACTTAGTAAAAGATGTTTATTACACATCAAACTTTCATAATCTACCATGAAACATCAAAATACATGGATGTCACACATGGGTAAATTTTTAAACATGAACCCTAGTTCAAATAAATGGTAGAAATAGCTAGATCGGTTGATAACAACTTCAAAAACGTAAAGAATATTAAAAACAAGGCTAGGATGTACTTACTATCAAGCTTGAAAAGTGAAAAAACCCTAGCTATGGAGAGCTTCAAAGTTTCGACCATAGCTTGAAGAAGATGAGCAAATTTTGCTTCATTTTTCCCTTTTTAATCTTTTATTAACCAAATGACCAAAATGCCATTTTTACTAAACTTTAAAATTTTACCTACTCATGCCCATTTTTGTCCATAAAAATAAAAATTAGGAAAATTGCTATTTAAGGACCTCTAATTAATAATCTAAAGCTATTTCATGCTTAAAGCTTTTATAATCTCATATTTTGCAACTTTTTCAAGTTAGTCCAAAAAGTCAAATTGGACACTTATTCACAAAATTTCTTCATGAAACTTACACATAATCATGAAAACATGTCATGGACCTCAAAACAATCATAAAACAAATATTTCTACTTCAAATTTGTGGTCTCAAAACCACTATTCTGACTAGACCCAAAATCGGGCTGTTACAACTCTCCCCCTTTTAGGGATTTTCGTCCCCGAAAATCTTACCAGAATAAGTTATGTTCAACTCTCATGAAACACTTTCACTAACTTCTCAGAATCACAAATCGATTTAACCTCGTATTCTCTTTCCAATAACCTTTGAACATTAGCACACAGTGCTAGAGCATATCATCCAAGATCTAGATTACTCTCTCAAGAACACATATACTCAGTTGATTTGTCAAATAAGAACTCGGTGCATACTGAAACAATCATGCGGATTTTGTCAAATGATCAACATTCAAACAACATCATCCATTTCGGGGATAGAAGTAGTCCCGATACGAAATCTATAGTGACTCTATCTCATAGCACACTAGAATTATCACTTATTGCAATAGTCCAAAATGCTCTTGATATTTGACTTACTTGCTAACAAATAGGCATCTGAACATAAATTCAAAAATATTATGGTACATACTCAATCACCAGAACATGTACTTCATATAACTGCACATTTTATTACTCTTGGATGAACAGACGTGCTACTATTGAGCCTCATAAAAAAACTTTTGCATAAGCTTTGGATTCATTTGCACGCAATTTATATCTTAGAATAATAAAATTAGTCATCAGATCAGACCTGAAATTCAAAATCGAAAATCGACTCATACTGTACTCATTTAGCTTAAAATTTCTAAGCTTCTCAAACTCGCAAGGAAAGCATTGATTTAGCTTTTAAATTAGCTAGAATCAGACCATCATCAATAAGATTAATCATGTAACTAGTACTCACAAAATAAATAAAGAATTTTCAATCCAAGCATCTGTAATTATACTTGCTTTCTCAAAGGTAAATTGATAACTACTCACAGTCCTTTAACATCTCAAAACCTTCATGCTGTCTTAAATTTAGATCTTTCTGCGACATTAGATACTTAACCCTTTAGACCAGGAAGTACGTGACATTTCCCGTCAAACACACGAATTCATCAAATTCACAACACAAACATAGAAGTGGCCATCCCTAAATCACCAGTCGAACAGTTCTCTTTTAATGTGACTTTGATCGTCTGAAAATACCAACTATCACTTTACATTTTGTATTAAAACATATTCCATTCTATTCAATAGTACATCACTAAAAAAATCACAAATTCTTTTCTCAATTCAGACTGAACTCAGAACCAGTGCTTTCATTAATAATACCTTCAACTGTTTTCAACTTTGCTAACATGCACAGACCATCCAAATTTTCTTAAATATGATACCCATATCATTCCGAACAACTTTAACGCATAGTAACATCATCAGATTAGAACAAATCTAATAGGTATATTTCGGTATCATACTCTCTAGGATATCAATCCTTCATTTAGTATGTCCATAGATATACTTATGAATGCACAAAATTTATTTCCATAACTGAGGATACTTTAACTACATATAACTCAAATCACATTTCAACTGAACAACTCACTCTGATAAAAACAACCAAGTCGATTTTAGCTATCAAATAATAACATAACAAAATGCTCATTTCTTTATGCTATTAAAACAACTCAAACACACAATCCTTCAAAATTCTCTTATCATGCTAATCAAAGACCTTTACAATCGCATTAGCTCAAAGTAACAAGGATATCCCGATTGAATGCATTAACTTTAATTAACTTATCTGGAAAAAATCCATCATACAAATTGGAGCTTGTGATTTCACCACTTATACCTTTGCCGATGTCAACTCCTTACACGAAAATTAGAGAAATCCAAATACTAGAATCACCACGTTTTTATGATCGAACTAAAAGCATAATCATAATAGACATAGTTATCACAAGCTGAAGAACACACTTTAAAAATAAGCCATGGTTGATAATTCACGAAATAAGAATGATAAGAAGACCGAGATAAAGATATCCAAGGTATGATACCATACCGGAAGTCCGAAAACATAACTCACAAGAAGATAATAAAGATCTTGATAATTCTTCAGAGAAAGTCAGAAGAAAAACAATGCTTACCGACTCTGGACTTCCATCATAACAGAGATAACATATTTCCCGTATATATAAAACAAAACCATAATCAGTAGAAACATGAGAATAATCTCACATAAATTTTTACCATCGACTTCATTCCAACATATTAGAATAAAATTCCGAAGAGATAAAGAAATGCCGATCATGAACCAACCAAATCAATAGAACTTTCGTCTAACTTTATAGTCATCTAATATTCTCACACAATAAGAATTTCATCAAAAAATGAACAATCACATAAATCCCTGAAGATGAATGAATATATATATAGAATACTCAGAAGAGATCATTGTAATCTATTCAACCATAATTGTTATACACAGACATCTTTATAACTCAAATATCATTTCTTTGACTAATTTTGTTATCAATAGCCTCATATTACTCCACTCACTAACGAAACCAATTCGGGAGAAATTTCAGCAAACATATCTTTAGACTTCATACCTGATTGAGTCAATTAGCCGAGGCTAACTTCTTCTTTATCCGTGACATTGCATAATCTTTGTAATCTTTAAAACATTCTTATATATCTTCCAAAAATGTTTTCACTTTCCAAACTATTCTCATCTCTGTATGCATTACTAATTATTTCACCACTGAACTCTTCAGTTTCACACTTATGGACTTTTTCAACATGATTCTCGTGAATTTTCATTATAAAGCAACACTGGTATGAAGGTGAGGTCGTAAAGCCTCTAACTTGACTCTCATAAATACATACGTATGACTTAGCATTCATAATCCAAATAATATCTTCACCATCACATAATTCACTTCAAGCAAATTAACATGCATATTTATGTTGCACGAACTCTCCGATTATGTTATTCAAACAATCGCACATAAACACATATTCCATCGATTTGAGTAAGATTACTTATCACGTTCACTTAATCAAATAAGTTAGGCACATAACATCATATGGATATCGAACAAACATGGGTGAGCTTATCACAATATAAACTTTCATTTCATTTCACTATTCCATATTTCTCAACTTATGTCTATTTCATTTTATACGTAATCACATACATATCATGAACTTTTATTCTTACCTTTCTGAGTTTTGTCTCATCACAAACACATTTTCAAACATCTTAATATCACTTTCGACCTTATCGAAAGTAGCTCGGTTGGAAAGCATTTCTGTTTCAACAGAATAATTTCGTCAGGATTAGTAGATATCACGCTATCCCAGGTAGTAATATGGCATGTATAGCTAGACTCACACACGCTATGTTAGCCTGAGAATCGACTAAACCATAGCTTTGATACCATTAAATGTAACACTCTTTACCCATGTTAGACGCCGGAACAGGATATGAGGCATTACCAGACTTAAACACTATCATTCATACCAAATTAAGATTTGAATTTCCATCCAAATTTAAAACTTTTCATAAACATTCATATCATCCCTTAAATAAGCTTACGAGGCCTAAAACATACAGTTGGAACGGTTTGAGACTAAACCGAGAACTTTAGAAACTTTCGGGAAACTTAGAAACTTTTATCATGAAACAGGTCCACACACCCGTGTGGGTGAAGGGACATGCCCGTGTAGCATATCACACGCTCGTGTTTCAGGCCGTGTCCATCTTAGGGTGCATTCTGTTTATGACTTCATCAACCAAATAAGGTCACACAGCCAAGGCACACGCCCGTGTCCTTATGCCGTGTGGCGAATTAAATTTCGAAAATCAAGTGTAGACTTCACATGGCCTGGACACATGCCTATGTCATTTGGCCGTGTCTCTTACACGGCCGAGACACACGACCGTGTCTCGTGCCCGTGTGTTTACTACTGGGCGTTCTGTTTCTCAAAACTAAGGTGCAGGGGACACACAGTTGGAACACATGCCCGTGGGGCAAACTATGCGTCACACACTGCGTAGACACACTCCCGTGTGTCTACCCATGTGGACAAATACAAGGCTAATTTCCAAGTCATTTTGTCACCCTTACTTGCACACATTCAAACAACATCACAAGGCACAAATCATAGCATATAAATACCTTCATAAACAACTACAATCAAGCAATAACGTATCATTTTCATACCATCATCTATCGTGCATTATAACATTAGGCCTTGCCAAATCATTTCATGCTAAATTCACACTCAATGGGCATTAACATATGAATAAACACCTAACCATCATATAACAAGCAACTATAAACCACATCACAAAACATTGACATATGCACATACATCCTTATATGCGCTTACAACCATTTTGCCAATATAAGCCAATTTGCATAGCTACACATTACATCCAACTTTTAACCATCACAAGCTAATACATTTAGCCAAATCATAATGACTCATACACCAAATGACTAAGTCCCTATACATTCCATAAACTCAAAGGGGTTTGCATTCACTTATACCCAACATGATAGCTTGATAGTGCGAGAGCATATTCGGCGATCTCCAACCCAAGCTAGCTTAATAACCCTATATGACATAGGAAAGGAAGGGGAGTAAGCTACAGAGCTTAGTAAGTTCGTATCAAATAATAAGCATCAATAGACATACATTTGTCATACAACTAACATAACATAACACAACATAAACGTCATTAAACCTTCACAGGCATAACTTACTCAATCACAATGCTTACCCCCTTCAATTTATAAGCCTAATTTAATATATCTTAACATTTTCCAAACATTCGTAATATCTCCAATATAATATACCATAATAATCATTAACAAATCATTTCAAGCCTCATAATAACATGCACATTAATTATGCATATTCATACTTTCAAGCCCAAAGCTTAACATCTTTCAATGATTTAACTCTTAACTTATCATACTTTCATGACAATTTTAATAGGCAATTGTGCAAATCTTTCCTTTTTCACACATAACTGATAAATCAAAATTCAAACAAAAATATTTACTATCTCACCAATCGATTTGGCCCCAAAGCCTTACACATGTTTGTCAACCGAATCTACCATGAATTTACACATCATAAACATAAACACTTAATCACAAGATTTCATAAATATTTTTAATAGATATTAATACCAACCTTTCCTTCATTTCATATTCATTGAGTCACAATTAAGGAAATAAAACAATTCATATCTGAATCCCATTTGGCCTAAAAGCCTTTTTTCATAGGTTTCAATCAACTTTACGATGTATTAATTCATCACAGACATGAACCAATAATCCCATGGTTAACTTAAAGTCACTTTCATAGTGATCATGAATTCATAATATCATGAAGCCAATGTTTATAAACTTTACGTACATACCTGTACCAACTTGTAACATAATCATTTACTTTGTCATCTTTGGCATAATCTTTGAATTTCCCGTTGAACCACTTGGAATACTAAAGGATACTCGAGAATAACATACATATAGGATCATACCAATGCCATATCCCAGATATGGTCTTACATGGGGTTACATATTGGTGCCGATAGCCCAACTATGGTCTTACACGATTCTCATACCGATGCCATGTCCCAGACATGGTCTTACACAGAATCTCATAACGATGCCATATCCCATATATGGTCTTACACGTAAACTTATAACCCTAATGTAATGACATTTGTATCCTAGCTATTCCTAAGGTTCAACCGGGATTTCGAGGTATCAAATCTTCGTCGAATCGTTATCGAGTCAAAATTAACCAAGTCCACAAGGACAATTACACAATTCATGCAATATTAAAGCATTAAATACTAAAAATGTAATGTTGCATTATTTACACATGAACTTACCTTGGCATCAAAAATAGTAGAAAAGGACTTAATAGTCAATTACTCGTTTTTCCTTTGTTCTAGGTCCGAGCCTCGTTTTTCTTGATCTATTATAACACATTTCACTCATTTATTATTCACCGTATTCAATTCAGTCCAAAAATCATATTATGGCAAAATTACATTTTTACCCCTAAAGTTTCACATATTTGCAAATTAGTCCCTAGGCTCGAAAAATGAAATGTGTCCATTTTCTTTATTACCCAAGCCTAACCGAACCTAACACATGCTCATAACAGCCCACATTTTCCTTCAAATCAAATTTTTACTACTTATTTTACAACTTTTACAAAAAGGTCCTTTTTAGGTGTTTTAATCAAAAATCACTTAGTAAAAGATGTTTATTACACATCAAACTTTCATAATCTACCATGAAACATCAAAACACATGCATTTCACACATGGGTAAATTTTTAAACATGAACCCTAGCTCAAATAACTGGTAGAAATAGCTAGATCGGTTGATAGCAACTTAAAAAATGTAAAGAACATTAAAAACGGGCCTAGGATGTACATACTATCAAGCTTGAAAAGTGAAGAAACCTGAGCTATGGAGATCTTCAAATTTTCGGCCTAGCTTGAAGAAGATGAGCAAATTTTGCTTCATTTTTCCCTTTTTTATCTTTTATTAACCAAATGACCAAAATGCCCTTTTTACTAAACTTTAAAATTTTACCTACTCATGCCCATTTTTGTCCATAAAAATAGAAATTGGGAAAATTTCTATTTAAGTACCTCTAATTAATAATCCAAAGCTATTTCATACCTAAAGCTTCTAGAATCTCATATTTTGCAACTTTTGCAAGTTAGTCCAAAAAGTCAAATTAGACACTCATTCACAAAATTTCTTCATGAAACTTTCACACAATCATGCAAACATGTCATGGACCTCAAAAAAATCATAAAAAAACATTTCTAATTTGAATTTGTAGTCTCGAAACTACTATTTCGACTAGACCCAAAATCGGGCTGTTATCGGATAAGCTAAATGAGGAGTTTGAAGGTTCTAATAAGACCAGACAGCAACAACTTATTAATATTAGAAGAGATTTTGAGAATTTGAAGATGAAGGAGGTTGAAACAGTAAAGTAGTACACAAACAGGATTATGGCAATTTTAAATAACATCAGGTTACTTGAGGAAGATTTCACAGATAACATGGTCATTGAGAAGGTCATAATAACACTTCTTGAGATGTATGAATCTAAGATTTCCTGACTCAAAGACTCAAGGGATCTCTCGATAATCTCTCTTTCAGAGTCAATAAATTCCCTATATGCTCAAGAGCAAAGAAGAGCATCAAAGCATTGGGAGCGCGTTGAAGAAGAAACACTGCGAGCACTAGGTATTGATGATGCGAACCCATAGAAACATAAAGGTAAGAAGGTTGGACGGGTAATAAGGTTGGACAGAGAAGAAAGAAGATAAATTGAGAGATGGTGGTAAGGAAAAAATCCACTATGCTCTCACTGCAAAAACACAAATCACTTAAGAGGTATTGCTGGTTTAGGCCATATGTTCAATGTAGAAGCTGCAAACAATTTGACTGCATGGAGAAGGTATGCAAGAACAAAGGGTGAACTCCTCAACAAAATGTGTAGGCTCAAGAAGCTGAGGGAGATCACATTCAGGAGGAGTAGGTGTTCACAGCTAGAAGTGATGCATCAAAATATAAAGTTGTGAAAGGTTGGTTAATTGATAATGGATGCACCAACCACATGACCTCAGAGAAAGCATATTTAGGAAGATTGATAGAAGATGCGATCTTAAGGTGAAGATTGGTAATGGCGAACTCTTTGAAGCTAAGGGAAAAAAGGGATGTGCTTATCAACACTCGAACAGGTACTAAAGTAATAACAAATGTGCTTTTAGTTCCTGAAATAGCTCATAATCTCCTTAGCATTGGTCAATTGATAGAGAAGAAATACACTATTTTCAAGGATAAATGTTGCACTATATTTGATTCATTGGGCCAAGAACTAGTGCCAGTCTTAATGAATAATAAAAGCTTTGTGCTAGATTAGAGCTCTGTGGCTTTAAGAGCCTATACCAGTTCAGTGGATGAATCATATAGTTGGCACAAAAGACATGGACATGTGAACTATAATTCCCTTAGTCAAGTGTACAAGTCAAAACCGATTGAGAAGATGACTAAAGTTGAAGATAAAGATAAAGATAAAGGCTTTGATGATCTTCTTGTTAAAAGCATCAGGCCTATTGTTGGAACTTGCCACAGATTTGACTTAGTAGTATTGGAGCATACAATTTTTGAAGAAGTTGCACGAAAAAACAACATTGGGGTTTGTTGCAAGATGGTCAAGAAAGAGTGTTGCAAATTGGCCATTGATGCAGTAGCAAGCAGCAGGATGAAGTGTGAGTTTGTGAGCTCACCAAAATACAAGTTGCGAACTCGAAAAAAGTGCGAGTTGACAAATGTGCGAGCTATGAAAAGTGCAAGCTGCAAACTGAATGAAATACGTGCTACAATAGTGTTAGGACACCAGAATGCGAGCTTATCAAAGTACAAGCTTGCGGATAAGGCAAGATGTAAACTTGCAGACATTCTAACCAAACCACTTGGAAAGTCAAGGTTTGAAGAGTTGAGGGATAAAATTGGTGTTCGCAACATGAAGGCCAAAGAGGAGAGTTGCAAGATGGCCGTTCATGCAAAATTGGTGAATACTTCAACTTTGGCAAACTAAAAAAAATGAATTGGATTTGAAGAGCTTGCTTACAAGTTATGTTTACAAAATATATACTTTTCTAGAAGATTTAGTATTTATTAGTATAATATATTTAGTATTTATTAGCATAATATATTTGACCTTTATTAGTATAAAAATCTTTGTTAGTACAAAATACCCTTGTTACATTGTTCAAAAAATTTGAGTGAAAAACAATAAAAACCTTAGCAGACAATTTTGTTGCTAAATTTCTTGTTTCTTCGCTGCAATTCTTTCTTTCTTAATATCGAAATTCCAACAAATCACCTCTCTTTTGCAATCAAGCAAGCCTTACAGTAGTCGATGGTGAGAAGGACATAAAGACTGTGACAATGATTGAAACTAACTACTAGACCAAGCAAGTTTGGCAAGATCGGCCTTGAAAAACATGAGGAGCTAGCTCGAGCTCCCAACCACCAATCCCTCGCCTAGCTTCACCACAACCACCATCACTAATTCCCCATCTACCAGTTATGTAATTCATTGGGTTGATTCCCAATCCCAAAACCAGTTCCTTCAAGTACAATAAGATTACATGCAACAATGTTTCTTGGCATTGAACATCAACACCTGGCACCAATCATCCCTAACTGGCCGCCACACATGCTAAGCTATTTTTTTTCCACCGGGTAACACTGACCCCGTACAATCGAATGAGCCCATGAAGGAAGGGGATGATGGAGAGGATGAAGATGATGAGGATTATAAGTGAACCCTTTTACTAATTCCTAGGCACTTTGAGTTTTTAGCTTGTTTAGAATTTTCTTTTTGTTTTCATTTATTTCCTTCATTTCTTTACTTTGTAAATTTTTCTAAGGTCATTTTTGTTCTATGTCATAGGTACCCCCACTCGAATTGTACCATTCACCTTTTTTTTTTTTTTTTTGCAACAAAAGTCTTGGACAACTTTGCTCAATTTCCCAGAGAGCTCAAAATAGGGAAGTTTCCAACTCTTTTCTTTAAATTATCTAATATAGGGGACAATGCTTGGTTTAATTGTGGGGGGAATAATTTAGCTTAAGTTTCTATTGCATTTTCCTACTTATTTTCATAAAAATCATATTAGTTGCATATGCACCTTTAACTTGATGAAATGTCAAAATGTCTTTTTATGCCTACTAAGATGATGAATGTGTGGAAATGTGTGTTATTGAAACCCGCATTAGTTGCATATGCACCTTTAACTTGAGGAAATGTCAAAATATTTTTTATGCCTACTAAGATGATGAATGTGTGAAATGTGTGTTATTGAAACCGATATGTTAATTCGATATAGTAAAATATTTTAATTCGTCGTTAAGTTGTAATTGCATTAATGGATGCATCATATGATTTTAATTCACTACTATTTTCTGTCAATATGTTCTGTATAATCAATGTTGGAATTTTTGAGAGATTATATTTTTTAAAAGCATGCTTACAAAAAATGATTTAGGTAGTATTATGAACAATTTTGAGCATTGAATATTCAGTTGAATATTAATAAAAGTGCTTAATTGGATAATTTTAATAATGAGCATGAGAATTGATTACTCTGTTATCTACTTTTTGAGCCTCGAAATGAACTACTGGCTCGATTGAGTAACCAAAGGTAGGTGCTTGCTTGCCATTTACCTCTGTATCTAAAATTTTGATGTTCCTAAGTATGCTCTGTTGATGTTGTAAAATCAAAAGAGTAATTCAGGGTAGCTGCTTGGGTTGCAAAAGGTTAAGTGTGTGGGTGTGATAAAGGTTCCTATTTCATATGTTTTAGGTCTTTGCTCGGTTTTTAAGTGAAAAGTCACATTTTAACCTACTTTGCATGTTTCGTGCTTCATTTGCACATAATTGCCTTTTTAGTTTATTAAGCCTTCTTTTTATGAGATTTTAATAACAAATATAGTTGGGTGTTCTCGAATTTAAATTGGAAGCTTGAAACTTGAGCTTGAAGTTTGTTGAAGGATGAAATGAGGAGCAACCAAAACTGAGAAAATTTTGGCAAGTAAGATGTCCTAGCGCCATGCACCGAAGCCCTTGCATGCGAGACTCAGCACCCCAGTGCCACCAGCATGCCCTAGCGCGTGCTCAGCCCATATCTAATTCATGCCCTAGCACCACTTGATGCCCATGCCCCATAATTTGTGTCCCCTACGCCACACCTTGGCACCCCAACGCCAGTTCTGTCGATTTGATGAAGTCCATCGCATTTCAATCAAGTTTTGAGGGCATGGTCCATTTCGAGTTTTATTACTTAAAGCAAGTTTATGTAACCTAGTTTAGGCTGAATAGACAATATAAATATTATACTTTTAGAGGAAGGTAGGACATTTTGGTCATTTTCTGACTTGATAGCTATATTTTTTGTTTATTGTGTTCTTTTAACTTTATGGCTTTCTAAACTTTATTTTATAGTCGAAGATTAATCAAAATTAGATTTGATAAATTTGTGAAATTTAATTTGTGTTTTAATTTTTCTTTTTTCTTTGGTATCCATTCATCTTTTGTTATAATTACAATTGCTCAAGTTTATTAAATATTCGGTCAGTATTTGATAGCTTAGAACAATTTCCTTGCCAATTAGAATAATTAAATTTGTAATTGTTTAATTCATTCTAATGCTAGTGACAAACTACATAAATTGCTTATGTTGTAGATTATATGGTGTGAATGTGTGATCTAGTTTAAATTAGCCCTGTTGAGGTGAGTTTGTTGGTTAGAATTAGATCTCTCTAGTTCTTAACATTGTCGGTAGGTTAAATATTGAGAGTTGAGTTAAAACGTTATTTACTGGTTAGAAAAGTAATTTCAAACGAGTTGCTTCTTGATTACCGAATAAGTAAGAAGAGATTGGTTACTGGAAGTAACTTACTAAAAGCATAGAAGACATTCGTGCGTCGATGATCAAATCAATGAATCAAATGGAGATTTGACATTTGACTAGAGTTTCTCATCATTGATTTTTTTCTAAACTTCTAATTATTACTTTCTTTGTTTAAAGTTTTCAATTTAAAGTTTTCAATTTAAATTTAGTTTTTTATTTAATTTTACTTTTTGATTTTATAAAGAAAACTTTTTTTATTTACTTTACCTATTTTTGTTTGAGAAATAAAATTATCACCTATGACTATGGATACGACCCACGCTGCTTTCTACTAATCTCATATTTTCAAGTAGGTTTTTTTTTTAGGTCTCGATAACCTATCATAAGTCGTCAGAAAGTTTTTTAAATATTTTTTTTATGTTTAAAAAGTGGTTCTCTAGTGCCAAAAAAAAAAACCCTCAAATATTACCAGTGTCAAATAAAAAAATTATTAAAAAATTTTCTAGCACCAAATATTAGTAAAAATATTTAAGGCTAAATTTATTGATTTTTTTAATTAGGACAATTTATAGAATGTATAAATTTTGAACGGCAAAATTTGTTATTAGATCAATAAAGAAAGGTCATGCCAAACTTTCGTTATTATCTTAACAACATGATGTCTAAAAAATATGATGATTAAAAAACCTAATTTAAAAAATTTTAGTGGCTAAATTAAAATTATTTTATAGTTAGATAACCAAAACATGAACAAGCTCATAATTGAGTGACCATTTATATAGTTTATAATGACCACGTCATCCAGCCACTTTAAAGTTAAGGCTTTCATAGTTTAATAACTAAAATAGAAACATTTAAAAATTTAGTGACTAATTAAATAGATTACCCAACTTACCAGAAAAATAGAAAAAAAGAAATTAAAGAAATGGAAAGAAAGAAGGCGTCGGAGAGAGCAAGAAAACAATAAATGAGAAAGAGAAAAAATAAATATAAAAGAGGTATAAGAACTTATTTGACCCTCTAACTTTATTCAAAAATTATTTTAGTCATTTATTTAAATTTTCTCCTCTTTTAGTTCTTTAAACTTGCATTTTGTCAGATCATCCTAAAATAAATAAATAAAAATTATGCCTTTTAGCTTTCCTGATGTGACATACACGTAGATTTTCACGTGGATAACACGTCAGTATTTAATTATTTTTTAAAATTTTTTAGATTTTTTTAAAAATATTTTGTATAAAATGTATACTTTTTAAATAATTTTAATGATTTTTAATTTTTAAAAATAAATTTTATATATTTTAAAAATTTTTAAATTAAAAAAGAAGAAGAATGCTGACGTGTTAGGCACACGACAATGCATGCGTATGTCACATTAGCAAAGTTAAAAAATGTTAACATTTCCATCTATTTTTGGGTGATTTGATAAAAATATAAGTTTAAGAACTAAAAAAAAGTCAAAAATTAAATGGAACACTAAAATTACTTTCTTTATAAAATTTGAGGACCAAATGAGTCATTACGCCTAAAAAAAAGGAAAGAAGAAAGAAATAAGTGGCATAAAATTTAAAAAAAAAAAATCATAAAAATTAAATGCAGTAATCGACAAAGTTTAATGACCTTTTCGTAATAAATTAAAATTTAGTAGTTAAAACATAAATTTAACCAAACATAATTTACCCTGAGAAAACACTCAAATCCTAATAATTTAAAAGGTAATCTAATCAAATCCGTAAACCTTTAAGCTCTGACGTTCCAAAAGATAAAATATAAGAAACACAACAACAACAAAACTATTAAAAAGTTGTGATCATGTCCACCAAGACTTTGCCACCACTTCTAATCTCCGAACCCATTTTCCGGCGTCGAGCAGTGTTTATTCTTTGAAAAACTTAAGTAAGCATGCATGCTTTCCTTCAACATATTTTCAACAAATTTCACTTAGAACTGCATTTGCTTAGCCAGGTTATATGTAGCTGCCCACTTACGCAATATATGCTTGTCGAGGTTCATCAACCGGCACATCTCCCATCTCTTTGACTGCAGCGGAGACAAAGAGTAGAATAATTTGATATGCATCGTTTGTAGGTTCACCACGTTCGTCTTCGATTTTGTTAGCATTAGATTTCAGGTAATCTGGAATATTACCTTCAGCACTGTCTTTTGCATCTTTTAAGCCTGGGAAGTTTGAAAATCCCACGTTGCAATTGTCCTTGTTAAAAAGTTCCTTTTCTAAATCTTCCATGTCCTTATCACCAGACCCTTTACCGTTTTGCAGGCTTACTTGGAATTGATCAACAGCAGCCTTGTTAGTTGCCCTTGCTTCCCCAAAAAGCCATGGAAAATCCTTAGAAAACTAAAACAACAATAGAACAAGCAAGTGTCAAGAAATCAGAGTAAACATTATATATGCAGTCATTACTTGTGGTGCAAGGTAGCAACTATCGTACCTCCTCTTCTAGGGTCTCCAAGCTAATGCCCTGAAATTTAAGAGCAACAAATAAATGATCGCGATGGACAGCAGTCAACAAAGATAAGACTAAAGCTTATGGCGTGTGCATTGATACATGAGAATACATTATTTTGTATAGAGAATGCTGTAAAGGTCAAGTGTTGTTTTACGTGTCTTTAATTTTGATGGAAGAACACAAGTTCTATTAGCTGTTTAATTTATATGAAACTTATATACATATTTTGCAATATTTATGTTCAGCAAGTAGTGCTTAAGTTGTGATGAAAGGAATTATGATGCCATGACAGAGAACCTGAGATTTTATGGAGTCGCGGACCTATTTATAATCATTCCGATAAGGGGTAACACATTACATCCATGTCAAGAATTTTGCATACCTTAGTAAGGAATGTTTCTGCAAGCTTAGCTGTTTTCTCTGTCCTGAAAAACCCAAGTTTAAAAGTTAGTGTAAGCACCAATTTTGGCCCGGGTCTTTAACCCAGGGCCCAAAACCAAACAAAATACATAAATAGACCCAAACAGAT
Source organism: Gossypium australe (assembly GCA_005393395.2). Taxonomy (NCBI): domain Eukaryota; kingdom Viridiplantae; phylum Streptophyta; class Magnoliopsida; order Malvales; family Malvaceae; genus Gossypium; species Gossypium australe. The sequence continues at coordinate 81,169,688 of CM016617.1, read as the reverse complement.
TAAAATAGGCCCAACCCCACACTTTTGGCCCAGATCTAAAAGCCCCAATACTGATGGCAGACTGCTAGGGTTTCTGGAAACCCTAGCCTAGCAGCGCCGCACGTCAGCATCCACTGCCGCCGCTCCACCTTTCCCTGTTTTCGGCCACCAAGCGCACCTGCAATAAGACAAAAGAAACCAGCGCAACAGCAAGAAAAAGGGAACAATATTGTATTTTATTTGTTGCTCAAGCTCTATAAGAGCCGAATCAAAAACATTGTAAGGGGACTTTTTTTTTTTCTTCTTTTTCGGCAATCAATCAAAAAGAAAGACAAAAACAGATTCGAAAATATAAGGAATCCAAAAACGCAGTGTCAGATCTCTATTTTCGAAGGTATTTCTTTTATTTATTTATTTTTTTTTTCAAATCTCTTATTTCACGAATATTCATATATATATAAAATACAAAAATAAAAAATAAAAAAATTTTACCTTCTTACGATTTCCGGCCACCGCGCGCGGTGGCCGGCGACGGTCGTCGGCGCCAAGCTGGAACACCCATCCCCCTTGCGTACCAGCAGAGAGAAAGAGAGAAAAGTCAGTTTTTTTTCTTTTTGAGCAGAGAATGAAATGAAATTTTTGAGAGAATTTGACCTTAAATAGCCCCTCAAAACGACGTCGTTTTGGGGCTGGCCCTTCATGCCCAAAACGACGTCGTTTAGCCCCAGGATCCGCGCGTTGACCCGACCCGCTCCAGGGGATCCGCGTGTTTTTGCTTTCGGGGATATTTACGCGCGCGGTCCTTCCGTTTTTTTGTGTTTTACAATCAAGTTCTTTTTATTTCCAAATTTTTCCCATGAACTTCATTCCTTCGCAATTTGGTCCCTTTTGTGCTATGCGTTTTGGAGAAAGGGGTTATTAGCCATTTTAGTCCCTCCTCCTTTAGCGCATGTTGCAATTCAGTCCTCCCATTATCTGTTTTTGTATAATTTGACCCGAAACTTCTATTTTTCATGCGATTTAGTCCATTTTTAATTTATACCATTCATTTTTACCATTTTAATATTTTATCTTAATTGCTATTAAATATTTAATACTATATTATCATTATTATACTCATTACATGTGTTGTTATTATTATTATTATTATTATTATTATTATTATTATTATTATTATTATTATTATCATTATTATTCTATTATTATTATTATTATTATTATTATTATTATTGTTGTTGTTGTTGTTGTTGTTGTTGTTGTTGTTGTTGTTATTATATTTACATTATTATTTACTGTATATATTATTTATTACTACTATTGTTATATAGTTATTATATTATTATATTAGTATATTGTATATATATTTCTATTACCTATTATTACTATGTTACCATCCTTATTATTATTATTAGATTATTATTATCACTACTATATTTATATCAGTATATCGTATACATCTTCTATTATTACTATTATTATTATTACTATGTTATTATTTCAACATTTTACTATTGTTATTACTATATTATTATCTTGTATATATTTTGCATTATTATCGTTACTATCATTATTATTGCACCATTATTTGTATATACTAATTTCATTACCACTATTATTATTATATTCGTACTCGTATGTTGTATATATCGCGTATTATTACTAATATTATTATCATATTATTTTGACCACATCTATATTAATATGTATTATTATTATTATTATTTCTATGTCACTATTATTGCACTATGACTTGTTGTATATATACCCATTATTATTATTTTAGTTTTATTATTATTTCTGTTTTATTTTTTTTATTTTTTTCTCACTCATTTTAGACTTGTTTTACTTCATTTTCGTCTTCATTATTGTTGCTCACATAAGTACATCGACCTTCGCCCGGCCTAAAATTGCTTTCTTTTTCAAAGGCAATGTTCGGTATTTAGAAATTTGAGAGGTTGTGCCCTAAAGTATTGGGTTGCAATCATTCTCGTTTAATCTAGATGACCGAGCATCCCTTTAAAACAATTACATTTCTAAATAAAAAGCTTTTTCTCGAGAATTCGAAGTGTCGTGTCCTAAAGCATTGGATGTGGTGTTTCGTTATTCCGAGATAAGATTTTCTAAACCTAGGTAATGTTCTGCGTTTAGAAGCACGAGAGATTGCGCCCTAAAGTATTGGGTTGCAATTTTCTCGTTTAATCTAAATATCTGAATATCCTTTCGAACAAGTATATCTCTTACCAAAAAGGCTTATCTTTGGAACTCAAAATGTCATCTCCTAAAGTATTGGATGTGGTGTTTGGTTATTCCGAAGAAAGTTTTTCTAAAAGCAAGGCAACATTCTATATTTAGAAGCTCAAGAAAATGTGCCCTAAAGTTTTGGGTTTACTATTCTCTTGTCCATCTTCAAATAATAGAATGTCCCTTAAAGTAAATTTATAAATAAAAAAAAATGGAGTTTAGTCTCGAGGGTTAAAAGGGGTGTCCTAAAGTATTGGATACGACATTTTGCCCCGAGACGGAATAGCCCCTTTGCATATATCTTCGATTTCTTTTAAAAAAAAAACTATCAGTTGACATCTTTATAAAAAGGGATCGTTTTAATTCTTTCGAATTTTCAAATTTTCGACATAAGGACATTAATTAACCAAATCGGTACCAATTTTGGGCGTGACGAGGGTGTTAACCCTTCCTCGCACGTAACCGACTCCCGAGCTCGATTTCTCAAAACTTCGCGGACCAAAAAATATTGCTTTAGTAAACCAAATCTTTTATTAAAACAAAAAGGTGATCCGATCACACCTAATAAAAGGTCGGTGGCGACTCCCACGTTTTATCATTTTCAAAACCCAAGTTCGATTCTCGTTTTCCAAAAAAATGGTTTCGACAGCTTGGCGACTCCACTGGGGACCGTAATGAGAGTCAGGCCGTAAATTGATTATTTTATGTCCTTTATCGAAAGTTTGAAAATTCGATGTGAAAATTACTACCATTTTTGTTGCCTTTGCTTGTGTCATTGTATATGATTCCTATTTTCTTGCACACATTGCATTGCATGACTGTTATGGTCGCACCCTTAAGTGGGAGTGAGAAGCTACTCTTTCGTGAGGTTTTCACCTCCGTGCAAGATAGTGGATCGCTTTCGGGATACATCCGTACCTATGTCTTCGTGAGATTTTCATCTCCGTGCAGCCATAGGGAAATGTATTCCCCTGAACCAAACTTGTTCTGTATTAATCTATAGTGGGTGAGGATCGAGGAATCTGCTGGTTCGGGTACCTCTCTTTAGAACCAAACCGCATGTAATGAACCTTAAGGAACCAACCCTAGGTAGAGCCACGCCAGACCTTAGTAGTTACCCGAATAAGTGTCTGATTGTTTATCTTGAGATTATTCGTACATAGTACTAACTCGTGGTGTTTTATTGTAATTGCATGGCATTTCATCATGAAAAGGTGTTGATTCACATTCGGTTACTAGCTTAACATGGAAAAGGAATTTCTTGATAGAGTGGTCTGACTATGGTCTGAAAGGATACAACGAGAGAAAGGAGATAGTCTGACTATGGGATACGAATCAGAGTTGTGGAGCTTCACCCGTGTCAGTGTGACTCAGAATAGCCTGCAAGAACTGAAGGGGATATGGGACTCATGGAGCGATGATATGAAACAACTATGCTACTGTAGTTATGGGGAACTGCCTTATTTGCTTGATATCAAGGTGGATGAGCGCCTATTCTGGGCTATTACTCAATTTTGGAACCCCGCTTATAGTTGCTTTACTTTCGGGAAAGTAGATATGGTACCTACCATAGAAGAATACACGGCCTTACTCCGGTGCCCAAGTACTCAAGCAAGTAAGGCTTATTCGAGAGCTGTAAATGTACCGACATTCGTAAGAAAGCTGATGAGCATTACAGGGATGAGTGAGCAGTGGATTACGGCTCGGATCAAGCAAAAGGGGGATTGTAAATGTATCCCTTGGAGACATTTAAGAGATTTCATCCTAGAGCAATCTGATATAAAAAAGAAGGTTTTTGCCTTAAGCATCTACGGTTTGGTTATCTTTCCCAAGGCGTTAGGATATGTGGATGAAGCTGTCTCAGACCTGTTTGATAAACTGGATAAAGGGGTCACACCTGTCCCCATAATCTTAGCCGAAACATTCCGATCATTGAGCGCTAGCCGAAGAGTGGGTGAAGGGAGATTCATAGGGTGCGCGCAGCTTTTGCTATCATGGTTTCATAGCCACTTTTGGAAGATGAAAAAGGTCTCATGTAAAGTCTTCTCCAAGAACTACTCTCCTTTGGAGGAATTAGTAACTACGCCAAGACGGGACGACCTTTCTGAAGAAAAATGGATAGCAATTCTCCAAAATTTACAAGTAGAAGATGTTGAATGGAGAGCCCCGTGGATAGTCCCTAACGAGATCTTGTATCGCTATGGAGAGTTTGATTGGGTTCCTTTACTCGGGATATGGGGGGCTGTTGGGTATGCTCCGCTACTCGTAGCAAGGCAGTATCAATCAAGACAATTCATACCTGCAACGCATGGGCTAGCTCAGAGTGAGTTTTCATACAAAGGCAATAATTATAAAAAGAGGATTCGTGAGATAACGAGTGCGTGGACCCAAACCCGACGAATGAAGGGGCTCGTCGCAGGACCAATGACCACCCCCGAATATGACGAATGGAAGAATACAAGAATCAATGACAATATCCCGATGCCAAGCCAGAGGGATGCTTTGCCCATAAAATAGCATTTACGAGTTGTCCCATCTGAATTAGAGATCATCAGAGAAGATTTCGAGAATAAAAGTCAAGAATTAGGAAAGAAGATAGAGCAGCTAGAAGAGGAGAAGATGCAGTTAGGACTAGACGTTGACATTTATAAGTTAGAAGCCGAGAAAGTAAGGAAAGGGAAGAACAAGGCTGAAGAAGATCTGGCTAGCCTAAAGATGGATTACAAGAAACTACGCATGTCAATCAGAACCGCTGGTTTGGGCAAGACATCAGAAGAATGGTGGCGAGAAGTTAAAAAAGAAAAGACTAAAGCTGACCAGTGGGAAAAGAAGTGCCAAGAGGCTCGAATACGTGAGGACATTGCGAAAAAGAGTCTGTTGGAAAGTCAAAATGAGAAAGAAAAGTTACGGACTCGAGCGATAGAATTGGAAAAATCACTTCACCTGTATCGAAATCGCAACTCGGTAAGTGAGTTAAGAGCCAGCCAAAGCAAGATCGAAGAATTGGAAAGAAAGACAGAAGAGCTCAAAACTGCATTGCAAAATAGTGAACTTCAAGTTGAACTTCTTAATGAACATTGGAAGGAGCAGCTCTACCATTCTCAAGAACGGGTCAGAAATAGAGATTATGTAATGGGCGAAGCTGTGGCTCAAGTCCGAGAAGTGGCCGATCATTTGCAAACCTTGGCAATTCAGGCTGATGTATTAAGTCTAATGCATGAGTCACGATCAGATCGAGGCCAAAATTTAGCTCGGTTTCTTAAGGAAGTTAAAGATTTAGGCGTTAAGGCAAAGTCGTATGTATAATCATCCACTCTATGTAAAGAAATTTATTTTCCAGTGAAGTTAATCTAATGAAACTGACAGAATCAACACCTTTCTTTCTTTTTGCATTCATTTCATGCATTTGCATTGCATTTCATCCATTCGCATACATCACATCATTTGCATCAAAAAGGAGCCTAATTGGTTAAAATCGTGACAGAGGTTACCCTGGAAACCGACGAAAACCAACCTATCATACATTACTACAGCACTCGTCGTAAGGCAAAAGCGATGGACCAAAGATACGAACAATTTCAGAAAGAGATGCAAGAGCAGATGATGAAGTTTCAGCAAGAAATGAAAGACCAGATGATAGAGGCTCAACGGAATATGATGGCCCAAATGACTTTGATGATGAATGGGATAACAAACAAAGGAAAAGACCCTACAACTAGTACCGGGGAAGAAAGCGAAGACCATCCCCTAGGATACACTCCACCTCATGGAGGTTGGCCTCAAAAAGAATTTACAGGCCCAGAACAACCACCTATACCACCACCTGCCCGTCTAGGGCAAGGAGTATTCGCATCAAATCATGGAGCTAACCCCGCTGACCCTATTGTCCCAGATTTGGATGATCCTATAGAACTAGCTAAATTAAGAATGAAGGATCAGGATGCTCAGGACAAATATAAGGATCTGGAAGAAAGACTCAGGGCGATAGAGGGAACTAGAGTCTCTTCCGCGATGAGCGCCAAAAAGCTTAGTTTAGTTCCCGGTCTGGTCTTACCTCCAAAATTTAAAGCGCCAGATTTCGAAAAATATGATGGAACAAGGTGCCCAAAGGCGCATCTTACCATGTTTTGTCGAAAAATGGCTGGTTATGAAGATGAAGACAAGTTGTTGATACACTGCTTTCAAGAGAGCTTGATCGGGTCAGCCCTCCGGTGGTATAATCAGCTCGGCAAAGAGAGGATCCAATTATGGGATAATTTAGCTACAGCATTCTGTGAGCAATACAAGCACATCTCTGACATAGCACCTGATCGTCTAACGCTACAGATGATGGAAAAAAAGCCATCAGAGACCTTTAGACAATATGCTCAAAGGTGGAGGGACATCTCGGTTCAAGTAGAACCCCCACTGACCAAAACCGAGATCACAGTCCTTTTTATCAACACTTTAAAAGCGCCATTCTATGACAAGCTGGTAGGAAATGCCACAAAGGACTTCGCGGATGTCGTAATATCCGGAGAAATCATTGAAAATGGCATCAAGAGCGGAAGGATGGAAGGGTCCGAGAGCTCTAAAAGGCCAGTAAAGAAGAGACAGCCTGAAACCCATATGGTAGGGACTGGGAACCACTACGCTTCCAATTCATACCCAATCCAACCACGACCTCAATTTCGGCCACCCCCAAATTTCTATTTTCCTCCTCAGAACCTCTACTATCAAACACCCCCTCCTTACCCCGTCTATGCTGCTGATAACCAAAGACCGTTCACCACATCCCGCCAAATACCATGCCCGCTCAAAGTCAGCCTAAAAATGAACAGAGGCCAACAAGACCCAATCCTGAAAGACCTCAATTCACCCCTATTCCCGTGTCGTACGAAGAACTGTGCCCAAAATTATTGGAAAAACAATTAATATCTCTGTATTACATGGCACCGTTGAAGTCTCCATACCGAAAGTGGTACGATCCTAATGCTAATTGCATGTATCATGCGGGAAACCAGGGGTATTCTACGGACAATTGTATAGCCTTTAAAAGGAGGGTTCAAGGTCTTATCGATGCGGGGATTTTACGGTTTGACGGTACCGGTAATGTGGCTGGAAATTCGCTTCCTAACCATCCCGTAGGGAACGTGAGTGTGGTGACACAAGAAGATAGATGGCAAGCCAAAAGTTGTGTCTCTGAGATAAAGACACCCTTGAGGAAGGTGTGGGAAATAATGACTGAAAAGGGTTTGCTAGGCAGAAGTCTCAAGGAGGAAAGCATGGAAGGTCAAAGTTTTTGCGTTTTTCACGGCATAGAAGGACATCACATCCAATCTTGTGAGAAATTCAAAGAATTACTTCAAGGTATGATGAACAATAAGGAGGTTGAGATCTGTAATAAAAAAGAAGAGATCGACGAAAAGGACGTATGTGCTTCCGAAGGTCAATCATCAAGTCCTCCTTATAGTGCTAACCGACCCTTGATAATCTACTACGAGGCAAAGAAGGAAGAGGCGAAACCGAAGATGATAATCAAAGTGCCTTCTCCCTTCCCTTACAAGGACAGCAAGGCGGTGCCATGGAAATATGATGTCAGCATTACCATTCCCGAAGCTACGACTGGTGATGTTAGCGAGGTGGGGCATTTCACCCGTAGCGGGAGATGTTATTCTCCCGAGATGGTTGAACCAAAAAAGAAAGTCGTCGACTCGAGTCAAAAAGAAAAGGCGCCAATGCATGAAGCCGAGGCTGAGGTTGAAGTACAATCTGAACAAGAATCTAAAAGGCCCGTGAATGAGGATGAAGCACATGAATTTTTAAGGTTTATCAAGCACAGCGAGTATAACATCGTGGAGCAATTGAACAAGCAACTGGCGAAGATCTCAGTGTTATCTCTACTGTTAAACTCAGAACCACACCGAAACGCTCTATTAAGAGTCTTAAACCAAGTATATGTGCCGAGCAATGTACCCGTTGAAAAGCTTGATAGGTGGGCAAACAACTTAAACGCAGATAATTTCATTTCATTCAGCGATGATGAAATACCACCAAACGGTAGAGGCTCTATCAAAGCATTACATATCACGACCTATTATAAGGGTTACATAGTGCCGAGTGTACTTATTGATAATGGGTCTGCGCTTAATGTCATGCCTTTGGCCACATTATCCAGAATGCCAGTAGATATGTCTTATCTGAGGCCTTGTCATTCCACAGTAAGAGCGTTTGATGGGACACGACGAGAGGTCATGGGAAGGATTGAGATCCCTCTAGAAGTGGGCCCATGTACATACAATATTGAATTCCAGGTCATGGACATTGCGCCTTCATATAACTGCCTCCTAGGGAGGCCTTGGATCCATTCAGCTGGGGCAGTCCCTTCGTCTCTCCATCAAAAGATCAAGTTTGTCATGGATAATAGCTTGATCATGGTCGCTGGTGAGGAAGACATCGTTGCGTCCCTCTCTACTGATGCACCCTACATTGAAGTAAATAAAGATGCAGCAGAGTGTTCCTTCTTATCCTTCGAGTTTATCAATGCTACATTTGTTATGCAAGGGGGTAAGATTCCCACGCCCAAACTGTCAAGGAATACCAAGATGGGGATCAAGATGACTGTGGGGAAAGGAGCCCGAGCGAGGAGAGGGTTGGGAAAATATCAGTAAGGAATGGCCAGAGCACTAAAGCCAGTACATCACAAGGCTAGATACGGTTTAGGATTCAAGCCAGACGCCCAACAAAGAAGAAAACAATGGCAGAGGGATCAAGAAAGGAGGATTGCAAGAGCCTTAGGTTGGGAATTGGACGGGAAGCCCATAATGTATCCTCCGTTGTTGAAGACATTTACATCGGCAGGAATGATGTACCCGGGGAGAGATAGTGTACCAAGCATGATGTTATCAATCGAAAGGGATTTCCAGAATGTCGGTATAAATGTTATGGACAAAGGGGATGATGCGATTGGAAATGCTTCGATGATACGCCCTTGTCCTCCAGGATTCACTTTGAACAATTGGACTGCCGTGGGTCTCCTTGTAGTTTCCAAATCCCCTCCGGAGTAATGCTCAGTATTAACTTTTTGTATGCCCCTAAGTTATAAGGGGAATCCGTTATGAGTAATCATGTTTGCTATTTATCTTTTAAATAAACATCAATGGATATGCATTTTGTCACGATTTATTCCCTCTTCCCATAGCCTGTCCTTACATATATCTCATATCATGCTTGTGAGTTCCAATACCTTGATACCCCTCTAGAGTTTTCTTTTTATTCACCTTTCAGGTGCTCAGATATCAACGACATGAACAATCCTGTTACAAGTCCTAAAATCGACTTCGAGAAAGCCATTTGTGTGGGAGAATTCGAGGCTGAAGAAGATGTTGAAGATTATGTCTCCTCCCCAGACTTACTAAGAATGGTAGAACAAGAGGATGAACAGATTCTGCCCTATCGAGAAGCGGTTGAGACAGTGAATTTAGGAAACGAAGAAAAGAGGCAGGAGGTAAAAGTTGGGACCTCCATGTCAGAGGACACCAAACGTGACTTGGTCGCCTTGCTTCAAGAGTATAAAGATGTATTCGCCTGGTCATACCAGGACATGCCGGGTTTGGACGAGGATGTAGTGGTCCATAGACTCCCACTGAAACCGAAATGCAAACCCATTCAACAAAAATTAAGACGAATGAGACCTGAAATGCTTTTGAAGATAAAAGAAGAAGTCAAGAAACAATTTGATGCTGGTTTCCTACAAATATCTAGATATCCAGAATGGGTGGCTAATATAGTCCTAGTATCGAAGAAAGATGGCAAAGTGAAAATGTGCGTGGATTACCGTGATCTGAATCGAGCAAGCCCTAAAGATAATTTCCCGTTGCTACACATTGATACATTGGTAGATAACATGGCAAAGCATTCGTTTTTCTCCTTCATGGATTGATTTTCGAGCTACAATCAAATCAAGATGGCTCCCGAGGATATGGAGAAAACTACATTCATGACAATGTGGGGGACATTCTGCTACAAGGTGATACCGTTTGGACTAAAGAATGCAGGGGCAACATACCAGAGAGCCATGGTAACATTGTTTCATGACATGATGCACAAGGAAATAGAAGTCTATGTCGATGATATGATCACTAAATCTCGAGGAGAAAGAGAGCATGTTGAGAACCTCCGGAAGTTATTTGAAAGACTGAGAAAATTCCAACTGAAGCTTAACCCAGCCAAATGTACCTTCGGGGCTACCTCTGGAAAGTTACTGGGGTTCATCGTTAGCAAGAAAGGTATCGAGGTTGATCCGGATAAAATAAAGGCCATATAAGAACTACCGCCCCCGCGTACACAAAATGAAGTCAGAGGATTCCTAGGGAGACTGAACTACATCGCTCGATTCATTGCCCAACTCACCAAGCAGTGTGATCCGATTTTTTGACTCCTTCGAAAACACAATTCGGGAGAATGGAACGAGGAATGTCAAGAGGCTTTTGCCAAGATAAAGCAGTATTTGTCTAGTCCTCCGGTGCTAGTACCACCGACTCTTGGAAGACCACTGGTACTATATCTGATTGTGTTCGAAAACTCAATGGGTTGCGTCTTGGGGCAACATGATGAGTCCGGAAAAAGGGAACAGGCAATCTATTATCTCAGCAAGAAATTCACAGAGTATGAAGTAAGGTATCCGTCAATCGAAAAATTCTGTTGTGCTCTGGTCTGGGCAACTCGAAGGCTTAGACAATATGTGATGTACCATACGACATGGTTGATTTCAAAGCTGGACCCAATAAAATACATGATGGAATCGCCTGCACTCTCAGGAAGAATGGCACGATGGCAGATCCTACTATCGGAATATGACATCGTATACGTGAGCCAAAAATTGATTAAAGGGAGCGCAATAGCCGACTTCTTAGCAACTCGAACAACAGAGGAATACGAGCCATTGAGATTTGACTTCCCAGACGAAGACTTGATATGCGTTACGGAAAAAGAATGTGAATCGTCGAAAGAGAGATCATGGAAGATGAGTTTTGATGGCGCGTCAAATGCGTTGGGGCATGGGATTGGAGCAGTCTTAGTGTCACCAGAAGGGGATCATTACCCCTTTACTACCAGATTAAATTTCTTCTGTACCAACAACGTCGCGCAACTATCAAGCAGAACGTTAAGGTCTTAGCAGTCTCCGGGGACTCGGCATTGGTAATTTACCAAATCCGTGGAGATTGGGAAGTAAGAGACTCAAAGTTGGTCAAATATTGCGATCTTGTTGCGGAATTGGTTGAAGAATTCGAAGAAGTGACTTTTAGTTACTTCCCACGGGAAGAAAACCAATTGGCTGACGCCCTGGCCACCTTGGCTTCAATGTTCAAAGCAAACTGAGAAACAGAAATAATGCCTCTCCAGATGAGCATATATAAGACCCCTGCGCATTGTTTTAGCATTGAAAACGAGGTAGATGGACAACCATGGTTCCATGATATTTTAGAATATGTCAAGAATCAAAGATATCCCGAGCAAGCAAACGAGAACGACAAAAGAACGATCAGAAGATTGGCAGCAGGATTTGTTCTTGATAGGGACATCCTATACAAAAGGGGGAAAGATCAAATGCTCTTGAGATGTGTGGATACTGTTAAAGCCAAAAAGATACTCGAAGAAGTCCATGAAGGAGTTTGTGGAACACACGCCAATGGCTTCACTATGGCCAGGCAGATCATGAGGCTCGGTTATTACTGGTTGACAATGGAAAGCGACTGCATTAGTTACGCATGAAAGTGTCATAAATGTCAAGTTTATGGCGATAAAATTCATGCAGCACCTTCACCCCTTCATGTCATGACTTCTCCGTGGCCCTTTTCTATGTGGGGCATGGATGTTATAGGGCCGATTTCCCCAAAAGCTTCTAATGGACATCGATTCATTTTTGTGGTCATAGATTACTTCACAAAATGGGTAGAAGCTGCTTCATTTGCCAATGTGACAAAGACCGCAGTTTGCAAGTTCTTAAAAAGGGAGATCATATGTCGATACGGTTTGCCCGAGAGGATCATCTCAGATAATGCCTTAAACCTGAACAACAAGATGATGAAGGAATTGTGCGAGCAATTTCGAATCAAGCATCATAATTCCTCACCCTATCGTCCAAAGATGAATGGAGCGGTAGAAGCCGCTAACAAGAATATCAAGAAGATCATTGGGAAAATGACTGAGACGTATAAAGACTGGCACGAGAAGCTACCATTTGCCCTATATGCATATCGCACGTGTGTGCGGACCTCTACGGGGGCAACTCCTTTCTCTCTGGTCTATGGAATGGAAGCTGTGCTGCCCGTCGAAGTGGAAATCCCCTCTCTACGAATCTTAATGGAGTCAAAACTAGAAGAATCTGAATGGGTTCAGGCTCGATATGACCAACTGAATCTGATCGAAGAAAAACGCTTAAAAGCAATTTGTCACGGACAGATGTACCAAAGGAGAATGATCGTAGCCCATGACAAGAAAGTGCGGCCAAGGGAATTTCGTGAAGGAGAACTCATGTTGAGGAAGATTCTCCCTATACAAAAGGACTTTCGAGGAAAATGGGCACCGAATTGGGAAGGACCATACGTCGGAAAGAGGGCTTTCTCAGGTGGAGCTTTGATTCTCACTGAAATGGATGGGAAGGAGTTACCAAATCCAGTGAACTCAGATGCCGTGAAGAAATATTACGCCTAAAAGAAAATGAAAGGGCATCCTAAGGAAGCAAATTTGGTCCGAAAAAGCAGGAATGGTTTAAACAAGGAGTCAAACGGCGAGATTATAGTATTGAAGCAGACTCTGAAGCTCAAGAATCTTCTACACGAAAAATCTTACTCGAAAAGATTCAGGATGAAGAAACATGGAGAAGTTCATACGTCGGATATCTAGAGCACTTACGACAACTGAACTTGTTTTCCTTTTATAATGCTTTCGTAATCGAGTCATTCCTTGTCAATTTTCTTTGCTTGTTGCTTTTGAAATAAATATAGATACAAGGAACACCTTTCATGCCTACTTTGCCATTTTCATGCATTTTATTTATGAGATAAATAGTGAAACTACACACTCTAAACGAAAAGAATATGGAGCATTACCTGGATGAGAATTGGGTAAGTACGGGAGCTTCAAAGCAAGGACAAAGTTCAACAGGTTTCAAAACAAAAAAAAAAGGAAAAAAAAGGGGGGTGGATATAGGAGAAACACAGATTACTCGTAGAACCTATAAACGGGTCAAGGATTGAAGCAGTGAATGCAGGTCATCAGGAGGGTCGTAACAAGAAGGGGCATATGACAAACAAGTCCAAGACACCTGACATAATCATGTAGGCATTTAAGACAGACACATGCATATCATAACATCATCACACATAACACATACAGGTACACCAGTAAAGCAAGAAGTTTAGACAATAACTGCACCGAACCAAGGAGAAAGAAGGCATCCGAATACCACCAGATGATACGTTTTCTAAAATAAACTCCTCAGGTCACACACTGAGGCATTTCTAATTTCTGTCTTTCAATTCCTGTTTTTCAATATTTGCAAAAATCAGATCCTCAGGTCGCACGCTGAGACATTTTAATTTCTGTCTTTCAATTTCTGTTTTTCAACATTTGCAAAAATCAGATCCTCAGGTCGCACGCTGAGGCATTTCAATTTCTGTTTTTCAATTTCTGTTTGAATCAACTCCTCAGGTCGCACGCTGAGGCATTTCAATTTCTGTTTTTTAATCAACTCCTCAGGTCGCACGCTGAGGCATTCCAATCTCTATTTTTCAATTTCTGCTTGAATCAACTCCTCAGGTCGCACGCTGAGGCATTTTAATTTCTGTTCGTCAATTTCTATTTGCAAAAATCAATTCCTCAGGTCGCACGCTGAGGCATTTCAATTTCTATTTTTTAATCAACTCCTCAGGTCGCACGCTGAGGCATTTCAATTTCTGTTTTTCAATTTCTGCTTGAATCAACTCCTCAGGTCACACGCTGAGGCATTTTAATTTTTGTTCGTCAATTTCTATTTGCAAAAATCAATTCCTCAGGACGCACGCTGAGGCATTTCAATTTTTGTTTTTCAATTTCTGTTTGAATCAACTCCTCAGGTCGCACGCTGAGGCATTTTAATTTCCGTTTTTCAATTTCTGTTTGAATCAATTCCTCAGGACGCACGCTGAGGCATTTCAATTTTTGTTTTTCAATTTCTGTTTGAATCAACTCCTCAGGTCGCACGCTGAGGCATTTTAATTTCCATTTTTCAATTTCTGTTTGAATCAACTCCTCAGGTCGCGCGCCGGGGCGTTTCAATTTCTGTCTTAAAAAAATAAAATAAATAAATAAAGAAAAAAGAAGAAAAAAATCGTAGGTAGGGTTGAGCCTCGGGACACACGCGGAGGCACTTACAGCCGAAAGACTGAAGTCGCCTTGAGCAAATTGAACGAAGAAGTTCCAGAGGACAAAGAAAATTGACCAAGAGCAAAATGAAACCACAAGCCATATCTCTCGGAAGTAGCATCGGAGTAGACTGAAGATCGAAGCCTCCCCGAAGATAGCAGGGAAGCAGTTTGAAAAGTTTAGACTTATTTCCTTGAAGTCCCGGTGGAGTAGATCAAAGCTATGAATCTCTTCTTGAAATCACATCGAGGCCGATCGAGACGTTAGTTACTGTGCCCTTGAAGAAGCAATGGAATAGGAAATATTATCTCCCTGAAGATACAACGAAACAGTGAAGCGGATCAAAGCGACAAGTTACAGTGGAGTTTGAAGCTGTTTGAAGAAGACGAGGACCAACAAGTTAAGGCTTGGCCAAGACCGGGCAAAATTGGTTCTTCTATTGTCTTTGCTCTATTATCGTTTCATGACAATGAGCAAAGAGGGGCAGCTGTAAGCACCAATTTTGGCCCGGGTCTTTAACCCAGGGCCCAAAACCAAACAAAATACATAAATAGACCCAAACAGATTAAAATAGGCCCAACCCCACACTTTTGGCCCAGATCTAAAAGCCCCAATGCTAATGGCAGACTGCTAGGGTTTCTGGAAACCCTAGCCTAGCAGCGCCGCACGTCAGTATCCACTGCCGCCGCTCCACCTTTCCCTGTTTTCGGCCACCAAGCGCACCTGCAATAAGACAAAAGAAACCAGCGCAACAGCAAGAAAAAGGGAACAATATTGTATTTTATTTGTTGCTCAAGCTCTATAAGAGCCGAATCAAAAACATTGTAAGGGGACTTTTTTTTTCTTCTTTTTCGGCAATCAATCAAAAAGAAAGACAAAAACAGATTCGAAAATATAAGCAATAACCAAAAAAATCAAACACAAAAAAGGAATCCAAAAACGCAATGTCAGATCTCTATTTTCGAAGGTATTTATTTTATTTATTTATTTATTTTTTTCGAATCTCTTATTTCACGAATATTCATATATATAAAAAATATACAAAAAATAAAAAATAAAAAAATTTTACCTTCTTACGATTTCCGGCCACCGCGGTCCTTCCGTTTTTTTGTGTTTTACAATCAAGTTCTTTTTATTTCCAAATTTTTCCCATGAACTTCATTCCTTCGCAATTTGGTCCCTTTTGTGCTATGTGTTTTGGAGAAAGGGGTTATTAGCCATTTTAATCCCTCCTCCTTTAGCGCATGTTGCAATTCAGTCCTCCCATTATCTGTTTTTGTATAATTTGACCCGAAACTTCTATTTTTCATGCGATTTAGTCCATTTTTAATTTATACCATTCATTTTTACCATTTTAATATTTTATCTTAATTGCTATTAAATATTTAATACTATATTATCATTATTATACTCATTACATGTGTTGTTATTATTTATTATTATTATCATTATTATTCTATTATTATTATTATTATTATTGTTATTATATTTACATTATTATTTACTGTATATATTATTTATTACTACTATTGTTATATAGTTATTATATTATATTAGTATATTGTATATATATTTCTATTACCTATTATTACTATGTTACCATCCTTATTGTTATTATTATTATTATCACTACTATATTTATATCAGTATATCGTATACATCTTCTATTATTACTATTATTATTATTACTATGTTATTATTTCAACATTTTACTATTGTTATTACTATATTATTATCTTGTATATATTTTGCATTATTATCGTTACTATCATTATTATTGCACCATTATTTGTATATACTAATTTCATTACCACTATTATTATTATATTCGTACTTATGTTGTATATATCGCGTATTATTACTAATATTATTATCATATTATTTTGACCACATCTATATTAATATGTATTATTATTATTATTATTATTATTATTTCTATGTCACTATTATTGCACTATGACTTGTTGTATATATACCCATTATTATTATTTTAGTTTTATTATTATTTCTGTTTTATTTTTTTATTTTTTTCTCACTCATTTTAGACTTGTTTTACTTCATTTTCGTCTTCATTATTGTTGCTCACATAAGTACATCGACCTTCGCCCGGCCCAAAATTGCTTTCTTTTTCAAAGGCAATGTTCGGTATTTAGAAATTTGAGAGGTTGTGCCCTAAAGTATTGGGTTGCAATCATTCTCGTTTAATCTAGATGACCGAGCATCCCTTTAAAACAATTACATTTCTAAATAAAAAGCTTTTTCTCGAGAATTCGAAATGTCGTGTCCTAAAGCATTGGATGTGGTGTTTCGTTATTCCGAGATAAGATTTTCTAAACCGAGGTAATGTTCTGCGTTTAGAAGCACGAGAGATTGTACCCTAAAGTATTGGGTTGCAATTTTCTCGTTTAATCTAAATATCTGAATATCCTTTCGAACAAGTATATCTCTTACCAAAAAAGGCTTATCTTTGGAACTCAAAATGTCATCTCCTAAAGTATTGGATGTGGTGTTTGGTTATTCCGAAGAAAGTTTTTCTAAAAGCAAGGCAAAATTCTATATTTAGAAGCTCAAGAAAATGTGCCCTAAAGTATTGGGTTTACTATTCTCTTGTCCATCTTCAAATAATAGAATGTCCCTTAAAGTAAATTTATAAATAAAAAAAAAGGGAGTTTAGTCTCGAGGGTTAAAAGGGGTGTCCTAAAGTATTGGATACGACATTTTGCCCCGAGACGGAATAGCCCCTTTGCATATATCTTCGATTTCTTTTTAAAAAAAAAAACTATCAGTTGACATCTTTATAAAAAGGGATCGTTTTAATTCTTTCGAATTTTCAAATTTTCAACATAAAGACATTAATTAACCAAATCGGTACCAATTTTAGGCATGACAAGGGTGCTAACCCTTCCTCGCACGTAACCGACTCCCGAGCTCGATTTCTCAAAACTTCGCGGACCGAAAAATATTGTTTTAGTAAACCAAATCTTTTATTAAAACAAAAAGGTGATCTGATCACACCTAATAAAAGGTCGGTGGCGACTCCCACGTTTTATCATTTTCAAAACCCAAGTTCGATTCTCGTTTTCCAAAAAAATGGTTTCGACAGTTAGGATAAAAGGTAAAATTTGAGGATTGTTACATTGAAACATGGATCTTTATATATAGGAGGATATGAAACAATTCAATGAAATCATTCCATCCAACAAACAAACAAACGGTACCTTTACTCGCTCTTTATCTAATTTCTTAATGTCCTTTTCTATTTTTTCCAATCCCGGAAGTGCCTCCATCTTCATCTCATCAGCATTCGGAAACTGCTTTGCCTTGAGTCGTTCCTTGTCCTTCATCGTCTTGATATCCATCATTATGTTGTCCAGGTTAGACCGAGCGGGCCATTTGCTTAAGATTTGGTTGAGGGTTAGGCCTATTGGTTGAGAAGGAAATGAAATATCGTATTGGATCACAGAACCCAACAACCATATATGAGATTTCATGCCTGCAAATCGGTCCTTCATAGACCAAATTTACACAGGTCAAACAATAGTTAAGAACCTAAATCAGAGATACTAATAGCAATAATATGAATTAAGATGAAGTACTAGGAACAGAGTTGTTTAGATTTACATTTTTTATCCGTCGATGAACTCTATCCCTCAAATTTTTTAGTACTTTCAGAACAGATCTCTCCTTGATAAGTTCTTTTACAGGGACATCTTTTCCCTTTGGTTCAGTTCCACGCCTTCTCTTGGTGCTTCTTCCTCTTTCCGTTTCTTTGGGAGCTTTCCGTTTCCTTTGCCTCCTTCTGGTCATCCCGTTCTTGTCATCGGGGTCTTCCCAATCACTCTCTTGCCCAGACTCTTTACCACTATGCAGACTTCCTTGGAATTGATCAACAGCTACCTCGTTAGTTGCACTTGATTCCCCAAAAAGCCATGGAAAGGCCTTAGAAAACTAAAATAACAACAAAAATAGAACAAGTTAGTGTCAAGAATTCAGAGTAGGCATTATATATGCAGTCTTAACTTGTGGTGCAAGGCAGCAACTATCGTACTTCATTTTCTAGGGTCTCCAAGCTAATGTCCTGAAATTTAAGAGCCACAAATAAATGATCAGGATGGAGAGCAGTCAACAAGGACAAGTGAAAAGCTTATGACGTGAGCTTTGATACATGAGAACACGTTATTTTGTTTAAAGAATGATTGTAGTCAAATCCCAAATATATTAGATATTGGCACCAATATTGGGTTAGCTGTACAGGTCAAATGTTGTGTTACTTGTCTTCAATTTTGATGGAAGACCATAAGTTCTATTAAATGTTTAACTTTTATGAAACTTATATTTAGCAATATTTATGTTCAGCAAGAAATGAACGAGTTTTTTGTGGATAGTTAACAGAGAAACTGAAATTTTATGAAGTTACAGTTCTATTTATAATCATTCTGATAAGAGGTAACACATTATATCCATGACAAGAATTTTGCATACCTTAGCAACGAAGGTTTCTGCAAGCTTAGCTGTTTTTGCTGAGTCCTGAAAAGCCAAGTTTAAGAATTAGGATAAAAGGTAAAATTTGAGGATTGTTACATTGAAACATGGATCTTAATATATAGGAGGATATGAAACAATTCAATGAAATCATTCCATCAAACAAACTAACGGTACCTTTACTCGCTCTTCATCTAATTTCTTAATGTCCTTTTCTATTTTTTCCAATCCCGGAAGTGCCTCCATCTTCATCTCATCAGCATTCTTATACTGCTTTGCCTTGAGCCGTTCCTTGTCCTGCATCACCTTGATATCCATCTTTATGCTGCCCAGGTCAGACCGAGCGGGCCATTTGCTTAAGATTTGCTTGAGGGTTTGGCCTATTGGTCGATAGAGAAATAAAATTTGGTATCGGATCACAAAACCCAACAACCATATATAAGATTTCATGCCTGCAAATTGGTCCTTCATATACCAAATTTACACAGGTTAAACAATAGTTGAGAACCTAAAGCACAGATACTAATAGCAATAATATGAATTAAGATGTACTAGGAACAGAGTTGTTTAGATTTACGTTCTTTATCCGTCGATTAACTCTATCCCTCAAAATTTTTAATACTTGTGGAACAGATTTCTTCTTGATAAGTTCTTTTACAGGTTCTTCTTTTCCCTTTCGTTCGGTTCCATGCCCGCTCTTGTTATCATGGTCTTCCCTAGTAACACTCTTCGATTCTTCTGCAGAATCGTCCCCGGCGCTGTTGATGGGCAAGAGTGAACAATATATATCATCCTTCTCCTCACTCAGCATCTCTCAGGAATCTGGTTATATTTTTGACACCAACAACAAGGTAAGAAGTTAATAACTGGCTGCAGTAAGATTTTTGAATAACAAGGTCATTTAATGGATCGGAAACATCAATTTTGGCAGTCAACGATGATTCAACGGCATCTTCTTTCAAACAATTACATGAATAAACTAACAAACCATAAAATAAGAAACTAACGAACCAGTAACAAAAATCAAAACATGAACGCACAATTTCCACGAGAAAGTAAAGCAAGTTTGCAAATCAAAAGGAACATATATGATATATAATCACTAATTATTACTCACTTGTGTCAGCAGAGAAGAAGAGATGGCAGCTGAAGAAGAAAGTGAAAGTAAAAGCAAAAGCATTTCATTATGGGATTTAATAACAATGTAGGAAGGAGGCTTCTCTACCATGCGCGCGAGAAGCCAACTGAAAGGCCAAGTAATTTAATTTCTTAAACCGGAGCGCGTTCATTATATCTTATACAAAGGTATTATTCATAACTATATTTTACAGTTTACCCATGTCTTTAAAGGAAATAAAATATAAGCTTAAGTTTACCTAGTAGCCATCCAACTATTAGTATATTTTTTTTGGTCATCTAATTATAAAAAGTTACAAAACGTCAATCAATTATTCAATTTTGTCTTTTTTTTTTTGTTACCGGTTGGCTAATAGTTGCAGCTTTTAAAATTTGCATAATAATAATTTTAACCCTAAACATTTATAAAGATGTCAATTTATTCTTGATTTTAAAAAAACTAACCCTCAATATTTATACATTGTGTAATTTGGTCTTTTTTTTTTACAATTCTTTGTATTATTTTTACCTAAAAAGCTAAAAAAAAAACTAATTTATCATCTAAATTTGATTAAATATATATAAAAATATAAACACCCAAAAATCTAATATAATAATTTCTATCTTTCTTTTCTCTTTCTTTTAATATGAACCCTCAACATCACAAAGAACAACAAAAATGCAAAAAAAAAAATGATCAAATTACACAATGTGTAAATGTTGAGGGTTAGATTTTTTAGAATCAAGACTAAATTGACACAATGTATAAATGTTGAGGGTTAACGTTGCTATTATCTTAATTTTAACAGTTGCCACCATTAGCCAATTGGTGGGAAAAAGAGAGACAAAATTGAATAGTTAGGTGACCATTTCCATAATTGGGTGACCAAAAAAGAAGTTTACTAATAGTTGGGTGACTATTAGTGTAGTTTACCCAAAAAGTAAACTACACAATTGGTCACCTACTTTTCATAAGATTTCATTTTGGGCATAAAAAAGAGTTTACATTTTATGCACTACCATTAAAAATCATTTTCAATTTGGTCACCCGTTGTTAATTCAATGTCATTTTGCAATCATTTTAGTTATGCAACTTTACTAAGTGTTCATTTTGACCACTCATTTCCCTTTTTAGAAAACAAATAATAATTGAGTTAATTGCACCAGAAATCCTAAATTATGACCCTCATTATAAATTGATCCCTAAACTTCAAAATATTCTAATTACACCCCAAAATATCAATGTTATATCAATCAAGTCCTTCCATTGTTAAAATTGTTAATTTAACCATTAAATGAAGCATCAAATCTTACGTGGAATAATTTAAAATGAAAATTTTAAAGAAAAGAAAAACAATGTCACATAAGTTTTAAAAGTAAAAAAAAATAAAGTAAAATCGAAAAAAGAGAGTAAACAATGAAAATTCTATAACAGCTTTGAAAACCTCAAAACCAAGATTTTTACAATATTCATTTTCCTTTAATATTTTTATTTTAAATTATGCCACGTGAGACATGACATCTAATTTAACGCTTAAATTAATGATTTTAGTACAGAAAGGACCTTATTAGCATAACCTCAATAGTTTGGGTATGTAATTAGAATGTTTTAAATTTTGGGGACTAATTTAGAATGAGGATCCTAGTTTGGGGTTGTCTGGTGTAATTAAATAAAAAATAATTTTATTTTTTTCAAAGAAAAAGAAAAAAAAACATGTGTTCATATTATGAATTGAGGTAATCAACTGATGGAGATGAAATCCAAGTTTTTCCCTGTAAAAACTCAGGTTTTTCCTTGTAGGTACTGCAACACCCCTAACTTGTTTTCGTCGTTAAATTAGGGTTACGGAGTATCATAGTACAATTCAAAACATCTTAATTCAAATTGAAATAATTACACAATTTGTCTAATATCATTCAATAACTCTTTTAAATCAAGTAGGAAATACATTTATGGACCTTGAATCGAGTCTATGAGGTCCTAAAAATAATTTGAAAACAATTAGAGGTCATTTTGAAACAAACAGAAAAATCTGGAAAATTTGAAAACATGGGTCACACTGCCCTGTGGCCAGGCCGTGTGACACATCCTAGACCATTTGGCTCAAGAATATGGCGGTGTGGCTACTTCACACGCCCGTGTGACTACCTCACACACCTATGTACGTTGACCGTGTAACTAACTGTGCCCGTGTAATATAAGGTCACACAGTCGTGTGGCTAGACCGTGTAACTCACTGTGCCCGTGTAGCTCAGGGTCACACAGTCGTGTCACCAAGCTGTGTAAATCTATGTGCCTGTGTGGACCAACTTGCACTGAAAACAAATAAGGCACACGATCGTATGAGTAGGCTGTGTGTACCTTAAAAAGTTTGCAAAACAAGATACATTTTTTTTCCAAAACTTAGGTGTTTAGGTTAAACAAAACAAACCAATTCTAGATCTTAAAAACACATTTTACAAGCCTAAAACATTCATCTTAAGTGCCTAACCAATGTGCCTTCATTGACACCACAATTCAAACACCTAACAATACACAATCAAAGTTATGTTTCATGTCAAAAGCATTTACCAAATAGTTTGCATTTAAACCCATAACCCAACTTACATTCAAGTCAAAACTTACCATTTCTCCATTCATCCATTCACATTCATATGTACAACAATTAAACCACCTATATAAGGTTTACACCAAGTGACCAAATAGCATAACAATACTATGAACATACAATGTCTAAAACATGATCACATATAACTATTACAAAATGTAAACATCATTTCATCCATCTAAACATTACCATATATATGGCACAATCAAAACATATGCAATTTCACCTATTACATGCCATATAGGCCAAAAATAAAACGTTCCAAAAACTACCAAAAGATATCTAGATAGTGTGATTTCTTTGAGTTGATTTGATTGCCCGATTTCCACAAAACGTTATCTACAAGGAAATAAATAAATAACACAAGTAAGCTTCTATAGAGCTTAGTAAGTTAAATGGTTAAAACGATAAAGCTTACCGAATTAAACCTAACAATTTTAATAACAAGATTAAAAGTAAAAGTTTCTTGTCAACCACAATCCACAATAGGTGAGTTTATGCATAAACAAGTACGAGATACATTTGATTATATCCATACAAGATCATTCACTATCAAGCCACAATACTATCAAGAGATTCATGATTAATCTTCCAACAATTCAATCAAAAGACATTTAACACAAGAAACATTGCCCGATGAACGATATACGGATATGAATACATAGTTATCCATTCGAAACACGCCAAATGCTCAACCGAGCCAGTCCAATCGATAACACGCCTTGGCCCCAACTGCTTAGCACGTAGGCCAACATCCCTCCAAAAATACGCCTGGGCACTAAGTGCCAAGCCCGAAGGCTTTACATCCACCCCTGGTAACACGGAAGAATCACTGTAATATATCGCGATAGTCCGCAAAAAATGCTGGATTTCGGTATATTAAGTGTAAAATCACAGGTCAGGTATCATCGTCTCATCCCAAAAAAAAATCTCGTATAGTGCATATTATAACTTATTAGCATGCCAATCATACTCTATCTTACATTCATTTGGCTCAATAGTTATTGTCGAAACCATTTTTTTTCGAGTTTGAAAAAAAATTAGGGATCGACTTTAGAAATGAAGATGGAAATGGAGTCGCCATCGATCCTTTATACGAGGTGTGATCGGATCACCTTGAGATGGATCATTTTAATAAAACGTTTTGATTTATTAAAACAATAATTTTGGTCTACGAAATCTAAGAAAACAGGTTCGGGAGTCGGTTACGCACGAGGAAGGATTTGCACCCTCGCAACGCCCAAAATTGGTACCAAATTGATTAATTAATGTCCTAATGTCGAGAATTTGAAAGATTTTAAAATTACAACCTTCTTTGACCCAATTGAAGATATTCGAGTTTGAATATGAAGATTCTCTGATTCTGAAGGAATAAATTATCACATCCAGCACGTTAGGGTGCAACAATTTAAGTCTTCGAATTCTAGATCATCCCAAAATTTTCAAAACTCATGCATTGCTATTTTGAAAGGGTATTTCGTTATTTGGGATCAAATGAAAAATCAAAACCCAGCACGTTAGGGCACAATTTCTCGAATTTCCAAACACGAAATATTGCCTAGTTTTTAATTTAAGAAAACATGGATGAAATTTTGAACGGATATTTAGTTATTTGGTCAAACGGAAAACCAAAACCCAGCATGTTAGGGCACGATCTCTCGGATTTCCAAACACGAAACATTGCCTTATTTTAGAGTTAAGAAAACACGAATGAAATCTTAAAAGGATATTTGGTTATTTGGTCAAACGAAAAACCGAAACCCAGCACGTTAGGGCACGATCTCTCGGATTTCCAAACACGAACATTGCCTTATTTTAGAGTTGAGAAAACATTAATGAAATCTTAAAAGGATATTTGGTTATTTGGTCAAACGAAAAACCGAAACCCAGCACGTTAGGGCACGATCTCACGGATTTCCAAACACGAAACATTGCCTTATTTTGAAAATTTAAATGATAACTCAAAATATATTTTAACTTGATTAGATGAAAACTTTGAATGAATAAGTTTGAAGTTTTAACCACAATACAATATCAAAGATGAAAATAATTAGTATATGAAATAATGATATAAATGAATTTGCAAATAAATATTATATACAAAGAAAATCAAAACAAATAATGTACAAAATAACATGTTAATATATAATATATGAAATAAAACTTAATATTAATTATTTAAATAGGAAAATTAAAATATATAATGATTTTCGAAATAAACAACATGTATAACGAAATATGGACTTAATAGGAAATAAATTATATTAATAGATAAATTTAAAATATACCTATACATATAAATAGGTTTAAAAGAAAATACATATATAAAATAATATGAAATTAATAATATATGCATAAAAATAATTTAATGACAACAATAAAAACTTGTAAGTTAATAAATGAATAAGATACTATACACAATAATTTGAATATAATAAAACAATAATAATAATACTATTAACAATAATAATAATAATTATTAAGTAATGGCAAAATAACAAAATAATCAAAGAAAATATAATATAAAATAGACTAAAATAAAATGAAAGCAGGAATCTGGGGTAAAAATCGAAAATAAAAGAGAATCAAAGGACTCAAATGAAATGCGCGCAAACGATCAAGGATTAAACTAGAAATTATTCCCGGTCGCGAAAACGTTGTGTTTAAGAGGACTAAATTGAAAATGAGTTTGGATTACAGAGGCTGATTTACAATGAGCAAATAAAAGCGCGCGGGGCCTAATCAAATAGAGACGCAGAAACAGGGGACTAATCGCGTAAATAACCCCTTTATCACAAACGCGCGTATCCTGAGGGTGTAGGGTCGGACTGAATCGGGTTATGGCCCGTACGGCGTCATTTTAAGGCTATCAGAATGAGCCTAAACGGCACCGTTTTCTTTAAAACAATATTGTCTTTTAACAAAAAATTTAACAAAAAATTTAACAAACAATCGTCCCATTCCCCTTTTTTAAAACAAAACAGAACCCTAGCCGCCTAAAAAAACAAAATCAGAGCCCCCCTCTCGCTATTCTTTCGATCCGGAGGACTGCACCGTTCGACCACCGATTCACCATGGTAATCGGTGTATGGTGGTGTTTAGCGACACCCTCCTACCCCCAGTTAGAACGATGCCCAAGAGATCGTCCACTTTTCGGCTCGAAACTCCTATTCAAACTTCGATTTTGTCGAAGCCAAATAGGGATCTGACCACGATGTTAACAGATAAGTATCTCCTCTTTATTTGCTTTGTTTTTTCGCATACAGTAAAGAAGAAATAGAAAGCATCAAATGCGGGGAAAGGAAAACCAAAGAAAGCCAAATCTGAAAATAACCTTTCGATCTTCTTTTTCCTTTTGATTCTATTGTATTTCTTGTGTATTCGTAGATTGTGTAAAAAACGTGAAGAAGCCCTTACAGTGGTTTTCTTCGGTCTTTATACAATCGATTAAAAAATAGAGATAAAAAATACAAGGTTTTTTTCTTTTCTTCTTTATATTTTGTTGTGTTGTGCAGGTACGAGGGCCGTGTGCTTGCTGGCAGAGGTACGGAGGCTCAATCGTGTGGACATGGCAACGCGGGCGTGATGCGCGTGTGATGATGCTGTTGCGGCATTGGTTGCGGCGCTAAGGGGACCCTAGGGTTTCCTACTTGGCTGAAGTTGTTTGGGCTATTCGGGCTGGTTTCCAAATTGAGCCTGGTTGTAAGTGGGCTAGGCATTTGGGTTTAGAAAACGGGTAGTGGTTTATTTAGTACACGGGCCAATTAGGCCTACTATTGGGTTGTAAATAGGTTAGGATTTAGTTTATTTATTTGGGTCCTAGTTTGGTCCCTCTTGTAAATGGACTATGGACTGATATTTTTTTGGACTTTATTAATTTCTAGTGGTTTTTGTTCTGGTTTTGTTTATTTGTTTGGTTAATTGGGCCCCAGGCAGATTGGGCCTGCTACAGTTATCATCGTTAAACAGTGTTATGAACAATTCAATTTTCAATTCAAAATGTATTAAACTAAACCAAACGAACTTACCAAGGCTAAACTGCAAAGTTTGCAAAACTCCAAGGACTATTCTGCAACCTTCCATTTTCCTTGGTTTTCAACTTGTTCTTGATCCATAATATAATTTTATTTCAATTATTAGCCTCAATTTCATATATTATTCAATTTAATACATGTGATTTCTTATGAACAATTTTACACAACTACCCCAAACTTTTACACTTTATTCGATTTAATCCCTAAACCCGAAATTACTAAACTAACCTTATTTGGACACAACCCATGCCAACCACATATCTAAAGTCCCTAAAAATCCCTCCATTTATCATTAATTCACAAAAATACCATGGTATTTTACCATTTAAATAATTTAGTCCTTTAACATTAAAATCAACAAAAATTGCTTTTCAAAATAGTCCTATTTAGCAACCAAGCTTAATAATCCATCATATACTTTCATAAACTCTTCAAACTCATCCATGGCACATTCTAAAACATTTAATAGTTTTGGAAAGAAAGACACGCGTTAGCTGGACCTAATTGCAACGATCTCAAAAACGTAAAATTCATGAAAACGGATGATAAACACACTTACATGTAAGGAAGAATGTTAAACCGAAGCTTTTTCTTTCCCCAATAATGGCATTCGGTCTTCAAAGTTAAAATGAAAAAAAAAAAAAGATGATGACAATTTTCTTTTGTTTTGATTTTAACTTAATTACAAAAATGTCATTACCATATGTTTTGAATCCATTTCCAATTACTTATCGTCCACTAACTATTGAAATGATTTAATTACCATATGAAACCATCCTAAGTAATTTAAATACCCAATTGGCACTAAAACATTAAAGCAATTATCTTTTACACATTTTTTTACATTTTAGTCCTTTTTCTTTAATTACTATCTATACATTAAAATTTCTTAACCAAAATTTAATACAACACTAACGACCTTGTAAATATTAAATAATTAACATTTATAGATTGACAGATCAAAATTGTGGCCCCAAAACCACTGTTTCCAGCACCACTGAAAAACTGGTTTTTACAGGTACTCATATTTTCCCCTTTTTACTAAAAGAACTACGGAAAACTATTTCCATGTTCACTAAACTATTAGTAAGTTTACATTTTTGTCACTCAACTTTAAAAGGTTACAAAATAGTCACTAAACTATTCAAAAGTTTTCATTTAAATCTAGGTTGTTAAGTCTTCTTTTTTTTTTAAAAAAAAAGTTTGGATCATGAGCTCCAAGCAACATTCGATGAACAGTACAATGGAACAATACTATAGATGAGCAAAAGAACATACCTTAGATCCAAGCCAATCTGACGATTAGTGTCAGAGATCGAAGAAGAAAATTATTCAGATTTTGGTTCGCAGATTCGTGATGTTCAAAGTTGTATCATAAACAAAAATATAAAATATAGAAGAGGAAGGAAATGAGAGTTTTCGATTAATGCCACTGGTACAAACGATATAGAGACAATTCTAACAGCCTTGTGACTTAAATGAAAACTTTTGAATAGTTTAATGATTATTTTGTAACTTTTTGAAGTTGAGTAATCAAAACGTAAACTTACTAATAGTTTTGTGACCTTAGGTGTAGTTTAACCAAAAACTAAAATTAATTCTAGAAGAGTGAAAAAAAATTAAAATGATAAAATAAATTTCCCTGTAAAAGTCCAAGTAATTCCCTACAAAACCTCAAGTTTTTCCCTTTTACTAGAAAAAAACTAAAATTAATTTTGAAAAGAGAAAAAATAAAGGCAGTTAACAAGTTAAATAATTTTTCCTATAAAACCCAATTTTTTCTTGTAAAAATCCAAATAATTCCCTGTAAAGCCCTAAGTTTTTCTCTTTTATTGGAGGAAAACTAAAATTAATTTTGCAAAAGGGGAAAAACAAAATTAAGAAGATAAAATGATTTTTTCTTGTAAAAACCCAAGTTTTCCCTATAAAACTCAAGTTTTTCCTTTTTATTGAAAAAACTAAAATTAGTTCTAAAAAATAAATGAACTTAAAAAGATAAAATGAGTGACCAAAATAAAAATGATTTTTAATGGTAGTACCTAAAATGTAAACTATTTTTAGTGCCCAAAATGAAATATTATGAAAGTTAGATGACCAACTATGCAATTTACCCCCTAAAAAATAGAGTTATTTATTGGAGTTTGGTGTCACCTAATATATATCGACGGTTTAAATAAAAGAATTAGCCCTAAATTTTGGTTTTATTTTTCTGTTAGGGAATTAAACTCTTTTTATTTTGTTAAAAGTGGTGCCTAAAGTATGATTATGTTATATGAATTACCCAACCGTTAACTTCGTTAAAAAAACCAACAGGTCTAGCTTTGTAAACAACCTTTGTTGCTCAACCATTTCCACCTTCGCTTTTAACTTATTTTTTAAGTTTAGTTTTTACTCCAAGATAGATAGAACAATAATGGTGTCATTAAGGGACGATCTTACATACAATTGGGTCAATCCTTCTTCAAAATAAGAACAATAATGGTGTTATTGAAGGATGAAAGAAACTCACCTTTCTCAAGCCACGATAAACATTGCACCTCAATATCAGACCCGATTGTAGAAAGCAAGATTCATATCGCCTGGTCTTGGAGATTTGTCAAGATGCATCACAAAACCTATCTACAAAATTATTGCAATATCCGATTCACCCACATTACTTTCCAAGTTTCGAAAATTTTCAAATCTCATAGCAGTAGATTCCAAGAATAGATCTTTAAAATAATTTAATACAATAGAGCACATAAGACCTTTTGATGAACACTGCTGCGTAGATGAGTCTAGAAGCATAGGAATATGATTAATGCACTTTCTTTTCGAGGCTGGGGCATGGAAGTACAAAGAAGCACATACGACCTTTCTTTTCGCTACTTATGTCCTTATTGTTTTGTACGAAGACGTCTTTTATCATTATCCATAACAAAAAGGACACGAGTAGCATCCATTTTCTTTTAACCAATCCAAAAGTACCACCAAGATTTTGTTACCAAAATTAGAAGTCCAGAAACACAAAAATTCAGCTTATCCAATATGTTAGGCATGGAATAGTCCACCCATCCCTTTGCAATTGCATTAATAAACCCATCTATTGATTGAAAATCACAAATGCAAGTATACATATTGTTACAAGTAGTATAAAATATTGATCTCAAAGAGAGCCATTAACAATCGAAATTCCAATCACCAAATATTACTCTAAAACCTATCCAAATTAAACAAAAAAACCAATCAATGGAAAAACTGTAACACCCCTTACCCGTATTCAACGCCGGAACAGGGTACGAGGCATTACCGTACTTAAAACTACTTAAACATACAATATTGGACTATAAAATTTTGCTTCAACTTAAAACTTCTCTTTCTTAATCATAACATACATATTATGGGCCTATGAAGCCTTAAACATACATCCGGAAGGTTTCGGGTTTCAACCGGAGACTTTTACACTCCTTGAAAACTTTTGCCTAAACAGAGGTCACACGCCCGTGTGACATGGGACACGCTCATGTGGGCAGACCGTGTGGTCTCACACGCCCATGTCTCTAGCCTGTGTAGAATTTATTTTTTTCCTTCGAACCTACAGGCATTTTCACACTGCCTGACACACGCCCATGTCAATAGCCTATGTCCCTCACACGGCCTAGACACACCCGTGTCCTTTCCCTGTGGAGCTCTCTGTTTATGATGTCATCAAACCCTTAATGGCACACGGCCAAGGCACACACCTATGTGCTGGCCCGTGTGACGAATCATATTCTCGTAAGATGATGCAGGGGACACACGACCTATTAACACACCCATGGGGCTGACCGTGTGTTACACACGGCCTAGAGACGCACCCGTGTGCCTACCCGTGTGTACAATTTGAGGCTATTTTCCAAGCCAATTGCCACCCTGAAAACTTGATCATGTATATAACAACATCAACCACACAATTACTCCATCAATTGTAATAACTTCAATGCATGAACTCATCATCATTAAAGGTATGTAACTTAACAAATGTTGACCAATTTCTAATGGCCATATACAAAATGACTAAGTCCCTATACGTGCCATAGACTCAAAAGGGTTTTGCATTCACTTATATCTAACATGATAGCTTGATAGTGTGATAGCATCTCCGACGATCTCCAACCCGAGCTAGTATAAAACCCTACATGATATGAGAAAGGAAGGGGAGTAAGCTATAAAGCTTAGTAAGTATGTATGTAAATAATAAAAAATTTATCACCATGCTTTTAAAAATTCTTATTTTGAGTTCTCAAGATAATGCCATCATTATTGCATAATCTTTCTCAATTCACTTATATTCATCTTGAGCTGTCTACTCAAGTTACAGTCACTAAATTATTTTTATCCGGAGCTACGAAACTCCAAATTAAGATCCGCTAATTTTCATTGAAACTAGACTCACATATATTCTTACCATAACATTTACAAAATTTTTGGTTTAGCCAATTAGTACAGTTTATTCTTTAAAATCTCCCTTATTTCACCATCCAACAGTTCTGACCCCTCTTCATTAAAGATTTATTTTCTCACTGTACAGAACTCAAATGATATTATTGTTTGTTTCTATTGAAAATAGACTCGTTAAGAAATTCAAAAATATAAATTTTATCCCTTTATTATTTTTGTAAAATTTTTAATGAATTTCTCAAGTCAAAACAGGGGATACCGAAATCATTCTAACTCTGTCTCACAAAAAGTCAAATATCTCAGAATATGAGATTCTTTTGCCTACACCGTTTCTTTTACATGGAAATAGGCTCAATAAGCTTTAATTTCATATCTTACTCAACCTCTAATTTAATTTCTACCATTTTTCGTGATTTTTCAAATTGATATAGTTGCTGTTGTCCAAACTGTTTTATTGCTAAATTCGCTCTATCATGTTTTCTTTGTACTAATTGTCATTTTCACACATATAATACCAAAATATACCCATGATTAGCCATTCCAATAACTAATCATTATCAAATATTTATAAGCCATTCATTGGCCAATTTAATCTATACATCAACAACAAAGACTTGAACATATCATTTCTCAACTTAATTTGGCCTAAAAGCCTCATACATGATCATCATCAAATCTTATCATGTATCCATTCATCATGAATGTAGATCACTAATCACAAGGTTATCAATATTTCAAAAGTATAACTTATTCGTGTATAGTCTTCTCAAGAATTCATCATATACCGAATTCACTTCACATGAGTTCTATGTACATACCTGTACTACTCATAACATAGTCACTTACTTTCTCGTTTTTAACGTACCCGTTGAACCACTCGGAATGCTAAAAGATACTCAAAAATCTTATGCATATAGTACTGTATCAATGCCATATCCTCGATATGGTCTTACATGAAATATTATATCCTCGTCATGTCCCCGACATGGTCTTATACGAAATCACATAACTTTAGCCCTTTTTCCATCCTTAACAAAAACTTTAATTTCTTTACCTCGTTGAACCACTTGGAATATCTAAGGATACTCGAAAATTGTCATGCACATATTAAGATGCCAATTCCATATCCCAGATATGGTCTTACATGGGATCACATGTCGATGCCGATGCCATATCCCAGATATGGTCTTATACGGGTTCTCATATTGATGTCGACGCCATATCCCAAATATGGTCTTACACGAGATCTTATGTTTATGCTGATGCCATATCCCAGATATGGTCTTATACGGGATCTTAATTCAGTGCCGAGGCCATATCCCAAATATGGTCTTATACGGGATCTCAGTAACCTTAGTGTCATGACATTTGTATTCTATCCATTCCTAAGGTTCAATCGGGGATTTGCATTCTTCGACATTTCGTCAAAATCATCTTTAATCAATTTCATAGAGACAATATACAATTCATGTAATATCAAAATATTGAAATACATAAGTTTGAATTATTTACACACGAACTTACCTAGATACCAAAATGGTAAAAAGTGACATAATCGTCAATTTCTCTCGTTTTCCTCCGTTCTAGGTCCAAACCTCGTTTTCTTTGATCTATAACATCACATTTAGCTTAATTATTAGTCACATTATCCATTGTGACCCAAAAATCATACTATGGAAAAACTACATTTTTGCCCCTAAACTTTATCATATTTACACTTTTGCCCCTAGGCTCGTAAAATGATTTTCATTCAACTTTCTTGTATTTCAAGCCTAGCCGAATCATTTTCTTAACTACAGCAGCCCCTAATTTTCACTATTTCACTCATGTATGACCAATTTCATAACTTTTACAATTTGGTCCTTTTATGCATTTTTCATGAAAATCACTTAGAAAAAGATGTTTATTATACATCAAACTTCCATATTCTTCCATAAATCATCAAAATACATGCATGTCATACATGGGTAAATTTTTGAACACAAACCCTAACTCAAAATAATGGTAGAAATAGCTAAACCGAGTTACGGGAATCTCAAAAATGTAAAAAAAAAACATTAAAAACGAGGCTTGGATGCACTTACTATTAAGCTTGAAAGCTTGAAAACTCTAGCCATGGCTTTCCCCATGCTAAATTCGGCCAAGGAAGAAGATGGACAAAGGTTTTTGACTTTTATTTTGTCTTTTAGTCCATTTAATTACCAAATTACCAAAATGCCCCTAACTTAAAAATATCCTATTTCACTTATCTAATGTCCATTTTTGTCCAACAATTTAACCAATAGTCTAATTTCCATTTAAGGACCTCC
The DNA here is from genome assembly GCA_005393395.2 of Gossypium australe. Taxonomy (NCBI): domain Eukaryota; kingdom Viridiplantae; phylum Streptophyta; class Magnoliopsida; order Malvales; family Malvaceae; genus Gossypium; species Gossypium australe. The sequence continues at coordinate 81,136,112 of CM016617.1, read as the reverse complement.
AATTTAAAATTTCATAGAAATTGGACACTTCTAACATGTAGAACTCAACTTTTGCACTATTTACAATTTAGTCCTTTTGACTAAATTGAGTGCCCAAACGTCGAAATTTTCGAACGAAATTTTCACAAAATCTTTCTGTGAAATCGTAGACCACAAAAATATAATAAAAATAAGATTTTCTTCGTCGGATTTGTGGCCCTGAAATCTCTATTCTGACTAGGCCTAAAATCGGGCTGTTACAAAAACCCTAGGATTACAATTTCATCAAACACGATAGCTAATTGATCCATCTCCACCCAATTTACCCTAATAGAGTTGATTATTAACTTGTGGAACTAAATTTTCCTTAATTTTCTTCTAAGTAATTAAAGAACTAATTTAATCTAACTATCGAGCTATATTCCTATGTCAATAATGTAGACCAAATTAACTAAGAACAACCCCTGTAACACCCCAAACTCGGCCTAGACGTTATGGCCTAATCTGGAAATGTTACGAAGGAGAATTGTAAAATCAACCTTGCTGTAATGAAAATCCCGTATATTCTTATTATTAAAATAGTCCGGTTTTTATAAAACATATTATTATATTCATTAATGAAATCATCAATTGTTTGGTCTTTCAGAAAAACATAATTTGCAGCAAAATTTCTAAAAGTCGTTATATTTTGAAAACCGAGTTTGAATTTCCAAAACATTTTGTTTTCGTGAAACCATTATTTCCGTAAAAATTTTTGTTGAGCGTCACAGAAAACTTCATCAAAACCAAAACCAACAACAAAACCAAAAGTCTAGAGAGTCCCATATTTACAAAACTCTCAAGAAAAATAGAAATCTAAATAAAACTGTAAGGTAAAAATAGTTCAGGGACAAGTGGTCACTGCTTAGCCTCCATATATTCATATCCTACCTATACACAGATATAGTTAACAGAATAACAGATATGACATAATTAACATGTCTTGCATGCTCATATACAGATAATACACGTTTATATATAATAGTCAGATCACACATATTAAATTTTGCAATACTCAAACCAATCTAATGATGTAACAACCCGATTTTAGGTCTAGTCGAAATAGTGGTTTCGGGACCACAAATCCGACACAGTAAAATTTGATTTTATTATATTTTTATGGTCTACAGTTTTATGGAATGATTTCGTGAAAATTTCGTTCGAAAATTTTGACGTTTGGGCACTCAATTTAGCTAGAGGGACTAAATTGCAAAAAGTGCAAAATGTGAGTTCTATATGTTAAAGGTATCCAATTACTATGAGATCTTAAATTAGAGGTCCTTAGAAATTAGACCATTATACAAGTATGGACAAAAATGGACATGGTTAGGCGAAATTTTGAAGTTAGGCATTGAGGGCATTTTGGTCATTTGGTAAATAAAGCAAAAATAACTAAAATAAAAGATGTTCATCTTTCTAATTTCATCCCTTAGTGCTAGAAATTGAAGGGTCTCCATTTCTATGGTTTTGGCCAACTTTCAAGCTCGATTGTAAGTCCGTTCTAGTCCTGTTTTTAATGATTTTTTATGTTTTTGAGATCCTTACAACCTAATCTAGCTATTTCAAGGACTAATTTGAAAGAAAATCAAAGTCTAAAATTTTACCCATGTCAGATATTTTGATGTCTAATGGTAGATTATGTGTGTTTGATGTTAGATAAACAACTTTTACTAAGTGATATTTGATGAAAATGCCTAAAAGGAACTATTTGAAAAAGTTGTAAATAAATGAAAAATATGGACTGCTATGAGCATGAAAAAGATTCGGCTAGGCTTGGGTAATGAAGAAAGTGAATGAAAATCATTTTACGAGCCTAGGGACTAAAATGTAAAAAGTTGAAAAGTTAGGGGAAAAATGTAATTTTGCCATAATGTGATTTTTGGACTGAATTGAATAATGAGAGTATTAAATGAGTTAAATTTGCTATTATATATCAAGAAAAATGAGGTTCGGACCTAGATCGGGGGAAAAATAAAGTGTTTGACGATTAGGTCCATTTTCACTATTTTTGAATCGAGGTAAGTTCGTATGTTAATAATGTAATGTTATATTTGTATCTTAGTGTTTTGATATTGCATGGATTGTATGATTGATTCTATGAGCATATTCGACGAAGTTCTGGCAAGAGAGAAATCCCGGTTGAACCTTAGGAATAGATTAGGATACAAGTGACATGTCACTAGGAACCCATGTAATTATGTGATTTATGTGTCCCGGGTGCTGGTCTTGTACGTCCTACCAGTGGTTGTGTAAACTGGCATATGTTGCGGATACCTGACAGCTTGTGAGCAGCACAGCATAGCTACGTCTCGACTGACAGCTTGTGTGAGCAGGCCTGAGGATAGCTTGAGAGCGAGCTTGTATGTGTTATGAGATTTGTGGTAGCATTGGCTACATAAGTGGCAATTATGTGCAAAGATTTCCGTGTATCCAATAGTATTCCAAGTGGTTCAATGTGTGTGTTAAAGATGAGAAAGTATGTGATTACGTTATGAGTTAGTGCAGGTATGTACGAAAAACTCAATGGGAATAGATTCGGTATATGATGATCTATTGGTAAGAATATGATTGAGTATGTTATGTTCATGAAGTTTTAATGACGTTTATGTTGATTCATGTTATGTTATGCATATGATAAATGTATAATTAATGTTGTTTATTATTTGCATATGAACTTACTAAGCTGTATAGCTTACTCCCCTTTCTTTTCATTATCTTATAGTGTCACCAAGCTTGCTCGGGATTGGAGATCGTCGGAGATCCATTCACACTATCAACCATTATTTTGGTAAAAATGAATTCAACATTTTGAACTGTGGCATGTATAGGGGACTTGGTTATTTTGTTATGTGTCATAATTGATTTGGCCAAATGTGTTGGCTAATGTTGGTCAGAAGTTCATTTTGTATAAGGCCATTTGAAATTGGCTAATATTGGTATAAGTATAATCATATGATGATGCCTTTCATGAATGAAGAAACTTGCATGATTTGAGTTGATAAGTTATGTGATGTTTATGTATGTTAGATGTTAGCATGTGAATGATGTGTTGATGTCTTGGTTATGGATGATTTGATTGTATGTATAAGCTTGAAATGGTGCTATGTTATGTTATGTAGGTGTGTGCATTAAAGGGGTGGCAAATGGCTTGGTAAATAGCCTTATTTTGTCTACACGGGTAGACACACGAGCATGTGACACACGGCCTGCCCCACGGGCATGTAGTTCAGCCATGTGTCCCTTGCATCATAATTGTTGCAAAACAAAACGTCCAAAATTGAGCACACGGGTAGAGACAAGGGCGTGTGTCTCGGCTGTGTGTGCTACACGGCCTTGAACACAGGCATGTACTCTGGCTGTGTGAAGTCTGCACATATTTTATGAAAAATTATGAAAATTAAATTGACTACATGGCCTAGCACACAGGCGTGTGGTATGGCCATGTGACACAAGTTAGAGAGCACCCTAAATTGAACACGACCTGTAGCATGGGCGTGTCTCAGGGTCACACGGGCGTGTCCCTTGAACCAAATGGGCCTGTGACCCTTGTAACATGAACAAATTTCTAAGTTTTGTAAAATTTTCTAAAGTTCTTTGTTTAGTCCCGAACCATTTCTAAAGCATGTTTTGGGCCATGTAGGCTCGTATAAGGGACTTTATGATTGAATATGAATGGTTTTAAGTTGGACGCAAATTTATGACTTGAAATTGTGTGAATGCTTGTGTTATAAGTCCGGTAATCCCTCAAGCCCTATTCCAGCATTGAATACGGGTAAGGCTATTACAAATGAAGTAGCAGATTTCATGCTCTGGGGTTTGGTTTGCCCTTACTGACCTTACAGGAGGCCCACAGTTGATCGGTTTGAATGTATGATCCTAGGTAAAAATTCCTGAATTTTGGGCTCACATGCCCGTATGGTTTACATGTCCAAATTGGCCTTGCCCATGTGACCCACACGGCCACTCACTCACCCATCACACAGCTGTGTGTCGCGCACTGCTGACCACATGGTCGGGCAGACGACTGTGTGGCGTTGACAGGCTGGTTTTTCGGCTTTCGTCGAACGACATTTTCTCACGTTTTCGTTAAACACTTGGCTCATTTTTTATGTGAGAGCAATCCTAAAACCTAAGAAACAGCATTCCAACGACTATTTTCACAATCAATTTACGAATCTAACACAACTAAACCAACTATGCACACGGGCTTACTGCTAACGAATACGACCACACTCATGAATTAAGTCATTGGAGTGAAATCTGCTGCTTCACCACCTTGTCCTACGCAACCATTCATAGAATTAAACTCCCTAACAACAACACCAACACGCCAAACCAAAAAGGAAAGAAATCCATACAAAACAAACTTACAGACTTACCAAGACAAACGAAAAACAAATGGAATGCCGATCCCCAACAATTAAAACGATTAATTCGTCGAATGGAATAAAGAGGAAACAACACAAAAGGTTGTATAGAAAAAGAAAGGGAAGAAGGAGAAAAGAGAAGAATAACGTTAAAAAGTGAGACAGAAAGGGGAATTTTAGGGTACAATAAAAATAATAATTAATTCAAACTAAAATCCCCAACTCCCCACTAACCCACTGACCAACATAATCCCACCAAATCTGACACCTCAATCCACATACAACTACGTTAGAATTTTAACTCCACCAAACCTCTATTAGACGATCAAAGAAAAAATTATCATCCACACTCACATGGGGATTCAAACATAAAACCCAAAGGCAAGCTAACACCTTACCACCCAAACCAACAGGCTCATTCTAACATGGTTTGACTAGAAATAAAATATAAGCCAAACCGCCAAGGAAAATGTTAGGATAAAAAAATAGCATATTTTCCAAAAGTGGGACTTGAACCCAAGACCCCAAACACACCTTCAAATCACTTAACCACTGAAGTAGATACATATTAATGACTAAATTCAAAAAAAAAAAATTAAATAAATCAAGGCGTTACAACCCCAATTATGGCTACCCAAGGTAATCAAGTATATTCCCATCCTAATTACGAATTACAAATTGACCTATTTAATTAAAACCAAGAGTTATTCATTTTAGACCTAAAACAAAAAGTCCTCTTTCGATTGCTTTAGCCTTTGTCAGATTAATAGTTGATTAGAATATTATCAATAAAGAACAAGGTTGAATAAATAATCTAAACTCTATCAACAGTAAAAAGAGATGGAATGTAATAGCCTGGTTTAGACCCTAATTAGAACAGTGGTTTCGAGACCACAAATTTGAGTCAGAAAAATATTTTAATATTATTTTCCGTGTTTATAGTATGTGATTATGTGTGAAATTTCCGTGAGTAAATTTTTATCGTTCGAGTGCCCAATTTGATAAAAGGACGTAATCGCATAAAATGAAAAAGTGACTTGCTATTTGTTAAAGTGATACATTGCTATTGTTTTTATAATGTGGAGTCCTTCAGATGTAATTTCACCCTTGGAAACATGCATGGACGGTAATGGGCTTATATAATAAGTTTTATCATTAAAATCATTAAGGTTAGTTTTTTAAATTAAGAAATAATATGTATTATAATAAACAAAAACAAAAAAATGGCCATGCATGTTCATCTTTGGCTGAATGTTGGAGAGAAAATAAGCCATGGTTGAGTTTTAAAGTTCGGCACACTTCTAGCTTGAATTAGGTAAGTGTTTTGTTCGGTTTTTGATAATTTTTATGTTTTTGTGATCGTTGTTAAGTGTTCTATCAAGCCCATGCTTAAATTTCAAAATTTGTTGATGATTGTGTGATGTGCCATTGATGATTTTGTGAGCTTAATGATGTTATTTGGTGAAATATGAAAGCTTGATGTTAGATAAATATGTTTTGTATTGAGATTTTTGGTGAAATTGGTTATTATGGGCTAATTTGTGAAAATGAGAAATTGAGGGGCTAAAATGTGAAATAAATGAAAGTATGGGCTTATATAGACTAATGGAATATTCGGCCAAGCATGTGTATAAGGAAGTTATGTGTATTTTGTGATTTTATGAAATAGGGATTAAAATGTCAAAATGTGAAAATGTGAGGGCTAATTTGTAAAATGCCCTAAATGTGTGTATATGGATTGAATTGAATGATTTGGTGAATGAATAAGCCAAATTTGAATGTGAATAGATCAAGAACAAAAGAAAACGGATTTAGATCGGGGAAAATCGAAAGTGGTCGAGTAATCGTTTCCATCCGTTCGTATCCGTACGAGGTAAGTCGATATACAAATAAATGCATTTAGATTGAATTCATATTGCTTATATGTGAATGAATTGTGATATATAGCTATTTGAGCTGAATATGTGAAATATGATAAAGTTCCGATAATGTGATGACGTCCTAAAAGTCCCGTACGAACCTTAGAAAATAGTTAGGATACGTATCTCATGACATAGGATTCTGTTATGAGTTATCATGTAAGACCACGCTGGGACGTTGGCATTGATTTGTGATTTACGTGTAGGACCATGTCTGGGACATCAGCATCGTATTTGATTTTGTGTAAGACCGTGTCTAGGACAGTGGCATCGATATTGATTACATGTAAGACCACGTCTAGGATGTTGGCATTGTATCAGCTTTCCGAGCTTTCCGAGTAGCCTATTTGATTTTGAACGGTTCAACGGGCATTTTGAGAATTCGAATGTGCATCCAAATTTCGGTACGTATGTATGTATATGAAATTTGGCAATGAAAGGTATGTATGTATATGATCATTTGATATGTGAGCTACATTACATGATATGTGATTATGAACAAGTGGACATAATCAATTGAGGTATAGGAGAAATATGACTTGTGATTGTGTTATGCCATGAACCATATGTATGAAATGGTTTATAATTGTTCCATGTGATAAGTTTATTTGTATATCGCTTACTAAGCTTATGAAATCTTATTTTGTATGTGTTTGCATTGTTTTATATATTATCAAAGCTACTGGAAGCTCAGGGATCGTCGAGGATCATCACCACACTATTGAACTATACTTTGGTACCTTTTGAAAATGTACATATAGAAGTATGGCATGTATAGGCTAGAGAATTTTAGGTTATGTTTTGAAATGTGTAAATATAGCCATGTGATATGGCTTGATAATGTATGTGACTATGGAATGAATTTAGTGCATGTTAAATGATGCTAAAGTTGATATGTTTTTTTTTTATGTGAGATTGGTATTTTGAATTGGTATGCTTGAGTTGGATTTGTATATAGAAATGAATGATGTTGTTATGGGTCAAATGGTGAATAATTTGGTATGTTTTAGCTACCTTTGGGACATGAATTGATGCTTGTTTGATGCTTGTAGGTATGACCCAAAATGGGTGGCAATTTGGCCTTGTAAATGGCCTATAATTACCCATACGGTTAAACACACGGGCCTGTGTCTCGACCGTGTCTTTCACAGTCCCAATTCGAAGCAAGTCAGACTTGCACATGAGCCAAACACATGGGCGTGTGACAGGCCGTGTGATTTTAGTCAGTTTTGCACACGGGCTGAGACATGGTCCAAGGCACGGCTGTGTGAAGTACACGGCCTAGCCGTACGGGCATGTGCGCTGTTTTGAAAGAAAAAAAAATTCTAAATTCCACAAAGTTTCTTATGAGTTCGATTTAGTCCCGAACCTTTTCTAAAGCATGTTTAAGGTCTCGTAGACTTTCTAAAGGGACTATATGAGTATGAATTATTATGAAATGATGTTGTATGATTGATGTTATGAAATGAGTGTAAAATGTTTCGATATGTCCAGTAATGCCTCTTAACCCTAGTCTGGTGACAAATACGGGTTAGGGGTGTTACATGGAAATAGAAAATAATGAATTAACTAAACATGGAATCTATTGTAATTCTAGAAAGAGAATTTAGTTCATGGAGAATTTGATAAACATCTTAAAATTGAAATAATTACAAGACATAGGAGAAGGAAATAAGAATGAAAAAAGATGGAGAAACTCCATCTTCTCGATGAAATTCGTGCATTCTTGATTTGTGAAAGCTTAGGTAGCATGTAACGCCCCAAAAATATGGGGTCTTTAATTTTTCATGTTCTGACAAATTGCTTGTCTGCTTCAATGGCTAAGTGATTTGGGTGTGTTTGGGGGTATTTAGGAAGCCTGGGTTCAAGTATAGCCTCTGGCAAAATTTTGATTTTTGCTCTTTGGAAACTTGGATGTTAGCTTGAAGGGCATATATTATGTTGTGTTTGTTTTGTGACACAAGAGACCTTGTGTTGTGGTGGCAAGTGGTGTGTTGGGGCATTTAAAAGGGAATGGGTTCAAATCCCATGGCATGCAAAGATGGGATTTTATTTTATGTCTCTGTGGCGTGAGAGGTAGAGTTTGATTCAAACTCTGTAGAGGTGGTTGGAGACTTGGTCATCAAATTTGAATGGATTTGAATGGGAGGTTTAGAGTAAATCAAGGAGAAATCAGTGGAGAGTTTTGAAGGATTGAGGTGTGAGAGGGAGTCATAGCCGAATTGGGTAGCCAGAAGAGGGGAATTTCGGCTAGGGGAGCTGATCTAGTGCATTTTCGGCATTTGATGAGAGGGTAGAAGCTGAATATTTTCTCTGCCATATTGAGTTTTCTTTCTTTTCATTTAGGGTTTTCCTCCCTTTTGGTTTTCATGCGTTTTTGCGTTTTGACCATTTGGGTCCTTTTCTCGTTTGATATTATTTTTCCCAAGTTCTTTTTGTTCACTTTGCCAGAATCCAACACATCAAGTGCCGAATTTTGATTACCACTCTTGCTTTTCTTTTCCTTTTTCGGTATTCCATTAAGGGGTGACCGAATTTTCTGTGGATAGTCCTTTGAAGCTGAATTCATCTGTCCCTTCGTTTCATTCATTTTCCTTCTCTTCTTGAATCTGTTTTCCCCTGTCCTCTAAGTTTCTCTTTTCTTCTCTGACTTTCTCAGTTTGTGGGGCGTTGACCGAATCTTTAACACTCTTCTTCTCTACTTCGATTCTGCGAGTGTTTTGTCGAAGGGTAGGTGTTCTTAATTCTTTTCTTGTGACCAAAGGTTGATTTTCTTCTTATAGCCGAATGCTCATCTTCTTGTACTTTGATTGCTGAAATCATGATCCTTTCCTTTTGGTGTGGGGGTTGTTGGTTTCTAGGTTTTTAGTGAAGTGAAGGAGGGTCTCAAGGTAGTCACCGAAACCGTTTTCTTATCACGTGATTTAAGGTAAGCATTTTGGTCTAGCACTTTGGGGTTGACCAATACCCTATCTTTCGATTTGGGCTTTTGTTAATGTTAGTTATTGAATCAAGTTCTAGATCGTGCGTTGTTGAGTAATGGATTCTTTTGTTAATACAGTTTTTCTGTAGGAAGGGGTGCAATCCTTTTTTTTTCGAGTAACATCCTTAGCGGGCCAAGTCACACTTTGGTTAAGGTGGGTGTCAATGCTGTTCTTTTGGGATTAAGTGGAAGTGATGGGTATTAACACTAACCAAAAATATTGATTGATGTAGGCGTTCGACTCGTGAGCGGTTCGCTCGACTTCGCTAACAGGTGTGTAATCATACACCCAGTATTGTACTGTTAAACGTTGGACAATGGTGTATTCACACCCCTGTGCTACTGTGAATCGGCAAAAGCCAAAAAGTCGAAACTTCAGCATCTGAGGGCTCACGATCGTGCGAACGCTTGTAGGGAAAAATCGAGTCACTATCGCTGGCGACAGACTGTAGAGGTTGCCACGGACGTTCTCTTGGGCTTAGGTCATAATAGGCCTCGTTGGGCCGAAATGGGCCATGTGGGCCCAATAGGCTCATGGGCCCCACATGGACGAAATCCACGGTAAGTGACTAATAATGGATTAAGCTGCGAAGTTCGCATAGCCGTGACGGAATGTGGGCTGAACGAGTCATACGAGCGTGTGGGCCCACTTGGGCCCAATACAATATTTTGGCCATATAGGTTATCTGATTCGTTCGAGACGACTGTAGACCCTCTGAAGGGTTGTTATCAGTGTCGAGACCCCAAAAGTAATAAAATAACATAAATACCCTTGTAGGGTAGAATTATCGAAATACCCTTGTAGGGTAGAATTATCGAAATACCCTTGTAGGGTAGAATTACCGTTTTACCCCTAACCGACGAGATGGCCATTATACCCCTAGTGGTAGGTTATGTTGATGTGTGTATGATATCTATATGACTAGTTATGAATATGACATATTGCATACACGTAATATTTATAACACGACATTCTGCATTGGGGTTGGAATTCTGATTTGGAGGAACTACTGCACTAGTGGCTCTGCCACATTTTCACTGTTCTAGTGGCTTCGCCACGTATTCTGATTTTAGTGGCTTGGCCACGTTTACTGTTACTAGCAGCTTTGCTGCGTTACTATTAGCAGCTATGCTGCGATATTGGTGTGTTGGCTGGGTGGGTTGACTTAGTCCCTAAATGGTGTGTTAGTTGGTACAGGTGGTGTGTTGGCTGGATTGGGTTGGGTTGCATCTCTGTTCTGCACTGTTATTACTTTGGGCTTAGACCCACTCTGTTATTGTATAGGGCTAAAGCCCAGACTGATATGTTACTGTATAGGGCTTAGGACCAGTCTATTTCTGCTTGCACCAATTGTTATTCAACTGATAGGGGATTACACACTGAGTTTTCGCAAACTCACCCTTTTCTTTTAACTGTACAAGTAATCCCCACCCTTAGATGATTTGAAGCTGCGAGGGACTCGGAGGTAGCCACATGTTCGCGAGTATTTTAATTTATACTTAGCTTTTTAAATATTTTATTTTGGGGTTGATATTTATGTAATAAGGCCATTTGAGGTTTAACTTTTATCTGGTGTTAACTTCTTAATTCAACCTGCTAGATTAGGGAACACGGATTTTCAAAATAATAACTGTTTCCAAAGAAAATCACGCATTTCAAATCTTAAAGTTTACAATTAGAAAAGCTTCCGCAGTTTTTAGTCAAGATTAATAAACTTATAATAAATGATATGATCAACAAGTGATTAACGGGTTTTGATTTTACAACTCCAACGTTTTTGATAAACCATAATTTACACATATTTTAACCCCATGCTTGGCTTAGCTTAATTTTGAATGATTTTCCATTGAATTTGATGAATTTGATGCTCCTAATCTCTTAATTTCATGTTTTATACTTAGGAGGTGGGCCTATACGGCCTGGACCACTGCACACGGGCGGACCACACAGCCGCGTGTGACAAACAGGATCGATCATGGCTTGGACTATCAACCACGGGCGTGTCCCTGCTGAAACTAGGATGAATTCTATTCAGAATAGGATACTTGTGGGCTAAGAAAGGCATCTCAAAAGCCTATATAAACACCTAGGGGGCAACCTAAAAGGAGAGTTTGACAGGACGTCGAATAGACGCCGAGTAGAAGGAGAAAATACTCCAAGACAGCCATCAAGAACAGCTTAGGAGAAGGATCTCTATCAAGACTGAGGATTCACCATCAAGTTCTTTAGAAGTTTTTGGGTTTTTCTTATGTTTTGTTGTTTTCCCTATTCTAATATGTTTCCCTCTATTAGTATGAACTAAATCCCTTAAATACCTAAGGGGATGAAACCTAAGAGGAATCTTATTATTATTTGATTTATGAGATAAATACTTGTGCTTATTCTTAATTGTGAGTTTTTATTCTTGTTTGATAATTCAGGTTATTGATTCAAGTCGAATGTGCTTATTCAGTGGAGCAAAAGCCCCTATCTAAGAGTAAATCAACACAATTAAGCGGAGTTGATTGCAACCCTAGATAGGGTGACAAAAATATGCCGGATTAGGGTCAAACCTAATAAGGGAATCCATAAATCAAGTTAATGCGACAATAGGGGTTTTAATTAGAAAGAGATTTTAATTAATCAACCTAGAGTCAGTTGTTAGTAGCCTCGAAAGAGGTTTTAATATAATTTAGGGATTTCTACGGATTAAGCCAAGTGAATAAATCACATGAATCAAAAGTAATAAGTGAAGTCTAGGTGGATTCTTCCTTAGGTATTTCCTATCTCATATAAAGTTGTCCAAAATTATTTTCCCAATTTACTCTCTGTCGCATTCATAGTTAGTTAAAATAGTTAGTTAATTTTAGATTAAAAATAAATCCCCTTAATTATTAGGCTAGATAATAAAAAGATAGTTAATACTAATACTCTTGGTCCTTGAGGATACGATATTCCGGACTCACCACAACTATACTACTGTTCGATAGGTGTGCTTGCCTTTGTCGAAATAATAGTTAGTGTCGAGCTCTATCAGTTTTCAATAGCAATTAGTTTTAAAAAGGATTTAAAACTTTAGTCACGAATTTTCATCGACAAGATCGGTTTTCAAATCAACACTTCGATGTGACACATCAGATCCAGTCATAATGTCTAGGCCGGGTTTGGGGTGTTACACAACATCTATTATTTTCTCTCTTTTCTCCCTATTTTGGTTTCTTTATCCCCCTTTTATAACCTCTAAAAACTGTAACTTTTAAAAGTAACTATCAGGTATATGCACCACTCTAACAAAAAATCTTTTCGTTGGAATGAAAAGTTGTTTTCTTAATTTCGCTGGGGCAGAGACATTTTTCGTTGGAGTAGAAGTTTTCCTTAATTACCTATGTCATGCTATCTTTTCCCCATGCTTTTTCGGATCTACATTGGATAAGAACACATCAAAAATAACTATAAATATATATAATTAACTAAAACATGAATACAATAAAATTAATAAAATATATTAAAATTAACGTTTAACATAAACTAAAAGTCCTAAAATTACTAAAATAAGAAACAAATAACTCTAAGATTTTATAGTTATCATGCCCCTGAAACTTAGAGTTGTGTTAGTCCATAGCAAAAGAAAAAGACACCCAGTAACTATCTACCCTACTTTAATCAATTAGTCCTAAATATTTTTAGAAATTGCCTCAATAATTCATATCAAAATCAAGTTCAATGATCTCAAATTCTAAGTTTCCTTCTACAATTGATACCCAGGGTGCGTGCAAATGTTTCAAATTTAGTAATTAAGCCAAATCGATTTACTATGAGTTAAACATTATTGAAAAAGGTCTCATACATTTTTCTTTTAATCTATCTCTCCACTAATGCATGACAAAACTTAGTTAAAGGTCAATATGACTTTACTTGACTTATAACATAGGTTTAAGCTAAGTTTTGGATAAATAATTACCACCCAGACGCTCGAGCATCTGGACTGAAAATACAACAAGTAAAAGATATGAAATAAGCACTGTCTGCATGTAACGCCCCCAAAATCTCGAAACTCTAAATTTCTGTGCACTGAAGTTGGTATGTATGAGTAGCACCTAGAATATTAATTTTAAGGTATTATCGGGGATTATTTGAAGTCTTAGAGATAGGGAAGACGATAGGAAAAATTTATTTATTTTTCCTTTAGTGGACCCTAGTCTCAGGCATTAGGCCTCTTAAGCAGAATAAGGGGAAAATAGGGCAAAAGTGGGCCTGTGGTCCAGTGGCAATTGGCGTCACTTGGGGAGCTATAAGGTGGCGTGATTGTTAGCTGAGTAGGTCCAAGGTTCGAGGCTTAGGAGTGGTATTTTGTGGAGTGTTTATTTTACAGAGTGGATGGCCAGAGTTGTGTTGGTTTTGAACTCTTGCTGTGGAGAGTTTTAAGTGATCTGGTGTGATGGATGTGGAGGGAATTTCGGATAGGATTAAGGTGTTATCAGGGAGAAAAGTTAGGAGATGAGGAGTGGGAGGAATTGGTGCCGAATAGGACTTTGGGGAAAGGTGTATTTGGCTTGTGGCTATAAAAGGAGAGGGCCGAATGATTTGAAAGGTTCTTTGAGTTCCATTAGTCTTTTTCTTCTCTCCCCTCAATCGAATTCTCTCATAGTCAAATTCTCCCATTGCCGAATTACACCATCACCCTTCCTTGCCGAAATTCCTATTTGTGCCAAACCCTTGTTGTTTTCCTCCATTACAAATCGATTGTTATCTACTCTCGGTAAGTATTCTGTTAACCCCCATAGTGCATTTTGTTAAAAGCCGAAGGGCTATCTAACTTCTCATTGTCGTTAATCTTGTATTAACAAGGGTAAGGTTCAGGGAACGCATGCGTGGTAAGGATCGTAGCAAAGTGTAAGTGTACTCAACTCAATTATGGTTTAAATAAATGGCCGAATGTGGGTATGATCTATAGGGGTGACTTGTGTGGATTATGTGTAACACCACTTACCCGTATTCGATGCTGGAATAGGGTACGAGGCATTACCGAAACACATACACTTGTAAATGCATTAAACCAAGTCATAAAATTTCATCCAAATTATGCATCATCACAAACATACAACTTGAATAACACTAGCCAACATCAATGGCCTTATACAAAATAAACTACTAAATATTAAAGGCCAACATTTTAGGTCAAACCAATTATGACATATACAAATGACTAATTCCCCTATACATGCCATAAACTTAAGAGGTTTGTATTCACTTTTACCCCACGATGATAGCTTGATAGTGTGATTACATCTCCGGCGATCTCCAACTCGAGCTAGCATACAACCCTATATTATATGGGAAAGGAAGGGAAGTAAGCTACAAAGCTTAGTAAGTAAGTATGTAAATAATTAATAATGGATTTATTAAGTTTACAAAACAACACAATCAAATCTAAAATCAATTTCATCATTTATTCAAGTTTGGAGTAAGCTGTCTATTCGAGTCACAGTCACTAAATTATTTTTATCTGAAGTTACGAAACTCCAAATTAATATCCCTAAATTTTCCTTGAAACTAGACTCATTTATCTTCTCACCATAAAAGTTTCAGAATTTTTGTTCTTGCCAATTATTACAGTTTATTCATTAAAGATTCCCCTATTTCGCTGTTTGACTACTCTAACCACTTTTAACTACAAACCAATTTTATCATTATACAGAATTCATATGATGATAAAATTTATTTCATTTGAAAACAGACTCATTAAGGATTTCAATAATATAACTTGTACCCCATAATTATTTGTCTAGAATTTTTAATGATTTTTCCAAGATAGAACAGGGGATCAAGTAACCATTCTGAATCAGTCTCACAAAAGTTTAAATATCTCAAACTATACAATTCCTTTACTTTCTCTGTTTCTTTTATATAAAAATAGACCCAATAAGATTTAAATAAATATCTCATACAACTTATAATTCCATTTGTACCATTTTTGGTGATTTTTCAAATTCACGTCGCTGCTGCTATCCAAAACAGTTTTATTATAAATTTTTGCTTTCTCTCACTTTAGTTGTATTCATTACTTACCTATAACAATCATTCCAATTTCCAATCACATATTGAGCATATTTCTCATGCATTACACATACATTTACATATGCTTATCACTAAAACATCTCACATAATTTCATTTAGTCAGTTTTCCCGTTGAACGCTTCGAAATAATAACGAATATGCGGTGGTTTCGCACACAGCCCACCTTTGAAATTGAAGCTCTCTTGTACACATAGTGGCCTTCACAATACCACTCATGTGACCTAGCTCGATTGTACTCATAATTCTGGCTCTCTTGTACATATGGTGGCCTTCACTTAGCACCACTCATATGACCTAGCCTTCTCGTAGCTCTCTTGTACACATAGTGGCTCACACCATATACCACACATGTGACCTAGCTACATATAGCTTTCTTGTACACATGGCGTACTCTCGATACTACACATGTGACCTAGCTACCTATACAAAATCTCTTGTAGCTCTCTTGTGCACATAGTGGCCTACACTTAGTACCACTCATGTGACCTAGCTACATGCCAATTACATCTTTCGATTCCGAAGGTTCAAACGGGAAATAACTCACTTTTTAACACTTTATTTCATTCTTTCAATAGTTAATTATGATTCAAAAATCAGATACAATACATTAAACATGATGAAGTATAAAACATCAATAAAAATAATGAATTATTTACATATTACTTACCTCGGTGCAAAATATGGCGAAATTTGCAATTTAGTCCTTAACCTTTTCTTTTCTCCGATCAAGGTCAATTCCTCGTCTTTCTTGATCTATAATAACATATTTAACTCATTTAATACTCACATTATTCAATTTAGTCCAAAAATCACACTATGACAAAATTACATTTTTGCCCTCTAACTTTCACAAAATTACGATTTTGCTCCTAGGCTCGAAAATTAAACTTCATCCTATTTTCCAACATTTTAGGACATGCTGAACATTTTTCCCTTCTATGGCAACATCAAATTCTCACTCTAACATGTACTTATGAACATTAGGTATTTTTACCGATTATGTTGTTTTTACGTAAAATCGCTTAGCAAAAGTTGTTTAACATAATTTCAGCCTTCATATTCTATCATAAAACATCAAAATAAACACATTTCACCTATGGGTATTTTTCCAAATATGAACCCTAGGTTAAAATATTGCTAGAATAAGCTAAACCGAGTTACCGGGATTCCAAAAACGTAAAGAACATGAAAAACGAGGCTTGGATTGACTTACTATGGAGCTTGGAAGCTTGGTAACCGTAGCTATGGAGTCCCCCCTTTGAAAATTCGGCCTAAGGAAGAAGATGACAATCTTTTTCCATCTTTTTCCCATTTAATTTCCTTTTTATTACCAAATGACTAAATTACCCTTCATTAAAAACTTTGGTTCTTTCTACCTATATTTGTCCATTTTTGTCCATGAAAGCCTAATGGTATAATTACCATTTAAGGACCTCTACTTCAATTTAAAATTTCATAACAATTGGACACCTCTAACATGTAGAACTCAACTTTTGCACTTTTTGCAATTTGGTCCTTTTGACTAAATTGAGTGCCCAAACGTCAAAATTTTCGAATGAGATTTTCACGAAATCATTTCGTGAAATTGTAGACCATAAAAATATAAATAAAATAAAATTTTCAACATCGAATTTGTGGTCCCGAAACCACTATTCCGTTTAGGCCTTATTTTGGGATGTTACATTATGAGTCACTCGAATTTTGATGGTGTATGTGTGGGTGTAGATCTAGGGATATTCGCGAATAGTATCTAAGGAAGGGCTACTAGAACGTGTGGCACACGGTAAGGTTACGATGAGGTTTCTGTTTTGATTAAGTGTGTATTAAGCCAAGATTAATCGTTAAGTGATGACTATTGTAGGTTCGTGATTAAGGGGTTGCAGCACGCGTTGTTACCAAGTATATACAAACATTACACACACATGATATCGGCAATGTCGGAAAGCCGAAAAGCCAAAAGTGGCTAAATGGGCCCAGTGGGCCCTGAGGCTAAGTTTTGTGAAATTGTTGATTTGGTTATATGAATTGAGTTAGTCATGCATGTTACATGCTCTGGAATTGATTTGGGCCTAATGGGCCATATAGATGTGATTTGGGCCTAATGGGCCATATGAATGGGATTGGGCTTAGTGGGCCGTTTGCATGTATGTAGGCTTATTTGGGCTTTGTATATGGGTTTGATCTTAGTATCTGAAAACTGCTAAAACATACATAAAACTTAAACACAAAATTGCAACCGTGGACAAGTCATAAGGTTGAGGTGTGGTAATGGGTTTATGCATGTCTAGGATTGGATCTAGAGAGAGATTGGTACTTAAGCGGTGTCAATGACCCACCTCCTCTTCTCTGGAATCCTACCTGGTGCATAGTGCCTGTTCACTTTGACCGATGGGGACTTGTTAACGAACCTAGGTAGGTACTGAATCCATAAAACTTAAGAATCATCGAAATACCCCTAAGGGTTAAAATGACTAAAATACCCTTAGTCTGGGAAATTACCAGAGTACCCCTCATTTGCAGAATTACCAAAAATATCCCCGATTTGGAAATTTACGAAAAAACCCCTGTAGGGTAGAATTATGAAAATACCCCTGGGTAGTGAAATGACTAAAATACACCTAAGTGCTTAATGTGTGAAAATGTGTGTTGCATTCATGAAATGTATGTTACACTTGGGTGGGTTTTGATGATACGGAGGAAGATATGTGAGGATTGCATAGTCGCTCGACAACCGTGGATCCAATGGTGGCTTTAAGCCCATTATAGTAGCTTGCTGCAACGTTTGAGTAGTGCCGCTACTGGTGCTACCTTTAGAGTGTAGGGATGGGTGGGTTGATATTTATATCCCCACAAGAGTGTAGGGTTTGAAGGGAAATGGAGTGTAGGGTTGGATTTGGGATGGGTGCATTGCATTGCTGTGATATTGTTTTGATATGAGGTCATTGTGGGCTAAGGCCCAAGACCATCGAATTTGATAGGACTTCGGCCCAATGTGATATTTGCATGATTGGATTGGATTATCAAGGGTCGTACACACTGAGTTTTGAAACTCACACCCTTTTATTTAATGTTTCAGGTGATCCTCAGTAGACAGCTTGACGTGGAAGAGGACTCGGAGGTGGCCACACTGCAAGCAATTTTTTTTAGTTTTGAAAGACTTAGTTTTAATTACTTTGTTGTAATAAGGCCTTGTATCTCCGGTTTGACTTTAGATTTTGAGTTTTGTTATTGTTTCAACTGTTTACTTAATTGTTAAACATAGATAAATTTCTTAAGTTTAAACATGGTTTTCGAAACACTTAAAACATGGGCTTTTATCCCAACTTAATAAATTGCAAGGATTTTGAGTTCTAAGCCCTAAATCTAGATTTTTAACTTAGTATAATCGTTTTAAATTATTCCTTTGATGTGACATTTCTGGATTCGGCCATAACGTCTGGGTCGGGTCTAGGGGTGTTACACTGCAAGTATATGATTCAAATTGTAATATACAAGTGTTACAATGGAACACTAGAAAGTATTCCAAGGATCATACCCAAGGGATTGCTATTTGGAGAAAATTATTACTAAACCAATCGCTTGAAAATAAATACTAGTCTGACCGAGTTACGAATTAGTAGTGCAAGTTCAAAATATAACTAAGAAGAAATTAATTAAATTAAAACTAAAACTAATCCTGTAACATCCTCAGCCTGACCCGATTCACCGGGTCTAAATCTCGGGTGTTACTAGACGATACAAACTTTTAACAAAAACAATTTATAATTTCTCAATTATTTTTAAATCTGTTATTTGAAGTCCAAAAGAAAACTTGACATTTGAAAACTTTAAATGAGATATGTATTTAAGAACTTATTACAACACAATTGATTTGGATATTTACAAATTTGAAATTTAATCAGGGTAGACTCAAAAGCAAATTTCAAGATTGCCTCGCAATCCTCTATATGCATAATAGCCCAATCTGCCACTAGCTTGGCGTACTTTTGGCGTTTTTCCTCTGGGTGAAGCCTCCTTTCAACAAACCTAAAAAGAAATAATAATCTTGTAAGTGCAGAAGTACTTAGTGAGCTCATTACCCATACCTTGATGTTGTCTTCGTAATATTTCAGAACTTTCTAAGAATCAACTTCTACTCTGCATCATTTACCACAACTGATGCCATACGATCTTATCATTCTCTTACATGCCAATTATAATACCCCTGTTATACTTAATTTGTAACAGACCAATATTGACCCTAATCGGAACGGTGGTTTTGGGACCACGAATCCGAGCCCGAGAAATATTCTAATATTTTATTTTGTGTTCATTATAGGTGAATTAAAATGTGTGAAAGTTTTGTAGAAAAATTTTATTGTTTAAGTGCTTAATTTGATAAAAAGGATTTAATCGAGAAAAGCGTAAAAGTTGCATGCTAAAGAGAAAGGTACTAAAGTGATTGTGGCTTTTTAAGTGGATGTACTAAAAGGGCAATTAGCCCATATACAACAAGGAGAAACGGCAATGGGCCTTTCTAATTACAAATTTTATGTTAGTTTAGTTTATTGTAAAGTTATATTAGTGTATTAAGAAAATATGTTAATATATGTGTGAAATACAACATTAAATAATAAAAACAAGTGGGAAGAAAGAGAACATTACCTTGTTCATCTTCTTGGCCGAATATTGGAGGAAGAAAACTCCATTGTTGAAGCTTGAAGTTTCGGCAACTTGGAGCTTGATTTGGGGTAGGTATTTTGCTTAGTTTTTGATAATTTTTACATTTTTGGAATGGTTGCTTTGAATGCTATACAACCCATGTGGAAATTTTTGAGATTTTGGCACATTGAAATTCGGCTAAGGTTGTAAATGCATGGCATGAAATGTTTGATAGTAGATTTTTATTGGTATGTGTTAGACCATCATTTTTAGAATTAGAAGTTTTGATGAAATTGGATGTTAGGGATTTATTTGAAAAAAATAAAATTCTTGAAGGACTAAAACATGAAATAAATGAAATGCATGGACACATATGGCTATGGGGAACATTCGGCCTAGCTATAGTATTGGGAAATTTTGCATATTTTGAGTTTTGTGTAAATAGGACCAAATTGTAAAAAAGGGAAATATTAGGGGCAAAATGGTAAATTGCCCATTTGTGTGTTCTGGGACTAAATTGAGGTGAAATAAAATTAAATGAGCTAAATTTTAATATGTTTTAGATCAAGAGCAAAGAAAAACGGAATTAGACCGGGGAAAGACGAAGGTTCTCGAATAGCCGATTCGCACGGACTATCGACAACCGAGGTAAGTCCTTTAGCTAAAATATGTCAACGATTTAATTATAACTATATTAAATAGTATGAATTGCTGAAATTTTGTACCTATTTATATTATGGCCGAATGTATAGAGGTATACTAGATTGAAGATTAAAGTTGGTTATGTGAAATGAATTGTTGGATTGTAAAATGATATAGTGATTTTATTAGTTTAATGTGAACGAGCCCAATTGAATTGGACATATGTATATAATAGTTATGAAGAGTGTGTTGGGAATGTTTGACTACATTGATATATATATCGGGCTTTTATGCCTAGCAGGCTTTGTGCCGGTGTTACTTATCGGGCTTTTACGCCTAGCAGGCTTTGTGCCGGTGTTACTTACCGGGCTTTTACGCCTAGCAGGCTTTGTGCCGGTGTTACTTATCGGGCTTTTACGCCTAGCAGGCTTTGTGCCGGTGTTACTTATCGGGCTTTTATGCCTAGCAGGCTTGATGCCGGTGATGCGTTTCCCAAAAGAGAAACCGAATTTTTGTTCAAGGCAAATTAAAGATAAATTATTGTGTTAGTGACTTCGGTAAGCACGTAAGGTAGGAATTTATTTCTTACTAAAATTTTTTTTATAAAGTACACAAGTAATTCAGTTACTTATTACAAATTGTATGTGTTATAAATGAAATTGTATAAATATATATATATATTTATGTGGTTATAATATGTGTTCTCGGTTTTTACTAATAAATGATATGAATATTGTGGCTTTGGTCTTCGAATATGTGGATACAAGATTTGGTATATTCAGCCACATGGATGGTTGTGTACTTGATGTTATATTACAATAATTGAATTTTAAGTATATGAATGTTATATATATATGATTACATGATGACATTTTGGTTTTTGGAAGGTTGGATTATGAGTAAATATTTTGATCATAAGCGTTCGATTAAAGAGATATTGTTCTATAAATTTATATGTCATATAGCTATGAAATTGAAAGCTAGAAGGTAAATGTGAGTACAAACGTACAAGTTGAATTATTGCATTTTTTTTTGTTTAATATTTGAATGTTATATTATTATTGAGGACTTACTAAGCTAGTAAGCTTATTTATGCGGAATTGTTTCCTATGTTTTATAGATTAGGTACAAGCTACAAGCTCGTTTGAATCGTTCGGAAAGTCGTCCGCGCTATCAAACTATTTTGGTACTCTTTCATTTTGGTTTTCGAATGAAGGCATGTATAGGAAAGACTTTGTCTTTGTTTTGATGAAAACTTTTGGTTCATGTATATAATAGCCATGCGAATATGGCTAAATTTCTAGTTAAGTATGCTTTTGGTGCTTTTGATACAATGTCGGTTTATGTTGGTAATGTTTGTGCATTTTTAGTCGAAGTTTAATCGTTTTTGATAATGAAATGTATGCCTATGAAATGAATTTTTGAATTAGGTATTGTGGTAAGAAACCAATGGTACACTCGATTATATGAAACCATAGTTGTGTTTTGTTAATAAATCGATGATGTTAGGAAATTATGTGAATGTTTTAGGTATAGGTTAATTTGTATAAATGATTAAAATGCATGGACAGTATGAGTTGTATGTGGGTATGTTCGGTTATAAACTAGTTAATCATATTTTGCAATGAAATAGTTTTTAGTTAGCAGCAGTGATGTGATTTTGAAAAATCACCAAAAATAGGATAAATTGAATTAGAAAGTGAATAAGATATAGAATTAAATCTTATTGTGTCTATTTTTACATGAAAGAAACAAAGTAGGCAAAGGAAAGAAACAGAGTAGGCAAAGGAATTATATATTATGAGATATTTAAGTTTTAGTGAGACTTGTTCTGAATGAATTCGTGAGTCCCTGTTCTGTCTTGGAAAAATTGTTAAAAATTTTACAAAAATAATTATGGAGCATAGTTTATATGATTAGAATCCTTAATGAGTCTATTTTTGATTGGAATAAACAAGAACATTATTGAAATTTTGTGCAATGAGATAACTGAGTTTTTGTAAAGATAGGTCAGAATTATTAAACAGTGAAATAGGGGTAACTTTGATGAATAAACTGTACTAATTGGCCACATGAAAAATTCTTGAAAAATTATGGTAAAAAGTTATATGAGTCTAGTTTCAAGGAAAATTTACGGATCTAAATTTCGAGTTTTGTAACTCGAGTTATAGTCAATTTAGTCAGCATGACGCAGTTGGACAGCTTTAAATTTTTATGCCCCAAATTAGTAGTCAAGTCTAGTAATGCAACATACTCGACTCCGGCAAAGGTTTCGGGTAAGGGGTGTTACATTTGATTGGTATCAGAGCTTACGGTTTAGTCGATTCTAGGACTACCGTAGCGCGTGTGAGTCTAGCTATACATGCCTTTATCATATATTGATAGTGTGGTGACTTCTGACAGCCTGAACTTTGTTTTATTTTGTAAATGGATACTGATCCTGAAAGAGCCGTAGTGGATGATGTAGAGAGTGTAGCGCCTGACCGTGCACATGAATCAGTGCCGGTAGACTCTCGACCTGTTTCTGGTAGTCATGAGGGAGAGACTAAGCAAGCCTTCTATCAAATGATGAACGAGTGGTTTACCCAGTTTATTCAGACTAACCCGGCTGTACACCAACCTCCACCCCCGAATAATCCAACTCCGATTCCTTCAGCACCCCCAATGATAGATCTGGTGAGATCTAGTAGGCCCCCAGTTGATAAAATCCGAAAATTTGGGGCCGAAGAATTTAAAGCCAATGATGATGATGACGCAGAGAGAGCCGAAATGTGGCTTGATAACACTATTCGGGTACTTGATGAGCTATCTTGTACGCCAGATGAATGCCTGAAGTGTGCTATATCTTTGTTGCGGGACACTGCATATCACTGGTGGAATACACTAGTATCAGTAGTTCCGAAAGAAAAAGTGACATGGGACTTCTTCTAGAATGAATTCCGCAAGAAATATATCAGTCAAAGATTCGTTGATCAAAAACGAAAGGAGTTCCTTGAGCTGAAACAGGGGCGAATGACCTTGACGGAATATGAAAGAAAATTTGTCAGGCTCAGCAGATATGCTAGAGAGTGTGTTTCTACTGAAGCTATTATGTGTAAAAGATTTGAAGATGGCCTGAATGAAGATATAAAGATGTTTGTTGGCATTCTTGAAATTCAAGAGTTTGTGACTCTAGTTGAGCGAGCTTGCAAAGCTGAAGAGCTCGGGAAAGAGAAAAGAAAGGCTGATACAGAAGCTAGAGACATTCGAAAAAGGTCTTCCATTCCACATCCAAGAAGTTCAGAGAGGACTACAGCCGACATAAAGCTACTACAGATCCACCTAGACGGGATCGACCTCCTATGAGCTCTCGAGCTACCTCGATAGCCAGTGTTGGTAACGTTCCACAGAATAGAGTTGAATGCAAGCACTGTGGAAAATGGCACTCAGGGAGTTGTAGATTTCATGATCGGTCTTGCTTTAAGTGTGGGTCGTCAGATCATTTTATTAGGGAATGTCCGAGTTTGGCTGAGCAGAATACAATTTAGAACACTAAGCCGAGCAACACGTCAGTGCGAGGTAGACCACCCAGACATTCAGGAAACGTAGGTGGTAGTCAGAAAGGAACGAAGAACACTACAGTTCGATCTGAGGCTAGAGCTCCGGCTAGAGCTTATGCTGCCCGAGCCAGAGAGGATGCTTCCTCCCCTGACGTCATTACCGGTACTTTCACTCTTTATGATACTACTGTGATTGCACTAACTGATCCTGGTTCGACTCATTCTTATGTGTGTGAAATTTTAGAATTTGGCAAGACTCTGCTAGTTGAGTCTACCGAGTTTGTGATTCGTGTGTCCAACCCTTTGGGTAGATGTGTGCTTGTTAATAAAGTGTGTAGAGGTTGCCCGTTGATGATTCGGGATTATTGCTTCCCAGCTGATTTAATGTTGTTGCCCTTTGACGAATTTGATATAATCTTGGGTATGGACTGGTTAACTTCACATGAGGCAGTAGTGGATTGTAAAAGAAAGCTTATTGATTTGAAATGTCGAAACGGTGAGACCATCAGAATTAAATCCTGTGATGTAAATGGGTTGCCTACAGTAATATCTTCAATGTTAGCCCGGAAGTATGTGAGAAAAGGGTGTGAAGCTTATTTGGCTTATGTACTGGATAATAAAATGTTAGAGAAATAAATTGAATCTGTATCAGTTGTATGTGAATACCCCGATGTGTTTCCTGAAGAACTACCGGGTTTACCCCCAGTACGAGAGATTGAGTTCGGCATTGAGTTAGTGCCGGGTACGACTCCAATTTCGATAGCTCCATACCGAATGGCACCTACTGAATTAAAAGAATTGAAAGCGCAGTTGCAAGAGTTGACAGATAGGGGCTTCGCACGACCGAGTTTCTCTCCTTGGGGTGCACTGGTTTTATTTGTGAAAAAGAAAGATGGAACTATGCGAATGTGTATCGACTACCGGCAACTAAATAAGGTAACTATAAAGAATAAGTACCCGTTACCTCGGATTGATGATTTGTTTGATCAGTTGAAGGGGACTTCAGTGTTTTCGAAGATAGATTTGAGATCGGGCTATTATTAGTTGCGAGTCAGAGATGCAGATGTGCCAAAGACTGCATTCCGAACGAGGTACGAACATTATGAGTTTTTGGTTATGCCTTTTGGACTCACTAATGCACCTGCTGTTTTTATGGATCTAATGAATCGAATCTTCCGACAGTTTTTGGATCGGTTTGTAGTAGTGTTTATTGATGATATACTAATCTACTCCAAAAGTGAGACCGAACATGCTGAGCATTTGAGAGTAGTCCTACAAACTTTGAGAGATCAACAACTGTATGCAAAGTTCAGTAAGTGTGAGTTCTGGATGAATGAGGTCAGCTTCTTCGGTCATGTTGTTTCAGCATCAGGCATTCGGGTGGATCCAAACAAAATAGCAGCTATACTTGATTGGAAACCACCAAAGAATGTTTCCGAGATCCGAAGTTTCCTAGGCCTTGCGGGATATTACAGACGATTTGTAAAAGGTTTTTCTGTTATAGCTACACCTTTGACGAGACTACTACAGAAAGATGTCAAATTTGAGTGGTTGGAAAAGTGTCAGAAAAGTTTCGAGCAGTTGAAAGCCCTTTTGATCGAAGCTCCAGTGTTAGCTCAGCCTGAATCGGGTAAAGAATTTATTGTTTTTAGTGATGCTTCCTTGAATGGGTTGGGTTGCGTTTTAATGCAGGAAGGCAAGGTTATAGCCTACGCTTGGAGACAATTGAAGCTGCATGAGAAGAATTATCCAACTCACGATCTGGAGTTAGCAGCCATTGTGTTCGCATTAAAAATTTGGCGTCACTACTTATTCGGCGAAAAATGTCATATTTATTCAGATCATAAAAGTCTAAAATATTTGATGACTCAGAAAGATCTAAATTTGAGACAACGCAGATGGTTAGAATTGCTGAAAGACTATGAATTAGTGATTGACTACCATCCAGGGAAAGCTAATGTTGTTGCGGATGCGTTAAGTCGAAAATCATTATTTGCTCTTCGTGCAATAAACGCACAGATGGCTATGTCTGATGATGGTTCGATCATAGCCGAGTTACAAGTAAGACCGATGTTTATTCAACAAATTCGTGATGGACAGAAGGTTGACAAAAATTTGATTGCTATTCGGATTCAGTGTGAAAACGGTACAGAATCAGATTTTCAGATTGATGCAAATGATTGTTTGAATTATAAAGGCTGATTGTGTGTTCCAAAGAACTCAGATTTGATACAGATGATCCTGTGTGAGGCCCATAGTGGTCGACTATTGATACACCCGGGTGGCACTAAAATGTATAACGATTTGAAGCAGTTCTATTGGTGGCCTGGCATGGAACGGGACATATCTGAGTTTTTTTCCAAGTGCTTAATCTGTCAACAAGTGAAAGCTGAGCCTCAGGTACCATCCGGATTACTTCAACCAATCATGATACCCGAATGGAAATGGGATAGAATTACAATGGATTTTGTATCCGGTCTTCCTATGACACCGAGTAAGAAAGATGCCGTATGGGTTATCGTTGATAGACTGACTAAATCAGCTCATTTTGTGCCGGTACGTACCGACTATTCACTTGATAAGCTTGCCGAATTGTATGTGTCGCAGATTGTAAGGTTGCACGGTGTACCGAGTTCCATTGTTTTAGATAGGGACCCGAGATTCACATCGCGATTCTGGAAGAAATTGCAAGATGCTCTAGGTACTAGACTTCATTTTAGTACAGCCTTCCATCCGCAAACAAACGGTCAGTCTGAGCGAACTATTTTGATACTTGAGGACATGTTGAGGTGTTGCGTTCTCGAGTTTGAAGGTACGTGGGAACGATACCTACCTTTGATTGAATTTGCTTACAATAATAGCTTCCAATCTAGCATAAAAATGGCGCCTTATGAAGCCTTGTACGGGCGAAAATGTCGCACGCCGTTATATTGGACTGAACTCAGTGAAAATAAGATACACGGGGTTGATTGGATTAAAGAAACAGAACAGAAAGTGGTTGTTATTAGGAGTAATTTGAAAGCCGCTTCGGATCATCAAAAGTCTTATGCTGATTTGAAACGTAAGGACATTGAATTTCAGGTCGGAGATCGGGTGTTCTTAAAAGTTTCTCCGTGGAAAAAGGTGCTCCGATTTGGTCGGAAAGGCAAGTTGAGTCCGAGATTTATCGGACCGTACGAAGTCATTGAACGTATTGGGCCGGTTGCTTATAGATTGAGATTTCCCTCTGAGTTAGAAAAGATGCATGACGTATTTCACGTTTCGATGCTTCGTAAGTACAGACCCGATTCGTCTCATGTGATTATACCGGCAGAGATTGAAATCCGATCTGATTTGACATATGATGAGGAACCGATCCGTATCTTAGCTCGAGAAGTGAAAGAGTTAAGAAATAAGAAGATTCCACTAGTAAAAATATTATGGAATAGACACGGGGCTGAAGAGGCTATGTGGGAGCCCGAAGATACAATGAGGCAGCAATACCCGAAATTGTTTAACGGTAAAATTTTTGAGGACGAAAATTCTTAAGGGGGAGAGTTGTAACAGACCAATATTGACCCTAATCGGAACGGTGGTTTCAGGACCACGAATCCGAGCCCGAGAAATATTCTAATATTTTATTTTGTGTTCATTATAGGTGAATTAAAATGTGTGAAAGTTTTGTAGAAAAATTTTATTGTTTAAGTGCTTAATTTGATAAAAAGGATTTAATCGAGAAAAGCGTAAAAGTTGCATGCTAAAGAGAAAGGTACTAAAGTGATTGTGGCTTTTTAAGTGGATGTACTAAAAGGGCAATTAGCCCATATACAACAAGAAGAAACGGCAATGGGCCTTTCTAATTACAAATTTTATGTTAGTTTAGTTTATTATAAAGTTATATTAGTGTATTAAGAAAATATGTTAATATATGTGTGAAATACAACATTAAATAATAAAAACAAGTGGGAAGAAAGAGAACATTACCTTGTTCATCTTCTTGGCCGAATATTGGGGGAAGAAAACTCCATTGTTGAAGCTTGAAGTTTCGGCAACTTGGAGCTTGATTTGGGGTAGGTATTTTGCTTAGTTTTTGATAATTTTTACATTTTTGGAATGGTTGCTTTGAATGCTATACAACCCATGTGGAAATTTTTGAGATTTTGGCACATTGAAATTCGGCTAAGGTTGTAAATGCATGGCATGAAATGTTTGATAGTAGATTTTAATTGGTATGTGTTAGACCAACATTTTTAGAATTAGAAGTTTTGATGAAATTGGATGTTAGGGATTTATTTGAAAAAATAAAATTCTTGAAGGACTAAAACATGAAATAAATGAAATGCATGGACACATATGGCTATGGGGAACATTCGGCCTAGCTATAGTATTGGGAAATTTTGCATACTTTGAGTTTTGTGTAAATAGGACCAAATTGTAAAAAAGGGAAATATTAGGGGCAAAATGGTAAATTGCCCATTTGTGTGTTCTGGGACTAAATTGAGGTGAAATAAAATTAAATGAGCTAAATTTTAATATGTTTTAGATCAAGAGCAAAGAAAAATGGAATTAGACCGGGGAAAGACGAAGGTTCTCGAATAGCCGATTCGCACGGACTATCGACAACCGAGGTAAGTCCTTTAGCTAAAATATGTCAACGATTTAATTATAACTATATTAAATAGTATGAATTGCTGAAATTTTGTACCTATTTATATTATGGCCGAATGTATAGAGGTATACTAGATTGAAGATTAAAGTTGGTTATGTGAAATGAATTGTTGGATTGTAAAATGATATAGTGATTTTATTGGTTTAATGTGAACGAGCCCAATTGAATTGGACATATGTATATAATAGTTATGAAGAGTGTGTTGGGAATGTTTGACTACATTGATATATATATCGGGCTTTTATGCCTAGCAGGCTTTGTGCCGGTGTTACTTATCGGGCTTTTACGCCTAGCAGGCTTTGTGCCGGTGTTACTTATCGGGCTTTTACGCCTAGCAGGCTTTGTGCCGGTGTTACTTATCGAGCTTTTATGCCTAGCAGGCTTGATGCCGGTGATGCGTTTCACAAAAGAGAAACCGAATTTTTGTTCAAGGCAAATTAAAGCTAAATTATTGTGTTAGTGACTTCGGTGAGCACGTAAGGTAGGAATTTATTTCTTACTAAATTTTTTTTTATAAAGTACACAAGTAATTCAGTTACTTATTACAAATTGTATGTGTTATAAATGAAATTGTATATATATATATGTGGTTATAATATGTGTTCTCGGTTTTTACTAATAAATGATATGAATATTGTGGCTTTGGTCTTCGAATATGTGGATACAAGATTTGGTATATTCGGCCACATGGATGGTTGTGTACTTGATGTTATATTACAATAATTGAATTTTAAGTATATGAATGTTATATATATATATGATTACATGATGACATTTTGGTTTTTGGAAGGTTGGATTATGAGTAAATATTTTGATCATAAGCGTTCGATTAAAGAGATATTGTTCTATAAATTTATATGTCATATAGCTATGAAATTGAAAGCTAGAAGGTAAATGTGAGTACAAACGTACAAGTTGGATTATTGCATTTTTTTTTGTTTAATATTTGAATGTTATATTATTATGAATTGAGGACTTACTAAGCTAGTAAGCTTATTTATGCGGAATTGTTTCCTATGTTTTATAGATTAGGTACAAGCTACAAGCTCGTTTGGATCGTTCGGAAAGTCGTCCGCGCTATCAAACTATTTTGGTACTCTTTCATTTTGGTTTTCGAATGAAGGCATGTATAGGAAAGACTTTGTCTTTGTTTTGATGAAAACTTTTGGTTCATGTATATAATAGCCATGCGAATATGGCTAAATTTCTAGTTAAGTATGCTTTTGGTGCTTTTGATACAATGTCGGTTTATGTTGGTAATGTTTGTGCATTTTTAGTCGAAGTTTAATCGTTTTTGATAATGAAATGTATGCCTATGAAATGAATCTTTGAATTAGGTATTGTGGTAAGAAACCAATGGTACACTCGATTATATGAAACTATAGTTGTGTTTTGTTAATAAATCGATGATGTTAGGATATTATGTGAATGTTTTAGGTATAGGTTAATTTGTATAAATGATTAAAATGCATGGACAGTATGAGTTGTATGTGGGTATGTTCGGTTATAAACTAGTTAATCATATTTTGCAATGAAATAGTTTTTAGTTAGCAGCAGTGAGGTGATTTTGAAAAATCACCAAAAATAGGATAAATTGAATTAGAAAGTGAATAAGATATGGAATTAAATCTTATTGTGTCTATTTTTACATGAAAGAAACAGAGTAGGCAAAGGAATTATATATTATGAGATATTTAAGTTTTAGTGAGACTTGTTCTGAATGAATTCGTGAGTCCCTGTTCTGTCTTGAAAAAATTGTTAAAAATTGTAAAAAAATAATTATGGAGCATAGTTTATATTTTTAGAATCCTTAATGAGTCTAGTTTTGATTGGAATAAACAAGAACATTATTGAAATTTTGTGCAATGAGATAACTGAGTTTTTGTAAAGATAGGTCAGAATTATTAAACAGTGAAATAGGGGTAACTTTGATGAATAAAATGTACTAATTGGCCACATGAAAAATTCTGAAAAAAGTATGGTAAAAGTTTATATGAGTCTAGTTTCAAGGAAAATTTACGGATCTAAATTTCGAGTTTTGTAACTCGAGTTATGGTCAATTTAGTCAGCATGACGCAGTTGGACAGCTTTAAATTTTTATGCCCCAAATTAGTAGTCAAGTCTAGTAATGCCACATACTCGACTCCGGCAAAGGTTTCGGGTAAGGGGTGTTACATAATTTTCATACTATTGGTTCTCACTCGGACATACCCTGAGTTAATTCAGTTCACATGCCCATACTGATAATTCACAGTGAATAACATCCAAATGGACACCATATTACACTATATCAGGATCTCATAACTCAATTTAACATTGACTCAGATTCAGAATAAATTTTGAAGATGATATGATACCACCTTACTTTTCATACTTATAGATCATCATAACAGACACCCTTCTTGTCATTCAGATAAACATCTCTTTTCATGGAGAAACTTTAAAACTTTATTCAAATTTTATTCTAGAGTATATCAGTACCTCATTTTAGTCGTGCTTGTTACAGAACTACTGGAACTTACTCATATTTTACCATCAACACAAACATTTAGATTCGTAGCTTACCAGATACTCTTGATAGTTCACACCACATAAACTTAGCAAAATACACCATAGAGGCAATCATATAGAACATACCACTAAGGCTATCCATTTAGTATCCTCCACAAGCTTTTCTTTCATATTATGCTACAAAAGCATTTCTTTCATATTACGTCACAAAGACTTTTTGTTTCATATTACGCCACAAAGGCTTTTACTTCCTGATGTGTTTACGATATGAATTTACCTAGACTCACGTTATGTGAGGTTTTCCTATCATCATCCTAAAACACAGAAAGAACCCCATTGGGTAATCATCATCCTTTAGTTCCTTTTCGAAAGGTGTCATGCCCATGGGCTTTTACTTCAAGATTCATATCAAAGATCATGTTTTTAGTCTCGACGGACCCATTGCAATGAACAAACACAGACTTGCTTGACAGACTCTTCATGCATTGACATTGCTTAAGACTCAACACTTTAAGTCACTAATCATACACTTTATAGAATGCATTTCAGATGTGCCATATAGCCACACTCAACGTCACACATTTAACTTATCAGATTCATATGAACTATACATGCAAACCCCAACAAACACTCAGACTATACACTTCTAGTTTCTATTTCATAGTTTGAATTATTACTACATACGTATATTGTATGAATAGTATACATGCAAGAGTTAGTATAGAGACTCACCTAGTTCTCACAAACAGCAACTTAATCTCTAGATTCAAACATTCATCCAGAAAATTTAGCAACCTCTGCCTATAAGACATAAGAACACCATTAAAACTCATTCAGATAATCTTTACCATCATCTCAAACCTAGAGAACCCCTATGAAAAGCCTTGCTTCTTCATCTTACTGTTCACGCACATAAAAAATGACTTACTCTATTAGAAGCAACATGCAATACCATAATACTTATCTAGGATGTTAAACAACCCTCTGTAGGAACTCAGATGCTTTGTTTCAGCTCCCAAGAAAGATCTATGTTTAGCTCTAAGGCAAACCAACAATGGTGTTTTAAATAGAAGAAAGAAGATAACTCTATTTTCTTTTCAAACCCATATAATAATATGTAAAACCCATGTTCTCTTAGTGGAAATTTACACGTGTCACAAACTTTCAGGATTGCCTTTATTAATGGTTTATACTTGTAGAGAAACATATACGAGAATCCAATATCTTTATATATATCAGATTCGTCCCTTCATTCATTCCTGACCATCTCATTAGAACTTAACTAGCACAGTAACTAAACAAACATGGCATACTCATATTACCCAAAAACCCTCAAGACTCTTACCAGCTCTTCCTTTTTAATCTCCACACAGTAAAAAAAAAAAAAACAATTCTTATCTGATACTCTAACATCAACTATGTGATCGATGTATACACCAAGATCATCAATTGGGCAGATAAGATTGTGCCACTCAAACTACTTTCATGTTATGCTCCAACCTCAAGACCTGCCAAAACTAGGTGTTACAAATCCTAACTTAAGTTATCATTCTTCCTATTCCTAGTTTTGACAATGTGAGCTATTAGCCTAGAATCAATTGAATCCCTAATTATTAACTAAGTAAAATAATTACCCTTAATTTAAGTACTTACCACCCTTAGCTAGGAATACCCTTTTAGTCTCATCTTTAGTAAGGATTACCACCTAAGATACCCTTTCAGTCTCACCTAGGAAAGTGGATATCCTTTCGGTCTCACCACTTGGTACAAGTTTACTTAACAAGATACCTTTTTCAGTTTCACCTGTCTAAATATTCTACTAGGGTCATCAATCCTAATATACTAAGTTCTCTTGAATGAATACTCAATTTTAGACAATTATTGTAATATCCCGGGTTAGGGGCTATTTTGTTGTTGCATGATATTGCATGTGGTGGTATGCTGTGTTGCTGTTTGTGTAGTGTCGGGGCTTAATTGTAGGTTAGGAGTGTGCCTGAGTAGGTAGGAAAATTTTAGTTTTTGGGCTTGGGTGAGAGGAGCTGTAAGAGCTGGGGTTTAAGAATTTTATTTGTGGTTTTGTTGCACAAAAGAGGAGCTGGCAAGGTGGCAAGGCATGCGCTACTTGGGAGCTAGGTGTGGCGTCAATTGCATGAGGTGGAGGTCTTGTGTTCAAGCCGCAAAGACCTCACATTTTGGTTCATTTTGGACGGCATAGGAGGGAAGAGTTGGATGAAGTTTAAATTCCTCCTTGGACTTGGTCAAATGGTGGCTTGGTGGGTGGAGAGTGATTGTAGGAGTGAGACTTGGTAAACTCATTTGAAATGAGTGGTGGTGAGTGTATGGGGGGATGTGGCCGAATATTGAGGAGTGGTTGAGGTGTTGGCCGAAACTTGGATGCTTCATGGGGGAGTGACGGCTTGGTTAGTGAGGGTGTGGGTAGTGCCGAATTTCATTTTGGCAACTTTGACATTTTCGGTCACTTTTTGGTCAAGAGCAAAAGTTCTCCTTGGTCTTTTGTTAGCCAAAATTCCATCGGTCTTCTCCCATTATTTTTGTTTTCTTTGCTTCCTAAAACCGTAAGTCCAAAGGCATACTTGCTGAATTTTTGCACTTTGTCTTCTACATTTGTGTTGTTGGCCGAATGCTTTTCTTCCTATCTTCCTTAGCATTCTCCCCATTTCACTTTTCCTTTTGCTTTCCTTTTGAAACACCAGTGCCGAAACTTACCTTGTCCTTAAACCGAAACCTCTATTCTTTCTTTCCATCCCTTTTCTATTCAAAACTGAAAAGCATCTACCTCTTTTCCATATTCGTTTCTTCTCAAACCCTTGGCCGACTTTCTCTTCTTCTTGAACACGTAATTTTTCTGCTTTATTTTTTTAATTCTAGTCAAATCTCTCTTCTCTTCTATTGATCTTCATCTTGGCCGAATCCCTCCCTTGTGTTGCTAAATTTCTCTCTTTCATCTACTCTCATTTTGGCCGAATATCAACCCCTTTTCTATCCATTTTTCTCTTGTGTTCTCTTCTTTTGAGTAAAACCATATTCTCTTGTAAAAAGGTGTTAGCCGAATCTCCCTTCTCCTAGTGGTTGTAGTGGCCGAATATCAGTGGAGTGTTGGGATCTTGCTTCAATCGTTTGGGAATTTGGTAAGTGATGGGCCGAATGGCCATTTCCCTTCTTCTTTTGCTTTGCCGATGTTGGTTGATTAAGAGCCGAATGTGGCCTTGTTGTTGAGAGTTAATCTTTGGTATTGAAACCGATTTCATTATAGGTCATTCGGATTTTGGATACAATCAAGTGGAGCCTTCGTCCTTTGATTAACCATTTGGGGTAAGTATTGGTAAGGGCCAGTTCTATTAGTTGATTCTTTTATCTCGTTAAGCCAAGTTAATTAAGGATTAATGGTTCTTCTTATTAGGTGCTGGCCGATTGTTATAGGAGCCTGATAATCGAGGGACTTAGATCGGTTCGTTGGGATCTTTAGACTCGTATTTACCAGGTGTGTAAACTAACACACTATACTTAGTAATATTGTTATTAAACCTGTTTGCCTATTAAAATCATGACAGTATGATGGATTATTGGATACCCAAGTGGGGTATATGTACGGATCCGGGTAAGTCTGTAGCATTACGAGTTCTATTGATGATATGCTCAATATTATGATCTATGTTATGTATGCTATGAGATTAATGCTAGACATGTTGGCATGATATGCATGATTGTATGATATGCACGATCACATGAGTATGGTATGTTGATGGGAGATATGAGTGGAGGGAGAATGATGATATCCGTGTCTTTGGGACACTGTGTCTTTGGGACACCAGAGGTTTGGCACCTCCAGTGGTTTGGTACCACAGTGATATATTGTGTCTTTGGGACACCAGAGGTTTGGCACCTCAGCGTCTCGTCCCAGTGGCTTAGTACCACGGTGGGTTGGCCCCACAGTTAATATTACGGGATTGACGCCAGTGATTTGGTATCACACG
This sequence comes from Gossypium australe, assembly GCA_005393395.2. Lineage (NCBI taxonomy): Eukaryota > Viridiplantae > Streptophyta > Magnoliopsida > Malvales > Malvaceae > Gossypium > Gossypium australe. The sequence continues at coordinate 81,100,791 of CM016617.1, read as the reverse complement.
ATGGGTTGGCCCCATCATCGGATTTGTGACTGCGGTCACCAGTGGTTTGGTACCACATTGTGTCTTTGGGACACCAGAGGTTTGGCACCTCATTGCGACTCGTCCCTGTGGTTTGACACCACCGTGGGTTGGCCCCACTTGAGAGATATGGGATTGTCGCTAGTGATTTGGTATCACGCGATGGGTTGGCCCCATCATCGGATTATTCGTGACTTTGGGTCACTAGTGGTTTGGCACCACACTTATGGATATCGTGACTTTGGGTCACCAGTGGTTTGGCACCACACTTATGGATATCGTGACTTTGGGTCACCAGTGGTTTGGCACCACCAGTGGTTTGGTACCACACGGGGTAGAAAAGGCGATACGGATGGTTAGGATCGGGTTGCATTAATTATGTTGCTATGTATGATGTGTGTTAGCATGTTGTTTTACCGGGAGCGGGATTTATGCACTGAGTCATTCGACTCACCCTCTCCTTTGACATTTCAGGTGACACTTAGACGCGGACATGGAGCCGGGATGGACTCGGGGTGCTCATGCCACGCTTAATAAAGATTTGCTCCGATTTTATGATTTGGGTACTTTAACTTATTTACTATTATTTGGGTTTTATTTTGGGTTGTAAAGGCTTTTAAATTATGTTTTATGATGTTTATGTTTTAAATAGATTTTAATATGCCTTAACAAAACAACTGGGTTGAAATTTTACTAAAATTTGGAAAGACAATGATTTCAAAACTATAACGCAATGTGTTTTCAACTATACCATCGGGTATCCCACTATGTTTTGATATTAAGTAAACTCAAATGATTTTCAAATCAAACTCGATTTTCTACCAAGTTAAAAATGTTTTAAGTAACATTAAGAAACTACTTGAAACTTTAAATGAAATAAACTCATTTTTCACTACACACTTTGATTAAGTTTTCAAAAGTTCCGGGTTTCAAATACACCATTTGATTTCAAACAAGCCTACTCAAATTTTCTTCAAATACACTATGTTTTCATCCAGTTTTTAAACGGAAAATTCTAACCTCTCAAATACGTTTTTCCCCGTAACATACCAGATTCGGACGTGGTGTTTTGCCCGGGTCTGGGGTGTTACAATTATTAACTTGGTTAATTAGTCAGTTCAATCAGTTGATTCATACAAGATATAAATAAAGAACAAACTTATTCGAATATTTATACAAACATTCAATTAATTTAAATTAATGAAAGAAATATAAACAGAGAATAATAAGAAATCAATAATTCTCATAGATATTTGGAGATGAAGGTGCATGTTCAGAATATCCTCTGCTCGTGATTGTCTAACTTTGGAATAGAAAGATTTTGATTACCCGAATGTAAATATAAGTAAAAATCTAAAAATTAAAGAAAAATCTAAATAGTAATTTCTATCTCCCTGTTGAATCCCCCTTTGAATCTGTTATAATGTTGTTTATATAGAAAAAAAAATCAAAAGACTAAAGTGCCTATTCGTTTATAATGTCCGTTAGGGTTTTAAGTTGGAAAAAGACCCCTAATTGCCCTTAAAATTGTAATCGACGTGCGCAATAATTTTTGGCAGCGCAGAAGCAGTGTCACAACATCCAAATCTAATGTTGGAACATCCAATTGATGTCGCGACATCCAATTCAAGTGTTGCGACATCCATGGCAGTTTTGTCCTAGGAATTTTTTTTTGCTTTGATCTTTGATGTCACAACTTCCATAGCCTAATGTTGTGACATTGCCATCAGTTTCGTCCAAAAGTTGAATCTTTAGCTCTCTATCCATCCTACATAACCAGATAACCTTATTTAGATATCAAAATATTTTAAAAACAATAAAAAAACATAAATAAATCCTAAAATGTCTTGATTTAGCTTATTAAACAAGATAAAGTTAATAAAAAATGTAAATAATAGTGTAAATTGTGGTAGATAAATAAACAATCAATTTAGGCTTAAACCCTAAGCATTAGTTACTTTTGGATCAAATATAAGCTAAAAGTATCATTCACCCACTTCCCCATGTTAAGAACTCAACTAATATTCAACTTCACCCTTGTCACTCACCTCATTATTTCTCCATTCCTCAAATATAAAGCATGGAATATACCAACTAAATAGGAGTACCCAACTAAAGAAACAATGAAGCACCTCACTTTCTTTTTTCAATAATAACATAAGTGCTTTCATTCTTTTTTTCATTTTTCCTCTTTTTTTTTTCATATTTTCATTTTTAAAAAATAATACTAAAATAATAAAATAAAGTCACAAGGAAACAAATAAAAAATCATATTTTATCCTCTCTTTCTTACTGAAAATATCCACTTTGATGTCTCTACCTATCCCAATCAATGCTTTAAGCTTAAAAAGATATATCCATTAAGTACTGACATTTAAAACAAACAAACAAAGGACTAAGAATGATTAAGCACTAAGGCTTAATTTTGGCTAGTCTATAACTCAAACAATTACTAATAAAGGGTGAATACACAAAGAAAAAAGGTCTATAAGGTTCAAACAAGTGTACTAGGGGTATTCATATATGCACGGTTAGCTTGAAAGACACAAACGATCCAAACAATACCTAAATCATTTCTTCAACTAAGTTTCACCTATGATTTCACCTCAAGAAGATATCAGACATATTCTAGGCTTAATTTCAATAGCATTTACACACACATGTAATTAGTCATTAGCAAACTACTAGACTGAAATATGTGCTCAAAATTGTAGGGCAATCAATTGCTAGAAAATAACACATAATTTGCATCATGCAAAACTATCTTTTAATCCAAAAGTATCGAGGCATGGTGTATCATCATCGAACTAGAAATAATCTATCTTTTCATTTCTTTCTTTTACTAAATATACAAGCTAACTAAAAGTCAAACGACACAACTAGATACTGAAAATATGCATAAAATGATGGTTGTATCTTTCCTCCAAAGTTAAATAACACATTATCCTCAATCTGAAAGAGACAAAACTGTAAAAAGAAAAAATCAACAATAAATATTACGACCAAAAGTAAAAAAGAGAAGGAAAAGAAACTCCCCTGATCATCAGTAGAGACCTCATCCTTGTGAGGAAGTAAACAACCCTCGGGTCCAAAAAGAGATGGATTTAAAGTGGTGAAATTAGCTATATCCTCTCTAGCTACACAAGCCAAACGACGGTTTTGGGCAAACATTGTCACAAATTCTTTCACCATGTAGAAACATAATGCCTGCAAGTGTTTTTGAATCTATCTCAACGATTGGTACATGTCAATGTTTTTCTTCGTGGCGATTGAGCTTTTCGAGTGATACCCTCTTCATTAAGGCATGGCCTAATGTCTATTAGACATTTGATGTTATGGAAAATAAAATCATTAATAGGACCAATGAGCTTTTGAATAACCTCACCTTGTTGAAGAACCACCCTTACCTTGAAACATAAAATCATGATTAAACACAGATACCAAAGAGTCCCCTTGGATTTACTCGTTTTCTTCAAAATATTCTTTTAAATTATATTCCTAACATCTATCGATAGACCTTCCAAAATTGCACACACCATTATTGCTCGATCCATTTGAACTTCACTCATGTTTAACATTGGCAACAAATGAGCATTAACGAAGTGAGGCCACACTTTTACCTTTTGAAAGATAGGTGTTGTTGAGAATGAATGATTACTTTCCTCGCACCACTAAATTTCTCTATTTTCACAAAGTTTCTAAGCCACAACAATGGAGGTAACCCAATTTTTTAATAGTTTTTCATAATCATCTCTCGCAATGTTAGCAATCTTATAGAAAAAGTTAATTGCATCAACATTGAAAATAACATGCTTACCTCTGATGAGAACCACCCCGTCATCATGGTTCAAAAGATTAGAATAAAATTGTGCACTAATAGAATTATGACCCCATCAAAAGGGTGTTAGAAAACTTGCCAGTTTCGTTTATCAATTTGAGTAATGTATTTCACATTCTTAAAATATTACTCAAATTTAAATCCTCTCTTAGATATAATCTTCCATTCTTGAACCTTTGGAATTAATTCTCGTGCCTCAGGAGACATTGAGCAATCTGAGTTATGCATCAAAGTTGTCGATGGCTGATCAACACCCTATTTGGATCTTTTCCTAGAGGCCATACTATATCCAAAATACAAATAGCACAATATATTCCACAAGATTTCATGATTAAATGTAACATCCCTAAAACCCCTTGAACCATGGACAGGGTTAATTCATGAATATGTATATGAGTTAGAATTTTTGAAGTAAATAAAATAAGAATTAACAGTGTTAATAGAGAAGAAAGATGAATAGTAGAGAGAATTGAAGAGAATTGTGTTGAGAGAAATAAATCTAAGGTATAGGCTAAACCATAAGAGAGTGAAAAAAATTAGGGTCAAAGTGTGAATATCTAAAATTTAAAGGGTTAAAGTGTAAATTTAAAAGAGTTGAAAGACCAAAAGTGTAAATAACCCAAAAGTCCTTGTGACACAAAATTGGTAAGGAGGGACCAAAATTGGTCTTTAATATGTTAAGAAGTCTTAAAAACCTTTATATGTTGGAGAGGCTAGCATAGGTTGATATACTATTGATTGAGAGACCTTATCTATTTAGTAAGGAAAATTATTTGTGAAAGTGCATTTTTCACTATAAAACCTTTTTGTCACTGGTTTTACAAACTAAGGTTTTAGAGGAAGAACTTAGTGGTGAGAGGTATAGTCTTTGAGATACAAGAGTGAAGATTCTTCACTAGGGTTTGTTAGAACTAGGTATACTTATTTTGTTTGTTTCAAAGATAATGGGTTCATCTCATTGATCTTAGCTTTTCAGATGTAAGGAAATAAACAATTTGTTGTCCCTTGTTTTCATTGTGGTTTTTGCGATTATAGTTAAAGTGTCCACTTCTACTCATACTTTGTTTCTTGTAGTTTAGGAACTAGTTCAAGTCAACATGCTTGATGAAAAATGCACTCTTAGATGTCAACCTGAGGCATGATCCCATTGGAAAGGTTCTAGTGATATAGCTCATTAATATATTCTAACAAGTGTTAGTAGCACCTTGCAAAAGCAACATTAGAGCTATCGTAATGCTAAAGCGATCATGGATAATTAGGAAGATATATTCATAGGCCAAGCTATTTTGGCTCGACAATATACTATAACCAATTTGATAAATTTAAACGAAAGTGTGAACCTCTTGTCAAAAACATATACTCATGCTTATGGGATTCTTTTTAGAAGCAAAGGCAACAAGGTTGAACTAGATTATAATACCATGATCAACATGGCCTAAAAATCCTATCTAAAAGACATTGCAAGATTTAGGGTTGCTTACATAGTAGGAAATAGGTAACTAAACCTTACACAACACATGAAAGAACTTTAATCTTATTAGTTGATGTTGAATAATGGGTACCTAACCTAAACTAAATTAGAAGTTAACTTAGTGATTGCTTCATCTACCAAAAGGAAGAGTGAGTGAACTAAGGGAAAGAAACTGGCTAAATCCTTGGTTTGACTTAAAGTGGAAGGAAGGAAGGATAAGAAACCTAGAGACATCTATGATATGAAAGGGTAATTTGGAGCTAATTGTAAAGAGTATAAAGATTGTCTAGTCTCCAAAAGAAAGAAAGGTATTGAACTCTTTATTGTTGAAACTTGTTTAGTGAAGATATAAAAGACAACTGGCTCATTGATTTGGAGCCACTAATAATGTGTGCATTCCTTTGCAAGGGTTCAAGGAAATAAGAAGTCTACATGATAGGAAACTCTCATTACAAATCGATGATGGGAACATTGTGATAGTCGAAGTAGTTGGAGTTGTACATCTTTATTTTGAAACTTGTAGGATGATTATTTTAAAAGAAAATTTTTATATACCTAATTTTAGTAGAAATTTGGTTTCTGTTGCATGCTTTCTTAGTAGTGGTTATACCATGACATTTAACCAAAATATTGCAATTCATAAAAATAAGTCTTTGAACTATAATTGATAGATGGAAAATAATCTGCATTTTATCAAACCTAAGTGTACTCTTTTCTTGAAACAAAAATTGTGAATCTATACGCCAACTCAACATAACTCGGACGATCCATTTCATGTCAGCCACATACCCAGTTTCAAAGTTAGATGCATATCATATGGTTTCCATTCGTTCATATACATTCTTCCCTTATAGCTCCCCATATTAGAATCATTCAATAGCATGTTTTATCATGATCTGCCAATCTGATTTATAATATATCTACCCTATCGGAGGCTACACAAACATATATCATCAGCGTCGTCTCTACGTATCATATCATATCATATCATTCATATCAGAAGCAGACGGTAGTGGCTTAACATGAAAATTAGTCATACTTCTTATCCCAGACATACTGAACTCAGACTATTGACTCTGAACAACTCTTATTCACACACTTAAATTATACATAATTTACAAAGAAAGAATACTTACCTTATATAACAGTAAGATAAAGAAAACCACAACACATGGAAGTAAGAAGGAACTCATCTAAAATATAGCGAAGTCTATATAACAGGACCTTTTCCTTTATCACTCGAACCTTTAGTAGCTTCTTGAGCTAAAAATAGGGATAATTCAACATATCATATCACCACTCTGTCAAATCTAAACATGCATGTAAGAAACATTCACACTAAACTCAAAAATCAGGAAGTTTCCTTCCTTACACATCAATCTAACACTTAGAATACACCAAAAATACGTAAATAACTTCGAAAATAACCTAGGGTTCATGAAAAGTTACTAGTGCACTAAAACAATAGTGTAAGTTTGCTGACTACAGTGAACCCAACTCCGGAGAGGTTTTTTGGATTTAAGTTTTCAAAAAGTGCAAATAAAAATCATGTAGGTAGATTAATACAAAGAAAATGCAAATATTTTTAGTAAAGGCATTGTTATCCTTATATACTTAAGCACGGATATAAGGTTTAGTGGAAAAATCAAATAAGTCCACTAATACTCTTGATTCTCGTGATTTAGTGAACTTATCATAATTTAAGTATTTTCATCTAGTGGCTTAGTTTCATTCTAAGTCTCAACTTAACTAACTAAATTATCTTACTAAAATAATAAACAAACCTATGCAACAGTAAACCTAAGGTGCTCGCCCAAAGCATTTGGGTGGCGTTCACATAACAGAAGAGTCCATCAAGCCACAGATTTTTGCTAAAGCTAAGAGTAAGTCAAGTGGCGCATACAAAGAATCCTATACTTAATTCGGATACTGATTTTTGTTACTATGTGCATACTATATCTTAGATAGGCTAAGGCCCTAAACTATATCTGAAACTGTATCTGAATGGGCTAAGGCCTATGCCGTATCTGAATCTGTAATGGGCTTAGGCCCCAGACTGCATTTGACTGATAACTGTTGTTTGACTGTATGCATGTTTTCTATAGGGATTAGACACTGAGTTTACGTAAACTCACCCCTTTCTATTTAATCTGTACAGGTAATCCCCAGACTTAGATGAATTGGTGCGGCGGAGGACTCAGCGGTGACCACATGCTTGTTGAACTGCTTTTAATTCAGTCATGGTTTTAAATTCCTATTTTGTTTGAGGCATTTTTGATGTAATTTGGGACTTTTGGAATGTTTGCCTTTATTTGGGTTTTTAACTGTTTTCATGGATGTTTAAATTGCAAAACTCTACGACAACTCGGTTTTAATTAAAAATAACGTTTTTCCTAAACGCGAACGATTTTATTAAAATATCATGATTTTAAAAGCTTCTGCTACAGAATATGTTCTTAAAAGAATCAAATTAGCGAGAAAATAATTTTGGAATTGACGAGGGATAAATAGAAGCTAATAAACATAAACGGTCTTAACTTGATAAATTCGGTTTCAAATCCCATTCCATGTGACATCGCCAGATTCGGCCATAACGTCTAGGCTGGGTTTGGGGTGTTACAGTCAGTGTTAGAGATCATATAAAAAACTGTTTGAGCTTTGGTTCGCAAATTTGTTACGTTCGAAGTTATTTTATGAAAAAAAACTGTAGTGTAGAAGAGAAGGGGAAATAGTGTAACAACCTAATTTCGGTGAAATCGGAACAGTAGTCTCGGGACCACAAATTCGAGCCGAAAAATAAAATTTAGTTTTATTTTATTATATGATCCATATTATACTAGAAATGTCGTGTGAAAATTTTGAAAAGAAAATTTTATCGATTACGTGCTTAATTACGAAAAGGACCAAATCGCATAAAATGCAAAAGATGGATTCTAGTAGCTAGAAGGATCAAAATAGCTATGAAATTCAAAACTTAAGGTCCTTATATGGTAATTAGATCATTAATAAAAAAGTATGTAGACATTTCAGGATGATTCATCCATCGAAAATGAGAAAAAGGCTAGGGACTAAATTGGAAAGTGAAAATACTAATTAATTAAAAAGATGAAAAGAAAATAAAAATCATATTTTCTCATCTTCTTCCCCAAAATAAACATGGAAACCCTAGGAGAGAGAGAAGAGACTTTCATGGCCAAATTGGGTAAGTTTCCTTGTCCCATTTTTAGTAATTTTGATATTTTTGGAACCGGGATAGCTTAATCTCTCTATTTAGGGGGATTAATTTGAAAAGTTATGAAAGTATGAAAATGGGTCATGAATGCATATGTTGGAAATTAGAAATTTATAGTAGAAAATGAAAGATTATTAATAGATAAACAACTTTTACAAAGTGATTTTTTGATGAAAACATAATTTAGGGACTAAAATGAAAAGTTGTAAAATTTGATGAAAAATTATGAAATTTTATGAATACATGTGCTGTAAAATTTGTAATGGGGATTTGGTTAGGCTTGGAATAGGGAGAAATTTGCACAAGTTTATGAGAATTTATGGAAAAGTTAAAGGCAAAATAGTAATTTTGCCTAAGATGAAAATTTAGTCCACATGAATGTAAAATATGATAAATTGATGTTAAATTTACTCGTATAACTACAGATAGACCAAATTCGGAGTTAGAACGAGGAATGAGGAAACTGTCGGATTAGTAGATTTTACGTACACGAACCATTCTCGAGGTAAGTTCGTGTAACTAAATTGTATATGTTTTTATGCTTGATTTAAATGTTGTGTTCGTGAATTTTATCAATGTCATAAATATGTGAAATGATCACCTACTCGATATAGCTTGATAAATGAAAATGCCCGATAAAATGGTAAATGAATAAAATGTTACTTGTATGCTTGACATGAATGTGGAATGTGTTTTACACGAATTACATAAATGTTATGAAGGTATGAAATAATCAAATGCCCGATAATACTTGAAAAGTGTTTAAATCCTGGTTGAGTAAATGGAAAATCGATGGCTATGTGATTTCCCGAAATGAAACAGGTCCTGCCTTTGTTACTGATAGGATTTAGCTCGGATGAGTAATCCTTCGACCTCAATTGTGATAGGATTTAGCCCGGACGGGTAATCCTGATATAAGTCTTGTCGAGCATATATTACGGATTGGATTTAGCCCAGACGGGTAATCCTGATCAACTCTTTAGAGCATATGTCATAAAAAGGATTTAGCCTGGACTGGTAATCCTGTAGTGTGTATATATATATATATATATATATATGGCTCGAGAGTGTACTCTCTAAAATAGTACCTTATGGCTACCATTGAATATGAATTGACAAATCCTGATTTATAGGCCTCGAGTGTACTACTTATGTATCCATCAATAATTCAAATAAATTCAACGGGCAAGGTTCTGACAGGGGCAAGTATAAATCTAAGACAAATTGACATGGAATGGTGTATATGATATGGAAATATGACATGAAAGAATATTACATGAAATGCAAGAAAATGATGATACATGACAAGTGATATATGAAATATGAGATGATGATATTTTTACATGGAAACTATTTGATGAGAATGTTCATTCTTGATTATAGACTTGTACACCTAGAGTGTACTAATCGTGACTTTGATATTCCGAGTAATATGTGTAAAGTTTTGATGTGAAATGATCTAAACTCGAAATAAACTATTATGAAATTATACTCGAAATAATGATATGAATTATGTATGTTGAATGAATACATGATGTGGAAAGCATATGTGCTTGGAAACTTGATTATTGTTGAGCTTATACATGTCTTGATATTACTATGGAATATATGACTAACAAGGGCAATGAGGATGTGTGTAGGGCTTGAGATCAAAGTGGTTGATTACACCTTACTATTTTTACCTCAGATAGGATGAATGGTAAGTTAAGTACCGTGTTATACGAACTTACTAAGCATTTTATGCTTACTCTATTTTATTTTCCACTGTTTTAGAGTAATCGAAAGCTCGTTGGATTTGTAGCTTGGTGGAGATCACTCCCACTGTCATCGGCCCATGTTGGTACAATATGGTAAATCAATTATGGTTGTAATGGCATTTATAGGATATGTTGGCCCATTTGGCATTTAAATGTAAATAATGCTCGAAATCTAGCCATTGGAATGGCTAGTAATGATTGATTTTATATGCTTATAATGTCATATTATGTTAGCCACATATATGTTAAGTAGTTGATTAAATTATGTCTAACATGAGGACATAACCAAGGTAAGATTGTAAACATGTATGTATGAAATGATATGCCATGATGATGGATGGATTATGCTTGATTAGTGATCGTATATCTGTCGAGTTTTAAAAATTTATAATGAATGAGATCGAACATGGAAACTAACTCTGACAACGATTAAAGGCAAGTGTACCTATCGAACAGTAGTATAGCTTAGGCAAGACCAGATTGTCGAACCCAAAGGAACTAAAAGTACTAATACTAACTTTCTTTTTATTATTTAGCCTAAAATAAGGTGAAGTTTCTTTAATCTAAATTAACGACTACTAAGCTAAAGACGCGAAGACAAAAAGAACGAATTGGGAAATAACTTGAAGAAAAACTCAGTTGACCACGACGATACCCTCAAGAAGAATCCACCTAGACTTCACTTGTTATCTAACACTGAACCATATGATTTATTCACTTAGTTTGATCTGTAGGAATCCCTAACATATATTAAACCCTCTATCGAGGCGAATAATGTCTAACCCTAGGTTAATTAACAGAAATCTCTTTCTCGAATAATAACCCCCTAGAATAGCAGTAAATCGATCTATGGACTCCCATATTAGGTTTCACCCTAATCCGGAAAAATCTCGTCACCCTATCTCTAGGCGTGCGATCAACTCCGCTTAATTATGCTAGATCTACTCTTAAGCAGGGTCTATTCCTCCTCCACCTAAGCACATCAAATTTGGATTAAGCACACATAATTAAGAACAAACTAAGTATTTATCATATAATTCATAAATCAATAACAAGATTCATCTAGGTTTCATCCCCTTCAGGTATCTAAAGGGGTTAGTTCATAACAAATAAATAAAACATCTGGAGAGAAAAGATAAAAGAAAACATAAGAAATCCCTAAAACTCCCTGAAGGAATTGAAGGAGAAATCCACCGTCTTGAGTAGAATTCCGGCTTCTTGGGATGGATCAACTGGCTAACTTCGAGCGATTCCCACAACTCTGACCTTTTCGGCTTGGCTCCTTGGCCTAGCTCGACGCCCCCTCAAAGGTGGTACCTAGGGGGTATATATAGGCTCTTGGAATGCAATTCTTTCTCCCTAAGTATCCTTTTCCGACTAAAATTATTCATTGCCGCGATAGGGACACGGCCATGTCACACGCCCGTGTTACGAATCTTTGAGACGTGTTAAGATTTCTTAATTGAGGCACGACCGTGTAAATCGGGGGTGAGGCCGTGTTCAAGATGCTCGACAAGGCATGTCGGTGTGATCTTTGGGCCAGGCTGTGTGGATTTCGTTATATGGCCCATTTACTCCATTTTGGGCCCGTTTTATGTTCTTTTCATCCTCGGGTGCTTTCCTAGGTATAAGACATGAAAAGAAAGGATTAAGAGCACCTTTTTACATGAATCAAGGGATAAATCATCCAAAAACAAGCTAAATGTGGGATTAAAATATGTTACTATTACGGTTTATCAATTAGAATGCTTGAAATGGTTAGTAATTGTATGTGATGATATCATGTTAAATGATAGAATTAAGTTGAATAAAATGCTTGGGTTGGTTGGGTTATGAATGCAAGATGTGGTGTAAGATTATGGAAAAGATTGGGGTGAGAAATGAAGATAGGAATGGCTTTATTTTGTCCACACGGGCAAACATACGAGTGTGTGTCTAGACCGTGTGTAACACACGACCTGCGAACACGGGCATGTGGTTAGGCCATGTGTCTCCTGTACCTTAAATTTGAGAAAATAGAATGCTCAGAATTGAGCACACGAGCAGAGACACGGGCGTGTGTCTCAGCCGTGTGGGTGACACGACCTTGAACACGGGCGTGTGTCTTGGCCGTGTGAAACCTGCACCTAATTCGAATTGAATTAATTAACCAAACGGCCTAGCACACGGGCATGTGGCATGGCCGTGTGGCGCAAGTCAGAGAGCAACCTAAATCGGACACGGCCTGATGCACGAGCATGTCCCTTGGACCACACGGGCGTGAGAGCCCTGCACCTTGGAAATTTTTTGAAATGTAACGAAAAATTCTTAGAGTTTTTGATTAAGTCCCGAATCGATTCTAATGCTCGTATTGGACCTCGAGGGTCCATCTAAGGGATGTTAAGAATGATTTCAGTTTAATGAATAGTTATTGATATGATTTATCTGAAAATGTTCTAAATGTTTCGATAATACTCTGTAATCTTGTTCCGGTGACGGACACGGGTTAGGTATGTTACATTTAGTGGTATCAGACCTATGGTTTAGTCAGTTCTCGGGCTGAACGTAGCATATGTGGAGTCTAGAAATACATGCCATTATATAACCTGTGATAGTGTGATATCTCCCGACTCCGATGAAAATTATTTTGCAAATAGACAGAGATGCTTTCCAACTAAGCTAATTCTGATACTGCTGGAAGTGATACTCACGTGCTTGAGTAAAAATGTTACATATGGTAAAGGAGACTTACAAAGGTACGAATAAATGTTTCATAGTGAACCTTTTTTTTAATAAATGTTAAGTGATATGTGTGTATTTATGAAAGAAAAATTTTGAGGCTTACGATCTCTACCCCCTTACCAGTATAGTTTTATACAATGAAATTCACAAGATTTATATGGATTAAACTCATGAATGTGAAATTAAAGAGTTCAATGGCTGAATGATTAATGATGTAGTTAGAACGAAGAATGGGTTAGTAAATAAAGATGGGTTCTGAAGAGAGATATCAAATTTTTCTGAAAACTGTTTAGGATATACAATGCCTATTAAAGAAAGAAGTTATTTATGAGAAATTGATTGATTCTGATATGGTATCTACAGAATGGGCTAACTGAAAAATTTCTTCTGAATAAGCTTCGCGAGTGAACTAAATTATGTGAGATTATTGATGACTATATATGTTAGTGGAATAGTGATGAAATTGCAAAAATATTGAATACAATTGTTATAATCTGGTCTATATTACAGCAATCCCTTCTGGGTATTTTATATGGGTATTCCATATGTTCTATTATTCTCAGAGGCATGTGAAATTGTTCATGGTCAGATGCAATATTTATCGTATTGAAAGACTAGTAAGTTATGATAAATGGAATTACTAAAAGTCTTGTTGATTCATAAGCGGTATTGCTCTATTTTAATTGGGTTGCTAATTCATCATGAATGATATAAGATTTGAGGATAATATTTATGTTATGTTATTTTGTACCTCTACTGATTGAAGCCCTGAATTGCGAATGTGCAAGTTATATTGTCTTTAACACAGTTGTTTCTACTGAGTATATGTGACATTGCACTTCTGAATTTTCTCTGAGATATCATCAATCTCTTTATTATTCAAACATGGTTTATCTGTGAAAGATATTCATTCGCCAGAAGTAATTACATTTATTATCGTTATAAATATTGACTCGATCATGAAGTTTGATAATAGAGATCACAGATTATAGAAACTGTATTACTGCATTGGTTATTATTGGGGCCACATTTGGTTCTCCCTCTTCTGATTTGAGGTACAGTTTTAATATTAAAGTGTTGCTTTATCTATACGATTGAAATGTTGGTCATATTGATGCACTATTGTTTTGAATCTATCTGATGGTTGTGGCTTAGGAAAAAAAACTCACAGCTTCAATGTTAATAACTGAAATAGCTACATTGATGACATAGTTATTACAGAACGGATGTAAGAGTTGAATGGACCGATAAATGTTAGTAAGGTTTTGACTAGTTGAAAGCTTTGTTGATCAAAGTATTGATTCTGATTGTAACACCCCTCACCCGTATTCAACGCCAGAATAGGGTTAGAGGCATTACCGATCAATTCACAACACATATAGTATACATTTATGCAACAGAAAGCATTCATTCTCATAAATCATTCAACACAATCACATTGTCCCTTATAAGGACCTACGAGTCCTTAAACATGCGTTAGAAGTAGTTTGGGACTAAACTGATATCATACGAAAATTCTGGAAACTTAGAAATTTTTCATGTAAACAAGGGTCACACTCCGATGTGAACAACCCGTGTGCCTCACACGGCTAGTAGACAGGCTTGGGTTTCAAGCCATGTGAAAACAGGGCATCCATACTAACTTGGGTCACACGGCCGACCACACGCCCGTGTGTCTAGCCTGTGTACACTTCGAAGTGGCCACACACGCCCGTGTGCCAAGCCGGGTGCTAGGCCATGCCAAACTGTAGGGTATACTTACTTATGGAACACGGCCAAGTCACACGCCCGTGTGCTAGGCCGTGTGCCAATTAGGGAGTATACTGACTTGTACCACACGGCCGGTCACACGCTTATGTGTGAGACCGTGTGAAGCATACTGACTTTAATTTAATATCAACACCAGGGGACACACGACTGTGTAACATGATCGTGTGTCGCACACGGCTGAGACACATGCCCGTGTCTCTGCCCATGTGGACGAAAATAAGACATTTGGAAGGCTAATTTGCCACCCCAACTCATGCTCATTTAATCAACCAAAATAGTACAATTTCATCATACAATTAGGCAACCAAAATCATCAACCAAATGCACAATTCATACCATTATAATTTCATCTATTCCAGAACTCCAATCACTACCATTTACTTAGCCAAATATATGCCAAAACAATATCAAATAATATGGTTCATTTACCATATTTCACACATACATAACTTACCATATAAATAACCAATACAACATCTAAAATCATACCTGATCAAGGCATTTCTCAAACATTTATATTCCACAATCAATTAACCATTTGAGCAACTATAAAACCATAACCACATTCATACCAAAACATACCAAAATAAGCCATCACTCATGGCTATATATAAAAACCAAAACATATACAATTTACAAGCCAAATCTCATAGCTATAATCACAACCAAAATACCACATCTAGCCTATACATGCCATATACCATAAATGAATAACTCAAAAGTACCAACTTAGATGTTTGATAGTGCGATGATGTTCCCAACGACTCCCGGATTCGAGCTAGCCTTGATTCACTATAAAACATAGAAAAATAACATGAAGAAAGATTCAAAACTTAGTAAGCTCGTATGTTATAAACTTAACTAATCACAAATCTACCATTTATCAATTTAAACATATAACATGAAATTCATGGTTATTAACAAACCTTTCACATGCTTATTCATACCTGTACCAATCCATAATAAGTTCATACATAAACAGAATGCCGATGAACACTCGATATTTTGCACACTAAGTGTCATACATAGCCTAAGCCATATCAAATCGCACACTAAGTGCCACAAATAACCGATTCGTTGTCGAAGATGACTATAGTCCCGTATATACAATTTATGCAATATTAAAGCACTAAAATCATAATTATTACAGTGCTTAATACAAACAAACTTACCTCGTATTTCAGAATTGACGGATCAGATCGACTACTCGATAACCTTGCTTTTCCCCCGGTCTAAATCCGAATTCTTTCTTTCTTGATCTATATGAATTCAAAATTAACTTATTTATTCATCTACTCATTCAATTTAGTCCAAAAATACTCATTTGGGCATTTTTACACAGTAGCCCCTAAACTTTCACATTTAATCAATTTAGTCCCTATTTCACCAATACACAAAATTCACACAATTCATCAAAACCCATGCTTGGCCGAATTATTTATAGGCCCCTAGCAGCCCAAAAATTTCATTTATTTCACATTTCA
Source organism: Gossypium australe (assembly GCA_005393395.2). Taxonomy (NCBI): domain Eukaryota; kingdom Viridiplantae; phylum Streptophyta; class Magnoliopsida; order Malvales; family Malvaceae; genus Gossypium; species Gossypium australe. The sequence continues at coordinate 81,084,500 of CM016617.1, read as the reverse complement.
ACCACACAATTTTCACATTTCACAATTTAATCCCTATTATGCATTTTCATCAAAAATCACTTAACAAAACATGTAAAACTATCATCAAGCTTTCATATTTCATCATTAAACATTTAAGAACACATAGATTCAACAATGGAAACTCTCAAAATCTTTAACAATTTCAAAATTAAAGGTACGGGCTAGCTAAATTGAGCTGCAACGATTACAAAAACATAGGAAACATAAAAAATCAAGCTAAAACTGTACCTTAATTAAGCTAGGAGTGTGCTGAATGCTTTAAAACCTAAGAATGGTTTTCTTCCTCTCAATATTCGGCCTAGAAGATAACAATGAAGCTTAAAATTGATTTTGTTTTATTAATTAACCTTTATTAAATGAATTACAACATTAACCTTAATTAAAACATTATTATTTCACATAAATCATGGACATAAATGTCCACTAACCTTTCAAATGTTTTAATTACCATTTAAGGCCATCATATTTAAAAGCCAGTGCTATTTGACACATTTAACAAGTAGAATGCAACTTTTTAGTTTTATGCGATTTAGTCATTTTTCTCAAATTGAGTAATTAAACGATAAAATTAGCTCATGAAATTTTCACACATATCAAATAAGATGCTGTAAGTACCGAAAATAACATAAAATTAATTTTTCAACATCAAATTTGTGGTTCCGAAACCACTGTTCTGATTTAGCTAAAAACTAGCTATTACAACTCTCCCCTCTTAGAGATTTTCGTCCCCGAACGTCTTACCAGTGAATAGGTTTGGGTATTGTTTTTGTATAGCTTCCTTGGGTTCCCACGTAGCTTCTTCAACCCCGTTTCGATGCCATAATAATTTTACTAATGCGATTCTCTTATTTCTCAGCTTTTTGATCTCACGAGCTAAAATTCGAATCGGTTCTTCAGCATATGACATATCAGACTGAATTTCAACCTCGATAGGGGAAATGACATGTGAAGGGTTGGATCGGTATCGTTGAAGCATTGACACATGAAACACATTATGTATTTTCTCTAACTCAAACGGTAAAGATAGTCGATATGCCACTGGCCCAACTCGCTCCGTAATCTCATACGGTCTGATGAATCGCAGACTCAATTTCCCTTTCCGACCTGTAATATCTTTTTCCACGGTGAAACTTTCATAAACATTTTATCCCCGATCTGGAACTAAATATCTTTCCGTTTCAAGTCTGCGTACAATTTCCGTCGATCCGAAGCTGTTGTTAAACTATCACGAATTACTTTCACTTTTTCTTTTATTTCTCTGATCAGATCAACCCCGTGAATCTTATTCTCGCTAAGCTCATTCCAGTACAACAGTGTTCTACATTTATGACCGTATAGAGGTTCGTACGACACCATTTTAATACTCGATTGGAAGCGATTATTGTAAGCAAATTCAATCAGTGGTAGATATTTCTCCTAGCTACCTTCAAACTCAAGAATGCAACATCACAACATATCTTCAAGTATCTAAATAACTCGTTCGGATTGGCCATCCGTTTGTGGGTGAAACGCAGTGCTAAAATACAACTTTGAACCCAAAGCTTCTTGAAATTTCTTCCAAAATCGCAAAGTAAATCTTGGATCTCTATCCAAAACAATAGATAGGGGAACACCATGTAATCTCGCAATTTTGGAAATATACAACTTAGCTAATTTATCAAGCGAGAAATCTGTACGTACCGGAATAAAATGAGTTGATTTTGCTAATCTGTCAACAACAACCCAGATCGCATCTTTCATTTTCGGAGATAAGGGCAAAACCGATACGAAATCCATTAATACTCTATCCCACTTCCACTCAGGAATCATAATAGGCTGTAATAAACCTGACGTCACTTGATGCTCAGCTTTGACTTGCTGACAAATCAAACATTTTGAAACAAATTCTGAGATATCACGTTTCATGCCGTGCCACCAATAAAGCTGTTTCAAATCGTTATGCATTTTTGTGCTTCCCAGATGTACTAATAAACAACTATTGTATGCTTCATTTAGAATCTTCTAAATTAGTTAAGAATTTCTTGGTACACATATTCTATCACGAAACAATAAACAGTCATCAGGCCCACTGAGCTTGTTTTGCTTGCAAATCATTATCAATATTTTGAGCCTTACAAACCTGCTATAGAAATAACGGTCTCGCTTTCAACTCATCTACTATCGAACCGTCATCAGACATAGCTAATTGTGTGTTCAAAGCACGTAAAGCAAATAAGGACTTTTGGCTCAAAGCATCAACAGCTACATTAGCTTTCCTTGGATGATAGTCAATCACTAATTCATAGTCTTTTAGCAATTCTAACCATCTTCATTGTCACAAATTCAAATCTTTCTGAGTCATCAGATATTTCAAACTTTTGTGATCGGTATAAACATGGCATTTCTCACCAAACAAATAATGATGCCAAATTTTCAATGTGAACATTATCGCGGCTAACTCTAGATCGTGCGCTGGATAATTCTTTTCTTGCGGCTTCAATTGTCTCGAGGCATAAGCTACAACTTTGCCTTCATGCATCAAAACACAACCCATGCCATTTAACGAAGCATCACTGAAAACTACAAATTCTTTACCCGACTCAAGCTGAACTAATACTGGTGCCTCTGTTAATTGTAACACCCCAAACCCGGCCCATTCGCTATGACCGAATTTGAAATGCCACTGCGGAAAACGTTTGAAAAACTTTTGACTTAGAGTTAAAAACATAAAATTTTGTTTTCTTTACTAAAACATTGTGTAATTAAAATTTCAAGTAAAATTAAGTTGTTTAAAATAAAACATTTTCAAATAATAATATAATCGACAATCCAACTTAAAACATAGTAAAAGTCCTTAAATACTTTAAATGGCCCTTATTACAATAAATAACCTTTCATAAGAAAAATGTGTAAAACAAATAAATTTATCTTCTGCATGGGCCACCTCGTATCCACTCCCAACCCGGTCCAAGCTTTATGCATCACCTGAAAGGTTTGAGAAAAATAGGGTGAGTCAAACAGACTCAGTGCATAGTTATTTCACATGCCTCCACACATGGGCTTGGCCCACATCCACACATCAATCACATATCAGATGATAAGGCAATATATACACATAATTTCACATGTTGGGCTTGGCCCATATCCACATTGATCCACATAATTAGTCATGCAAAATGCATAAATATGCAACATGAAGCCCAACCCAACCTAGAGTCCATCCGTTACTCCTACCTTAGCAGACTCCCTGCCCAAGGCCGTGGCTAATCCACCGATCACATAGTGATCCACATATCTTACCTTGGCAGACTTGCTGCCCAAGGCCGTGGCTAAGCCACCGATCACATAGTGATCCACATATCTGTATCCACGAGGTGACTCGAGGTCATCCTCAATCTACGGTGATGCACACAGCTATCATCCGCCGAGATGGGCACCTAGCCAACACCTCCCTTGATGGAGCACATAGCCACCATCAAGCGCCAATGTAGCACAAGGCTAACATCAGACCACGTACATAATGTACACCCTTTCCTTCGATAGTCACATCCCAAGTCCCATGCATATATGTGTATCATGGCAACATATCACTTGAACAATTATGCATCACATGCCATCACATTTCATATATTCATCAATGATCATTTAATATCATAAATCACTGACCTGAGTATTCGATCACCCACCACGGGTATTCACAATCTTAGCCCTTAATCCGGCTACCATTAATATCATATCACATATACATAAATATAACACATACACACAATCAAGAGACAGTGCGATAACTACGCACCTTTTTGGCACAGTCGGCTAAATCCCGAAGACTCGATCTACCACACTAGATTTCCTTGCCCTACATTCGGCCAATACTTAGATCAATACCATAGACCATTCGGCCAAACCACAATCCTTATTCACCATAGCCTTCGGCTTAACATCCATTTAAAGAATAAAGAACCAACACAAACCTTACCACTTGACTTACCGAAATTTGATTGCTTCCAAAATCCGAAGAGCCTAAAAGAAATAAGTCCCTATGGTTAGAAACTTACTATTACATACCCAAAATTTGGCTTTTGCCCTCATGAGAATCAATAGAGAAAATGGAAAAGAATTTCGGCCAAGACACTTACCTATCTTCCAAAACCGATTGAAGAAAACCAAATGAAGACCTACCCTTATTGATATTCGGCCAAGACAAAACAAAAAGAGTATGGGAAGTTTCGGCAATATGGTTGATTTGTAACAATAAAAAGGATTCAGCTAGAGTGGAGAAAGAGAAAAGAAAAAGGAAGAGAAAGAAAGAAATTGCAATGGGAGAGGGATGTTTTTCGGTTTTGAGCAAAAGTGGAAGAATGAAAAAGAGAAATGTGGAGAAGGAAGTTTCGGCCAAGAGAAAGTAAAAGAAATGTGGGTTTTGAACAAATATGAAAAGAATGGAAAAGAAGTTGTGAATAAAAGAGATTCGGCCAAGCACTATGATGATTTCGGTTTTTGTTTCACTTTGATGCACTAGGGAGAAAAGAGTATGGGAAGTTTTGGCAATATGGTTGATTTGCAAAAACTAAAAAGGATTTTCGGCTATGACACCAAAACAAATATTGAAGGCCAAAACTAACACCAAAAACTCACCTTATGTCCAAGACACATTCGGCTATAGGGAGTGTTTGTGGAGAGAAAAGAAATTGATGTTCAAATGCTTAGGAAAAATGGCCAACTAGCTACTAACCTACCAAAGCTTCCATCAAAAATCGGTCAAGCCCTCCCCTAGACCAAAATGCCGTCCACATACATGAACTAAAGACCATAAAAGAGTTTCCAAAACACTCTCCAACATTCAAGCCTTTTGTCCCCCCATCCTTCCTTAATACTTAAGAATCTTATCCCAAAATACAAGCTTTCCTAAACTATTATTCAACTTACCATAAAACTTAAAGTCCAACCTATCATAATTAGAGTTTGACCAACACTTAATGTAAGGTGCATAAAAATAAAGTCTTCAAAATGCTCATCATGCTACTCGAACTGCTTCCCTCAAGCAACTCTTCAAACACCATAACCATCTTGCCACTAACTCCACATGTGCTAAATTTAACACTTAAATTAACTTAAGTGTCAAGTTCACCTAATCCACTTCACTAATTTTTTTAATACTAAAAATTATTCTAGCCTCATTAATAAAATCAAGCATTCACAAGACTAAGCTAAACACACAAAATTCATACCCAAGCTAACACAAATAATAAAATAATACTCAAAATTTTCCTAAAGCCCTGGCCCAATCGGCCCAATCCTACTAGGCCCAATTTCGGGATATTACATTAATAATGCTTTCAATTGATCGAAACTTTGTTGACATTTCTCAGACCATTCAAACATCACATCTTTCTGTAGTAATCTGGTCATCAGTGTAGCAATCATCGAAAATCCTTTAACAAAGCGTCAATAGTAACCAGCCAATCCTAGAAAACTTCTAACATCGGATACATTTCTAGGTGGTTTCCAATCAATAATTGCAGAAATCTTGCTCGAATCAACTCGAATACCATCCACTGAGACTATATGTCCAAAAAATCCAACTTTCCGAAGTTGGAACTCATATTTTCTGAATTTAGCATACAGTTGCTTATCTCACAATGTAACACCCCTAACCCACATCCATCACCAGATTAGGGTTATAAGGCATTACCAAACTAACCACAATTCAGCACACTCATATTAATTATTATATCGCACATAGATCACTTAACCAACAAAGTCCAATCATGTTTTATTTCTACTAGTACAAAAACAATCCATGCTTCCAAATTCAAACATATACGTATCAGTTATTTATCAAATCTAGAAACCAACTAACATTCATCAAGCTAAAATACTTACATTTAATGGACATGATAATCGGCACAAACAAACATTTCATGCATGTTATTTGAATACCTAGTTTATAAGCAAGCCTATTTCGATTCATAACCAAGCACCTATATTACAACATTCATTTATATGACATTAGCCAACATTATCAAATGGTCCAATACAATCTTATACTTACTACCTTAAACACTTCTCAAAATAAATCATTTAATCATTTTAGGTCACAAATGATAAATAATAGCATATATGGTTTCAAGTCAAATAACATGTCTAAACCTTATACCGGAATTACTTATAACCAATCAATTCACTCATTACTTATTCGGCTATCATATTTACCTTAATACTTATATACATTATACTACTAAAATATATTAACTACCTCAATAGTTCAAACAAATTGTAAGAACATCCAATATCCATAATATATTATATAGCATATCTCTAATATGAACCAAACATATTTGATCACTTATACATCATATATATATCATCATTATCACGCCATAACTCCAAGCACAAGCATATAAATAAATCATGTAATATGCTACCATTATAAACCATTACCAAAACCGACTTCACATAATATCCATAATATCAAGATTTAGCCATTTTCGCATGGCATTATACACATTATGTTCATAGTAAATTCAAAAGAGAAACATAGCCTATACATGCCATTGACTTTGAGTTCATTTTCAAAAAGGTACCAAAATATTGATGATAGTGTGACGAGCTTCAACGACGATTCTCGAGCATGTGACGATCACTCAAAAGAAATCTAAAACACGAGAACAACCAAGGACCAAGTAAGCTTTAACAGCTTAGTAAGTTATAAGCAATTGTAAAAGTATACCATTTAACATATACTAACTAGGTCAATATTATTTCAATCATCACTAAGATTGATAACCATAGGTAAAGATCATAACACCACTCATAAACAATCATAATTCATAGACTTAAGACCGAATACTCAAACATTCAATATTAGGTTGCACCTTAAAATATAAATCGTTTTCTAATCTCAAAACAAGTTCATAAGCAAATAAATACATCACATTTCTTTAATTTCATATACAAATATCACTTAACGAATTTGTACTTAATTTTCAAACCATCACGAATCACATACCTGATTATTTATTTTGTTTAACACATTTCACTAATCGGTATCCTTGGAAAATCCACAAACCCTCACTCTCAGTGCCGAACCATGTAACGTATCGCACACTTAGTGCCGTCACTTTAACATATCGCAGACATAGTGCAAAATACTTGTAATGTATCGCACACTTAGTGCCATTACATTAATATTCTGCACACTTAGTGCCAAATGACTGATTTTGCACACATAGTGCTCGGTATTAAGATTCACACACTTAGTGCTTTAATTGAACCTATTACTCACTTCAATAACCACTTATATATATACATATAATTTAGCTTATTACATCTATATGTCAACTTCACATTCGGCTTTACTGATGATACACAAATATACATCACATTCGGCCAAATTCATCTCTTAAATCAATGTCACACATAACTATATTATTAACATATACTTATACTTTGCATTCAACTAAATTCATCTTCCAACCAATACTACATTCGACATTAACATATTGTAAATATTTACCTCTATTAAATTCATGTACATAATTATAGATAAAAATTCAATTCAACCCAATTGCTAACAAACTTACCTCGAGTATCGACGGACTTTGTTTTTCGACTATTCAATTAACTTCTCCTTTCCCCAATCCAATCCCAATCCTTTTTGTTCTTGATTTAAATCAATTTCAAATTAAGCTCATTCAACATATTTTCATTCAATTTAGTCCAAAAGCACATAAACGGGCAAATTACATTTTTACCCTTGACATCTTACACTTTTTACAATTTAGTCTCCATTGCACAAAACACAAAATATTCAAAATTTGACCACACTTCTTTAGGGCCGAATCTTCATCATCTTATTACAAGCTCATACAATTCGTTTATTTCACATTTTAGTCCAAAAAATTATTTTTTCAATTTAATCCAAATCACTCAATTTCATCAAAAATTCAAGAACAAAACTTGTTAATCTATCACATATAATCAATATTCCATCATCAAACCACAAAGACAACAAGCTTTCTTCAATGGCAATACACAAAATACACAACCAAATCAAAAATTCAAGCATGGGCTAGCTAAATCACATAGCAACGATCTCAAAAACGTAAAAATTATCAAAAATCGAAACCGTATCATACCTTAATCAAAGCTTTCAAATGCCTAAAGTAGCTTAAGTTTTCTTTTCTCATTTCTTTGGCATTCGGTCAAGAAAGATGAAGCAAATGCATGTTTTGTTTTTGGTTTTATTTTATTATAATATTATAATATGATTTTATCATTTTTAACTTAATAAAATAAACATTTTAAAGCATATTATATGCCTATTGCCATCCACTATACTTACAAAAAGGAGAATTTACCACATAAGATCTCAATTTTTTTAAAGACACATCAATTTAATCACTCAATCAAATAAAAGGCTACTTTTACCACTTATGTGATTTAGTCCTTTTTCGTAAATTGAACACCCAAACAGACAAATTAACTCCCGAAATTTTAACACATGCTCAATCATATATCATAGGCACCAAATATAATATTAAAATATTTTACTAACTCAGACTTGTGGTCCCAAAACCACTATTCTGATCAGGGTCAAAATCGGGCTGTTACACACAAGGCTTGCAATACAATCCTCAAATGCTCGTTATGCTCAGACTCATCTCGTGAAGAGATCAGAATGTTATCAATGAACACAACAACAAATCTGTCTAAATACGGTCTAAAAATTTGATTTATTAAATCCATAAAAATGGCAGGAGCATTAGTCAAACCAAAAGGCATAACAAGGAATTCATAATGTCCATACCTCGTTCTGAACGCTGTTTTCGGTACATCTGAGTCTTTAACTCGCAACTGATAATAACCCGATCTCAAATCAATATCTGAAAACATTGTTGCACCTTTCAACTGATCAAACAAATCATCTATTCTCGGCAACGGATATTTATTTTTTATCGTAACTTTGTTGAGCTGAAGATAGTCTATACACATTCTCATTGACCCGTCTTTCTTTTTAAAAAACAGTACTGGCGCACCCCAGGGCGTAAAACTAGGTAGTGTAAAACCTCTATCCATTAACTCTTGTAACTGAGCTTTCAACTCTGTCAGAGCCATTATGTACGGAGCTATTGATATTGGTATTGTTCCAGGTACTAATTCAATACCAAATTCAACCTCTCTAATAGGTGGCAATCCTGATAATTCTTTAGGAAATACATCCGGATATTCACAAACGACTGGCATTGATTCAACCTTCTTTTCAGACACTTTAGTATTAAAACATAAGCGAGATAAGCTTCGCAACCTTTTCCCACATACTTCTGAGCTGACATCGACGAAATCACTATTGGTAAACCACCTGACTTATCAGATTCAATCCGAAGAATTTCATTATTCTGACATTTCAGTTTTATAGTCTTTTGTCTACAGTTCACCAGGGCATCATGTAGGGTCAACCAATCCATACCCAGAATCACATCGAACTCATCAAATGGTAAAAGTATCAAATCAACGGGAAAACAGTAACCTCGAGTCATTAAAGGACAGTTCTTGCATACTTTGTCAACTAGAACATACTTGCCTAAGGGGTTCGATACTTTAATCACAAATTCAGTAGACTCGAAAGGCAAACTCTTATTAGACACAAAATTCATACATATATACGAATGAGTAGATCCAGGATCAATCAATGTAATAACATTAGTGTCGTAAAGAAAAAATATACCGGTAATGACATCAGGTGATGATGCATCTTCGCGAGCGCGAATAGCATAAGCTCTAGCAGGTACTCTAGCCTCAGATCTCACTATAGAATCTCTCGTTATACCTTGATTACCACTTGCATTTCCCACATTTCTTAGCGGCCTCCCTTGAGTAGTTGTATTGCTTGATCTTATATTCTCAGATTTATCTTTTTCATTTAGCCCGGGACAATTTCAAATAAAATGATCTCGTGAACCACAACTGTAACAAGCTCTATTATTATTTTTCATCCAGCACTCTCCAAAATGTCTTCTTCCACACTGTTGACACTCGGGTTTAACATCTTCCACATTGCCAACTGTAACATCCCGAAATAAGGCCTAAACGGAACAGTGGTTTCGGGACCACAAATTCGATATTGAGAAATTTATTTTATTTATATTTTTATGGTCTACAATTTCACGAAATGATTTCGTGAAAATCTCATTCGAAAATTTTGACGTTTGGGCACTCAATTTAGTCAAAAGGACTAAAATGTAAAAAGTTCAAAAGTTGAGTTCTACATATTAGAGGTGTCCAATTGTTATGAAATTTTAAATTGGAGGTCCTTAAATGATAATTAGACCATTGGTTAAGTTGGTGGACAAAAATGGGCATGGATGGGTATGTTTCAAAAGAATTTTTTTAAGGGGCATTTTGGTAATTTAGTGAATTAAATGAATTAAAAACAAATTTTAAATGCCAAATATGTCCATCTTCTTCATATGGACAAAATTTACCAAGAGAAGACATGGCTAGGGTTTTCTCAACTTTCCAAGCTCATGGTAAGTCCGTTCTAGCCCCGTTTTTCAAGTTATTTACGGTTTTGGAGTCCCAGTAGCTCGATTTAGCTTATGCTACCAATAATTCATGCTAGGGTTCATCTTTGGAAAATTACCCATAGGTGAAAAGTTTGTATTTTGATGTTTTATGATAGAATATGAAGGCTGAAATTATGTTAAACAACTTTTACTAAGCGGTTTTACGTGAAAACGAGTAAAACATCATAATCGGTAAAAATACCTAATGTTCATAAGTACATGTTAGAGTGAGAATTTAATGTTGCCATAGAAGAGAAAAATGATCATCATGTTATAAAACATAAGAATAAGGGCTGAAGTTTAATTTTCGAGTATTGGGCAAAAAGTGTAAATATGTAAAAGTTTAGGGGCAAAATTGTAATTTTGCAAAAGTTGAGTTAAGGATAGTTTTGAATAGTACATTAATTAAATAAGTGAAATGTGATGTTTTAGACCCCGAAAAACAAGATTTGGACCTAGAATTGGAGGAAAATCGAAAATCGGGAAAGTTGGTAAAATGGTCGTTTCGGCATTCTAGGTAAGTTGGTGTGTTAATAATAATGCAATAATGTCGTAATGTATATTTGAAACCTAAATTGTGGTATTAAATTGATTTTTCTGAATTACATGTTTAGTATATTATGTTGGTGAATTGATTTAATAATATGTTTATGATAAAAGGTGACATAGGTGACATGGAAAATGGGTTGAAATGTTGTGCTTAAAGGTGTTTTCTATGACTATGGTTATTATGTGAAATGGAAAGTTTATGTGTAAATAATGCATTTATTTTACTTGTTCAATAATTATTTTGCTAGATATTATGGAAATCATTGGGTGATAACTACAATATGAAAATGTATGGAATGCGAAATTCCCGATTGAACCTTCGGAAAACTGAGAGATACGGACAATATGTAGCTAGGCCACACGAGTGATAAGGGAACTTCACCGTGTGCACAAGAAAGCTACGAGATGGAAAATTTTGATATGTAGCTAGGCCACATGGATGATAAGGGATTTTCACCATGTGTGCAAGAAAGCTACGGGATAATAATTTCATATGTTACTAGGTCACATGTGTAATACTGTGTGTATACCATGTGTACAAGAAAGTTACGGGTTATGAGTAGCTAGATCACATGAGTGGTTCCTAGTGTTGGACACCATGTAGACAAGAGAGCTACAAGATGGAATGGCTAGGTCACATGGGTGATAAGGGACCTTCACCATGTGTACAAGAAAGCCGAATTATGTGTGGGTGGAGCTATGTGCTGAGACCACCGAGTATCGGGCGTTTTCCGAAGGGGTTCAACGAGATAATTTACTAATGATGATTGGTGCGATCATGTTATGAATAAGTGCAAGTGTGAATGTGACCAATTGAGAAATGTGGCAAATGTACGTAGAACAATATGCTCGATATGTAATCGGAAATTGGAAAGATTGGTATAGGCAAGTGATGAACACAACTAAAGTGAGAGAAAGCAAAATTTTACAATAAAACTGTTTTGGACAGCAGCAGTGAGGTGAATTTGAAAAATCACCAAAAATGGTAGAAATTGAATTATAGGTTTTATGAGACATTTATTTAAAGCATATTTAGTCTATTTTTATATAAAAGAAACAGAGAAAGCAAAGGATTGGTATATTTTGAGATATTTAGATTTTTGTGAGACTGGTTCAGAGTGATTTCGAGATCCCCTGTTCTGACTTGGAAAAATCATTGAAAATTGTAAAAAAATAATATTGGGACATAATTTATATTATTAGATTCCTTATTGAGTCTATTTTTAGAAGAAGCAAACTAGAACATATTTTTAGAAGAAGCAAACTAGAACATCATTTGAATTCTGTACAAAAAGATAATTAAATTTTAGCAAAGAATGGTCGGAATTGTCAGACAGCAGAACATGGGAGACTTTGAAGAATAAAATGTACTAATTGGCTAAACCAAAAATTCTGAAAATTTTATGGTAAAAATATATGTGAGTCTAGTTTCATGGAAAATTTACGGATCTTAATTTGGAGTTTTGTAACTCCAGATATAAATAATTTAATGACTGTGACTAAAGAAAATAGCTTAACTGAAATTTGAATAAATAGGAAGAATATGAAAATAACATGTTATCACATTGCTTATTATTTTCATGCGAGCTTACTAAGCGTAAAGCTTACTCCCTCCTTTCCATTTCTTTTAGTTTTGTCAGGTCAGCTCAGCGTTGGAGAGCGTCGGAGGCAGTATCACACTATCGGGTCATTATCCTTGGAGTATTGGCATGTGTATGTTAAATGTTTTCAAGTGAGTGGCATGTATAGGGACTTAGTTTTTCTATGATGGATGTTGTTGTGATTAGCCAAATGTATTGGCATATAGTTATTTGTTGATTATGGCCATGAGATGTGGCTTATAATGATTTTGGCTTATAAGCCTATTTGTCCATGGTATGTGTTAATGTCTTGCTATGTGGTATAAGTGATTAAATAGATGACAATGTCAAATGCATGTCTTTGAAAAGTTTTAAATTTTGGGTGAAATTTGGTAACCCGGTTTTGTATGATTGTGAATGTTGAAGTACGGTAACGCCTCGAACCCTATTCTGGAGTTGGACACGGGTGAGGGGTGTTACACCAACACTTTATATTGATGTAGTTTGAGCTTTAGGGCTGGTATATTGCTTTCCACGATCCCGATTACAATATCCCACTGAAGTTGTCGATTGGTTAAAATAGTCTCTAGATTTCTTCACCGAAGACTGATGAGGTTTACTCATCGATCTCTTCCTCGAGTCTCTTGCCTCTGAATCAACCTTTCTCTTTTCTCGGCTACAGTCTTAGGCTTTGCAAGCCCATTCAACTAACACAACATATTCTTTTAAATCTAAAATCCCAACCAGAAGTTTAATATCTTCGTTCAGCCCATCAACAAACGGCTTGCACATTATTTCTTCAGTAGACACATACTCTCGAGCATACTTGCTTAGCCGTACGAATTCTCTTTCATACTCGGTTACAGTCATACGACCTTGTTTCAATTCTAAAAACTCTTTATGCTTTTGATCCAGAAACCGTTGACTGATGTATTTCTTTCGGAATTCAGTCTGAAAGAATTCCTAGGTAACTCTCTCCCTTGGTACCACTGATACTAATGTATTCCACCACTGATACGCGGTATCTCTCAAAAGGGATATATCACACTTTAAACATTCAGTTGGCGTGCAAGAAAGCTCGTCGAACACTCTAATCGTATTTTCAAGCCAAAACTCAGCTCTCTCAGGGTCATCATCAACATTAACTTTGAACTCTTAAGCCCCGTGTTTACGGATCTTGTCAACTGGAGGCTTATTCAATCTTAAAAACTCGACTCCTTGAGGAGTTACGGGTACGGGTTGGGGATTAGGAGGGGGTGGAGGTTGTTGAGTAGCCGGGTTCGTACGAATATATTGAGTGAACCACTCATTCATCATTTGGAAGAAGGCTTCTTTAGCCTCTCCTCCCTGGCTACCAGTCACAGGTCTAGAATCAGATGGCGCTGTCCCTTGTGCGGGAACAGGCGCATTACTCTCAACCTCATCAGCTATAGCGATTGCGATCCATTACTATATGAAAACACAGTTTAAAATGTTAAGATTCATCACACTATCACAATTTATATATGGCATGTATAGCTAGACTCTCACACACGCTATGTTAGTCCTAGAATTAACTAAACCGTAGCTCTAATACCGATAAATGTAACACCCCTCACCCGTATCCAACACCAGAATAGGTTTACGAGGTATTACCGATCAATCCACAACACATATAGTATACATTTATGCAACAATAAGCATTCATTCTCATAAATCATTCAACACAATCACATTGTCCCTTATAAGGACCTACGAGGCCTTAAACATGCTTTGGAAGTGGTTCGAAACTAAACCGATATCATACGAAAATTTTGGAAACTTAGAAATTTTTCATATAAACAGGGGTCACACGCCCGTCTGAACATAACCGTGTGCCTCACACGGCTAGTAGACATGCCTGTTTCTCAGGTCATGTGAAAACAGGGCATACATATTAACTTGGGTCATACGGCCGACCACACGCCCGTGTGTCTAGCTATTGTTCCCTTTGAAGTGGCCACACATGCTCGTGGGCCAGGCCGTGTGGTAAGGCATGCAAAAACTGTGGGGTATATTGACTTATGCGACACGGCCAAGTCACACGCCCGTGTGTTAGGCCGTGTGCCAATTAGGGAGTATACTAACTTGTACCACACGACCGGTCACACGCCCGTGTGTGAGACCGTGTGGAGCAGACTGACTTTAGTTTAATATCAACACTAAGGGACACATGGCCGTGTAACATGACCGTGTGTCACACACGACTGAGACACACGCCCGTGTGGACAAAAATAAGCCATTTGCAAGGCCAATTTGCCACCCCAACTCATGCTCATTTAATCAACAAAAATGGTACCATTTCATCATACAATTAGGCATCTAAAATCATCAACCAAATGCACAATTCATACCATTATAATTTCATCTATTCCAAAACTCCAATCACTACCAGTTACTTAGCCAAATACATGCCAAAACAATATCAAACAATATGGTTCATTTACCATATTTCACACATACATAACTTACCATATAAATAACCAATACAACATCTAAAATCATACCTTATCAAGGCATTTCTCAAAAATTTATATTCCACAATCAATTAACCACTTGAGCAACTATAAAACCTTAACCACATTCATACCAAAAACATACCCAAATAAGCCATCACTCATGGCTATATATACAAACCAAAACATATACAATTTACAAGCAAAATATCATGGCTTTAATCATAACCAAAATACCACATCTAGCCTATACATGCCATATACCATAAATGTAAAACTCAAAAGTACCAACTTAGATGTTTGATAGTGCGATGATGTAACAACTCGATTTTGGGCCTAGTCGAAATAGTGGTTTCAGGACCACAAATCCAATAGAGCAAAGTTCACTTTTATTATATTTTTATGGTCTACAGTTTCACAGAATGATTTCGTGAAAATTTCGTTAGAAAATTTTGACGTTTGGGCACTCAATTTAGTTAAAATGACTAAATTGTAAAAAGTGCAAAAGTTGAGTTCTACATGTTAGAGGTGTCTAATTGCTATGGGATTTTAAATTAGAGGTCCTTATATGATAATTAGACCATTTCTTAAGATAGTGGACAAAAATGGACATGGTGAGATAAAATTTAAAAGTTTGGCAAAAAGGGCATTTTGGTCATTTGGTTAATAAAATAATAAAAAAGGAAAATAAAGCCAAAATTTACTCATCTTTCTTCTACCTTGGCCGAATTTCATAAGGGCTCCATAGCTAGTGTTTTGCCACTTTTCAAGCTTGATAGTAAGTGCATCCTAGCCCCGTTTTTAATGCTCTTTACATTTTTGAAGTCCTCGAAATTCGGTTTACCTATTTCTACCATTATTTTGAAGTGGGGCTCATGTTTAAAAATTTACCCATGTGTGACATGCATGTATTTTGATGTTTTATGGGAGATATTGATTGTTTAAGGTGTGACAAACAACTTTTACTAAGTGATTTTTAGTGAAAATGTATAAAAAAGACTTATTTGTAAAAAAGTTGTAAAATGGGTAGTAAAAATCTGATTTGATGAAAAATGTAGGCTGTTATGAGCATGATTTAGGTTCGGCTAGGCTTGGGATTCAAGTAAAATGGATACATTTCATTTTACGAGCCTAGGAATAAAAATGTAAATATGTCAAAGTTTAGGGGAAAAACTGTAATTTTGCCATAATAGGATTTTGGACTAAATTGAGTAATGTGGATAATAAATAAGTTAAATTTGCTATTATAGATCAAGAAAGATAAGGTTCGAACCTTGATCGGGGGAAAACAAGGTTATTGATAATTAGGTCTATTTCTGCTATTTTTGTACAGAGGTAAGTTCGTGTGTAAATAATGCATTATTATTTATGCTTTAATTGTGTTATTATTGTATGAATTGTGATTTACTCTTTGAATGAATTCTACAAAGTTCGACAAGCGAGAAAAAAAAGTCTCGGTTGAACCTTAGGAATTGTTAGGATACAAATGTCATGACATTAGGGTTAGTTGAGATTACGTGTAAGACCATATATGGGATATGGCATCGATATGAGATCCCATGTAAGACCATATCTGGGATATGGCATTGGTACGGTACTATGTGTGTGAGATTTCCTGAGTATCCTTTAGTATTCCAAGTGGTTCAACGGGAAACTTAACGGCAAATTTTAAGTTGTGAAAGACTATGGTATGATGTGAAAGATTATGGCAAGTTGCAAGTTGGTACAGGTATGTACATAAAACTCTTGCTTAATGAGCTTGATATGTTACGAAACCTTGGATTGGTTCGATTGAGTAAGTTATGATGTTAGGATTTTAATGACATCTATGCTAAGCTTGATTATGAATTCACAATGACATTTATGTTAATTTACTTTTTGTTAAATATATGTTAAAGTGTGTATGATGCTTATTATTTGCATAGGAACTTACTAAGCTTTAAAGTTTACTCACTTTCTCTTTCTCTTGTCTTATAGTGTCACCAAGCCAGCTCGGGGATCGAACACGGTCGGAGATTCATTGACACTATTAAACACCCCAAACCCGGCCCACGAGCCTTGACCGGATCTGGCATGTTCCTTGAGTAAAACGGTTCAAAACTTGTTTGTTTCTTTGGAAAACTTTGGTTGGTTTTGAAGAATAATTGATTTGTGTTGTGTTCAAGTTGTAAACGAGTTTATGTTGAAGTCTAGATTTTGATAAAACTTTATTTTCAAAACCATAAGTTGAAAACGTTGTCGAGTTCTTAGAGTTTACTATTTAAACTGAAAATCATTTGTATTTATGTGTCAAAACATTTTAAGATTTATTTTTAAGAAAAGTTACTTAAACTTTAATTTGATAGGAATCGTGTCATAACAAAATAATTAAAATGCATGCATAAACAGTTAATAGCAATGGCCTTTTTATATCAAAAACAAAACCCAAAATAAATTCAAAGTACTTAAAATAAAAAGTCCAAATAAAACAAATTTCGTGCTGAGCATGGCCACCACTAAGCTCCTGCCGACCCGGTCCATCTACTGAGCGTCACCTGAAAAATATCCCACAACGGGGTGAGTCAAACAGACTCAGTGTATAACCACCACACTAAGTTCCAACGATTTAGGCATAACAGATCATACATATACACATAGCAATTAAATTTAATGATGCAATCCCGAACCCAAACCTAGATACCATCCACTACACATCACCCGTACCAACCATCACACCGTGGGGACTACTAAGTCGACCCTCCATCCGCTACACACCATCGAAGGCAGTCGCTGCAGACGACGTGCTCATTGCCCTTATATATATTGTGGCATAGCCACCAGATAGTTATTTTGTGACATAAGTCACCACATTCAGATTTCGTGACATAAGTCACCACATTCAGATATTGTGGTATAAAACCACCAGATCACTTCCCCTTTTCAAATTCACCCATATGCCCCATGTCATACAAATATGCATAAACCATGTCATATTCCTTATACACATTCTTATAGTTTCACATATGTGTCATAACAGATCATATTATACTCATAGTAGGAGTAGGTAAACGTACCTGAGTACTTTGTACCATTGCATGGTACCCTAGCCATATCTTTACATTCTTATTAACACATGCATTAAAATAATACCATAAATCTATTAAGACTAAGGGTAGGGCTACACACCTGATTTACTTAACGCTTTCACTGAAATCTCGAAAACCCGATCTAATGCTTTAGATCCTTAATTCCTACATTCGGCCAACCTTAAGCACTTTAGCAAAAAGCCATTTGGCTAAATGATCAAATCCCGAAGGATTTATCGCAACCAAAGTCTTACCTTGTTGCCGATTTGATTACTAATCAAATCCCGAAATTCTGTGATATTTCTTCCTTGCAATCGGCCAACTCTAGTTCACTGGACTTGGTTAGTTCCGACTTTTGAACATTTAAGAAACAGATCGAAATCCTTAAGTATGGCCTTGGCTGAATGTACATGTACACTTACCTGATGGATCTAAATCCCGAAAAGTATCCCTTGGTTGTGGTATCTGCCGAAATACCTATAAACCCATGTTAGATCCAATTCTAACATTAAATCACAATAAGCAGCCCCTTGGCCGAATGTCACACAACTTACCTTGGATATTGCAATCCCGAAACCTCCTTATAGTCGACTATAATAAATCCCGAAAGAATCCTTCATAGTTTCAGCCAAAGACATTAAGGGGATTAGTACCTTGATTTTGACAGTCAGTGAAAGAAAAAGAATTGTATTTCGACATAGAAGGGGTTCCTTACCAACTTAACCAAATGTCCTTCCTTGAAGCAAGAAATTCGGCTCTTGCTTAACTGATCCAATCGGCTCCTAAGGGGTAGAAGAGCATTCGGCTATGGCCACCAAGTAGAGGATTCGGGTTTAATAAGGAACACAAAAAGGAAGGGTATGAAGCTTTAGGGGTTACGGAAATGGTAGAATAGAGAGAAGAAGATTTTGGCAATGGTGGTATTTTGAGAGGAGAGTATTCGGCCTTTGATGAAGAGAAGAAGAGAATGTGGCTTGATGAATTTCGGTTTATGGAAGTGAGTAGCAAAAAGGAAGAAAAGAAAAGGGACACAAGCTGATCTTTTTGAGAATTCCGACACAAATGAAAAGATGAGAAGAGAAGAATTTTCGGCACACTTACCTTGCTATCATTAAACCGAAAATACAATCCCCCTGTGCCCCATATTCGGCCAACTCCTCATCCCTTATCTAGTCCCTTATTTTTCTCTTTATCCCTTCATTTAAGATTAATAAAAATAATCCATCATTTATCCCTTATCCCAGCCGAATTTTAGAAAGGATTAAACTCATCCCTTAAGTGCCTTAGTGCCGTCCAATGCTGCTCATCCATGCAGCAAAATAAAACTCCTTTTTGCTTCCAATGCAGCTCGAACTTAGGCCCTTTCCCCTTGCTTGTGGCGTCACTTACTAGGCCTTAAGTGGCGCCTTGCAGCCACTTTAACAAGCCCAATTTCATGTCCAAATTCCCCTACTAATTTTCTTAAGGCCTTATCAGACTTAGCTTCCTCTTTTAAACTTAAAATTGAATAATTTCTAAAGTATTCACCTACACACTAAGGTTCACAAAATTCATAATACACATTCACAACACACATAGGCATGCTATTTCATACATTTAAGCAATATGCACAAGCCCTAATTCCCGGGTATTACACACTATCAAATTATCATTTTGGGTACTTATGATTTCAGTATTTTGAGTTATGGCATGTATAGGGACTTGGTCTTTTTGTTATGTGTCATAATTGATTTGGCCATAAGTGATGGCTTCAATAGTTGATAATTCATTTTGTAAATGGCCATTTGATATTGGCAAATATTGGTTAAGTATATATACATATGATGATGTTTTCATGAATGTGGGAAATTGCACGGTTTGAGATGCTAAGTATGTAGTGTTTGTATGTGAGAAATGATAGCGTGTAAATGATAAGTGGATGCATTGTGTATGGCTGATTGGGTTGAAAGTATATGCTTGGATTGATGCTATGTTTTGCTGTGTAGGTTGGTGCATGGAAGGATGGCAAAACGGCCTGGTAAATAGCCTTATATTTGTCCACACGGGTAGACACACGGGCGTGTGTCTAGGCCGTGTACGACACACGGTCTACTCCATGAGCATGTGTATCGGCTGTGTGTCCCCTACACCTTAATTGTTGCAAAACAGAATGCTCAGTGTTGAGCACACGGGCAGAGACACGTGTGCCCTGGCCGTGTGAAGTCTGCACCTATTTTATGAAAAATTATGAAAATTTAATCGATCACACGGCCTAAGCACACGGGCGTGTAACTTGGCTGTGTGACCTTAATTTGATGTTGATGTCATAAATAGAAAGCTCCTTAATTTGAACACAGCCTGAAGCACGGACGTGTCTTAGGGTCACACGGGCGTGTGACCCTTTTTACATGAAAAATTTTCTAAGTTTTCCAAAAGTTTCCAAAGTTCTTGGTTTAGTCTCGAACCACCCCCAATGCATGTTTTGGGTCTCGTAGCCTTATTTTAGGGACAATATGAATGTTTTTTGAAAAATTTTAAATTTGAGTGGAAATTCATGTCTCGAATTTGAATGTTTGCTTGTGAATAAGTCCGGTAATGCCTCGTACCGTATTCTAGAGTCAGATACGGGTAAGGGGTGTTACAAATGATGTTCCCGACGACTCCCGGATCCGAGCTAGCCTTGATTCACTATAAAACATAGAAAAATAACACGAAGTAAGCTTCAAAGCTTAGTAAGCTCGTATGTTATAAACTTAACTAATCACAAATCTTGTAACACCCCAAACCCGGTCAATACGCTACGACCAAATCTGGATTATTACAGGAAGGGTAGTTTTGAAAATTTTAATTGGTACATCGTAACTTCAGAAAAATGTTTCGTTTAGTGAATCCATGTTAAGGGTAATTTAAAATTCGGTTTGGATATAATTTACCAGCTTCTTATTAAGTTAACTAGGAGCTAAAAACGGGTTTATTTCGTAAAACTGAACTTAGAAAATTTTAGTAAGGTGACAGTTGAAAGCATTGTTTGCGGAACATGACCTTTGAAAGTAGTATTTGTAGTTCTAAGAAAATCCCCAGTTTAATTGTTTATTGCTTGTGATCCGTACATTATTATTTTGGAAAAAACCGTTATTCATATTTTAGGAAAACCCCCAATTTCGACAGATTATAAGTTATATAATATCAGCATTGAATCAAAACCCAAATTTTAAAGTTAAAGTGGCTTTATTACAAATCAAAATCCCAATTAAAAATAAACTTAAATAAGAGAACGAGTTTACGAAAGAAATGATAACGCATGGCCACCTCGAGTCCGCCTCGGCTCCAGATCCGCGATCTAGTGGTTACCTGCACAATTAAGCAGAGGGGTGAGTCACCAAGACTGAGTGTGTAAATCCCCGTATAACGCAAACTGGGCCTTAAGCCCACAGATGCACATTGGGCCTTAGCTTACTCAATATGGCATATATCAAAGGTATGCAATGCAGCCCAACCCAATCTAACTATCCATCCAAACACCCGTGGCATTATGCCACTGTGGCTCTTGACAACCGTGGTCCTAGACCACTCGTGACAAAGTCACTAAAAGATATAATCGTGGGGCCAACCCACTGTGGTCTCAGACCATCTGACGATCTCTGATAAGTTTATGTATTCGTGGGGCCAACCCACTATGGTTTTAGACCATCGAGACAAGTCACTAATATAAGTACTCGTGGTTTCCAACCACTGTGGTTCTTAGACCACCGTGACAATAGTCACTGATTCTCACTTCCCCTTTCATTCAATCCCGAGCCCATGCTCATTTCATCATGCTAATTATGAATGCAAACATACTCACAAAGTATAACAGTTAATTATTTCATACATGCATATAACCGAAAGTATCATCATAATAGAACTTACCCGGTTCCAACCTTACCCATGAGGGTATCTCGACTGTCGATACAGTCATTTCGGCTTTCAGCCAACGCAGTTAATGATGCAAACAGTAAAGAAATGTGTGAGTAATACACACCTGATAACGCGTAACACTAAGCTTTCTATGTCGACGCTTTCACTAGCAGGGACAACGGCTATTTACCTATCCCAGGCAGATGTCGACTCTCTACCACAACCCAGCAGAAAATCCCAAACCACCGACACCGCACGACGCTTAAACTTAGGAGCAGTGGCTATGGGTACACTCCCCTCTTCATCTTGACCGTTTCTTGAATCCATGAATATATTTGATCATTACTCAGAGTGAAATACCGCTTGTATAATAAGAGAATCAATTAAGGCAGACTCCAACTGATAAGAGGTATAACAACCAAGAACCGAAAAGTAGTGACCCTTACCTTGGTAGATGATGAACTGCACCACAACTGATTCACCCTCGAATCAGAGATAAGTTGAGAGAAACAGAAGTTCGGCCTAGCAGTCACAGATAGCGCTTGAGTATTTGGTTAACCAAAAAGAGACTTGAAGAAAGAAAAAGGTATTGCCCGAAGTTACCTTGCGTTGAAATAGGTGATGAAAAGCCAAAGCAGATTCGGCAAAAAAGTAACCCTTCACACCTTAGGCTACTCAAATGGCATTGATTCGGGATGAAAAGAAGAAACAGAGATCCGATTAGCGAAAATGGAGATAGAGGAGTTTAGAGAAGAAAAGAGAAAGAAACTGAAAAGAAATGGAAAGATAAGGAGATTCGGCTTTTGTAACAAGAGAGAAAAGAAACATTACCTTCAATAATCCAGAAGCAGGGTGGAACCGATTCACTTGACCAGAGGAGCTATTCGGCTAAAGAGGAAAAGAAAGAGTGTCAATAGAAATGGTGCAAGGTTTCGGCTAGAGAAGAAGAAATAGAGGAGAATGATGAAACACAAAGAAGTGGGATGAAAGTTTCGGTTGAGAGGTTTAAGAGAATTGAGCAAAGGAGAAGAAAAGATTCGGCAAGGGGGGTGGCCTCAAAGAGTTTCGGCTAACAAATGAAATGGGGAGAAGATGTAGAGAAAATGAAGAAATGCTTCGGTTGTGGTGAGTAGAAGGTGAGGGAGAGTAGAGAAGAACGTACACAAGAGAAAAGAAGAAAATGTGAAAATTAAAGAACCCGAAATGACCAAAGAAAAAGCCTAAAACGTCAAAATGCTAAGACCACTAGAGATTTTCGGCATATACTCAAGCAAGCTTTCAGTTTTCTTCTTTGCTACTCACCTGACACCCAATTCCATGCCAACCACAAGCCTTAGCCGCATTTCACCTCCCCACATCCCACATTAGGCCAAGCACTACCTCACCCCACAAATTCCTTGATTCATTCCTTGATTCACTCCTCATCACCCATTCAAAACACTTGACCAAGTCTTCCTCAAAAATCTCCTCCACACCTCCCATTCAAACACTTTGACTCATTCAAACAACCACCATGAAGAGTCCAGTCGAAAGCCACCTCCTTAGCTTCCCAAGCACAAAAAATAAAGCTTCTGAATGCTACTGACGTGACTCGAATTCCTTCCCCCTGCTGCTCCCCTGTGACGCCACACCCCTGCACCTTAAGTGGCGCCTTCTTGCCACTCCACCACAACTCTTCTTGTGTCAACAAACACAAGAATTTATCCTTAAGACCTGCTTTAACCAGCTCTCCCCTAAAGAGCCTAAAAACAAAATTTTCACCAAGGCTCAAGCTTGACCCCGAGCCTTCCCGGGACCCCCAAACATACCAAATTAACAAACAAATCATGCCAAACACACAGAAAACATATAAATGCAGAGCCCCTAATTCCAGGATGTTACAAATCTACCATTCATCAATTTAAACATATAACATGAAATTCATGGTTATAAACAAACCTTTCACATGCTTATTCATAAGCTCAAATGCAAACTTTGTAACTTCTTCAATTTTAAGCTCATAATATACATGTACATACCTGTACCAATCCATAATAAGTTCATACATAAATGGAATGCCGATGAATACTCAATATTTCGCACACTAAGTGTCGTACATAGCCGAAGCCATATCAAATCGCACATTAAGTGCCATACATAGCTGAAGTTATCTCAATCTCGCACACTAAGTGCCATATATAACCAAAGCTATCTCATTCCCGCGCACTAAGTGCCACAAATAACCGATTTGTTGTCGAAGATAACTATAGTCTCGTATATACAATTTATGCAATATTAAAGCACTAAAATCATAATTATTAAAATGCTTAATACATACGAACTTACCTCATATTTTAGAATTGACGGATCGGATTGACTACTCGATAACCTTGCTTTTCCCCCGATCTAAATCCGAATTCTTTCTTTCTTGATCTATATGAATTCAAAATTAACTTACTTATTCATCTACTCATTCAATTTAGTCCAAAAATGTAACAATCCAAACCCGGCCCAAACACTATGGCCGAATCTAGTTTGCTACAGTGGAAAATATTTTGGAAAACACTTTTGGAAAGTAAAAATTCTTAGTTGCCGAAAACATTTTCAATTGATTGTTTTGTTAAACCTTACTTAGAATTTATTTAAAATTAATTCAACCAAGTTATTATAAAATATCGAGTGTGCCCGATGGCACGATGAAAACATTTTCGTGTTAATTTGAGAAAACATGTGACTTTAATTTAATACTGATAATCATAGTTTAAACAATTATTCGACATATGAAAAATAACAAAAATAAAATATCAGGATGCCTTATTACATCCAAATAAAATAAATACCGGGAATAAAAATTATTATAACTAAAATTAAAGTTTATTTAATTTGAATCCACCGCATGGCCACCTCGAGTCAACCCGGCTCCACATCCGCGATCTACGTGTCACCTGAAAAATGTAAAGGAGAAGGTGAGTCACCAAGACTCAGTATGTAACCCCTCCCCCGTTTTAAAGACAATTTCATACACAACATATAACAATTAATATGCAGAATATTATGTACCCCAACCTAACCAACCAAACGCCACTGTCTACCCCGCTATGGTACCAAACCAGTAGTGGTGCCAAACCACTGGTGACATATAGTCACGATGTGTTACCAAAACACTGGTGTCCGTAGACACGAATCGATTGATGGGGCCAACCCATCGTGTGATACCAAATCACTGGCTGACAATCCCATATCTCAAGTGGGGCCAACCCACGGTGGTGTTAACCACAGGGATAAGTCGCTATGAGGTGCCAAACCTCTGGAGGTACCAAACCTCTGGTGACCGTAGTCACGGTGTGTTACCAAAACACTGGTGCCCGTCGGCACGAATAACACTGCCCCCTCCACTCATCAGCCCATATCAAATCATATTATAACAGAGTTTATATCAACATACATTTGTCATAAGTGTCACATAAGCCATGCTTCCCAAAAGCATTAATAACAATCTCATATTGACAGAGACTTACCTGAATCGTCACTTATACCAATAAGGTATATTTTTCAATGCTACATAAATTAAGTTAGCATTCACAATATTCAGTACATATAATAAGTTATACGTGTGTATGTACACACCTGTCACCACTGAATCGTCTAAATCCCGAAAAGAGATGTCGGCCACCTCGATTTACTGATCCCTATATTCGGCCATAATAGTGTTAGTGACATGGGCCATTTGACCAAACCAAATAATTTGAGAGGGGTTTCTTGTAAACCCAAATCCTTACCTTCACACCTTTGGATACTAATCGCAACACCAAACTCCCGAATCTGCTTCTGATTCCATGAATCGGCAATCAATAAATTAGTAGCCTTCGGCTTAAACGAATACCAAATAACTAACTAAAGCAGATCTTACCATTACTTACCCAAAATTGAATACTAGAGATCGAGCTGTGAGTCGACTGCTTCACTTCCCTGAGTACCTAGAAGAAATCGGTTACTACTCGATTAGAAGACTTAACTATTGCCGAAATCGGCACCTTTCCTTGTAAAAAGTCGACAGCAAAGTAAGAAAAGGGAAGATAGAAATTCGGCCATCACTTACCTTATCAACCGATTGATAACAAAGAATCTGAAGAGATCTATGTTCCTTCCAATATTCGGCCAAAGTACAATAGAATAGAAGAAGGGAATTTCGGCAAACTACTGGGTGAATTCGGCTATTAGGGAAATAAAAGAAAAGGGAATTGAGGGTAGGGGGTTCGGCACTTAGCAAAATGAAGAAAAGTAAAACAAGGGGATCAACTAATGCTTTTATAGGCACTTAGTACCCTTGCCGTCCACCCCTTTTTGATTAATTCAAATTAATTTTGAATTAATCCCAATAATCCATTGATAAACTTAATAATCCAAATAATATCAAATAATCCTTTTAATCCAATAATCTCCTTAATTATCTTGTATTATCAAAATAAAACTAATATTATCCTAATTATCCTTAGAATTAAGCAATTAAAATGCTCATATTATCTTATTATCCAAATAGATAAATAAAAAAAATAATTTAAGGAGAGAATTTCTCTCCCCTTGTGCCGTCCAAATAAAGAGCAAAAGGGAGGATTTCTGTGACTCGAACCAAGGTTCTCCCTTACTCCTTGGTGGCGTCACATCCTAGCTCTTAAGTGGCCTCACTTTTGCCACTTTGCCGAGGCCTTATTAGTGTCCAATTTCCTTCATTTATTCTTATAACACCCTCCTGCTAAGGCTCCCTGCCTTTAAAGTTACAAACTGAAATTTTCTACCAAACCGTGCACACTCAAAGCCTTAAATTAAGCTCTATTATTCAATAAATAAAATCACAGCAGTCCATACATAAGAAAAATAATTAAATTCCAAATAACCCCCTTTTGAGGATGTTACAGTTCTACCCCCTAAAATAAATTTCGTCCTCGAAATTCTTTGCTCAAAAGAGGTGGGGGTATTGCTGCCGCATCACGTCCTCGGGCTCCCACGTAGCTTCTTCCACACCGTGGTTCCGCCATAGCACCTTCACCAAGGGCACTGACTTCCGACGTAGAACCTTCACATCTCGGTCTAAGATCTGAACTGGTTCTTCGTCAAAAGATAAATCTAGATTAACCTCAATCTCAGCCACTGGCACGATGTGCGAAGGATCTGACCGATACCGTCTCAACATCGATACATGAAATACGTCATGTATCTGATTCAGTTCTGCCGGCAACTCTAGCTGATAAGCTACCGATCTTACTCGCTTTACAACTGTATATGGCCCGATGAACCTTGGGCTCAGCTTCCCCTTTCGGCCAAATCTCAACACCTTTTTCCAGGGTGACACCTTCAGAAAGACCTTGTCTCCCACAGCATACTCCATTTCCTTGCGTTTAAGGTCGGCATAAGACTTCTGCCTATCTGATGCTTCCTTGAGACGAGACCGAATCACCTTAACTTTGTCCTCAGTTTCTGCAACCAATACCGGACCCAAGACTTGTCTTTCACCTAACTCCGTCCAACATGTAGGAGTACGGCATTTCCGTCCATACAATGCTTCGTATGGTGCCATCTGGATACTCGCTTGATAGCTATTGTTGTAGGCGAATTCCGCTAATGGCAGGTACTCCTCCCAACTACCACTAAAATCCAAGACACATCCTCTTAACATGTCCTCTAAGATCTGTATCACCCTTTCCGATTGTCCGTCGGACTGTGGATGGAAGGCTGTACTGAAATCCAACCGTGTACCCAAAGCTTGATGCAACGCTTTCCAGAACCTTGACGTGAATCTGGGATCCCTATCCGAGATGATCGATACTGGCACACCATGCAATCTCACTATTTCCGACACATACAACTTAGCTAGCTTCTGAAGAGAGAAATCCACTCTTACCGGTATGAAGTGTGCTGACTTAGTCAGACGGTCCACAATCACCCAAACTGCGTCCTGCTTGCTAGGCGTCAGGGGTAGCCCACTGACGAAATCCATAGTGATCCGCTCCCACTTCCATTGAGGGATCTTTACCGGTTGAAGTAGCCCTGAAGGCAACTGATGTTCAGCCTTAACCTGCTGACACGTTAGACACTTTCCCACAAATTCAGTTACCTCACGCTTCAACCCCGGCCACCAGAACTGTTTCCGTAGATCACCATACATCTTGCTTCCCCCCGGATGCATCGCATATGGGCTGCTATGTGCATCATGGAGAATTTTCCGCCTTAATTCTGTATCCTTTGGCATACAAGCTCGCCCTTGAAGACATAGCACTCCATCATTAGACAGACTGTACCCTTCCAAACCACCATCCTGAACTTGTACCCTCTTAGCGTTCAAGCCTTCATCCACTAACTGCTTTTCCTTAATCTCCTCAATCCATGTTGGCTTAACTTGGAGTTCCGCCAAAAGACTCCCATCATCATATAGACTCAACCGAGCGAACATTGCTCTTAAGTCCGTCACAACCTTCCGGCTCAACGCGTCAACTACCATGTTAGCCTTACCCGGATGGTACTCGATTGAACAATCGTAGTCCTTTAGTAGTTCAATCCACCGACGCTGTCTCAGATTCAGATCTTTCTGAGTCAGAAGATACCTCAAGCTTTTGTGATCCGTGTAGACTATCGTCTTCTCCCCATACAGGTAATGTCTCCATATCTTCAGAGCAAAGACGACTGCCGCTAACTCCAAGTCGTGCGTCGGGTAGTTAACCTCATGCGGTCTTAACTGACGAGATGCATAGGCTACTACCTTCCCTTCCTGCATCAGCACACATCCCAAACCAGTATGGGATGCATCACAATAGACGGTAAACAACTTCCCTGCTTCAGGCTGTACCAAAACCGGAGCTTCCGTCAGAATTTTCCTTAGCTTATCAAAACTTCCTTGTTGCTTCTCCGACCATACAAATGGAACTCCTTTCCTCAATAACTTCGTCAATGGCGCTGCGATCAGAGAGAATCCTTCCACAAATCTCCGATAGTACCCCGCTAGACCCAGAAAACTTCGCATTTCAGCCACCGACCTAGGCGGTTTCCACTCCAATACTGCTTCAATCTTGCGAGGGTCTACTCTAATTCCTTCGGCTGATACTACATGACCTAAGAAAGCCACCTCCCTAAGACAAAATTCGCACTTACTGAATTTGGCGTATAACTGCTTTTCCCTCAACACTTGTAGGACTACTCGCAAATGCTTGTCATGCTCCTCCTCCGTCCTTGAGTAAACCAATATGTCGTCGATGAACACCACGACGAATTGGTCCAAGTACTGTTGAAATACCCTATTCATTAAGTCCATAAATGCCGCCGGCGCGTTGGTCAACCCAAATGGCATCACCAGGAACTCGTAATGTCCATACCGAGTCCGGAAAGCCGTCTTGTGAACATCAGCCTCTTTCACCTTAAGCTGATGGTAACCCGACCTAAGGTCTATCTTCGAAAATACCGACGCACCCTTCAGTTGGTCAAACAAGTCATCGATCCGAGGCAACGGGTACTTGTTTTTGATCGTTAACTTGTTTAACTGACGGTAGTCGATGCACATCTGCATAGAACCGTCCTTCTTCTTAACAAACAACACAGGTGCTCCCCACGGAGATATGCTTGGTCGGATAAACCCTCTATCCAAGAGCTCCTGAATTTGAGCCTTCAACTCCACCAATTCCTTTGGTGCCACTCGGTATGGTGCTATAGACACAGGTGCCGCTCCGGGTAGCAAGTCTATACCGAATTCAACTTCCCGATCTGGAGGCAGACCCGGAAGCTCTTCTGGGAACATATCAGCAAATTCCCCAACCGTTCGGACCTTTCCAACTACTGACCCCTTAGCTTCCAAAGCACAGATTCGAACCAAATACGCCTCACAACCCTTCTTGACCATCTTTTCAGCCTTCAAGGCAGACACTACATTGGATAGGTAATTCCTTCTATCCCTTATCACAACCACTTCATCACCTTCAGCCGTCTTGAGAACCATGCGCTTAGTCGCGCAATCCAAATTCGCCTGATACTTAACCAGCCAGTCCATTCCAAGGATCAAATCGAACTCCCCAAATGGTAGTTCCATCAGATCAGCCACAAATACTACCCCTTGGAGTTCTAGGGGTACGTCTCTATAAAGTTTGTCTACCACTACAGAGTGACCTAAAAGGGCTAACTACAGTCATCTCCCTAGAAGCAAGTTCAGAGTTTAGGTCCATAGTTCCTACCACACTACTAGCAATGTACGAGTGCGTCGAACCCACATCAATTAATGCAACATAAGGAAGATCAAAAATTAGAAAAGTACCGGTTATGACATCCGGTGCGTCACCCTCCTCGCGACGCCTCCTACGTAAACTAAGCCAGGCTGCCTAGCCTCTGTGTTGCCTGAACCGCTGCCCTGAGTTCCACGACCTCGGTTAGGACCATTGTTTCCTCTACCATTACCACGACCCCTCTGTGGTCCCACATTTCTGTTCTGCGTACTGTTCTGCCCCTCTGGCTGATTCTGAGCTCATTTTTAGGGACAATCCCTCACACGGTGATCCAAAGACCCACATTCAAAGCAACCCCTCTCACCAGTCCAACAACCACCCCAATGGGCTTTTCCACAACGGTTACACTGAGCCGGTCTTTGATTAGCGTCCATGGGCCTCGCTGCCTTACTTGGCCCACTCTGTCTTGCCTTTTTCTGAACGTTACCACTAGACCCAGACGACCCAAAGTTTCTCTTCTGCCTATTCCTGTCATAACCTTGCCTTACAGACTCCTTGATCCCTTCGGCTACCTTAGCCTTTTCCATTAGGGATGAAAACTCACGGACTTGCTGTGGGGCAATCAGTAGTCTCAAATCATCTCTAAGTCCGTCCTCAAAGCGGACACAGCGCTCATGTTCAGTGTTCACAATGCCTCTAGCATACCTACTCAGCCTTAGAAACTCCGCCTCATATTCTGCCACTGACTTAGTTCCTTGCACTAGCCCCAGAAAAGTTTTCCTTTGAGCATCAGTGTAGCTAGTGCCCACATACTTCTTCTGAAAAGCAACTCTAAAATAATCCCACGTAAGATCATCCACCGTGGCACCATCTCGAACAGTGAGCCACCACTGATATGCTTCATCCTTCAGAAGCGACACGGCTCCTTTCAGCTTCTCCTCATTAGACAGGTCAAGATCGTTCATGATCCTTTCTGTTGATTCTAGCCAGTATACTGCTGCACTGGGTGCTACTCCTGACACACCTCGGAACACTTCAGCTCCGTTAGCCCGAATTCGTTCGGGGACAGATTTTTGAGCTCCCAAGTTTCCACCAGCCCCAGCCACAATCTCCAGAACTCGCAATACCGCTTGCGATACTGCCTCGCCACCGGTCTGATCCTGCTCCTCAGCTCTAAAAGTAGGAGGTGGTGGTGGCGGTGGTACCTCATTTTCAGAACCTTGACCCGACCTGACGGGTTCAGATACGGTCATCCTACCCCTACCGCGTCCACGGCGTCCACGTCCTCTAGAACTCATTCTTTCTACCGCGCTTTAATCTGATTAAGAAAATTTTTTATGCGTTAGCATTTGTTCCTCTTTATTAATCGCGAAAAAGTCTTATGCAGGAAGTTTAGTTAGGGATTCTTTCGAGCAAACAAGTTCTCAATCTTTTATCCTAGTTCACACAAAGGAGTACATACATCCATTCCTTAATGCTTCCCTTACCTATTCACTCTTCGGACATTTCTGCCCATTTCTAACCCAGGGGTATTTTCGTCATTTTCCTACAGGGGTATTTTCGTAATAGAAGAAGTTGTAAAATTTTAATAAAACAGATCACTTTGAAATTCCCAAAACTGGAGGATGTTTTCAAAAATCGGCAAAATTTAAAGATATGGCATCGTTTTGGAATCCAGGGGTATTTTGGTAATTTTGTCAATCAGGGGTAATTTTGTAAATTTTGCACATCGAAGATGTTTTAACAATTGTAAAACTCTGAGGGTCCTTTTTGAGAGTTTTCTTTCTTAAAACGTTGCTGTTTGCAAAAAGTTCAAAAGTCAAGGTCATTTTGGTAATTTTGCAACTTAAGGGCGTTTTCGTAATTTTCCAAGACCAAAATATTTTGTTGATGATTTTCAAAACTAAGTTGTTGAATATTTGTAAAATAGTTGAAATTTTTGAGCAAAATCATTGAACTGATATTTTATGAACCGAGGGCATTTTAGTAATTTTACCCCTAAGGGCATTTTTGTAATTTTCCACAAATCAAGTTTTTCGAGGAAAACATTGTAAAAATGACGTTCTCAGATTTGAAAGAGTTATCGCAAAAGTTTCAAAAACATTAGGGTTTTTGTTGTTTCATTCTTTCTCGAAAAACAAGGCTAATTCCCTTTTCGGGTTTTAATCATTATGGTTAGCCTATGACCGAGCCCTCTTGGTCAGGGTGAACCAAAGCTACGCACCAGGCAGGATTCGAGAGAAGAGGAGGTGGGTCACGCGGACCGCTTAAATACCAAGCTCCCACTGAACCTTTCTAGACATGCGCACAGAGGTTGCCACACCACTGAGCCCTCTGAGTTAGGGTGAACCGAAGCTACGCACCAGGTAGGATACCTGCGAAGAGGAGGTGAGTCACGAGGACTGCTTAAATACCAGGCTCTTCCGGATCCAATCCTAGACATGCGTACAGGGGTTACCACACCCTAGCTTAGTGACTAAGTCATAGGTTGGTCTAGTTCTTTAAGTCTTATGTTCTGTTTGTGTGTTTGAGTAATCTAATCCTAGGGTTCAAGTTCCTATAAGTCTATCTACGTTCCATGCTTCCTACCCTTCTACAGAAAATAATTCACCAAGAGGTTTAGATGTACTTACCTGGGCGGATCGGTGCCGGAGACTCGGGCCATGCTGCTTTAAAACCCAAAAACAATTAAAAAGGCCTACTAAAACATTTTTAGGCCTTGGGCCCCCACAGCCGAGCTTTGACCTGGCTCTGATACCAATTTTGTAACAACCCAAACCCGGCCCAAACACTATGGCCGAATCTAGTTTGCTACAGTGGAAAATATTTTGGAAAACACTTTTGGAAAGTAAAAAATTCTTAGTTGCCGAAAACCTTTTCAATTGATTGTTTTGTTAAACCTTACTTAGAATTTATTTAAAATTAATTCAACCAAGTTATTATAAAATATCGAGTGTGCCCGATGGCACGATGAAAACATTTTCGTGTTAATTTGAGAAAACATGTGACTTTAATTTAATACTGATAATCATAGTTTAAACAATTATTCGACATATGAAAAATAAAAAAAATAAAATATCAGGAGGCCTTATTACATCCAAATAAAATAAATACCGGGAATAAAAATTATTATAACTAAAATTAAAGTTCATTTAATTTGAATCCACCGCATGGCCACCTCGAGTCAACCCGGCTCCACATCCGCGATCTACGTGTCACCTGAAAAATGTAAAGGAGAAGGTGAGTCACCAAGACTCAGTATGTAACCCCTCCCCCGTTTTAAAGACAATTTCATACACAACATATAACAATTAATATGCAGAATATTATGTACCCCAACCTAACCAACCAAACGCCACTGTCTACCCCGCTGTGGTACCAAACCAGTAGTGGTGCCAAACCACTGGTGACATATAGTCACGATGTGTTACCAAAACACTGGTGTCTGTAGACACGAATCGATTGATGGGGCCAACCCATCGTGTGATACCAAATCACTGGCTGACAATCCCATATCTCAAGTGGGGCCAACCCACGGTGGTGTTAACCACAGGGATAAGTCGCTATGAGGTGCCAAACCTCTGGAGGTACCAAACCTCTGGTGACCGTAGTCACGGTGTGTTACCAAAACACTGGTGCCCGTCGGCACGAATAACATGCCCCCTCCACTCATCAGCCCATATAAAATCATATTATAACAGAGTTTATATCAACATACATTTGTCATAAGTATCACATAAGCCATGCTTCCCAAAAGCATTAATGACAATCTCATATTGACAGAGACTTACCTGAATCGTCACTTATACCAATAAGGTATATTTTTCAATGCTACATAAATTAAGTTAGCATTCACAATATTCAGTACATATAATAAGTTATACGTGTGTATGTACACACCTGTAACCACTGAATCGTCTAAATCCCGAAAAGAGATGTCGGCCACCTCGATTTACTGATCCCTATATTCGGCCATAATAGTGTTAGTGACATGGGCCATTTGACCAAACCAAATAATTTGAGAGGGGTTTCTTGTAAACCCAAATCCTTACCTTCACACCTTTGGATACTAATCGCAACACCAAACTCCCGAATCTGCTTCTGATTCCATGAATCGGCAATCAATAAATTAGTAGCCTTCGGCTTAAACGAATACCAAATAACTAACTAAAGCAGATCTTACCATTACTTACCCAAAATTGAATACTAGAGATCGAGCTGTGAGTCGACTGCTTCACTTCCCTGAGTACCTAGAAGAAATCGGTTACTACTCGATTAGAAGACTTAACCATTGCCGAAATCGGCACCTTTCCTTGTAAAAAGTCGACAGCAAAGTAAGAAAAGGGAAGATAGAAATTCGGCCATCACTTACCTTATCAACCGATTGATAACAAAGAATCTGAAGAGATCTATGTTCCTTCCAATATTCGGCCAAAGTACAATAGAATAGAAGAAGGGAATTTCGGCAAACTACTGGGTGAATTCGGCTATTAGGGAAATAAAAGAAAAGGGAATTGAGGGTAGGGGGTTCGGCACTTAGCAAAATGAAGAAAAGTAAAACAAGGGGATCAACTAATGCTTTTATAGGCACTTAGTACCCTTGCCGTCCACCCCTTTTTGATTAATTCAAATTAATTTTGAATTAATCCCAATAATCCATTGATAAACTTAATAATCCAAATAATATCAAATAATCCTTTTAATCCAATAATCTCCTTAATTATCTTGTATTATCAAAATAAAACTAATATTATCCTAATTATCCTTAGAATTAAGCAATTAAAATGCTCATATTATCTTATTATCCAAATAGATAAATAAAAAAAATAATTTAAGGAGAGAATTTCTCTCCCCTTGTGCCGTCCAAATAAAGAGCAAAAGGGAGGATTTCTGTGACTCGAACCAAGGTTCTCCCTTGCTCCTTGGTGGCGTCACATGCTAGCTCTTAAGTGGCCTCACTTTTGCCACTTTGCCAAGGCCTTATTAGTGTCCAATTTCCTTCATTTATTCTTATAACACCCTCCTGCTAAGGCTCCCTGCCTTTAAAGTTACAAACTGAAATTTTCTACCAAACCGTGCACACTCAAAGCCTTAAATTAAGCTCTATTATTCAATAAATAAAATCACAGCAGTCCATACATAAGAAAAATAATTAAATTCCAAATAACCCCCTTTTGAGGATGTTACAAAAAATACTCATTTGGGCATTTTTACATATTAGCCCCTAAACTTTCAAATTTAATCATTTTAATCCCTATTTCACCAATACACAAAATTCACACAATTCATCAAAACCCATGCTTAGTCGAATTATTTATAGGTTCGAGCAGCCCAAAAATTTCATTTACTTCACATTTCAATGACACAATTTGCACATTTCACAATTTAATCCCTATTATGCATTTTCATCAAAAATCACTTAACAAAACATGTAAAACTATCATCAGCTTTCACATTTCATCATTAAACATCTAAGAACACATAGATTCAACAATGGAAACTCTCAAAATCTTTAACAGTTTCAAAATTAAAGGTACGAGCTAGCTAGATTGAGCTGCAACAATTACAAAAACATAGAAATCATCAGAAACCGAGCTAAAACCGTACCTTGATTAAGCTAGGAGTGTGCTGAATGCTTTAAAACCAAAGAATGGTTTTCTTCCTCTCAATATTTGGCCAGGAAGATAACAATGAAGCTTAAAATTGATTTTGTTTTATTAATTAACCTTTATTAAATGAATTACAACATTAACCTTAATTAAAACATTATTATTTCACATAAACCATGGACATAAATGTCCAATAACCTTTAAAATGGTTTAATTACCATTTAAGGCCATCATATTTAAGAGCCAATGCTATTTGACACCTTTAACAAGTAGAATGCAACTTTTGCATTTTACGCGATTGAGTCTTTTCTATCAAATTGAGTAATTAAACGATAAAATTAGCTCACAAAAGTTTCACACATATCAAATAAAATTTTTTAAGTACCGAAAACAATATAAAAATAATTCTTTGGCATTGGATTTCTGAAACCGCTGTTCCGATTTAGCTAAAAACGGGTTGTTACACTGATTCAGCCTGATTTGGGTAAGGTACTTGTTATTACCATAATGTAACATTGAATAGAATTAGATTTTGATTTGATGCAGTAAGAAAAAGTAATAGCCTGTACTTTTAGACAGTTAAAAAAACCACATGGAAAGAATTACCTAATATATGATCTAGAATTGACAGCTATTGATTTTGTATTGAAGTCTGATAACATTACTTGTTTGGTGAAAAATGATGTATATTCACCGATTATAAAAGTTTGAAGTATCCGATATTTCTAAAAGATTTGAATCTGAGATAGCGTATATGGTTTGAATGTTGAAAGATTATGACTTGATAATTGTACATCACTTGGAAAGAATGAATGTGATTACAGATGTTCTGAATAGCAAATCTCTATATATTTTGCAAGCCATGGGTATCGAATATGATTTTCTGATAATAACTTAATTTTAGTTGAGTATAGAGCTAAATTAGTGTTTCTACAATAGATCAGTGAAACTCAAAAAAGTGATAAAGAGTTATGAGTTAAATGAGTACAGTGTGAAATCATTTTTGAATCAAAATTTCAGAAAAGATTCGGCAAATGTCTATTATTCAGAGATAGAGTTTGTGTACTGAAGAAATTAGAGCTTGTACTGAAAATTTTACATTAATGATTACAGTGGTACTATGTCTGTTTACCTGGGAAATGATGAAATGCATAATGATTTGAAAAGAATGTATTAGTAGCTTAGAATGAAATGTGGTATTTCTGAATCTATATTTAATGTTGGATGTATTAGCAAGATAGAGATGATACTTTCAACATGGTTATAATTAGTGAAAATATTGAAATGGAAATGGGACATAGTTACTATGAATTTTATATTAGGATTCTCCTTGTCTATGAAAAGAAAGATATTTTTTGAGTAATTGTCGATTATTTGACGAAGCCTGCACATTCCATCTTGGTATGAGTGGATTCCCCACTTGGTAGATTGCTTGAATGATTTGTTTTTGAGACTGTCAGATTATATGATGTGCTAGCTTCTATTATTTCAGATAGAGATCTACAGCTCATATTCTGATTTTGAAACAAGTTACAAGAAACTCTGGGTACATGGTTACATTTTAGTACGGTATTTCATCTTCAGATGGATGATCAATCTGAACATATGATCCAGATTTTGGCATATATGCTTCGATGTTGTGTACTTGAATTTGAAGGTAACTGAGAAAAGTATTTGTCTTGGGTTGAAATTACTTATAACAGTTAACAGTCACATATAAAATTATACTGTATGAGGCTTTATATGATCACAAATGCAAAACTTTGGTGTTTTGGACGGAGTTCAGTGAGAAAAAATACATATGGTAGTTTTGATTCGTTGAACACAAAGAGAGATGAAAGGGACCTGAGACAGTTTAAAAGCAATATTTGATCGTCAGGAATTTGATGTGGATCTATAATGAAAAGAAATAGAGTTTCTGATGGTGACTAAGTATTTCTGGGGATTCACCATGAAAGAAAGTTCCCCAGTTTGCCCGTAAAGGAAAATTAAGTCTGTGGTTTATCAGGTCATAAATATTATTGAAAAGAATTGGACTGGTTTCGTATTGATTGGTATTATTATCAGAGTTCTACAGAATTCATAATTTTTTATGAGTATATGTGTTATGACAGAATCGATCAGACCCATCATCTGTTATTGCTTTGATAAATGTGAAGTTCAGCATGACATGACTTACAACGAGTGACTAGTTGAAATTCTAGCATGTGAAGTGAAAGAAACGAAAAGTATAATTTAACATCCTGAATTAGGGCATAGTCGGAACAGTGGTTTTGAGACCATGAATCCGAAGTAGAAATAATTATTTTATGATTATTATAAGGTCTATGATATGTTTACATGCTTGTGTGAAAATTTCATGAAAAAATTATATGCCTAAGGTGCTCGATTAGACTTTAAGGACTAAATTGAATAAATTACAAAATATGATTTCTAGAAGTTTTTAGTATGAAATTGAATTGGATTTTTAATTAGAGGGTCTTAAATAGAAAATTGACCAAGTTCTAAAATTTTGGACAAAAATGGGCTTGGATGGATAAAATTTTAAAGAAAGGCTAAAAGGGCATTTTGGTCATTTGGTTATTAAATGGATTAAAAACAAAATAAAAATGCCAAATTTGTCATCTTCTTCATATGGACGAAATTTACATGGAGAAGACATGGCTAGGGGTTTCTCAACTTTCCAAGCTCATGGTAAGTCCGTTCTAGCCCCCTTTTTCAAGTTATTTACGGTTTTGGAGTCCCGGTAGCTCGATTTAGCTTATGTTACCAATAATTCATGGTACGGTTCATCTTTGGAAAATTACCCATAGGTGAAAAGTGTGTATTTTGATGTTTTATGGTAGAATACAAAACTTGAAATTATGTTAAACAACTTTTGCTAAGCGATTTTCAATAAAAACGAGTGAAACGGCATAATCGGTAAAAATTATTATTGTTCATAAGTGTATGTTACAGTAAGAATTTGATGTTTCAATAGAAGGGAAAATGATCAGCATGTTATAAAACATAAGAATAAGAGCTGAAGTTTAATTTTCGAGTATTGGGGCAAAAGTGCAAATATGTGAAAGTTTAGGGGTCAAAGTGCAAATTGTAAAAATATATGATTTTTGGGTCACATTGAATAATGTGACTAATAAATGAGCTAATTGTGATATTATAGATCATGGAAAATGAGGTTCAGTCTTAGATCGAGGTTGTGGACCGAATTGGGAAATTTGTCATTTTCGTGTCCGAGGTAAGTTCGTGTGTTAATAATAATGCAACACCATGCTTGAATTGTAATTCTCTATTGATATGGCATAAATTTTATGATTTAATATGTTTAGGAGAAGTTGATGGATGGTATGTATGGTATGGAAAATGTGATGTTTGTTATGTCATGTGAAATTGAATGGCAAATTAATGTTACAAGAATTGAATGTTAAATTAATATTACATGGGTTGTATGAGTTGCTATACGGTTGTACCTGACGAGATTTTGACAAGAAAGTTTATATTTAAATAATGCATTTATTTTACTTATTCAATAATTATTTTTCTAGAAATTATGGAAATCATTGGGTGATAACTAAAATATGAAAATGTATGGAATGGGAAATTCTCGATTGAACCTTCGGAAAACCGAGAGATATGGACAATATGTAGCTAGGTCACACGAGTGATAAGGGACCTTCACCGTGTGCACAAGAAAGCTACGAGATGGCAAAATTTGATATGTAGCTAGGCCACATGGATGATAAGGGACTTTCACCATGTGTGCAAGAAAGCTACGGGATAATAATTTCATATGAAACTAGGTCACATGTGTAATACTGTGTGTATACCATGTGTACAAGAAAGTTACGGGTTATGAGTAGCTAGGTTGCATGAGTGGTTCCTAGTGTTGGACGCCATGTAGAGAAGAAAGCTACGAGATGGAATGGCTAGGTCACATGGGTGATAAGGGACCTTCACCATGTGTACAAGAAAGCCGAATTATGTGTAGGTGGAGCTATGTGCTGAGACCACCGAGTATCGGGCGTTTTTCAAAGGGGTTCAACGAGATAACTTACTAATGGTGGTTGGTGCGATCATGTTATGAATAAGTGCAGGTGTGAATGTGACCAATTGAGAAATGTGGCAAATGTACGTGTGAGCAAGTGTTTGTGTGAACAAGGGTGCATGTGACCATGTGTGTATGTGCATAATGTGTTTGATATGTGATACGTGATTAAGCGCCACTATGAATACTCGTAAATATTGGTGATGATTTGTAACAACCCAAACCCGGCCCAAACCCTATGGCCGAATCTAGTTTGTTACGGGGAAAACCTTTTCGAAAACCATTTTGAAACCCATTAAGTTTTGTTGAAAACTTCTCGTATTTGATTATCTTGGTGAAATCATACTTAGTGTTTATTTTTAAAAACATATTTAAGTCAAGTTATAAAACAAATTTCAACCGTGCCCGAGGGCATTTTAAAACATTTTCGAGTTAATTTGGGAAAACATGTGATTTTAATTTAATTTTAATAATATACTTTTAAACAAAATATCCAACATATGAGAAAAATAACAAAAATAAAGTATAAGGAGGCCTTATTACATCCAAAATAAAATAAACCAATAATAAAATAAAATAACTAAATTTAAAGTTCAATTAATTCAGGTCCACTGCATGGCCACCTCGAGTCCATCCGGCTCCATATCCGCGATCTACGTGTTACCTGAAAAATATAAAGGAGAAGGTGAGTCACCAAGACTCAGTATGTAACCCTTCCCCCGTTTTAAAACATTTTCATACACAACATATAACAATTAATATGCAGAATGTTAAATACCCAACCTAGCCATCCAAACGCCACTGTCTACCCCGTTGTGGTACCAAACCACTGGTGACATATAGTCACAATGTGTTACCAAAACACTGGTGTCCGTAGACACAAATCGGGTGATGGGGCCAACCCATCGTGTGATACCAAATCACTGGCAGACGATCCCATATCTCAAGTGGGGCCAACCCATGGTGGTGTTAACCACAGGGACAAGTCGCTTTGAGGTACCAAACCTCTGGAGGTACCAAACCTCTGGTGACCGTAGTCACAGTGTGTTACCAAAACACTGGTGCCCGTCGGCACGAATATACTGCCCCCTCCACTCATCAATCCCACATCAAACATTTATATTACTCATGCCATCATATGTTTAATCACATATATCAGATCTATCATTAATCATAAACAACATATCATGCTTTCCAAAAGCATTATAAAATCTCATAATCAATCAGGGACTTACCCGGATCCTTGCTTATACCATTCATGGTATTAACTCCGAATCTACATAGATCCAATTATCACATGCAAAAGATTTAGTACGTTTAATTAACTATAAGTGTGTATGTACACACCTGTCACCCTTGGATGTTCTAAATCCCGAAAAGAGATGTCGGCCACCTAGATCTACTGGTCCCTATATTCGGCCATAATAGAGTTAGTGATATGGGCCATTCGACCAAACCAAATAATTCTTTTAGGATTATTGCTTGAACCCGAATCTTTACCTTATTCTTTCGGTTGCTAACCACAGTACTCAATTTCCCGAATCTGCTTAATCAATTACCACTGATTAGTAAATAAGACTAATAGCCTTCAGCTTAATCGAATGTCAAAATGAAGAGATTAATCTTACTACTTTACTTCCAAAACCGATTGCTAGAGATTGGGGCTCGGATCGAATGCTTCAAAATCGAGTACTTAAATAGATCCGATTCTATCACTGATTAGTCGCTAAAATAATTCAGCTTCCCTATTTAACCAAGTCGACAGAGAGAATGGGACATGGAAAAGAGTTTCGGCATACATACCCTTGCTTTAATAATCGACCAAAGATACACCAAATAGAAAAAGAGAGATTCGGCACCAAGGTGTGGAGTACTTCGGCTAGAGAGAAAAATAATGAGGGAAAAGGTGTTTAAGGTTTCAGCAATAGAGGAATGAATATTCGGCCAGCAAATGAATAAAGAAAAGGGAATTGAGGATGGGATTTCGGCAAAAGAGAAACAAAAGATTGGGGTTTTGGGACTTTGAACACGTTTATAAAAGAATAGAAAAGTTGCTCCCTATGAAATTCGGCTATGTGCAAGAATGAAGAAAAGGAATTAAAGTGATAAGTATGTGCCTTAAAAAGGATTCGGCACCCCCTCCCCTCAAGCTTGCTGTCCACTCCTTTCAACAAGGAGTTCAATTTCCAATCAATTCCTTGAAATTCTCCTAGCCACTAACTTGAATTAATTCAAAATAATTTGAATTAGCCACATACCTACTTTTCCTCTGCCAACTTATCATAATTTAATCCAATGATGATCCATTTAAATAAATAAAATAACATCCTTATTATCCTTATCTATCCACATTATCCTATCAAAATAATAGAAAAACAAAAAAAACCAAAAGCTTGTCAAACTCCAGCCGAATGTTCAGCAAAGAAACAAAAACCACGTGCAGGCCACTCCATTTTCACGCCAGCAAAATAAAATAAAAACCCACCTGCAGCTGCTGAGATTCGAAACCATGACCTCACGCATCAGCCCTTCTTCCAGCGCCCTTGCCAACTCTTCCAGCCCACCTTTCATGCCATAAAGCCCCCTTATTTATTTTTAAATCCTTCCTTCTTCAGCCCATCACCACATAACAAAATAAAGATGCCAAAAATGCCGCTCCAGCCCTCGAACCTGCGCCCACGCACACCTCCAGCTCCTAAGTGGCGCACGGGCACCACTTTGCCAATGAGTTCTTTGTGTCTTAAAGTCGCCCCATCTCTTTTTAAAGCCTCCTTCCATTTGTAATGCCACACCCAAAAATTAAAACCCCCCCTTGCTGTTGTCGTGCCTTGAACCCAGGCCCTTGCTACCCCCCTTAAACGCACCCAGCCAATTGAACCAAACCTATTCCTTGTGCCACATTTTCCCAAATTTTTACTTAACCCCTATCTCGCCTAACTTCCTCCTTTTAGACACTTAAAAGAAATTTTAACACTAGGTCAAGCCTAACTCGGGGTTAATTCTAGGCCCTTAAATATGCCAAATAAATCCTAGAATTTTAACCCTTCAAGTACGCACATGGGAAAGTATTTAAAATACTTAAATTCTCAGCAACCCCTAATTTAGGGTGTTACAATTCTACCCCCCTTAAAATAATTTCGTCCTCGAAATTACTTACTATCGTCCAATCGTGCATCCTTAACTCGTCACACTCCGCTACTGCTGCGCACTCTGATCTTAAGGAACTATCATACTTCCTACATATTTCCTAAGTCCATAATCCAAGTTCCATACACTTCACTAGCAACATGGAAACGAACTAACATAACCACAACCAAGGCAATTAAAAGTATTCCGGAAGTAAGAAACTTACCCGTTGTCATGTCTGGCACATCTTCCTCCTCGCGACGGCCAACTGCATAAATCAACCTTGGTTGCCTCGCCTGTGCACCTTCAGCACCTCGGCCACGCCCGTTACCATTATCATTACCTCTAGCTGCACCTCGACCCCTCTGTGGTGGTCCTTCATTTCTAACCTGAGCACAGTTTTGAACCTCTGGTTGATTCTTAGCTAACTTTCGAGGACAGTCCCTTACACGGTGATCCAACGATCCACACTCAAAGCACCCTCTACTTCCAGCCAAACATTCTCCCAAGTGGGATTTTCTGCATTTAACACACTGAGGTGGCCACTGAGCAGGCTTTGTGGTTCTTTCTGATTCCCCAAATCTAGCCCTCTTCTCCACATTACTGCCCGATCCAGGCGATCCAAAGCCTCTCTTCTGGTTGTTCCTATCATGCTTCTGTCTTACGGTCTCCTTGATCCCTTCGGCTACCTTAGCCTTTTCCACTAAAGACGAGAACTCCCGAACCTGCTGTGGGGCAATCAGCAACCTCAAATCATCTCTAAGTCCGTCCTCAAAGCGGACACAGCGCTCATGCTCCGTAGCCACGATGCCTCTAGCATATCTACTTAGCCTTAAGAATTCCGCCTCATATTCTGACACTGACTTAGTTCCTTGTAACAATCCCAGGAAAGCCTTTCTCTGTGCGTCGGTGTAGCTGGTACCCACATACTTTTTCTGGAAAGCCACTCTAAAGTACCCCCATGTAAGGTCCTCTGCCGTGGCACCATCCCGCACAGTGAGCCACCACTGGTATGCTTCATCCTTCAGAAGCGACATTGCTCCTTTCAGCTTCTCCTCATTGGACAGGTCAAGATCATCCATGATCCTTTCCGTTGACTCTAGCCAGTATTCTGCTGCACTGGGTGCCACTCCCGACACACCCCGAAACACTTCCGCCCCGTTGGACCGAATTGCTCAGGAACAGATTTCCGAGCTCCCAAATTTCCACCAGCCCCAGCCACAATCTCCAGAACTCGCAATACCGCTTGCGACACAGCCTCACCACCGGTTTGATCCTGCTCCTCAGCTCTAAAAGTAGGAGGTGGTGGTGGCGATGGTACTTCATTTTCAGAACCCTATCCCGACCCAACAGGTTCTGACACGGTCATCCTACCTCTACCGCGTCCACGGTGTCCACGTCCTCTAGAACTCATTCTATCTACTTGCGCTTTTAATCTGATTAAGAAAATTTTATGCATTAGTAATTTGTTACACTTGATTATTCGCGAAGAAATTTTATGGATAGAGTTTTAATCAGAGATTCCTTCGAGCAAACAAGGTTTCAGTCTTCTATCCTAGTTCACACAAAGGAGTTCATGCATCCATTCCTTAATACTTTCCATACCTATTCGCTCTTCGGACATTTCTGCCCATTTCTAACCCAGGGGTATTTCCGTCATTTTTCCTACAGGGTATTTTCGTAATAAAAGAAATTTTAAAAACTTTAGTAAAATAGGTCGTTTTGAAATTCCCAAAACTGGAGGGTTTTTCTGAAAAAGTTGTAAAATTTTAAAGATACATCATCACTTTGAAACTAGGGGTATTTTGGTAATTTGTCACTTGGGGCAATTTCAAAATTTTAATAAGTCAGGGGTATTTTTAACAGT
This sequence comes from Gossypium australe, assembly GCA_005393395.2. Lineage (NCBI taxonomy): Eukaryota > Viridiplantae > Streptophyta > Magnoliopsida > Malvales > Malvaceae > Gossypium > Gossypium australe. Next base: position 81,039,564 of record CM016617.1, on the reverse strand, counting down.
TGTAAAACTCTGAGGATTCCTTTTGCAAGTTTTTCTTTCTCGAAACGTTGCTGTTTGCAAAAAGTTCAAAAGTCAAGGTCATTTTGGGAAATTTTGAATTCGAGGGCGTTTTCGTAATTTTCCAAAACCAAAATATTTTGTTGATGATTTTCAAAGCTAAGTTGCTGAATATTTGTAACATAGTTGAAATTTTTGAGCAAAACCATTGAACTGATATTTTATGAACCGAGGGCATTTTAGTAATTTTACCCCTAAGGGCATTTTTGTAATTTTCCACAAATCAAGTTTTTCGAGGAAAACGTTGTAAAAATGATGTTCTCCGATTTGAAAGAGTTATTGCAGAAATTTTGAAAACATTAGGGTTCTTGTTGTTTCGTTCCTTTCAAAACATGGCTAATTCCCTTTCGGGTTTTAGTCATTAGGTTTAGCCTATGACCGAGCCTTCTTGGTCAGGGTGAACCAAAGCTACGCACCAGGTAGGATACCTGCAAAGAGGAGGTGAGTCACACGGACTGCTTAAGTACCAAGCTCTTCGGGTTCCAATCCTAGACATGCGTACGGAGGTTACCACACCCTAGCTCAAATGACTTAGCCATAGGTTGGTTTAGTTCTTTAAATCTTATGTTCCGTTTGTGTTTGAGTAACTTAACCTTAGGGTCCAAGTCCTATAAGTCTATCTACGTTCCATGCTACCTACCCTTTTACAGAATATAATTCACCAAGAGGTTTAGATGTACTTACCTGGGCGGATCGGTGCCGGAGACTCGGTGCCATGCCATTCCAAACCCAAAAACAACTTAAAAAGGCCTACCCGCATAAAACAAAACCTTTTTGGGCCTTGGGCCCCCACAGCCGAGCTTTGAACTGGGCTCTGATACCAATTTGTAACAACCCAAACCCGGCCCAAACCCTATGGCCGAATCTAGTTTGGTACGGGGAAAACCTTTTCGAAAACCATTTTGAAACCCATTAAGTTTTGTTGAAAACTTCTCGTATTTGATTATCTTGGTGAAATCATACTTAGTGTTTATTTTTAAAAACATATTTAAGTCAAGTTATAAAACAAATTTCAACCGTGCCCGAGGGCATTTTAAAACATTTTCGAGTTAATTTGGGAAAACATGTGATTTTAATTTAATTTTAATAATATACTTTTAAACAAAATATCCAACATATGAGAAAAATAACAAAAATTAAGTATAAGGAGGCCTTATTACATCCAAAATAAAATAAACCAATAATAAAATAAAATAACTAAATTTAAAGTTCAATTAATTCAGGTCCACTGCATGGCCACCTCGAGTCCATCCGGCTCCATATCCGCGATCTACGTGTTACCTGAAAAATATAAAGGAGAAGGTGAGTCACCAAGACTCAGTATGTAACCCTTCCCCCGTTTTAAAACATTTTCATACACAACATATAACAATTAATATGCAGAATGTTAAATACCCAACCTAGCCATCCAAACGCCACTGTCTACCCCGTTGTGGTACCAAACCACTGGTGACATATAGTCACAATGTGTTACCAAAACACTGGTGTCCGTAGACACAAATCGGGTGATGGGGCCAACCCATCGTGTGATACCAAATCACTGGCAGACGATCCCATATCTCAAGTGGGGCCAACCCACGGTGGTGTTAACCACAGGGACAAGTCGCTTTGAGGTACCAAACCTCTGAAGGTACCAAACCTCTGGTGACCGTAGTCACAGTGTGTTACCAAAACACTGGTGCCCGTCGGCACGAATATACTGCCCCCTCCACTCATCAATCCCACATCAAACATTTATATTACTCATGCCATCATATGTTTAATCACATATATCAGATCTATCATTAATCATAAACAACATATCATGCTTTCCAAAAGCATTATAAAATCTCATAATCAATCAGGGACTTACCCGGATCCTTGCTTATACCATTCATGGTATTAACTCCGAATCTACATAGATCCAATTATCACATGCAAAAGATTTAGTACGTTTAATTAACTATAAGTGTGTATGTACACACCTGTCACCCTTGGATGTTCTAAATCCCGAAAAGAGATGTCGGCCACCTAGATCTACTGGTCCCTATATTCGGCCATAATAGAGTTAGTGATATGGGCCATTCGGCCAAACCAAATAATTCTTTTAGGGTTATTGCTTGAACCCGAATCTTTACCTTATTCTTTCGGTTGCTAACCACAGTACTCAATTTCCCGAATCTGCTTAATCAATTACCACTGATTAGTAAATAAGACTAATAGCCTTCAGCTTAATCGAATGTCAAAATGAAGAGATTAATCTTACCACTTTACTTCCAAAACCGATTGCTAGAGATTGGGGCTCGGATCGAATGCTTCAAAATCGAGTACTTAAATAGATCCGATTCTATCACTGATTAGTCGCTAAAATAATTCAGCTTCCCTATTTAACCAAGTCGACAGAGAGAATGGGACATGGAAAAGAGTTTCGGCATACATACCCTTGCTTTAATAATCGGCCAAAGATACACCAAATAGAAAAAGAGAGATTCGGCACCAAGGTGTGGAGTACTTCGGCTAGAGAGAAAAATAATGAGGGAAAAGGTGTTTAAGGTTTCGGCAACAGAGGAGTGAATATTCAGCCAGCAAATGAATAAAGAAAAGGGAATTGAGGATGGGATTTCGGCAAAAGAGAAACAAAAGATTGGGGTTTTGGGACTTTGAACACGTTTATAAAAGAATAGAAAAGTTGCTCCCTATGAAATTCGGCTATGTGCAAGAATGAAGAAAAGGAATTAAAGTGATAAGTATGTGCCTTAAAAAGGATTCGGCACCCCCTCCCCTCAAGCTTGCCGTCCACTCCTTTCAACAAGGAGTTCAATTTCCAATCAATTCCTTGAAATTCTCCTAGCCAATAACTTGAATTAATTCAAAATAATTTGAATTAGCCACATACCTACTTTTCCTCTGCCAACTTATCATAATTTAATCCAATGATGATCCATTTAAATAAATAAAATAACATCCTTATTATCCTTATCTATCCACATTATCCTATCAGAATAATAGAAAAACAAAAAAACCAAAAGCTTGTCAAACTCCAGCCGAATGTTCAGCAAAGAAACAAAAACCACGTGCAGGCCACTCCATTTTCACGCCAGCAAAATAAAATAAAAACCCACCTGCAGCTGCTGAGATTCGAAACCTAGACCTCACGCATCAGCCCTTCTTCCAGCGCCCTTGCCAACTCTTCCAGCCCGCCTTTCATGCCATAAAGCCCCCTTATTTATTTTTAAATCCTTCTTTCTTCAGCCCATCACCACATAACAAAATAAAGATGCCAAAAATGCCGCTCCAGCCCTCGAACCTGCGCCCACGCACACCTCCAGCTCCTAAGTGGCGCACGGGCACCACTTTGCCAATGAGTTCTTTGTGTCTTAAAGTCACCCCATCTCTTTTTAAAGCCTCCTTCCATTTGTAATGCCACACCCAAAAAATAAAACCCCCCTTGCTGTTGCCGTGCCTTGAACCCAGGCCCTTGCTACCCCCCTTAAACGCACCCAGCCAATTGAACCAAACCTATTCCTTGTGCCACATTTTCCCAAATTTTTACTTAACCCCTATCTCGCCTAACTTCCTCCTTTTAGACACTTAAAAGAAATTTTAACACTAGGTCAAGCCTAACTCGGGGTTAATTCTAGGCCCTTAAATATGCCAAATAAATCCTAGAATTTTAACCCTTCAAGTACGCACATGGGAAAGTATTTAAAATACTTAAATTCTCAGCAACCCCTAATTTAGGGTGTTACATGATTATTCATTTGTATGGCTAGTATTGAACATGCTTGTTGTTATGTGTGCATATATGAAAGTAATATAAAGAAAACATGGGAGAGTAAAATTTTCAGTAAAATAGATTGAAACAGCAGCAGTGACGTGAATTTGAAAAATCACCAAAAATAGTAGAAATTGAATTATAAGTTGGATGAGATATTAACTTAAATCTTATTGAGTCTGTTTTCATATAAAAGAAACAGAGAAAACAAAGGATTTGTATATTTTGAGATATTTAAATTTTTATGTGACTGGTTCAAAATGATTATGTGATCCCCTGTTCTGCCTTGAGAAAATCATTAAAAATTGTACAAAAATAATTATGGGATATAAGTTATATTCTTGAAATCCTTAATGAGTATAGTTTCAAATGAACTAAACAAGAAGGTCATCTGAATTCTGTACGAGGAGAAAATTGAATCGTAGTGAAGAGAGGTCAAAATAGTCAAACAGCAAAATAGGGGAATCTTTAATGAATAAACTGTATTGATTGGTTAAACCAAAAATTCTGGAAATTTTATGACAAGAAGGTATGTGAGTCTAGTTTCAGGGAAAATTAACAGATCCTAGTTTGGAGTTCTGTAGCTCCAGATATAAATTATTTAATGACTATGAGTCGAGAAAATAGCTTAACTAGAATTTGAATAAATAGAAAAATATGAAAATAGCATGTTATCGCATTGCTTATTATTTTCATGCGAGCTTACTAAGCGTAGAGCTTACTCCCTCCTTTTCATTTCTTTTAGTTTTGTCAGGTCAGCTCAGGGTTGGAGATCGTCGGAGGCAGCATCACACTATCGAGCCATTATCCTTGGAGTATTGACATGTGTATGTTAAATGTTTTCAAGTGAGTGGCCTGTATAGGGACTTAGTTTTTCTATGATGGATGTTGTTGTGATTAGCCAAATGTATTGGCTTATATTGATTTTTATATTCCATAGCCATTAAATGTGATTTATAATGATTTTGACCTGTAAGCCTATTTGTCCATGGTATGTGTTTGAAAAGTTTTAATTTTGGTTGAAATTTGGTAACCCGATTTTGTATGATTGTGAATGTTTAAGTCCGGTAATGCCTCGAAACCTGTCCTAGAGTTGGATACGGGTGAGGGTGTTATATATAAAGGTATCTTTAGTGAAAGTTCTTGGACAATGATATGATATAGAGAAAGCTATTTGGGAACCGGATAGAAACATGAGAAAGTAATGCATGAATCTTCTTACTGGTAAAATTTTCGAGAACGAAAATTTCTTAAGGGAGAGTTGTAACAGCCTAATTTCGCTGAAATCGAAATAGTGGTCTCGGGACCACAAACCCGAGCCAAAAAATAAATTTTATTTTTATTTTATTATATGATCCATATTATACTAGAAATGTCGTGTGAAAATTTTGAAAAGAAAATTTTACCGATTATGTGCTTAATTACGAGAAGGACAAAATCGCATAAAATGCAAAAGTTGGATTCTAGTAGCTAGAAGGATCAAATAGCTATAGAATTCAAAACTTAATGTCCTTATATGGTAATTAGACCATTAAAAAAGTATGTAGATATTTTTGGATGATCCTTCCTTGGAAAATGAAAAAAAAGGCTAGGGACTAAATTGGAAAGTGAAAATATTATTACTTAAAAAGATGAAAAGAACATAAAAATCATATTTTCTCATCTTCTTCCCCAAAATAAACATGGAAACCCTAGGAGAGAGAGAAGAGACTTTCATGGCCAAATTGGGTAAGTTTTCTTGTCCCGTTTTTAGTAATTTTGATATTTTTAGAATCGGGATAGCTTAATCTCTTTATTTGGGGGATTAATTTGAAAATTTATCAAAGTATGAAAATGGGTCATGGATGTATATGCTGGAAATTAGGAATTTATGGTAAAAAATGAAAGATTATTAATAGATAAACAACTTTTACAAAGTGATTTTTTGATGAAAACATGATTTAGGGACTAAAATGAAAAGTTGTAAAACTTGATGAAAATTTTGAAATTTTATGAATACATGTGCTATAAAATTTATAATGCGGCTTTGGTTAGGCATGGAATAGGGAGTAATTTGCACAAGTTTCATTTTCCGAGCATAGGGACGAAAATGGAATTTATGGAAAAGTTAGGGGCAAAATAGTAATTTTGCATAGGATGAAAATTTAGTTCACATGAGTGTAAAATATGATAAATTGATATTAAATTTACTAATAGATACGGATAGACCAAATTTTGAGTTAGAACGAGGAATGAGAAAAATGTCGGATTAGTAGATTTTACGTATACGAACCATTATCGAGGTAAGTTCGTGTAACTAAATTGTATATGTTTTTTTGCTTGATTTAAATGTTGTGTTTGTGAATTTTATCAATGTCATAAATATGTGAAATGATCACCTACTCAATATAGCCCAACAATTGAAAATACCCGATAAAATGGTAAATGAATAAAATGTTACTTGTATGCTTGACATAAATGTGGAATGTGTTTTACTCGAATTACATAAATGTTACGGAGGCATGAAATAATCAAATGCCTAATAATGCTTGAAAAGTGTTTAAATCCCGGTTGAATAAATGGAAAATCGATGGATATGTGATTTCCGGAAACGAAAGAGGTCCTGCATTTGTTGCGGATAGGATTTAGCTCGGATGAGTAATCCTTCGACCTTAATTCTGATAGGATTTAGCCCGGACAGGTAATCCTGATATAAGTCTTGTCGAGCATATATTACGAATTGGATTTAGCCTGGACGAGTAATCCTGATCAAGCTCTTTAGAGCATATGTCATGAAAAGGATTTAGCCTAGACTGGTAATCCTATAGTATATATATGTGGCTCGAGAGTGTACTATCCGAAATAATACCTTATGGCTACCATTGAATATGAATTGATGGATCCTGATTTGTACGCCTCGAGTGCACTACCTATGTATCCATCGATAATTCAAATAAATTCAAAGGGCAAGGTTCTAATATGGGCAAGTATAAATCTAAGACAAATTGACATGGAATAATGTATATGATATGGAAATATGACATGAAAGAATATTACATGAAATGCAAGAAAATGATGATACATGAAAAGTGATATATGAAATATGAGATGATGATATTTGTACATGGAAACAATTTGATAAGAATGTTCATTCTTGATTATAGACTTGTACACCTAGAGTGTACTAATCGTGACTTTGATATTTCGAGTAATACGTGTAATGTTCTGATGCGAAATGATCTGAACTCGAAATGAACTATTATGAAATTATACTCGAAATAAAGAGATGATTTATGTATGTTGAATGAATACATGATGTGGAAAGCATATGTGCTTGGAAACTTGATTATTGTTGAGCCTATACATGTCTTGATATTAATATGGAATATATGACTAACAAGGGCAATGAGAATGTGTGTAGGGCTTGAGATCAAAATGATTGATTATACCTTACTTAGTTACCTCAGATAGGATGAATGGTAAGCATTTTATGCTTACTCTGTTTTATTTTCCCCTGTTTTAGAGTAATCGGAAGCTCGTTGGATTGGAAGCTTGGCGGAGATCACTCACACTATCCATCAGCCCATGTCGATACAATATGGTAAATCAATTACGGTTGTAATGGCATGTATAGGATATGTTGGCCCTATTGGCATGTAAATGTAAATAATGCTTGAAACTAGCCATTGGAATGGCTAGTAATGATTGATTTGATATGCTTGTAATGTCATATTATGTTAGCCACATATATGTTAAGTAGTTGATCAAATTATGTCTAACATGAGGACATAACCAAGGTAAGATTGTAAACATGTATGCAGGAAATGATATGCCATGATGATGGATGGATTATGCTTGATTAGAATGCTAGAAATGGTTAGTAGTTGTATGTGATGATATATCATGTTAAATGATAGAATTAAGTTGAATAAATTGCTTGGATTAGTTGGGTTATGAATGCAAGATGAGGTGTAGGATTATGGCAAAGATTGGGGTGAGAAATGAAGCTAGGAATGGCTTTATTTTTTCCACACGGGCGTGTTTCTAGACCGTGTGTGACACACGATCTTGTAACACGGGCATGTGGTTAGACCGTGTGTCCACTGCACCTTAAATTCGAGAAAATAGGATGCTCAGAATTGAGCACACGGGCAGAGACATGGGCGTGTGTCTCAACCGTGTGGGTTACACGGCCTTAAACACGGGCGTGTGTCTTGGTCGTGTGAAACTTGCACCTAATTCGAATTGAATTAATTAACCACACGGCCTAGCACACGGGCATGTGGCATGGCCGTGTGGCGCAAGTTAGAGAGCAACCTAAATCGGACATGGCCTGATGCACGGGCGTGTCTAAGAGTCACACGGGCGTGTCCCTTGGACCACACTGACTTGTGAGCCCTGCACCTTGGAAAATTTTTGAAATATAACGAAAAATTCTTAAAGTTTCCGATTAAGTCCCGAATCGATTCTAATGCTCATATTGGACCTTGAGGGTCCATGTAAGGAACATGAAGAATGATCTCGGTTGATGAATAGTTAATGATATGATTTAACTGAAAATATTTTGAATGTTTCGGTAATACTCCGTAATCCTGTTCCGGCGACGGACACGGGTTAGGGGGATTACATTTAGTGGTATCAGAGCTATGATTTAGTTGATTCTCAGGCTGAACGTAACATATGTGGAGTCTAGAAATATATGCCATTATATAACCTGTGATAGTGTGATATCTCCCGACTCTGATGAAAATTATTTTGCAAATAGACAGAGATGCTTTCCAACAGAGCTAATTCTGATACTGCTAGAAGTGATACTCACGTGCTTGAGTAAAAATGTTACATATGGTAAAGGAGACTTATACAGGTATGAACAAATGTTTCATAGTGAACATTGTTATTGATAAATGTTAAGTGATATGTGTGTATTTATGAAAGATAAATTTTGAGGCTTACGATCTCTACCCCCTTACCAATATAGTTTTATACAATGAAATTCACAAGATTTATATGGATTAAACTCATGAATGTGAAATTAAAGAGTTCAATGGCTGAATGATTAATGATGTAGTTAGAATCGAGAATGAGTTAGTAAATAAAGATGGGCTTTGAAGAGAGATATCAGATTTTTCTGAAAACTGTTTAGGATATACAATGTCTATTAAAGAAAGAAGTTATTTATGAGAAATTGATTGATTCTGATATGGTATCTACAGAATGGGCTAACTGAAAAAATTCTTCCGAATAAGCTTCGCGAGTGAACTGAATTATGTGAGATTATTGATGACTGTATATGTTAGTTGAATAGTGATGAAATTGCAAAAATATTGAATACAATTGTTATAATCGGGTATATATTACAGCAATCCCTTCTAGGTATTTTATATGGGTATTCCATATGTTCTATTATTCTTAAAGGCATGTGAAATTGTTCATGTTCAGATGCAATATTTATCGTATTGAAATACTAGTAAATTATGATAAATGGAATTACTGAAATCGGTCAATTCATGAGTGGTATTGCTCTATTTTACTTGGGTAATTCATCATGAATTATATAAGATTTGAGGATACGATTCATGTGATGTTGTTTTCTACTTCTACTGATTGAAGCCCTGAATTGCGAATGCACAAGGTATATTGTCTTTATCACAGTTGTTTCTACTGAGTATGTGTGACATTACACTTCTAAATTTTCTCTGAGATATCATCAATCTCATTATTATTCAAACATGGTTTATCTGTGAAACATATTCATTCTCCGTAAGTAATTACATTTATTATCGTTATAAATATTGACTCGATCATGAAGTTTGATGATAGAGATCACAGATTATAGAAACTGTATTACTGCATTAGTTATTATTGGGGCGACATTCAGTTCTCCCTCTTCTGATTTGAGGTACACTATTGATATTAAAGTGTTGCTTTATCTATACGGTTGAAATGTCGGTCATATTGATGCACTATGGTTTTGAATCTATCTGATGGTTGTGGCTTTGGAAAAAAAACTCAAAGCTTCAATGTTAATAAATGAAATATCTACATTGATGACATAGTTATTACAGAACGGATGTAAGAGTTGAATGGACTAATAAATGTTAGTAAGGTTTTCACCAGTTTGAAGCTTTGTTGATCAAAGTATTGATTCTGATTGTAACACCCCTTACCCGTATTCAACGCCAAAATAGGGTTACGAGGTATTATCGATCAATTCACAACACATATAGTATACATTTATGCAACAATAACCATTCATTCTCATAAATCATTCAACACAATCACATTGTCCCTTATAAGGACCTACGAGGCCTTAAAAATGCTTTAGAAGTGGTTCGGGGCTAAATCTATATCATGCGAAAATTCTGGAAACTTAGAAATTTTTCATGTAAACAAGGGTCACACGCCTGTGTGAACAGGCAGTGTGCCTCACACGGCTAGGAGACACGCCCATGTTTTAGGCCGTGTGAAAACAGGGCATACATACTGACTTGGGTCGCACGGTCGACCACACACTCATGTGTCTAGCCCGTGTACCCTTCGAAGTGGCCACACACGCCCGTGTTCCAGGCTGTGTGCTAGGTCGTGCCAAAACTGTAGGGTATACTGACTTATGCAACACGGCCAAGTCACATGCCCGTGTGCTAGGCCGTGTGCCAGTTAGTGAGTATGCTGACTTGTACATGGCACACGCCTGTGTGTGAGACCATGTGGAGCATACTGACTTCACTTTAATATCAAGACCAGGGGACATGGGTTAGGGGTGTCATAAATAGAGCTTTGGATTGATACAAACAGTGCAAACAAAGAAAACCATACAACATCAATTTTAACAGCTCGGTAACTTAAATGAAAACTTTTAAATAGTTCAATGACTAAATTATATTTTTTTAATTAAATGACCAAAATAAAAAATTACTCATAATTTAATTATTAATGGTATAATATACCCTAAAAGTTATTGTATTTTACTAATCATAATTGAAGTAATAATTATGTAAATATTTAGTTAACACTTTACAATCTCTATTCTTACCTTTTATAAAAAAAAGATTATCCTATCTTAATTTTCTTACGTAGTTTGAACAATTTCGAAAGAAGAAATGAATTGATGTTATAAAGTAGTAATTCATTCATAAAGGGCATGCAAAACGTCAGTTGAAAAAAAATGAAAGAGAGGGTTCCTACTTCAGAGGGAATATTATTTGCATTGGGTCATGCATAAAGGAGAAATACGTTGAATGAAGTGAAAGAATGGTGACAATAATTGACCACCACCCAATATAAACTTCCAAGATTTGTTTGGAAAAAAAGATTTTCCAATTAATTAGTAATTAGTTTGAACAATGTCTTTGGCAATCATTTCAGCCGCTTTTTCTTTTTCATCTTTTTAATACTTCACTACATCTTTTAATGCTTGGATACAAACTGACTTATTTTATATATTCACAGTAAAGTAAATAACCAATATTCAACGATATATTTCCCCCTATTTGTATCAAATTGATGAGGGTGAATTACCCATAAAATACCTTTTTTTTTATAATTATCGAATTAGACCAATTTTTTTCAAGTTTATTGGATAAGGCAGAAAATACGAAAACGCTTCCAGTTAAATATGTTTTCCATAACGACTACCCCACCCGCCAACGACCAATTTCCAGCGACTCCCCTCCACCCAATGGTTATTTCAACGGGAATTGAACCCCCCAACGTCTATTTTTTCTTCCTATTTAAACACCTAATTTCATTCTGTAACAGCCCATTTTTAGTGAAATCAGAACAGTGGTTTCGGGACCACAAATCCGAGCCGAAAAGAAATTTTATTTTAATATTAATGCATGATCTGCATTATGATAGAAATTTCATATGAAAATATTGATAAGAAAATTATATCGATTATGTGTTTAATTATGGAAAGGACCAAATTGCATAGAATGCAAAAGTTGAGTTCTAGTAGCTATAAGTACCAAATAGCTATGGAATTCAAAACTTGAGCCCCTTATATGGTAATTAGACCATTAAAGAAAAGTTAGTAGATATTTTTGGTGATTCATCCATGGAAAAATTAGAAAATTTTAAGGACTAAATTAGAAATCAAAATAATTAAAAGATGATAAATTAATAAATAAGAAATATCATCATATTATTATCATACTCATCCCCAAATTTTATAGAAATCCTAGGAGAGAGGAAGGAAACTAATCAAGCTTAATTAGGTATGTTTTCTTGTCCCGTTTTTAGTAATTTTTATATTTTTGAGATCGGGATAATCTAATCTATCTATTTAGGGGGTTAATTTGAAAAGTTATCAAAGTATATAAATTTTAACATGGATGAATATGCTAAAATTTTGAAATTTATGGTAGAAAATGAAAGGTTGTTGATAGATAAACAACTTTTACAAAGTGATTTTTGATGAAATTGTGATTCAAGGACTAAATTGTAAAGATGTAAAAATTGAAGAAAAATTCTAAATTTTATAGAATACATGTGCTATAAATTTTATACTAAAATTTCAGTTAGGCTTGGAATAAGGATTAAATAGCATGAATTTCATTTTCTGAGCCTAGGGACGAAATTGAAATTTATGAAGAGTTTAGGGGAAAAATGGTAATTTTGCCTAGGGTGTAAATTGAAACTAATTGAATATGAAATGTGATAAATTGATGATTTAATTCATTTATATAGATCCGAAAAGAAAGAAATACAAAATTGGATCGAGAAAAACAAAAGGTTTTGGATTAGTAGATTTTCGTATACGAACAAGTATCAAGGTAAGTTCATGTAACAAAATTGTGTTTATTTTATACTTGAATTGAGTATGGTATGTGATTTCATGAATTATATGAATGTTATAAATTTATGAAATAATCAAAAGTTCGAAAATGTCTTTAATATGTTAAGTTCCATTTGAATAATAGAATTTGATGGATACAGTATTTTCCGTACTGATTATAGTCCTACATATGTTGCGATCATTATAGCTTGAAAGAGCATCCTATTAAAAGCCTTCTTGAGCATCATGTTATATAGTTCATGCAAGCATCCTGATCAGTAGTGATTCTGCATGTGCTGCACACTATCGCAACTTTGTGAGCATCCTATTACATGATTCGATCGGTTGTGATCCAGCATATAATGCAGACACAAATGCAACCCTATGTGAGCGTCCTAATATAAGCTCTTATGGGCTTCTTGACATGGCTCACTTAAACTCCCTGTTACCTTATCCGATGCTCCCTGATATTAACTCTTCAGAGTTATCTATTAAGCTCTATGAGCTCCCTGAGTAAAACTCTAAAGAGTTTCCTGTTTAGCACGGATAAGTGTCCTGTTACATGGCTCATTTAAGCATCCTGGTATCTGGCTCGAGAGTGTGCTCCCTGATTATGTGCCCTAATGGGTACCGTTGGACATGAATTGATGGAATATTAATTGTACACCTATTGTGTACTACTTGAATATCCATCGATATTTCAATAATTCAACGGACAACACTCCTGATAAGAGAAATTATGAGATCAAAAGAATGATGTCTTGAATGTTTTTGTAATATTTGGAAAGTTTGTGGCATGATGAGCTCATATATGCATGTTTGATTTACATGTAAGTTATGTGACTAACTTGCTTATTTAAGTGTATGTGATTAGGCAAATTTGCCAATTTGTTGAGAAGCATGTTATTCTATGTTTATTTAAATGAAATTGATTGGTAAGTTTAACTCCTGTTATACGAACTTACTAAGAATTAAATGCTTACTAGGTTTTATTTTCTCTGTTTTATAGAGTTCGGAAGCTCGTTAAGGTTGTAGAACGGTTAGAGAATCATCACACTATCCTCCAGCTTGTTTTGGTATAAAAACTAATCTTATTTTGATATAATGGCATGTATAGGTTAACTTGGCCAATGTTGGCATGTAAATAGTTGTTTGTAACTTATCCATAGGATTGGCTAATAATGGTTTGTTTTGGTATATTATTATAAGGTTACGTATCATGTTTAATTTTTATATATGTGGTTTGGTAAAATTGAATTAAGGTAAAATATAAGTCATTACAATAAGGTAAGTTTGATTATATTAATATGTGATACTATTTCATATATGTTAATGTTGATTGCTTGATTTATATGACTTGGATTGGCTGGCAAATGTATGCAAGTGTTGTTGTAGGTTAATGGCAAAATTTGGGTGAGAAATAAAGCTAGGAAATGGCTTTATTTTGTACCGTGTGTGACACACGGCCTAGCACATGGGCATGTGGTTTGGCCGTGTGTCCCCTGCATCTTAAATTTGAGAAATAGAGTGCTCAGAATTGGGCACACGGGCGGAGACATGGGCGTGTGTCTCAGTCATGTGTGCTACACGGCCTAAAACACGGGCGTAAATCTTGGCCGTGTGAAACCTGCACTTAATTTAAGAAAATTAAATTGACCACACGGCCTAAAACACGGGCGTGTGGCAAGCCATGTGACACAAGTCAGAGAGTTACATGGGGTCAGACATGGCCTGCAGAACGAGCGTGTCCTTTGGTCACACAGATGTGTCCCTTGACCACCGGGCGTGTGCGCCTTGCATTTAGGGAAAAAAATTCCAAATTTTGCGAAAAATTCTCTGAGTACCTGATTTAGTCCCGACTTGATTCTAATGTTTAAATTGGGCCTCGAGGGTCTATTCAAGGAACAATGAGATTAGTTTCAGTTATGAATAGCAAATTACATGAATTACACGAGATTATTCTATAAACTCCGGTTGTAACACCCCTTACCCATATCCAGCGCAGGGACAGGGTACGAGGCATTACCAGACTTATTCACAAGCAAACATTCAATATCGAGACATGAATTTCCACTCAAATTTAAAACTTTTCAAAAACATTCATGTCGTCCCTAAAACGAGCCTACGAGGCCCAAAACATGCATTGGGAGTGATTCGAGACTAAACCGAGAACTTTAGAAAATTATCCAACACTTAGAAACTTTTTCACTAAAACAAGGGTCATACGCCCGTGTGGCTTGAGACACGCCCGTGTGGTCACACACACTCGTGTAACTCTCTGCTTGTCATCCATGAACAAATTGAAGTCACACGGCCAAGGCACACGCCCGTGTACTTAGGCCTTGTGGTCGATTGAATTTTCATAATTTTTTCATAAAATAGGTGCAGACTTCACACAGCCAGGGCACGCGCCCATGTTCGAGGCCGTGTCTTCCACACGGTTGAGACACACGCCTATGTCTTTGCCTTTGTGCTCCTTACTGAGCATTCTATTCTTCAACAATTTAGGTGCAGAGAACACACGGCTGGAACACATGCCCATGGGGTGAGCAGTGTTCGCACACGGCCTAGACACACGCTCGTGTGTCTACCCTTGTGGACAAATATGAGGCTATTTACCAAGCCTTTTTGCCATCCTTCCATGCACCAACCTACACAACAAAACATAGCACCAATCCAAGCATATACATTCAACCCAATCAGCCACACACAAGGCATCCACATATCATTTACATGCTATCATTTATCACATACAAACATCACATACTTAGCATCTCAAACCATGCAATTTCCCCACATTCATGAAAACATCATCATATGTACATATATACTTAACTAATATTAGCCAATATCACATGGCCATTTACAAAATGAATTATCAACTATTAAAGCCAACAAATATGGCCAAATCAATTATGACACATAACAAAAAGACCAAGTCCCTATACATGACATAATTCAAAATGTTAAATTCATCAGTACCCAAAATGATATGTTGGTAGCGTGAGTGAATCTCAGACAGTCTCCGATCCCCAAGCTATCTTGGTGACACTATAAGACAAGGGAATAAAAAGGGGAGTAAGCTTTAAAGCTTAGTAAGTTCCTATGCAAATAATAGGCATTATAACAAACATTTAACGCATAATTAACATGATGTAAATTAACATAAATGTCATTATATAATCTCATAGTCAAACTTACTCAATCACAAGCTTACTGAGAGTTCATCACATATCGAGCTCTTTAAGCATGAGTCTTATGTACATTCCTGTACCCAAATGCAACATAACAAAGTCTTTCACAACATTAACATTTCTGTCGAACTACCCGTTGAACCACTTGGAATACTAAAGGGTACTCGGGACATCTCGCATTCACAGTACCATACCAATGCCATATCCTAGATATGGCCTTACATGGGATCTCATATCAATGTCAATAGCCTAGTTATGGTCTTACACGAAGTCTCATATTGATGACATATCCCTGATATGGTCTTACACGAAATCTTAATAACCCTAATGTCATGACATTTGTATCCTAACTATTCCTAAGGTTCAACTGGGATTTTCTCGCTTGTTGAACTTTGTCGATTATGTTTAAGGAGCCGATCATAATTCATACAATATTAAAGCATTTAGAAACATAAATAAAACAATGCATTATTTACATACAAACTTACCTTGATACAAAAATAGTAGGAATGGGACCTAATCGTTAAATACTTTGTTTTTCCCCCGATCTAGGTCCGAACCTTGTTTCTCTTGATCTATAATAGCAATTTTAACTCATTTATTATTCACATTATTCAATTCAGTCCAAAAATCACATTATGGCAAAATTACATTTTTGCCCCTAAACTTTGACATATTTGCATTTTTGCCCCTATGCTCAAAAAATGAAATTTATTCAATTTCTTCGATTCCCAAGCCTAGTTGATCCTCTTTTATACTTATAGTGGTCCCCATTTTTCATTTAATCACACTTTGACACACATTTGATAATCTTTTTACAAATAGGTCCTTTTGACATTTTCATCAAAAACCACCTAGCAAAAGTTGTTTATCACACATCAAACATGCATAATCCTCCATTAGACATCAAAATACACAAATATCCAACATGGGTCAAACCCTAGACCTTGATTATTCCTTAAATTAATGGTAGAAATAGATAGATTGAGCGATAACGACTTCAAAAATGTAAAGAGCATTAAAAACGGGGCTAGGATGTACTTACAATCAAGCTTGAAAGATGAAAAAACCCTAGCTATGGTGTTCTCCCATCTTTCTGCCAAGGTTGAAGAAAGATGAGCAAATTTTTGCTTTATTTTCCCTTTTTATTCATTTATTTACCAAATGACCAAAATGCCCTTCACTTAAAACTTTGAAATTTTATCTCACCATGTCCATTTTTGACCACTAACTTAACAAATGGTCTAATTACCATCTATGGACCTTCAATTTCAAATTTCGTAGCAATTGGACACCTCTAGCATGTAGAACTCAACTTTTTCACTTTTTACAATTTAGTCCTTTTGACTAAATTGAGTGCCCAAACATCAAAATTTTCAAAAGAAATTGTCACGAAATCATTCTGTGAAACTATAGACCATAAAAATATAATAAAATGAACTTTTCTGCATCAGATTTGTAGTCTCAAAATCACCGTTCCGACTAGCCCAAAATGAGCTTTAGGGATTTTCGTCCCCGAAAATCTTACCAGAAAATAGGTTTGGGTATTTTTTTGCATAGCTTCCTCAGGTTCCCACGTAGCCTCTTCCACACCATGTCTTTGCCACAAAACTTTCACTAGGGCTATACTTTTATTTCTCAACTGTTTAACTTCCCCAGCCAAAATCTTAATCTGTTCTTCACCATAAGTCATATCAGGTCGAATCTCAACCTTTGTCGGAGAAATCACATGTGAAGGGTTTGATCGATAATGTCATAGCATAGACACATGAAACACATTATGGATCCTTTCCAACTCTATCAATAAAGCTAACCGATATGCCACTAGCCCTATTCTTTCAATAACTTTATATAGCCCAATGAAATGCAGACTCGACTTGCCTCTACAGCCAAATCTCAGAACTTTCTTCCACGAAGATACTTTCAAAAACACTGTCACTGACCTGAAATTCGATCTCTTTTCTTTACAAATCTGCATACGAATTTTGTCGATCTGAACTTGCTTTCAAGTAATCACAGATTACCTTTACTTTTTCTTCGGTTTCCCAAACCAAGTCAACCCCGTGAATCTGTTTTTCACTAAGTTCGGTCCAATACAAAGGTGTTCGACACTTGTGGCCATACAATGCCTCATAAGGCGCCATCTTTATACTCGACTGAAAATTGTTGTTATATGTAAATTCGATCAATGGTAGATATTTTTCCCAACTACTTTTGAATTCTAGAACACAATATTGGAGCATATCTTCAAGAATCTGAATTGTTCTTTTAGGCTGACCATCGGTTTGCGGATGAAACGTGGTACTAAAATTTAACTGCGTACCCAAAGCCTCTTGTAACTTTTTCAAAAATCTTGAAGTAAACCTCGGATCTCTATCCAAAATAATAGAAATAGGGGCCCCGTGCAATCTCACAATCTCAGAAATGTACAATCCAGCTAACTTATCTAGTGAGTAGTCAGTATGTACCGATATAAAATGTGTTGATTTTGTCAATCTGTCAATCACAACCGATACGACATCTTTCTTTTTCGGAGTCAAAGGCAATCCTGTTACAAAATCCATCGTAATCCTGTCCCATTTCTATTCGGGTACCATCACTGGTTGAAGTAAACCCGAAGGCACTTGGTGTTCGGCCTTCACTTGTTGACAAATCAAACATTTCGAGACAAACACCGAAATATTTCGTTTCATACCAGACCACCAATACAATTTCTTCAAATCATTATACATTTTCGTACTACCTAGATGCACATATAAACAACCATTATGTGCATCATCAAGAATTTTTTGAATAATCTCATCATTTTTCAGCACACAAATCCTATTTCGAAACATCAAATACCTAGTGGATCTGGTATGAAAATTTGAATCACTTCCCGATTCACACTGAGTTCTCTTGGCTTGCAAATCACTGTCACATTTCTTAGCTTCACAAATTTGTTGAAGAAATAACAGTCTAGCTCTCAACTCAGCTAGGATCGAACCATTATCGGACCAAGTCAACCTCGTGTTCATTGCTTTCAAGGCAAACAAGGATTTCCTACTCAGGGCATCTGCAACTACATTCGCCTTACCCGGGTGATAATCAATCACCAACTCATAGTCTTTCAGTAACTCAAGCCATTTTCGTTGCCGCAAATTTAAATCTTTTTGAGTCATCAAATACTTCAAGCTTTTATGATCAGTAAAAAACATGACATTTCTCACCGTACAGATCATGTCTCCAAATTTTCAAGGCAAACACAATAGCAGCTAGTTCCAAATCATGTGTCAGATAATTCTTCTTGTGCGGTTTCAACTGTCTCGAGGCATAAGCTATCACTTTGTCCTCTTGTATCAACACAGATCCCAATCCATTCAGTGACACATCACTATAAATCACAAACTCCTTTCCCGGTTCAGGTTGCACTAAAACCATTGCCTTAGTCAATAAAGCCTTCAGCTTCTCAAAACTTTGCTGACATTTTTCGGGCCATACAAATTTGACATCTTTTTGCAGCAGGTTGGTCATAGGGATAGCAATCATCGAAAACCCTTTGAAAAATCGACAGTAGTAACCGGCTAAGCCCAAAAAGCTTCTAACTTTAGATACATTCCTTGGCGGTTTCCAATCAAAAATTGCCGAAATCTTACTTAGATCAACCCAAATACCATTACCTGAGACAATATGTCCTAAAAATCTGACTTCTCGGAGCCAAAACTCACTTTTGTTGAACTTAGCATACAACTTCTTATCTCTCAAAGTCTGCAAAACAGTTCTCAAGTGTTCGACATGATCGGACTCATCACGAGAATAACTCAAAATATCATCAATAAACACAACCACAAACTTGTCCAAATACGGTCTAAAGATTCGATTCATTAGGTCCATAAAAACTGCAGGAGCATTCGTTAACCCAAAAGGCATAACAAGGAATTCATAGTGTCCATACCTTATTATGAAAGCGGTTTTCGGCACATCTGACTCTTTAACTCTAAACTGGTAGTAGCTAGATATCAAATCAATCCTCGAGAATACCGTTGCTCCTTTCAACTGAACAAACAAGTCATCTATTCTTGGCAACGGATACTTGTTCTTTATAGTCACCTTGTTAAGCTTTCGGTAATCGATACAAAGTCTCATAGATCCATCTTTCTTCTTTACAACAAGGAGAATAACTCGGTCTCACAAAACCCTTATCTATCAACTCTTGCAACTAAGCTTTCAATTCTTTCAATTCAGTCAGAGTCATTCTATACGGAGCAATAGATATCGGCGAGGTCCCTGGTACTAAGTCAATACCAAACTCAACTTCTCTAATAGGAGGTAACCAAGGTAACTCTTCCGGGAACACATCCGGATATTCACAAACTATCGGCATTAATTCAATTTTCAATTTAGACTCTTTTGTATTTAACACATAAGCAAGATAAGCTACACAGCCTTTCCTTACATATCTTTGGGCAGACATCGAAGAAATTACAATGGGTAACTCACCCAGTTCATCTGAATCAATTCGAAGAATTTCACCATTTTCACATTTCAGCTCAATAATCATTTTTTTACAGTTCGTTATGGCATCATACAATGTCAACCAATCCATGCCTAAAAGAACATCGAATGCATCAAATGGCAGCAACATAAATCAGCCAAAAAAATGACCTCAAATCATTAATGGACAATTCTTGCAAACTCTATCAACTAGTACATGTTTGCCTAAGGGGGTTTGACACTCTAATCACAAACTCAGTAAATTCAACAGGAAAGTTCTTACTAGTTACCAATTTCACACAAGCATAAGAATGAGTCGATCCAGGATCAATCAATGCAACTACATTAGTATTATAGAAAGAAAAAAGTACCACTGATAACATCGGAATATGCCGCTTATTCGCGAGCACGGATGGCATAGGCTCTAGCAGTTGCTCGAGCTTCGGATCTCACTGTTGTATCTTTCATCACACCTTTACTACTAGCTCCATTTCCAGTGTTTCTTGGTGGTCTACCCCTATTAGTAGTATTACTCAGCTTCGCACTCTGAAATTTTTCTTTCTCAGTCATTTCAGGGCAATCTCGGATAAAATGCTCTTGCGAACCACACGTGAAGCAAGCCTAGTCATTCACCCTAAGCTCACCGGGATGTCTTCTTCCACAATGTTGACATTCAGGTCTGTTAGACCTCACATTACCCACACCTGCCATTGAAGTAGCCTGAGACTTAAAACTCGAATGTTGCTTCCCACGATCTCGGTGTGAATACCCTACTGAAACATTTGAACGAGAATACATTTCTTTAGATTTCTTTGATTGAAAGATAAATGACTTACTCAAAGGTCTTTTCTTTGAATCCCTAGCTTCAAGATCAGCTTTCCTCTTATTATTCGACTCTTCGGCCTTATAAGCTCGTTTAACCAACACAACAAATTCTTTCAACTCTAAGATCCCAACTAACACACGAATATCTTCATTCAAACCATCCTCGAATCTTTTGCACATAATAGCCTTGATAGAAACACACTCTCGAGCATATTTACTAAGTTTGACGAATTCTCATTCATATTCGGTAGTTGACATATGGCCTTGCTTAAACTCAAGAAATTCCTTACGTTTCTGATCGATGAACCGCTGACTAATATATTTCTTCTAGAACTCCTCTTGAAAGAACTCTCATGTAACCCTCTCTCTTGGTACCACCGATACTAGTGCATTCCACTAGTGATATGCAGAATCCCTCAGAAGTGAGATGGCACACTTTAAACACTCATCTAGCGTGCAAGATACGCTAATAAAATACCCTGATGGAGTTTTTGAGCCAAAATTCGGCTCTCTCGGGATCATCATCCACATTAGCTCTAAAATCTTCAGCCCCATGCTTTTGGATCTTATCAACCGGGGGCTTATTCATTCTTACAAACTCCATACCTTATGGAGCTATGGGAGCTGGTCGAGGAATAGGTGGGGGTGAAGGAGGTTGGGCATTCGGATTTGTTCGAACAAATTTCGTATACCACTCATTCATCATATGAAGAAAGGCTTTCCTGCCTCCTTCTCCCTGACTAACTGTAGGAGGTCTACTATTAGACGGTGCTGCCCCTTGAGCGGGAGTCGGTGCATTACTTTCAACTTTATCAGCTCCAGCTCAATTGGGATCCATTACTATATGAAAACACAATTTAAAGTTGTTAGGAGTCATCACACTATCACAGTTCATTTATGGCATGTATAGCTAGACTCTTACACACGCTATGTTAGTTTGAGAATCGACTAAATCGTAGCTCTAACACCCCTTACCCGTATCCGATGCTGGGATAGGGTACGAGGCATTACCAAACTTATTCACAAGCAAATATTCAAAACTGAGACATAAATTTCCATTCAAATTTAAAACTTTTCAAAAACATTCATATCGTCCCCAAAACGAGCCTACGAGGCCCAAAACATGCATTGGGAGTGTACTTAGGCACACGCCCGTGTACTTAGGCCATGTCCCTATTTTGTTTTTTTACCTTACTTTTCTATTTTGTTTTGAATTATCCCTTGCTTGTTTCAAAATTGATTTTAGTGTTTCAAAACCTCGATTTAAGTCATATTTTTGTATGAACAGTATAATTATTGAATATTTATCTATTAATGAATGATCAAATTGAATTTTTGGATTAAAATTGCATATTCTTGACTGTTTATTTGTCGTAGCATCCCCTAACCCTAATTTGATGACTAAGATAGGTGAAGAGTGCTACAATAAGGCTTGTTGAACTTTTGACATCAAAGAATTCAAATGACATTTAATACATATTCAGGAACTTGACACAAACTAGGCCATAACATACAAAAACCAACCATATCATACAAATTAACTTGACATTGGCTACATTGATGATCATCACTTAAAAGAGACTATATATACATGCCACAATGTTAAGTACCAAAATGAACATACTCGTTACATCTTGTTGGTAGTATGATAGATCCAACTTTTAGATTTTCAACAATTAGGGATCTACATGTAAGGAAAACAACAATAGGTACACATTTAATGCTTAGTAAGTACAAATGGAATTTAAAATACTTATATTGATCATAGGTGACCTACAAAAAGTACTAGGCACATATCTAACTAAAACAAGGCACATCATGTTACAACATAGTAAGTATAGGAAACATGTAACAGCCCGATTTAGGGGCTAGTCAGAACAATGGTTTCGGGACCACTAATTCGAGGTTGAAGAAAATTATTTTTATATTCTTTTATGTGTTATAGCATGATTATATAAGTGCATGAGAATTTTGGTGCTTTAATTTTATCAATTGCATGCTTAATTGCGAAAAAGGACTAAATCACAAAAAGTGCAAAAGTACTATTTGACAAGATAAAGGTGTCAAATAGCTAAGGAATATTAATTGGAGGTCCCTAATGTGCAATTAGGCCTTGTTTAGGGTGGTAGCCAGCCATAGGCACAAAGAAAAGACTTTGTCAATTGGTTAGGTGAAAATTTGGTGACTAAATTATTTTCTTATCATAAAATAAAGAAAGAAAAGATATCATCTTTTCTTGTCTTCTCCTCCACCAAAAATTAGCAGCAAACTAAGAGGTTTGAGAGCTCAAAATTTCAGCAAGCTTCTCTCCTTGCAAATTAAGAAGAACGAGGAACTAACCTTGACCGAAGAAAGGGTAAGGTATAGGACTAGATCAATAAAATTGGCCTATTTTGAAATAGAGGTAAGTTTGTGTGCAATAAATTCAACATCATGTTATTAAGTTTCTAAATGATTGATATTAGTGATGTTGTATAATATTTCTATGAATTTGAGTAATGATGTTGAATGAGAAAAACGATGAGAATTATGATGTGGAAGTTCCAGTTGGACTTTAATAACTAAGAGAATAATATCATCCAGACTTGAGAAGGGTAAGGTCCCGTATAAGACCATATTTGGGATATTGCCTCGGCACCGAATTGAGATCCCGTATAAGACCATATCTGGGATATGGCATTGGCATCGAATATGAGAACCGTATAAGACCATATCTGGGATATGGCATTGACAACCGATATTAGATCCCATATAAGACCATATTAGGGATATGGCATCGGCATCTAGAGGTGACCCCATGTAAGACCATATCTAGGATATGGCATTGGCATATTATTTATGTAAATGATGATGATTATGTATCTTCGAGTATCCCATGTGATTCAATGAGGTAATAGTTAAGCTTCTAATAGAGATGAGATTAGTGCTAAAGCTGTGTGATGAAATGATACAGGTACATGTGAGTAATTCACGAGGAAAGTTTACGATATGTGATATGATATGTAATTGGTAAGAGTAAGTTATGGCAATGTGCCTAAGACTTTGTGTTTTATTCAATTCCATGGATGGATGACATTATGAGCCTTACGTTGTTATTTATTTCATGCAAACTTACTAAGCTTTATGCTTACCCCTCTCATTTCCTTTTTCCTTGTAGTATTACCAAGCTAGCTCAAGAATTCACGGAACGTCGTAGTTCAAAAATCACACTATCAACTTCTCTTAGGTATAGCAAAGTTAGACTTATTTTGAGTGTGGCATGTATAGGACTTTGTTATTTTGTTATGTCATATTTGTTAGCCAATGTGTTGGCTATTAATGATGTTCAATTCATTTTGTAAATAGTCACTGGAAATTGGCCAATACTTGACAAGTTCATATTTAAAAATGAAGATGAAATTCATAAAGTGCATGTTTGTGTGGATGTCTTGATTTTGGGTTCTTAGAAGTGTTTTATGGTCATGATATAGGTTGAATTGATTTGGTATAAGTGTGGTTCCTTGTAGGTGGCAAATGGTTTGGTAGAGAGCCTTATAATTGTCCATACGAGTAGACACACGGACGTATGTCTAGGCCGTGTGTGACACACGGTCAACCCCATGGGCATGTTAAGAGGCCGTGTGTCCCCATGCATGCTAGGTTGACAAGTCAGTATGCTTAGTAGTAAATACACGGGCAGAGACACGGCTGTGTATCTCGACCGTGTGGGAGACACGGCCTAAGAAACGGGCATGTGCCCAGGTAGTGTGAAGTCTTCACCTGAAATTAGGAATTTAATTTGACATACAGTCTAAGGACACGGGCGTGTGCCTTGGCCATGTGACCTTATTGAGATGATGATGTCACAAACAGAATGTCAAGGTTTTCACACACGGGTGAAGACACGGGCGTGTCATGGCCGTGTGAGGGACACGGGCATGTGTCAGGCCGTGTGAAAACCCTTGTAGGTTCGAATTGAAAAATAAATCCACACGGGTGTGGAACACGGGCATGTGATACGGGCGTGTCCCACCTTTCACACGGGTGTGTGGCCCTGTTTTATGTCAAATTTTTCTAAGTGTTCAAAAGTTTCCAGTTTGGTCCCGAATCATTTTGGGTGCAAGTTTAGGGTCTCGTAGACTTATAATAAGGGCATTATGGTCTTGAATGAAATTTGGAATGAAGTTCTTAAGGATTGATATTGTATGATTGAGCAAGTTAAGTATGGCAATGCCTCGTACCCGGTTCAGGTGTCAAATATGGGTAAGGGGTGTTACATTTAGTGGTATCAGAGCTACAGTTTAGTCGATTCTCGGACTAACATAGCATGAGTATGAGTCTAGCTATACATGCCATACGTATGAGTATTTACATAATGATAGTGTGACGACTCCTGACGATTTGAATTGTGTTTTTATATGGTAAATAGATTGAGATCGAGCTACAGCCAATGATGCTGCAAGTAATGTGCCGGCTCTCGCGCAAAGGACCGCCCAGTAGTGAGTAGACCCGAGACTTTGGGTTAAGGAGAAGAGGATCGAGAAGTCTTTCTCCATATGATGAGCAACTGGTATACTGAGTATATATGAGAAAACCCTAATGCTCAACCCCCTCCACCTCCATCTATTCCTCAGCCTACCCCTGTAGCTCCCCAAGTGGTAGAGGTAGTAAGAAGAGAAAGGCATCCGGTTGACAAAATTCAGAAACAAGAAGCTGAGGAATTTCGGGCTAGTAAAGATGATGATTCGGAGAGGGCGGAATTCTGGCTTGAGAATACCATTAGAGTATTCGATGAGTTGTCATGCACACCTGAAGAGTGCATGAAGTGTGTGGTATCTCTTAAGAGATTTGGCCTATCAGTGGTGGAACACCCTTGTGTTGGTGGTACCAAGGGTGAGAGTTGACTGAGAATTCTTCCAAGAGGAGTTCCGAAAGAAGTATATTAGTCAAAGATTCATCGACCAGAAAAGAAAGGAATTCTTGGAGTTTAAACAAGGTCGAATGACGGTGACTGAATATGAGCGTGAGTTCGTAAGGCTTAACAAATACGCTCGAGAGTGCGTATCGACAGAAACCATTATGTGTAAAAGGCTCGAGGACGGGTTAAATGAGGATATTCATTTATTTGTGGGTGTCCTAGAACTAAAAGAATTTGTGGTGCTGGTAGATAGAGCCTGTAAGGCCGATGAACTGGTCAAAGAGAAAATGAAGTCTGAAATCGAGTCTCGCGACTCGAAGAAGAGACAGTTAGGCAAGTCATTCCAATCCTCATCCAAGAAGTCAAGAGATTTCACTACTCGATCAGCTACCTCAGCTGGATTTTCAAGTAGAAGTAAGGGTAGATAGTACTCGGGGTCTAAAGCTCAGACCATTTCGGTTGCTAGTGTTGGCAACGCTCGACCAAGTAGACCGAAATGTTCATAGTGTGGCAGACGTCATCCCGATGAATGTCGAACAAACAAGAAAGATTGCTTCAATTGTGGATCCCTAGACCATTTTATCAGAGATTGCCCCGAAGTGGGTGAGAAAGAGAAACCTCAGAGTGCAAGATCGAGAGGTACTGCTAGAGGAAGGCCACAGAGAAACTCGGGAAATGAAATGAGTAGTAAGAATACATCTAGAGAGCAGACTGCAAGAGATGAGGGTAGAGCACCGGCGAGAACATATGCCATTCGCGCTCGTGAAGAGGCATCCTCCCCCGACGTAATTCGAGTACCTTTTCTCTCTATGATACTCATGTTATAGCATTAATTGATCCGGGATCTAGCCACTCCTATATTTGCATGAAATTAGTCTCTAGCATGAACATACCTGTAGAGTCTACTGAATTTGTGATAAGAGTGTCAAATCCCCTAGGCAAATGTGTATGGGTCGATAGAGTATGCAAAAGTTGCCCTTTGATGATTAGGGGTCATTATTTTCCGACTAATCTCATGTTATTGCCATTTGATGAATTCAATGTCATCCTTGGGATGGATTGGTTAACTGCTCATGATGTGATAGCGAATTGTGGAAGGAAGTTTATTGAGTTGAAATGTGAAAGTGGGGATCTCATTCGTGTTGAATCAGACAAGCAAGACAGATTGCCAGTAGTGATATCTTCCTTGTCGACTCAGAAATATCTAAGAAAGGGGTGCGAAGCATATCTTGCTTTTGTGATGAATGCTAAGGAGACTGAGTTAAGAATTGAATCAATGCCCATAGTATGTGAGTATCTAAATGTTTTCCCAGAGGAATTGCAGGGGTTACCTTTGGTTAGAGAGATTGAATTTAGGATTGAATTAACTCTTGGTACTACCCCCATTTCTATTGCTCCATACAGAATGGCTCCAACTGAGCTAAAAGAACTGAAGGCACAGTTACAAGAGTTAATGGATAAAGGCTTCACAAAATTGAGTTATTCTTTGTTGGGTGCTCCCGTATTATTTGTGAAGAAGAAAAATGGTTCCATGAGATTATGTATAGATTATCGGCAACTCAATAAGGTAACTGTGAAGAACAAGTACCCGTTGCCAAGAATCGATGATTTGTTTGATCAATTGAAGGGAGCCACTGTGTTTTCTAAGATAGACTTGGGGTCTGGATATTATCAGTTTAGAGTTAAGGACTCGGATGTGCCGAAAATCGCATTTCGGGCAAGATATGGTCACTATGAATTTTTGGACATGCCTTTCGATTTAACTAATGCCCTTGTAGTTTTCATGGATTTGATGAATCCTATATTTCGGACATATTTGGATAAATTTGTTGTAGTCTTTATCGATGATATATTGATCTACTCTCGAGATGAGAATGAGCATATCGAGCATTTGTGAACGATTCTGCAGATTTTGAGAGATAAACAATTATATGCCAAGTTTAGTAAAAGTGAATTTTGGCTTAAGGAAGTTGGATTTTTGGGGCACATTGTCTCGGGAGATGGAATTAGAGTCGACCCGAGTAAGATTTCAGTGATTGTTGAATGAAAATCGCCAAGGAACGTAACCGAGGTGAGGAGTTTTCTGGGCCTAGCTGGCTACTATAGACGATTTGTTAAAGGGTTTTCCATGATAGCTACTCCGATGACGAGGCTATTGCAAAAAGATGTAAAGTTTGATTGGACAAAAAAATGCCATCAGAGTTTTGAGAAACTAAAGGCATTATTGACTGAGGCTCCCGTTTTAATGCAAACTGAGTCGAGAAAGGAATTTGTAGTCTACAGCGATGCATCCTTGAATGGATTGGGTTGTGTACTCATGCAAGAGGGCAAGGTGATAGCATATGCCTCTAGACAATTAAAGCCGCACAAGAAGAATTACCCAACTCACGATTTGGAGTTAGCTGCAATTGTATTTGCACTAACGATTTGGAGACACCATTTGTACGGTGAGAAATGTTGGGTGTTCACGGATCATAAGAGTTTAAAGTACTTGATGACTGAAAAAGAGTTGAACCTCAGGCAATGGAGATGGTTAGAGTTGATAAAAGATTATGAGTTAGTAATAGACTACCATCCGGGAAAGTTGAACGTGGTCGTCGATGCCTTCAGTAGGAAATCCTTGTTTGTGCTGAGAGCCATGAATACACGGATAGCTTTATCAGATGATGGTTCTATTCTAGCCGAGTTGAGGGCTAGACCATTGTTTCTCCAAGAGATTTGTGAAGCTCAGAAAAGCGACAATGATTTGCAAGCTAAAAGAGTTCAATGTGAGTCAAATGTTGAGTCAAAGTTTCGAAAAAGTCCTGATGGATGTTTGATGTTCCGAGATAGGGTCTGTGTACCCAGAAATGATGAACGTATCTCGAAGGTTCTACATGAAACACATAGTGGATGTTTGTATGTACATCCAGGCAGCACGAAGATGTATAACGATTTGAAGAAATGGCATTGGTAGCTGAGTATAAAGAAAGACATTTCCGAGTTTGTATCGAGATGTCTAATTTGTCAACAAGTGAAAGCTGAACATCAAGTACCCTCGGGTTTACTTCAGCCTGTTATGGTTCCCAAGTGGAAATGGGACCGTATTACTATCGACTTCGTGACGGGTTTACCGTTGACACCGAAAAAGAAGGACGTCGTATGGGTAGTGTTTGATAGACTTACGAAGTCAGCCCATTTCATACCAATACGGGTTGATTAATTTCTTGACAAGTTAGCGGATTTGTATGTGTCAGAAGTAGTAAGACTTCACGGAGTACCATTGTCGATTATTTCGGATAGAGATCCGAGATTTACGTCATGGTTTTGGAAAAACTTGCAAGAAGCCTTGGGCACAAAGTTGAGTTTTATTACATCTGTCCATCTGCAGACCGACGATCAGTCGAAAAGAGTAATCCAGATTCTTGAGGACATGCTCCGATGCTGTGTTTTGGAGTTTCAAGGCAGCTAGGAAAAGTACTTACCATTAGTATAATTTACCTACAATAACAGTTTTCAGTCAAGCTTGAAAATGGCGCCTTACGAGGCATTGTATGGGCGTAAGTACCAAACGCCTTTATATTGGACTAAACTCAGAGAGAATCGGATTCACGGGGTCGATCTGGTTAGAGAAACTGAAGAGAAAGTGAAAGTGATACATGATTGTTTAAAAGTTGCTTCTGATAGACAAAAGTTGGTGATAAGGTATTTTTAAAAGTGTCACCATGGAAGAAAGTCCTCAGATTTGGCCGAAAAGGAAAATTGATTCCACGCTTTATTGGACCATATGAGATTACCGAGAGGAAAGGACCGGTAGCTTATTGTTTCGCTTTGCCATCGGAGTTGGAAAAGATTCATGATGTCTTTCACGTATCAATGTTACGTCGCTACCGATCAGACCCTTTGCATGTGATTGTACCATCAGAGGTAGAGATCCGGCCGGACATGACTTATGGCGAAGAGCCGGTTAAGATTTTGGCACGAGAAGTCAAACAATTGAGAAACAAAAGTATATCTCTTGTGAAAGTACTATGGAAAAGGCACGGGGTAGAAGAGGCTACATGGGAGCCCGAAGAGTCTATGAAAAACCAATACCCTAAACTTTTCACTGGTAAGATTTTCGGGGACGAAAATCCTTAAGGGGGGATAATTGTAACAGCCCGATTTAGCAGCTAGTCAGAACAGTGGTTTCGGGACCACTAATCCGAGGTTGAAGAAAATTACTTTTATATTATTTTATGTGTTATAGCATGATTATATAGGTACATGAGAATTTTGGTGCTTTAATTTTATCAATTGCATACTTAATTGCGAAAAAGGACTAAATCGCAAAAAGTGCGAAAGTTCTATTTTACAAGCTAAAGGTGTCAAATAGCTAAGGAATATTAATTGGAGGTCCCTAATGTGCAATTAGTCCTTGTTTAGGGTGGTGGCCGGCCATAGGGACAAAGAAAAGACTTTGTCAATTGGTTAGGTGAAAATTTGGTGACTAAATTGATTTTTTTATCATAAAATAAAGAAAGAAAAGATATCATCTTTTCTTCTCTTCTCCTCCACCGAAAATTAGCAGAAAACTAAGGGGTTTGAGAGCTCAAAATTTTAGCAAGCTTCTCTCCTTGCAAATCAAGAAGAACGAGGAATTAACCTTGACCGAGGAAAGGGCAAGGTCTCGGACTAGATCGGCAAATTGGCCTATTTTGAAATTGAGGTAAGTTTGTTTGCAATAAATTCAACATCATGTTATTAAGTTTCTAAATGATTGATATTAGTGATGTTGAATAATATTTCTATGAATGAGTAATGATGTTGAATGAGAAAATGATGAGAATTGTGATGTGGAAGTCCCGGTTGGACTTTAATAACTGAGAGAATAATATCATCCAGACTTGAGAAGGGTAAGGCCCCGTATAAGACCATATCTGGGATATGGCCTCGGCACCGAATTGAGATCTCGTATAAGACCATATCTGGGATATGGCATCAGCATTGAATATGAGAATAGTATAAGATAATATCTGAGATATGGCATCGACAACCGATATGAGATCCCGTATAAGACCATATCGGGGATATGGCATCGGCATCTAGAGGTGACCCCATGTAAGACCATATCTCGGATATGGCTTTGGCATCGTATTTATGTAAATGATGATGATTATGTATCTTCGAGTATCTCATGTGATTCAATGGGGTAATAGTTAAGCTTGTAATAGAGATGAGATTAGTGCTAAAGCTGTGTGATGAACTGATATAGATACATGTGAGTAATTCACGAGGGAAGTTTATGATATGTGATATGATATGTAATTGGTAAGAGTAAGCATGAGTAAGTTATGGCAATGTGCCTAAGACTTTGTGTTTTATTCAATGCCATGGATGGATGACATTATGAGCCTTATGTTGTTATTTATTTCATGCAAACTTACTAAGCTTTATGCTTACCCCTCTCATTTCCCTTTTCCTTGTAGTATTGCCAAGCTAGCTCAGGAATTCGTGGAACGTCGGAGTTCGAAAAACACACTATCAAATTTTCCTTAGTATAGCAAAGTTAGACTTATTTTGAGTATGGCATGTGTAGGACTTGGTTGTTTTGTTATGTCATATTTGTTAGCCAAGGTGTTGGCTATTAATGATGTTCAATTTATTTTGTAAATGGTCATTAGAAATTGGCCAATACTTGACAAGTTCGTATTTAAAAATGAAGATGAAATTCATAAAGTGTATGTTTGTGTGGATGTCTTGATTTTTGGTTCTTGGAAGTGCTTTATGGTCATGATATAGGTTGAATTGATTTGGTATAAGTGTGGTTGCATGTAGGGTGGCAAATGGCTTGGTAGAGAGCCTTACAATTGTCTACACGGGTAGACACACGGGTGTGTGTCTAGGTTATGTGTGACACACGGTCAGCCCCATGGGCGTGTTGAGAGGCCGTGTGTCCCCATGCATGCTAGGTTGACAAGTCAGTATGCTCAGTAGTAAACACACAGGCAAAGACACGGCCTTGTGTCTCGACCGTGTGGGAGACACGGCCTAAGACACGGGCATGTGCCAGGTAGTGTGAAGTCTGCACCTGAAAGTAGGAATTTAATTTGACACATTGTCTAAGGACACGGACGTGTTCCTTGGCCGTGTGACCTTATTGAGATGATGACGTCACAAATAGAATGTCAAGGTTTTCACACACTGGCGAAGACACGGGCGTGTCATGGCCGTGTGAGGGACATGGGCCATGGACACGGGAATGTGCCAGGCCGTGTGAAAACCCCTGTAGGTTCGAATTGAAAAAATAAATCCACGCGGGTGTGGAACACGGGCCTGTGATATGCCACACGGGCGGGTCCCACCTTTTACACGGGCGTGTGGCCCTATTTTATGTCAAATTTTTCTAAGTGTTCAAAAGTTTCTAGTTTGGTCTCGAATCATTTCGGGTGCAAGTTTAGGGTCTCGTAGACTTATAATAAGGGCATTATGGTTTTGAATGAAAAGTTTTAAATTTGGAATGAAGTTCTTAAAAATTAATATTGTATGATTGAACAAGTTACGTACAGTAATGTCTCGTACCCGGTTCAGGTGCCGAATACGGGTAAGGGGTGTTACAAAACATATATATCCATATGTATCAACATTATAAGCATAACCAAAATATCATCAATTGTACCAATTCAAAGTACATCATCACAATCTCACATACCTTCACTAAGCTACTAGTTTATGCTGATACAATTGTAACCACATCCCTTTATAGCTTATCAAATCTGGTTCATTTACATTTCTAGATTTCAAGATTCAATTTTTTATATTTTGCCCAATGTAACCTTAGTAAAAATAGATTCAGGTACGTAGGTAAACTACACCGCACCAAGATAGCTTGTATGAGCAAAACTACACAATACCAAAGCTCCAAAGTGCCAAGCCCATGAGCATCAAATGCATATTCATAGCAAATATATCCCTCCACGACACCAAGGTCTCCGAAGAGACAATGAATACTCAATGATCCCTAACATTAGCTGGATTTCGAATAACATATCATTATCTCTGTAACACCCTATACCCGAGACCGATCCTAGGACTGGATACAAGGCATTACCATGCTTAAACTCACTTAAACATGTACTTACGGACTGTAAAATTTTGAACCAACTTAAAACTTTTCTTTCTTGATCATAACATGCATATTATGGGCCTACGAGGCCTTAAACATTTATCCGAACGCCTCCGGACACTTCATCTAACTCTCATCTTAGAAGCAAAGTTCACACGCCCATGTTGCTTGAGGACACGCCCGTGTACTCATTTACACGCCCATGCCTACAACCGTGGAAGGTTACTGACTTTATTCACACGGCTTTGACACGCCCGTGTCTACCAACCGTGTGAAGCTACTGACTTCAACCACATGGCCTAAGCACACGCCCATGCTTTGAACGTGTGTCTTACACGGCTCATACACACGGCCGTGTAAAATGACCGTGGTCTAACTTGATTTAAAACATTAAGGTGCAGGGTTAACACGGTCTAGACACACGCCCGTGTGTCTAACCGTGTAGGCAATTAGAGGCTATTTACCAAGCCATTTGCCTCCCTTAAATTAAGATCAACTCAACTTTAGCCAATACAAATCATTAATAATATAAGTTTTATGAACATTACTACATATTTCATTGACATCTATATACAAACAACTTAAACAAGTTTGGCCAACCACTTAGCCATATACAAAAGAATAACAACTTGATAGCCTATATAATGGCCTTACAAAAAAAAACATGTTCTCAAAATGAATGATTCCTATACATGCCATACTTAGTAATATAATTTGGCTATACCAAAATAAGGGTCGATAGTGTGCTATGAGCTCCGACTCCAATGATCCACAATTTAGCTTGGCGGGACTACATAGAAAGAAACAATCAAAGACGTAAGCATTTAGCTTAGTAAGTTTGCATGTATAACACATAAAAAAATAAACTTGCTTCATATAAACTATTTGACATAAGAATGGTATCATTATCTCTTCCATAAAGCTTACTTACTCATACATGATTCTTACTTGTCCCATGGTACTTACTAATCCCATACTTGTAAGGTAACAAGGTACCTGTATCTCTTGATCATGTTGATTAGCATACTTTAACATAATAATCATGTCTTCTAATTCATCATTCATAACATGAATAATATTCAATTTCAATTTGATAATGGCTTTGCTTTCTTAACATTCTTGTTTTCACATTTTAGCTTTGCTCATTTACCCAATGAATTTCTATGAATTACCGGGAATACTAGATCTCTAGTCATGTACTTGATGCCAATGCCATACTCTAAATATGGACTTATGTGGAAGATCTCTTCTTGAATCAATGCCAAGCTTGCCTTGGTCTTACATGATAACTTATTTAATGCCAAGCTTGAGTCCTTGGACTTACATGATAACTTGTTCAATGCCAAGCTTGAGTCCTTGGACTTACATGATAACTTGCTTAATGCCAAGCTTGGGTCCTTAGACTTGCATGATAACTTTTTCAATGCCAAGCTTGGGTCCTTGGACTTACATGATAACTTATTCAATGCCAAGCTTGGGTCCTTGGACTTACATGATAACTTGTTCAATGCCAAGCTTGGTTCCTTGGACTTACATGATAACTTGCTTAATGCCAAGCTTGGGTCCTTGGCTTGGTCTTATACGGACTTTCTTATCTCATGTACTGGACCGTATATCCAGGGTAATTCATCTTCAATCGAGACTTTCTCTCGTTTAATCTTATTGACTTCTTTGTTTAACATAACATTAAACCATTCATGATAACAATGTATATTATACTAAACAATTAAATGATAAAATCATAAAGCTTAGAACTCATACAAACTTACCTCAAAATACAAAATGTATGTAGTTAAGCAATTTAGTCCTCGACTTTGTTCTTGCCTCGGTTTCGATCCGGGCTTCGTTTTTCTTGATCTATAATCATAAATAGATCATTTAATAATCATATTGACTAAATTGACTCATAATTCATACTTTGGCAAAATTACTAATTTGCCCCTATACTTTCTCATATTTGCACTTTTGCCCCTAGGCTCATAAAATGATTTTCATGCAACTTTCTTAAACATCATGCTTAGCTGAATCATTTTCTCTACTATAGCAATCATCAATTCTCTCTAGTTCTAGCATGTATGACCAAATTTTATAATCATTACAAAAAGGTCCATACTATCATTTTTCATGAAATTCCTTAAGGAAAAGATGTTTATCTAACATCAAACTCTCATAAACTTCCATAAAACATCATTTAGCATGCATGTCATTCATGGCTAAATTTTTAAACATGCATCTTAGCTCATCAAATAGCTAAAAATAGCTTACTCATGCTACCAGGACTTCAAAAATACGAAGAATATCAAAAACCGGGCTTATGAGCACTTACTAGCAAGCTTCAAAAATTGAAGAACCCTAGCTATGGCTTCTTTCAATTTTCGGCAATGGGGGAAGAAGATAATGAGATTTTTATCATCTTTTTCCTATTTTAAACACTTATTAGACAAATGACCAAAATGCCCTTCCTCTTAAAAATTTCTATAACACCATCTCAAGGCCAATTTTGTCCAAAATAATATTTTTGGAAAAATTGCTATTTAAGGACTTCTAATTACTATTCTAAAGCTATTTCATACAAAAAGCTTCTAGAAACTCATATTTTGCAACTTTTTACAATTTAGTCCTTTTGGACCAATCCACCACAATTTAATAAAATTACTTCATGAAACATACATACTAGCATGCAAACATGGCATAAACTTTGTAAACTCATAAATTCATCTCGAATTCGTGGTCTCGCACCACTATTCTGACTAGGCCCTAAATCGGGTTGTTACAATTCTCCCCCACTTAGGGATTTTCGTCCTCGAAAATCTTACCAGCAAAAAGGTTTGGATACTGGTTTTTCATATTCTCTTCTATTTCCCACGTAGCTTCCTCTATCCCATGCCTTTGCCACAATACTTTCACTAAGGCAATACTTTTATTTCTCAATTTCTTGACTTCTCGAGCCAAAATTTTGACTGGCTCTTCACTGTAAGTCATGTCGGGATGAATCTCTATCTCTGATGGGGTAATCACATGTGAAGGGTCTGATTTGTAGCGTCGCAACATTGACACGTGAAACACATCATGTATCTTTTCTAATTTTGATGGTAGGGCCAAACGATAAGCTACCGGTCCAACTCTCTGAATAATCTCATAAGGTCCAATGAAACGTGGGCTTAACTTGCCTTTCCGACCAAATCTGAGGACTTTTCTCCATGGTGACACTTTCAAGAAAACTTTATCCCCGACTTGGTATTCTATCTCTTTTCTCTTTAAATCTGAATAAGACTTTTGTCTATCTGATGCAGTTTTTAAACATTATCGTATCACTTTAACTTTTTCTTCAGCTTTTCTAACCAAATCAACCTCGTGAATTTGGCTTTCTTTAAGTTCAGTCCAAAATAAAGGCGTTCTGCACTTACGCCCATATAAAGCCTCATAAGGTACCATCTTTAAGCTTGACTGAAAACTATTGTTGTAGGAAAATTCTATCAATGGGAGAAACTTTTCCCAACTGTTTTGAAATTCAAGAACACAACACCGGAGCATATCCTCTAGTATTTGAATTACTCTTTCTGACTGACCGTCAGTTTGAGGATGAAAGGCTGTGCTAAAACTCAATCTTGTACCCAAGGCTTCTTGCAGCTTCTTCGAAAATCTGGATGTGAATCTTGGATCTCTATCCGATATGATCGATAAGGGAATTCCGTGAAGCCTTACTATTTCTGAAACATACAAGTTTGCCAACTTGTCAAGTGAGTAATCCACTCGTATGGGTATAAAATGGGCCGACTTAGTGAGTCTATCAACTACAACCCATATAGCATCTTTCTTGCTTGGTGACATCGGTAAACCCGTTACAAAATCCATAGTAATACGATCCTATTTCCACTCGGGAACCAAGATGGGCTGAAGTAAACCAGAAGGTACTTAGTGTTCAGCCTTTACTTGCTGGCAAATCATGCACTTAGAAACAAACTCTGAAATGTCTTTCTTCATTTTTGGCCACCAATATAGTTGCTTCAAGTCATTATACATCTTAGTGCTACCTGGATGTACAGATAAACACCCGTTATGTGCCTCGTGCAAAATTCTCTGAATAAGTTATTCCTTTCTCGGTACACATGTAATATCCCGGGATAGGGGGCTATTTTGTTGTGGCATGATATTGCATGTGTTGGTGTGCTATGTTGCTATTTCTATGTTTTAGGAGCTTAGTTGTAGGCTAGGAGTATGCCTGAGTAAATGGGAAAAATTTAGTTTGAGCCTTAGGTGTAGGGAGCTGATGGAGCTGAGGGATTTGTATTTTATTTGGTGGTTGTGAGCATGAAAGGTGAGCTGGCAAAGTGGCAAGGCATGTGCCACTTGGAGCTGAGTGTGGCGTCATCTGCAAGGGGGGAGATGTCCTGAGTTCGAGCTGCGAAATCCCCCATTTTGGCTTTAATTTTGGGCGGCATGGAGGAAGAGGTGGAAGGCAATTCGAATTCTTCTTTGGACTTAGTCTTCACATTCAAACGTTGGGTGGAGAGTAATTGTAGGAGGGTGACTTGGTCATGCTTGTTTGAATGAGTGAATGGGAGCTTTTGGGGGGATTATGGCCGAAATTTTTAGGGTGTTTGGAGTGGGGGAGTGGACGGCTTGGTGTGGGGAGTTGGTAACCGAAATGCATTTTTTCATTTTTGGTCTTTCCTTGGCAATTTCGGTCACTTGAGGTTGAAGCCATTTTCTCTTTTGGTCTTGGTTAGCCGAATTTTTCTAAGGTTTTCCTCTTATCTTCTTTACTTTGTGAAACCGAAAAACCAAAGCAATCAGACATTGCCGATTTCCTTTTCATTTCTTGTGGCACTTAGCCGATTGTGCATTTGTTTCTCTCAACATCTCTTGTGCCGAAACTCTCACCTGCTTCAAACTGAATTCTTCCATTGTTTTCTCCATTCATCTTCCCATTTCTTTGTGCCGAAACCACAACCACTTGCATCTCAAACTTTTACTTCCTTTTCTTATACTTTATTGTCGAAACTTCATTTTTCATCTCCTATCTTCTTTTCTTTCCTTTTCCATTCAAAACCGATCATAGGTGGGTGGTAAACACTTAGGCCGAATCTTCTTTTCTTTTTGGATTGCATCTTAGCCGAATCTTTTCTCTCCTGGAAGTTCTCTTGTGGCCGAATATTGGGCGGTATTGGTAAGTTCTTGGCCGAATGGTCATTTCTCTTTTCTCTCTAGTGCTATGTCGATTTTGGATTGGTGAAAGGAGTTAACCTTTTATTTTGGAACTCAATGCTTAATAGGGCATTCGGGATTCAAGCAGGTAACAAAACCTTTTGCAGAACTCGACCGATTGGTAGGTAAGGGGGTAAGTGTTTGGTATTGCTATTGGTTCAATCTCTTGATTTCGATTAAGTCAAGTTATTAAAGATTGACTATGTCCTTGGTAGGTGTTGGCCGATTGCTAAAGGAGGAACCTTTGTGGTTCGGGTTTGATAAGAAACCAAATCAATAGCAAGGTGAGGGATCAACATTAACCCCTTTGGTTAATTGATGTTGGCCGAATGTTATAAATGTCTAACTCCTATGTGGCCGATTGTAGGAGCAAGTTTACAAGGAGCTTTAGATCGTTTCTTTTAGTATTAGAGGTTGCGCTTTATCAGGTGTGTAACTAACACACTCTTTATCTAATTGTGTATATATTAACAACCTGATTAGTTAATAATTAGTGACAGTTTGATGGATTGATATGATACCCTAATGGGTATGATCGCGGATTCGGGTAAGGCAATGTTATTATGAGTTTTTGTTAGTCTATATGATGCCATGACATGTGATGTATGTGATATGAGTGATGATGTCAAACATAATAGCATGACTTACATGTGTTGCATCGATTCCATATGCATGGGTGATATGAGAGGAGGGGGAATATGATATCCGTGTCTTTGGGACACTGTGTCTTTAGGACACCAGAGGTTTGGCACCTCCAGTGGTTTGGTACCACAGATGATATTTTGTGACTTTGGGTCACCAGAGGTTTGGCACCTCAGCGTCTCGTCCCAGTGGCTTAGCACCACAGTGGGTTGGCCCCACGGTTGATTATACGGGATTGACGCCAGTGATTTGGTATCACACGATGGGTTGGCCCCATCATCGGATTATTCGTGACTTTGGGTCACCAGTGATTTGGTATCACATTGTGTCTTTGGGACACCAGAGGTTTGGCACCTCATTGCGACTCGTCCCTGTGGTTTGACACCACCGTGGGTTGGCCCCACTTGAGAGATACGGGATTGTCGCTAGTGATTTGGTATCACGCGATGGGTTGGCCCCATCATTGGATTATTCGTGACTTTGGGTCACCAGTGGTTTGGCACCACAATTATGGATATCGTGACTTTGGGTCACCAGTGGTTTGGCACCACCAGTGGTTTGGTACCACACGGGGTAGAAAGGTGATACGGATGGTTAGGGCCGGGTTGCATTAATTATGTTGCTATGATATGATGTGTGTTAGCATGTTGTTTTATCGGGAGCGGGATTTACGCACTGAGTCCTGTGACTCACCCTCTCCTTTGACATTTCAGGTGACACTTAGACGCGGACATGGAGCCGGGATGGACTCGGGGTGCTCATGCCATGCTTAATAAAGATTTCCTCCGACTTTATAATTTGGGTACTTTAGCTTATTTACTATTATTTGGATTTTACTTTGGTTTGTAAAAGGCCTTTAAATTATGTTTTTCCTATGTTTATGCTTAAAGTAGAATTTTTATATGCCTTAACAAATAATTTGAACTAAAATATGCTTAAAACTTGGAAAGACAATGATTTCAAAATTATAGCGAAATGTGTTTTAAATTATACCATCGGGTATCTCACTATGATTTTGTATTAAGGAAACTCAAATGATTTTAGAACCCAACACTTGATTTCCATTAAGTCAAAATGCTTTAAGTAGCAATAAGAGACAACTTGATATTCTAAATGAAATAGATTAGTTTAACTTCTTAAAATGTTTTCAAAATGTCACATGAAGTTTTCAACAATCCTGCCCAAGATTTCAACAAGTTCAAAATCTTCAAAGAGTTTTCATCAAACTTTTAAGCAAGAAACCTAACTTCTTAAACCATTTTCCTCGTAACATGCCAGATTCGGTCGTGGTGTGTTGACCGGGTTTGGGGTGTTACAACACAAACCCTATCTCTAAACATCAAATATCCATCAGAATCAATCCGAAAGTCGGAATTAACATCTGACTCACACTGAGTTCTCTTGACTTGCAATTCGTTATCTTCTTTTTGAGCCTCAAAGATCTCTTGAAGAAACATTGGTCTAGCTTTCAACTCAGCTAGAATAGAAGCATCGTCGGATAAGGTCATCCGCAAATTCATTGCCCTTAATGCAAAAAGGGTCTTCCTGCTCAAAGCATCGGCGACCACATTCGCCTTTCCTGGATGGTAGTCAATGATCAACTCATAGTCTTTGATCAACTCTAACCATCTCCGTTGCCTTAAGTTCAACTCTTTTTGCGTCATCAAGTACTTCAGACTTTTGTGATCAGTAAAAATCCGACATCTTTCACCATATAAATGGTGTCTCCAAATCTTCAAAGCGAAGACTATGGCAGCCAACTCTAAATCATGCGTCGGATAATTCTTTTCATGAGGCTTCAACTGTCTGGAGGCATAAGCAATCACCTTGCCTTCTTGTATAAGTACATAGCCTAATCCATTTAAGGACGCGTCGCTGTAAATTATAAATTCCTTCCCTGATTCGGGTTGTACTAAAACTGGAGCTTCTGTCAGCATTGCTTTCAATTTCTCAAAACTTTGTTGGCATCTTTCTGTCCACTCAAACTTCACATTTTTCTATAACAATTTATTCATCGGGGTTGCGATCATGGAAAACCCCTTGACAAATCGCCTGTAATAGCCGGCTAGGCCCAGAAAACTTCTAATTTCGGAAATGTTCTTAGGTGGCTTCCAGTCCATTATGGCTGAGATCTTACTAGGATCTACTTGGACTCCATCTCTCGAGACAATATGTCCAAGAAATCCTACTTCCTTGAGCCAAAACTCACTTTTACTATACTTGGCATATAACTGATTTTCTCGAAGAGTCTGCAAAACTATCCGAAGATGTTCAGTATGCTCATTCTCATCTTTGGAATAAATCAGTATGTCGTCAATAAAAACGACCACAAACTTGTCAATGTATGGCCTAAAGATGCGGTTCATTAAATCCATGAATACCGCAGGCGCATTGGTCAACCCAAAGGGCATGACTAAAAATTCATAATGCCCATACCTCGTTCGAAAGGCAGTCTTGGATACATCTGAATCTTTCACCCTCAGCTGGTAGTACCCTGATCTCAAATCTATTTTAGAGAACACAGTAGCTCCTTTCAATTGATCGAACAAATCATCGATCCTAGGCAATGGGTACTTGTTCTTTACTGTCACTTTATTAAGCTGACGGTAATCTATGCACAATCTCATGGTGCCATCTTTCTTTTTCACAAATAAAACCGGAGCACCCCATGGTGAACAACTTGATCTTGCAAAACCCTTATCAGTCAATTCTTGCAACTGTAACTTCAATTCTTTCAACTCTGTTGGAGCCATCCTATAAGGAGTAATAGATATCGGTACCATACTGAGAACTAACTCAATGCTGAACTCAACTTTTCTAACTGGTGGTAGTCCCGATAATTCTTCAGGAAAAACATCCACGTACTCACATACTATCGGTACTGACTCAATCCTCAGCGCTAATTCTTTATCGTTCATCACAAAGGCCAGATATGCTTCATACCCTTTTCTTAAACATCTCTGTGCCGTCATAATAGAAATCATTACCGGTAATCTATCATGTTCATCTGATTTGACATGAAGAACATCCCCACTTTCACATTTCATTTCTATGCACTTCTTCCCACAATTAACTATTACTTTATGAGTAGTCAACCAGTCCATACCAAGAATGAGGCCAAATTCATCAAATGGTAACAACTTAAGATTTGCTTTAAAGCAATGACCTCTAATCATTAGTGGACAATCTTTACATACTTTATTAACTAACACACTCTTGCCTAAAGGATTAGACACCTTAATCATGAATTCTATAGTATCTATAGGCATACTCAAATCAGATACTAATTTCATACAAATGTAAGAGTGTGTGGATCCGGGATCTATTAAGGTAATAACTTTAGTATTGTAAAGAGAAAAGGTACCCGTAATAACATTAGGAGAAGATGCCTCTTCGCGAGCGCGAATGGCATAAGTCCTTGCAGGCGCTTTACCCTCGGGTCTCGCGGCCTGGTCTCTAGGGTTACTTCTTCCACTTGCCCCACTTCTCGGGTTTTTCTGCGGTCTCCCTCTGACCATATTCCCAGATCTCGGGTTTTGAGTTCTTTCTTCTTTCATCATCTCTGGACAATCTTTTATGAAATGGTCTTGGGATCCACATCTAAAACATGCATTTTCATGTGCTCGGCACTCTCCGAGATGATGTCTGCCACACTGTGGACATTCAGGTCTGTCAGGTCTAAAATTTCCAACACTTGCAACTGAAGTCGTCTGTGCTTTATTTCCCGAATACTGCTTACTCTTGTCTTTTCTTGAAAACCCAGTGGAAGTAGCTGATTGAGCAGGGAAATCTCTTGACTTCTTGGACGAAGACTGGAATGACTTATTCCACTGTCTCTTTTTAGAGTCACGAGACTCCATTTCAGACTTCTTCTTCTCCTTTACTAGTTCTTCGGCTTTACAAGCCCTTTCTACTAGCACAACAAATTCTTTTAATTCTAGGACAGCAACAAACAATTTGATGTCCTCATTTAACCCATCTTCAAACCTTTTACTCATGATGGCCTCAGTGGATACACATTCGCGAGCGTACTTGCTAAGTCGTACAAACTCCCACTCATAGTCGGTTACAGACATCTTGCCTTGCTTTAACTCTAGAAATTCTTTTCTTTTCTGTTCCACAAATCTTTGACTAATATACTTTTTCTTGAACTCTTCTTGGAAGAATTCCCATGAAATCTTTTCCCTTGGTACTACCGACACAAGGGTGTTCCACCATTGGTAAGCAGAGTCTCTTAAGAGAGAGACTACACACTTCATGCATTCCTCAGGTGTGCATGACAACTCATTAAATACCCTGATGGTATTTTCCAACCACAACTCAGCTCTTTCTGGATCATCTTCCTTTTTAGCTCGGAATTTTTCTGCCCCATGTTTCCTGATCCTATCGATTAGAGGTTTATCTCCTCTTACCACCTCTACTACTTGAGGGGTTGCAGGGACAGGTTGTGGAACAGGCGGGGGTGGAGGGGGTTGTGCATTCGGGTTCGCCCGAATGAACTCTATATACCATGTGTTCA
Source organism: Gossypium australe (assembly GCA_005393395.2). Classification (NCBI taxonomy): domain Eukaryota; kingdom Viridiplantae; phylum Streptophyta; class Magnoliopsida; order Malvales; family Malvaceae; genus Gossypium; species Gossypium australe. The sequence goes on along the minus strand of CM016617.1, from coordinate 80,996,156 downwards.
TCATGTGGAGGAAGGCTTCTCTAGCCTCTTCTCCTCCTCTTTGACTCATCGTAGTGGGTCTATTGTCATTTTCGCTAGGCACTGTCCCCTCAGCGGGAGCCGGCGCATTACTTTCTACGTCATCCGCCATATTTCCTTCGGAATCCATTTACTATATGTATAAACAAAATTTTAAGTCGTCAGGAGTCATCACACTATCATTATAAAAACATTCTTAGGTATGGCATGTATAGCTAAACTCATGTTTATGCTACGTTAGTCCTAGAATCAACTAAACCGTAGCTCTGATACCACTAAATGTAACACCCTATACCCGAGACCGATGCTAGGACTGGATACGAGGCATTAACATGCTTAAACTCACTTAAACATGTACTTACGGGCTGTAAAATTTTGAACCAACTTATAACTTTTCTTTCTTGATCATAACATGCATATTATGGGCCTACGAGGCCTTAAACATTTATCCGAACGACTCCGGACACTTCATCTAACTCTCATCTTATAAGCAGGGTTCACACGCCCATGTTGCTTGAGGACATGCCCGTGTACTCATTTACACGCCCATGCCTACAACCGTGGAAGGTTACTGACTTTTATTCACACGGCTTTGACACGCCCGTGTCTACCAACCGTGTGAAGCTACTGACTTCAACCACATGGCCTAAGCACACGCCCATGCTTTGAACGTGTGTCTTACACGGCTCATACACACGGCCGTGTAAAATGATCGTGTCTAACTTGATTTAAAACATTAAGGTACAGGGTTAACACGGTCTAGACACACGCCCGTGTGTCTAACCATGTAGGCAATTAGAGGCTATTTACCAAGCCATTTGCCTCCCTTAAATTAAGATCAACTCAACTTCAACCAATACAAATCATTAACAATATAAGTTTTATGAACATTACATATTTCATTGACATCTATATACAAACAACTTAAACAAGTTTGGCCAACCACTTAGCCATATACAAAAGAATAATAACTTGATAGCCTATATAATGGCCTTACAAAAAAAACATGTTCTCAGAATGAATGATTCCTATACATGCCATACTTAGTAATATAATTTGGCTATACCAAAATAAGGGTCGATAGTGTGCTATGAGCTCCGACTCCAATGATCCACAATTTAGCTTGGCGGGACTACATAGAAAGAAACAATCAAAGACGTAAGCATTTAGCTTAGTAAGTTTGCATGTATAACACATAAAAAATAAACTTGCTTCGTATAAACCATTTGACATAAGAATGGTATCATTATCTCTTCCATAAAGTTACTTACTCATACATGATTCTTACTTGTCCCATGGTACTTACTAATCTCATACTTGTAAGGTAACAAGGTACCTGTATCTCTTGATCACATTGATCAGCATATTTAAACATAATAATCATGTCTTCTAATTCATCATTCATAACATGAATAATATTCAATTTCAATTTGATAATGGCTTTGCTTTCTTAACATTCTTGTTTTCACATTTTAGCTTTGCTCATTTGCCCAATGAATTTCTATGAATTAACGGGAATACTAGATCTCTAGTCATGTACTTGATGCCAATGCCATACTCTAAATATGGACTTATGTGGAAGATCTCTTCTTGAATCAATGCCAAGCTTGCCTTGGTCTTATATGATAACTTATTTAATGCCAAGCTTGAGTCCTTGGACTTACATGATAACTTGTTCAATGCCAAGCTTGGGTCCTTGGACTTACATGATAACTTGCTTAATGCCAAGATTGGGTCCTTGGACTTACATGATAACTTTTTCAATGCCAAGCTTGGGTCCTTGGACTTACATGATAACTTATTCAATGTCAAGCTTGGGTCCTTGGTCTTACATGATAACTTATTCAATGCCAAGCTTGGGTCCTTGGACTTACATGATAACTTGCTTAATGCCAAGCTTGGGTCCTTGGCTTGGTCTTATACGGACTTTCTTATCTCATGTACTGGACCGTATATCCAGGGTAATTCATCTTCAATCGAGACTTTCTCTCGTTTAATCTTATTGACTTCTTTGTTTAACATAACATTAAACCATTCATGATAACAATGTATATTATACTAAACAATTAAATGATAAAATCATAAAGCTTAGAACTCATACAAACTTACCTCAAAATACAAAATGTATGTAGTTAAGCAATTTAGTCCTCGACTTTGTTCTTGCCTCGATTTCGATCCGGGCTTCACTTTTCTTGATCTATAATCATAAATAGACCATTTAATAATCATATTGACTAAATTCACTCATAATTCATACTTTGGCAAAATTACTAATTTGCCCCTATACTTTCTCATATTTGCAGTTTTGCCCCTAGGCTCGTAAAATGATTTTCATGCAACTTTCTTAAACACCATGCTTAGCTGAATCATTTTCTCTACTATAGCAATCATCAATTCTCTCTAGTTCTAGCATGTATGACCAAATTTTATAATCATTACAAAAAAGTCCATACTATCATTTTTCATGAAATTCCTTAAGGAAAAGATGTTTTTCTAACATCAAACTCTCATAAACTTCCATAAAACATCATTTAGAATGCATGCCATTCATGGCTAAATTTTTAAACATGCATCTTAGCTCATCAAATAGCTAAAAATAGCTTACTCATGCTATTGGGACTTCAAAAATACGAAGAATATCAAAAACCGGGCTTATGAGCACTTACTAGCAAGCTTCAAAAATTGAAGAACCCTAGCTATGGCTTCTTTCAATTTTCGACAATGGGGGAAGAAGATGATGAGATTTTTATCATCTTTTTCCTATTTTAAACACTTATTAGACAAATGACCAAAATGCCCTTCCTCTTAAAAATTTATATAACTCCATCTCAAGGCCAATTTTGTCCAAAATAATATTTTTGGTAAAATTGCTATTTAAGGACTTCTAATTACTATTCTAAAGCTATTTCATACAAAAAGCTTCTAGAAACTCATATTTTACAACTTTTTACAATTTAGTCCTTTTGGACCAATCCACCACAATTTAATAAAATTGCTTCATGGAACATTCATACTAGCATGCAAACATGGCATAAACTTTGTAAACTCATAAATTCATCTCAAATTCGTGGTCTCACACCACTATTTTGACTAGGCCCTAAATCGGGCTGTTACAATCTCCACATTGTCAACAATTCCATACATAAGAGCACATATGACCCTATTGGCATGCCAATTGTATCCTAGTTTTTCTATTAAGTTTACATAGGTATCAACCAATCATATTTGTATACACATAAGCAGTGACCATCACATTTCAATTTTCCTAATTTATCAATCGAAGTTAAGTACGACCACACATGAAATAAATGGTACATTTAAAGATCTTTTGTCACTCTTATAACCACAATTCAATAGGCATGACATTGTAACTTATCAGGATTCACCCTTATTCATTTATATTTACTAATCTTATATGTCAAATTCTGTCATAATTTTAGCACAAGTACAAGTATAGATAAAATTAATAATGAAATTAAATACAAGCACACCTATCAAACATGGAAGGAAAGTAAGTTTCATGAGAACTTACCTTTCAAAACACAAAAATTAGTAGATCTTTCAAGGCTTATTCCTCAATTTTAGCCTGTCCCCCACTAGCTCTACTTCTATCCAATTCTTGCTCTATACAAATATACATATGCATACCAAATAAATATAATAATTTAACATATAATAGCCATTCAATAGTTCACCAACAATGATGTCATGAGATGCATAACCCTAATATATACTCATATTTTACATTTTATTCATTTCAGTCTTTGTACTTGGGATATGCATATTTTTCGATACCTTGCTTCAGATAAAAACCAGATTTCACATTCTTTCATTAGGGATTCTATACTTTCTATTCATAGCATAATTTCATGAAATGTTTTCTATTTATTCAAATTTGTCACTAATGTTTCAATGTTATCAAACAAGCTTAACTAATTTTACAATTTAGTCCTTACCATGATCTAAGCTTAATATCTATCAATTTATCTACCATGGCATCTTGCCAACAACTTAACAATTAAACAAATTAATACATGGGCTAGCTAAATCAAGCTCTCATGATCATAAATCTATAAAAAAAAATTACAACATTGTAACATCCTGGAATTAGGGACCCTGCATTATTGTGGGTTACTGTGTGTTTGGCATGCTTTGTTCATTATTTTGGTGTGTTTGGGGTCCCCGGGAAGGCTTGGGGTTAAGCTTGAGCCTTGGCTAAAATTTTATTTTTAGGCACTATAGGGGAGAGCTAGTAGAGGCACGTCTTAAGGGTAATTAATTGTGTTTTGTTAACACAAGAAAGGATGTGGTAAGGTGGCAAGGAGACGCTACTTAGAGTGCATGGAAGTGGCGTCACATTGGAGCTGTAGGGAGAAGGGGTTCGAGTCACGTCGTCAGCAATTGGAAGCTTTATTTTTGCGCTTGGGAAGCTAAGGTGGTGGTTTCGGCAAGGGCTCTTCAAGGTTGTTGGAAGAATGAGTCAAACATTTCGAATGAGTGGCCATGAGGAGTTGAGGGAGTTTGAAATGGTCAAACTGTTTCAAACGGGTGAAGGAAAGTGAGTTAAGGAGCAGATTGAGGGATTTGGGTGATAGTGAAAGGTGTTGGCTGATTGTGAGAAGCTTAGGAAGGGGGATTTCGGTTTGGTTGCTAGGAAAAGGTGGGTGTGCCGAATTTGTGAGGGGAGCTCCTTTGATTTTTTTTCCAATTCGGGTTGTCTAAGCTTAGTATGTGCCGAATTTCCCTAGTGCATTTTTGGTGCATTCTTAGTTCTCATTTGTTAATTTTTCGGCATTTACCATCTTCAATCGCAAGACTACGCTCTCTTTTTCTTTTCAATTTCTCCCTTCATTTGAGTGTTAGCCGAACCTTCATTTAGTTTCTTCTTTTCTCCTAGCCGAACGCTAGCAACATTTCGTCTCCTCTGATTCTTCTTTCCCTTGGCAGAATCACCTCCTACATTCACCCATTTGCTTTGATTTCCTCACACCATAGCCGAATCTTTCTCCTTCTATTTCTTTTCTTTTACCGTCTCTCTTTTGTTGCATAAATCGAAACCTTTTTCTCTTTCACGTTGCTTCTATTTTCTTTTCTTTTCGGTGTTCTTTGTTTTTCTTTTGAGCCGAATCACTATTGCTTGTCTATCGCAACCTGTTTCTTTCCTATAGCCGAATCACTCTAGTAGCAAATCAAATTGTGTCTCTGATCTACCATTACCAATCGAATATCAAGAAGCATCTCAATGGGTTATCAAAAGTCTTTCCCACAGTTGGGTCCTATCGTGCAAGGTAAGGGAGACTTTCTCTCTTTTCTTTCTTATTCTTTTTCGGTTCTGTGGGGTCTTAGCCAAATGGCTATTATGGTTTTGGTGGTTGAATATCGGCTAATCCCTCCTCATCTTTAATGCTTTGGAACGCTTACTCCGGGAAACTTCAGTTGCCGAATAGTTGTAGTTCGAATCCTGACGGCTTGTTAGTTGTCGAACTTTACCTTTTCATCCGGGTTTCTGAGGTAAAGAGATTTTCTCGATTCCAGGTTATCTACTTCTTATTTTCCTTTTCGTTGCCTTAACCACACGTCCTCTTCTTTAAGTACTGATCAAGTCTCTTTATGGATCCAACTGCTAGTCAATCCAAGGAAGGGAGCGAACCCCTAGTTTCGGCTCCTAAGTTTAAGAAGCGTGCTGTGTCGGCAGTTCAGGATTTTCCGTCGGGTTGTGGTAGAGAGCCGACGTCTGCTTGGGATAGGCAAATAGCCGTCGTCCTTGCCAACGAGAGTGTCGACGTAGATAGCTTGGTGTTACGTGTTATAAGTGTGTATTACTCACACGCCTTTATTGTTGTTGTGATATTAACTGTAATGGCTTCAAGCCGAAATGATTGTTGATAGGTAAAATACCTTTATGGGTAAGGTTGGAGACACCGGGTAAGTTCTTCGATGTTGATATTCTTGACTATATACATGCATGTATGTTTAATGTTATTCGTATATGAAATAGTATAAGTTATGCATTGTGTTGATGGTTGCATACATATTGTGCACAATGTAAAGAGCATGGGCTCGGGAATTAGAAGGAGGAGGAAGTGATAATCAAGTGACTATTGTCACGAGTGGTTTAAAGTACCACGGTGCTTAATACCACAATTGCTTATAACAGTGACTCGTCTCTGTGGTCTAAGACCACAGTGGGTTGGCCCCACGATTATATTATAGTGACTTTGTCACGAGTGACTATTGTCACGAATGGTCTAGGACCACAGTGGTCATGAACCACAGTGGTATAATGTCACGGGTGTTTGGATGGAGAGTTAAACTGGGTTGGGCTGCATTGTATACTTGTGATATATGCCATATTGAGTGGGCTAAGGCCCAGTCTGTGTTATACGGGGATTTACACACTGAGTCTCGATGACTCACCCTTTTGCAAATTTTGCAAGTAATCAATAGATGGCGGGTTTTGGGTCGAGATGGACTCGAGGTGGCCATGCGTTGCAATTTATTCAGTAAACTTGAACTTTATTTTAAATTTATTTCTATTTTGGGATTTTAATTTGTAATAAGGCCGCTTTAACATTGTTTTGGGATTTGTTTATAAACTGATTTTATACATGCTATGAATTACTTAAAAAGAAACGGGGTTTTCTTAAAAGCACAAAAAGAAGTTTTTTTTATTTTCAAATTTACAACAAGTGGATAATAAGTCGTAACTAATTAAAACTTGGGATTTTTCTTAACATTACAACTAATATTTTCAAAGAAATCACGCACCTCAATATTCATCTCAATTGTCACCTTTCAAACACTCTTCTAAGTTCGGTTTTGATGAAAGAAGCCTGTTTTTATCACCTAATCTAATTTAACAAAATGAAATAAAATATATAATAATAAGGAAAAAGCCCTCAACATGAATTCACCAAACAAGATGATTTCTCAAGCCGCGATGTTTTCCAAAGTCTTCAAATTTAATTCCTCTATAACAATCCAGATTCGGTCGTAATGTTTTGACCGGGTTTGGGGTGTTACAATTGTAGTATCAGAGCTTAGGTTTCAAAACTCGACCGTGGGTATGGGGTTCAAAAAAATGTTTTAAAAGATGGCTAGAAAATGATTTAGAAATATATGTGTCTTCTGGAAGCATGGCACCCGAGTCTCTGGCAGCAAATCCGCACGGTAAGTCTTCTGACTTCTGGTTGTTTTGCATGAACTAAGTGTAATATGCTATGATTACTTGTACTGAGATATGCAACTCTAGAGACTGAAACCTTAGGTATGCATGAATTGGCGAGAATTACTCATAATGATATTTTCATAAAACTGCTCTATAATAAACAGTGGAAGAAAACACTAACTCATAAAACTTTTAATCAGATTAAATCGCGTTAGTAGTAATGAGTACTAGGGGACGTGGACGCGGTATTCTATGTTGAGGAAAAGGTCGAGATGTTGGGGTTGAGCCCTCGGAATCGGGGCATGGGTCGGAGGCTGAAGTGCCAGCATCGCCTGTCGCGGAAGCGGAATTTTCAGATCAAACTGGTGGAGACGATGATGTGCCTCAGGCTATGTTACACGTTTTGGAAAGAGTTACGGGAGCAAGGAAGGGATCAGTGGCTCAGAAATCTGTGTCGGAGCGACTTCGAGCCAATGGGGCTGAGGTGTTAAGGGGCATTTCTGGTGTGGCCCCAAACGTAGCTGAGTACTGGTTAGAGGCGGTGGAACGGATTATGGATGATCTTGACTGCAACGCAGAAGAAAAACTGAAAGGAGTTGTTCCCCTTCTCCGAGATGCGGCTTATCAGTGGTGGCTCACGGTCAGAGATGGTACAGCGGCTGACCGCATTACCTGGGACTTCTCTAAGTCTGCGTTCCAGGGGAAATATATTGGGTCGAGCTATGTGGACGCTCAGCGGAAGGCATTCCTTAACTTGGTTTAGGGAAGTAAGTCGGTGGCTGAATATGAGGCAGAATTCTTTCATCTTGGCCGATATGCCCGAGGCATTGTGTCAACAGATCACAAGCATTGTGTCCGATTTGAGGATGGCTTGAGGGACGATTTGCGAGTACTGGTAGCTCCGCAACGGGAAAGAGAGTTTGCTGTTTTGGTTGAGAAGGCTAAGATAGCTGAAGAGGCGAAGCGATCAGAAAGGCTGAATCAGGATAGGGACAAGGGTAGGAATAAGAGAAGTTTTGGACCGTCAAGGTCTACTGGGAATTTTCAGAAGAGGCCTAGGTTGGATGGGCTGAATCAAACTGCGAGGCCTATTGTTGCTGGTCGGCCACAGCAATGTGCTACGTGTGGGAAGTTTCATTTTGGTGAATGCTGGGCAAGAGGTAATGGATGCTTCAGATGTGGATCAGTGGATCATCGGGTAAAGGATTGCCCGCAAGAGCCAAACAGAGCACAACCAGCCGGTCAGAGTTATGTTCAGCCTGGTAGAGGTGGTCAGCAGGCACAGAGAGGTCGTGGTCTGGCCAGAGGAGGAAATGGTCTTGGTCGTGGACTTGGAGCACTGGGCAAAGGTTTTGGGAACATAGATGCAAGATAGCCGGGGTTGGTTTATGCAGCTAGACGCCGAGAGGAGGGTGATGCACCGGACGTCATAACTGGTACGTTCCTTATTTATGGATTGCCTTTTACTGCACTGATTGATATTGGATCAACGCATTCCTATGTTGCTAGTACTGTGTCTGGAACTCTGAACATAGATTCTGAGGTTGCTTCTAGGGAGATGACTGTACTTAGCCCTTTAGGACAATCTGTAGTGGTGAATAAACTCTTTAGGAGTGTGGCTTTAGAAGTACAAGGGATGGTTTTCCTGGCTGACTTAATGGAACTGCCGTTCGGCGAGTTCGATTTGATCTTAGGCATGGACTGGTTAGTGAGATATCGAGCAAACTTAGATTGTGCTACTAAGCACATGGTGTTCAGGACTCCTGAGGATGATGAGGTGGTAGTGATAGGTGAAAGGAGGAACTACTTGTCTAATGTAGTGTCCGCTTTAAAGGCTGAAAGAATGGTGGGAAAAGGATGTGAGGCATTCTTAACTTTTGTTCAAGCTCTGGAGGCCAAGGAGTTGACTGTAGGGGATGTCAGAACAGTGAAGGGGTTCCCTGATGTTTTTCCAGAAGAGCTTCCAGGATTACCTCCGGATCGCGAGGTGGAATTTGGTACTGATCTTCTTCCGGGAACAGCGCCAGTGTCTATTGCCCCATATAGAATGGCGCCAAAGGAGTTGGTGGAACTGAAAGCCCAAATTCAGGAACTACTGGACTGGAGTTTTATCCAACCAAGTGTGTCACCTTGGGGAGCGCCGGTGTTGTTTGTTAAGAAGAATGATGGGTCAATGCGGATGTGCATTGACTATAGGCAGTTGAATAAGTTGACGATTAAGAACAAGTACCCACTGCCTAGGATAGACGATCTGTTTGATCAGTTGCGAGGCGCTTCGGTCTTCTCAAAGATAGACTTGAGGTCTGGGTATCATCAGCTTAAGGTTAAGGAGGCGGATACTCATAAGACAGCTTTCCGAACTCGTTATGGTCACTACGAGTTCTTGGTTATTCCGTTTGGGTTGACAAATGCACCAGCTGCATTTATGGACATGATGAACCGGGTATTCCAACCCTATCTGGACCGGTTTGTCTTGGTGTTCATATATGATATTTTGGTCTATTCAAGTTCATAAGAGGAACATGATTCGCATCTTCGGGTGGTTCTGCAAATTCTGAGAGAGAAGCAGTTGTACGCCAAATTCAGTAAGTGTGAATTCTAGCTGAGGGAAGTTACCTTTCTGGGACATATTATGTCTACTGAGGGAATTAGAGTAGATCCCCGGAAAATCGAAGCTGTGTTGGATTAGAAACCGCCTAAGTCTGTGGCAGAAATTTAGAGTTTCATTGGTCTGGCTGGGTATTACAGAAGGTTTGTTGAGGGATTCTCTCTAATAGTCGCACCGTTAACCAAGTTGTTACGGAAAGGGGTACCATTTGTCTGGTCAGATAAGCAACAGGAAAGCTTTGAGAAGCTGAAGAGGATCTTGACTGAGGCTCCAGTACTGATTCAGCCTGAGGCTGGGAAGGAGTTTGTCATTTACTGTGATGCGTCGCACACAGGGTTGGGATGTGTGTTGATACAGGAAAGGAAGGTGGTGGCATATGCGTCTCGGCAGTTGAGACCACATGAAGTGAATTATCCCACGCATGATCTGGAATTGGCTGCAGTAGTGTTTGCTCTGAAGATCTGGAGACATTATTTGTATGGGGAGAAGTCCATTATCTACACAGACAACAAGAGCCTAAAATATCTCCTTACCCAGAAGGACTTGAATTTAAGGCAGCGGAGGTGGAATCGAATTGTTAAAAGATTATGATTGCTCGATCGAGTACCACCCAGTTAAAGCTAATGTGGTGGCAGATGCGTTAAGTCGTAGGGTGATCTCGGACTTAAAGGCAATGTTTGCTCATCTTAGCTTATATGATAACAGAAGTTTATTAGCTGAACTTCAAATAAAGCCTTCTTGGGTCAGCCAGATTAAAGAGAAGCAATTGCCTGATGAGTCGCTAAGCTCGAAACTTCAATTAGTGGCAGGTGGTGAGACAGGAGATTTTAGTGTGAACAGTGATGGGGTACTGTGCTTTCGGGGAAGGGCTTGTATGCCGAAGGATTCTGAATTGAGACGGGAGATTCCATAGGAAGCGCATAGTAGCCCATACGCTATGCATCCTGGTGGAAGTAAGATGTATAGGGATCTGCGAGAACAGCTTTGGTGGCCGGGTCTGAAACAGGAAGTGACTGAGTATGTGGGTAAATACTTGGCGTGTCAGCAGGTGAAAGCGGAACACCGATTGCCTTCGGGGTTGCTACAGCCAGTAAAGATTCCACTTTGGAAGTGGGATAGGATAACAATGGACTTTGTGAGTGGGCTACCCCTCACGCCTACAAAAAAAGATTTAGTGTGGGTAATTATGGATCAGTTGACGAAGCCTGCTTATTTCATACCAGTTCGGTTTGATTATTCGTTACAAAAGTTAGCCAAACTTTATGTGGTGGAGATTGTGAGGTTGCATGGGGTACATGTGTCTATCATATCAGACAGAGACCCCAGGTTGACGTCGAGGTTCTAGAAGGCATTGCATCAAGCGTTGGGTACGAGATTGGATTTCAGCACAGCGTTTCATCCACAGACTGATGGTCAGTCGGAAAGGGTAATTCAGATCTTGGAAGACATATTGAGAGGTTGTGTTATTAACTTCAGGGGTAGTTGGGAGGAGTTCCTACCGTTGGCAGAATTCGCATACAACAACAGCTATCAATCCAGTATTCAGATGGCACCCTATGAAGCGTTGTATGGTCGGAAATGTCACACTCTTACTTGCTGGATAGAATTAGGTGAGCGACAATTGTTGGGTTCAAAATTGGTTTCGAAAACAGAGGAAAAGGTTAAGTTGATTTGGACTCGATTAAAGGAAGCTTTTGACAGGCAGAAATCTTACGCAGATCTGAAACGTAAAGACGTAGAATTTGCAGTAGGTGATCAGGTTTTCTTAAAGGTTTCACCATGGAAGAAAGTTCTAAGGTTTGGACGGAAGGCCAAGCTGAGCCCCAAGTTTATCGGGCCTTATCGTGTGTTGAAGCGTGTGTGACCAGTAGCTTATCAGCTCGAGCTACCTTCGAAATTGGGACAGATCCATGATGTTTCCCATGTCTCGATGTTAAGGCGCTACCGTTCGGATCCATCTCATATAATGCCGGTGGAAGAAATCGAGGTAAGACCTGATTTATCTTTTGAGGAGGAACCAGTTCAAATCCTACATCGAGATGTTAAGGTGTTGCGGAGAAAGACGGTTCCGTTGGTTAAAGTGTTGTGGCGGAATCACGATTCAGAGGAAGCCACGTGGGAGCCAGAGGATGTGATGCGACAACAATACCCTCATCTCTTTTGACCAGGTAAATTTCGAGGCTGAAATTTCTTTAAGGGGGTAGAACTGTAACATCCTGGAATTAGGGGCCCTGCATTATTGTGGGTTACTGTGTGTTTGGCATGCTTTGTTTGTTATTTTGGTGTGTTTGGGGGTCCCGGGAAGGCTTGGGGTTAAGCTTGAGCCTTGGTTAAAATTTTATTTTTAGGCACTATAGGGGAGAGCTAGCAAAGGCAGGCCTTAACGGTAATTAATTGTGTTTTTTTTTTAACACAAGAAAGGAGGTGGTAAGGTGGCAAGGAGACGCCACTTAGAGTGCATGGAAGTGGTGTCACATGAGAGCTGCAGGGAGAAGGGGTTCGAGTCACGTCATCAGCAATTGGAAGCTTTATTTTTACGCTTGGGAAGCTAAGGTGGTGGTTTCGGCAAGGGCTCTTCAAGGTTGTTGGAAGAATGAGTCAAACATTTCGAATGAGTGGCCATGAGGAGTTGAGGGAGTTTCAAATGGTCAAACTGTTTCAAACGGGTGACGGAGAGTGAGTTAAGGAGCAAATTGAGGGATTTGGGTGATAGTGGAAGGTGTTGGCCAATTGTGAGAAGCTTAGGAGGGGGGATTTCGGTTTGGTTACTAAGAGAGGTGGGTGTGCCGAATTTGTGAGGGGAGCTCCTTTGATTTTTTTTCCAATTCGGGTTGTCTAAGCTTAGTATGTGTCGAATTTCCCTAGTGCATTTTTGGTGCATTCTTAGTTCTCATTTGTTAATTTTTCGTCATTTACCATCTTCAATCGCAAGACTACGCTCTCTTTTTCTTTTCAATTTCTCCCTTCATTTGAGTGTTAGCCGAACCTTCATTTAGTTTCTTCTTTTCTCCTAGCCGAACGCTAGCAACATTTCGTTTCCTCTGATTCTTCTTTCCCTTGACAGAATCACCTCCTACATTCACCCATTTGCTTTGACTTCCTCACACCATAGCCGAATCTTTTTCCTTCTATTTCTTTTCTTTTACCGTCTCTCTTTTGTTACATAAATCGAAACCTCTTTCTCTTTCACGTTGCTTCTATTTTCTTTTCTTTTTGGTGTTCTTTGTTTTTCTTTTGAGCCGAATCACTATTTCTTGTCTATCGCAGCCTGTTTCTTTCCTATAGCCGAATCACTCTAGTAGCAAATCAAATCGTGTCTCTAATCTACCATTACCAATCGAATATCAAGAAGCATCTCTGTGGGTTGTCGAAAGTCTTTCCCGCAGTTGGGTCCTATCGTGCAAGGTAAAGGAGACTTTCTCTCTTTTCTTTCTTATTCTTTTTTGATTCTATGGGGTCTTAGCCGAATGGCTATTATGGTTTTGGTGGTTGAATATCGGCTAATCCCTCCTCGTCTTTCATGCTTTGGAACTCTTACTCCGGGAAACTTCAGTTGCCGAATAGTTGTAGTTCGAATCCTGAAGGCCTGTTAGTTGTCGAACTTTACCTTTTCATCTGGGTTTCTGAGGTAAAGAGATTTTCTCGATTCCAGGTTATCTACTTCTTATTTTCCTTTTCGTTGCCTTAACCACACGTCCTCTTCTTTAAGTACTGATCAAGTCTCTTCATGGATCCAACTGCTAGTCAATCCAAGGAAGGGAGCGAACCCCTAGTTTTGGCTCCTAAGTTTAAAAAGCATGCTGTGTCAGCGGTTCGGGATTTTTCGTCGGGCTGTGGTAGAGAGCCGACGTCTGCTTGGGATAGGCAAATAGCCGCCGTCCCTGCTAACGAGAGTGTCGACTTAGATAGCTTGGTGTTACTTGTTATCAAGTGTGTATTACTCACACGCCTTTATTGTTGTTGTGATATTAACTGTAATGGCTTCAAGCCGAAATGATTGTTGATAGGTAAAATACCCTTATGGGTAAGGTTGGAGACACCGGGTAAGTTCTTCGATGTTGATATTCTCGACCATATGCATGCATTTATGTTTAATGTTATTCGTATATGAAATAGTATCTGTTATGCATTGTGTCGATGGTTGCATACATATTGTGCACAATGCAAAGAGCATGGGCTCGGGAATTGGAAGGAGGAGGAAGTGATAATCAAGTGACTATTGTCATGAGTGACTATTGTCACGAGTGGTCTAAAGTACCACGGTGGTTAATACCACGATTGCTTATAACAGTGACTCGTCTCGGTGGTCTAAGACCACAGTGGGTTGGCCCCACGTAAACACAAACTATATAGAGATCGTCACGGTGGTCTAAGACCACGGTGGGTTGGCCCCACAATTATATTATAGTGACTTTATCACGAGTGATTATTGTCACGAGTGGTCTAGGACCACGGTGGTCATGAACCAAAGTGGCATAATGCCACGGGTGTTTGGATGGAGAGTTAAACTGAGTTGGACTGCATTGCATACTTGTGACATATGCCATATTGAGTGGGCTAAGGCCCAGTCTGTGTTATACGGGGATTTACACACTGAGTCTCGATGACTCACCCCTTTGCAAATTTTGCAGGTAATCAATAGATGGCGGGTTTTGGGCCGAGATGGACTCGAGGTGGCCATGCGTTGCAATTTATTCAGTAAACTCGAACTTTGTTTTAAATTTATTTCTATTTTGGGATTTTAATTTGTAATAAGGCCACTTTAACATTATTTTGGGATTTGTTTATAAACTGATTTTATACATGCTATGAATTACTTAAAAAGAAACGGGGTTTTCTTAAAAGCACAAAAAGAAGTTTTTTTTTATTTTCAAATTTACAACAAGTGGATAATAAGCCGTAACTAATTAAAACTTGGGATTTTTCTTAACATTACAACTAATATTTTCAAAGAAATCACGCATCTCAATATTCATCTCAATTGTCACCTTTCAAACACTCTTTTAAGTTTGGTTTTGATGAAATAAGCCTGTTTTTAGCACCTAATCTACTTTAATAAAATGAAATAAAATATATAATAATAAGGAAAAAGCCGTCAACATGAATTCACCAAACAAGATGATTTCTCAAGTCGCGATGTTTTCCAAAGTCTTCAAATTTAATTCCTCTGTAACAATCCAGATTCGGTCGTAACGTTTTGACCGGATTTGGGGTGTTACAAACATAATGGCTTGATTACCTTAATTAAATGTTGGTCGAAAGTGATAGGAAAATTTTTGAAGCTTTCTTCTCTTTTCATATATGGGAGAATGAAGAAGATGATAATTAAATTTCTCACTATCTTACCTTTTTATAATTTAATTAGGCTCTAGTTAATCTAGATTAATTAACTTAATTAAGTTTTAACTTTACTAATCTTATTATTAATTAAGCTAAGTGGGATCTAACATCATCATCCACTAAATCATGCCAAAAATTGGTTTATTAGCCCTTTTCATATTTTGGATAATTTCTATCTAGGTTCTCAAACATTTTCTAATTAAAATAAAATAGCAATTAGACTTTTACAATTTAGTCCTTGAGTTTTAGCTAACAAATTTTTTGGTTAAATTACTTAACCAAACTTCAATATATTCTCATACCAACATCATAAATATTCCTATTTTATATTTGCAGACTCAGTTTACATAAATGAGGTTTTGAAACCACATTTTTTGATAACACTGAAAATTGGATCGTTATAGACCATATCAATAAACGATGATTTTCATTAATGGATGGACCTAATTGATTTTTTTATTGAAGGATTAATTTAATGCATTTTTTCACCTAAATAAATTGAATTTTTTTATTATTTTTTACTAAAAACTTTTTTCACCCTAAAACCTACAATTTATTAACAACTTTTTTTTAATTTATCAAACAATTAAAAAATGTTTAAGTAACATTTTTTAGAATAATTATTAAAGGTATCATATATATAATATAACAACATACATGCACTAAAATTGCAACACATGGCGCAAACTTTTTAATTTAATTTAATTTAATTTAATTTAAATAAAAATTTACTCATTTAATTATATATTATCTATATTTAATTTTTAAATTAAATTTATGTTCAAAATAAATATTTAATTAGATAAACATAAAATTGAAGTTAAATATTTAATTAAGGATATCATGTGAGGGTAACACACAGAGGATGAGGTTATTGGACAAAGTAGTTGGATGAATTGCTTTCGTAAAGAGTATACGATAAAGAGTTTTCAATCATGGTACTTCTTGTGGACTGACTCCATGATTACATAATTGCAAATTATCATAACGATACTTCTGGACATAGTTGCAATTACTATAGCCTAATTGTATATGTCCAATTGGTTCCTCTTCTAGCTCAATAAAAACTCAATCAAATTGCTTTTGAATTAGAAGAAAATTTTACGACTTTAGATATAATTTAACTGATTCGATTTATTCGATGTGGAATTAAATTGAGCAATTGAAAGAATTGTTCAACTAGAGAATTTGATTAAAGAATTTTCTTGAAAATTTAAATTTGAAAATCTAAGTGATTTTTGGGAAAATTAATTTTGGTCAAGTAAAATTAAATTAATCAAATTTATTAAAATTAATATGATATTTTTGAAAATTAATTTTCAAGTTAGACAATTGATTCAGTGGGTAATTGAACTTGAAAATTGGACTTGAAATCGTAAATTGGGCTCAGGAGCCTAAAACCAAGACAAAGACCCAAAAACTGGTCAAATAGAGCCTAGTATATGAAACCAGGCTGACGATCCAACCGATGACTAGACCAAATTGGTCGGGCCGTCACTGGCCCAGACTGAATCGGCAACAACCGAACCAGCTTGGGGTGCTGACGGTTGCGACGACGGTATTCTGATGGCCGTCAAATGGTCGACAGCTGTCACATCCCAAAAATTGGGTTTGATGAAATTGGATTAGTGAAATCAAGAGTTGGCATGCCCTATTTTGGATTAAAGTTATGAAAATTATGACAAGTAATTTAATTTGGTTCAGTGGATATATATATTTTGTATGTGTGTGAGGGGTCCTAGTTCAAATCCTATCTTTTGAAATTTTGTTAATTTTTAGCTCAATTCTTATTCCTGGTCTTCTAACTTAAATCTTATTTCTGTGAAAATTATGATAGAATGAGTATGCTAGTTCAACGGTAAAGTTTTAGGTTGTAACAGCCCGGTTTAGACCCTAGTTGGAACAGTAGTTTCGGGACCACAAATCTAAGGTCATAATAATATTTTAATATTATTTTTTGGTGTTTATAGTATGTGATTGAGTATGTCTGAAAATTCTGTGCGAAAATTTATCGATTGTGTGCTTAATTTGCAAAAAGGACTTAATCGCATAAAATGTAAAAGATGTGTGTTGATTGTTAAAGTGCTTATTTGGCATGGCTTATTAAATAAAAGGTCCTTATGTTGTAATTGGACCATAGATAGTGGAGATGGACATATATGTACATAGTTACTGGAATCTTAATGGTTAATGATCAAGGGCAAAATGGTAAAACATGATTTAATGTATAATAACTTAAATAAAACATAAGTAAATGGCTAGAATATAACATCCACCACCGATTATTGAAAGAAAAAGAAGGTTTTTAAGCTTTGTGATATTCAGCCATTGGAGAGCTTGATTAAGGTATGCATTTTGATTGGTTTTTGATGATTTCTACATTTTTGTGATCGTTGCTTTGTGTTCTATCAAACCCATGCTTTAATTTTAGAATTTAATGAAGAGTTTGGGAAGTGCCATTGATGAATGTGTGAGATTTGTGTTGTTAGTTGGTAGAATATGAAAGTTTAGTGTTGGGTTAACATAGTTTGTATTTGAATTTTTGATGAAATTGAGTAATTTGGGTTAAATTGTGAAAATGAGAAATTGAAGGGCTAAAATGTGAAATAAATGAAATATATGGGCTTGTATGAGCATAAGGAGAATTCGGTTCAGCATATGTGAAGTGAAATTATGTGAATTTGATGATTTTATGAAATAGGGACTAAAATGTTGAAATGTGAAAATGTGAGGGTTCTAAAATGCCCTAAATATGTGTGTTTGGACTAAATTGAATGTTTTGGTGATTGAATGAGCTAAATTTGAATATATATAGATCAAGAAAAGAGGGATTTGGATCGAGATCAAGACAAAGATAAAGTGCTCGATTAGTTGACTTGTTTTGTTACTTCGACGTCCGAGGTAAGTTCGAGTATAATACGAATTGTTAAATTCATATATATGTGTTATGAAATGAATGAATATGTGGTTATTGAATTAGAAATGCTATATATGTGAAATTGAGAAATGTGGCACTAAATATGCGAAATAGAATTGATACGGTAGAGAATGGCACTGTGTGTGCAAAATAGAGAAAGTATCGACTACTTTCTTTGGCACTGTGTGTGCGATACCGAGCTAAATTCAGTTTAAATTAAAGGCACTAAGTGTGCGATGATATTTAAGCTTCGGCTATGAAATTGACACTAAGTGTGTGATTGAATAGAAGGAATAACGAAGATTGATAGAAAGGTGGTATCGAGCATTGAGTAGCAAAACTGGTTGTTAGTTAAGTGTTGGCAAAGGTATGTATTTTGTAACACCCTGGTTTAGGGGCTATGCATGTTGGGTATAATTCATGTTTTAGTAGGTTTTGGGTATGCTTGGATGTGGTTGAGAGGTGTTAAGAATGTTTGGACTCAAGGGGAAGACTTTAGAAAATTTTGGATTTTTGAGTGCTAAAAGGGGAGCTGGGCTGTAGGTGTCTTAAGAGAATTATTTGGGAGAATATGACACAAAAGATTGGGCTGGTTGAGTGGCAAGGGAGGCGCCACTAAGAGCTTGGAAAAGTGACGCCTCAGGTACAAGGGAAGGGGCCAGTGTTCGAGCTGCGAAGGCAGCACTTTGGCCTTGGTTTTTGCGTCAAGGAGGAAAGAAGTTGGGTGGCTTTTGGATGCTTAAAAGATGGACAAAGACTTGGTCTTTGCTTTTGAATTTCGGCTAGGTAGGTAAGGAGAGAGGTTTGACTCATTCAAAAAGTTTGAATGAGTGTTAGGGAGGAATTGTAGGAGCAAATATTGGGATTTGGAAGGGAGTTGAGTGGTGGCCGAATTTTTGCTTTCTTTAGGGGGAGGAAGCTTGGCCGAATATTATAAATAGGGGGAGGTGTTCACCTTTTTGGTTTTTCATCATTTGTGCTTTCTTGCCGAAACTTGTTTCCCATTTCTTTGTGTGCCGAATCCCTTTGGACCCTTTGCCGAATCCTAGTTTCCTTCTTAAGCCTTCATCCATTTGTCTTCCATACTCTACCAACACTAAAAACATTCCTTCTATTCACCTAGGCACTTTGGCCGAAACTCCAAGATCACATAGCCGACTTTCTCCCATTTGTTTTCTCCCCTCTTCTCAAACCTCTTTTGGCCGAAACTACTATTCCCTCTCCTTGATTTTCTTGTTAGCCGAATCTACACCACCTTTGTGCCGAATTTTCCTTCCCTCAATTTGGTAGTACTATTGGCCGAATGTTAGCATAGACCTCTTCGGGTTCCATAGCAATCGTTGTTAAAAGGGTACTTTGGGATTGGAAGTAGTCAGTCAAGCCTCCGTTTGTAGCAGACAAGTTTGGTAAGTGGTGGTAAGGTTTTTGGTAAGCTATGTATTTGGTATTTCGTTTAATCTAAGATGGTTAAGTATTTGATGCCGAGGCCGTTTGTAGGGGAGGAGAGCCTAGCGCAGGAGATCTTTTCGGGATTCGTTTAGTCAGCTTTTGCAGAGGCATTAAGTATCATTTCGGGTTTTGATTGTTTGTGCTAGAAGGTGCGTAATCATCGCACAATTTCTCGGTTTGATTGCTAACGTTTAAAACATG